>JAUMJJ010000079.1:22380357-23744642 GCA_033556795.1 Tapera naevia | reverse complement strand
AAGTTCTGCTTACAGAACACGTTTCTACATTATAAGTTCAAGAACATAATGACTAATATTTCACGGAACCAGACAAATAGATGTGGAAACAACAAAGTTGAAACCAGGGGAATATCTTCTACTAAATTGCCATGGCACAATAATTTCTTGGAGTTTCTTTCACAAGATTTTTTTGACCAATTCTTCCAAAAATATGCTTTCAGAATTTTCAAGACTACTGCACAATATGCTTTTTGAACTTAGAAAAACTGACCAGAATTGTCACATTTACAATCAAGGAATCATTCCTGGAGAAATGATAGCTATTTGTTGATATATTATGGTATCTAGGACCCTTTAGGACACTGGGCCTCTGATTTGCACTTCCTGTGAAAAAATATAGATGTTATGTTAGGATTTTTCACATTTTTCCCCCAAACAACTGCTGACAGACAATATCACATTAGTGATATTAATGTGCTCCTGGAACAACACCCAAGAGTGAAGAAAATATCTGCTCACCATTTTCTTTTATTGTTGACCTTGTAAAGAGGCATAGGTAAGTCTTTCTTTCAAAACACATGGTTCTGCTTTCCCAGTGATTTTTAGTCTTTCCCAGTCAATGATTTATAGACCTTAGAAACAGCCGCCAATAAAACAAATCCCTCAACACACTCCTCAAGAATTTAATCCTTCTATTAGACAGAAGGAAAAAAAAATCAGAAAACACCTTCCAAAAAAAAAATTCAAACTAATTTCCCTTAATTGCACTAAGCTTTTGACTCTTTTTCCTTGTAAATGACACATAGCAAAGGAAATTTGAAATTAAACAAACCCTCAGAAATTGTAGAGGAATTATGTTCTTCAATGAGGTAGCTTGGCAACCCAGACTGAAAGAAATAAGTATTAGCTATTGAATTCTGTACACCAAAGAAATACTAGTAGGAGTTGGTGTTTTCTCAGTCTTGCTGGATTAACTCTCTCCTTCCTGAAAGAATATTAACCTGGAGTTGAAGAGTTTCTGCAGGATGGAATTTCGGGGATTTCTGAGGTCCATTCAGTATCTTCTTCAAACTTAGATGGCTACTTTTGATCTAATCATATAAAAAATGGAATATTTAAAATTTTACATATACAAACCTAGTGCCCTATGGTATGCGAGCCTAGTGCCAATACTGTGTTTTGGCTTTATCTGTATATGTTGCAGTGGGGGGGAAAATCCATGATCAAATATTGCTGCTTTCCTACAGTGAGAGAAGAGTCTCTAAATTCAACTGCAGACAAAGGTAAATACAGACCTCAATGCCTGTAATCAAGCAGTATTTTATATTGCACTTGAGACTGATTCTATTGTGATAAAATGGATTGTGACAGACTAGTTTATTAAGTCTGCATCTCGTTTATGTGAAATATTTCAAAAAGCCCAATACTGATTTACTTGCAACTACATTACAACTCTATCAGTTCTCTCATGTTTTTCCCAAATAGTTAACAGTGATGGCAGATGACAGTTTAGTATTTATATATATATATCAAAGTTTCCTTTCTAAGAGAATAACATGAAAGGATTCAGGATTTTATTTGGTTTTGTAATAATTTCCATTCATAACTCAAAAAATATTTTATGTTAGTAGAAATAACAGTATGGACATCAATTCAAACACAAATTTAGTCCTTTTTGGAATAACAGCAAGAGGAAAAGTAGTATTAATTTCTAGAATACACATATATTTAAAAATGATTTTTTATGCATTCTGGGTCTGATTTTCCCTTATTAAAAATAAATTGTTTTGAGTCTGAGAATAAATTAGAATTATTTATAAGATGATAAAACAAATGCAAGCATAAATACACATATTTGAATCTTAACCCAACTGTTACACATATGCAAATTTCACGAGGTCCATTTGACAGTGATAAGGTTGAGGACAGTTGTCGCAAACTGACTGAACTAGATTTAGACAAGATGTAAGGAAGAGATTTCTTATGGTGAGGGTGGTAAAACACTGCAGTAGGTTGCCCAGAGAGGTGGTGGATTCCCCATCCTTGGAAAAATTTAAGGTCAAGTTCGATAGGACTCTGAGCAACCTGATTTAGTTGAAGATGTCACTACTCACTGCCAGGGGGATTGGACTGGATGACTTTTCAAGATCCTTTCCTATTCAAATTGTTCTATGATTCTATGAATCAATGATTCTATGAATCTGTGATTCTATGATTCTGTATCACGCTGCCACTGCAAGACAAAGAAACTTGAATGCTTTTACTCATGCTTTTTCCACTCATCTTTAAAAAATATATATGAATCACACACATAATTTGGGGGATCTAAAGTATAAAAATATAGCAAAGAACCATAGCTGTCCTGCACTACAATACATAACAATTTAATTATCATATTAATCTGAGTACATGGCTTTATTGCAATAAATCGTCTTGTGCAGGAAGGGTAAAACTATTTAGAACTCCTATATCATTATGCAATTCAGTAATTTGTCACATCTTTTAAAAAAAGCAAGGTTTTTTAGAGCAAGCTTCTGTTAATTACAGTTCCATAACTTTTTTTCTGTTTCTTATGTTGTTTGAACTGGCATAAATAGTTTTAAATATATTTTTTTTTGGGCAACAGAATTATGCAATACTTAAGGCCTTGTGTATTACTAAGAGGAACACAACATTGAAGTCAAAGCTCAAAGTTCAAAACACTGAGTCAAACCTTCTGGTGGTGTTATTATTTTCTTTGGAAATGTTCTTGTTAACAGGAAGACCAAATGTTCCTATTTATTTTGCATAATTTCCCATTGAAACCATTCATAATTTGTTTTTCCAAATGTACCAATTACAGCAAGTGTCTCCTAATAGTTCTGTCATGTAAAAAACTTCCAAGGTGCCTCTCCCTGCATCACAAGCAAAAGTACATTCTTGGTAACACATACCTGAAGCTGTTATTTGCTTTAGTTGTGTTAGTGTGAATGGGAAGCTGTGTCACATTGAAGGAAGATTTACTTTATTTTAATTTATCTATCCACAACTTGAGGCCGCTTTACTTTTTGGGAATGTGTCCTGGGAGAAAAGATAAGAAATATGTGTGTGACTTTGTCTACTCCATATCTAGTCAACATGAGCTTAACTAAAAAAAGCAAACTGCAGCCAGACTACACCCAAACTTCTTACCATCGATTCCACCAGGAAAACAAGCTGTACAACAAAGTGCATCTGCTAACACTGAGCAACAGCCTAGCTATAGAGAGTCCTGTCATTATTCATTTAAAACAAAAAAAAAAAATAAATTTCATTAATACAAACTTCATTTCAGTAAAATGCTTAAGAAAGTGACAGCTTTGTATGACCTTGGTCTAATCAAGCCATATACAGAAAATTTGGTATTGTATAAGCTTTCCTAAATGTTTAACAAAAAGAAGACATGAATGCCAAGAAAGATGTAGAATTTTCAAGCAAGTACAAGGTAGTATTTGAAAGAGTAATGGTGTGAAACCATCACTGCAGTCTTAGCCTGAAAATTTGCTAAGTTTACTTACTGGCAAACCCTTGAATTTAATTAGTCCAGCATAAAAATCTAAAGGAATCTTACAATTTCTGCTATTAATTAATGGAAATTACAGCACTACTTTTCTTTCCAATGTTGGTGGATCTAGCACACTTTAAATAATTAATAGCTAAAACCTCTCATGTATTCATTTCTAATCTTTCATTCATGCCTGTGACTCTTTGACATAGGAAGTGCACTGGCACATATACACATTTTGCCCTTTTTTTTCTTTGTCTTGTGGGTACCCTGCCCCTTTCCCAATTTGAAATCATGCTGTGGTGTCTCAGTGAAATGTGTATTGTTTCTTAAGATCACTATTTCAGTGTGCTCATCTTCAGGAATACTAACAAGCTGACATGTGCTGTATAGATTAAAGCACACCTTGACTGAGTCTATGGGACACATCTTGGGAGATGATTATACTGACTGAATGCTTCTTTACACTAGGATAAAAGGTGCATACTAAAGCATGTACCTGACAAATTGAAGTTATGTCAACAATAACTAGCAAAAATGCTAATAGCTAAGGAAACAGCTAAGAACCCTGAGTTTTGTTTGGGGTTTTTTTTTGTGGTAACGTGAGTGTTTCTCTTTGGTGAGAAATTTAATTAAAACACCATTTGGGGAATTAGAGGACAGCTTTTCTTTGTTTCTGTTCTTCACTTATGATTATGACTGTTCAATATTTTAAGTGATGCAGAACGACTGTTAATGGTAAATTGCTGGAGTGTGATAATTGATTTCTTTATTAATGAAGGAGATTTAATGCTCCATGGAAAGCTTGATCTAACTCATCATTACAGATTTTGTTTTAAGGGTCATCTACAAAGTGCAGTTCTTCACCTTGAAGGGTGCTTATACATCTTACCAAGCATAACTGCCTTTGCATAACTGCTCATGACATGTGGGTTGTAATATCCTGGAATCTCAAAGTGCTTAACACTGTCATTAGCTTCTTGTGGGATTGTGCTCAGCACTTCTAAGAGCCAATTCTGTGGAAAATGAATCTGTTCTGCCATCAAACATGTAAATGATTAAAGTGCAAGGAGACCCACAACAGGCTTATGATGAAGAAAAGCAGAGGGCAGGTCTGCCGTAATTTGAATGGGCATGCACTAACCCCTTGCTGCAGGCATCCCACAGAGCACATGCAGAGAGCAAGGCAGGGACCTCCAGAGGAGAGGCACAGGGTTACTGGAGATCCAACAGCACAGATACACATCACCAGCTGTCAGTTACTGGTCACTAAAAAAATACAACTCGGAGACATTCATAAGCTCTGTTCTGGCTTTTTATGGGATGTTACAAAGAATGTGTATTGCATATTAATAAAACATCACACATTTGATGAAAACATGGAAGAAGTAACAAGCACCTATTAAAAAAAGCATAGTTACAACCTCCAGAAGAAGAAGAGAGAGTTTGCTCCACCAATGCCTCTCTGATGTAGGACACTCAAACTGACTATTCAGTGGGTTATCCACAGCACCTTTACCTTCACTGGACAAAAAGCACTGTTTTCTGATTTACCCATCATCACATTTTGCCTTTACAGACTCAGCAATCACACATACAGCATTATCTTTTACTATAGTTCATAGATGCATTAGAATTTCAAATATATCTCTCTCTCTTTGTGTCCAAAGGACAAGTTACTTGGTACAGAACTGGAAATCTGGAGAAAACATCCTGTCCTTTCACTCCAGTATAAGTAGTTGCCACACTACAGGCAGTACCACAACAGACAAAAGGGCAACTGAAGTACTGGAAACAGAGTATCTGTGCCTTCCAAACAAAACAAACAAAAAAAGCAAGAGCATTTTAAATTCAGATACTTTCAGGTTTAGGCAAAGCAACCTTTCTTATTTAAAGGTATACTTCAAAGATGATGTCAGCGCAAACCAGGCTTTCCTTCTGATATGCTTTATCACTGCTGGAGTTAAGCTGTACTCACATATTGTAAAACTGTTTGTTTAAATCACCTCCAGCTAACAAGAGGTGATACGAGAGCAAACAGGAGAGAATGATGAAAGTTGCCGGAGGGCAATTATGAATGTTATTTAGGCAATAGTTTTTCTAGAATACATCAAAGGACTTCCATCAAGATGGCACAGACCTATTCCAGAGGAATATGCAGGGTGCCAAAATGTTTTTAATGTATGTTACAATAGGAAATATTTCTTCCCTGCTATGTTACCACTCGTGTGAGAATTATTAAATTTCATTTTAGATTTACTAGTGACTCATGTCAGGCAGACACAAAAAATATTAAGGATTAAAACTCCAGGTACTGCTATTTGACATATTCTGAGTAAATGGAGCCTCAAATGCCATCTAGTGTAGTCCTGACTCTACAGTTCTGGCATGAGTTCACTCCTTTCATGTTACTTAATTGTTTAACATGTCTGTCAAAGGAGATGTGTTGCTGCTTTCAGTTTCTTCAGTCACTTAAGGATGCAGTTATTATTTCAGAAACCTCATCTAGCCTCAGATTCTACTAGCATTAAGACAGCAGTTTCAGCAAGATATTATTTTTAGTTAAATTTTAAAATCAGAAAAAGATAATTTCTTTAATACTCAGGTATTTTACTGTTCAAGAAAAAGAAATGGTAGCACAGGTACATTGGTTTGATCTGATTAAAAGTCAAGGATTAATACAAAAATGAGACACCTCAAGATCACCTCATACTTTGTTAAATGTGATGGAAATTTTTCCGTAAGTTCAAACAAAAATAAATACTACGGAAAACCTAACAGACAGTACAACTGAAAAAAAACAAACTACGATAAGGGAAAAAAGTCAAACAAATAATGCCTTTGAAGAAAAGGCCAAAACGAAAAATAATTTAAAAAAATAAATCCATTCTGATTAGGCAAGGCCAGAATTGTGGCCAGAAATTACAACTTAAGCACCTTCAATTTTTATTAACACCATTATATTCTACATGGTACCAGACATTATTTTAAAGAATAGTGGCAGCTTGCGGAAATACTTTGCAGGAAAAAAATTATTTAAATATTTCAATGATAATGTCTGATATACATAGTCTTCTATCTCATGAGAGCAGTTTGGGCTCTTTGAAATCAAATTTATCCTTGGTACGTAAAAGTTTTGCATTTTCCTTTCTCTTTGTTTTTTAAATGTATGAAAAACACACTACATATAGGTTGATATACAACATAAATGATTATCTAAATTACACAAATATAGTGAAAAAATAATCAAAACATTTACAACTTGTCATTTGATTTCAGCATGTACAGATATTTTCTATAAAATTCATTATAGACAATATTTCTCAATAAATTGATCTTTATTCCAAATTAGAGAAGCAGACAGGGAGTAAAAACAGAACAATGATCAAGTACAAAACTACCTATAGAATCTGTGTACAACTTTTAAATGCATTTTTTTGTCTGCATTTTTATATTGCCATATTCATTGATAGAATCACAGAATCATCCGGGTAGAAAAGACCTCTGAGATCATCAAGTCCAAGCGTACCTCTTTCCTTACTAAACCATGTCCTTAAGAAACTCTTCTACCTGCCTTTTAAACACCTCCGGAGATGGCGACTCAACCACCTCCCTGGGCAGCTGTGCCAGTGCCTGGGCACCTTTCAGTGAAGAAATTTTTCCTGATGCATAATCTGAACCTCCTCTGGCGCAATTTATGGCCACTTCCTCTCATCCTATCACCTGTTACTTGGAAGAAGACAGCAACACCCACCTCGCTACAACCTCCTTTGAGGTAGTTGTAGACAGTGATGAGGTCTCCCCTCAGCCTCCTCTTCTCTAGGCTAAACAACCCCAGTTCCCTCAGCCGATCCTCGTAGGACTTGTTCTCCAGCCCTTTCACCAGCCTTTCTTCTAGATTTCCTCATTGAACAGTCAGTCCCTGCTAGTAATAGAATAGTAAGTCCTAAATGAAACATCTTTGTGGCCAAAAGCATATTCTAATTTAAAATAGCAAGATGCTGTTGAACTTTATAAACAGAATTGAGACATATCCACAGGTAGAATAATTATGATAATGTCACCTCTTCGTGATACCAGTAACCTAAGACTCTATTCTGAAACAGAACTATAAATTCATGTCGCGTATGAAGTGGACTAAACCCTTTCTTGGGATATTGGTAGTTTGAGCATGGGCAGACAAGAATTCATCCATAGCTTTAAATGTTTAAACATGCTATTTATTCTAAATTACACAGCAGAAAACAAACGTGCCAATGTGGTATGTTAAGTGTTAATAAATAGTGATTCTCTGCAGCCATACCGCATGCAATCAGGTTTGTTCACAAAGCTTCAGCTCTCTAAAACTGTCCTCATTACTGGCAGTGTAAAGAGAAGTGGCAAATTAAAACTGATTTTAAAAACCCAACAGTGACGAGGTGAGATAATTCTCTGTGGCATTTACACAAATGAACAAAATAAACAAGTTAAGGTTTTGCTACTAATAAGTTTAATTTTGTTCCTGTAAAAACACGGTGCTTTCTAGTAAACAGAAAATAAGTCAAAAGTTTTCCTTGTAATTTTTCTTATGATTTCTTTACAACAGTTTTTAATGTCTGATTTAGAAAGCTAGTGATTTGAAATCATCTACTACTTAAGTGCTCTGCTGTTATTTCACATAAAACTCCTCATGGAAGGAGCAGCATGGGTGATGTGGGAAGTAACTCACTGCTCATTTTCTATGCATGACAAGAAACTTCATTATCACCTTATTTAAGTGAAATTATACATTTCTGCACTGATCTATTTTGGTAGCTGGAAGTAGTAAAATGCTATTTGGTTATTGATGTGCTATGCGGATGGTTAGAATTAATAACTGTTATCATCACTACAGTGTGCATAGCAATTTTGTATGTGCGTTTATATATATGTGCCCCTCATCAGCTGTAGATTAATGACATTTTCTGAGCCATGTAAGAAGGGAAAGTACAATATTGTATTTTATACTCTGCAGAATGACTTTCTTTCTGAAAGTAGGCCCAAGAGCCTTGCTAGATTTCCCATTTCTCTGAACTCTGTTATTATGAAAACTTACTAATTGGTCACACCTTCTTGAATCAGCCATATATACCACTGCCTGTTAAGGCAATAGTATATATTTTTTCTGCTTAGTGCTCCTTACAAAGTATTGCTTTTCCTCACACCATCCCTCTTCATTACTATGCTTTGTATGTACACTATAATTCGCTAATATTAATACTCCACTCAAAAACTCTGGATTGACAGAGTAAAGTCATCATTATTGGGACACTATGCCAATGAGACCAAGCAGATGCCTCTAGGAAAAGTTTATTTAAAAAGAAGTTCTACAATTGCTAAGGAGAAAATTAAAAACAAACAAACAAACAAACAAACAAACAAACAAACAACTACATTGTATTGACTGAAAATAACTGCACTCCAAGCCAAACTCATCACAGGTGCTATTTCTTTGACTTCAATGGAACGGCATCTAATAAAACTAGGGATCTTTTTCCACTATTGTCTTTATTTCTTCCCTTAATTTTTACTTTAAAATATCATAATTAAGAGAGAGGAAGACAAAAAAAATATCATTTAATTAATATTTGGTTAAATTCTGCTCAAATGGTTGTCACTACTTAACCCCTTTTATATTGTGTTTCTTTTATCCTTTTTTGAGGGGGGAGGGAGGAAGTGGGCAAGGGTGTTGTGTTTTGTTGTGGGGTTTTTTTTGTTGTTATTAAAACTATCCCAGCTCACTATTCATCGTGAGTGCCAGATTAGATTAGTTCTGAAAAAAATAGACATCTGAAAAATGCAATGCAGATATCCAAAATCATCCATATCGTTCTATTTTTATCTTGCAAGATCATTGCATTCATACATTTTTGAGACTTCTTTGACCATACTGTGCTTTTTTTGTGTTGCAAAATAATCAATTTTTGAAGCTCTAGATGTTCCACATCAATATAGGTTCCAAAACAGGTGAAGATGGATAAAATTTTGTTGCCTTAGACCATCATGGTATCAGAAAACGAATATGAAGTTTAATGCTGCATTTAATTAAATCTAATATCTGTTGCCAAATGAAAAACTGTGGTGTTTCTTTCTTTGTGCTGGGTAATTCATCAGTCCTCAAGGTAATCCAATTCAAAATGTATTACCCAGCCAAAATAAATCCTACAGAAAGAAAACACAGTATTCTAATGGTAGCAGCTAATCATAAGACTAATTTCTCTTTACAAATATGATTAGAGATGATCAGATTCTAATAACAGACTGTATCTGTTGAGAGTATTGCGTTGTAAGGTATTACACTTGCTTGCCCCCATGTCTTCAGGTAACCACCCAAGAAATTGTAGCCTGATAATGGAAAAGACAAGAGAATTTCAATAGCATGGTCAGCTTAAGCCACACTTTCCTCTGAGAATCCAGTGAAGTTCTGGGGTTTTAAGACTAGATAACAAGATTCAAAAAGGGATTTAAGATTTAAAAAATGTAGAAGTGTTGGTTTCACTCTCAATATACACAAATCTATTGCGACATTGAAAGTTGTCATAAAGTGAAAACACATTTACAGACACTTTTTAAGATGTATCTCTAAATCAAGAAGTTCTAACATACTATTTTTATGGTTCAAGTTAAAGTTAAATTTAATATATTAGATAGTTCAGCAAATATTATATATTGAATCAAATTACATCCTGGACAGAATATTTATGTGACACGTATGTCAAAAATAGATATACTAGTTGTAGTTCTTTTCCTAATTATTGGTTACTGCAAGCCATTCTGTTTAACTTTATTATGTATTCTATGGTTAATGTAGTTTCACTCATTTTGTACACTAGTTACAGCTGAAATTTCCCAAGGAATACCTGTCAAAAAAATACCATTTATCTTTTACACAGCTGAACATTTATGTGAGCAAAGAGAAGTCACAGTGGTTTGTTGTTAAAGTCAGCTAAATTTGGATTGGAAGGAAGGAGGGGAAAGGGCAATATTTTTTTAATTCTTACATTATGTAATTAATTGTATTATATATTCTTTCATATTGTATTAGCCTTAAAATAGGAATTTCAGATGAAAAATTGGTGTTTTCTGTAACTTTTTTCTTTTATTTCTAAAATTACCCTTCATTGTTTTTAATTCAAATTATTATTTAGCCTAGGAGGTCAGACCTCATGTCACAACCAAAAGATTTCCTGCCAGACTTCAACAGAAGATGCATATTCACCTACCTACTGTAAAATATTTAATTTGCATTAAATTAAATATCTTAATGGAAGAAGCTGAAATCCCTTAATGATGCTGAGAAATATTGCAAAAGGTTTTTGCATTTTATGTCAGCATATCCACAGGAAATATTCGAGAACATACAGAGATAACTGCAATAAAAATCTAATGGCATGTATGTAAGCACACGAGATTGTGCAAGTAACTTATTAACATTATGAACATTCATATTTTATTATTTTTCTTCTTATCATTAACATTACTTAATGCTCTGATGGTAACCTTTCTTTTGTATGTTAATTAGTGTAGTATCGGAACTTGGTTTTCTCCTCTTTCCTCTTTTCCCCAGATCAGCATCAGGAGTCCACAGTGGGATTCATTTCACTGAATTTGTACCATGGACATAAATATCTTTTGTAGTCAACAGAGGGTAAAAGGGATCTCCAAATTCCAGTTCATCTGATTTTTTGAGGCTGAGAGATATTATTTATTTTGGAAGGAGATGTTTCACCTTCTGGAGGAGCTAGGCCACATTTGGGTTTTCTGATACCTAAAGTAAAGGAAGTGATTCTCATCACTCTTCGTTAGCACAGTACACCTCCAAATTATGTTAAAATGGAGATATATATCAATACCTTGATTGAATCTGAGTTATGATCATAAGCCATAATACCATAAACCATAAAACCCATACCGACAAAAAGAATGTAAAAACCTAAAGTATCTTTAAATGCTTCTCCCCCACAAAGTCACCTTCAGTACAGAGTACCTTTGTAGACTGGGACTTCTACAGATTAAAACCATAAATAATGTCCAAGTATGCAGATGCAGAAAGTTTCAACTGTTGGATTTAAATATAATTTTGAGTAATGGGAGAAGCATTGATCAGCAAAGTTTAGTGATCCAACTCACATGTTTAAATTTCGCTTAATGTTACCTGGGATAGTCCAAAAGGGCACAAAGCAGCATGTTCATCTATTGCTCGAATCAAGATGAAGTCACGCAGCACAGTCTTTGCCACACATCAGTGCACTTATTGTGAGGAAAGGAAGTTAGTTAACTGCTTGCCCTATATAGTGTCACGGATTTGTAATCCTACCACCCCTTAATATGATTAGAGATTGCTAAATTCAAAACCAGCTTTTCTAACGCTGCTTGCTGTAACAGGCAGCAAATATATTGATTTTTTTTTTTGTACAGGAACATTGTTAATATAGCTGTATATACTGTCCATGGGCATGTCAATAAGGAACGCAGAAAGTATAGAACAAAGTACAATAAGGACTGACAGCAAATGTCATTAGTCAATGTATTTAGTTGTAACATTGTCTATGAGTGTACATAGGTGTGCACTGTTGATCTCTAGTAGCTTTTTCACAGAGCATGTTCACTCTCTAGAGCAGCTACAGAAACTGTAGCAAAGAAAGTCGTACCATTTTTTATTTTTGGAAGTGGGTGGTGAGAATTTTGGCCTTAGCTCCGCTGAAATGTGAGAGAAATATATAATACTTGTCTTTTTTTGCAAATAGTGAGAACTTTTACAAGACACCAATACTCATAACACATAAACAGATCCATCTTATCTGAAGGAAAATCACGCCTTTGTTATGCACTCTAATGCAGATGATAGCCAAGGAATGCTAAGAAGGTAAGAAGAATATTACCAGAAACTCAAGAGACAGCAGCAGTTCAGAAACAGATGTGAAACGGTGTGCACATGTTAATCTGCCTATACTGCTGGAAAAACACTATGTTGCTTATATTAAACACACAATTTCTTGTCAAAAAACCTGCCAAGGATGTGTGCAACGTGATAAAAGTATAATATCAGCACAATACCAAGGTTTACTTATAAAATCAATGGCAACTTGCTTCACAAGTCCTGTGTCTGGCATCTTGTAGTACAAAGACACAAAACTTCTGCTCCCAGTTAATTAGACAAACCCAGATTCCCTAAGCGTTTTAAATGCAAACTTGGACATTAGTAAATATGGCCATTTCTACAAACATTTGCTTTAACTGCAATCAAAACCACAGAACACCAGGTGATATATCTACATTTTCCTCACAGTCATCACGCTTTGTTGTTTGCTATTTGCAATTCCTAAGAAATGCTTCTTTCCTCTTTCCATGAACATATGCCAGGAGAAGGGGTTGGGGTAGATAGGTAAAGGCAAGAGACTGTAACAGCACATGTAGACTACTCTACCTAGTCATCCTTATCTGCTCTTACACAGAGGAATGAAGTTCGTCATTTTATCAAGCCCAATGGCCTAGTATTGAAAAATAGCTCAAGGCCATAGACAGGGTAGGCTAAAGTGATTTTCCAAAAGTACCCATTAGAGAACACGCTGACATTTTATGGAGATTATTAGAAATGCATGAATTGTGAACAGTAAATGTCAAAGGAGTGATTAAGGAAGAGTTCCTACATTGTCTCAGGAGAGGTAAGTAAGGAAGTATTTGGTTTTATTGCCCGTTGATCTCAAGATTGTGGTTTTCTAAATAGGCATACTAACTACAGATTATCCATTTATTTAACTGGGTAAAAAAAAAACAAACAACACCCATCCAACTTTAAAAGATTCTCATCCAACTGTATGAGTTTTTCCACTATGTAAAGACATATAGCTTTCAAATTCTACTTCATCTACCAAGTCCACAGACTGTGAATTTGAAGCAGATTATATATTAACCAAAACTCATCCTAGAAAGATGACATATTCATTCAGTTTGGGAATTACTCCCAAATTAATTGCAGACTTTAAGATTCTGTTTGAAAAATTATATGCAGCTTTTTAGGAGAAAACACATTCATTTGAACTTTTCCAGAGAAGAGTTAGAAGTACTTTCATGACTTAACTGAACTTGCTTTTTAACTCTGAAAACACAAAAAATTGTTGATAAGTAGATAGTATGGTACATACTAAAAATTTTTTTTAAAAAAATTAATTTAGTTGTATCTCACATAGCATATCAGTATTTAAAATATCATTACAAAGTCAAATACAAAGGGCCACTAAGGACAGACTTTACACTAACCTAATCTTAACTCTGCCATTTAGGCAAAGTGTTTGTTTTATTAAGCAATAGATTTCATATTTTACTTGTGACCTTATGCCATTCTCAAAAGTCACTTCATTAGGAATCATAAGATAATATGAAACTAATGATGTGGGGATCTGTAATTCACTTGTAAAACTGTATTGCTCTGGGGAGTTAATTGCCAACCAACAAAGTACTGTAAGTTCAAGCTGAACTTTAGTTCCAACTAGATGTTGTTTACACATACCTGCTACTGTTTTTTATTAGCCGTAACTTTCTTCCCAAAGAAAATGATTGAGAATATGATTTTTTTTCTGGGACAAACTCTTCCTCAAGCCAAGGAAGAACCAATAAACTTGTGAGCCAAGCTATTGCCTGAAAGGTAGTATGAGTTTGGGTAAAATCTATGTTGAAGGAAGTATGGCACAGAAAGTACCAAAATCTCACAGACATACAATGTTAGCTCACAAGAGCAGGCGTGTTGCAAATTTACAGAAGAAGAAAGTCAAGCAGCAGCAGCGGGAGAACACTCTGTCCAGATACATACTGAGCCTATAACCATGTCACACTTGGAAAAGGGAATTACATAGAAAAGTACAGAAATATGCATTCAAGGTTTGTTGGAAAAAAGCAACCATTCAATAGTGAGAAGAGGATCAGCTTCAGCTGTAGCAGACGAAATAAAACCCAAACAAATATAATAAAACCCAACCTAAAAATGCATCAGCACTGCCATTAGAGCACCAAAAGGACAGAAGCCTATCAAAAGATTTCAATCAAATTCTGATATGTCAGTGAAGAGTTTGTAGTGGCCTAGGTGCATGCAGAATGCATTGCTCCAATCCTAGCAAAGCACAAAATTTATTTTATCATTGCATACAACGTATGTTTCTTTGTGATGTTTGTAGGTTATTACTATGTAAGGCTGAATTTTTAAAGCAAAGATTACTCGTGAACACTGTTTTCTTTAAATGCAAAGAAGATATGGCCTGAGCAAAAGAAATAGGAACAATTTAAAAATGTTATGCATTGTGATCCTAAAGGTGTATAAGATAATGAAAAGAACAGATGTTTTATTAGATGAGTTATACTCAGATATGGCTTAATCAGTTGACTAGAGTTTCAGACTAAACACCACCACCACCAGTCTGAGCTTTTGTGTCTTTTGTAGGTTAGGGTAACTGTAAACAAAGGAACTTAAGAGTCAAGTAATGTCAAAGGAAAGAATTTACAAAACCTGGACAAGTCATATTATTCTGTATTGCTTTTCTTCCCTTCTAAACACATAGCCTGGGGAAATGATATGCAAAACATCATCAGTTAATCAACCAGTAACATCAACAACAGAAAAAAATTATTAGTAATGTCAGAAAGTCCCAAAGTCACATGTTCTCCTACAGTTTTAACTTAACATTATTGTCCATCTGTGGAGTTCCTGTTTTAGTTTTTGTGTTAACTAGTCATTTTCTTAATGTGTTGTTGTTTGTTAACTAATTCTAACAAATACTCTGCAGCTCGATTTTAGTGCACTTAAAATGCAAGCAGAAGATCAGCTTCTAGAAGTTCTCTATGCAGATTCTTCAACAGTGATAATCCTTTAACGTCCAAGTTCTAAAGGAACTGAAATTGTTTCACCTGGAGAAGACAAGATTGAGGGGAGACCTTATCACTCTCTACAGCTGAAAGTTGAAAGGAGGTTTTTACAAGGTGGGTGTTGGTCTCTTCTCCCAAGAAGTGATGGGATGAGAGGAAATGATCTGAAATTGCGCCAAGAGAGGTTTACATTGGATATTGGAAAAAAAATTTCTGCCGAAAGAGGGGTGAAGCATTGGAACAGGCTGTTCAGGGAAGTGGTGGAGTCTCCATCCCTGGAGGTGTTCAAAAGGTGTGTAGATGTATCACTTTGGGACGTAGCTTAGTAAACATGGTGGTGTTGGGTTGACAGTTAGAAGGGATGATCTTAGAGGTCTTTCCCAACCGAAATGATTCTATGATTTTAAGATTTAACCAGAATTTATGTGTAGAGTTTTGGAGGAATGTAGGTTGTATTATAAGAAAGCTATACCTGTCGTGTTCTCACCTAAATATAAATATTGTAACATTATGCAGCCTTTCTCTGAAAGATGACAGTCTACAAGGAATTTCACACTGAAATACTCCTTTGGAAAGGAAAAGAAGTAAAATAGGGGAGGATGTAAGAAAGCATGTAAGGAACAGGTGAGAAGAGCTTCCTGCCATGCTGAGCATGCCAGTGCTGCAGGCAATGAGATGTGACAACTATGTCAATGACTCTGCTGGGTGAATTACTGAGCAGGGCAGATCCGCGTAACTTTTGCACCCACTGCTCAGTGAGGTGGATCTAGATAATCTGATCTTAGTTCTTCTCCCATAAATAGAATTTTCCCTATACAAAACCGCATCAAAGTAACAAGAAATAAGAGGGGAAAAACAGATCAGTGGAAGAATAGACAGAATCAGAAGAGTAAGTGGGCCACTAAATACTCCAACACAGAAACATCAGGGTGTCATTTCCACAACTTTTCCATTCCCTGTGGTTACATTTGCTGTGTCCCTTTTAATGTAATGAAATATATATTCACCTTCACTCATCTCCCTCTCTGGACTAGTTCCCATTCCTAAGATTGAGAGAGGATTGCTCCAGAGAACAATTAATATCGTGCAACTTCTTCATCTACATAGGCAATTTAAACTGCTTCAGGTACAGCCAAGCAGAGCTCACACATCTCCAGGCCAACAGGTGGTCAATCAGCATGCATTTACATTCTCAGCAGAAAGAGGCACTCTCCACTTGGCCAGGCCACCATGTGCAGCATGCCAGCCCTGAAGGAGACTGCTTTAACTTCCCAGTCATGAGTTTCACCTACTGGCTCATTTGACCAGGACTGAAAGAAAACTTTGACTGTTTGCAAAGGCAAACAAATCAGTTGTGATCAGTTCTGCTGTAATAATCCTCTTTGTAAGAGAAAAATTTTCTCTGAAAGTAATAAGACAATGAGTAGAATTTGAAAACCTTTATAAATAATGCATAAACATAATATCCTATAAATGAAAATTACACTGCTTCTTGGGGTGAAGCTAGAGTAAATTCATACTTATTATTTATCAACAGATAACTCCAATGTTTATGAGCAATTTTGAATGTGAATATGTAAAATATACATTGTTTGTTATATTATGTATTAAATTACTTTTACAGGCATCTGCTTCTGGTTTTTGATTCAAGATGGTGGATTCTGTCAATGAGGATTTACTTTAATACCTGCAAGATTAAAATGCAATGCAATTTAAAGTTTTTGCTATTTCATTATTCTACATATCTGTCAGCCCAGAAGTCTGTCTGGCTTCTGTAAGAAAGCCTAACCCTAACCTAGGGTTGAAGGGTGGAGGAGCAGCATACAAAAATGCCATAGTAAGTTTTAGCAAAAATATAGAAAGCGCTAAATATCAAGGCCAAACTCACAGACAAGGGACAAATATGGATGTATGAATTAAGTCTCTCCTGTTTCCACCATGTATCTATTTTTTATCATGAATGTTAGCAGTTATCTAACAATCATTTTCAAGAATGCTCTGTAATGGTTTCAGTCCTTTCTGTCTGATCACTTCTAAGCAGTAATGATAAAAAAATTACTTTTCTTCCTTCAAGTGCCATTGCCTCTAATCTCTCCCTCACCATATTGTCTATGTTTAGCTGCTGAGGAAGAACAAAGGATCTAAGGATTCTATTTTTGATACTTAACAATTTTTCAGAACTGTTTGTTTTCTTCTAACATTATAAGCAATACTTCATCGTTTTCACCAACATCTCTCAGTTATTGAGGTTTAGATGAAAAGAAGATGCTGAGTTATGGTTGTATCAAGATATTTATTAGAAGGAAAGAAAATCTTATATGCTTCATTAATAGTTACCAATTTTTAGAGAAGGAAATATAAAAATTTGAAGTATTCTTTTAATTAATTTTAATTTATTAAAATTGTTCCATTTATTAAACCTCTACTATATTGTATGATCTACTATACAAGTGCAAACATGTAGATTGAATCACGTCTTCATAATGAACTTTTGCTCTTAAAATGCATAATTCTGGTGCCGTAAAAATATGCACTATTACACATGCAATGCAGTCCATGAACTGTTGAACTGTTTTGTTATAATATAGACCCTCAAGGATGAAACCTAAAAAAAGTCCAACTTCAACGGTGTGATAGAATGAAAAGCCAGCTGGTAGCAGTCATTATATCTGATTTTTGTCATGAATGTATCTGTGAGAGACAGACCCTGTTTTGAGAACTCATCTGTACTTTTTGTTATATATAAATCTTATTGGTGTTGGCTCATAGAACAAATACTACCTTTAGCTATTCAATAATGAAGAGACTTTCCTAAGAAGAGTTTGTGTTTATCTATAGTCTATGGAGAGAGATGGGCATCTTTCCCCTATGGATGAAATGTCATCTCTGTCTGTTTAAGGTTAAATGTTCCCTGAAAGAAACTATTCCTCTCCAATATCTATACAAGCCAAATAATTACCTTAGACTAGACCCTTAAACTTAAATGGCTATAAATGCTGCAGATAGTTTACATCCTAGTTGTCAAAACTTGGTTAGCCGGGACCTCTTGGGAATCAACTACCTCTCTCCATTTATTATGCAGAGAAAGAGACCATCGGTATTAGGGCAACTGCTTCATTTGATACCAAACGAACTTTCTCAATCAAGGAAGTTAAATCTCAAACAATATTTTTTAGAGCCACCAAGTTATATTCTAATGTATGCAGGTTATGCTGCATTTTGTATGCTTTGGTGAGCATAACTTTATTTCAATTTCATTGATAATTCTAGCAAGTCTCTGAAGCTTTTGAAAGGCAGAGAAATTCATTGATATTTTTCTCTTATTGTTTTCTCTTTAAACTTGTTTGTCGTACTTTTAGATTAAAAAAAAATAATTTTAAAAAGCATCCCAGCACATCAGTGTTAGAATATCTGATTTAAAACTTTTTAAGCATATTATTAAAACAATCCTGGGCTGTGTTCCTTACAAAAACTCTTTGTCAGAATGTGTACGCTCATTTCCAGCAGGGAATATAACTTACATATAAGCAGAATACCAACTCCTTTGAAGGGCTATATTAAATCATACCGTTTACTTCTCCTTGTCCCTTTCCCTTTCTTCTTTCCGGCACTCAATATTCCTTTTTTCATTTATACAGTTGTCAAGTCCCATCCCAGCAGTCCCCACACCCAACCTGCACAGTCAGAGAGGGAGGGGTCTTTTGGTGTCTGTGTGGCAAATTGGAGACCGACAAATCTCCCAGGGTAAATTCAAAACAACGTGTATTTTGGGCACAGTCAAGAAACAAATCAAATACTTGGGTGCATTCCAAGTTGCCAAAACTTTCAAAAAGTTGCAAAAATCTATTCACATCACAATCTGATACCCTCAAGGCAGCTAAACAAAACGACACAACTAAGATCTGATCTGATGCACAGTAGTTCATAGAATAGAAATATAGTAAGGAGAGAGAGAGGTAAACGGGGCGTGGGGGAGGAAGGAGAAGAGAAAAATAGTCGCCACTCCATGGGTCTCTGGAAAATGTGGTCTTCAGGAGCATGTGGTCCTGCAGTTCTCCTGCAGCACGTCTTCAGGCAGACTTCATGGGATGGTGGACATGCGCGCCCACTTTCTTGGTTGGCTTGTATTTACCAGGCAAGTCCATGCCCCATTAGCATATGAGGGATGGCCTTTCCATGAGAGTTCGCAGATCAACACATGCACAGAAACTTCTTTGGGAAGGTTCTGGCTTTGGATTTTGGGGCTCCAGGGTCACTGGCAGTTCAACAGACCCTTGCCAGTATAACCTCTACCTTTGGGTCCACATGCACAGTCAGGTCGGGGGGGAAAGGAGCGAGGGGAGGGGGGAGGGGGGGGGGGCAGCACCTGCTGTTGCACCTCCTTCCCTCCTCTGCAGCTGCCCAATCAGCCCATCCTTTAATGAGGAGCCCCAGTACTCAAGAGGATGTTTAAGAGAACGCAAGTAGAGTCAGATGATGTTTAAGACAATACAAGCAGAATCAGCTGATGTTTAAGAATAATTTACTTCTCCTTGTCCATTTTCCTTTCAACTTTCCAACATTCAGTATTCTTCTTTTCATTTGCACAGTGAAGGATTCATACCTATTTGGTGTTTAGATCTATCACTGTACCGGGAAAGACTGTTATTCATCTGGTTAAATTTAGACATCTACACTTTATACAATCACTTCAAGTTCTCTTTCTGGTCAAGAATGAAGAATAGATACTGTTAGTGCACAATTGTTCTCAAAATGGCTATTTCTCTCCATTGACTGTAACGAGAATTTAGGGTGACTTGCTCAAAGGCAGACAATTACTCTGTAAATCAGTATGTTTACTGAAGTGGACCTCATGCACAAAGGCTCTCGAGAGGAAAGAAATGCTTTCCCTGTAAGGACTACACTGAATTCAAAAGAATACTAGTACTGGTGGTGGGGGTTAACCCCAGCCAGCAGCCAAAACCCATGAGGTTGCTTGCTTATTCTCTTTAGTAAGATGGAAAAAAGAATCAGAAGCATAAAAAGCAGAAAACTCATAGCTTAGGATAAAGACAGTTTAACAGGTAATACAAAAGCTATATGCAAGCAAAGCAAAATAAGGAATTAATTCACCACTTCTCATCAGGCATCATCTCCAGGAAAGAAAGGCTCCATTATACCTAATGGTTACCTGGAAAGACAAATGTCATAACTCCAAACATCCCCTCTCCCTCCTTCACGTACCAATTTTACATTGCTGAGCATGATGTCATATGGTGTGGAACATCCCTTTGGCCAGCTGAGTCCAGCTGTTCCATTTGCATCTCTTCCCAGTTTCTTGTGCATCTGATCATTGGTGGGGTGGAGTGAGAAGCACAAAAGGTCTTGACATGGTAAGCACTGATCAACAATAGCTAAAACGTCCTTGTATTATCAATATTATTTTGATCACAACTCTGAAACACAGTCTCATACTAGCTACTATAAAAAGAAATGAATGAGGGTGAAGTAAGGCAGATGAACAAACTGTGGTTAAAGTTAATGTCCTTTTACTAAGTACTCTGAATTCTGAACTAAATGAGGATTGGTATACTACATGACTTAACTAAAAATAAATCCAGAATAATCATGAATTATTTTCAGCAATGTTTATTACTTTTCCATTCCTAGGGAAATCTCAACAATAATCATATAAAAATTCGTGCAATATTTTGTATGTCCATTATTCAAAGAATTTTAAAATATTTATTAGAAAGTTATTTATCATAGTGAGTTACAATTTGAGTAAGATTTTTTTTAATCCATCCATCAAATTATATTTACTTATTACACTGATGTATGACAGATATCAGGTGCCAAACAGATGCTAAGGAATGCTTACACTGATTTTCTACAGCTAGATTTGAAAGAAACCTGTAGGTCAGCCAGTCTCTGTCATCTAATTATTGTTTTATCAATGCCTAAAATTGTTGCTTGTGGATTCTCAAATACAATCTATTCAGAAGGACTCAAGCATAGATCTTTCATTGTTTCACCTGTAAACACATTATACAGTCACAGAGATGCTATCACTTTTGTATATACCATATTAGTCTTAAATCTCAAGATTCAACTTCAGTCCAGCTTCAGCGTCAGACCATTTATGATTGTACTGTGATTACGAATCCTCTTCTGCTATCTCATAATTTTACTCTCTTTAAATTTATAGTCAAGTATGTCCACTGTCTGAAGGCTAAAGATGTTCAAAACTAAAGCTGTAAAACCCCTCCAGTTTATAAAACCATTTTACCACCATAGGTATAGAAATACATGTATATTTTCTTTTTTAAAAGCCTTTTGCTTAAATAATTATGTGGCTGTCTTTTTGAATCTACACATTAAACCCTTAGTGTTAAGTATGTGCATCATGCTTCGGCATGCATAAAATAATATTTGTTATGAATGATGAAGGCACTAGATTTTACATTTAGAGCATTGGTCCTGTTGACTATTACATTACTTCAGCAACAAAAAGTCAACAGCATCACAAGTTACTTTTGTCTAAAAAGCAAAACAAACCTATACCAATACTTCCTCCAGTAGTGAAAACTTGTATATTCTTATGCTATTATTACTTTTCTAAGACTTACACATTTTGGCACTCCACTTTGGACTCATTATCTTCTCAAATTCTTCATGCAAGGATATGAGTCCACTAATATCCACGTGCATAACTAAGCACATGCAATCATGATAAAACAGAAAGCAATACACAACCAAAGGTGTTATTTTATGTATGCAATTTCTTGCGAGAGCAGGATCTCCACATAATAAACTTTTCTCTTTTTTAATAATAAAATATGGTGATCAGTTTTGCAGTGAATAAGTATCACTCATAAACACATAACCATAAAGGCAGATCTCAATTAATAGATCTGGGGAGGATGTGAAGAGGTAGGTCAGCATCTATGTAAACGCTGTATATTTCCCTACAAAACCATTATTATTTGTAGACTGCTACCTAGCTTGCACCAGCGATCACTCCTTTTCATTATTATGAAGGACTACAGCCTGCCTACTGTGTTTAGAAAAGGCAATGAGACGGAAATCAGGCAAAACAGTAACTCCAAATCACAGATATTCCCTTGTAAATTTAAACAGACAGGAGGAGAATCACTTGCCAAAGGGACTCTAGATATCCACAAGGCTAGGCACAGGCTAGCTGTGCCCATTCTACAAGCTGATGGGTCACACATAGCAGAACTGGCCACTAAATTTGTTAGCCTAAAGTTTCACTTGAATCGCTGAGTCTTACTGAGGCAAGGTGCATGCTCTAGATGTAGAAATTAACTTCTTCCTGGCCAGAAGTGCCTTGGCTACTGTAGATGGATGGTCCTGGTCTCAGCAACTCCTCCATGCAATTTCAGATCCCTTCTGAATATCTCACCCTGTGTCTCTGAAGGACAGAATTCAGACAGACCTGGTAGTAATATCATTCCTACCTAGGAAATTAGGCCACAAATCTTGGGATATCATCCCTTGTTCGTGGTTTCATCAGATAGGGAAGGGATAATGCTGCCTTTCTTGTTCACAGTGTCACTTTGTCTGTACTTTAGAGACATGAAGGACAAAACAAAAGGAATAACTAATTCATTACTTCATAACATAGCAGTACTTGGCTATACTGATCTCACACAAACATATTTGATAACTTTGGATGTCTTTACATTAAGTGACATTTGATTGTCTTCCCAGAGGAGAAAAAGGGCAAGGTGTAGTATCACAGTATCACACAGTATCACAATATCATAAGGCTGGAAAGGACCTCTGAGATAATATAGTCCAACCTATAACCCAACACTAACACCAACACCAACACCAACCATCATCTAAACCATGGCACTCAGTGCCTCATCCAGTCTCCCCTTAAACACCTCCAGGGTCGGCGACTCCACCACCTCCCTGGGCAGCACATTCCAATGGCCAATCACCCTTTCAGTTAAGAACTTTTTCCTAACATCAAGCCTAAACTTTCCTTGACGAAGCTTGAGTCCATGCCCTCTAGTTCTGTCACTGGTCACCCAAGAGAAGACACCAACCCCTGCCCAACTACAACCTCCTTTTAGGTAGTTGTAGAGAGCAATGAGGTCTCCTCTGAGCCTCATCTTCTTTAGACTAAACAGCCCCAACTCCCTCAGTCGCTCCTCATAGAGCTTGTGCTCCAGCCCCTTCACCATCTTCGTTGCCCTCCTCTGAACACATTCTTTCCCAAACTGGGGGGTCCAGAACTGTACACAATATTCAAGATGAGGCCTGACCAGTGCCGAGCACAGGGGGACGATAACTTCTCTGGTCCTGCTCGCTACACTATTCCTGATGCAGGCCAGAATGCCATTGGCCTTCTTGGCCACCTGGGCACACTGCTGGCTCATGTTGAGCTTCCTGTCAACCAGCACTCCCAGGTCCCTTTCTGCCTGACTACTCTCCAGCCATTCTGTCCCCAGTCTGTAGCTCTGCATGGGATTGTTGTGTCCAAAATGAAGTACCCGACATTTGGACTTATTAAACATCATCCCATTAGAATCAGCCCATCTCTCCAACCTGTCCAGGTCCCTCTGTAGGGCCATCCTACCCTCTAGCAGATCAACCCTTCCTCCCAGCTTGGTATCATCTGCAAGCTTGCTGATGATGGACTCAATCCCCTCATCCAGATCATCAATAAAGATATTAAACAGGACGGGACCCAACACCGATCCCTGAGGGACACCACTAGTGACCGGCCGCCAACTGGATGTGACACCATTCACCACCACTCTTTGGGCTCAGTCATCGAGCCAATTCCTAACCCAGCACAGAGTGCTCCCATCTAAGCCATTGGCTGCCAGCTTCCCTAGGAGCCTACTGTGGGAGACAGTGTCAAAGGCCTTGCTAAAGTCCAGGTATACCACATCCACAGCCTTCCTCTCATCCACCAGGCGAGTCAAATGGTCATGAAAGGAGATCAGGCTTGTCAGGCAGGACCTACCCCTCCTAAACGCATGCTGACTGGGCCTGATCTCTTGGCCGTCCTGCAGGTGCCGCATGATTGCACCCAGTATTATCCGCTCCATGATTTTACCTGGGACCGAGGTCAGGCTGACAGGTCTGTAATTACCTGGATCATCCTTACGGTCCTTCTTGTGTATGGGCGTCACATTGGCCAACTTCCAGTCTTCCAGGACCTCTCCAGTGAGCCAGGACTGCTGAAAGATGATGGAGAGTGGCTTAGCAAGCTCATCCGCCAGCTCTCTCATCACCCTAGGATGGATCCCATCCGGCCCTATAGACTTATGAAGGTCTAGGTGGCTCAGCAGGTCTCTAACTTCCTCCTCATGGATTGCAGGAGGGCCATATTTCACCCTGTCCCCATCAACCACTTCAGAGGGCCAACTGTCAAGCGAGCTGACATCCTTGCTGTTGAAAATTGAGGCAAAGAAGGCATTAAGTACCTCAGCCTTCTCTGCATCTTTGGTTACTGTATTTCCCTCCACAGCCAACAAGGAGTGGAGATCACTGCCACCCTTCTTTCTACCATTGATATATTTATAAAAACTCTTCTTATTATCCTTAACAGAAGTGACCAATTTGAGCTCCAGCTGGGATTTTGCTTCCCTGATTTTCCTCCTACATGACTTAACAACACCTTTGAACATGATGTGGCTTACATCTCCTTCTTTCCAATGGTGATACATCCTCTTTTTTTCTTACTTAGTTCTTTCAGAAGCTCCCTACTCTTAAGGTACTCTTAAGTACTTAAGCTGGTGAAGAGCGTGAGCTTCACATCTCCAACTGCTTCACTTTCCAGACTTTAAAATAAAGAAGTTGGGATAAACATTTCTGGAGCATTTAGGTGCTTTCTGGAAAGGAGTTTCCTTTAACATTTCCTGTCAGATTTTGTCCCAAACTAAGAGCCTGATGGTACCCAAAATTGCCATTAGGAGAGAAAGAAATGAAACTGAAGAAACATGTCAAAGAAAACCAAATGAAGCAGCTTCCTTATGCTATTTTCATGGAAATCTGTGTTACTCTGATGTAGGTTTCTTTGAAATTGTAATTACTTCTGTCTGTGTAGCAAGTCACTACTCAGTGAGGTGCTCAGGAATACAGACTAATGAGGTTTAGAGTAGAATTACAAAACTTGGTTTGTCAGTGATAAAGTAGATCATAATTATGCCAGAAGTGCTTTTACTTATCTTTGCATGTCAGTGAGGTGGACTGACAGAGTGCACAGCTATTGCCTTTCCCCATCCCAGTAAACAGTGCATCCCTTTTCCGAATCTTACATTTTGTGGATTGGTTCTTAATAATCATTTTTCAGAAAGCAAATTCTTCCGTCTTGAATAAAAAGTTGCAACAAAAAAAATTTTTCATTAGAGCAAGGCTGAGTAGAAATCTTCTATTCCAGACACTGAAGAACATTATATCTCCTAATGCAAATACTAGGAAATTTCAAAATCTTTTATCCTCCAACCTAAGTAGGTAAAAAGTTCTATAGGGTTGATTGGTGAGGTGGTAATGTTTATTTTAAACTGTATATATATCAATATTAGACTGTATATGTTTTCTTCCACTGGTGACAGAGTAAAATAAAAAAAAAAAGAACATTAAAGGTCTTTTTTTAATTATCAGCTCATATACTGAGATTAAAATGACTGAAGTGATATAAGAATCTATGGAGGGTATTATAGAATCAAAAAGGAAAAGTGTTTAATACTACTCAGCAGTCCAAATTTTGCTGGTCTTTTTTCCTTAAATTTTGCTATTTTAGTGTTTCTTCAATTTGTAGCTTTATGATAGTTTTCCATATTATTGCAGTGCTCCATACAGACTAGTAAATAAAATATATTGCTCAGAATTCAAACTTCTGTTATCTTCTTGGTTATCAGAAATGTTAATTCTGATTAATAAGACAGTAATTTGTTTTCACTTGAGTACCATTCAGTCAAATATGAAGAACATGAGGAATGGCACAGTTTGGGAGTATCTAAATCAGATAGCACTCAATAGCTGTATGTTGTAAATTTAAATAGATTTTCCTCTGCAAATGTTTAATGTACATTAATTTCTATGAGAGTGCTGGATACTAGATGTTGGTTCAGGCGTGAATGTGGATTCCCCTAAATATTAAGACTGGCATCTGTGAGTGAGAATGGGTTCACTCTTCATGCTAATTCTGAACTCCCTACTTTTGCAGTCTCTTTGTTTATTCCTTTTTGTTTACTCCTTTTTTACTGCACAATCCCCCTCACATGGTGTTGCTATCTTTTTAATATTCTTTAGAGTCTCCATGGTGCCTTTGAGAGTACTTTAGATGGTTTTCTTTCCTCCCTGCTCCAGTCTGTGGACTATGGGAGGTTTTTTTGCTATGCCTTATCAAGAAGTTCTCTCATAATGAGTGCTTCCTATTTTGTCTTCACATCTGAACGCATTTGTTTGCACAAGTGTTTTTACTCTTGTAACATACTACTTATATAATAAGACTAAGAAGGATTGAGAACTCTTCAAACTACACCTTCTGATGTCCTCTGACCAGCTTCTCTCCTACCTATCAGATTTTATTCTTTCACCAATGTAATTCTCTTGCTGTCATCTCAACGATGTATTGTCTGTGTGAATTGTAGTGAGTAGCTTTAACACTGTTGTGGTGTTCTAGATTGCTCATCAATTGATATTTTCTCTGTATTACCGGTAAGGTGAAGCCATTCCTTTGGCTAATTCTTTCATTGTGATTGACAGGGGACAAATAAGGAGTCAATGATTCTCAGATAGTTTAAGTCGCTGATAGTGAAAAAGTCCCGAGAACCTTTTTGTAGACAATGAAGTCAGCATATATATGAAGCGTATGGCTGAACTTAATAATTGTAAATATTTATTTCAAGAAAGGCTATAAACACAAAGACTCTCAAAAGAGTGGAAATTATGTACTCTTTTTGATGGGCACTTTTTCTGAATCTCTAAAACAACAGAAAATACTCTGAGTATAACTTAGAGTTGTTTAGAAATAAAGTAAAGATAAAGTAATTATTTCCTATTAGACCTACATTGTGACATTTTCAGAGTGTTAAAGTGGGATTTCTTATCTAATGTGAACTAAATAAACTTCAGGTACATAAATTCAGTTCGAAGAATCCTAAAGGTCTTCCCCTTTGTTGCCTAACCCAAAATATTTGCTATTTATGTCTGGACATCAGTATTACAGTATATTAAATGACACCAAAGCCCTCTGCGAAGCCTGAAAAAGTGTTCTGTGTAGTACTGAATCACTCTGGCAGGCAAATCTTCAACCTGTACTCAGAATTTATGGGAAAATCAGACCAGTTTTCTCACTGACTGCTAAGAGAAAGGTATTTCTGAAGGAATGCCCAACTTCAGTGAAGGACTAAATTTAGTGAGAAGCTTATATTCTAAAGTTAGGTTTTTTACCTTAAGTAACTTAGTGATGTCTAACTCTTTGATGTCTATTGAGGATTTATCAGTCTTAAATACTGTTAATATGGAATGCAAAAAACTTTGGATCTTTAGAAACTGTAGTAACACTTTGCTCAAACTTAGATTTACTCATGTTATTAATGTGTCTATAATTACTATACTGATGACTAGTAATTCTGTATAGTTACTCAAAAATAGTCATTAGCCATAAATTAATCCAAGAGTGATGGAGAGGGGTGAGCGTAGGGAGAACCAAACAAATCCTAATCCTGTCTTCCTTTCACTGTTTTATCTATTACAGAAAAATCCAACTTATTAAAAAAAAAACAAGAGTTGAGACTCTGCTATTACAAAATAGTAGCTATGAGAGATGCTTCCCACTCTAGATTTTCAGGCCACTCTGCTGAACAAAACAGATAGTATTTGTTTCAGAACAAGTGAGTGTATGACAATTGTCTGAGCCTTTCATTGATCTCAGATAAAGTGCTTGATAGAAACTCTAAATCTTGCAAAAAACACTTAAATGTGACAAGTGTTATTAAGATTTGTTGGGAAACAATTTTATAACTGATGTTCATTCCCATTTTCTATATCTTAGTCCATCAGCTATATAGAGAGTATTCATTTTACTTGAGGCTCGTCATCTTTACTTACAACCATAGAGATTACTTCTAGATTGAACCTAATATAGGGTAGAAGTGAAATGTTAGATAAAAAGACTTTTATAGACTATATTCTGATTTCCAAATTGCAATTAGTGAGAAAAAAATTTGACATTAAAAAAGAGATAAACTGTGCCTGTTCTAAAAGCAGAATAAGTTTGCCAAAAGATAACATCCTTTCTGAAAATTGGTAGAGAAATGCAAGCACATAAAAGAAAAAGTCTTCTTCTGCCATACTGTTTCAAAAACTATCCTGGACATTTAAAGCGTTAATGACATCTTATAAAAAGCTTTTCAGTTCTGTATTATGTAAAAAAGATTTAATATCTTCTTTGATCTCTTTACATGCTTTTACAAAACTTAAGGGAAATGAGAGCAGAATTTTGGTTGTGAATTATTTTAAAAGAATGAATTGTTACAGTAAAGTACATTGTTATGAAATGTTTATAGATAAAAAAGAGTTCTCAAAGTGTTGTCTAAGTGGAACTCACAGAGATTCTGAAACCTTTTGCACATTCTCAAATTGGCCGCACATCTGAGTAGGCCTAAGAGCTTTAAGCTACAGTTTCTTTTCCAATAGTTTTGGCTTAGAGAAAGAGAGGGAAAGTTATCTTCTACTGATCTTAATCAGAAATAAATTCGCTCATCATCAAAAACATTCAGATCCATCTCTGCTACATTAAAAAGGTAAGCAGTTGTTAATCTTTCCATTCGGTACAGCTAGGTGCATATCATGACAGAGTCCAAGTTAATGTTCTTAACAAGAGATTCTTTCTGTCTTTGCTATTCTTACATCCATTTACAGTACAAGTACTACCTTGGAATTAAGTAGAAAATCTCTTCTTCAGGGCCAATGTGCTTATTGTCCTAATGATGAACAATCATAGGGATGCAAGCGTTCAAAAGACCTTGGATTTCTGGCAATAATATTCTTCTATTTTTGCAGAATCTATGTACTTAAGGCTGTTGTCAGCATAAAATTGAATAAGTGATATTAATAGGAGCACACTCACTGGAATTAGAAAGTAAGTGATGCCACGTCTATTATTCGATAGAATTACTCAGAATAAATATTAAGTGCTCAGCAACTTCTGAACCCATGCAAAAGCAGGAAATCAAAAGTGAAATAAATACTTTTTCTCTCCAGGTTATTGACTATAATAAATAAATTATTAAAATGTAATTTAATGCACATAATAAGTTGAGCTATGAATCAGAAGCTAAATCTCTCAAGAAATTAGACTAGCATTGGAGGTCAGACAGGATGGAGAAATTTTTCCTTGTGTGGTAGTAGTCCCCCTTCTTCAAATTGTACAGAAGCCCTGAAGTGCGCTACATAAAACCATCCCTCTAATTCCCAGCACAGTCTATTATAGAGTTAGATTTGGTGCACACACCCATAGTGCACATGTTTTTTCCCTCTTGCTTCCATTTTCAGTTGTTTAATTCTATCTAGCCAAAGTCACCTCTTAGGTCCATAAAGCAGAAGCAACTTAAGCACGATGTGATCAATATTTTCTTGCCTTAATCCGAATATTACCACACTAAAACAGCACAACCATCAGTAGTTTATGTCCATCATTTTGTCACACTGTCATAACCAGTAACTGCATTTTTTAACCCTAATGTATAATTATTTTTATGTATTTTATATAAATTATTCATATATAATCATTTTATATAATCATTTGTATATATATAATTGTTGTATACCCTGCAATTGTAGTGCGTAAATATTTTCATATTAGTACTATTAATTGTATTTTGCAACACAGCTGAAGTCAATATCCTTATTTCAACTTTCCTGATTTGAGATATCACAGTTCTTATCTCCACCTGAATTCCCAACTTGAACTCTGACAAAATACCCAATAGAAGAAGAATAATGTTCTTTTTCTCTTCATATTTTGTTCATGTATTCCACTTACACATTAGCTGTACTGTCTCTCACACTGCTTGGAAGCATCTTTCTGTTCTTTCTCTCCTTCTACAAAACACTTACTGTAAAACAGAACAGATATTACACCACTAATGGATAACAATGTTGAAAAAACAGGATTGCCACACCCAACTATTAATGAGGGAAAAGGTAAATGGAATAAATTCATAAAATAAAAACATGTTTGACATTCCTGAGCTCCATGTTTTGTTATTGTTTTTTCTTCCTACTTTGTATTAGTGTAAATATAGCTTGTTCATAGAGACTTGGATTTTTTTGCAGGTAAATAATAATTTTCTCTACTTGATTCCAGAGTAAGATTCTGTTGTAAAGTGAAACTATGTAGATAAATATGTAGTTGCTTTACGAAATATGAGATTCTTCGATTTACCAGAATATATTTGATTTTCAATGACACATCCCTTTGCATCTATCTAAAAGTTGTCTATTCGTCTTTCTCCCTTTCCAATGTCTATACAGGAATCCCTTGCATGAAAATATACTATCACTATGAAAACAACGTTGATATATCTCTCTCTATGAATTATTCAAAGAATAAATTCTTGCAAGCTGTCGATATCCATGTAATTGGAATGAAGTTCTGATTGACCTTTTGGATGGAGATTAAGGGAAAAAAAGTACTTTTGTAATTCAATTATGCAGGACTGAAAATCATATTGTAGGCCTTCCATATTTAGTTAATGGGAGCAAGTTAGCTGAATATTTTATTTCCTTTACATGCAGTGTTCAATTTTGACTTCACTGAATAAATCTGACTGTTGGATATGACTTAATTACTCTTCACTCTACAAATGTACCTACATCCACATAGACAAATAGATATGTATTTATATGTATCTCTGTATTAGTATGGAACAGAAGGTGAGTGAAGATAAAAACCTTCTTCTGGCACATTAATAAGAAAGTCTTCAGGAGTAGTGAGCATGATTTTGCCAAGAAGCAATCGTGCTTCAGCAACATGACAAACTACTACAATTAAATGACTGGCCTAGTACATGAGGAGAGAGCATTGGTTATTGTCTGTTTTGATTTCAGTAAGACCTTCAACACTGTCTCCTACGAGATCCTCAAAAAGAAGTTGATGAAGTATAGGTTTGGTGAGCAAACAGTCAGGTAGATTGAAAATTGGCTGAGCAGACAGACCCAGAGGGTGATAATCAGTGGTGTAAAGCCTAGTTGGAGGCCAGCAACTAGTGGTATTCCCCATAGGTCAATACTGGGTCCAGTCTTCTTAAACATCTTCATTAATGAGCTGGATGATAAAGCAGAGTGCACCCTCAGCAAGTTTGCAAATTATACCAATGATATACTGGAAGGTCATGCTGCCATCTAAAGGGACCTTGGTAGGCTAGAGAAATAGTCTGACAGGAACCTCATGAAATTCAACAAAGGGAAGTGCAAAGTCCTACATTGGGAAAGAATTACCCCGTGTACTAGTTCATGCTGGGGGCCACCCTGCTGGAAAGCATCTTGATAGCAAAGGACCAGGGAGTCTTGGTAGACAAAAAGATAAACACAAGCCAGCAGCTTGTCCTTGGGGTAAAAGGGACTAGCAGTATGCTAGGCTGCATTAGGCAAAGGATGGCCATCAGGCCATCTACTCAACACTTGGTGAGGCTGCACCTGGAGTATTGTGTCCAGTTCTAGGCTTTGCAATGCAAGAGAGACAGGGAGATACCAGAGAGAGTTGAAATACTAAGGTGATAGAAGTACTGCAGCACCTCTCATGAGGAAAGGCTGAGAGAGCTGGAACTGTTTAGCCTCAAGAAGAGACAGCTTCAGGGGGAATCTTAACCATGTACTGACTGGAGGGGGAGTAGAGAAGATGGAGCCAAATTCTCTTCACTGGAGCCTAGTGACAGGACCAGAAGCAACGGGCACAAACTGAAACACAGGAGGCTCCATGTGAACATTAGGAGACTGGACACTAGAACAGGTTGTCCAGAGATGTTGTGGAAATCTCCAAAATTGAAGATGTTCAACAGCTATCTGGATATGGTCCTCAGCAACCAGCTCTAGGAGGCCCTATTTGAGTAGGGGTATTGGACAAGAAGATCTCTAGAGGTTCTTTCCAATTTCAACAGTTCTGTGATTCTATGATTCTGTGATCTGACCTAGCTGTCTCCTTTCATGCTTCAGAAATGCTGAACTTTCATTAACTGTATCAGTTTGTGAAAAAACAGTTTGTTTATGGCACTTATTCAGGATATTCCAGATATTCCATGCTGAATGGCATAAGCCAAACTAGGAATTGTTTAGAAAAAATGCATTCTCAACTACAGTTTATCTACAGAATTACACATACATAGCTTCTATTATCTGCCTCAAAGGATTCAACTTCTTCAAATAATAACATTGCATCCCATCTGGACTGTATGTATACAAGGTCATTGGCTGTAGACAAATTTTCCTAGCTGACAACAACAAAAGATTTTCCTGTCAACTGAAGAGTATCCATCTTGTTAATGTGTATTTTAGGGACAATACTGAAAGAACAAGAGCTCATGGAGGTATGCCACAGGGATGCAGTAGAGAGGTAAGCTTGCTTTGGAAAGCTCAGTTAATGTTACAAAGTCAGTAATTATTGCTTCTGAAATGGTGTAATTATGCCAGAAAGTACCAATTCTCCATCTTAAGGCTATAGTTCCATGAGAGTCATCCAAATATCTTATATCCACCATGGTTCACAGAGAAGGTGTAAAGCAGAAACACCTCTGAACAGTAAAATTGCATTGGTGGATATTTTCTGAACAGATTCAGTCTTCCTTACCATGGAACATTTTGGACTGTATAATTTGCTACACTTGAGATGAAAGAACTTTTTTAGTTCACTTTAAATTTTCTGCCTCTGTGATATTCATGCATTGTGCAGCATAGGTGAATGAAAATTCCCGAAGAGTGTGAAATGAGAAAGTAGACTAGGGGAGAGAAAAATGTCTAATTGCAAATAAGCATAGTCTCCCAGAATGAGCTAAATAGTTTGTGCAAAAGATAGCACCCTGCAGAATAAGAGGAATTCCTACACTGTTCAAAATCTAGCATTATTTGAACAATGCAGGAGCCAGCTAATCAGGAGCAGGTCTTGGAAATTTTCTTTGGCTTTTAAAACAGTTTTTAAGCATATGCAGGTATATGCATTCCAAAAAGTGTAGATCATAAATTCCCTATTCCACCAGTCTCTGTACCCATACAGTGCCTACTTATGTATCATCTACATTTTGGTCCTGAGTTATTCCACGCGTTCTCATAGGTATTTAGATTTCTCTCACTATCAAAAAGGCTGACTCCTTACCAAACTGCTTTGTGAAGTGTCCAGAGTGCTGATCTTAGACTTATATTGAATTCAGGAAATTACAGTAAATTCAGGAAAATTAGACCCTCCACACTCACTTGTGGTCAACAATCTCACTTAGAATAGCTAAGTGTTTCAGGCTTGGGCTTTATTCTCTACTCGAAGACTAATTAATAGCAAGGTTAAACAATTAATTTAACAATGTTCTTTATTTCTGAGGGGTTTACTAAGATAAACATGGAAAATTTTATTTGTTCCTATTATATAAATTGAATTGAATTGGTTACTCTTTATGACTTTCAATATGATAGAAATCTCTGTTACAAGTGTTTCCAATGATGGTTCTAGCTGTCAGGATTTTTCTGGCTAGAAATCTTCACAAGAATCCTGGCAGCCTGGAGTGTTTCACACCTCCTATCTTCTTTACTGTTGATATACTCCACGGCTACAGGTCATAGAAACATGTGGAGATGTCACACGTGAGAAGAAATAGACTGGACATCATTCAATTGCTTCATTTCTGTCTATCATTAAATCAACCACAAAGATACTAAAAACCAATAATGCTGTTGTCATCTGTTTAGCTCTGCAATCTGTGTAGCTGATTTAGGTCATGACTCATGATGAAATGTCTTACTAAAATACTGTTAAGGACCCATTTAAACAACTGGCAAATGTAAGTCTTTTCATTATTACAAACATGCTTTGGGAAAAAAATAAGGGTTTCTTTTGATGAAGGTTTTAGGAACAATTTTTTAAGGATCTTGCTTTGAAATCACTGAGAAGTTGATAAAACATTTCTTTGAAAGTTCATCTAGATGTTTTCTATCTTAATCTGGTTCTGATGTATATTATTTATACATCAGATATTTATATTTAATTATTTAAGAAAAATGATAATTATTTAAGAAAAAACTTATGGATTTATTGCTTATCCCTCATATGATAAAGTTAACATAGACATAATTTTGTGCTTCAACCTTATCTTGTAGTACCCAATCATACTACTATGTGACAACAATTCTGCAGCACATAGAAATTAATTTCTGATGTTTTGATAAAAAACCCAAATATCGAAAAAAAGAACTCTTAAATATCCAATCCATTGCGATGTACCTCTAAGTACTTTATCTTTTTACATTTATGGTATTTTTCTCCCTGGCATCAAGGTTTTGTCACATATCTGTGAAGTCTATTTAGTTCTCTGCTGAAAAGCATACTATCTTCTTGTAATAAACCTAAATCTTTTATTCTGGTTCATTTCTGATGGAATATTACCTTTTCTGGGCACATTCTCTTTTCAGGTGTTTTGTTCCCTACTTTATTGCCTTGCTTTTTCTACAGTAAATCAAATAAACTAGTTATTTGCTCATGCTGTTAGTCTATCTCAATCTTTCTCATTTCGGTTCCATTATGCAGTGACCTTATCTGCCCTTCAAACATTTTGTTTTCCTTGAAATTTAGTTATATTATAGCTTAATCTTTTCTTGAAGCACAAACAACCTCAATTATAATCTTTGAACTTAATTTGATTTTATCTACAATAAAGAATTTTTCTTTTACGCTTTCAGAACACATCTTTTTATTCAAGATAGGTCAGTGTCTATTAAATTCTTAATGGTTTATTAGATTAGTATTTTGCATGGCAGAAAAAAAAGGCAACTATGATCTCTTGGCAGATTCGTCTGTTTTCATAAATACCACGGTATGTTACTAGTAACAGGTAACAAATTATCTCTTTCTAGCATTTTCATCTTCTATTCCATTCATATCCGAGGAATTATATTTGTTCATTATTATAAACCTAGTGAAGAATACTTAGCTCTTCTGATTACTTAATGTTATTTCAAAAGTCCTCAGTGTGGACAGTGGTCCAGTTGAAAGTCAAACATACAAAGAAACTGGTAGAGCTGAGAATGACAGAAGTATCTACCAATATGCTTTATACTTTAGAAAAAGAGTATTAAACTCTTCAAAAAATCTTATTTTCTCAAGTTGATCCAGAAAAACTCAAGTAAAAATATACAGTTATATGAAGGTGAGAAAGATCTATCCATTCTCTCTTCTCAGTAATTTTTATATTGAGGCATTTAGAGGTATTTTAAATTATCAGATTGAAAGGTTTTCCTTTGGTAAGTTGACAGGCTGTTTTTCTCCTTATTATGTATGTAGAAATTTTATAGTATCCTTTTAAAGCTGTCTCTTTATATGGTCTCTTTTTATCATGTAAGGGTAACCATGTAGGAGCACTTTGATGAACAGAAAAAATAAATACTATGCAAATAGTTTCTGCCATGCATGCTATGACAGTAAGGTAGAAGGTCATTCCTGCAAGATAAATGTATTGTAATGTAGATTACATTCATTTTCTCTTGTTTGCTGCTAGAGAACAGAACATTCTGACAGATCTTCCCACATGCATTTCTCAAAACACATAGCTTGTTATTAATTCAGCTAAATGATAAAATTTGCAAGCAAAAAAAAAATGGAATAATACTTCTGCTTTATAATCTAGTGTTACACCTGCAAAACTATTAGTATTACTCTACTGTCCCTTGAAACTTTTCATACCACTAGACAGTAAAAAAGACAATTCCCAGCATCCCACATCCTGTGAGATTTTCCTCCTAGTCTACTGAACACTCTGGTAGTTATTCTAGTCATAACTCCTCCTCTTTAACTTCACAGGACCAAGTGACACTGGATCAGCCTGTCTCTGTTTCAATTCTGTGGGGTGATTCCCTTCTAGGTCAGTGCAAGGTTTCTTCTACAATACGTTGCTTGGAACTACTTAAATTCATCCTTGAAGCCTATGTTTGCTTAAAAGTTAGACAACATTTACTAAAGTGAAAAATGAACTGAACACAAATGGATTTTTAATTCATTCCAGTAACCTCAGCAAAATTATTTCATTAACCTCTATCATTAGCTTTGTCCTTTGTCAATGAAGTTGTACAAGTTTTGACTGGTATAGAGTTAATTTTCATCATAGTACCTACAATGGGTCTGTGTTTTGAATTCGTGACCCAGTGTTGATAACACAGGAATGTTCTAGTTATTGTTGAGTCAAGGTCTTTTGTGCTTGTCACCTCACCCCACCAATGAGTAGGTTAGGGGTATATAAGAAGCTGGGAGGGGACACAGCCGGGGCAGCTGAGCCCAGCTGACCAAAGGGATATTCCACAATACATGACATCATACTGTAGTGATCCAGCTCCCGTGGGCCACTCTGAGATCTCAGGATAAACCATGTATGCTTTGGGAAACACTCCCATTGTGCTGTTATCTTGGCTACAAGTGCAGTGGTGGGGCTGAGGTGGGGCTGAGGCTGTCAGGTAACCCCCGGCCACACCCAGACCATCTGCGGCCTGAATTGTGTATCAGAATGACTCTGTAGGAATTGTGGCCAGAATGGAAAATACTGATGAAAGTCGATCATCTCACCATCCCATAAACAGTAATCCACAGTGAGATCCTTTGAGCTCTCCAGGATGGCAGCAGCAGTTTGACCAAGTATCTCCCCCTGAGATGGGACACCTCTCAGGATAAATTTTACAAGGATTGAAAGATCATCTATTCACGATTTCATGAGGACTCAAAGGCCTGGTTTAGCACGTTTCAATAATCGTCCATTGATGAATGCTGCAACATAAAAGGAAGTAATTCATTAAATGCACAGAATAGGATTTTTAAGCGTAGGTTACCTGTGTTTGTGTACTTGAATTTAGGACTGCTTGCTGTCTGGTTGTCTGTCTGTCTGATTTTATTTCACCTCTCTCTGTGTGCATGTGTGATCTGGTAGAAGAAGCCCTGCTGTAAATCTCAGATGAACCTTATCATTCTCAAACCTGTAAGTTGCTGTTTGATTGTAATAAATTCCATTGAATTACTCTACTGAACTGGCTGATGATTAAATGCTGTTAAGAATTATACAACATAATCTTGCAATATATCTCAAAAATATTCATAAATCCTAAATTTCTGCTAAACCACAGCCATAAAAATATAAATATTTGTGATACATGCTCACCAATAAAAGCTGAGGGAAGAAGGATGAAAAGGGGATGTTTGGAGTAGTGACATTTGTCTTCCCAGGTAACCACTAGGTGTGATGTAACCTTGCTTTCCTTAAGATGGCTGAGCACCTGCCTGACAATGGGAAATACTGCTTATTTTGCTTTGCTTGCATGTGCAACTTTTGCTTTACCTATCTCAACCTACAATTTTTTTCCATTTTATGCTTCCAGTTCTCTTCCCAACCCCCTGTGGAGGAATGACCACGTGGCTGGGGTTAATCTACAATGAATGAACCTCAGGAGCAAAACTTTGTGTCTCAACAAAACTCTTACACTGCTGGTAGGTATATTATTCACAGCCATGGGACAGCTCTTAGCAAAGGGAACTACATGAAACTAAGCTGTCATCTTCTCCTTCTGTAGAGTTATCATTGCTGCTAGAAACTCCAGGGGCCCAAATCATCTCTTTTACAGTCACACAGAGAGATAGTTATCCTGACATGCAGGTTCATTTCAGCTTCCTAGAGAAGGTGTTGTATTGCCCTTAAGATTTGTACTAGCACAGAGTAAGTCCTTAATTCAGTGCACATATCTTTCCCAATGCATGAGTGGACTCATGAGTGCAAATTTGTGTTACTAGTCTAAAATACCAAGCCAAATCAGCACGGATACATTATTTTTATGTCAAAGTTTGAATCTTGACTATTTGTGTAAAACTAAGTTTGAATTGTGATTGAAGCACATATTCTTAAATAAGCAGTGACCTATTTTTGTGTTCTCTGTGTACAACTTCATGCACATGATTCACTACTCAGTTGCCTTTACTACAAAACATCATAGCAGATCTGTTGTAGAGGTGGCAATAGGAGAAGAGGAAAGATTTGAAGAGGCTTCAGGGTTTTTTTTTCCCTATCACTATCTTTCTATTATTATTTTTATTTAAAGCAAAAGAAGGCAGAGATAAAGAAAGAAAATGGGGGAAAAAGAGAAAACTGGAATTGGAGCCCTTTCTTTAGTATCGACGATGCATCAAAAACAGAAATCAGGCTCTTCTGCACATTGGTTTCTTCGAGTGGAAAGTCAAATTAATTTAATTTTTCCTTCCTTATGGATATTTCAAATACGAGACTGCAAAAGAATTTCTTTGAAGTGATGTAACAGTCTTTAAATGGGTTATCCAAATAATCACATTGTTCTTGAAATACGCAGTATATACCTGAGCCAGATGCACCTAGATGTTGAAAATTACAGAAAATTAATTGTTAAAAAATTCATTGCTCACACTTTTTTGCCCCTGGGAAGACATACAAAAAGATTTTAGTTCTCAATTACTTCATTTCACAGGCTCTGGAGGATGTACTGCATCATTGGCTGAAACCTGCTCAGCCGATTAGACATTCACAAGTCTATGGGACTGGATGGGATCCACTCAATGGTATTGAGGGAGCTGACAGAGGTGCTAACCAAACCACTTTCCATGATCTACCAGCAGTCCTGGTTGACTGGGGCAGTTTCACTTCATCTCCCCAGTAAGCCAGGAATACTGATAAATTGTTCAAAGTGGCTTGGTGAACACTTCTCCCAGCTCCCTCAGAATTCTTGGGTGAATTCTACCTGGCTCCATACAGTTCTGCCTGTCCAGGTGGAGCAGCAGGTTGCTAATCATTTCCTCTTGGATTATGCAGGCTCCATTTTGCTCCCTGTCCTTGTCTTCCAGCTCAGGGGATTGCGTAGCCAAAGAACAACTTGTCTTACTATTAAGGACTGAGGAGAAGGCAGCATTGAGTACCTCAGCTTTTTCCTTGTCCTTTGCCACTATATTTCCACCTGCATCCACTAAAGGATGGAGATTCTCCTTAGCCCTCCTTTTGCTGCTGGTATATTTATAGAATATTTTTTTATTTTCCTTTTCCTTAGTAACCAGTTTAATTTCTAGCTGGGCTTTGGCCCTTCCAGTTTCCTCCTTGCATAAGTTCACGATACCTTTGTAGTCATCTTAAGTTGGCTGCCCCTTCTTCCAAAGGTCATCAACTCTCCTTTTTTTTATTGAGTTCCAGTCAGAGGTCTCTGCTCAGCCAGGCCAGTCTTCTTCCCAGCCAGTTTGTCTTCAAACATACGGGGACAACCTGCAGCCTGCTCTTCTCCCCTTAAGATTTCTTCCTTGAATGATGTCCAGCCTTCCTGGACTCCTTTGTCCTTCAGGGCTCTCTCCCAGGGGACTCTGTCAATCACTCTCCTAGACAGGCCAACCAAAGTCTGCCCTCCAGAAGACCAAGTTGGCAGTTCTGCTGACCACTCTCTTCGCTTCTCCAGGAATCAAAATCTTTATCATTTCATGATCACTATGCCCAAGACAGTTTCCAAACATCATATCAGCCACAAGTCCTACTCTGTTCACAAAAAGTCCAGTGGGTCACTTTCCTTGGTTGGCTCACTCATCAGCTGTGTCAGGAAGTTTTCTTCCACACACTCCAGAAACCTCCTAGGCTTTTTCTTCTCTATTGTATTGTATTTCCAGCAGACATATGGTAGCTTGAAGTCTCCTATGAGGACAAGGGTCAGCAATCGAGAGGTTTATCCCAGCTGCTTATGGAATATTTTGTCTGTCTCTTCAAGCTAGTTGGATGATCTGTAACAGACTCTCACTGTGATATCTTGTAGGTCTTTTCCCTGATTCTTACCCTTAAACACTCAGCCCTATCATCATCTTGCCTGTCCCTTCTAAGGAGTTTATAGCCATTTATTGCAGCACCCCAGTTGTGCAAGTCATCTGACCATGTTTCAGTGATGGCAACCATGTCATAGTTTTCCTGCTGCACAATGGCTTCCAGCTCCTCCTGTTTGTTGTCCATGCTGTATGTATTGGTGTAGAGGCACTTTAGACGGGCTGTCGGTCATGTCACCTCCTTAGATTCTTCTGCTTAGATGCAGACCTACACCTTCAGAAATTCTTTCAAAGAAAATAGGTGAAATTCTTAGTATTTTGTAGGTAAAGTCTATCTCTTTGTACAAATTCATAGGGCTGAAAGACAGGACAGGTGAAGAAGCTGCTATTGAAAGGAAAAAACACATTTTCAATGACAAACTGCTCTAGTTCAATTTTCTTAGACATCTAATTTACATATAGTTTTTGAATTTATAACAGAGATTTTAAACACCACATTCCTTAAATTTCTAATTTCCTATCTACAACTAAAAAATACATAATTCATTTAATTATCATCAAAGCCAATAGCTGGATGTTTGATCATTGAAATCTAAGACCTTATGTATAGTACTTGAGGGACCAAGATATGTGAACACTTCTTATCTCGCTCCTCAGATTGACATAAGTCTTATCACATTTTTTATTTTATATCTTTAATAAAGTGATTGTTCATGGGTTGATTAATTTTAAGCACAGATGCACAGCACTTCTTTAATTAAGTAAGGGAACATAGAACAATACGTTCATCAATATATTTCTCCGTGTCACATGACTGGGACATTATTCTTGAGCGACGCAAAGAATGAGATAGGCCTGTAGTTTCAGAATAGTATATATAATTCAGGCTTTTTCCTTTTAAAAAAATCCTTTGGTGGAATCTAATTTGTTCACATAAAATAGTTTCTATGAACACCAATGCTAGCTAATGAGTTAAAAGTTTCCTCTTCCCAGATGACAAGGAATAGCAATAGAATCATCACTGCACTGAGAGACTTCCTTTAATACCACATCCATAGTCTGTATCAACCCACCCTGAACATCATATCAAGTAAATATAATAGAAATATATTTTTAAATATATTTATTTCAGAAATTCTGACTCTTCCCTGTCAAAGTCATTAATTCTTTTTATGACGATTCTCCTCTGATACTGCCAGTCTTCACATACTTTTCCTTTCTAACCCTCTTGTTGCTTATCTTATCCTGGTGCCACTCTCACTAATAACTTTGTGTAATTTCCAAAGTATATTAGCCAAACAGACATTAGCAGATCCTCTTTCTTGTAGTATTTGGATTTTTTCTGTTCCCAGAGAGCTTTACCTTTAAATATTCCCTGTGAAATATGTAGGAGAAAAAGCAACAGCAAAGTCTAAATGAGTAATTAGCAAAATTTACATATTTAAGGGATGGTATGGATAATTGATTTTCCTGTCCTCAGGACCATCCAGCACCATAATGCCAGCAGTCATAAAAATCTGAGAAAGACAAAAAGTACAGAATATAAAAGAAGAATGTTAATTTGAAAAGACTTTTTAAAAAATTAGTAAAGAACTAACCAAAGTAATTCAAAAGACTACATAAAAATACCTTGCAACCCTAATTAATTTATATGTTTCTGCCAAGTATTTTTAAATTTGTTGTTCAGAATTTAATTCAGATGCATCTTCTTTCCTGAGAAAATCAGATTTCCTTATGAAGAATATTCAATTTTTTGAATTATATTCAGTTTCTTGCATTATATACAGTTTCTCAGCAAGTGAAATCTTTCAGTTGCATTAAGTTTTGCTATTGAAAAATAAGGCTGCTGGATGTTTCTTTCCTTATATGATCCTCAGCCCTGCCACAGTCAGATATTATAGAAGAATGAAAGAATTGAAAAGTCTTGTGAAAACAATCAAGAAACATACTTGGAAATGGCAATGAAATATGAATCAACTGAAGAGGAGAAATAAAACCAGAAAGATATGGTAAAATTCTGGTATTAGCAACAAGCTACTTTTTTTCTAATTTTGTTCCTGAAGGTTATGTCAAAGTGATGTAACTGATGATATAGTGGTAGCTCCAGAATGATCATACGAATATTGACGTTAGTTACTGAGACTGCCCAATATACTTCAAGGTTTCAACAAAGACTTCAGAAAAACAAACATTATCTCAGAGTTCTACTGACTTTGATCTGTTGTGCTCTCACAGTGCTGTGAGTCAGCACAGTTCTTCAAAACTCAACTGTAATGTCAAATATAAGGAAAAATAGGGGGAAAAAGCTTTAAGGGAGAACATTTCTGTAATTTGTTTAACAAAAAATTGTGGTACAGTTTCCATTTTTAGATTTTCCATGCTTGCATGAAAAGAAAATACCTATGACTCCTGATAACGATAATGGAATGAAATTCTGAAGGTGTCCTACAGTCAGAATTTCTTCTTATCTATGCTACATCTGCTTTCACTCTTGGAAATACTACTAATAGCAAATTAAATACTAACAGTAAGTTAAATACATTAAGAAAGAAAATGTAATCACTACTTTATCAAAACCGTCAAATTGTTGCTCCAAATTGGGTATTCATATAGTTCTTCACATTGACATTTATACAACGTCTTTGTCTTTCCATCAGTGGAATTGAAACATTAAATATTAGAATTTTCCATATTTTTTCTCCAGTAGTTATATCATGCATGGTAGTGAAGGCCTAAAAACATTCTAAAGAGAACATGAATGCAAAAAAATCTAGTCAAAGACAATATTATTTACCAGTGACGGCAAAACAGCAAATAGAAAACCTTATTTTCAGCCAGGTAGTAAAAAATATTTTAGCTGTGAATATTTATGAATACAGATTATTATGTATCACACACTTCATTTTATGTCTTCTTTTGCCAGGGAATTTTTACCTATTTTACATGTTTTTTTGGTTAGAATTAAAAATAAAGTTCTTTTCCCCTCATGTTAGTATTCTGACTTTTACAGGTCTCCGATTTTCTTTAATCCTCACTTTCCATTGTGACTCTAATGACATAATAATAAAAATATTTTAAAGATAGTTCATCAAAAAGGATTAAAATAAAGATGATAGAATCATTGAATGGTTTGGTTTGGTTTGGTTTGGTTTGGTTTGGTTTGGTTTGGTTTGGTTTGGTTTGGTTTGGTTTGGTTTGAAAGGGACTTTAAAGTCATCCAGTTCCAATCTCCCCGCAATGATCAGGGACACCATCCACTGGACCAGATTGTTCAAAGCCCTATCCCAACTGGACTTGAACACTTCCAGGAATGTGGCATACACAGCTCTGGGCAACCTGTTCCAGTCCTTTACCATCCTCATAGTGGAGAATTTATTCTTTATATCTGCAGTTTAAAGTTGTTACACTTTGTCCTATCACTTGCACTATCACATTGCACTTTTTGAGTTGTTATTCTTAGACTCCAAAATTTTGTATAATTATTAAAAAATTAAAAACACTTTTAATTACATCTGGTTTAGCTGTTCACTAATGGATCTCACTAATCATACTGGAGTGTTGAATAGTCAGTGGCTAGTGTCACTGACTTTTCCAGAAATACTGTTTGATTAAGAACTGCAAAATTTTTCCCATATGTAGCAATATTTCCAAAACAGCAAAATACGATTCCACATTGGTTTAACAAAATCAGGAGTTGTGCAAGAAAATCAATTACCTAGGTAATTGTGGTGCTGTCTTTACAAGTGAAAATTTAATCTCAGATCCAGATGGAAATAATCCATTTTGTCATCCTGTCTTAACTGTGTTGATCATAATAATGCAACATAAGGAAAATATGCTTTCTGGAATGGCACATCACTTTGAGAGTATGAATAATGCTCTGCTCCATCAAGGACTCTATTCTCTTGATTGAAACAGTCTATAAAATGAGTACTGCTTTTTATTATCTGCACAGAAAAATGACTGCTTCAATGGAAAACTATGGGAACCTGGACAGCTTCTTCAAAAATTCAGGTCTTATTTCGTAGAAATTATACATGTAAGTGCAAAGAGTAGCAATTAGACAATTTTAATCTATGCAATGAACAAACTATAACCTAATTAAACACTCACCATCTCATTTCATAAGACCTTTAGATACAGTAATTTATCACATCAGGATAATTCCACACCCAATTTAGCCACCGATGCATGTCCAAAATCTGATTTCCCTGATGACTTGGAATAAATTTAAACTGATATGTTCTACTTTCTTTGCACAGGAAACCTGCCTCAAAAGCTCATTCACACTACAGGAAAGAAAAAACCAGCTATCCCATATCTGCCAACATGGCATAAACTGAGAGGAGAAATAAACCATTATTCTAGAACTCAAATAAGTGAAACTATGGTGGCTCACAAGTCACAGCATTTCAAATACCATTACATTCTTCCATCTCTGTGCTTTTTCACAAGAATACCAAAAAAATAAACTTCCTGCTTTATAGTAATATTGCAATAAGCGATTCATTAAGGTAGTAATTTAATCTCACCTACCAGATCCCCACCCCGTCACTCTCTTGCCCCTGCTCCTCAACAGAACAAGGGAAGAAAATGAGATGGTAAGATGAACAAACTCATGTACTGGAACAAAGGCAGTAAAATAAGAAAAGCAAAAGCTGCACAAAGAAACAGAGCAAAAAGAGGAATTAATTCGTTATTTCCAATCAGCAGGCAATGTCCAGTACTTTCCTGGGAAGTAGGGCCTCAGTATGCCTAACGGTTACTTGGGAATTCAAATGTCATAAGCACAAATGTGCCCCCACCCTCCTTCCCTGAGCTTTTATTGTTGAGCACACCATATAGTATAGAATATTCCTTTGGTCAATTGGGGTCAGATGTCCTGGTTGTTTTCCCTTCCAAAATCTTACGAACTCCCAACCTATCGGTCTTTTGCAGAGGCAGGCTGGACAAAAAAGACTGATGCTATGCATGCACTACTCAACAACACCCAAAACATTGGTGTGTTATGAGAGATTTTTTTATCCTAAAAAAGTGCTGCACTGCATGGGCTGCTATGAGGACAATTAATGCTATCACAGCCAAACCCAGTACAGCAATCAAGGAGAGATAATTCCAGAATGAAAGACAGGACTGCTGGGGAGGATAACAAAAACAACTGCTAAATGAGCATTATAATATTCAATTATTCTACTCTTCCTAAATAGATTAGATGGAAAAAAACCCTGTGAATATTTGCTCTAAACAAACAGTTGTGGGTTTATTTGTTTAGTCGCAAAAAGGTAAACAAAATGATTTCCTCTCAGTTCAAGGCAGAAGATTACTGGTGTTCCAATCAAATTGTGTGCACAGTCCCAGTGGGGTATGTGACTAAACTGGCAGGTCAAATCCACAAATACTTGAGTCTCCGTAGATAAAAAACACTCCTCCATGTATCGTGAGTGAGAGAATTAGCTGAAGCATGCTTTGAAATTCTGAAAACAGGTGAAATAAATCCTACCTTAACTGTGCACACTGTCTACATCTGTAGAATATTTTAAAAGAGAAGGTTTTTCTGAACCCTGAGTCTTGCACTCTGTTCTCATCTCTGCTATCATAGGGACCTAATCCTAAATTCCCTTTGCTTCACTACAAACTGAGAAGCCATTTAAATCCTTGGGAGTGGTTATTCCTGCCTAAAGGAATGACATGCAGAGTGGAGGATCATCTGCTCAGATGTTAATACATGGACTGCAGTTTCTGTGCTCACCTGGCACATCAGGATATCTAAACCAATCTCTCTGACTGCGGGCGATAAATCACATCAGAAAGAAGGCAGACTGAATAATTGTATGATATTCTTTTAAAGCATCTCACAGATTAAAACAAAGTTTGAGATCTACATCAAAAGCACCAGTTCAATCTTTGCAGTTCTTTGTGGTCAGCCTAAGAAGTAACAGCATGGATGTACAGAACAAAGCAGTTGTTGAATACCTTGACATATTTTTATATAAAATTTCGCTAAAAAAAATCAAACTCAAATACTTTATTCCAGTTCTAGCTGCTGATGTGTCATTTGTCAGCCACAGAAATAATCACATATTTAAAACGGAGTACAGAAATCCACACTTGATAAAAAAAATAAGAGGCGTGGATTTTTTAAGGCAAAGAGGGAGGGGTCAGGGTTGTACAACACAAAAATGGGTTTATATTAACATACATCAGGATTTATTTTTTAATATCAACTCAAAGGTAATCTTTTTCAGTGCAGCCAGGATACTGACCTGTCTTTTAAGAGAAGTCTTTCTCTTGTGTGTAACCACACACTAAGTAATCCGAAAAGAAACATATAAGAAAATGCACTGGCAAAACTTGTAAAAACACCAAACTTGTGAGTAAAATCTCCCTCATCCAGTAGCTGTAGCCATAGCATTGTACACAGAGAACTTTGTTTTGCTTTATCTTTAAATTTCAATATATAACAGATGCATTGTAACATGTTTTGTGAAAAATAAAACTTTCTTAGAGGCAATGGAGAGAAAACAACATTTATTTGCAGTGGATCGTAAAAAAGTGTACATATATCTTCCCACACAAAGTTTAACTACAAGGTCATGGTTAAAATCTTATCATGTAGATAGGACCCTGCGGAATAAATACATTTCTCTGAGGAAGGACAAAGGCGCAGTATTTTTCATTGCAAAGAGTCTTCCCTTGTACCTTTAAGCAGGATTTGTGGAGTAGAATTTTAAAAAATACCCCCTGTTGAGGGAGAGAAGCAGAGTTGACTTACTATAAAAACCTCATTTAATGGCTTTTGCATTGTAAAGAAGAGAGCAGTTCCTAGGGAGAAGGAGTCACCTTTGGCTTGTCAGCCTTAATGAAGTGCACTCAGTACGCAGCTTCAATGAAGACAGATCAACAATGTGGTACGTAAAACTGATGAGTTTGGGACATATTTGCATAAACTGGTACTTGTGCTTCTGAAATGCTCCAATTACAAACAGTGAAACCACACAGACTTCACTCTAACAGATTTACCACATTAATGGAGTGCTATTTATCTACACAAATAAAATTTCTGTGCTGGGTAATAAGTGGTACTTCAGGGATTTCCCAATTTATCAACTCGCTTGTTTGTCACAACACAACAGGAAACTATATGAACACAGCAATATTTATCACTAGATTTAGCTGTGATAAATTTGTAATTTTTATCTTGCTTGTTCTAGACAGAATAGAACTGGATATACATGGCTTCAGCTGATAAACCACGTCATTGAAAAAACAATCAAACTATATTATGGAGAAAAGTGTGTTTTGGGAGGGTTTTATGGGGGGGGTGTTAGTCTTTAAAAAGCACTGTGTTCCTGTCTTTCAGTGCATTGCAAGAGAGCATCATTTTGAATCACAAATGGATCTTTTTTGCCCCACGCATGCTCTGCAAGGATTCATCTGCAGCATCATTAAGCTACTCTGCCTGGGTGCACACAGTGACATCCACTGGTACAGAGCACTCTTGCTAAAAGAATCACAGAAATAACGCATGTCATGATTGATTTAGGCTTTGAAAGTAATTTCATTCACTTCTACATTATCTAATGCAGCATAGTATTTAATACCACTTAACATTAAGCATGCAAGTACTCCCACGAGGAAATGAGTTTAAGTGATTTGCTTGTTGAAGTCAGGACACCTTGCAAGATTCAGTCTTGAAGAATAAATGAAGTTCCTGATTGGAAAGTTTCCCATCTCTTCTATACGATTTGTCTCTCAACTTGCCAAGAGAGCACAGATCACCATTTATTGCTATCTGCAGCCTCAATCTCTGTTGTTTTTTTTTCTCTCTGCCCTTCTCTATAGGCTCAGGGTTATGCAGCTGAGGGAGAAGTTGATATGCAGGATGAAACTTACTGAGTTCTACAATCTTGTGTCACTTTCTGCCAACATAACAAAGCTCAGCAATCTGAAGACTGGAAATCACCTTCCCCAGGACTGAGCTTGTCTGGGCTTTATGGACATAAGAAGATGAACAGCAACAGATATCTCAAAGCTTTTCTGGACTGCACTTACTGTGTAGCCTCCTGGAAAAAAAAAGCACAGTTTAACAACACAATTCAGTACCTCTCAGATGTGTTGGAGTCATCACACGTGACCAGCACAACATCCGCACAGATTTCATAGAAAGACAGGCAGAAGTATTGGAGCTCTGCACACAACAAACAATTCTCTGTCTAATACTTTAGAATATGGTGATCTTCAAAGATCTATAGTTTGTGGAAGCAAAATCCTAGATGAGTGTATTTAGGGGGAACTAGGAATCATATGTCAGATTTCAGAATGGAAAGGAAGACAATCAGCTCAGAAGGATTTATTGTTGTGCTACTGTAAGTTGAGGACCAGGTGCTTGATAGGTTTATCTACAGTTGAATTACTAGCTATTTTTCCTCCAAATTTAATAAATAAAAAATGTGAGGTTGTTTTCTGTTAGTGAGGTTGAAGTAATGTTTCTTCGCTCCCCTCATGGTTTAAGGTTTACAACACTACATGCTGCAGAATCTTTCAATTTATGATAGATTTTTAACTAAATGGGTAAAAAATGAATAATTTGGACATCTTTGGGATATAAAAAGGTGTTCTTTCTAATTATCTTTCATATTTGGTATTTTCTGATATTAGAAAAATAATATTTTTCTAATTATAAGCAATTATGACACTAATATATCTGAAGTATCACCAACTTCTGAATTCCATTTCAGTTTTCCAATCCAAATGGTTAGGAGAATTTTCAACCAACTTTGAATAATAAGACTACTTTTTCTAATGAGTCTCCTCCAAAGCCCCAGAGCTGTCAAAAATTACCAGAATACCTCTAGCTGACTGCTCTGTAAAGTCAGAGTGTTACTACTACAGAGAGCCTGCTTTTCCTTTATTTCATGTTATGCACCATTAGCAAACCTGTCAGTTGAATTTGAATTCTATAGTCTTTGATTCTGATGACCGCTTGCAAAGTGAAGAGAACAGAACCTTACAACAGATTTCATGTCTTCTTCAGTGCACAAGCTTTATAAAAACCCTTTTTTTAACTTTTAACTTGGACACATTTGATAAAGAAGAAAAAAATTACAGGTGTTAAAAATTGATTTTTTTTAACTTACTGGGCTGTTTCAATTGAATTTGTGCTTTCTGATCACATACCTCAAAATAAACATACAAATAGTGATTATTTAAACCATCCTAACTACAGAAACATCTCAAACAGCAGCAAATATTGATCCTGTGAAATACAAAAGGCTACAATTAAAACAAGCAATCTTACAGAAAAAATAAAAATTATCATGCTAAGAACTGAAACAAACCTCTACCTCTATTTATCTCCTTCCGTTCTCCAGCCATAATTTTATTCCTTTTCTCACATCACTTTTCCCTTTCATTTTTTAATATTGACTTTACTGTAGTGCCCTCAAAAATTCCATGATATTTTCAGTGATCACATTATAGGCAGGTACTTCTAATCTCCTGTAAGAAAGAATTATGTAGTCATTCTTCTGTTCTGCTTAAAGTTTATACATAATGTTGTATCCTAGAGAGAATTCTTTTGTTCAGCTCCCCCACGATATATTCCTATTGAATTAGAGGCACATGCAAAAAGAAATAATAATAAAAGAGTTGATTTTCTATAACTTTTGACTTAGCTTTCCTGCATTTAGTATCTATGCAGATCTATTAATGTTTCTAAAAGCCTCTTAGAAAAAAAAAGCGGCATTAGAATTTCACATGTCTATAACATATTGCCATCTATTGGCAAAAGGAAGGAAACACTAACTTTTCTAAGATGAGTGTTTACATTGAAAACATAAATTGCTCTCCTTCAGGCATTCATACATAATTAATTTGATGTGTGTAAAGAACTGCTATATAATATAATAAATTTTTATGTATTGCTTATGGGAGATCCATGTCATAAAAAATAAGATTCCATTTCTTCATAAGTGAGAAAGATAATATTCAGTACAATGCACAGAAGAGTTGACCTTAAAACAAATGCTCCCTCACTTGCAAGAACAGATATATATACCATGTTTATGTCTCATGCTCGTATTGAAGGCCAAAAGAGTGTGTTTGACATGGCGTGTTCCCATGTCACAGATACAAAAAAGTAATAACTGCTAACTCGTAAGGTAAAACCACGAAACAGATTAACATAACTGCCCCTTAGAATGATCTCTGTTGTACCAAACTCAGTTAAAATTTTCCCTCGTTGCTACTTGCCTCTTCCTCCCTGTGGACACATAAGTAATCAAACGTCATGTTGGCAGCAGAGGACCAGCTGTTGAATGCTCAGAGGGAAACCTAAAAAGGAGGTTGTAGTCACTCAGGGGTTGGTCTCTTCTCTCAGGTGACCAGTGACAGAACTAGAGGACATGGACTCAAGCTTTGTCAGGGAAGGTTTAGGTTTGATGTGAGGAAGAAGTTCTTCACTGAAAAGGTAATTGGCCATTGGAATGTGCTGCCCAGGGAGGTGGTGGAGTCGCAGAGCCTGGAAGTGTTTAAGGGGAGATTAGATGAGGCACTGAGTGCCATGGTTTAGATGATGGTGTTAGTGTTGGTGTTGGTGTTGAGTTATAGGTTGGACTTGATGATCTCGGAGGTCCTTTCCAACCTTATGATACTGTGATACTGTGAAATGCATTGATCCAGGATGAGGAGACCCTACATCGGTGGTCTACCATAGCGTCGGGCTCCCTTGTCAGAACATAAATGATGAATTTTCAGTTATGTAGACAATTAAATATGCAGATAACATGTAGTGGGTATTTTTGAGAATACCTATGCACATCAGAAACTTAAAGAAAATTAAACCCAAAAAACCTGTTTCCTTGAGGTATTTTGGAGCCACAAAACCAGTTGTTTCCACAGGGTCAGAATCTTCTGTGTTCTTTTTCTTCCAGTTTCCCCTTGAAAGTTAGCTTCATTATTTGACTTACATGCTCAGTAATTTCAAGAGGCCTGTTGTGATTTTACTACAAAGTCTGTAAAATGTCACACAAACTAATAATATACTGAAATATTAACTGAATGGTAAAAAAAATCAATGAGTCAAAGGTAGAGGAAGAGAGAGAACAAATGCACTCAAACAACAGATGTACCGTGTAGATCTGGAGGATGATGGATAGGCTAAATATTAAGATTAAAAAATGAAAGTTATAGAATATGTTGAAACTGAAAGAAAAACACTTATTGAGCCTAAAAGACAATTAAAATTAAAAGACAATAATACTTTTAAAAAGACAATTATAATTAAAACTTACGACAAGTGTAACACAATTATAATACAATTACTAATATGGTACAATAAATAATATATCACAATATAATACAATATCATTATTAATACAATTATAATACAATTAAAGAAAATTATAATCAAAAGACCACCTACAAGAAAGACAATTATTGCACCTAAACACACAAAGTCATGCAGCAGGGTAACAAATTTCACTGCTCAGTATTTAATACACTGGGTCTTTTTCCTTTGGACAAACGAGCTTTTGATCTATGTATTTGGATGGGGATATTACAAGATACAAGGTATTTCTCACTCCCACTTTCTTCCTGCCAGTGCCACAGAGAGGACATCAAGGGAAGGACATTCTTACCTCCTCCATGTGGAAGGGAAGGAACAGGGAAAGGTCACAGCCCAACTTTCTTCCTCCTGTAACCTTAACAGAGAACTGTGCCAGGGATGTGCATGGAGCTTTCTGAAGGGTGTTTCCTTCTTAGATAAGCAAGTCTGGGAGACAGATGGACTCCATTGCAATGCAATTAATTTCTCAATGTCTCCTGAAGCACTTTACTGTGCTCAGCAAAGCCACAATTCAGTTTTTCTTTTTCCAGAAAAAAACAGTTTCCGATAGGCAAACTTAGAATAGAAAAACTCCAATATTGATTAGAAAAAATCCTTGTTATGAACTACCTAAATATTACTTTATATATATAATGCTGATATAGCTGTGTCCCATCCCAGCGTGATGAGCCCTGGGAAGAGTTAAAGGGAAAAGGAAACTCTTTTTCCTTTTCCTGAGAATGTGCTGAAGTCACAAAAACATCCTCTGCTCTGTAGTGGAACAAACCCAAGACTTCTGACTTCTTTTAATGAGTTAAAGAGAGGAAAGTATTTCTGAAACTCATCTGTAATGTTCTATTTCTGAATTGGAGTACAACTAGCAAACCAAGCTCTCCAATCCCCCAAGTACACAATCCACTGATGAACAGACCTCTCTGTGTACATCTCTCTTAGGGGAATCTCTCTCCAAGGAAGTTTTATAGTACATAGAAGTGTCCCACAAGAAGTTTTATTCCCTAAGAACATTCACCATCAGCTGAAAATAAAGTTATAGACTGCGAGGCTAAAGATAATGTCATATTCTTAGTTCTGTCCCCCTGTTCAAACTGTGACCTCCTGTTAAGTCACTTAAAGATGTCTCAGAAGCACATGAATAATTCAGGAAGCTAACTCTCTTCAAGCTTTCTTTCAATCACATACACTTGTAATTGTGCTTTCTTTCTTACTTTACCACTCTGTTTTTCCCTCTGCCCAGCAGTGAACTGCCATCTCTGCATGTATTTTGAAGAGATTTATGAGTATGACAAATAATGTTAATGAGCTATTATCCAAAGCTGGTTGCCTCCCTGTGACTTTTTCAGCCTTCTGCAAGAGTCTGCCAAAACTGCTCTTAATATATGCACACTCTGAATGCATTGAGAAGGAAGTACATAACTCACTCAAGTCTTTTCTTCTTGAGGGCAATGCTTCCCCTTAATCCATCACTGTAACCCAAAGAGGCTAATGCCAGTATTCTATTGCAAACTGTTATGAATATACCTTCCATTTTTATAATGCCTTTCATCCAAGAGAGATGGACCCCAAGGTGCTTTAGAGATTGTGTTGTATGGTGTGATAATAACAGTATATGGATCACTGCACTCATGCTGAAATATAGACCCCTCTGGGTTGGAAAGCAGCACACATCTAGCATTGCCAGGAACAGCATGCAATATATTAAGATAGAAATGAAGGCTACTTCATCCTTTTGTACCCACAGGTGAGTGCAGGTAGATCAAGTTGTATTTTCTGGTGTTATAATTTAACCAGGAAACTAGAACCCACTGTGTCAGAAATATGGCCTGAATTTTAATCACTACAAATAACATGTTGTTTCCTCACATTTGTGCTAAAAGGGAGTTAAAACTATGCAAATTCAAGGTCGGCTCTGCAGTAATCCTGACCTCAGCAGAGTTCAAGACAACTTGGTGATCCTCTGCACCTTGACAGGTCAGCCTCCTACTGTTAGAAATACCAATGTGTTTCTGCCTTTATCATGCCAGGAGCTGCTGAGAGCATCATGACACAACAGCCAGCTCTTCTCTCTGAAGAGAGGCAGACAATTATGATTCCTCTTGTGGTGCTGGAGACCAATGTGTTTCCATTATTTCATGTGCTCATCTGTACTCTTTTTTTATTGGTTTATTGACATTTTAAAATAAACACTGCTGGTCAAAAGAGGCATTTTGCAAAGGTGTTGTACCACTATCTCATGTCACTTTAATGCTAGAAACAGGATTCCGTTCTGTTATAGAATCTAGCATTAACTTGCAGATGTTGTTGCTGATGTAATATGTGAGCTCAGTCATCTGTTAGCAAGTGTGCATGTTCAAAATGCCCCTGTGCTCTTTCCCTAAGAGCTCACCTTTACTTCATCAGACATACAGAAAAATCAGTTAAGACTGTCTTCACTGTATTTCTATCCTAATTGGGAATCAATAATGTCTATGAGCCTCACAGGAATGGAGAAAACACTACTTTAGCTTAATGCAGAGGCCAATCTCTAACACCGTCCAGATACAGACTTGTATAAAGAGTATGAAAGGACTCTGCAGTGGGCAGCAAGATGTCCCTAGAAGACTGTTCTGACATATGCAGCACCTTTCTGACTAACCTGATCTAGTGCTGCCCATAACTGATGCAGCTCAGAGGGCCCAGTTCAGATACCCCAGGAACATCCTTAAGCCAGATTAAGAGTGGGGGGGATTAAAACCCATAGACCTTTAGAATTCCTACATCTACTGAACTAACTGAGTAAAAAAAGAGCCATCTTATCTGACTGAAGCAGTTGATTAATGGTTCTTCTTATAGTTGCAGTGAAGATTGTATTTTAAGGGTTTTTTTTCAGAATTCTCCACAGGTTTTTTTACTCTGACCTCAGAGTAACAGTATGATATTGTTACTTTGTGACAGCACCATACAGCATAATGTACAGATCTTAATATCCTGCTTTTTTATTTGATATCTGCTAATTCTGCTTTAATTCTGACCAAAGGCTGTTTTTCATGATTTCAGAAAATGAAACATTGAATTCCACTTTGCTCTTTATCTTCGTCTCACCAAACAGTGTGCCAATATGTTATTCTGTGATATATTGTGCAAATTTTCTGAGAAATCATAAACTTTGTAAGCAGATAAGCACTTTTATATTAGCAGGTCTCTTTTAGCTATTTTTCTAGTGTATACTAGAATTCTAAATTAAGGATAGGAAAGAGAAATGTTGATATGCGGAGCACAGAATTAATTTATTAGCATCTAGTTACAAAAGTGTAAAAGAGTAAAAAGTGTAAAAAATTCATCTGTGTAATTTAAAATAAGATAGTTTGAGATCAACATTGAACAGTACAAATAACCTTCCTTCATCATAGAAAAAAATAGAACAATTCCAAAAAGGACTTTAAACCCCTCCATTTGTAGAGACTCAGATCTCTCCAAGACTTGAAACACTTGTAAGTAATAAATGATCAACAGTGCACACAGCTCTGGAGCCAGGAATCTATCTGATGACCTTCTAGAAAGAACAATGCAAATACTGTGAATTTAATTTCTTGGTAAAGTACTAAACTACAAACCGAAGACAAAGCCCAGGCCTTTCAGGCTGTAGTTCTGTAGTTTCCTCTAACTAACAGATTCTTCTGATTATTATTACTAGTTATACTACTGGGAAGGATGATTATACTTCTTATGTTGAATAATAAGTGCCCCAAATTATTCTGTCCAAGCAGAAGCAAGTAACAGTCTGTGCTTTTAAAAGTCTCTTGGGCCTTAAGCTTGCAAACATTTCCATTTTTTTTTAACTTTAAGCACCGCAGTAATCCTACTGAGATCAATGACTAAACAAATGAGAATGATTGACAGCTGGCAGTGACCACAATGCTGACAGAGGCAGCAGCTCTGTATATGTTCCTCTTTGTTGAGAAGTGAGATATCCTCTTCACCCAATAAGTTTTTAATCAGAATGGTTGCTGTAATGAGAAAGGATTCCTGCACTTGGGAATTGAAGCAGACAGGGAGGAAAGGAAGTGAAGAATGAAACACATTCTGAGAAATTCCTTCTGGGAGAATTGTGTGTTTTATTTTGCAGTCCTGCCTCTTGTTTTCTCTAATTTACTACAAAGGTCACAAACTTCAACTTACTCTGCAGGGCTTCATATACCTGTGATGATGAGGACAGTGCAATAATCATGTTTATGGTGTGATATCTGAAGGAAATCTTGATTTTTTTTATGTTCTGTTATATTCCCTTTGATGTCTACCCTGATGATTTTGTCCCTTAGTCCTTAGACAACTCGACAGTTCTGTAAAACTTCATATACTGTAGACAAAATAAACTCACTACTAAGTCTGGACTTTTCTTATTAATTTGCAAATTACAACACCAAACCAATTGGATAGTGTGGCAAACCTTGTTCAAATGTATTTTCGATAGAAAAACTACACCAAAAAGTCATCACCGCAAATTGAAGCCTGTAGCAGAAGTCTGCTGCATGCCTTGGTGTTGGAAGTGATATCGCCTCTTCCAAATTTGGTTTTACATGGGAGCTACAGCTGCAGACAGCAGTGGGAGATGACTCCAGATGTTATCAGCACTTTGATCCTACACAGATCTATTGGTGGTGTCCTGGCTCCTACTGGCAACCAGGAGACCCTACTTTGCATGGGACAACAACCTGTTCAGGTGCATCTCCCTTCTCTGAAAGATGATATCTCCAAAACTATAACCAATTTGCTACTGAAACTATTAACTTTAAGCTTTTCTTTCCCTAACTCCATGGTAAATCACTCTTGATGGTTGTCAGCCCTACTGTAGAGGATAGGTGATATATGTTGAAATACGCACTGTTAGTCACTGTATGTATTTTTATTTTAGGAAATGCATTTTTATCTAACTTTTAAGATGTAATATGACAGTAGAAATATTTTAAAGGTGGTACATCAAGAGGTCGTTACCTTATGCAAGAGCAGAAAGCTCATATACAATAGTGCAATGGTAATACAAATCTTGGACAAGAAGGTGTAATATGACTGTTTCTCTGTGGCAAAATAGCTTTTTCACCTAGAAATATTATAACAGTACAGCATAGAAAGAAACATGGACCTCCAGAGAAGTAGCTCTTCAAAATCTTTAGACTAAATTCTGTCATGCAGGCCACAAAGCACCAAACACCACAACCAGCAGTATTCAAAGTCCTCTACAGCTGTTCAGATATTGATAACCATGTAGGACAAAACTGGAACAAGACTGACATTCAAAAGGAATCCTTCTGCCTTTTCTCAGCAATTACATAATGGGAACAGAGGGGATGGAGAGGAAAAGGAAGAAAGTTATTCTAGTCATCCCTGGTACAGTAAATCTTTGAACCTGAATAACGAACAAAAATATACTTATTCAGTGTGGGACTTACCTAGTTTTGGAAGTGTTTAATTTATCTCTCTTTATATTGAGATGAATCATTCTCAGGAAGTATTTCTGAAGAGAATGGAGCCCAGCTAGCCCCAGGTTAGATAACTAACATATAGATGCCTATGCTGAAAGAGAAGAACTCCCTACCCTTTCTCTCTACTGTCTCCTATAGTTACCTTAAGTGTATAACAGCACCAGCTCTTCAGAGCTAATGACAAAAACAATAATGTTAGCCAAGCACCCTGGAAGCCACAATTCTGTACATATATAAGAAATGCAGACAACAGGAGAGTCTTAAATCCATCAGAGAACTGACTCTTCAGCTAAAACATATGCTTATTTATGGTGAAAGAATCCCACCTTTTTTGGCTGGATACTTTCCAACCTTTTATAATATCTCTACATTTAGTCAAACAGTAACATGTACGTACAGCAATTAAAGGCTTTTATTTTTTTTTACCTTTTCCTTGTGATATATTATATCCCTGAAGCCAATTTAATGCAAATTTTCGATAAATTAACGTATTAACATTTTTGAAGTCTCTCACAGAGTTCTAATATGTATTTTGGATTTTTGCCAGCAGCATTATGCAGAGCCTGAGGGTACAGACTGGGAATGTGGACAACTTGGGCTCACTCCAAGGCATAGCATCTGAAAAGCATAATGCTTATACTTTTAGATCTTCCTGGGGTTAACCCAAACCTCAGAACTGAAGCACTCATACACAAATACATTCAGTTAAGCCATTGCACTGCTGTTTGTTTAGTTTAACTAGTATTTAGAAACTATATCCAATGGGAAAACATTTACTCACTAGTTAGATCGTAAATAAAATATGGATTAATAATCAGTAAAAATCATATTTCAGAAGACCCCACTTAAAATTTTATTATAGATTGATTGTTCTACATCTTTTGGAAAGGGGCAAATACATTTTCAAGTGCAATCAAACTGACAAGAGTCCCAGCTTCTCTTCTATTTATATGATCCTTCATAATATATTAAAATCCTCTCTGGTGTGATTAGCCAGTCCCTTTCCTTAACTCTGTAAGAATGAGGAGGTCACACAACAGAAGTCTTAGAAGCAGTCACAAACAACCCACATGAGCTGGAAATGCACACAAACTCTTTTTCTGCATCAGGCTGGGAACCTCAGTCCTACCCTAGATCAGTAAAACCTGCAGATTAGTCATGCTGCTTTAATACAAATAATTGCAATCCTTGCTTACATTTTCCATGGAAATGCCTGTCTTTTGTGAGATAATACCTTTAAACAGTACCCAGCACAAGCTTCACTGAACTTTAGCTGGCTCCCTCAATCTCAGCAGTGTTAATCCATGATTAACTCCTAGATCTGTTCACATGTCTGTTCTATAAACCCTAGCAAGTGTAATTCCTCTTGGTTGCTCCGTAATAACCTCTTCTCTTGATTCCCTTCCACCACAATTTTAGGCATTGCTCTGCTCTTCTTCCTTGATGGCTCACACCAGCAAATTAGTGCCCAACACAAAAATAGGGATTTCATCTCTGTCCTGCTGTGGGTCAGAAAGTGGACCAATATTTTTGAGGTCCAGTTCATAATCCACCAAAAAGAGCATATGAGATGGGAGTAGCTAGTGTTTTACCTTAGTCATGATAATGGACATACTATAAAATTTTAGAATAACAAAATAAGTTTTTATGATATATTTGAAGTGTTCCATCCATCATGAGTAGTAATTTACTACCAGAGATTCTGCACCAATCTAGTATCAAAGAGTAACAGTAGATATAAAAAAAAATCATCTGCAAGAACCTGTTTTTGGAATGTAGAGGTTTGAGAATAATCTGTTTATTAACATGAACACATGCAAAATATCTTGAATTTTAAAATGCATCACAGAGCTGAAGGAAACAACGGAACAGAAGATGGAATTGAACAGAAAGTAGATCTACTTGATGATCCTGATGAGACCTGCTGGTCAAACTAAAGGGCAAGAAGGAATTGCACAAGCAGTAGAAGTAGGAGTAGGTATCCTGGAAGGAGTCTGGAGACACTGTCCGGTTGTGTATGGATGAGGTCAGTAAGGCAAAGGCATAACTGGAGCTGAACTTGGCAAGGGATGCAAAGAATAACAAGAAGGGTTTTGACAGGTATGCCAACCAGAAGAGGAAGCTCAAGGAAAGCCTACCCCCAATTATGAACAAGTCTGGCAGACTGGTAATAACAGACAGAGAGTAGGCTGAGATACTCAACAATACTTTTGCCTCATTCTTCATTGACAACCTCTTTTCCTTCACCTCTCAAGTGGATGGACTGCAAGACACAGACTAGGGGAGAAGAATTCCTCCCACTGTAAGAAAAGATTAGGTTCAATGACCACCTGGCAACCTGAATATACGTAAGTCTATGGGGCCTGATGAGATACATTCCAGATTCCTGCAGGAATTGGCTGATGTTGTTGCCTAGCCACTATCTGTGACATTCAGTCAGGTGAAGTCCCCAGTGACTAGAAAAAGGGTAACATTTAACCCTTTTTGAAAACAGTATAAAGAAAGACTCTGGAAACTACTGACCTGTCAGTCTCACCTCTGTGCCTTGGAAGATCATGGAATAGATCCTTCTAGAAGTTATTGTAAGGCACATGGAGGTCACAGGGAGATGATTCGAGACACCCAACATGGCTTCACCAAGGGTAGAACCTGCCTGACCCAAATTAGTGGTCCTCTATGATGGAGAGACTACATCAGCGGACAAGGAAATAGCTGTGGATGCTTCCTATCTGGACTTCTGTAAGGCCTTCAACACAATCTCCAGTAGTATCATTCTGTCTAAACTGGAGAGATATTGATGGGTGGACTGTTTGTTGGATCAGGAATTGGATGGATAGTCAGTTCCAGAGAGTAGTGGTTAGCAGTTCAATGTCCAGATGGAGAGGAGTGACCTCTCAGGGGTCCATATTCAGACCATTACTGTTTAATATCTTCATCAATTACTTAGACAGTGGGATGGAGTGCATCCTCAGCAAGTTTACAGATGACACCAAGCTGAAGGGTGTGGTTGACATGCCTGAGGGATAGCATGGCATCCAGAGGGACCCGCTCAAGCTCAAGAACTAGGACCATAACGAATGTCATGAGGTTCAACAAGGTCAAGTGCAAGGTTCTGGACCCAGGTCAGGACAACCTCATTTGGCAAAATAAGACAGGGGATGAAGAGATTGACAACAGCCCTGCAAAAGAGGACTGGGGCATACCAGTGGCTGGAAAGTCAGATGAGAGTCAACAATATGTGCTTGCCACTCAGAAAGACACCCATATCCTGCGCTACATCGAAAGAAGCACAGCCAGAAAGTGGAGGGAGGTGATTCTTCCCCTCTACTCTGCTTTGGTTAGACTGTACTTGGAGTATTGCATCCAGCTCTGGAGCTCTCAGCAAAGTAAAAATATGGACCAGTTGGAGTGGGTCCAGAGGAGGGTTACAAAAATTGTTGGACAGATGATATGTCTCTTCTGTAAAGAAAAGCATTGGTGTTATTCAGTCTGGAAAATGCTCTGGGCAAATCTTATTTCAGCACTTCAGTACTTAAGGAGAGCTTATAAGAAAGACTGGGGAAATTTTTTTCAGCAGGACTTGTTATGATAGGACAAGGGGTAATGGTTTTAAACTAACAGGGTAGATTTAGACTAGATGTGAGGAAGAAATTTTTTGTGATGAGGATGGTGAAACATTAGAGCAGATTGCCCAGAGATGTGGTAGGTACTCTGTCCCTGGAAACATTCACGGACAGGTTGAATGTGACTCAGAGCAATCTGAGCTAGTTGAAGATGTTTCTGCCCACTTTCAGGGGGGGTGAACTAGGTGATCTTTAAAGTTCCCTTCCAACACAAACTATTCTGTTATTCTATGGTCCTGTTTTTTCCTGGGGCTGACAGGTTTGAAAACATTGACAAAAGTTGCAATGATATTTTGAGGTCAAAAAAATAACTTATTATGAATTTTCACCTTCCAAGTAAGAAATTATTTAATTAAAAAATAAATTTTGTTTTAAATAAACTCTCATAAATGTAAGATATCAGATTCATTTCAGAGAAAACTCTACATTTAACAATGCTATATCTCATGAAGAAAAAAATGGAAATATTCAACGAATTTTCATATGAACTAGGCATGTAGGAACTGAGAAACTTCACACTGTCAGGGGTGGGCTGAATAAAAACATTTTTTAACATTTGTTTTAGAATTCATGGATATAGCATAAAAAGTTACATGTTCACTGGTTCCCTCATTATACATAAATGTCAGCCTTTTTTTACGTTTAAATTTACCCCAGTGCAAAGTTATTTGGTCTTGAATATCACATTTGAATATAAGTCCTTTCATATAAACAGTTCAGAAAAAAAAATAATGCTTCACTTCTTATCACAATGAGCAGTGGGAAAAAATAAAGCAGTACAAAAAAAATAGGGCGACATAAAGATCAGGCAAACAAAAGAAATAGAGAGTGAAGTAGGGGTAAAGAGAATAAATAAGTTCCAAGATATAGAGAATTCACGCAAATCAATATAGAAATTCCAGCCCAGGTCTCATTACACAGGATGGTTGACTGAGGAATTGAATTAAGGTTTGCAAAGGTGTCTAGGGATGTAAAAAAAGAATTGCTCTGCAGTGTCAGGAGCCTTTGCTTTCAACTTCGCTATTGAACATCATCTTCAGCAATCCTAGATTTTGTTGTAGCTAATTCAGTACGTGCCTGGAATAAAACAACTGGGAAATAACAAATAAACTCAGGTGTAGTTTTCATTTTAAGTGCTGCTATCTTATCGAAACAAAATACAAAGAGAGATGAATACTAAATCTCATTTTCTTCTGTCAAAGTATTTCTTCCTCATAGCATTGTATCTATAATTTATTTGTATAAAATACAACAAAGTTGCAATCAGTTTAACAAGGAGCAAGCAACAGTAGAAAAACATTAAAAAGCATGTGTCATATTTTGGAAATAAGGTTGAAAGTAAGAAGACAGAATAAAGGTTATGATTAATATGGAAGCAAATTAAAACCATGTGTGAGTTCAATGAATAAAGAAGTATCAAAAGATAAGTGGGATCATATGTTGAATGAGGATACTAAACGATGTTATTTGTCTTAAAAACAGATCTCTGCTTCCATCACTTGTTAGTCTTGGCATAACTGCAGAATTTTGTTCCCATTGCATATTTCGACTTGAGAACATGAACATTAAATTTTCTTCCTGGAAAATTAAAGCTAATCATTGACTTAATGACCCTCTTTACCTGAGCATAAGTTACTTCAGGAATCAAGGGCTGGCAGTACAGTGCACATGGTTCCAAAAATCATTGTCATTTCTTTCTCGAACCTGGAAGGCCACCAAAAGTCAAATGTGATCTTGAAATGTAGACAAACATTAAGTCCTTGGAAACATGGTTAAGATCCTTTATCAGGGCTAATTGCTCCATGATTTGTCAATAGTTTAACCAAAACAATCTTCCAGACTTTACTGTGCTGTAGATGTCTTCGCATATTCCCCTTTGTACTGAGTTTGCGTGGCAAGGTTTTGGTAGTAAGAATGGTACAGAGATAGATCCTGGGGCAGAGGTAGCTTCTGTGAGAAGCTGCTAGAAACTTCTTCTATGTCAGATAGAGGCAATGCCAGCTGGCTTGAAGGGGGACACACCCCTGGTCAAAGCTGAGCCCATCAGCAGCAAAGGTAGTGCCTCCATGATTACATTTTTAAGGGGAAAAATGTTGCTGCTGTGAGGATATGTGAAAGTTGAGCAGTGAGAATATGTGAAAGAAACAATTCTTCAGATGCCAAGGTCAGTGAAGAAAGAAGGGAAGGAGGTACTCTAGGTGCCAAAGCAGAGATTCCTTTGCAGCCTGTGTTGAAGACCACAGTGAGAGACGCTGTCTTCCTTGGAGCCCATGGAGGTTAGTGGTAGAGCAGATACCCACCTGTAGCCCATGAAGGACCCCACACTAGAGCAGGTGAACTCAAAGTAAAAGGTGTTAGGACAATTTTTAACACTGGTGAATTATACTCTGTTTCACAGAAACCTGCATGCAGTGACATTGGAAGGAACACATGGGCTCAGTCCATTAATACGTGGCTCTGTGGCTGGTGTCACCATAAGAGCTTTGGGGTTTTTCGACAATGGGATGACCTACACAGCACCAGGCTTATAGGCATCAAATGGGAACCAACTTTCTCAAAGAGGGAGGAGGGTCTTTGCTCAGGACCTTGCAGGGCTCATTGACAGGGCTTTAAACTAGATGTGAAGGGGGAGAGGGACAGTGTCAGGCTTGCCTAAGACCAGTTGTGAGAGGCCACACTATGGTTAGAGGCACAGGGTGCTAATATGGATCCTCTACCTGTTGCCCCAGGGCATGCTGAGGACACTGCAGCACACTTGAAGTCTTGTGGCAATGACCTGAGGGCTCCTGATGCAGTAGGAGTCAATAAGGAAACCTCCATGGAACACTTTAAGGGAAATAAGGGGTGTTCCACTAAGAAGGTGATACACCCAGCTACCCAGATAAAGTGCCTCTGTACAAATGCATGCAGTCTGGGCAACAAACAGGAGGAGCTGGAGTTACTGTGCTGCTAGAACGCTACAATCTGATTGCAGTTATAGAAACGTGGTGGGACGAATGCCACGACTGGAGCGTGACTACCAATGGCTACAGGCTGTTCAAAAGGGAGAGACCAGGAAGGAGGGGCAGAGACATTATCCTCTGTGTAAGGAAATGGACAAAGTGTGAAGAGCTGTCTCTGAAAAACAGCCACAAATAGGTTGAAAGTTTATGGATGAGAATAAAAGGCCGATGCAGCAAAAGGAACCTTGTAGTTGGTGTCTACTATAGGCCACTTGATCAAGGGGAGCCTGTTGATGAAGCCTTCTTCCTCCAGCTCCAGGAGGCGTCACACTCACAAGTTCTTGTCCTACTAGGGTACTTCAACTGCCTTGATATCCGCTGGAAAATTAACACAGCAAGCTTTAGGCAATCCAGGATAGTCCTAGAGTGCATTGAAGATAACTTCTTAAGCCAGGTAATAGATACCTCTACTTGAGGGGATGTAATACAAGGCCTGAGGGTCACCAATGCAAGTGGACTCATCAGTGATGGCAAAATCAGAGGCAGCCTGGGGCTGCAGTGATCATGCATTGGTGGCTTTTAAGGTCCTGAGGGATATGGGATAGATAAAGAGTATAGTCAAGACCCTGAATTTTAGGCACGCAAACTTCCAACTCTTCAAGGAGTTAGAATTGGGTTCAGACAAGGGCTACAAAGATGATCAAAGGGATGCAGCTCCTCTGCTATGAGAACAGGCTGAGAGAGTTGGGCTTGTTCAGACTGGAGAAGAGAAGGCTCTTGAGAGGAACTTATAGCAGCCTTCCAGTACCCGAAAGGAGCTTACAAGAAATATGGAGAGGGACTTTTTACAAGGGCTTGTAGAGATAGGACAAGGGGAAAGCTTTAAATTAGAAGGGGAAAGGTTTAGATTAGACGTGAGGAAGAAATTCATCATGATCTTCGTGGTGAGGTTGGTGAGACACTGAAACAGATTGCCCAAGGAAGTTGTGGATGCCTCCACCCTGGAAGTGTTCAAGCCAGGCTGGATGGGGCCTTGAGCAACAAGGCCTAGCAGGAGGTGTCCCTTCCCGTAGCAGGGGATTTTAATTAGACGATCACCTTACAACCCAAACTATTCTATGATTCTATGGGAAAAGAGATCATAGTTTTATTTAACATCTGGGTTTTTTCAAATCCTTTGCAGTAGAGTAGACACCAAGGTCCTCAGGAGCTTTTTTAACTGTTACATTCACATGAAATTAAGAAGTATACTACGTCAGTGGATACTTTCTATATATTTATTTAAGTCCAGGGTATTTTGATAATGAAAATAATGTACACAAACAGATACAGCAAAGTATCACAAGTCATGTGCCTATTTTGTCACAGTGTCTTACAATTATACTACTGCTTATGAAAAAAAATAAGACAAAATACAAGGATACAACCCTTCCTATGGCATGGGGTTTGTAACTAGATGATCTTTAAGGCCCATTTCAACCCAAACCATTCTATGATGCTGTGTTGGAGGCTAACATCAAATCTATTGTTCAAGTAGTGGTTATGCTCATTTTCTTTTCAGTGCTTAGTAGGAGTTGGATTGTAATCCTTGGCAAAGCATTGGAAGCCAAGCTAGGAATTTACTTGCCTCTGAAAGATTTATGTGTCCATGTGAATGAATGTTGGGAGATAGGTTTTATTGAAGTATTTTGAAAACAGATATATTCTATCACAAAGGTCAGAGCTGTGATTGTATGAACAGTCTTCGTATCAAATCTTGCTTTGCGGAGTTGGTGATGTAAGCTCAAAACACATGTTAACAACGCTAACAAGGAATGTCATATATTTGATTTTTATCAGGTATAGAATGCTTTTACATTCATTTTAATTATCAACAGATTTCCTCACATCTCCATAGGATACTCATCTTGCCTTCAATTTGTCTTCCACAGATGGTCTTAGTCATTTCTATGGCATTCCTGTCATTCTTGTATCTCCTGTCCAGTTTTACCCATTAATCTCCAAATGATACCTCTGAGTGTTCCTGTATCTTTTGACATTTACACCAAGTTTTTGCAAGTTTAACGTCTCTTTTTTTCATGTTTTCCAACTATTTTCTGCCTCTTACAGGACTTTATTTTTTTTTGCTGATGACACTTCAAGCACTGTCTTTTTTGTCTTTTATGGAAAAAAAGTTTCTTAGGAAGAGCAAAGTAGGAAAATAGAAAAGGAAAGAAAGTAGGTTTATAGTAAAGACCAGTAACAAGGGCAAGCATGATGAAAATATTTGTGCCCAGTAAGGAGAGAGAAGAGAAAGAGACACAAGCAAGTCTCAAAAGAGGGCAAGCTGAGGACCAGAGAAGATATATTTGCAAGTCCATTCCTTCCATAGTCATATCATCATTATTTAGGACATTAATAATTACAATATATACCAGGAAAATTGCTCAGACTTGGTTTGCTACTTTTGGTTTTCTTTGATTGATACACAACCTCACATCCTTCTGTCATGTCAGGATGCACCCAAACTCCATTGAAATCATGGCAGGGTTTTTTAGCACAAATTGAAATGGAATACCCTTGATTTCTTTTCAGTGATTACCTCCAACAATAGCACAGGGTACTGTGACTGTTACTATCCATCATTATGAATAAAGTCAAAAATGTTTCTTCCAACTGCCTTACACATCTTGAAATTAGCCAATGACTTCTGGATTAGCCCTGTACTGTGGTACGGATCTGTCAACTGGTTATAAAAGACAGATTATTGTTTTCCTGGAACCATTTGTCCAATGGAATATCAAATGTTCATTCCACTTTTCAAAAAAAAAATAAAATTGAACATTATCGCAAAATGCTCAACTCAGAAAATTTCCAAACACTAGATTCAAGGCAATGGAGAGCTTGGCCTAGTAAAGAGGGAAAACAAAGCTGAGTGATAGCTGCCTTCCTCCCCCACTCTTCTCTCATTACATTTGCTGTGCATCCTCTCAGCACACTCCTTATCTTCACCTCTTTTCCTATTTTTAGAGGTGGCAAAGTCAACACCTCTATATTTCCGCATACTACATTCAGGAAAGGAAGGGGGGGGGGAAAGAAGATTGTCTTCTCTGCCTTCTGTAATCTAAACTAGGAGTTCTAGGTACCTATGCCAAGTGACATTATGCATCAATTTCTGTCCTACATGAAACTCTTCTCAGTTTATACAGATGTTATATATTACACCAACCATAACTTCAAAATACTCTAAAGCAATTGGAGTTGAATGGGTGTGACCTGAAGATCCTAACCAAGCAATGTTATATCCTTATAATTTTTCAGAATTATCCCCTTTTACAGCGTGCATTCTTTCATTAATTTATCTGTTGGATTAATGTCTCTAGGTTTTGTGGTATCCACATTTACATGGTAATTGCTAAGAAGGTATTTAGAACCCATCAAGATATTTCTATCAGACATTTTTAGTCTCTTTCCAGCTAGATTCAGTCCAAGAAACACAGAAGAACAAAGCCAATACCACTCTGCCAAATTTCAATTTCTTCTCCTGTTAACAGATTTTTTTTTATTGGATCTTGTTTACCTCATTTATCCCAGTTCTTAATTTAGTTTCATGAACCCAGACGGTAGATCATAGGTTGCGAAGTGGCAGCAAACATCAGCCGATGAACTTGCCTAACATAAACCAAAGGACTGTTGAAAATTGTGACTTCTGGCTTCCTCCTCATTGTTTCTTTGGTCTGCCCCTGGCCTCTGCCAGAGATTCAGCATAGACACTGCTGAACCCTTCAGCATCACTTCTTCACTGCCCTGCCAAAATCCTGCTTGATTTATGGACAGTTTCAGCTGTTTTTATCTTCCTTTGCACTTTCCTTTCTTACCAAACTTTCAGTTAATTACTTCGATTTCCTCTTTCCTTTGGAGAAATAGGATACTCTAGCAGACTAGGGTGGAAAATTATCCTGACTGGCAACTTCGCAAACCCAGTGGCTGCACTAAAGCTAAAGACTTGTTAAGAAGAAAAAAAGCTTGACACAAACACTGATAGAGAGGCGCTTCCTACACCGGGGCGATTCCCCTGTTCCCTGCCTCCTCCACGAAGCCGTCTCAGTAGCTCCGAGCTGGCAGGCAGCAGCTCCTGCCCGATGCGCCGAACACCACGAGGTGGCAGGACAAAACCACTGTCGGGGCCCCGGTGCCGGGTGGGGGGGAGCAGCGGCCGGCCTGCAGCTCCTCTACTCAGCAGCCTTTGCAAAGCAGCTTTATTCTTGGGTAGGAAGAGAAAGAGGCATCTCAAGCCCTTAAGCACCTACCTGCTTTTCAGCTCAGGGCTGCAGAGTCTCCCCCTTCTTTCTCTTTCACTATCAAGTCAGTGGGTATTCATATATTTTGCAATATGCAAATAAACGTAATAAAAGATTTTCAGGGGGGATGTGGGACAGACAACTGAGCTACAAGACTACTAGAACAAAGCCTAGATTTTAACTGCTATTCCATTAGTCCATTTTAAAGAATTTTACATCTTCCATCACTAAAATTAACAGACTGCAGATTACAAGGTACTTGTTTCCAGAAAAACAATCCCGCTCCCTACGCTTTTTTCAGCTTTTTTTCCAGCAGAAGCCATCTTTACTCCTACTGGGCAGAATCTATTTAAAACGTCAACTAGTATTCTACACCTGAATTCTTTCCTCCAACAGAGCAGGCACAGCTGTTTTGTTAAAGTATCCATATGCTTTGTTACAATGTGATAACCTTGGTGGTAAATATTCTTCAATCACAAAACACTGCTGCAATGTAACATTACGAAGGCAAAACAAGCCTAGGATGGGGAACAGATGGATTGTCTAAAGCTGTTTGTGGTCAGTTCCCAGCTTTCCCCTTTGGGAAAGACACTGTGTGAGTCCCCTCCAAATGACACAATTCCTTAATTTACATCATTGCCCAAAAGGGGATTTTCTGCTGCAAATTTTCACTGCAGAAGATCATAATTCCAAGATTTCTGATTTCCTTTAGTTGACCTATTGTTCTCTGTCACCAATGCACACCCAGGGATTGCCCTTAGAGCAAGACACATCTATTCCTTTTTTAAAAAAAAAAATAAAAAAAAATTTAGAGATCATATATAGAATTCAATTTTTGCTAAATCACTTCTAGAGAAGAATCAAGTTTAGGTGTTGTACAAGCATAGGACAGCACAGTCCGTTATGAAGGTAGAATTATTTAGCATTGTGTAATATGTCTCTAGGTGATTTCACAATTTGAACTTCCACAATCATCCTTTAAGAAATGTCTTTTGGAGAGCTAAGCCCTGTTCTAATAAGACACATTACCCAAGAAAGGATTTAGCTGCATTTAAGTGGAAGATATCAGGACAAGTACAGGAGAAGATCAGAAAACAGACAGCTAGGTCATTTGGCTTTCCGGTAATGGAGAGGATGATTAGAGGTTAGGAATCTCAAGAAATCATTTAGTGTGGAAGGCCATGCATGTCAGGCTTAGCTACCTGACTGCTTCAATTTAGCAGAGCAGGAACAGCGTACAGGAACCAAGGTGCGGAGCGATTAAGCAGTCAGTTGCAAATCTGACTCATGTGCTGTCAATAGTAGCACAATAGTTTTCAAGCGTTTTGCACATTGTTTAGCTGGACAGTCATTTTACCATTATGGATCAGAAATGACAGATTCCAAGTGACACTCCCTCCTTGGAGTACAAGGAAGTTGTTCACCAAAGGGGAAATAAATTACTAATTATTCCATCCACCTGTAATTTGCTGCACAGAAAGGATAATTTGTCCAACCTCGTTTTGTTAGGACTAAATGTGACCTGAATGATGTTATCCAAGTGAGCAAATAGCCTAGCACTGATACGGAACTTGGAGAAGCTACAGATTTTCTCCATGCAGTCTTTGTAAAGTGAGGCTATGAAAGCTTTGAGTTATTGAGTCATGATGCAAATATTAAATGTATACTTACAACTTTTGTTTAACATCTCAGTTTACAATTGCTTTTTAGTTCCTGTCCTTTAAATTTAGAATTTTCCAAAATTAATATTTGTCCCATGCTGGAAGCTTTCTCCTCCTCTCGGAAGGAGCACAGAAAAAACTAAGTTGTTTGCCCTACTTCTAAAAAAAGAAGCAAGTCGTGTTTTATCAATAGGCTCCAACACTTCAAGCTTTCCAAATGACACAGAAACAGAAGTAGGCAACCACATTTCTTTTGCAACCCTTTCAGGAAAGTAAATAAAACATCGTGACACCATGATTCTTTGAAATTTTCAGTTTACAGACATAGAAAGAAAAAGACATATTCATCCAGCAGCAAGTGGGAACAGTTCTTTCCTCTGCAAAGTACACAGTTCTTCTTGGTGGCCAACTGGGCTGCTTGCTCTTCTTCATACTTTACCACTTATCAAGGGAACTGAAACTATGGTTACTACTGTTTGCCAATCAATCACAGCTTAATTAGAAATGCAGAGCTGGGAAGAATGAGTATAGGTGACATTATGTCTGAATAGGAAAGCGGCAGGAGGAAATGGGGATGGGTGAACAAAAATAAGGAAGGTAAGCTTGACTGGGTTAGAGTAGAGCAGAAGAGCATGAAAATGGATGAATTAAAAAAAATGTCTACATAAAACTGTCTACAAATTAATTGAAGACACATTTTTCTCTGAATCTTGGTCCTCTGAATTTTCTTATCATTCTGCTGTCATAAAATAGCTGGAACACTAAAAATATAAATAAATAAAAAAATATAAATAAAGATTTTTCTCCTCTAGAGGGAAGAACTACCTGCTAATGGCAACAGTTAGTTTGTTTACTTGAGTAGTTTATTTACTGAACTCTATTTACTCAAGTGACACAATTCCAGGTTGTCAGAATAACTTCAGCTAAGCACTTCTCTGACAGAAAATAGAATTCTATCAAAAACAAAACAATTCAAAGTTCAATCACTTTAGTTCACACACCTCATTCCCAAGGAAAAAGATCTCATCAAGGTCAAAGTACCCAATTATTATATTTACAACCGAATTTAAACTCGAATATATATCTCTTTTCTTGAACTAAAAATAAAAACATTTCAGTCTTGAAGAACTAAAATGCCATATACATCTGCAACAAATTTTTTAGACGTCTATATCAGAAATAATGTTATGGAATTTGTCTGAAACTGAAATGAAAATAAGCTTAAAAAAAACATTCCTGTTCTTTCCCTAGCTCAGTGATGTATATTATTTAGTGTGTGAGGCTTTTTTATTCCAGAGGATCATTGCTAAATTCAATATATAGAGAATGTTAGAAAATAAACCATGATCTTTTCTCTCTGTTTTGTATTTGTGCCTTTTCTGGGAGGCTGTTAGGCAGAAGTTGTGACAGAGGTGGAGGATACATTTTCTCTCTTTCAATGGGGCCTGCAGAGGGATCAGGCAAAATTACAGCTCTGTTCCCCTGTGAAAGCAGGGAATAGATGTGGCCATGATTCCGTATTCCTCATCCTCACTTCTACATCAGCACTTGGGCTATATATTCCAAAAATTGCTATTAGAAGATACAGCTACTACATTCCTAGCACCTCACAGAGAAAGAGTGCTTCTGTGTTTCTCCTCAAGGTACACACTTGTCCTCAAGCCACACTACAGGCTCTGCCAAATGGTCCTTTGCTCACTGTTCCTCTGAACACCCAGTGAAAGCCTTTCAGGTAAAAAGGTCACAAGCTGTGATCTAAAGGATGTCCCTGGCCTGCACAGCATGTGTTTGTTCACTTGTTGATAGTTTTCCTGGTTCCACCTGCTAAACCATATTAAAAAGGCAGCTAAAAATACATGACTATTATTCAGGGTATTATTTTCAACGCAAATAATGCCAGCAGCTGCCACATGGATAGTTCTCTCAGTCTCAGGATTAACTGATAAAGAGAAAAGCAGTAGTCCAATAAACTATTAATAGGAAGAAGATGGGCAAATTTCTTTATCAAGATGTAGAAAAAACTCAAGAGCTCCAATTTAAGAAATATATGTTTTCACTTAGCAGGAATATCCAAGGAATAAGAAGACAGCAGTTTCCTTCATTTTGGGTGAGTTCACCTGTTTTTAAACTCTGGTTTCCAGCAATGACTTTTTTCGCCTCAGAGCACAAATGTAACTAAGCTGTGTCACCATCCTCACTGAAAGGTGGCCAGAGGAAGGTGATTCCAATGGATTTCTCTATCAAAGCCTGTGCTCTTATGTGCTTTCTGTCTCTTAGCACCCTGAAACTCATGTTTGCTCTGGTCTGTACTATGAAGTCTTGCAAACAGGTTGATCAGGAAAAAAAGCATAAACTTTTCCAGACTCTTGAACTTGATAGAAGTTTGTTGCCTTCCTCTTCAATTATATTTATGAAAGTGTTTGTGTAAAGATAGCAATGTAAACACATAATTTCTACTGTCACTCAATGTATTCTCTGCAAATACCCTTTGCCTTCTCTAAGAATGCTAGGAGGGGTTTTCCTTTTGTTTCCTTCTGGTGTAAATTGAAACTCATCTTACTAAAGAAGTGCAAAGTGATGTGAAAATAATGAAGAGAAATCAGTGCACAGGCAACTGTGCACTGTAGTAGAGGAACTTATAGAAGCTTTAAGTGCAGCAGGGAAAATTACAATGTTAGTACCTCTCTCAGTGAAGTAGATTATCAAATGTTCTGAATTTACAATTTAAGTGAATCAATCATTTCGGCTGTTAGTCTAGATTTAGACTTCTTGCACTAAGAGCAAAATAAATCCATTGTTTTTAAAGCATCTGTTAAATATATGAAGCATACAACAAGCTTCCTAATGCAAAAAAAAAAAAAAACCAAAAAAAAAAACTCAGTAATAATCAAACAACAGAAATCCCATACACACCCGCAAGTACATTCCACCATTGTTATCAAAAGCACAACTAGAAAATTGCAAAATCATTACAGAGGACAAAATTATTGTAGTTCTTCTGCCATCCACAGACTGGCACCCACTTGGCTAACTTACAACGCAACTAATTCATCAAATTACTTGATAAATCTTCCTTGGAAAGCCAACAGAAGACTAAGGTTTTAGACAAAGGCTTTTAAAAATGCAAAACAGAGGTAGCCACCTAAATCTCATCATCTTCTGTGCACTTAGTGTCCCTAGCTTCCATTTGTCTTACTGGGAATCACCATCCCATTTAGGTTTTTCGTTTCACGCTTATTTTTTAGTTATTCATTTCCCCTGCAACATGTGTGATACGAACTTGACTAGAATGAAGGAACAATCAGATCTCTATCCTGGTCCGGATAAGCTTAGTGGCTTTTCAGTTTCTTTTGTGAGACGTTGTTCCTACATGAAAAATGGTTGATAAACAAACTGCAGATTTGTATGAGAAAGTGTACAAGTCTCATCTGGGAATGATTATGCATTGATTAAATTCTAAGCAATTTCATCCTAAGACTTACTATTTTTTTTTTGTTTTGTTTGAGTTGGCTACTAAGATTGATTACCCTGGAGAAATTAATCACAACAATGGCAAAACCTAAGACAGATCATTTAATTACACCTGTTGCTCTCACTAAGAGGTAGTTTTTCTTTACAAGAGAGGACAGTGCACTATTTAATATAGCCAAACACTAACAGACTGGAAAATAAAAGACATTTGTAGAATAAATCAAGCTACTGATATATACAGAAAGTATTAATTAGCAAGTGTCCTACTGTTATATCTGTAGAACAGTAGAACATTAATGACCCAGTTCAATGTGAATGATGAAGACTCTCTCTTCCTACCTCTGCTTCCCTCTGCTCATTCTTCACCTTCTAGCATGCACCTGCATTTCATTCATTGCTCATCTTTCATCTCCCTCCAATCCAAGTTTCACATATCTCCACACTCCCTATCTCTTTGACCACTCTTCTCCCAATGCTCAGACTTGTGAGAAAAAATTCTCTTTGGCTTTTCTTTTTTTTTTTTTTCCAATCCTTCTCCTTTTTCCTTTGAATGTTCCTGACTCTACACGGCTTTAATGAAAGCCCTCAGTTGCTATGCTTTGTAGCAGGCAAAAACCTCAAACCCAATTCTGCTAACTCAAGGACACTTGTGTAGGTAACTTGTAGGCAGCCCTGAAGACTACTGGAGGGCACTGTAAAGACACCTAAATGAGGCTCTGTTTTTCTCTGGTGAATGTCTAAGGAACCAACAGGCACCGCTGAGCACCTCCACTCTGACAGAATCCAGGCAGAACACAGATAACTCCCAGAGCACAAATGGCCCTTCATAAAGAGGAAGGTGTGTGTGGTGGGGATTTCTGTCCATTCTTGTTAATCATGATATTGTATAATTGCCTTGGGTTTTCTCATTTGACTAAGAAACAGCAAATTTGGGCTCACAGATGTCCTCTACCCAGCCTAAGAAGGACTGCAGAAAAGTGCCTTAATCGCAGTTCTAGTCTGTGGCTACCCTTACTGTTGAAGAAGAAATGCCATATAATCGTGAGTCCTGAGTCAGACCAGGGAAAAGCCTGCTACAGCTAGTGTTTCAGATCCCACTCCTTGCAGCATGTATGGACATTGAGTATTAGACTATAAACAATTTCATTTTTGTACAGTTGTGGAAATATGAATCTAAAAATGAGAGCACTGTTCATCAAGTATGTGCCCTGACTGCTAGAATCTGGACTCAGCCTAGGCTGCCATCAGACTGTTTCCAGACCTGTGACTCCACAATGAACCAGCTGTCACAGGCAGACAGAGCAGAACACTCAATGTTGATGATTAAGGCGCTCTGGAGGTGCAAGACAATCTTTGCCAGAATGAGCAGGGAGGGGGAATGCCTTCCCTTTCCTGAGTAAGAGTTTACCCCTCAGGCTATTATGCAAAAAAGATAAAGCTTCCCCCACATCCTTCCTTAGAGCAAGTCAGTCAGAGCTCTGATGTGGGTGGGTAGTTAGAGGTATCTAGTCCAACCAGTGTTGCCGTTTAAGAATTAAGTTTAAGCAAAGTGTGAAAAAATCTCAGTACAAGCAAGGTGTAAGAAAGCTTGTTCTCTCCTTGTTTATGCTGATTCTTTTACAGTCATGACTCAGAAAATCAAATCCTGACTGCTATTCTTACTGTATTGATGACCTTTTCTCTTTTTCCACCACTGTCTAATAAAAGACATTACTTCCTCACAGGTTTGCCCACCTATATTGTCACTTTTCCTGGTTACTAAAATGCAATTGCTAGATGAAAAAAATGATAGATTTAGACAGTGGTGTATCATACAGAGATTTGCAGTACCAAATCAAAGTTTGGTTTTGTAGGCTTCTCTCAAGATACTTCGCAATACTTGATATTAAAGCTCAGTTCATAACCAGTAACAGTATTACCAGGCTCAAGATAGGTTAATTAGCCCTCCTGTAGACCTAATTTTAGCAAACATAGCCATGTCATGTTGGTTTACCCATGATAATAAGAACTAGAATGATCAGATTCTTTCTGATGGAGCAAGGAAGACATTTAAAGCAACCCAACAGATTAATCCTGAGCGTAACTCTGTTGAACTGTTGTACCCAGTAAAAATACTGACTAATGTTAAAGCATCAGAAGATCTACATCTGAAATAGACATCACTGAGACAATAGACAAGTTAATGTAATCCTATAGTATCTTATCTGGAAGTTAATTGTCCATGTGATATTGTCAGCAACCAGTACATCATGACAAAACTCCTCCTTTAACCGCACATTAGAAAAAACATTACATCAGTACATTTAAATCATCCTGTTGTTTTTCCTTTTTTTTTTTCAGCATTGTGCTAATCCATGTTTCCTGGCTTGGCTGGACAAAATGAAACCCTACACACAGCTGTATGCCATTTCTCTATAAAAAAAAAATAATTTTGCACATTGGATTCATTCCAAAGCTTCAAGAAGACTCTGATCTCAATGGGCACAACCCATCACATATTTGCATATGTAAGGGTAAATATTTAGAGGAAAAACATGTTGTCAGATCCTCATCTGATGTCACAACAAGCAAAACTCATAATGTCTCCTATAAAACCCTGGTAGCAGTTTCTCTGTTCATTTTTACTGTGTGTATTACTATGCCGGTACAGAAGTCTTCATATTGCACTAATCTATTTCAGTTGGAATGGAAAATTTTTATGCTGCTCATGGTTTTCATTCTAGAACAAAGAGTAGGCACTACTGTTAGTATTTATACTGCAAAACTGCATAGAACTTCAGTCAGAAGTGAGTGCCTTGTTGTGCTCAAGTGCTCCAGAAACACAATAGAAAATTGTTCTCTCCGAGAAGTTTAAAACTCAAGTGAATCATCTGAGGGCTACAGATCTATGGTTTTGCTAGATATTGCTGTTACTTCTAAATCTATTATCTTACTTGTCTGCTTCATTGGCAATGAAATTATATCATCTTCTCTTTATAAGCATCCTTGAGGGTTCTTGCTTATTTAAAAAAAGTCCTGATTTCATAAATAGGTTTTTAAGATTTTGAAACATATATTTTACATCTTTCAAACACCTTTCAACAATTTACATATTTCAAAATGTCTTTTAGAGGAGTCTAGGTTCAATAGCATCACAAAGCTGACTGGAAAATCACTGGGGTTTGCTACAATGACTAATAAACAAGTCCACCTACCTTTAGAGTGAATGGAAAGTCTGACTTTGTCTTCTGTGGGCATTAAATAGAATTCAAAAAACTCTCTGCAAAATCATGAAGCTGAAGCAAGAAGGTAACAAAAAGAATATATATCAGTTAGATTATTTTTATTTAACTGACCATTTCTTAACTCCACATTAGAGGGCAATATCAGCTATAATTTGTGCTTAGCTGTATGTATTTTCACTGTAGTAGCTCAAGCTTATCAATCTCTTTAGCTGATTGAATCTTGTAACAAATATTTAGCTTTTAGAATTCTTGCTGGAGTTTGAAACTGCAGCTGTTTGCATGTTACTCATCATGTCTCTCAAAACTTCGTAACAATTGCAAATATTTTAAATATAACGATTAATCATCAGAATATCTCTGCAAGATACACCACTATTATGTGAATTTGTCAGAGTAGGTTTTTTGTTTTGCACTAGCCAGGGTAGCAAAAAAATTATTGTGGTTTGCTCTTCCCCCCCAAAAAAAATGGTCACAGACATATATATTTTTCAAAGAGTTAAAATTATTACTGCTATGCTCTCAACTGAAAACTGAGATGTATGGCCAGATTTTAATAAATAAATAAATAATGAAAGAACAAGGATGAGAAAGAATTAGAAAAATTTGAGTTAAACTCTTCCAAAACTGACCCTTGTTATCTCTTGTGCCTAAACCTGATGATGTCCAAAATGCGCATATACCTAAGGAAGGTAAAGTTTTATTTAGGCACCTGCTCAGAGCCTCCCAAGTACTGATATCATTGCAATGTCTCACCTTTATCTGGTTGAATCAGGCTGCATGCAAAGCACAATGTTAGCCAATATTTTATTTGAAATGATGTTGGTATTGGCAACAACTACCGTTGCCAATATCACAGTATCAAATGAAGAAAACTGTAAGATGTGGCTTATCTTTTCCTACTTTTCTTTTCATATCTATAAACAATGTGCCAGTTATGATTCCGTTTCTCCATTTCTCAGTTATGACTCTGTTGGAAGTAACTAAATTTTCTATTTGAAAGGAAGACCACATAGCATGAAGAAAAGAAAAATCAATCTAAGTAGCACAATTGATTAAATAAAGGAAAATAATTTTCCTTATAAATAGTGTTTCTTCCATCTTCTCCAATGTCAGAGTAAGAACTGAATATAGACATTTAGTCATCGTATCAACCGCAGGTGGTAAAAGGTGTCTAGATCAGGTACAAAGTCCTCCTTCTTCTCACCAGGCAAACACACCAAATAGTGCTGCTAACAGACATGGAAACCAGCCAAATCTATCTAAACCTTCTCTACATCCGGAGATTGCTAATCTGCGTATTTACAAAAGGAATAAATCAAAACGTGGGTTAAGAAGCTGAAAAGAAGTATGGTTTATTCAGAGAGAGAGAGTTTGTGTGCGAGCCTAACCCTGATTGTACTGAGCCCACAAGTATTCAGATGTGAAGCAAGGGAAGGTGCACATACCAGCTTATGGGTGCTCGCAGACAGGCAGAGTGGAGAAAGGCCAAAGGGATCAATACATCCGCTTTTTTCCCACATTACATAAGAATATGTGGAAGAAGCCCTGTATCCTACACAAAATGATGGTGATAATGTCTGCTGTATGTGCATGAGAAGAAGTAGGTTTTCAGTTGCTCTGCTATTTACTCCTAATTCAGGTTACTATTGAAAATTAACTTAGGGTGACATAAGTAAAGACCACTGCCAAAAGATGTACCTTGCCCTTTCCCTGCCTCATTCCACAAATACTCACTCTAAATGTTTATTCCTGCCACAAGGGAGGATAAACCAGACTAAAATATAACCTGACAATAACAAAATTTTATTAATTTCCACCTAGACGATTTTCTTGACATGCAGAATTATAGCCCCATAGCTAACTGCTACTGCAAACACAAGCGAGACAGCAGGACACATGGACAGAGACTAGGAATAGAATAACACCTAGTGCTTTCATCAGTTTAAAATGATCCTCGAACCACCAACATTTCTCTCTCAAAACACTAGCAGAAAGTGAAGGCCATTCCCCAAGTCTTTTATTCAGTCTGCTTTTGTACATCACGCCCTTGAGAAAATGGCATGCCTAGAGGACTTTTGCCAGGAGCATGAAAAAATATCAAGTATATTTATTCTATTAGCTTTTTATATGGTGATTAGTGAGTAATTACAAATCATTATAGTAATGGTGCATTTAGCAAGTATATCCCAACAGCGCTATATCTCTAGCCTAATTATTAGTTGAGTAAGTCATTACCTGCAGGAAACGAATCTGGAAATTCAAGTTAAACTGTGGTCTTTTGTTACTACAGCTGAAAATCAGATCTTGTATCCAAAACTACCTCAGACTCCACAGTACTAAAATACATGCACAGGAGCTGCAGACTCCCCTTTCACCCTGGCAAAGCCTATATCAAGTTCTCAGTATTGTTTGACCAACATGCCTCTGGGGATCCCACCTGCATCTTTAATTCTTTAGATAAGCCACTACTTGCAGACATTTAAGACACCAGAATTCCAAAGAACGTGCTAATAGTATTTCAGCTGAAAGAGCTTGCTAACACACCAATTCAGGCCACAGTTTTGAGGGGGACTTGTCATTATTGTGTTACACAAAACCGGAGAAAATGGCTTGTGGATGGACTTTCCCCACCCACTGCTTTCTTCTAATAGTCCTTAGCTGGCAGCTAAGCAGCTGGAATCTCACTTCTCCCCACCTGATGGGATGAGGAGGAGAAATAGAGAAATGAAAGCTAATGGGTTGAGATAAAAACAGTTTTGGTTGAATAATATAAGAAGGGATAATGACAATAAAAGTGATAATAATAATAACGATAATAATAATAGAATATATTAAAATACAGCCAGTCACTGCCTGATGATTAATGCATCTCGAGCAGAGATTTCAGTGAACGCAGCTATAATAGTGAGTACAGAGATCTTAGTAAGCTCAGTGATAGCAATAAGTGGAATACCAACTGTGGAATCTGGATAACCCACCTGTCCCCCAGCCAAATTCCCATTTTTATATTGAGCGTGATATTACTGTATAGAATATTCTGTTGGCCAGTTTAGATTAGCTGTCCTAACTTCACCTGTACACTAGCAAAATATGGGAAACTGAAAAACCCTTGATTTCTTAAAACCTTCAGTGTATTATCAACATTCTTTTCATAGTAAATTTAAAAATCATCAGCTACTGTGAAGAACATTACCTGTATCTCAGCTAAAACCAGGACAGCAGATAGACTCTTCCGCCAGGCTTCACCTGAGATGAGCATCTCAACAACTTTCTGTGTTGCAACAAACTCCATACAGTCTCTTTCAAGGCCCTAGAAATCTCTTTTCTGTCCTATCAGAAAACTAGTCACATGCAGACATATTTCATGGTCTTCTTCAAAGTGTCTCACACTCTGGTGTTCTCCATCTCCCTGCTCTCTCCAATTTTTACATATCCCCTTCTTTCTGTCCTGCTTTCTTTGTGTCTGCAATAGCGTTCAAGGAACACAACTTCACTCAAAAACTCAATCTGTACTAGACAAAACAAACAACATTTCTCTTCTCAGAGCCCCCCCACCTTTATAAAGGAAGAAAATAGACAAACTGTTGATAAAATGGTTATTGTCCATCACTCCCTGTAAACTGAAAGTAATCTTTCAAATGCGTACAGTGTCATCAAATTATCAGAAACAAAGTAATGACCCCAGCTGGGATGAAAAAAGCTTTGAACAGAATTGAAAAATTAATGAAAAATCTGTTTACTCTTTTAATATTTCACAGATATGCATGCTTTTTATCATGAACAAATATTTACCAATAGGAAACTTTCAAAGGAAACTCTCCCTTTTTACATGAAAAATACAGAAATGATCAGTTATTATATCCCTGCTTGCAACCCAAACACTGTGATCTGCAAGACTAAATACAAGATAAGTACATTAAATACCAGATAAAAATGAAATTGTTTTTCTTCTACACTGTTTCCAGTTAACTTGGTAGGTCTTCATACAGTAATGGACTGAGATGTTATAAACTCCAAGGGCAAAGGGCAACAGCAGCAACATTAGGCTGAGGAATGAACTGACATAAACCGCATGATCCATACACCCATGAGAGGTGAAAAGCTTTAGTGCTGTACTGTAAGTCTAGGAAAAGTACGACCTCTATAAATTCAGCTCTATCAGTATCTAAAGCCATTCTCAAATGTAATTTGTGTCTGGCATTTCATGCCACAGATATTTCCTGTATAGACTTATTCATTATGCTCTGCCTTAAACTTCTGCCCTAAACTTCGGCTTCTGGCTACTTGAAGATGCTGAGCTAACTCAGCACGGATAATCTTCTCTACCTATGTTTGTAGGTGAATATAAGTTAAAAAAAATTCATAACTGAGCCTTTAAAAGATAGCTAGTCATTCACTAATTCTTAGAAATTGTTTAGAATTGTCTGTGTATGAGGTACAAAAAATTACTTTGCCCAACATGAGCCTTATTTAGTTTATGAAAAATAAACTTTATGCCAATATACGGATCACAACAATATAATTCATTAAAGTCTTGCATTTTCTATGTAGGGCAGCCCCCCTCCCCCTTTACTTTTTGAAAGATTTAATTTAGTCAAAACTTATTTTTTTCATAGTAAAATGTTTAGTCAGTCCTACATTTCGCTTCAGTTCAGTGGTTTCCTTCATATATTACCATACTGAGAAAAATGATGAATTCCTACCAATTCATTTCACTTTTATCACCAATTTTCTTAAGAAAAGTTAATGTCTGAGTTAATGGAAGAGAGAAATTCCTGAATCTAGAATCACTGGTCACTCCAAAGTAAAGATCAATCCTATTTAAACGCTATGAATAATGATTCACAAAAGATTTATATGACATAGGTGCTAACTTTGGGGAACATCAAGCACTTGTTATCTATACTTTAAATCATTCCTTTTCTAGTCTAGAATATTAATATCAGTAGATATGGATCTCTTTAGAAATATATAAGCTACTTTATTACATAGTGGTCTGTACATGTTTGCCAAAGAATCACTGTCCAAAGGTTATGCTGGTATACTGACCCTGAATTAGAAGAATTGAGGAAGGGCCATAAGATAAGGATATATAAATTAGAATAAGAGCAGGTCGTTTTCATATCCTTTCCAATTTAATTACAATCACTGTCATTAAAATGGATTGGATACTGCTGGTTTCTCTTCCCATTACCATATTTGTCATAAGAATGAGAAATCCAGACTTCAATGCTTGTCAGCTTTAGCTGAATGCTGTGTAGTTCTTTAACCTTTCTACAACTATGTCATTTTATTGGCTGGCTTTTCCACTTCTTTCTTGTTTGAACCCAAGTAGCTCGCAGTAATGAACTGGAATGAATAACCGATCCCACAACAGCGTATTAAAAAGGTCAAAGCAGTTCATCATTGTGTAATCAATATTACAAATTAGACAACACAAATCTTATTCTTATGAAAAAGTCTAACAAAACACGTTAAAATTAATTTGTAGTGATAAAGATAATTTATACGAAGAAACAGGCCCATCTTTTTAAAGCTTTATTATTTTACATACTGAAGATTTATCCTTTGACACTGGACATATTACTGAAATTCACAGCTGAAGGTACTATAAAACTTTAGACATATACACACGTTGCATATAGTGATTTTAGAACCTGTGTCGTCCTTAGTTCATTTAAATGCTGATATACGAATTTACAAGTTTATATTTTCTTTTAGGAGAATGGACCAAGATACACTCATAAAGAAGAAAAGAAAAGACCCAACACCCACCATGGCCACATGTTTGCCTACAGAGCCTTGGGGAGCAAGGGTGCCCACTGCCAGGACAGTGTGTCCAGGCACAGCCAGGTTGCACCTTCTCCCAGGAAACTGCAGGAGCAGGTTACCAAGAAACAGGAAACGTGAAATCTCCTGTTGGTCTCTCTCTGATCTACTAATTTGGGCAATCTCACTAAAAGTTAAAGGGATTTTAAGAATACAAAGCAAGCACTCATGAAATGTAAAATGTGAGCCTGGCTTGGCAATGATTTTTCATCTTCATGATGAAATGAATGGCAATACTATCACACTGCAAAATCCTATTAGTCTCCTCTCCATTGAATAATGAGATATCCACTATTCCTTGGTACTTAGTAATTCTTTGCTTAGATTTTGGGTTTGGTTTTGTTTTTCTACTGTATTTAATCCAGAATCTGTAATATAGGTGAATTTGTTAATTATATCTTGGATATGACCTTTAAGTGCGAGTACTTCATAGAAGTGTTTATCCACTTATTTTAAAAGTCTCAATTTAAAATTATCTCACAGTGTAGATCAGTAGAGAATTAAGGAGACAAAGATTGAGACTTAATTATTTCTTTTCTTTTTTAATAACCTGTGAGGGCCAGAAGCATCTTCAGTAGAGATGAAACTTAGAAGATACAAGCTGCCAATCACCTGAGGGCAAATCTAAGTGCATGGTGCACTTGGATTATTTTTTCCTATCCTTATTATGTATTTTACTGAAGTGGCTCTAGATTTTACATTCTTCTTTACATATTGCGTCCTAGTGCACCAGAGACAAGTGTTTTTCACTATACAGTAAACTAGTAAAGATGGAAAACCTCTATATTATTTATGGGAGTCAATACTTAAAAATTCCTACTCTATCCACCTCAAATCAGATGAGGAATATCCCTGCAGAAGGAAAAAAAGAAGTCACTGGCTTTCTAACTGCTATCTGTTTTGGTCAAGATAATACCCTAATTTCAGGTTCCAAATCTAGGGATTAATGTCATAAATATGCAGGCTTGGACAGCAAAGGTTAAGATGCAGTCCACAAAAAAGGCTTTATCAGCAGCAGTGATGATCCTGTGTACTACAATTGATAGCTTTACTGGAAGTAGGAAGGGAGCCCAGGTTACAAAGAGTTTCATTTGTAGTAAAAGATAAAATATATTATCTTTTATCAAAGATTCAATGAGTCTGGTTTTGTGTAGGTGTCTCCTTAGTCAAACAGACTTCCATACTGTAAGTTTGTTTTTCGTTAGATGGCATTTAAAAAAAATATTTGTTTTAGACTGCTGTTGCCAAGATTTAGGAATGAATATTGAAAAATGAAACTTTCTATTTCTCTGGGTCTTATTCCTATGGTGGGTATTTGCATTGCAAAAGATACAATGCAAAGAGCATCAGTCACAAGCCGTTAGAATTGATCCAGCACCTACAACAGTCAGAGCAAAGACTTCCACTGATTTCAATGGAAAGGCTCAAGATACTCTTGTCCAAACTGTACATTTTCTGCACAGTGTGTTGTTATTGGAATAGAGCTCCTGACAACAAAATCCATTGTCACAGATATAACCGGACACATGACCTGCTCCCCATCACAAGCTTCTGGGAGGTACAGTGGAGCCACATAGGATTATAGGAGAAGGACTCTTTGCACAGCAAGGGAAAGGAGCAGGAGAGGCAGGGGGAGAAGCCACAGGGAAGGTGTTGGTCTGGGTTGTAAATTAGAAGTGAAGAAGCTGGGACAGGGTCTGAGGAAAGCTGGATGAGAGCTCACAGAAACCAACATTGCAGTGTCAGAGGGCAGTTTCTGTGGGGAAATCTAGAGTGGCTAGAAAAAGACATGCAGGAAACTAGCAGGACAGGCATCAGAAGAGATAAAGAAGACAAAGTTAAGAAGAAACAAGAAATATCACCTGCTGGCCTCAGTAGGACCCCTCAGGTGCCTATAGCCAAGGCTTCTAGAGAACCGAGAGATAAATCACTATTAGACAACAGAGAAAAATACATGAAGCTGTTAATGCAAAACTGCATAATAATGAAGTTAACACATAAAATGAAAAAAGACAACTCTGATAGATATACACCTTATTGCTTCTGTTCTCTCAAAACTTTCTGAACAGAATAGCCTCATTTCATTCCTTTATCTGAATTAAACTAAAATATTTCTCAGTATGATAAATTTAAATTAGGTTATATTCAAGAGGCCGATGAGGCAGTTGTGCTCAACTGGCCTGTGTATCATTTACAATACTGTAAATCTGAGAGAGAATTCCAGTTCTCAGTTACTCCGTCCTGTGACATAAAGATGTTCAATTAATACATTTGAAATGCAAAGCTACCAAGGACAACCTTCATAGAGCATTACAGTGACATTTTTGGGTTTGTTCCTAGCGCTTTGTATCATGTGTTTCTTTCCTGAGCCTAATCATGACTGATCTGAGATTTGTATTTCTGACTAGAGGCACTCCAATAACCTTTTTCTTAGTAGTTATAACTACTTCAGAGCTAACTACATCAATTATCACAGTATCACAGTATCATAAGGTTGGAAAGGACCTCTGAGATCATCGAGTCCAACCTATAACCCAACATTAACACCAACACTAACACCATCATCTAAACCATGCCACTCAGTGCCTCATCCAATCTCCCCTTAAACACTTTCAGGGTCTGCGACTCCACCACCTCCCTGGGCAGTGCATTCCAATGGCCAATCACCCTTTCAGTGAAGAGCTTTTTGCTAACATCAAGTTTAAACTTTCCCTGACGAAGCTTGAGTCCGTGTCCTCTGACTATATATAGTCGAGAAGAAGTTTTTTTGATGGTACGTTACTCTATACCTATTAACATTACCATTAGTGTTCAACAACTAAAATTATATATTATCTGCTGCTTTGAATCACTATCATCACATAGTTCTGCAGCATTTCACAGTCAGATTTCACATTTATTACAGTAATTTTTACTGTTCCATCAGCAAACTTCTTTCCCTGCTCCAGTGCTGGGAACACGTGCTCCTCAACTTTACAGACCACGTGTAAGGGGACTGAAATAAAACCTTAGGACTGGCACACAGGTAGGACTGAACATCTTATTGAGGAGTTTGAGATAAGGCGATGTCTTCGTCAAGTGACAGAACACCAATGTAAGATATGATAAGTAGTCTATAATTTGGAAAAATACATTAAATGGGTATGAAAAAACGCAAATCTGAAAACTATAAATCTTAGAAATGCTTCTTTCTTAGTGAATGAGGTGTTAAAGAAAAATAAGCCTTATCAGGCTTTCAAACCTGATAAGTAATTGCAGGCTGGTGCTTACCTCTCTTCAAAGCAGACAGTATGATCAACTTTAAACAACCTGGGTAATGAGGCCTCAGATAGCGAAGACACGGCAGACTTTATCTGACAAACCTCTTAATGGCACTGTTTTAATTGCTAGAAATCTCTAAAGCCTCTTGCTGTGTTGCAGACAAAAAGTGACGTCTGAAGGCATTTAGATTGCTGCTAAGGAGCTAGTTCCTTCCACTGCATTGCTGGGATTTTTCTTGGTCTATCGGGAGCCTCTTGAAGCCTGGAATAATAAAACAGAAGTGGAGCAACACTCTCAGCATGAAATGAAATGCTCAGTGTAGGAACAGGTTGAGACCAGCTGCTTTTGCAAATGAAGATAAAACCACATAGACTCTTACTGCTTTAGCACTTGGGTGGTTCAGAGGAGGGTAGGAAATTAAGATTTTGCAGTGGCAAGGGTTAACCATGGCTGAGCAGAATTATTTAAAACTGAATTAAATACTATAGGTGATATGAAAGCAAAGGGGGGTGAAGTCATGGAAGAGAACATCCAGCATGCATTAATTAGTTGCAAAATAAAAAAGAAAGGAAACATCAGAAAATAACTGATATTCATCTGTTTAGAGACAGAGACCAACTCTTAACTCTTCTGTTACTGCTTTCTATCAGAATGTATTAAATTAGAAACCTCACAATAGGCCAAAAAATTATAATAGGGCCAAGCCAGCAGCTCCAGCTAGAGGAAAATCTTTTGACAGTGTTTCACCATAATAACTGGTTCTCATTCCCTGTACACTTGTCAAGTCCAGCAGTTCAAGCTCAGCTTTTCAGGCCAGATATCTGTCTTTGCATTCTCAGAGGAAGACATGGCTAAAATTGTTCAACTATTTTGAAAAATAATTCTGGAGAAAGAATAGGTCAGAAATCACTTTGGTCTGTGAGCTGAGAAAAAGTAACTGCAGCAAGAAAGGTTGTTGGCTCTATGAGCCTAACCTTGCTACTGTGAAAAGCTGGAAATATAGAGAAAATGAAGCAGAGCACTGAAAGCAGGGAACAATCTGTATTTAATAGAGCACTGAACAGGATTAGATTGAATAGATACTTTCAGGTTCCAGTGCAGACTGAGAAGACAGATTCGCATGGTGCGGTCTGTGGTGTGCAGGGATGCCTTAGCCAGCTCTTTTTCTGGCATTTCTCCACAACCAGTGCAGTGCTGTGTACAGTAGCCTGAGCTCTAGAAACAATAGATTTGTGTTAGCATGGAGTTTCACCGGGCTAACCCTTTCACCTTGTCCAATCTCATGGCAAAGAAAAGGCTTATTAGGCAAATCGAATGTATTACTTCGAGCATCAGCACTGATTTGAGTAACTCGAGATCTACTCTATTTGTTGACACAACCTAGAGTGATAGGTAAGCTCAATAAACCAGTGACATGGTTCAACCCTTTCCTGGACAGGTCAGCTGCAAAACATGGGTGGTTGTGATCCCTGTCCCCCCACTCCAAGGAAAAGAGAAAGGGAAATGAGAGAGAGAGAGACTTGTGGGTTGGAAACTAAAACTAAAAACCAGCTTTAACAAAACAATAATAGTAAAGAGGAAACTTTTTCTTAAGAAAATAATAAAATATATACAAATATACAAAATCAACCTCCTTGATGACTATATGTCTCTACTGATGCTGCAGAGCAGACATGGGGAAAGATCACAGGCTGGACTCAGCAGTAGACAGAAGGTGGATTCAGGAAGGCACAGATCCAGGATCAGTAAGAGAAAGACAGGAAAAGTCCACATTAGACACCATCTAAAGAAGAGGGCTTGATGCTTGTGATCAAGTTTTATACCAAGTATGACGTATATGGAATGGAATGGAATGGAGTGGAATACTCTATTGGTCAGTTTTGTATTACCCATTCTGTGCATAACTCCCTGCAAGTGCAACCCTTTTTCACCTCTTTGACTTAGGGCATTCCAGCAACTTGACTATGACCTTGGTCCCCATAGGGATAACTGTAAGCAATGGCCTTTCTGCATAACAATGCCCTGTTACTTTGGCGATAATCTTAAATTTTAAGTGCTGGCACTTCTACAGACAGATATTATATGGAAAAACATGTAGTTAACATTCAGAAAATGAAGTTAATTAGGCAAGGCTTAGCTGAAAGGTTAGAAAATTAATTCTGCTTTAGTTCAAACCAGAACAAACAGAACCATTTGACATGAAAAACCTACCTCAATTTTAATAAATCGTGAGTAATTCCAGCTTCAGCTGATTGTGGCCTGAGTTACACCATAGTAAGTATTGTGCTGCCTTTTTTGTACTCAGGTACCAACTCAGGTGGACTAGATATCCCTATAGAGTTGCTTATTCCATAAAAAGCAAGGCTCACCCATCTGAACCGCCTAACAGCTCTTCAGATAAGATTTCTCTATCTGTCTCCACTGATACCATTTAATTAAGAAGAGTGAGCTGCCCTTGACACCTCTTTAAGGTAGGTACAGGTTTGGTGAAACAGAGCCTGCATTAATCCAAGTAGCCAGTGTCTAAAATATCTGTTTCTCAAATAAGTAGTTCAGTATTTCAGTAAAATTTCAGTAGTGTGCTATCTCATTTTCATCTGAAAACTGAAAACACGTGTGTTTCTGTAGATTTATTTTTAGTAAATTCCTGTAAGACCTTATATCATATTCTTTGCAAAGTACAGCAAATATAAAGGCTCCATAAACTGACATGTATTACATCACGTCTTCCTTTTTTTTTTGTTCCTGTCTTCATTTTCCTTCACAGTTAAGTCTACCCTGAGTTACTTTTGAATATTTTCTCTGAAAAATTATTGAGTGTCTGTTTTATAGAAAATACAACTATATGCACAGAAACCATCAAAAATATGAATGGCCCCATTGTTTTTAATGATTCCTTTGCAGTGTTGTATGTAGCCCAGTCTTTAAGATAAGCTCAGAGTTTCATAAGGGTTTAAGATTTGAAAACATCTTTAACAACACCAAGGTGCTAACTGAGATGCTTGAGAAACTTCGTAAAATTCAGTAATCATTTGTTGTTCATAATCAATTTTTCTCTTCATATCTGTAAAAATTGCAGCACAAACCCAGAATTTATAAGTACCCTTGTCCAAATTTTATTTGACTGTTTCCAAAGTTGAAGATATCCTGCATGAAAGTATTCTTCCCTAAATTCTAAGAGTTCAACATCCCAGTTAGCTACTGAGCTAAGCAGGAGTTCCTTACACAGAACCAAATAACAGCTGAGGTTGGCAAGGACCTCTGGAGATCGTGTAGCCCAACCTTCCTGGTCAAAGCAAGGTCATCTACAACAACTTTCCCAGGAGTTTAACCAGTCAGCTTTTTAATATCTCCACCAAAACAAACTCCACAAAGTCTCTGAACAGTCTGTTCCAGTGTTTGACTACCCTTACAGTAAAACAAAAGCTCTTATGTTTAGACAGAATTTGTGGTATTCCCATTCAGTTTATTGCCTCTTATCTTGTTACTGGGCATACCACTGAAAAGAGCCTGGTTCCATGTTCTTTAGTCCCTCTGCAGCAGGCACTTACACATATGGATAAGATCCCCCTGAGCTTTCTCTTCTCTAGGCTGAACAGTTCCACCTATCCTAGCCTTTCCACGTGTGAAAGGTGTTCTGCTCTCTTAATCATCTTAGTGGTCCTTTACTGTCTGCTTTCCTGTAGCTCCATATCTCTTACACTGAGAGCTTAGAACTGGTCACAGTAGTCCAGGTACAGCTTCATGTAGTGTTGAGCAGAATCATTTCCTTTGGCTTGCTGCCTAATGCAGCCCAAGATGCTGTTGGTCTTCTTCACTGCAAGGGCACATTATTCATCCTGTTGTCCGAGACCCTTGGGCCTTTCTTTGCAAAACTGCTTTCCAGCTTGTCAGTCCACAGCGTATACTAGTATATGAGGTTGTTCTTCCTCAGGAGTAGGATTCGACATTTCCTTTCTTGGACTTCCTCTGGTTCCTCTCTGCACATTTCTCCATACTGTCCAAGTCCCTCTGAATGGCAGCACACCCATCTGATGTATCAGACACTGTCAATGGAAAGAGTCAGACACCTACAAACATCAGGACCTTTTTCCAACCTTAAATATTTTCTTCCCTGTTAGCTCTAGAGGCAAACTAGAAACCAGCTTAGACCAGTCCCTAATACCTAGGTGGATAGAGGTGAATTTAAATCCTATTCAGCCTGACAACTCAACATAGTCTTTCTTGGTTATTCTCTGCAAAATAACGTTGTTCACGATGATACGACCCCAACACAGACATTCAGTACATTTCATGTACTTCACTGTAATAGTTATGGAAGAAAAGGTTTCCCTTTTGCAGGCATCAAAAGCTCAGTTTCTTTTGAAACATCTCCTTGTTAAGAAGGCATTAATAACTTTGTTGTGACAGAATAGATCAAAGAAGGCCATATCAAGTTCTCTGTTTTGTTTGCTTCTTCCCATAGAGGAATCCGTATAACAATTTATTGTCAGCTAGACAGCTGTTTCTGTATTGCCCATAAGCTCCATGTTCATGTGTAAATTCTTGACACTAAAATCTTCTGTCATTACCCTTATATCACTGTGACTGTGCTTTTTATATTGACTTGCAGATCTTCTAAGAACTCTAACTTCTTGCAGAGCCCCCAATATTTATCACTCAATTGGCAACTATTAATATAATGAGATTATTTCCCAAAACATAAGCACTAGACCTTTGACAGTTCTCCAAGCTGCACCTTTTGTTTGGCTCTCAGTGGTCTGCCACACAGATTTCACACCATTGTTGCAACACCAACATCTTCAGTGCCTTTCTCTAACTAAACTCATCTGTTCTCAGCTTGAGTGAATCAGTGGATGCAGAAAGAAGCCTTCACTCACTGCTAACATTGAAAAGTGTTTTTTTCTGTATACTTTTCAGAGTCCCAGGAAATGTTTCAGCTGCTTACTTAATGAGAACAATTTTGTTATACATTTTAGCCTCATAATTATCAGTGAATGCCAGTTAGTCTTTCAAAGTAATGGGTCAGACTTAGAACAAAACACAAAGTTCTTCCAAATAACTGTGCTCTAACTCTTTTTTCCCCTGCAAAGCACACATTATGCTTCCAGTACGTCTCTAAGGACACCAATGTGTTCCCTACCACCACCAAATGTTGTGTCTTTCCTTTCTGAGCCAGTAAGCATAAAAGAAAAGTAGACAGATACAGTCAGGAAATTGTCTCTTATCAGTTTCACAAAGTTTAGCTGGCTAGCACCCCACTTACCCAAGCAGGCTCCAAGCCTTCTTCAATAACAAAGGGAGAATTGCTAGAGGGATTCTGAACTGTTTTGAGGGACAGTATCCAGTTTCTCCGGATTATTCTTTCAGTTCCTGGCAAAAGGTCTGCTTTGCAACCTGTTCCTGCTAGCAGTTGTGTATGCCCAGTGCTGATCAAACCATGAAGGCTTTTCTTTTATCCCAGAATGCCCCTATTATATGAGCTTAAGCTGTATTAAATTACACAATGAAAAATTAAAATTCAGCCTCCATAATAATTTTTTGTTAGAGAGATGGGATTTTAAAAAAAAAAAATCACCACCACAGCCTAAAGATTTATATTAATATCTTTACAGGATTATAAAAAAGTAGTATGCTTTTTTTTCCTAAAAAAATTTCACTTCGGACCTTCGTACAAAGTTTATATGGGCTATTTTTGGAGTTGCTATTACAACTTTTGGCTCAACTAATGGAGAAAATAGATGCTTAAAATTGCCACAGTGAGAGAAGAGCTGCCTAACACTTGCTCTGCTATATGTCCAATGCACAATGAAACATTACTGCATCAGAAACCAAAGGGCTTTCTGAAAAATGAATTCCCTATGTGTTTGGTAGACTAAACCTACTCGGAGCAAGGAGGAAATGGACTTTGTTATATCATTGTAGCATTTCTAGGAAAGATGAGTCATGGAGCTTGACCAAATATGGCGTTGCTGTAGGGAAGCTAGCCTTGAACTGACAATTTTTTGGGTTTGTTTTTTTTTCTTCTCTCTCTCTGCGAAAACAGGCTCAAGCTTCTCTTGTAGAAAACCTGGGAAAACAAGTTTCTATTTTAAAAGAATCCAGGAAATTTCTTGAAATACTGTAATTGTGGATGCAAGGTATAGAATACAAAATATATTTTTCAAACCTCTGAAAATATATTTTCAAACCTTTGAAAAAAACAGTTACGTTCATTCATATTTTTAAAGACACAGACTGCTCCATTTGAATTGTACCACAATCCAGGAAATCACCTTCCGCACATCGTTGTGACTGCTCCTGTACTTAGGTACTTTGCTGATACAAAGACCGCACTACAGCCTTAGTAACTGATTTTTTTTAAATGCTTGAGATGAGATGGTCTAACAGAACTGAGGTGGCAAAAATAGATTTTAACAAAGTCATACAGATTTAATTATTTCATGTGTCAATATTCAGTATTAAACTTCCACTTCCTGAGAAATACGCAAGGAAGAAAGAAATCTACAAAAATACTGTGTTAGGAAAAAAATATTTCTATCTAGAGTATATGTACTCACCAAAAATATTCGCCTGAAAAAGACTCACAGTATTACCTTGATTATATCCTCATTTAAGCAATTTTAACACCTCTACAACCTCTCTAGAGTATTCTTGATTTATACTAATACAAATCATAGAAGAATTCAGACCAGCTATTTCAAAAGCCTGTGAGAATAGCTGAAGAGTCCTTTCATATTAGTTTAGTGGATGCATTTGAAAATATTTAATAGTGTGTGACTCATCAAATCAAACTTGTTTACCACAGCGGGGTTTTTTTTAATACTAGATTGCCACTAGGTCACAAAGAAAGACCTAGATGTTAAAGAACATACTGTAGATACACTGGCCAAGCTAGCATAGACTTATTTAAAAAGAAGGGTATGACCTAGTAATTTTTTCTAACTCATCTGTTTTTTATTCAAAAGCATCTGTCACTAACATTTTGGGATTGTATTTAGAAAACTTTTCCCCCAAAACAAGTTTTGCTACACAAGTACTAGTTTAAAATGTTACTATAACATTCTCAGCTGGTGTAAGTTGCTTTGACTCCTTATACTTGCATGGATTTTCATAAGTCCTCAGGTGGTTTAGATATCACAGGCATTGAAGATGTAAGATGTTTATTTTATTTTATTTTACTATCGTTATTAATCGTACGGGAGCTCTCTCCATCAAAACCAGTTGTTATAAGAATACTGACAACACTAACTCAGCTGACCAGCATGTTCTTCCATTCCCACTGAAACTAAACCACCTTTAAAGCAAAGTTACTATCAGTTGTAAAAATAATATAAACTTTTACAGAAAGTAAGTGGTTAAATACACACAATTCACAAACACTTGACAAATTTACCAGGTATAGCATTCACATTTTAAGAAAACTGAAGGAAAACACTGAAAAATTTCTTTTGATTGAGGTATTATGGCATCACAAAGTCCTGCCAAACTTTTGGAATAACAAGATTTTTGGTTTGGCTTGTCATCAGTAAAAAAGCAAGCGTAAAAAGAATTATGCTATATTTCAAAGATTATTTTTCTACAAGATGAAAACACATTCACTTCTGAAAGGACAGTTGCTTAGCTAGTCTTGATCTTCAAAGGCATTCTGCAATGTGATATTTGCCACACACAAATGATTTTTTTTAAATTTTCATTTTCAGAGAAAGAGAATTTTCATATGGTCTGCCTCTTTCTTTATAGCTGCTACGTAGTCTCAGAGATATGTACTAATGAGGTTGCAGTCAAACTTAGAGGATGTTTAATGTCTAGCAAGCAGTGTCTTCTTATCAACTGAAGTCAGAAGAAAGTATTAGTCTATGGGCAGAAATCTTGGAATTCTTCTGATTTGTGGGCTGTCACATTTAGTTCAATATTGTCCATTTGAAACCAGGATTATTGGTGAAATCTCTAAGTTTTCTCAACTCCTTTGTCACCACAAACTTTCAGAATAAGGACTGAATTATACAGTGAAACTGCAGGAAATGTGATTCTGTGAACAAAGAAGGAAATTTCAGTGGATATGGTATTGACCAGTGTCATTGGATTATAAAAACTGTTTGGATTATTCCCACTGGTTATCTAACAGCTAAAAGAAAAGCAGAATTTCATTCATTCCTCTCTAGCACAATGATGTAAAAAACACCCTTACAGGAAGAACAGTAGTGTTTACTCTGTAAGTTCCTATTGAAGAAGTATTGTATCTAAGTTATGCCATAAATACTTCTTGTTTAAATCTCCTAAACTTACAAAAAGTTAAAAACTGCAGCTTTGAGGAAGAGACACAATAATTCTCTGACGACAGAACTCGGCTGCTTGCCTTTGAAAAGCTGAAGCCTTGGAAAGTGCTTAATGATTCCAGTCGTTCTGTATTTCAGCCGGCTTTATTTCTTTTAGCAAAAGACCCTTGCTGTGGCCTGATACTGTCTAGTACAGGTACCTGAATAGAAGGAGTATCAGAGCTTAGAGCACCGAGTGACATCCTACTGAGGCATTATTTCAGGACTGTCAATGAAGCTAAAAGCTCCTGAGGAATTCACAACTGGGGCACTACCAAAGGCTCATAAAAAATATTTTGAAATCAAGCAATTGCCTCTAATTGGATCCTTATGGCACTTACAGAGAGAATCCTTTCAGAAATCCACTTTTAGAAGGTGCTATGTAGGAAATGTCAAACTCTGTATAGTAGAGTACCAGTAATTAAAACTGTACTACCATTCATTCAATACTTTAGATATGAATGATTTCCCGGATGCTCAGAAAGCCCCTTTTCATCCTTACCTAATAATACCTGAACTTGGGACATCCTACCCTTTCTATTTTCTGACTCAGTCCTACAATTCTTATCTGCTCTATATTAGCAAACACTGCTCATATGTTCAGGAATAGTGTGAAGTATGTAGTTCACATCTAGATCAGTACAGCTCTTCTAAGGGTTGTGAGGAAAAAAAAAGGGATCCCTTGAATTTAAAACTCCCTCGGCAGTGGGCTGAAAGTGGTGACAGGTTATGGCACAGCTCTGCATTTGCAATGTTACTTTTGCGTGACATCTATACTGTTGAAGGTGTCTGCCCTGCCACAGAGAAGACTGATGTGACAGTTAGAGGCACGTATCAATTATCTGAAATCAGAGCATTTATTCTCATGCAAATTATAGATTGTGAACATGAAAACCAAACTAAAACTAACATCTGTCATGTAGCACCTACAAAAGATTTCTGCTTTCAAGTCTCAAGGCTGTCTTGGGTTGCCATAAATCGTATTTTGACAGGGTTTAATAAAATACAAATTATGGAACTAGTGAGTCATGCTCAATATTTCAATCAGACAAATTTGAATGGTTTTACATTTTAACTTAGCTGTAAATAGATTTATTTGCAAATCTAATCTTTTGAACATTTTAGTTTTACAGATTTTGGAGTTATATGATCTTGCATTCAGAATTCATTCCTAAAGTGATGTTGATCATCGCTGTGTAAAGTGTTTGTTATGAGGCAGGATTAGAGGGATTTACCTAATATTATATCAGATACTGTATGTGTCTGGTATATGTGAACACAGGCATTATTTTATCATTTCCATTCATCAGCAAAGCCTTATAAACAAAAGGATCCAAAACGTTCTTCAACCTCTCTGCAACATGTCACTAAGCTCAAGTTCATCCTGAGGAAAGACAAGTGCAGTGTCAAGGGATTTAAATTAGAAGAGGAGCTTCTATAATCTTCCTTTAGAGTCAAGAGGACAGGCAGCTCCAGTCCACTATTCACCCCAGCCTGACTTGCCCCTAGGAGGATGCTCACTAAAGATAGCTGCATCTCCCTGTTGCAATGGCCTTTAGCAGGAATCCTCAAAGCAACTGCCTCCTCCGCTTTACACCTCATCTAAATGCTTTATTCTTGGCTGAAGTGTTGTGATTCTCTTCTCCTTTCTATCTTGCAGAATTGATTTTGTTGTCAAAAACACAATTGAGATTCAGAAGCAAAATATGAAAGAAATAAAGTGTGAAACAAGGGGAAAAATAAAAGTGTAATAGAAAAAAAAAAAGAAGCTCTTATGTTCAAACATTTTGATAAAACACGAAAAAGCCTAAAATAGAAACTTTGTGAAATGCCATTCAGTTTTGAGTGAAACTGTAAGGAATCTTATCTTTTCTTTCTCTTTCTTTCTCTTTTTTCTTTTACTTTTTACTGGTTTGGATTTTTTTAATTCTCTCTTGCAGTAATTGATACATATTTCTCATGCAGGTTCAGTATTACAGAACTTAGGGGAAAAAATACTGAAATTAAGGTTAGTTAAACTAAATGGCTGTGTGGTTTACTTCTGTGAGAAATCAACTTCACATCATAAACTGCCTCCTGAAAACTGCATAGAAGTACCCAGGCAACCAAGCACCTCAATAGACCAATTACATATGTAGCTGTACCTATGAATTAGGTTAAATTACTCCAATTCTTTGCTGTAATCTTGAGGGTTAACCTAGTTCTCCTTACATGTGATTTCTGGGCAACTTCTCTAAGATATGCACAAAGTTGAAAAAAATTGTATGATTGCTTTACCGGTGAAGTCCAAGAGCAAGTGTTATGTGTGATTTATTAGATATTTCCGGAAATCAGAGGTATGCCTGGGCTGCAATTTATATGCATCCCACGTTCAGCCTGATAACTCTCAATGGAAATTTGCCTTATTTTCACAGATTCCGCATAAGTGAAGTTTTATCTGTTTTTACCACCCTACTTTGTTGATTCCAAGGAGCTTATTAGCACATTGAACATGTAATGTCTTTAACCCACAGAATGGTAACTGTGTGTCTGAGGAAGAATGACATCCTTTAAATCTAGAACTCTTCGTAAGATTAATCCACAAATAGATAAGTTAAGTTTAAACTGACATTCCAGGTGATTAATTCATATTTTTTCTTTTGTTTAAAAAAAGAAATCCCCACTTCAGATAATTTGTTAAAAAATTAGTAACAATTTACCTTTTGTTAGGTTTTTTTGACAAACTTTTAGCAGGCCTGAATTGGTGAAGTATTGCAAAAAGAAAATATACATCCTTTCTTAAGGAAGAAGAAAAAATGTCTGTAAAAATTTTACTTCCATTTTAGAACTTGCAGCCATTGTATTTATTTCCTTTTACAATGCAGAGAGAAATAATTAAAAAAAAATTAGAAAAAGCTGTTCCAGAACATAATGTTTCTGCTTTGGAAAAAAGGGTAATAGTTTCGGAACTGTCATTACACAATCACATTTAAGTCTTCTTTCATGATATGCAGCTGTGGATTTGGGCAATACAGTTAATTAGAGGATGAAATCAAATCCATGCATCTTTCTTCACTTGCATGATTTTTACTCTTTTTAATATGGCTATCATGCTAATTACATTAGGTACAACTAAATGGCATCTTTCCAACCAATATTTCCATATTCTTGTCCAAAAATATACCTATGGACAAATAAAAACATATTAAATTAGTGAAAGGCATTCATGTCACTTTTGGATAAGCAAAAAGAAGTTCTTAAGAAGCCGCTGCTCTTCATGCTCCGTAGTTCAATCGTGAACACTACTACTGTTCTAGGAAAAGAAGAGATATTTTCAGACAAATCATCGTCATTTAGGACCAAACTTTCAAAAGTTTCCAGTGACTGCCAGGGTCCTCATTAAGGGGTGTTGAGTTCAAAATTGCTTAATTTAGATCCATATGTGAAAATATTGATGGTTCTAATATGCACATTTTAAAAAGTCAGTACTTTTTTTCTTCTAGTGTTTTTAATGATAAAGTCTTCTTATGAATTCACAAAGTTATTCTTCACTGATTCTTACAGTTCTGAAGCAAAGTTGTACACTTGATGCTCAAACTCTGAAATGACCTTCTGCAGGTTTTGTGAATATGACCAAAAGAGTCAAAGGTGTTATTCCAAGAACAAGCTGAACAAAGGATAATTAATTATCCTGTGGATGGATCTGCTGGTACACACTTTGCCACAAATACAACAAAAGCTCTGAAAATGTTTGAAGGACAAAAGGCAGCTCTCACAGTAATATTTGCCCCTTGGTCATACTAGCTTTGATTTCCACAGCTTTTGCACACATCCACAATCTCAACTATAAACTTCTGTCTCAGACAGAACTCCACAATGAGAAAGGAAAATTCATGTGAGCCTACTGTATTTTTTCCTATGTTTCACAAAATATTTCTAGACTTAAAAAGATCATGCCTATTATGTTTTTCTATCCTACCAAGTAGGAAAGAAAGATATGTGAGGAAGAAACATATTTCCAAAGGAAAATTATTTTAGTCATAAAATCACTTATTGTGTATTTAGCTCAGCTGTAAGTATTAGTCTATGTGTTTCTGTGAATATCAGAGAACTCAATTTCTTTACTATCTTCTTTTGTTCTTCTCCAGCTAGTAACTTTGTGGCAGGCTTACGTCTAGTCACAGAAATTTTTCCATCAATAACAAAAGCTTAAGCATTCTGTGATCAGTAGTTGGTATTCATAACCTTATTGAAATCTCCATCTATGTGAGGCACCAGCCACATATTGGTATCTTATTTCTCCTAGAGACCTGCCTTCCACGTGTAAACAACATGAGGTTAGTGAGACAGAAACCTCTGAACTCATCTGTGTTCCACCACAATGGAATTCCTCTTGTTCTCTAGGAGGAAGTGATACATCTCATTCTAAAATGGATCAGAAATTTGCCTCTAAGTGCCTCTTTTTTTCCAATAAATATAAAGAGAACCTCAAAAATATCTGAAATGCAGACATCTGTGTAGCAAACAATTGAATTTGCATGAAATGAATTTTCACCCTAAGGGTCTATAATTAAAGTACAATTATGTTCCTGAGTTACATGGACAGGATCCCACCCACTGTCTTGAAACTACTGTTGTTGCTATTATTAGTTAGCAGTGAGCTAGTACAAGGAGATTTGGATCAAGTTTGACATTTCATTATACTTAGTATCATACAAACACCATCTCAAAGCATGAGAATTTCAGTTTAATATTGGGTATGAATGAATAGAAGACACAGAAGAGGGAAAGGTGAAGAAGTAAAATAGCAACATCATGTGGATATATATAAATTCATGTACTTAAGTAGAAGTCAGCATTTATTTTTTCCTTCATGAATCATCATAAATTCTAAATCCATAAATTGAGAGATACTCATAGTCTCCACTGAGACTTATCTGGGCAAGGTAACTTTTTGGTATGTTATAAAAATTAGTTCAAGCAGCCTTTGGAGAAAGAAGATAGAAGCTTTACACAAGAGGAGAGGTTAGAATATTAATGATGAATAACAAAAATCATATTATGCAAAGAGTCAAATTGAGCAAAATTATTTCAAAATTTTTTTCTATATTTTTAATTTTCTTTTCTTTTTTGCTCATTAGTTCTTATCACTTCTGGTCTCAAATAAGGAAAAAAATATTTGGAATTGTACCATTTTCTGTCACAAAGTGTCTAGGTAAAACGATCTCTGCTAATACAAATAGACTACTAGTAATAACCGAAGTATGCAGTTTAAGGTAAACTAGTTTTGCTGTGACTGTAAAATGTCTTAACTTGTCCTTGTGGGAGATTGGGGTAGTTTTCTAAAACAAAACTTAGCTGGATATATAGAGAGACAGATAGAGGTGTCCAGAGTTGATGAAATACTGCTTTCAGTCTGTTCTTACAACAGCTATTTCAATTTAAAAAAAAAAAAACATGAATGGAAACAACAAATAAATGACAAGAAAACAGACTTCCAAATAGGAATGAATGAAAGCAAAACATATTACAGATCGATCAAAAAACAAGAGGCTACAAAGAATCCCTCTGAGCATACTGTGATAAACAAAACCCCCACAACAAACAACAAATGAAACACCAAAACAAAAAAATCAAACAATCAACCAGGAAAAATGTGATAGTGTGTAGAGTGTATTAAAACCTTTCAAACACACAAGGTGTGAGATACTAAAATCTGCTGAAAGAAACTGGTGAGATGCAGACTCAGACCATGTTTGTAAAAGCAGCATATGTACCTTACAAGATTCCAAGGTCTTTTAATAAATGAACTTACAAGTTTTCCTTTTTGTCCTTTTTTTTCTTCCAAAGATTGATTAGTTTCCAAGCATTAATAAAGTGTTCAAAAGTATTATGTGAATGCAAAGCCATTGCTAAGTGTTGCACATAAAGAAGTCTGTCAGCAATTATATTTCAAGCAATTACTTTGATATCATCTTTCTTTTGTTTACAGTAGGCTACCATGAACAAGGACGTCCCTCAGGAAAAAGGATTTGGGGAGGGGAGAGGATGTAGGAAGAAAAGGCTCTGAAAACAATATTTGGCTTCAAGATTTTTCTAAGAAAAAAATGAATCATGCACATATTATTCCACGCAACAAAAGAAATGTTGTTTGCTTGCCAGAAAGGTTTGTTACAGCAATGACAGGAAATAGGAGAAAAAGAGGTGGGATCAAAGGGATTGTAAGAATTAAAAAAAAAAAATAAGGAAGTCTAAGGAAGTCTAAAGAACTCTACAGATTTTGAAGTAGCTTTGTCCAGTGTGTATGTGAGGTATTTTTCCTTGGTGAATATGTTTTCTTCGGGTAGCTGATAAAGAAATAATTGGTCCCACATTTAGCAGTGCTTTGGATTTAGCCTCATTTCTTGAATGCAAGGAAAAAGGAATGTAGTTCACAGTCATGCTTTTCGTTTTTTTTGGATAATGGTCTGAAGAATGAAAGCATGATTCATTGCATAATAACAAAATGGTGCTGCAGCTGCATGTAGAGCAGGAGTTCTGGAACTGCATTTGTTTGCATCCTGCCATGAGCTGTTGAGGATGAGCACACCTATGCTAGGAGAGCTGGGACGTCTGTGCCTTGCACGGGGACCAGAGGTGCCAGGAAGATGAGACAGGCTGGGGCTGGGCTCTGGGTTACAGCACTGTCTCTGACCTCAGGTTTCTAGGGAAATTAATCTGTAGAAACCACTGCAATGTGCCGTACAAAGACAAGTTCATAATGCTGCAAGATGCATCCTGGGAAGAGACTGGCACCTCTCGGATGTGAGGACATCTCGGTAGGCTCTGTGATGGCAGTAGTGTGTTCCACCAGCTCACTCATGTGGAAATGGCAGTGACTGTCTGTACTGTGTCAAACCAGGAGGAAGCTTCCAGTTTTCTGGAACAGTATTAGCTGGTTTACAGCCTTAACGGAAACCTTACAGACCAGCACAGATGCAGGAGAACAGCCCAGGGCCCTTCTGGCATGTTTAAGGCACTGCTAGTAACACATCTCGAAGATAATCTCTTCTTGTCCTGCAAAGTTAATGTTTTAAAATCAATCTGTAAAACTACAAAACATGGGCTGATTCTGTCCGTATTACTCACTTGAATTGCTTTTATCAATTGACCCACCCAGCCATCCACAGGAAAATATTTTTTTGAATCCATCTAAACCACACTTGCCTAGTGACAAATCAACTTTCATAGGATGACACCGGTGTTTCATAAGAATTAGGACCTAAGGATGCGACAAAGGTCTGAGGGCTTCCTCCTGTATCTATGTAGTGAAAGAACCATGAAAGTCAGAGCGAGATCTCTAATATCCAGCCCGTGTGTAATGGCAGCATGTAAAAAATCCTCAAGCAACTGGAAAGCGTAGTTCCTTGTTTGATGTAAACATACAAGTGCGTGAATGAAAACTGATATCTTAGAATCCTACAAAAAGAGCTTACAAGTTAAACCCAATCATCTAACTGAAACAGGATGTTAATGTCCTATAAAAGTCACAGTTATCAGAAGATTGTCTTTGTATGGCACTATCAGAATTCTTTTATATTGCCTTTTTTACTTTTATTGCCTGTCTAGTCATAGAAAATACAGTTTTCACCATACAAATGTGCTTTCTTGCCTTAATTACGAAATCACAATTTAGGAAAACCACACTCTTTGTGCTTTGCAGGTCTCCCCTATGAGGAATGCAGGCTGCTGCAGTATGTTTGTTTAAGTACTGTGCTTACACTGTACTGTAGTTCCCACGTGACTCACTAGCTCAGTTTCCATTGCCCCTGGCTCTCTTTTATTATTTACCTTGCTTCTGAAGTTCCTTTTAAGGAGATTAGAAGCCTTTACCAAAAAATACAGTGAGTTCGGGGCTCATTTTAAATGCAGTTATTCACCCCTCAAAGGAAGGATGAATAAATTGGTGACTGAGTCACAACTGGCTTTAATGCCTCACTCCTGACTCTGGCCAGGCTGGTATGCAGCCACAACAACCACATTGGCCATCTAACACCCAGAGCAAAATAAAAGTGAAATAAGAATGCAGTGGAGGAGATGGGGAAAAAGCATGGTGGACAAGAAATCGTTCAAGGCATTTGAACCCATCTGTAGATGGATTATAAAATGGTTCTATAGCTTTGAATAGGATCTTGAAATGACTGAAGAACCTTAGATGCTACTGAGGGTAGGAATGAAATCTATCTTTCAGCCACTAACCTGACATGAGGGGACACCTGCCAGCTCAGGAGGGAGTCCAAAGCGCAGGAAGATAATCAAAGCAGTAATAAAATCTCATTCAGAAACCCATTTTAAGTTAACACTTTCCACTGCAGCTACATTTTAGAGCAAAAGATATCTTTACCACATTTCAGTATGCAGATACCCTCTCCCAGCTTCCTTTACAGCATACTAAGCAAAGAAGGCAGGTGGAGTACTTGGAGCTAATGATAGGCTAGAATCATCATCCAGCAACTGGTGGTGCCTAATGGATGGCTGCAGATGCCTAATTAACATTCATAAAACTCTTGAATCCCTTAGATGAAGTCAGTATACAGTTAAAGCTTAAATTATTATTACTGTGGGTAGTTTTTCAGAAAATAATTTTGACTATTCTAAAAGAAATGGCTTATTATTTCTTTTGCTAAAAGAAAATTGAGAAAAGACCAATAGAGAAAGCTTTTTTTCCCTACACAGTAATTATTGTACTCTTGTGTAAATAGTAACAAATCCCATCTCAAGGGTCCCAGGAATTTGGATTTATAACAAAATTTAAGACTCCATTTAAACCTCACTGAAAGCTGGACAATCAACAATCATTAAAGTGTTTGAAATTTTAAAGCAGCCTATTCTGTTCATGGTACAGAGCTGCTAAGAGCATTCTGTGTCCTTTCCTTGTCCCTGACCCTTAAACTGCTTTGCATCTGGATATTTAAATACTTGCACAGCTGTGTCTTGCAGACTTTGCCTTCTCCATCTGCTTGTTTGTTTTCCTGGTTTTGTTTTCCATTCTGTTATTTTGTATAAGCAAAATTATCCTTTTATGTCTCCTCTCTCTCTTTTTTCTTCTATATATTGTAAGCTACAGCATCTGTGGTATTTCTTCCATTATAGATCTATATTCTACCAGGTAGTGTGAGATAAAGATAAGAAGTCTCAATAGAACATGAGGCTGATGCCCTAGTCTGACACATAAATCCCCAAAGCTTTTTGCTGAAATTTTCCATACAGTATCCCCTTGATGTGTAAATGACGTCTGTTGATTCTTTCCAAGTATATATCACAGGTCAACAGAAAAATGGGAGACAAGCCACTGGTCACTCCACAGAAAAAAGTTACTCTTTACATTAACACGAGTAGCACTTTTTTAGCAGATAATCTGAATACTGTGACAGTAAATCTTCCTTAAAACTGTGTGCATGACCTAAGAAAAGTAGCAATTCAGATTCAATTTTTTAAAGATTTATCTGTCTTTGTGTCAGCATGTTTGCAGAATGAAAGGATGTGTCCTGACCTTTTTATCTCTGAAGGGTGGGAAGTAACTTCAGATCCAAAGGTTTATCTCTCATATCCTAGAAACAAACTTGGCCGAGTTTTAAAGTTCTATCTCTCAGTTATTTCTGGATTACTGAGCTTTAAATGCTCTGAACTATTTCATAAAGGAAGTTAAAAATTAATGCTGTTGCTTAGCTATACACTTAAAAATTAGCTCAGGTTTCAACATGAACATATGTTATTTGCTTATTTGGGATTATCTGGGAAAAATCCAACCACAAAATTGTTTTGATGTGTTTGATTCTAGAAACTCATTAATGACTTGTGAGTAGAACACACAGATGACTCTGTTAGGTCAGGATCATGGTTGTCTTATCAGATATCAGAAGTTGATGTAATAGGATAAAAGATAAGGTTCACCTACCATGTGAACCATGGTTCTTATAATATCTTACAGCTTTTGTATTCATTGATGCATCCCTAATGCTTTGTTCATGAACACGAAAGAAATTACAAGATCAGAATTGTACCTGCTTACAGAAATCTATCATATTACATTAAAATTTCATTTGTCAGGTTTTGTAATAGTTGTTATATCCTGTTGAAGTGTTGTGAAATGTCAAGAGCAAGACAGTAAAATATGCCCTACTGAACTGATTAGGAAACTCGAATCACCGAAATCTAATTCTGGATGACTGTGCGGAGAGGGAGTGGATCAGTACATTCTGATCATGAGCTTTGCTCTTTGACACAGCTCTTTGACAAGACATGCAATTCATGGGTGGTACATGGTACTTCTAGCTCCCCTGGGCTCTGAGGAAGTCTTAGAAATGTCTAGAATTGCAGCCTGACCCTCATATCTAACTATATCCAGGTAAATTCCCATTAGTTCTATAAATAATGAGCACACATGACCTTGAAAGAGAAATCTTAAAGAAAAAAACAGCATCAAGCTTACGGTGAGTACCTACACTTTGGGATGTCCAATTCACAACTCATCACTTCTTCTAGATTAACAGACTCTAGAGAAAAGACCATTAATTACCTAATCTTCATCTCCTATTTATCACAGATGCCTAACATTTCCTCAGGTAAACCCTGAACTGAGCTCAGTAATTTGTGCTTGATAGAAGAAGGTCATTTTACTGTATGGCACTATTTGTCAGCTCTTCCAAGGTCGGTACTGTAGCCCAGTGTGTACTGATTTTAATTAGGCTACGGTATTAAAAGCTGTTGCTGATTTGTAATTTTGCAGCTGCACTTAGCAATCCCAGTTGTAGACCATTTTGCTCTCAGCATTCAGAAGTGCAACAGGAATTTATTCCCTGCCTCCTACTGACTACCATCTAAAATAATTCTCTTGGGAACAGTAAACTCCCCTTTCTTTCTCATAGTTTCAAAGGCTAAAGCTTTTGTTAAAAAATTGCAAAAGGGTTATTATTGCTAATACTAAGTAAAGAAAAACAAAAGATTCAACATTTTTTTTTTAGATAACCTTACAATAATGAAGAGCTAAGGTCTTATTCTTAACCATTTTGGTTTTAAGATCTGCTTAAACAGTGGAGGCAGAGAAAATGTAATAAACTCACTAACAGCCCTGAGGACCGAGGCACCTGAAAGATTTCATTTTCCTATGTCAGCAACTGTCAAAAACATCCCTGAATGTGACTCTGTCTATATTTACCTGGTAAGTTTGTAAGTTGTTCTGTAGAGCACATACTTATGTACTGATAATAGTAGGATTTTTGAAGCTGTGTATGTTTTATTACTTGAGGCAATAGGTGAATAAGAGAGCAAATTCTGGCTTTAGGGCTCCTGATACTGGTTCAAAAAGTAAACGTCATGCGATGTATAAAGCTGATTCTAGATTTTCTCGTTCAACTGGCTCAAATTTGTTCAAAAATATCTGAAGGGTTAACTTTGTACTAACATACTTTGTACCAGAGTAGGCATTATTCATATTCACCATTCCATCTTAATACCAGAGCTGATATGATTTGTTCTCTTGCTTTTGGGAAGGAAAACATAATGCCAAAACAAACTCTGGCATATGTACTGTGGCTAATGTGACAGAAGTTCAGCCATCTGATCACAGCCAAGCTGGATTACATTTGTCTCATACAGGAGTCATTTTGCTATTGATCACTAACAAATGTAGTATTAGTGATAGCAACACTGCAGTGTAACTTGCCACGCTTGAAGGAAAGCTGTATCAATAGTCTTATATGCAATCTCTTAACACGGTATTTTTTGTCCCAACCAGTATTGATACGAACAACTCTAAGGCATGGAGATTTTCTCCCTGCCTCAACTGAAACACCCTCTCCTCCAAGACAGACTGCAACTGTTAGTGTTCTCCATCCAAACAAACAAGGCATACACGTAACCTCAAACTGCCAAAAGGAAATAGTTTCATACCTGACAAGGGGGTAGTTTTTCATTTCCCCCACACAAATACCACATGTGAAATGTGTTAGGTGGGTAGAGCTGAAACACACCCCAAATAATCCCATGGTTTCTGCAGAAGCCAAAACATCCTACAGTGTGTTTACACCATGTCCTCCTGATGAACATGTTCTGGGTGAGGCTCTCCAGTTTACTTTATTTTCCACATTCTGGAGTTATTCATGTGTCATTTTCACAGAATTATGTGAAAATACTTTCCAGTTTTTACAGACTTTTTTGGAAGGAATTGGTTTTACCTTTAACAAAAGAACAGTATTGTTACTTAACAGCACTGAAGATAAGCCAAAATGCGCTAATTTCTGCTCACTTGTAAAACATTTAACATATTGCTACCCACACCCTGTAATTTTAAGACTCCTAGGATTTATATTTTAAAAGCATAATTGAAACTTCTTGGCAAAGGCCCTATGACTTCCAGTCAAAATTGTTATAGGAGAAAAATTCTCTGTGTTCACGTAAAAGAAATCATGCCTAAATTAAAATCAGTTGATATTAGCTCTTTTTCTCTATAATAATATCTACCATTAAGATGACAGCTAAAATATAAGGTGTTCATGCATTTCAAGGGACTATGAGAGCAAAAAGGGTTGGTGGGGTTATTTTAGTGATGTGAAGCTGAACTCATAATATCTTTTGTCAAAACAACTGTTTTTCCTCTGCATATTGAAAAGTATTTTTAGTTTAGAATTCATTCAAGATCTCTTGCCTTAACTCAGCATATCACAATGACTCAATGCCTAATCTAGCACAGGAGAGAAAGCGCAAACATTCATGTTGTTTGTGTTATACTGCAAAAATAGTTTTAATAAATTAAAATAATTTAGATTGAATAAATTCATCTATATTATCACATTGCTACTTTCAAGAAAATTGGGTGCAGAAGTGTTTTTGAGGCTTAGCACTTCTGTCTGTTTTATACAAAAGGCCTGTGAAAATTCTGGTGTCCAAATAATATCAATATAGAGAGCACTCAGCCTCCTCTCAAGTGCAGGTACTCACGTAGTGTCAGTGAAGAACAATAACCTAAAAATAAATTTTATCAGAACATCCTGAGGCATCATCAAAAGCAATAACCTGTATCCAAAGGTATGTCTATGCCTTCTGGACTTTTAACTTTTTGTCTAAAGTACTCCTAGAAACTCCCCATACCTCTATTGCACCATCTATTTTCCCCCCAGTTTCTACAAGTCAATAGACTACACCTCAATCAAACATTCTTGGCTTCCAGAGCCATGGACCTGGGGCAGCACCAGTTTTCTTTCCAGTTACAGGATTCCAACAGCCACTGCCTGACTCAACACCTAGCTACAGTCCGGAGCAACAAGAATGCATCTTCTTGTCCTCCTCTGCTGGTGAATGTTCCCCTGTAATAACACCTGACCCACAGTAATCCCTATTTCATACCACACAGACAACAAATTGTTCTGATTTTCCTTGTAATCCAGTATTTTGTTTTCTACATTTCATTGGCTTACCAGGAGGAAAAAAAATTGATGTTGACTGTAGCTCATTTCCTGCTCAACGCTGTTGCCCCTAGGCCAGAGACTGATTTCAAGTCTACAATACTAAATCAAAATGAAAGGCCAGCTCTGAATTTCAATTATTCAAAGTAGTGTTGAAAAAACAGGCTCTCCCTGCTAGGATTTGTGTTAGCAATTATACAATTACATTGATGTAATGGTAGTTGTCAAAGAAAAATGTGAGATCTACAAAGGAGACAAAAGTTACTCAGAAATTTACCCAAAGTTATTAAATTCTTTTGCAAAGGACAAGAGAATGATCACTAATCTTGATGTGGTCATAATAATTTTTTTATATTATTTACAGTAGGTAAATGAGAGATAGACTTAGAGGAGATTAGAAATAAGTAAAATAAAGTTATGCTTGTGAAAACTCAAATGGAGTGCTGCAATCGCCATTATGAACTCTTTTTTATGCTTTCCTCATCTGTGTAGTTTTGTCTGTTGTTGAACTGTAAGACCCTTAGGGCAGGGAAAGAGTTATTTAATCAGAGAAAGAGCTCTCTTTGTTCTAGATCCTGTATAATGCTCAGAAAAATCAGCCTTAATACCTTTAATACAAATAAAAATAAATAAAGATATCATAGGGGTGTAACACTGGAAGAGATTTCAAAGATCTCTTAGTCTATCTGCTTGCTTTGAGGAAGAATAAATCATAGAATCATAGAATGGACTGGGTTAGAAGAGACCTTAAATATCATCCAGATCCAGTCCCCAAGCCCTAGGCAGGGACACCTCCCACCAGACCAGGCTGCTCAAGACCCCACCTAACCTGCCCTTGAACGCTTCCAGGGAGAGGGTATCCACAACTTCCCTGGGCAATCTGTGCCAGTGCCTCACCAGCCGCATCATGAAGAATTTCTTCCTAATGTTGAATCTAAATCTTCTCATTTCCAATTTAAAGCCATTCTCTCTCGTCCTATCACTACTTGCCCTACAAGTCCTTCTCCAGCTTTCCTGTAGCCCCCCTTCAGTTACTGGCAGGTCTCTATAAGGTCTTCCAGAGCCTTCTCTTCTCCAGACTGAACAAGCCCACATCTCTGAAGAACTGAACATAGTACTCCAGATGGGTTCTCATGAGGGCGCCGTAGAGGGGGAGAATCACTTGCCTTGACCTGCTAGCCACATTTTTTTTATGCATCCTGGGTAAGGTTGGCCTTCTGGGTTGCGAGCACAAATGTGCCTAGGTTATCCATAACAAGTCTGTCTAGCCTATTGCTAAGACAGACTTCTCTTTTCAGAAGAGAATTGGGATTCTTAGGCTATTTTCTAAATCTTGCCTCACTGCTTGCCTCTTCTTAAATTTTGAAATAATAATATCCATGTGGATAGGAAAAGCAAAGGGAGATTTTAATTATCATAAAATGTGAGGTTTGATTTTTTGGGCAGAGTTCTACGTATGACACCTGGTGATAAGAAAAAGAGAGCCCTAAGTCTAAGCAGAGCTGTAGAGAAAAAGCGCATTTTACCTGCATCATCAGAATAACTCCAATGTCAGTGACTAGTTTCACATGCAATTATCAAATACTGAGTTGCTTTTAAGTAGCTCCAAAGCACAAATCCACAAAACGTGTTGTGTGTGTTGTCTCTCCTTTCCTTATCCAAAGGTTTTATATGTAAAGTACTCGTTTCCTGAGGACATCTGTGTAATTTTCATAGCAAACACAACCTTTTACTCTGATAGTATGTATAGATTGTCTTAGTCCATTATTTCATGATTGTTCACATGTACCCTTGAAATTGTAACATGAGAGAATATCATGAGGTAAAAGTTTCTTTATGGTTGGGGTTTTTTTCCTTTTTTTTTTATATGCACGTATGTTGGAAAACACTCTTTGAAATAAGCTATCATGGAACAATATTTTGCATTTTTTCCTTGAAGTCATTGAGCGTAAACATATTTGTTCTACTGCTGCAGTTTGGAGGATATTCTGTGTAAATTCACACCAACACACCCAACACTTTGTGTTCACATGTAGGAAAACTGTCTATGCTGCAATCAGGACATAAGTTTGGTGCATATATAGACATAACTGGGCTAGCTATAATCTTCTGATCATCTGATTTGTTCCTGTACTGACAGTAGAAAACCCACTAGAACATTGGTTTTGCTATGAGCAAAGTATGCTTGCACATAAACCCAAATATTTGCTTTGCAGCTGTGTCCTACAGTACGCAGTTTTAGATTAGAACTTGCCTGGTATGTGTTACATGTGTTAAAATCACACTTCGGTCTGAAGCCTCCATGTATCCTAAATTGAAGCAACAATGCATGCTTCACACTCAGAAATGGTCTTCCAGCTTTGGCCATCTGCAGGGCAGATGTGCAACACTTTTCTCACAGCTATAGCAAAAATGGTTTCAGACCAACCTTCCTGTTCTGCTTCTTCTCATCATCCCATATCCAGATATTATTGGCAGCAGTCATATCGCATGTTTGGTTTTAATGGCTTTTCACCCCCTGTTTAATCCCTCACCTTATGCATGCACACATTCCCCCAGGTTCTCTTGCCAAAGTCTCTGAGGGGCACACAGGTGAACGAGGAGGAAGATAACACTGAAATGAAATTGCACCTACGAAATGAGAAAGTGATGCAAAACATGAGAACTTGTGGTAAACTTGGTCACAGAAATTACCAGAGCAGGAATCCTGGACTGCTAGTATATTTTACAAGCGTGTGAGCAGATTTTATCAAAATTTTATCAAAAACAACCCCATAGTCCATTCACTACTATGAAAACACAAACACGCACCCTATTGCATCGACAAACTAAAACTGAATACATGTTATTTGAAAGTAAAGCATAAGGGTCTTAAGTGGACTTTACTGTATGTGTTTGCTTAACTAGTCTTAACTAGTCTCTTCCCCCAAAAGCTACTCTTTTATAATATTATGCAAGTGCTATGGAGAATAAAAAACATTAAGGTGCTCTACCTTCATATAAAATGTGAGATTTAAATAAAAATTTCTTGGTCTTTTTTCACAATCACATCCAAAAAGTCATCCAGTCCTCCAGACAGCTGTCAGACGTCCTTTGGTACACGATGCTGCTGAATAGAGATGACCTGCCTCACCAATGTGTGGACATTTCTGCAAGGAATACCTGCTATGTAACACTCAGTGACAGCACAGGCTGAAAAAAAGGAGAAGAGGGCATGGGCAGGATGAAGCTGGAGACTCTCAATGTGTTACCATTTCACAGCAGTAAATGTGCTGCTTTTGTCTGGTAACATTTGAGTCAGAACACTGCACGTGATTGCCCTGCAAAATACTCTGCTGCTCTTTCCATGACTGTAAAGGGAAATGGAAACCCATGGAGGTGTATAATTTATCTCACAGCAATTAAGTGCATTTCACCTGACACGTGTCCTCAGATAGTCTGGTGAAAGTAATTATAAAAGTGAAATATGTGGCAATATATGATAAAAAGCACTTGTTTTCCTACTCCATATAGTGCATCTCTAGTCTGGAAAATGCTAAGTGCCATTTTCAAATAAATATCCTGTTGTTTTTTTGCTAGAAATAGTAATAACAAACATTTCTTGTTAATACTAATAAAACTATTTAGGAGTTTGAAGTTTGTTTCGTGAAGAAATACCTAATGTAATACCATGCTAAAGTTGACTTGCAGATTTTGTTATCTGAAAAAACATTTTTCAGCCCTGTTTGAATATCTTTTTTTTTTTTTTTATTTATTGTACCAGGAAGGACAGGTCTACTAACTATAGATACTGTAAATGAGAGTAATTACTACTACTGCACAGATATCCATTATAGCTCAGCATTAGCATGTTGTATCCTGTTTGATGAGAACTCAACACAGTGGTATTTGCTAGTGTTATTACTTCTGTATTCAAAAGAAAGTGAAATGGGTCAAGATTCAGGCACTGTAACCATAGTAATGCTTTGCAGGATTCCAGGATTTAAAGGAGAACCGCTAAATTTTGAAGGAGATTTAAAATGGTAAAGATATGGAAATAATGTAAAGGACCATAGCTTGCCAGTAAAACCAAAGGGCTCCAACCTGCTCCTGCTGAAGGTCCTACTGACTTATTGGAAAGGAGAGCAGAGACTGGTCTAGCAACTAATAAACCTGCCTTATGAATTAAAATTGCTGGAAAGGATGCTTCTGTAGTTGGTGATCCAAGAAGTCTCAGTCGGGACATGAAGTTCCTTCCTCAAGTTCTGGCCTTTCCATATGCCAGAACAGAAGCATGCGCACTCCATTTTAAACAGTTAAAACCAGTCCTTGCCAAATGCAATAAAGTTGTTTGCAGAATGAAGCTTTGAGAATTCTGGCATGTATTTTTTTCTCTTTTACCAATAACCAAACATTGCACAACTCTTGAACTAAACCCATGTTCCAGATTTTCCAAGAATTTTAGGAATCACATAGTTAAACTCTATTTTATTCCCATCACATTAGTTTCCAGGTAATGAAAGTCTGATCTCACACCACACAACAAGAGATTCAAATTCTGTATTCACACCTATGCAGTGTTCATAATATCAGTAATTTTATATGAATACAGTCCAGAGCAGAGTTGGGTCTAAGATGTTGATTTTAGTCACCTTCACTTTGATTCTTAGTAGAATCTAAATTTTACAATGCCAGACAATCAGTCTCAATTTTTTTTCTGGTCTCTATAGTTTTTCATATGTGTTAGATTATTTATTTATTTATAAACTTAATTGAATTAATTCCATACTTCTTTAATATCCCTTAGAAACTAATAGAAAACATTTTAGCTTGAACAATGGTACTTGGGTGAAAAATTCTACCTGTGTTCTCCAATCTTGTTTATAGGATCATTTCTTCCATTTCAGTTTCTTATGCTTCACTATTTCCTAAGAAAGAGCGCAATTTCTATCGGTGAAATTTCTATATCAGAAAGTTAGAGAGTTAGTTACAACTAGCCCTCTAAACTCTCCCTATCAGTGGAGAGAGACATTGAGGACAATTGACCTGTCTTTCCTAATTGACTACAGTGGAATCCTAGACAAAGAGCTTAAAGCAGCCAGATAAACTTTAAATACGCAAAAAAAAAAAGATGATTTATTTAACACAAAAGGAAAATAAATGATTGCTAGGCTCCCAGGATGTTGCAGATGTTAACTAAGGAATAAAAGTATTTAAGTATCCTGAAATACTTAGATAAAACTGTTTGACTGTTTCTATTTATTCTGGTACTTATAAATATGTGTCTCATTTCTTAGAAATTAAATGTGGCTATGTACTGGTTACCTTCCACTTGCTTTCCTGCTTATAGGCAAAACCCCACAAGCAGAAAATTTAGTGACGAAATCCAGGCTTCTTCAAGAATATTAAATTTCTGTTCTTCCAAGGAAAACTACGGTGTCAGTGGTCTCTACCTTACCTTAATGTCTTCAAACTCCCTTTTGCTATTTCATTCTTAAGCAGCCCTCTAGCTGTCCCCTGGGTACATAATTATTTTCTCAGAGAAGCACTGCAATTGCTTTTAGCCTTCTGTGACCACGCTTGTTTCTCCATGAGGCTCCTCTGCATGATCATGTGGCTGCTCAAGCCTGACATCATCTCTTCTGTTCCTGAGGTGCTTCAGAGTCTCATCATCCCTCTGCAATACTCTCTTTTGCATGTGCAGTTTCCAAAAAATCAATCATATTTGCATTTATAGGTCTCCCTCTATGCCCATTACACTCTCTTCCCCATTCAGTTTCTCTCCCAGTGCTGCAGGAGAAGTACTTGATCTTCTGTAAGCATAAGGAACCAAAGGGGATCTGCTCAGAACAGAAGGAAATTAAGCTTCTGTAGAAAAACAAGGCTTACTGAGATGAGCTGTGCAGGAGGTCAGTAGTACCAGAAGGTCAAGCAAAACAGGAGGGGGAATTTTACTGGAATTTAGGATTCCATACTAACGAGTTTGGAGAATTTGCAGGCTGGGTTACTCTCTGCAAAGGAAGTCATACAGACACAGAGCATAGTCATCAATTTAGATTTATTTTTGTATTTCCTGCTGGCTGGTTATTAGAGTTCTTAATTCATTTTTTCCCATGTTTTAAATGAAGAATGAACTTAGGAGAATGAAAGATAAAAAACCTCATCTTGAAAAGCCCTTTTTGTCTGAATTCACGAACTATTGTACTGCATGCTGCAATGCCAAATGTTTATTGGATATAGAGTGGGGTCTTTTTTTTAATTATTAATTTATTATTATAATTAGATGCAATGTTACTTACAGAAGGCTCTCTTCTCAATGGCAGTGAAATATAGTAACAGTTCAAAAAAATTCCACACTAAAGGCTTTGTTTTGCTTATCTTCCTGATTAACCATTTTCAGTGCAATCTGTGTGACCCACTGGATGTAAGATTTTGAGGTTTTATGTTTCACTTCAGCCAAAAATCCGTGAGTGCCACTCCAATAATAATGGTGGACCTACTCAAAATAGCATTTAGTCTACACAAAAAAAGAAACGTGATCTTTTCTTTGATAAATTCTAGTCCCATGTTTTTTTTAGTATAGACTTGAAATAGGATGGAAAACACCTTTGTGTAAGAGAAGCCTCTTTTCTGTTGCCATCTTACTTCCTGTCTCTGTAAGTCATAAGTTGTTCTTCAAGAAAAGTCAAGGCACTCTCCAAAAAACAGGACAGCTGCTTTTCCTGTACCTTCAGACCTCTCATTTGCTGGATCCAAGGCTAGGGTAGAGTAAAAGGCTGCATCGGAAAGGATGAGCACTCTGGTGACAGAGAGCAGGAGGAGAGACAAGTATGTTTGGAAAGAGGACCCGGGGGGCAGTCTATAGGCAGAGTTTTACACAGAACAACAACGGAAAATCTATTGATCACAATTGCACATCCACAAAGATTAAATGTGTAGGTCAAAATCTTAATTTTAATTACAAAGGCCCAGCTAAGCATCCATGAAGAAGCTGCTGCAGTCCCACAGTGATCAAGAACCACAGAGGGGCATGCAGCCATACTCACAGGACCACTTCCCCACCCCCTCATCACACAATGGGGGGGGGGGGGTGTGTGTGCACACAGCAACCTAGTCAGGCTATGAGCAATGCTCCCTTCTCACCCTCCAAACAGTCTCATACTCAAAACATCATGACAAGAAGCTTTCCTGTAATAACTTATGTTCAAGTCAGATATGGAGATGCTACATAGAAGGTTGAGAACAAAGTTAGTTCCCCACCATAGTCCTATTTTACTGAGGCAGAAGAAAAGTTAATGATGGTGGCAATGGTGATATTTTTGTTGTTTGTTTAATGTGGTCGTTGCTTCATAAGAAAGGATCTGAGACCATAACATTCACTTTACACAGGCCAACAAACTCACGATATTTACAATAAGTTTCTAGGAGGCTGAAGATAAAACACCAGAAGCATCTCCCTCTGTGGCTTGCACATATTGAAATTTAAATGGATGCTGATTTGTGTTGATATTCGTATTACTTTCCCAGGCTATAATGACTAACACTTCCATAGAAGTATAATCTCTAACCATAGTATTCCATTTTTCCCAACAATAAAATTTAAGAATTAATTTAAATCAGGAAACTTTTCTGGCCTTGATATTTTCATACATAAGGATATTGTAAAACAAACATTACAGAAAAATAATTTCAGTTGATTTTTCTTTCTCATCTAGACATCTATAGATGTTGATGGACTGTAACTTTTCATTTGTACTAAAAGAACAAACAAGAAATATAAAGTGGTTTTACCTGGCAAATTTAGATTTCATCCTAGCAGGACACAAAATTATAAATTGGATCCCTATGCTCAGCAACTGAAGCTTAACACCTTGGAATTTATTTTGGGGGTTGTTTTTCTGGGTTCTTTTCTTTTTCTCAGAAGAAACAGAGGATCATCTGGAAAACATTCCACCCTTTGATCAAATACACATCAATTTTAGACTTACCTTAACAGCTTTAAGGGTGGAATTCCTTATTTCCAGCCTGCCCCCTGTTATCAGGACAACATAGACGGTTCTGTTTAACAGCAGTGAAATGATTTGCAGATGACAGTCAAAAAGGAATTTGTAAAGTCTCTGTTCCAAGGAAAGCCATGAGCCACTTAGCTTAAAAAAAATCTCCAAACTGCCATTTCCAATATTTTCAAGAATGCTTAAAAATCTAAAGCTCTTCACTGAAGTGGGTTTTTTACTTTCTCTTTTTTTCCATTCTATTTTCAAAATATTCCTATCCCTGGAATCTATTGTAAATATGAATTCATAATTCATATACAGGGCTGGAGTTCTTTGAGATTTAATGGTATTTTTATTCAGTTGTTTTTCAGAGAAACTTTTCTTCCCTTTAAATTACTCTCAGAGAATATAGCTAGGTGTGAATACCAAAATCTTCGCTTTTTTATTGCCTGCTCTTGAAAAGTTGTTTGCTTTGAATAATCTTCACTTACATCAGTATTTAAACTGAAGTGAATGGAACTTCTTACATAAGAAACTACTTAACATGAGCAGTGGATGGTACAGCCTGGTTCTTTGTAGTTATTGCAGGTTTTGGCTTTTCCCTTGCAATGACAGCATGCTTCAAAAGAATGGGCAAGACTCTTTTGAGCACCAGCCATTTTGAACCCAGCACTGAAGTCTCAAGTCCTAAAGCAGCACCTACACCCTTCATGCAGAGAACAGACCACTTTTTACTTTCCTGAAACTTTGCATTCATTTGTCAATATTTAGTGACAATCATATTTGTGAATACAAAGTCCTTCTGAATTTTATTTGGTAGCATTCATTTGCAAAAGAAACTGGCCTAGCTTATTAGTTCATGTGAAATGTTATAACTGCATATATGTCAAAAGACTACAAGTATCTAATGTTATACTCACAAAGTCTTAACTAGTGTATCGAAAAAGTATTGGTCTGTGCAGTAGGCAAATTTCAGGATATAGCACAGTAACAATGTCCAGATTTGCCAGTTTATAGATATTGCGCATGCAGAAATTCATAAGAAAAGTGGAGAGGAGACAAGGTCTTTTTAGTATTAGTTGTCCCTGAGAAGTATGAAATACAAAGAAGCGTGAAGCCGTAAGGAGAAACTGCAAATGATTGTTCCCCTAAAACTCTAAAAAGACAAGAGACTGTTGCTTCCACAAACTTCATGTGTCTCCAGAAAAAAAATAAGAAGGGAACATTATTTCTTCCTCTTCATGTCTTGTATGTTGACCAGAGGAATCAAGGAGGCATCACTGACTTTGCTAGCCAAGAACTCAATAAAACCCCTTGGAAAAGAACTACCACCTTGCTAACCAAGGAACCTTTGAAAAGGTTGCGGTCCTTCACAGCTCCTTCTTCATAATATCAGTATATTCTTCCTGCCCATTAACATCAGTATAATCTGTTACTTATTTTTCAAAACAAAAATGAGTGTCTCTGTTTCTCGCTGTGGATAAACATGTGGATTTTATACACAGACTTGTCTCAGAAATGTGGTTTTCAGTTTGCGACAGAAATCTGGAGAGATCACCTATGGAAAAAAAGATAAGCTAGAAGCCCTTTCTGGAGGTGCTTGTTTCTACCTTGCACGGCCAACAAGGCGTGGTAGGAAGAGTGACACCCAGCCAGATAGACATGAGACAGCTTCTAGCAGAGAATGGGTACTGTGTGAAAAAAAACTGCTTGGCTTCATGAGTCTCCAGGGCAAGAGAAGTCCAGGGTCTGACTGTACAATGTTTCATTGACACAATGATTAAGCAGTCCTTACGTATGTGCTGAGGTCTGCCAAATCCTGTGGAAGAGTCATCCAGCTTGTGCTGCATAAATGAGAAGCCAAGCAACCAAGACTCTATCTTGTCATTTCATTCATATGACTGTGTGGATCAGTCTGTGAGGATTAGAAATTATTTAGAACCAGAAAAAAACATCTAGGCAAGGGCCTTTGGCTGTCACAGTAGTTTGCAAATCATGACAGGCTAACACAAGAGTCCATAATCTTACGAAATGTGAATGTTCCAGGATAGCAAAATGGAAGACTTCACTGACACAATTCGAGAAAAGTTCAGATCTGAAGTATGACAGGAAAACTCTGGCAAAATACCACTGTTTTCATGTTAACTCAAACTGAATAAACAGATAGAAAGCAGACTGGCTTTAGGAGAAATTTCCTGCATAAATACTCAGGTGATATATGTAGTTCTGTAATGTAATGAAACCTGGCCAGCTACAAAGTAGGGCATTCATTCATGGTTCTGATACTCAAAGAAAGAAGATTCAAAAAGTTATGCCTTATGAAGATGTATTGTATGCTCTTCTTAGGTAAGAAGGTGTTCTGTCCAGAACTAATGCCCAGACCTGTATCTTGTCCTCAAAGCTGTAGCAATACAGAGTCACTACACTGTGATAACAGAAAGGATCAGAAAATATCACAAGGGTACTCAGAGCTGTAAGTTCTTGAAAAATTATGCTATCCCTAAGCAACAAAGAGGTCTTTAGTTTTCTGGTAAAATAAGCCCCTTTTTGACATTTTGTCCTACAGCTTACCCAAAGGAAAAATGATATACTCTACTTCTAGGTCATAGTTCTATTATATAGGACAGTTTTTAGATTTTGATACAATTTTTTTCTCAGTCTTCCATAATGTCTATTATCCTTTGAATTTCTAACTGAAATGCCAATGAAGATAATTCAGAATACCATGAGAATTAATAGATTCAGGCCAAAAGATATTGACTAGTAGGCATAAAATTATAAGCAGAGGACATTGTACTTGTGCTTCTTCCTACATCACAAAACAATATTCCTGGTGGGAAATGTTATTCTCAGGGAATACATTTTTAGCGTAATCAACATAAAGCTTGATTAAATCTGCCAGTATTTTACTAATTTTGAGTTAAATATTCTGAATCCATTGTGTAACAACTAAATCATCTCTATATTTGAATGCAAATCTTTCTCATTTGAACACTCTTCACCAAACGTTGTTCTGTTAGAATTTCTAAACTATAGTCAGCCTAACAACTTGTGCTTTAATTTCAATAATGTAAGATAGCTTAGTTTCGTTTCAGGGTTTGTCAACAGGGGCATGGATATCAGAGGTAATCAGAAACCCAGATATAATACAAGGTGGCATGATGAAAGATTCTTTGAATTTGGTAGTTGCATCTCAGTCATTCATGCTCTTAACCTGTTGTCTTTTGTACTGAGTTGCATACGTTACCAGTGTATGCTATGAATTATGTCTATAATACAGTGCTCTTGTAAGCCAGTCAAAAAAAACCCATTTGTGCAGGATATATGGTAGCATACACAGAATCTAGTAAAAAATAGATAAAATCTCAATTATCACTCCTAATAGAAACTTTAATTCCAGATTTATTGATTTAAAAAAAAAAAAAAACCCTGAAATTATTACTAAAGAGGATGAGGCTAGGAGTGGTGGGAGGAGACTTTTTCTATTACTAAAAATAAAAACATGCTTGGATTAGTTTAGGGCTCAATCTTGAAAGCTGCCAAGCTTTCTGGTCCCAATTCAGTAAATTACTTAAGCATGTGCTTAAGTTTTAAGCACATCATCTATTCCAAATAAATGTTCTGACTCACACATGCCTAGTACATGTCTGGACTAAAGCCAGGGATCTCAGCACTTACCAGTATTGAGACCTTCATTTGCTAACTAAACAACTAGTAAGAGATAGATTGCACAGAGAATAAAGCCTCCGACAAACCTCCATGTTGGCCACGCAAGTCGGGAATCATCGCTGGGAACCACATGCTTCACAATGCCACTCAACTGTCCCTACCACAGTACAAAGTGGGCCACAATGTTCCCACCTTTCTCCCTGTCAAGGGTGAATCATATTCAGTGTTGCTGAAATTCCTAGTACTCCAAACAAGCAATAATAGAAGCATTTGAAGAGAGAGGAGTTTTGAGTCATGTAGGTGGTTTTCTTGTGTGGGAAACTACCCGGTTTGTATCTATGTGATTAGGAAAGTCAGCTTCATTTGCCTCTGGCTGTCTGAGGCAAGAAACAAAAAGCATATTCATTCTCCTATTCTTTCCTCCCCTCAGTAACGGAGAAAGAGGGAAAACATTATTAACTTCTATGTCATAGTCAGGTTGAGAGAACACATTCCCCTTCAGTAACGTACTAGTTCTACTAATGGGAATTTTTTTCCAGCATTTTATATTGCTCACACTAAATTCACATGAAGCTAGACAAAGGAAGTGCAATATGAATACATGATGACTAGTACACAAAAAGTTATGCTGAGATATCATTAGTATTGTTATGATGATGTTCAGTAATACACCAAACTGTAGTTGGAAGTGATCCCTATCCAAAACTGACTAGATATGACTAGAAGATGCAATTGCTGGATAGATATACAGAAGACGGTACAATAAGACAGTACAGTTCTCCATGTGTGGCCTTGTGGTCTCTGGCAAACTCTGACAGAAATCTTAAAACAGAAGAGTTTTCATGGAAGACCTGAAAAGAACAAATTGGTTTTGGAGAGCTTTATAAAGCAAGCACAAAGAGCAGCACAGGCGGTAGTCCAAAAGGGTTTCTCTGAAAATTTTAAGAAAAAAACAAGAGACCTGGATACCACACGCAGAGAAAAGACAGCAGACAGTAGCTTCTCACAGCAGCATGAAAATTATGTAACTGGCAAAAAAAAAAAAGGCTAGGATGAGACTTTAGTTGAGACAGATCTGGACTGCAACATTGGATCTGGAACCTATCAAGTAACACAGAGAATGAGGACTGCAATCCCTCAGACATGCTGAAAGCCTAGGGAGGACACAATTTCAAAAAGAGCCGGCTGTGAACATGGCTTGAAGATTGCCAATGAGTCAAAACCCCAGTCAGAGGCTTGTTGGCTGAGCAGGAGAGGAGCAGAGGGAGAGGATTCGGATAGGAGAGAGGAGTTCTGCAGCTCAACATGAGTGATACCTGCCACGAGGCCAAGGATAGCAGGAAAAGACTTTTCCATGCCAGCATGGGAGGCTGGGTGTATGTATAAAAAATACATTCTCATGAGAAGATGGACTTGCTGGATAGTAGGAGCTAAATATTAAACCTTTATCTGCACTGCTCAGCTTTGAAACCATGCTGATAACTGCACTTTCCAACTTTAAACAGGTATTTCAATGAAATTTTGCCCAGCACTCAAGAGATTTAATTAAAATCAATATGACAAACTGTTACTTCTTTCCAAAAGAGAGCTTAACAACAGGTTTGCATTTTCAATTTAAGTATACAGCATGATGTCTGTTGAAAGTGCTAAGCTGAAACTGGTGACATCAGCAGTGACAAAAACTGAGAATTGCTTTTCTGCTGCTCTCGGCAGCCTTAATAGAAAAATGATTAATCATAAGTGCAACAAAAATCTGTCATAATGCCTCAGTTGTTTTACCATGAAATTATACTATGTCACTTATTAGATCTGGACTGACTTTTCTATGCTTGGTATAAACAAAGGGTAGTTAATTTTAAGCAACATCTGCATATACGATCCCGAAGTGTGGACAAAACTTTTCAACACACTGAAATATCTTTGTTACTGTTCGTGCACAGCTCCTCTCATGTAATAAGAGGTATATGAGAAAAATGAAAAAGGAAATAATCTGTGATACCTCTAGCCACATCCTTGTTGGCATTTAAGAGATAATTAACCCAAGACTATCTATCTATGTTGTTATGGACATAAACAATCTGCCTGTATTGGTACACAAATAGATCTACAGGTTACTATGTCATCAACAACAGAGATAGGCAGTTGTGAAGATTTCAAGGAAACTAACAGAAAGTTGGAAGACAGAAACACCATAAACTGCTATTTCTAAGCAAATATCTATGCAGAGCATACATGGATGCTCACAAATACTTTTTAGTGGTCAAATCTGAACAGAATGACCTGCAGATTAAAAGGCCATGAAAATAGAAATGTTCTCATAAATAATGTAAAATTTACAACAAGAAAAGTCAGCATTGAAAAAATAAACACTGCAGAAAAGAATGTTTGTTTGGGTCACACAGATGTATGGACAGCTACCCACTGGACATCTGTAAGCAGGTAAAAAAATGCCTCTAAAACTGCCTTTTCAGCACCAAACTCAGGGAGAATTGTTTAAAGACAGCTGCTGAAGTACTATGTTCTAAAGTTTTTGTATTTCAAAAAATAGAATATTGATGTCTTTAAACATAAATCTTCCCTTCCTCTCTTCCTCCCTCCCTTCCTCCCTCTCTTCCTCCCTTCCTTCCTCTTTTCCTCCCTTCCTCTCTTCCTCTTCCTCTCTTTCTCTCTTCTCTCTCTTTCTCTCTCTCTCTTTCTTTCTTTCTTTCTCTGTTTCTCTCTCTCTTTCTTTCTCTCTCTTTCTTTCCTGCAGAAATAGAGATTTGGAAATCATCCCTGAAAAATATGTTTTCTGTGAACTGCTTTTAAGGCTTTTCTTGTGTGAGTTTAAACTGGTTTTATGTGTTTTCCATAGCAGAGGAGAGTCTGCCATCTTCCCCTTTGCAGTCAAATTTTTCTTTCTTGGCAATTATCTAGTCTAAAAGCTATTGATTTATTCAGTGTTTCCTTCAAAAAAAAAATAGGTCATGTTTTCTAGATCTCTGAAGATTCTTGATGATCTGTTCTGGAATCTCTCCAAGTGTGCATATGTTTCTTGAAAAACTATTCGGGTGCTAATTTCTCAGTGTTTTTACTATAATAGTTTACTTGAAGTAGTATCTTACTTCTGAAAAAACTATCTTGCAGAGAAAAAACAGTGAGGAAAAATATAATGTTAATGCAAAAAGTAGTCTGTCCCTGCTTTGGAGCTTTTAGAAGAAGAGCTTTTTGGTACATGCAGAGAATATAACTGCGGAAAAATATCATACCTTACACATCACAGTTGTATACATTTACGTGGTTACAATTTCCATGACAGTCCCTCACAATGTTTAGTGCATCCTGAAGCTCCTTTTGAGAGACAGAAGTACTATTATTGCCTTGCTACAAGCAGGGACACATCAACAATTACCTACTTATCAACACATTCAGCAACAATTATAGATACACATCAACACACAACTATATGTATTTATTTTTATACATTTGTATAAACAATTTATTTATACATATTTGTATTTTTTATTTTGATACTACAATGTGGAAATACCTAAATTATCTCTGAAAGAACTAACCGGAGTACTAGAGCAAAATACCTGTGTTTCATCTGAGCTCCACCCACACAGGCAATTTGCTGGGCAAAGAAAGTTTGTTGTCTTGTATTAATACAGTTATTCTGTTTCTGATGCACAAAAGACTTAGGATACTTCAGACAACCCAGGCTCATGTTCTGAAAAAAAGCTTGAGAGATATATCACCAGATCTGTGGTAAATGAGAATGTATCCCAAATTCCAGAATTTGCGTCTGATTCACTCACAGTCCTTCCTTTTCACTTATCTGGGGGATTTTTTTTAGGAAGTTTAATGAGTCGAGGGTTAAAGCAGAAACACAGGTAAAAGACATGCCACCTCAAGTTGAGGTTCTTTCCACATTCTCAGTACAGCTCTTTCATCAGCAGAGGAGGGACCCACCCTCTCCTCTGGGTAGGAAATAGCATGACTCAAAGACAACTAGCTGAGACTCGTGGCACACAAACATGCACCAAATACTCTGCATAAGCTTAACAACCTTCCGTGGCAGGAATTAAAAAATCTTATTTTGAGGACAGGAGATGAGTCTAATGACACTTCGTGCAGGAAGGCATCTAGGTAACTGTGTCCTGGCATATTCACATATCTCTGTATTTCTGCCATGGCACTTCAGGTGTCCATGTGAGGACCCTGAGCTCCCGAGATGAGAAGCAGAACAAGTGGAGACCATACAAGGAGTGACCTAAGGCAGTGACTGTATAATCCATGTCAGCTGCCTCTACAGCTGTCGTTTGGTCTCTACTTCTCTACTTTGCTCTCCAAATTGTTCCAGTTATAAAGTAGGAAGTACAGTCTACGGATTTTAATTCCAAGGAAAATTTGAAAATATTCAATGTGCAATTAATGCATATTTTAGGATGCTAATTCATTTCAAAAATAATAATAAAAAAAGTTCTCCTTTCATGTCTGGACAATATTCAGTTTCTTTTTCATAATTTTTGAGTGAGTTAAAGTTGTGCTTGAACATAATTTGAGTAAGAAACTGAACATACACAAAGGCCAAGACCCAGGACCTCTGTGCAGTGTGAATGCCAAGATTAGGCCAAGTAGTTTATTGCAAGATACTCTATATGCACTTTACATTCTGTATAAAGGAATTTTTTAGTGAACTCTCTCCTCAGTACTGCATTACGTGTCCGAGCCAAAAAATCTGGTGTATCTCCTCATTTACAGAATTATGTGTATATGGAGTAGATATACGCAGAACCCTTGCAGTAAAGATCTGAATACATACCTTATTTTTACATTTTGCATTGATAATACAAATCCCATTCTCACTTTTCCCTTTCCAAAACCTTCAATCACATCACAGCTAAAAAGGCTGCTCTGAATTGATGTGCATGGAACTATCAATTACTTTTTTTTCCCTGAAGCTGTCAACAGAATGTGGGCGAAGTCTGTACACGTGATATGATAATACAGGCTATATGATGCCAGGAAAACACCTCAGAATTTGAAGAATAAACCTGTGACATTTTGAGTTGAATTGGATCCACAGATCCAGAACATTATAAATGCATTTTTTATGATATTGTCAGGTTAATTCTATGTGCATGCATCCATGTCTAAACCTTATGGTCATGTAGTTCCCTGGTAGCCAAATGGCATCTTGCAATCCAAAGTTTCTCATTTAAATTGAAGATTTACATTTACTTTTGCAAAGACTCATCACTAATGAGTTTTTTTCAGGTAAGTAGATGGAGACAAAAGTGGAAGAGAAGAAGCTGCAGAATCTTTCTGTCCAAACAAAAATAGTGGCTATCCACTGAGATAATTTCTGAGTTGGAAGATCTTTAGCTCAGCCATCCCAAACACAGCTCTCCTCTTTCAAACTAGTGAAACTAGGAAAACCAAGCAGTGAAAGAATCAGAAAAGGAAGGTGAAGATACCTAAGGAAAGAAGGAATAAAGTAGTTTTAAGGCTAGAAAAGAAGAGGTAGTGAAAGGAAGAATAATTGCAATTTGAGGACTCTCATTTCTCTAATCTTCATTCATTTCTCTTTTGTTGGCTTATCATCAAGTAGACTGCTAACACATAACCAGAACTTTAGTTAGGTTGTTCAGTTAGCATTCACAGTAAAAAAAAAAATAAAAATCTACAAAATGCTAAATGCAGCACATTTTAAAGCCTGTTGCCCTTGGCAGTAAACTGTATTTTCGTGACTCTTGTTATGTGAAAGATTGGTCACCCTGTTCATTTGCACACTGTCCATTGCCTGAAGGGAGCTAGCTGACTCATCAGAATGGGAAATCTGAGGACAAAGTAGTAGGAATAGCTCAGATATCAACTCTGCCCTGTTGTATTAAAACATGTAGCTTAGAGACATGTGCAGCTCTTAAAAACTCAAGGCTATGTTTTGGGCATTACCTAAACTCACTTAATAAATTACCTGTTAACTGTCATTTCTTGTCACTAATTGATGCACTAGATGTATTGTTCAATGTTATTCTTTATTCTTAATATGTTTTAACATTTGAGAGGGAAATATTAAAATATTTTTTATATTTTTTTTTCCATAAAAGAACTAGAAGATTTTCTTTGTTTTATACTCACAGTTTGAAATCTTCTAAATAAATAAATTATTCTATCAGCCCTGACAGCTACTTTAGGTGTTTAAGCAACTTAGCTCCAATCCTGTAAATTTGTATGCACAAAGATGGCCAAGAATAGGATTTATGTCACCTAATGTAATAGATAGATAGGAATCTAATCCACACAGTTGTCTAGGCTACACCTCTGTTGTCAATTGAGAGAGGCAGAAGACTAAGATAGGAGGTATGAATCACTCCTCCGGAGGCGAGTATCTCTCTCCAATGACTGCTGAGAGAACCTAGGAAAATTGATTAAACTAGACATGTAACATTTAAATGTTCAAAACCAAGTGAGCTAAATCACATCTGAAGTTCATGAAAAGAATGATAAAATCAGTGAAACTCTTTCTCTGCAGAAAGTTATATACAAAAATAGTATAATAAGGGGTTTACACTATCAAGTTTTTAATGGGAAAGGCTATTTGCTATGTGTTTAGAGGAACACAGTTTTGATCCCTGGTTGATATTTTTCGTTAAAATTATTAAAAGGAATGCAATTCAGAAAGCACAAATGCAGAAAGAAAATTATTGCAGTTCATTATGAATTACTTTAAAAGGTAACATTCGTTACTCTACCTGATGCTTTATTCATTGTTAGAGTGGCTTAATCTGCTTCTGAAAGCCTTTTTTCACAAAAATTATCAGAAAAAAAATCAGCTATTAAAACAACTGTATACAGGTGTTTGGGACTATCAAGCTGAAGAAGAAATCATTACTCTCATGTATCGGCAAAAATTAATAATGATACATCTGCATCCTTGAAACTTTAGGTGGGAACTCCTGCAATGTTGTCTGACTGCAACTACAGAACTACTTGGTTATTGGAAGTAACCCATATCAAGTATACACAAAGGAAAAAAGTTTCTTTGAGAATAATTTTGTAAACTTTCTCAACAGAAGATAAAGGACTTATTAGTTTTATATGTCTGAAGACCATTTTCTGGCCGAGTTGACAAGGATCCTGGAATGAACATTCAAGGTATATTTTTCTCTACACTACTAAATAGCAGAATATTTTCTTCCTTTGTGGAAAAAAATTAGCCTTAATTTTCCAGGGCCGGAAGGAAGAAAATACCACCCATCTTGAGGCATTTGATTTCAAGGAACTTCTCTTCAAGTGGCATGTGTTTGTGGGGAGCAGAGACTTTGTGCGTGCACAGCATAAGCAACTTGCCAAAACTCACTTGTTGACTGCAGCTACCCCACTGACGCAGCTGATGAGTTGACTGCTGTGCGGATGTGCTCAGTCAAACTATAATCTGTCCCTGCGTGCAGCCCCAAAACTTGGAAACTTCAGTGCCAGATGAAGAGCGGTTAGGAAATCCACCCCCGTAACCCACAGATAGGGTGCACAGCTGGAGCACAGCCGCAGCCAGAGCATCCCTATAGTGGCTGCGGGTTGTGCTGGGATCAGCAAATTGCTATGACACGGTACACCTCGAAAGGCTGTGATATGCTCCTTTTCCACAGCAGGGAAGAGATGCGTAGGCAGACACACACCATTCAGCCAAGGGATCTCCGCATGCCACTCAGTTGTCAGCTTTGTACCGACTTCCTGAAATCAGGTGGATTTCACTCCATGCTCTGGGGAGACAGACTTTACCACTTTGTGACTCACACTCAGTCAGGGGGAGCGGGAACAGCAATCATTTATGACTCACTATATTGTATAAGGCTTTGCAAAATAATTTGCCCGCATACTGTACAAATACATATTGGAATTACATTAAATATGTTGAAGTAATTGGAACACAATTATAATGCACTGAAGCAAAAAGAAAAAGAGAAAGGTTGCCAGTCTCTTCCTTTTCACAGAGATAACCTATTAGCAGAAATTTACAATATTTTCCTTTTGAAGTAGTCAAGGCTTTAAAATTCTGCCCAGAAATAGAACTATGTGAATAATTTGGGGTGGGGTTATAGTCAAAGAATAACTAGCAAAGATTTTGGCATTATGACAGTGGTTGTTTTTCTTCTTTTTTTTGAGCAAATATTCCTAGCATAAGAAAAATGCAAGTTCTGAAATAGTAGGAACAAATATATTTTGAAACTTTCACTCTAAAAGTGTAGTTGTGCAAAGGCCTACTGCTCAAACCAGTGGTTTCGAAATAAAAGACACTGCAAAGAATATGTTTCACAAGAGGGAAAGAAACTGCAGCCTGCAGGTTGGGGTGCTGGTCTATGCAGTTATTTTCTTTGTTTGAATATAGATAGGGACCTTCTAAAAAAGTCTCTTTGGCCTAAATCTGCAAAAGATTTGAGGTGCATGAATCCTGTAGGGGAACCTGGAGTTAGACATCCAGATCCTTGGATGGGGCAAATTATCGTAATACCGAGAAGAGGGCTGTGCTTTAACATCCCACTTTCCTTCTGACAAAAGCCATAAGCAACAATATTATTTGTTTGTTGATGGAAAGGAAAAACTCCTATAAAAAATGATTATTTCTGAGACAGTTAGCTCCCCAATGCAGTGCACCTTGTGATGAGACAAATCCTGTCAGAGCACAATAAGTGGTGGGTGGATGACAGCAGGAATCGTTGCTCCTCCATGCCGCATTTCAGTCTGGAGTCACAGACAGGTCAATCCAGAGAGAGACTACATGTTATCACCAAAAGCTAAAGCTAAACTAAAATAAAAGCAGGCAACAGTTAGCTGATTGCTAGGCAATGGATATCACAGCAAATACAAGCTAAAAACATCTCAGGCCAAGACAAGTCCAGGCATGCTTTTAATCCCTGCACTGTCAGGTCAACAGAAAGCTCTTGACCTTTTACTTGTAGTGGCAAAAATTCATACATACTGGGCTGCAACACAAGGAACTAGGAAGCAGAGAGGAAGAGAAGTATGGTCCTTTCCACATCATCAAAAACAAATCTATATAGCACAGCCTTAAATATCTGTAGTGTAGCTGCAGCACCCTGAATCTTAAGTGCTTGTCACCAAAATATATCCTTTTAAGATGTTCTCTGTTAAGATAGAGAAATTACTCTGTTCTTGCAGAATGCAACTAGAGTACCTGGGACCAAATATTTCCCAAAACCAGAGTGAAGACCCTCTCCCTTTATCTCCATGGCCATGGGGAGAAAACACTTCTGTCTCTTCAAAGGGTTTGGCTTGTGTGGATTGACTTTTTCCTTATTTTTGAAGGCTTTCTGTCTTCCCTGTGCTGCCAGAAATACAGAATTCATGGGGTCAGAAGGAGAAAGTAAGAAGCAACGGAGTACAGCCTGGGAGCCTGATTACTCACTTGTTATGGCAAAATCTGAGTTTACAATGAAATCTAGGTGAAACAATAAAACAAGTACAGGCTGACTTCCAAGTATTTGACATTTGATGAGACTTGCAAACATGTCAGGATCCTACTCTCTTGCTTATTGGCTTCCTCTATAAAAAAAATGTCACCTCTAAGCAAATAGCAGCAGGCACCCCTTCAACGGTTTCTGTCATATAGTACATTAATTACCACAGACTCCTCTTTCTCTCTCCTTCACATAGCATCCAATCCATGCAGAAGAAAACATCTCTCAGTGAAGCTTTTTTGGGGCATACCTGCTGTAATATCTTGCAAATATCATGGGACCTTGGTGTCATCCCAGTGTCACACTGTCCAACATAACTCCATTCACTCAAACTAATCTGTTGCTAACTTACTTCTACTAACAGTCAGTGAGAGATGGCCCTCAGTCAACTAGGGTCAGAGCTTAAAAGATACAATGAGATTCACATAAAAATTATGATACAGCTACTCCACATTTTCCATTAATTCTCTATTTGTCAGTGTTCTTTTTTTATCTCCTAGGCAAGGGCGTAACTGATATCTCAACAAAGCTGATGACAAGACTTTAAATTTTGAAATATTGTTGGGATCTTATTCTGCCAATGTGTAGAAACAAATCTAGTGTAAATCAGAAGTTTTAAAAAAACTCCTCATACTACTGGCACAGCCATGTACTTACAGCTCAATAGAGTACCCAGAGCCATACCGAGACATCAAAATGCAGCACTTCACAAGAGACAGAAAATCTTTCTGAATACCTCAGATGAAAATGTGACTTGTGTATTACCTAAGCAGGGGAAATTAAGGAGGATTAATGGTCTTGATCTTATAGGAAACAATCCTGAAACGGCTAATATAACAAGCTAAGGCCATTACATTAAATTAATTATTAGATTAATTTTTAAAAATCAATCTCATAATGCCCCTTTAGACAGAAGATGGCAAAGACAATCCTCCTTTCCCCAGTGTTTTCTAGCAGATTTAAAGATTTTAGCAAAGAATTAAGGTAGATGATATTGTCAAAATCACTGTGATTACTACAGAACAGGTCTGTAAGAGACCAAAGTCCAGTACAATGATAATAACATTATGTCAATAAGGAAAGGAAAATAGTGATTTTGAGCTCTGTGGATTTCAGGCAAAAACAAAATATTGATGCTGGCCCAGAGACCAGAATAATGAAATACCATGAGAAAAAGCTGCTCATTTTCCTTGATTTGGGGCAAAGAGTCCAAAACAAGTAAAGCAAAGAGGGGTGAAAATTTCTAGTGATGGATTTTTAAAAACAAGATGACTAGAAATACAAGGGGAGGGATAAGCAAGGGATATACTTCAGTGTTACTAGGGGATGGGAAAGGCAGAGATTAACCACTTAATTTACTAACTCCTCATTCTGTTAGCAAAATAATTTTGCAGGATGATATGTGGGCATTTGAGCTGACCCACAAGTGTGCGGAAACACTAAAGAACAGAGACATATCTTATATGTCCAGATTCTGGAGCAAATTGTAAGAAATTTAGGTTTTTTTCTTTAAACTGAAATCTATTCTCTTATACAGTGTAAATGGGGTATGAAATAGTTTATTAAAGAGATTAGAAATGCAGCTAGCTGTTTTCCCAATAGATGAACAAAGACCTCTTTGTTCTATTATCAGTACTCATATCTGCTCTGGTGCAGGATGTGTTATTGTTCTCTGTACCAAAATGTTGCAGTATATTGTAATATTCATTGAGAAAAATAATTAAAAGGATAGCTCAGGATGTGGTTATATTTCTAACAATATCACTCTGGGATCTACATGTGTAAATCATGCCCGGTGTTATGGAATGAACCCAAGAGACCAAATTAGTATTCTATTAGATACCTGTATACTTCTGGAGACTTCATCAGATTCTTGATGAATTTATGCAAGTATTGGCTTACTAACCAAATTCACAAAGAACCTGAAGACTCCCTGGGTTTACCAAAACTTGTTTGTATTAAAATTTTGAAAATCAGGTCACTACAACACTATACATAAAGAATTTCAGTAGGCTGGCCTGATTTTTGGAAGTGCCAAGCTACCACCATTTTTACTAAAGTCAGTGAAAATTATAAGTGCTCAATAACTGGAAATCCAGCTGATTTTTGTTTACATTTTTAGCTGTATACGAAAGATTTTGGCTATCTGAAGCTGAAAATCTTAAACTGAGGCTTGGTCTTGTAAAAACATAGAGGAACATAAATTTGGGTCATTATTTTAAAAGAGACAAACAGTAACTGGGTCATTGAAATTTGGGTAGAAAAGCCAATTCAGCCTTGATTTGCCGAATTCTCTAAAATTAAGAAGGTCTCTAAGATTAGGAAAATACATTCTTGTGTTTCAGCATCTTTCCTGAGGTTTCCTAGTGTAATTAAAAAGAATGCATACTCTCCCATGGGTATTTCAGACAGTGGTTAGACCTCGTGTCATATTTAAATGCTTGTAAGAACAGAAAATTGGGGGGAGGGGGGAGGAGACTACAGGGTGAAAATTTTACTTGGGAAACATTCATTTCCAATGGAGTCAGTGACAGAATTCCCACTGATTTTTAAAGGCAGCAAAATCAGCACAAAATAGCATACACAGAAGCATCCTAAGCCTGCTGAGACTACATTACATAATTTTAAAAACATGAAGGATAAATCCCGGCATCTAAATGACATATACATGTGTTATGCACCATTAATAAGTCATGAGAAATAAATAAATGAAACCAAACATGCCCAGTGCATCACTGCTTTTCACAGGATATGAGTCGAAGAATCTAAAAATAGAAAAGATAATTTTGTGTGCAAGTGCCATGAAAAAGCAGTGGTTCAGTCAGGGAAGATGTAAACAGAGCTCTCGCACAGTCCCAGTGGGGGTGTACAAATGTAAGGGAGGGCACATCTTCTCTAACTGTGCATTACATGGAAAGACCCAGGTAAGGCACAGACAGCATAGATCTAAAATCTAGCTGTAGATGCCCTCCCAGAGTGGCTTATATAGGACGTTTTTCCTTCAATTTTGGCTTGTCTCTTGTCCCTGAGAAATTGTTGGTGGCTATTGGCTTTTTAAGTGACTTTTATACGTATCCCTATTTTTTTGTCCCTTGCATGTCTGATAAATAAATTATGCTATGAAAAACAAGTTCAGCAAGCAAGCTTCTTTTGTCTTTCATTCAGAAAGTAGTGGTCACTGACTAGAGAAGGAAAGACAGTCTCAGAAACAGTTTGAGCCAAACCTTTTGAAGGTTTTGAAGATCAAGACCAGATCCTCAACTTAATTATATAGTAATAAAGGCTAACTTCCTCCATAGTAATAAAGGTTAACTTCCTCCATTTGAAGAATGGTATGTTCATTCTGTTTCTAATTGGCAGCTGCTGCAGGAACCCCTGGCTTGCTGCAATGATGTCAGTATGACAGCTCTAAGCAAGAGCCAGAAAAACATCAAGAAATACATTAGTACAGAGCAGAACTGTTTCCTCTTAGCTGATGAATTGCCTATAAAAATAAATCCCACCTGTTCCAAAATTCTGAGACAGTAGGGCAACATAAGTGGTACTGAGCACCTTATTCGCTTCCAGAGCAGCCACAGGAACATCCCAACAACTCGCTGTAACTGGCTGATAGGTGCCAAAGGCAGACATGGATATGAGCGTGTGGTAGCTGTGGTTCTTTGTGATGTGCTGTCTTGTAGCAAGGAGAAATGCCACAAAAAGTAAATCAGATTATCCTGAAGAGCATTATCTATTGTGGTTATGCCCTTAATTTATTTTGCATTTCCACACCTCAGAGTATGGATGGCCCCATATACAAAACCAGTGAAGAATGCTTGCTCCAGTAATCCCAAGTACTGGAAGCTCCTTGAGGCAGGATGTGCAATACAGACTCTTCTCTTAAAAACAGAAACAAAAATAGTTTAAAATTAAACAGAGAAGAGGAGAAGTTATTGCTTAGTAACAACATTGATTTCCTTGCAAGTTTTATGTGTAATTGGATTCTTCCTCTGAAAGAAACACCACCTCAAGTTCAATCAATTTTGTGCCCTCAGGAGGTCTTTTTATTCACTGTATTTTCAGTATGTCACGTGAAATAATGGATCTGGAGTTGGCATTTCATTTGAGAAGTTGAAATAGGGGAAAAAAGTGTCTGAGTGACTATTGCAAACACCAGTGTGAGAATCGAAACAGAAACCTGACCACAGTCAAGGGTTACTGGAATGAGGGAAACCTGAATTCCAGTGAACGGTATAATGAAGAAGGGTAACACTCTCATTTAGAAAGAAAGAAATAATAAAACAGGTGATACAGAGGGTGCTTTGATGCAAAGCTAAAAAAAAACCCAACAGAGTGCCTTCTTTTCAACAAGCAGAAACTATTAATGCTACCCAGAAGATATGACTAGATCTAGAGTTCCGCAGGTGAGAAAAAGATGGTGTTGTGAAAACAGATCCTACTTATTCCAGGCTATACCATCAAAGGCAAGAAACTTCTCAGTGGTGGTTGTGGTTATCCCTTACATCTCCAGTTGAGACAGACTAGAAATCATGAAGGGCACAGGAGATGTAAAAATGGACTCATATACAAGGGCTACAGCGAAAAATCCAGAACCAAATGAATGAACCCCTGTTTAAAATGAAAGGCAATCTTTCAGTTATAGTAAATGTAACAGTAGAAGTCTTAAGCCATTAACCAATAACAGAGTGCATGTCTGCAATTGCTGCTGAGAAACCCAAGGCCCAAACTCATGATATCCTTGCAGCAGATAAAGTTGGGGACTGTGATACCAAAACACATTACTGAGAGCATAATCAGCATTGAAGCTTGACAGCCACATTTGTAATATTCAACAAGTGAGTAAAGCTTATTGATTTACATGGCTTTAAAGAGACCAGGACCATCCTGATTAAGAAGCTCAGTAGATAATTCCATGAATAAATGGTACTGTGTTGTGTGGATTTATTGACACAAAATTTCCCCTTTTTAGTGACTTCTGCACCACACTTCATTTTGCAGCACTGATGTGTCCTCAGAATGCATGAAACAACAGAGATCTGTTTTGAGTTGAGGCAACTATGCAGATTTATACCAGCTGAAGATCTGGACTATAATATCACTAGATTCCTTTCCTGCATGCAATATAATACCACTGGGCTGCAAACAGCTGTTGGACCTGCCATATGGGAGCACAGGGCAAGCAGTTTCCTTCTAACAAAACAAAACCTTTTCACATGCAATGGTTAGCGAGTTATGATACCACCTTCTCTCCTCTAGAAAAACAGATAAGGAAAAAGAGGTTGTTATCAGAAAGATGGATTTTAAACCTATACTGCTCTTCTGGCAATTGGTGTATTGTCATATCAAACAAAGAGCCAGTATCAACAAAAATGAGCCCACTTATTCCTTCTATAAATAGAAAAAAACACTGATAAGGTGTATATTTAAGGAACTGCAAATAGGATTCATCAGGTTCTCCCATGCTACATAAATGTTGCAGTCAATCCTCCTTTCCACACAAAGCTATTAAGTAATGATAGCTCTCCTATAAGAGGGCACTAGGACCAAAAGTTCACTTTCAATTCAGAACATTCCTATAATCTGGAATAGGTAAAATATCTAAACTTCTCCTCATCAGTAATGCTGCAGATTTTGTGGTTTATAAACTGGTTTTTAAGTGGCAACAGCCTTTCAGCCTGCCCAGCTGAGATGCTCAAGCTTTTCAGCGGCAAGGCACCTTGGTTCATGAGCAGGATTTGTTTACTCAAGCTAGAAAGCAGTAAGGTCTGTATTAAATAATGTATGAATAATTGCAAGCTTGATATTTGTTCATTATTCCCACACTGAAAACCTCTGTTCTTTCTGCGAAAGGGGTTGGGTGAAGAAGATTTTTATCTGTCCTTCTCTATCTGTTCTTAGCTTGTAATATGACTTCATTGCATTTCTACGTGGGCCTGATCCAAAATCCACAAAGCCAATGGAAAACATAAGGTGGAAAATATATTCTAACAGTAAATAACAGCAAAATATTTGCAGCAGGGAAGCAGCTTGTCCACCTGAATGGGCACAGAAATCAGAACACAGCTGAGACTACCACCTTCATCTCTGCAGCGACCAGGGTGAAATCATGCGAACTGTTTAAGAGTTTCACTGAAAGACAGGGACAGATAAATGGCATTGATGAGGGATTCAGTAGATAGACTGGGAAGGAAGGAGAAGCAGTAAATTATAAGGAACAGTTGTCATTTATTATTTTTAGAGCCTTTCAAAATAGGCAGGGTCCTTCAGAGAAGGAGACTATAATTTGTGACTAATCTGAGTAGTAAGTGATGCTAACAAATTATAAAAAGTGGGAAGCTGAAGGTCAACAAGGTCAGACAGTCACCCACTTTAGAAAAGCTGCACTTAATGGCTAGGATTTTCTTGTCAGTCTTCAAAAACACTTAGGAACAGCTCTCTGTTGTGGGTATATCAGCATAAAGCAGAAGAGTGGTTTCATAGATCAGGTTTAAGAAAGTAATTCTGGTAATGACAAAGAGTCTGGCAGTAAAAACAGCAGCTAAACTGAGAATGTCAGGCTGGATCTACTGGCAGAGTACTATGTGCACTGGCTAGTCATCATTATTTTGGCAATCTGCAAAGTATTTCATATGAACAAAAGAAATATGAAAGAAGTCCTGGAGACAGTAACCTTCCCAAGAAGCAGGGATGATGACGGGCATTAACAAGTAGACTTGTTTTAAAATATCTGTTAAATCATAATGTAAACAACAAAATAATCTAGAGAAGCAATATTTCCCTAATCACAAGATAGCTTGCAATCAACACAAGAAGTTTTCCTTTAATTCATTACAGCATTCTAGCAGAACTACTGTTGCAACAGATGTCAACAAGAGATGCCATTACATACTGTCTTTCCAAATCGTGGGAATAATTGTAGTATGTGGAGTAAGACTGAGTTTGGAAAACAAGCTGAGGAGTTAGTTTGGGTTACGTAAATGCTGGGAAAGAAGCAACAAGAACATTTTTCCTTGGTTTTAATCTCTAATAAGTGTTCTCAAGGATTATAGTGGGAAAATAATAACTGAACATTTTTGATGGATTATCATTTCTAATGTATATATATATATAAACTCTGACAGCTTGCACCAGAATGAGATTAAATGAGCACATTTAAAATACTCTCACATAAAGAACAGAAATTCAGAGGCTTTCTCTGGCACCTTTACAGCATTCCTATTCACTGTCTTTCCCTATACACGCTGCATATTTGAAGTACTATTCACAGTCTTATCTAATTCAAGGCATTACTCTGTGACCTGGTTTAAGATGGTTCATACGTTAACATATGAGCTAATGAAAGAGCTTTGATTTTGTAGCAGTGCAATATTGAATAAATCTCTGAGTACTTGCATACTAAAGTTCTCATAGAACAGCAAAAATAGCTGGTTTTCACTCTACATGTGGAAAAAAAAAAAGTGTCTTTAAAATTGGATTGATTAAATTTGACTGAGGTGGGCAAAATCTCGGATAGTGTCAGTAACTAACTAAGGTTATGCAAATTAAAGTATCCTTCCACTAAAGGTATCACAGGTCTAGGGTCAAATACCTTCACTGTCTGTGTTCCGGCCTATTCTTTTCTGTGATATTTCCAAATTCTGGATCTGCTTTGCTGTATATGCATAATTAATCTAGTCTTTTCTTGACCCAATAAAGTGCTCAGATGAGTATTTTCTTTCTTTCTCTTTACCCAGTAGTAATCTTTTCCAAGGCTATACACAGCTTATTCAAAGAGAGAAGATGCATCAAGTCTTACCAAAATGTTTAGACTTCACACAATTGACACAGCTACTGAAAAAATAAAATGAATCACTGTGAAATGTAAAAAGGAAAACTTAAGATGTAGCTGAACATGAAAGGGTGTGACCCTTTGCAGAGAGTGTTTTTTGAGCAGACAAATAAAAGCTTTAAAACATATCAATGTCTACAGGGTATTTGCTTTAAAGAACAGATTTCCTGAGGCTGAATTTACAACTTGGGCTATATTAGTACTAAAGGGTCAATTCCACTGACCATTTCTATTTTTTAGTTCTGAATACGACTGGCTGGGAAGCAAAGGACATTGCATACACAGAACAGTATGCTACACAGGCATAGAGCGTTTGTTGAACAACCTCTAATCAAATCTTTAAAGGGAACATAGATTAAGATTGAAACAAGAGCACAGCACAGTCTGCTCTACTGTTTCTGCATGCTTAGGGACAAAATCTATTTTACAAGTATACTTCATTCTTCTTATAACTTTCTGCGAATACCTTCAAGACCTGAAGGTAAGAATGCAGCAAAATGTAGAACACTAAATATCTCACCAAATCTCTGTTTTGTTCTTGTGTATGTCATTTCTCATGCTGTTCCTATCACCACAGTGTCTCAGTGCTTTCTAGTAACGCACTAAACAACGTGACTAACATCTGTCAAATGTTTGTTCTTTCTGCTTCTCTCCTCAGGGGAAGATGTGTGTTCAGCAGAGTGTTTTCTTTTGGAATTTATTTTTAATAAAACCTAAATGCATGTGCTCTTTTTTTTGTTAGAGAAGTCAAAGAAATACGTCTTGCACACAGGATGGTAGATACACAGGATGCCATAGCCAAGGGCTGCATCTGGGAGAAGAAAAATTGTAAATTTCTGCCCTTGAATGGGTAAAAGCAGTGGGCAGATCATGAATGGGGGAAGGTGGGGAGTGCTCAAAGGGAGATATGGCAGAGAGGGTACTCGTGCAAGCTGGGAATGCAGGGAGGAGAGAATGAGGCTTTATTTTTTTGTATTTGCTTGCACACAAGTTTTATGTTGCAAATATAAAAACAACAACCACGACAAAAATGTTTCAGTCTAATTCCCTCATATTGGCATTAAAGCCTTTGCTCACTTTCCTTCTTCTTCTCCTGAGCATCCTGGAGTTGGAACAAGAAGGCTAACCCAGTGAAGCATGTGGCAGACTTGGAAGAGCATACCTACTTATTTTTAGATGTCCAGCTCAGGACAACCTTTAACAAGTTACAATGTTTCTTGCATAGGTATTTTACAAAGAGAGATAGAGAGAAGGAAAACAAAACAAAACAAAACAAAACAAAAACAGGAACTTTAAGCTGCCAAGAACCTGTATGAAAAGTTTTCTCTGCTGGGAATTAAACAATTTCCAATTAGAATGTAAACTTAGAGGGCTTTGAGCACACAACAGAGATGTAGGTCTAATGGCTCTTTTTCTTTTCAGTCATTAAGAGAAATTCTAAGAGACACCCATGAAAAGCCAAAAGCCAGCCCCATCTTCCTCCAAGTATTAGCAACTGATTTTTGCCTTTGACTGAAGTAGTAGATGTGTTAATGTTACATAAAAAAATGGGGAGGATGCATTCAGTGAGATGTTTCCTTCTCCTGAAATAATCAGTTTGTGTGCCTATTTCTCGTTGAAGTTAATCCTTAAGAATAAACTTTTATACTAATCTTCACATAAATAGTATATCTAGTAAGTTGTCTTTCCTCTGTTGTAAAAAGACTTTGACTATAGCCCAGCAGGTAATCCAATCCAATTCTTGAGGAATAACCTTAAGATAAATACTACAAGTAAAACATTAAGTTTTCTTCTGGTGATATTTTACTGTCCTTTCTATCAAAATTGTCACTTTTTTATTCCATTGTTAACTTTCTAACAGTTCAAACCTGACATGCTCAGCATGGCTTGGAAAGTGAGACATCCTTTGGGCTAAAGAGAAGCAACATTACCAAACAAAACTTTAAAAATGTCATTGATCTCCATTTGTAGAGAAAAATGTGCATTTGCATTGATGCAGACAAGTGCTGCCTATAAGGGAGGATTATTTTATTTTCTTCTGTCCCAAGTCTCAGTGCTCTAGTCCCCCAAACTCCCACACATTTCATTTGAAAATATACCTGAATGAGCACTCCAAGTTCTGTCCTTGGGGAGGCAGAGAGTCGATTTTTGTCTTAGATTTATACCAGCAATATGTGGAGACGGAAAATATGCAATAAGTCAAAGAGATTTTACTTCTCAGAGCTTTAGACAACCATTTGTCAGTGCTTAACTGTATTGCTAGATGAGTCATTCCCATTTCTAATACATAGGAATACAGGACATGTGTGGGAACACAATGTCTGCACTGATTTTAATCTGGTCTCTTTTTGTACTGTCTACAAATATCTCAAAATGGACCCAATCAGATAAGCGAAGCAGAAAATGACTGCAAAAACACATACAGTAAGCCACTCAACGGGGGCCTCAGAAAGGCCAAGGAACACACAAACCAGAAAACTCTGAAATAGCAAACTACTCATAAAAGAGTACAGATCCTCTATGCCATGGTTGAAGAATTCAGCTAGGCAAAATGAATCCCTGTAAAGGAAGGGAAACGTTTTCTTTGTAGGTGAAGAATCAGCAGCTACTGTAGTTGAAGCCTAGTGTTAGAAGAATATCCTTTTTGAATCACTTCACTTTTGGACTTCTTTCAGGGAAAACCAAGATCCACGTCAAAGTAGGAATGGGTAATTTATCACTTACACTTGGCAGGATGGAGAAGATAGGTTTTGCTGCTGCTATGCTATCAATGTTTAAAACACTGTACATCCTCCAACCTTCATTGAACTCTCTTTCACAGATGCCTGCTGCAATACTTGGCTCCAGAAGTCTGCTAGAAGAGTGGGTGTGGTAGACTTTTGGAAAAGATTTTTCATGTTATGGCAGAATTTTTAAATTTTTGAAGTTATAGCTGATCCAAAATGAAACAGAAAAAAAAATTATTACTGTTTTACAGGCTTTTCCTCTGAAAACAACTTCAATCAGGTCAATTCAGATTTTTTTTGCAATAACAAAAATCAGTTTTACCATTTACTTTTTTTCTTTTTTTCTTAGTGAAGATCAAAATTTCAAAACAAAATCTCAATTAGAAGAACCAACTAAGCCAATCTTTCTGCTTTAAAATTTTCTAACTAGTCTCTGACAACAATTTCAAAATCTTTTGATGCTGGAATATTCATTGTAGAGATATATCTCCAGAGTGTTGCCATAACCTTGACAAGTCAAGAATTTCCAACAAAAATACCTTGTTGCTCTAACTTCTCAACACATCTTTCTTCTACCATCCTAAAGGTAAAGGTAACCCTTTTGGACCCAGTGTGGAAGGGGAGAAGCAAAGGATGCAGAATAACAGGCTCATCCTTAATCCAGAAGTGATGATAGAAGACAGAAGTACTCATTAGGAAGGTTAGACAAGATGGAAATGACAACCTATCTGATGTTAAAACAGTAGCCTCTTTGAGTATTCATATACAGCATAAATTCCCGTTTCCATATCAGAACAAACTATAAGTCCCCTAAGGGTGCTACAATTACACTGATGTTACATCAGAATAAGTCAGAGAACTCTCAAAATTTCTATAAAGATGAGGATCAGAATCTCATCTTGCCTCGTCCCAGTAACCATGCATCTGCTCTTTGTTCTTTCTGATAGACAACTTTTCTCTGTGAACCATTTCTCTGAACACAAGTATATGGAAAAATTGAGAGATTCATGAAAGTTCTACAGCAGTGCCAGCTGGAGGTGGCATATATCCACATAGCTCAGAGGATTCCTTAGTTACAACAGACAGCCAGAGCTACTGCATCTCCTTCTCCTGGTACCAGAGCTAGTTCTTCTGAGAACAGCGCAGGGCCTTCACCCCCGCATGCCAGGGCAGAGCACAAGTTTGCAGCCTGCAATCCTGTGACAAGCCTGATGTAATTCATATGTAGTTCATGCTGGGAGGGAGTGCAGTCTGCAGAGAACAGCCACGCAGTTCATGTTTGCAGAGGCCCCCCGCACACATTTCCTGAGATCATCTTAGTAGAAAACTATGAGTTGAGTTTCCTCCAATTTGCGAGACGAGATATGCAATATGTTCAGAACTGGAAAGAACAGTGTTGTGGTGTTGTATCACAAATACCCACCCCCTAAAAAACCTACAGAGACAATAAGAAACATGAGGTGTCCAAAAGCAAGTGGGAAAACAGTTACATATTTGCAACAACAGCAAGCCCAAGTAAAACTTGCTTCTATTTTCCATCTAGGCTGGAATCAGGTATTAAGAATTTCTTCTGAAGAGAGTGTAGGGTTTCACAGCTTGAAGGTTTCATGTCACCCTGGTGTCTTGTGACAACGGCTACCTCCTTATTTACTTCTGAACTGAATGGAAAGTTACTTATATACATTCTACATCTTTGCTACCATTTTGATCCTTGTCTTCTAGCAGCCTTGGGGAAAGATGATGAGAGATAATGAGCCCCCACAGAGAGAAGAAAAAGGGCTGCATAATCCTATTCATCCCTTGGAATAACCTGTTCAACAAGGGCAGTGTGTTTCCTTGATAGCAGAAAAATATTGTGGAACCTCTATGAGGAAATGTTTTTGAAGTTGTACAAGCCCATTGTAGATATCCCAAAGGTTTATGTAACGTGAGAGAAGATCAGGAGATCACCAGTGTATCTGAGTTTTACTGGAAATGCCAAGCCTGGATCTCATGAGCCACAATGACAGAGATACATTTTAGTTTTCTCTGTACAATGAATGAAAACAATAATATCACCTTGGACCATATAAGATATTCCCCTCATGAATTTATCCAGTTTGGATGGGAAACAACAAGCTTTGTCATCCTCACCACAAAGCACAGGACATTGAACAAACTGAAGGCCATCGGGAACCTGTTTTCTGCATAGAGGAGTCAATTTGTACCTATGGGAATCCCATTGTACGTTGTCTTCAGGGATCGGAAGCCTTGAGGGTGAGTAGGATGTCAGAGGAAGAAATTCAATAAACATCCTCTTAAAACCCAATAGTTCAAGAGGATTATCACCCTAGAAATCAAATAAATGGAGCATATTGCTTGCCAAACAAACAAAAACTGGGATATTTACTATTTTAGCTAGAACTCTTTATTAAAACAAATACAAAGTTTATTGTTCTCAAGTAATAAAGATAAGCAACAAGGAAAATTCTGAGAATAAATAATCACCTTCTCAAAACACTTCATTGCTACTTTTAGTGTTTTCTTTCATTGTTAAGAGGAAAATTTCATTTTAATTAAAAGATCAAATATTAAATCCCACGTTTTTGGAACCAGCTTCAGAAGCCTTAGGTTTGGAGGGGGTTTGCCTGAAACTGTCATCTGGAATAAACATCTTAATATCACCAAAGACGGGAAAAATTTCTTCACTGAAAGGGTGATTGGCCATTGGAACGCGCTGCCCAGGGAGGTGGTGGAGTGGTGGAGTCGCCCACCCTGGAGGTGTTTAAGGGGAGACTGGATGAGGCACTGAGTGCCATGGTTTAGATGATGGGTTGGTGTTAGTTTTGGTGTTGGGTTGGACTCAATGATCTCGGAGGTCCTTTCCAACCTTATGATACTGTGAAACTGTGAAAGGCATAAACACTGCCGGCTTCAATCTGTGCAACTTAAAATCAGTTTATATAACTGAAAATATACGGCTTATATTCCCCATCTCCACATACATTCTCAAGTTTACTAAAAATAAAATATTTCCTCTGATTTATATCCGTTTGCCTTTTTTTCTGTTGAGTTAAGAGTTGATTCTCCACCCACACATGCAACAGCAGATAACTTTCTATTAATTTTAAAAGATCTTCATTAAAAAAAACATGCTGGAGAGGGAGTTAAGTTACTGGAAATCAAGCATCTGGCCTTCTCTAAAGTATAAGGGGGTTTCCATCACTCTGGAAGGTAATTTTACTTTAGGAAAAAATATTTTTTGTACTCCACTGTACTTGACTGGTTGATAGACTCTAGTGATTCATTTTGCATGTTGAAACATGCACACTCCCATCACTTGAACCAAACACTAGCTTGTTTTGTTTCTTAAACATTGTGAAATAGCAGGATTTATAAATCTATAATTGTTTTCAAAACTAGATTAAGACCAACTGAGTTATGATGTAATCTGACTTTCCTTGGATGTAAGATTTCCAAACAGCAGGAGACCTTCCTGATAAGTGCTGAAATATCAGAAACTGAAAAATGAGGGAAAGGGAAGATCTGTCTATACACCATTAGGTTAATTGATGGAGAAGCTAAATGAGTAGACCAGCCTTCCACAAAGCCCCACGATGGAGACGTTTGTGCAGGATGCAATGCCTGTGTCCCATCTGTCTTGCTCAGAGCTTGTTCCAGCAGACGCCTCCCTGTCTCTGAGTGCACAGTGTATCTATCCCCCCAGGACTTTCCTTAGCTGTACAGTGAAGGAAAGAGAGACTTGAAGTATTTCTAAAAGGAAGTGGTTGTTAGACAAAATAACCCCAAGGAAGAGGTGAATTAAGCTGTATCAAAATTCAAAAGAAGGCTTCAAGGAGATGACTCTGAAGCACTTGCACTGGCTTCAGCCACAGTACAGAGGAAAAGTATTACCTCAGGTCCCCATGTCACACCTAAGTAACTGATGGAAAGCACATCTTTGAGCTATAAGCATCTCTAAATGTCTACGTTCAACTAGTTGTAGGAAAGAGGGAGGCATAGCCTGGGCATCACTGAGCTCACCCTAAACTAGGGTCCCAAGTGGGTTGCATGGCTTGTTGTCCTGCACAGGCTGCAGCCTGGCTCCCTTCCTGGCACGCCACAGGCTCACCATCACATACCTACATGGGGCATAGGCGTGCAATTCTAATGCTCAACTTTTAGCTGCCATGTCTTTATATCAGACAAAAATGATAGTTTTATTCCATGCATTCATTTTTAAACCATGTCACTTTCAACATACAAATGTTCAATGGAGAGATCAAAATGATTTGTAAGGACTGTGTTCAGTTGAGACAGCATCTGTGGTGCTGCAGCAAAAAAAAAGGGAAACACGCGGAGAGCCTGTGCAGAGAAAAGCTTCAGAAAACCTGCAGTGCAGCAGGATAAGTAAACTAGCTAACGAAACACTTGATATCTTTGTACAGCAAGCCATGTTAAATGAGGCATGACAGAATAATCTGTACATGCACTTAGTGAAAGGAACAGACTTGAAAAGAAAGAACCATCCACATAGCTGTGAAATTGAAAAAGAAACAATAAATGAACCAGTTCAGGGTTAAAGACAAAATTAAGTATATTTGGAAACAAAAAAATACTGAGGGATGGCATGCTATTTCTTTATTTCATAGAGCTTTAAGACAGGAGAGAACTAAGCATCATCTATTTTGACTTCCTGAATAATACAGGCTGTTATATTTCTCTCCTTTTTTAATACTTAGGTTACCTTTCCAGGTACAGTTAAACCAGTGCAATGCTTAGCTACATGAAAACAGGTGCCCCTGATTAACTTCATCATCGAACTGCACTGTTAGGCTAAAGGACAGAAGGATTAGTTCTGTCCTCAGAGGAATAAACAGTTCTGCTCTGCAGGTAGAGGACAGGGAAGACAATTCAGCTTATCACTGAGGGCATGCCAAGAAGGTAATAATCCACACCACTGACAGAAAAACAAAACAAAAACCATCGTAACAGCTGTTCTTCCCAGGTGCAAAATCTATGTTTTATCCTGAAGCTGGTGTTTGGCTAGACTTTTAAGTGTATGAAGAATCCTCACCAGTATATTCACGTCCGAAACAGGCTTCTCATTTCTACCCTGAGCTCTGCTTTCTCTTTTACCATTTCCATCCTCAGTGAATAACCCTTCTCATCAGTTTTGGAAAGGAAGTCAGGAGGAAAGCTAAGCAAAACCCTGAAATAAAACTGATCCACTGTTCTTTGATTAAAATCATATATTCATTTCGAACTGCGAGAGTTTGGGGCATACCTAAGGCAATGCTGAACCCTCTGTTCCCTAAAAAAGATTTAATGATTTTCCACAGGCCAGTTTGAGCTTAGCAGCAGACAACAGTCAGGTGTGAAATATTACTGTGGAGGAAGAGCTGCATTTCCTCTAGTTACAAAAGGAGAAAACAGTAAAAAGACTAAGTAAAATTTTCAAACTAAATGAAGGAAAGAACTGGGGACTTTAGGGCATCTAGATACAGAAAAGATTATCCAGTCTAACACTTACCATAACAGATGAAAGGATTGTGCCTAGAGTTGAATTTAAAGATAGAAATATTATGTAAATCTCATTTTAACAATGTGAAACAGAAAATCCAACACTGCCTCAGATCAGGTTTTGTTCTGACATCTGGATTGAACACCACTATCCTTTTGTGCTGCCCGCGATACACACAGTGCAAAGTACAGAGGCAAGATAATTTTCGTCTTACTTAATGCTCTCTTGTCCATACATCCCAAGGCAACATTAGTCTTTCATTATAAGCCTCGAACACAGAGATCAGAGGTAGTTATCCATGAACATGTCATTTTCCCTTACTGACTCAAAAAAAAAGAAAAAGGAAATATGAAGTATATCAATGTCTCTCTGTGGATACAGTCTGCTGATATGATCTTCAGTCTGTGTTCCCAGTTGCATTACTCTGGCTGACAGCCTGCAGACATCTAAGTAGGTAACTCACACTACTGTGTGCTATTAGTCTGTCTTCATGATTTACCACTACATTTTATGTCTTCTGTAGACTTCCTAATGATTGAAATAAGAATATGTAAGCATCTCACAATGTATTTCTTTCCTGGTATATTTTTTGAAAGTGTCCTGTCATTGACTTCAAACACAGCAGTGTTTTCAATTGTCCTTTAGATTACTTATTTTTAAAGCAACCAATTTTCTGTATTTTAAGGAGTTGTCATTTTCAGATTCTTGGGAGGAAGGTTGTAAACAATTCCCCTCATCATTTTTTTTAAGTCCTGCCTATGTAAAGATCATGTTTTCACCACACCAACAGTCACTGCAGTTCTAGGGAAACTGACAATTTTAAAACTTCAGATTCATTAATTACAGTTTGTACTATATTCTTCACACACAAATTAACATGTGGGAGAAAATGGTGACTTGTACATAGGCATACATCACATATTTACACCAGAGATTACACTTCATTTGTCCATCAGAAGGAAGTCCGGTATTTATTATTCTCTACAAAGTGATGGATAACTTGTATTAAGGAAATAACATATATTAGTATAATGTTTGCTCCTGGTTACATTGATTCTGCAGCAAATGCAATCTAGCCTGTAATTACCTGTGAAGTCATTGCATCTACATGTTGTAATTGTCAAATGATGACAAAGGGCATTTTTATGTTGATTTATAATTTTTGTCATCCCATCACACTAGTATTTTTGTTTTTCTGCCCTGACACAGGTTTACTGCCTGCACCTGAAATCCTCTAGGTTCACACAAAGATAAGCAGAGGGTAATTAGCTTTACCAGCTTGCTGAGAAAAGGAAGTGATACAGCACTTGGCATCAAGTAAAAAAAGGAAGAAAAAACTGACCTGAAATGCTGCAGTAGATATCAGGGAAGAGCAAAAGTCTATTGTGTGACAAACAAGCACAAAAAGAGGAATGAGGATTAAGTGGTGGTTTCCCAGCAAAAATATACAAAGGCCTTAAATTGCTTCACCTAATCCCATCTCATGATATAAAATGGAAACCAAACAAAAAAAAAAAAAACAAAAAAAACAAGGAAGGGAAAACAAGGGTTCTTTGTTTCAATGTCTGTGGTTTATCAGATACTACACACCTTGCAGAGCAATTTAATTGGATGAAGAGCTCTGAATTACTATCTGACCGCATAATCACATTAAAGGTTGACTTATTCACTTCAACCAGAACAAGCAGGTAGCAAAAAGTCAGGGAATTACGTAAACTGGAGTGTGCATTTCTCCATGACCTCTGAAAGGCTCAGACAGGCTTACACTGTAAGAAATGCTTTTTATCTCCTTAAAATGATTTTACAAAGGTAAAACTCCAAAACAAATAAACCCAAACCTGTGTCTTTGACCTGTACTCTCTTAAACAAATCAGTGGGTGATGTACGTCACTAAAAAGTATGTTAGCTATTTTCAGCAGTTTTTCATGTATCCTATGAATTGCTCTTGTGGTTTATTTTAACTGTATGTAACGGTAGCCATGGGATGAAGAATTTGAGATTTCAACACCCAACAGAAAATGGTCTCTCATGGCTTTTGAGTACGTCATAAAATGACAGTCTGGACTGTAATTCTTCCCAATAAACATCTAACTCCATCTGGTGTGTGCAAGGACAGAAAGCAGATGGAGCTGTAGTGAGAATGGAGATGTACACTTCCCTGCAAAGTGACAACAAAGGGGAAGGAGGCAGGAGGGTAATAAGTGTGAAGCAAGACGTACAGAGTACCCTGCCTTGTTCTCTCCATCAGATCTACCTGGGCCCCAGACTATGCTCTGTTCATGTTAATCATTTAGTTTCGGTACTTATTCTATGCTGTAGAAGTCCACTACCACGGCCTTTTGGAGGACAGACTTTGGCTTGTTCAGGACACTGGTTAACAGAGTCCTTTGGGAGGCAGTCCTGAAGGGCAAAAGGGTCAAGGAAGCCTGGACATTCTTCAAGTAGGAAGTCTTAAAAGCTCAGGAGCAGGCTGTCCACATGTGCCACAAGACAAACCAGTGGGGAAGACATCCAGCCTGGTTGAACAGAAGTTTTGCTGGGATTCAGGGAAAAAAGGTAATTTTGCCACTTTCGGAAGAAGAAGCAGGCAGCTCAAGAAGAGTACATGGATCTCGTTTAGTCATGCAAAGAAAAAGACAAAAACGCAACTAGAACTTCATCTAGCTACTGTTTTAAGACATAACAAAATAAGAGCCAAGGTGAATCTCCATCCTTTATTGAATGTGGGGAGGAACATTGCCACCAAGGATGAGAAAAAGGTATTTAAAGCCTTGTTTGCCCCAGTTTTTAATAGTCAGACCAGTTATCTCCAGGGTATTCAGCCCTTTGAGCTGGAAGACAGGGACTGAGAGTGGAATAAGCCCCTCATAATGCAAGAGGAAGCAGTTAATGACCTGCCATGATACCTGGACACTCACAAGCCTATCAGGCCAGATGTGATCCATTCAAAATTTGAGGGAGTTGGTGGAGGAGCTTGTCAACCACTCTCCATCATTTATCAGCAGTCCTGGTTATCAGGGGAGGTCCCAGATGACTGGAGGCATGCCAGTGTAATGCCCATCTACAAGAAGGCCTAGAAGGAGGATCCTGGGAACTACTGGCCTGTCAGTTTGACCTTGATGCTGAGGAAGTCTATGGAATGGTTCATCTTGAGCATGCTTACCAGGCATGTGCAGGACAACCAGGGAATCAGGCCCTACAAGCATGGGCTCATGAAAGGCAGGTCCTGCCTGACTAAGCTGATCTCCTTCTATGACCAGTGGATGAGAGAAAGGCTGTGGATATTATTTACCTTGATTTCAGTAAAGCCTTTGACACTGTCTCCCAAACATTCTCCTAGAGAAGCTGGCAGCTCATGGCTTAGACAAGTGTACCTTTCAATCGGTAATAAACTGGATGGATGGTCAAGCCCAGAGGACTGTGAACAGAGCTAAAATCAGTTGATGGAAAATTGGTCACAAATGGTGTTCCCCAGTTGTGAGGCCTGTCTTGTTTAATATCTTTAGCAATGATCTGGTGAGGGAATTGAGTGGTCCCTCAGTAAGTTTGCAGATTATGCCAAACTGGGCAGGAGTGTTGATCTCCTTGAAGGAAGGAATGCATTACAGAGGTATCTGGACAGGCTGGATCAATGGGCTCAGGTCAATTTTTTGAGGCTTAACCAGGCCAAGCACTGAGTCCTGCATTTCAGTCACAACAACCCCATGCAACACACTGTGCCCAAGTGGCCAAGGCAGTCAACAACATACTGGCTTGTATCAGAAATTGCGTGAGCAGAAGGAGTAGGGAAGCGATTGTGATTGTCTTCAGCACTGTTTGGGCCGCACTTCAAACACTGTGTTCAGTTTTGGATTTATAAGTACAAGAAGGACATTAAGCTGCTAGAGTGTGTCCAGAGAGCAACAAAGTTGGGGAGGGATCTGGAGCACAAGCCCTAAGAGGAGCAGCTGAGGGAAATGGGGTTATTTAGTTTGGAAAAGAGGAGGCTGAAGGGAGACCTTATCACTCTCCTACAACTGTCTGAAAGGAGGCTGTGTGAGGCAGGTGTTGGTCTCCTCTCCCAAGTAGTAAGAGATAGGGTGAGAAGAAATGACCTGAAGTTGCATCAGGGAAGGTTTAGATTGTATATTAGGAAAAAAAATCTTTACTGGAAGAGTTGTGAAACATTGGAACAGGCTGCCTAGGGAAGCAGTGGAGTCACCATCCCTGGAGGTGTTCCAAAAACATGTACATGTGACACTTTAGGACATAGTTTAGTAGATTGATGGTGTTGAGCTGATGGTTGGACTTGATGGTCTTTGACGCCTTTTCCAAACTCAATGATTCTGTGATTCTCTTTTTGGAATTGAACCCCCATATTAGTCAAGGTGTTACTTTACATGAGCATGAACTATCACCTCTTTTCATCTTCACTATTGTGGCCACCAATTGTGTTATTCATTGCTATGTACTCAGCAGAGCTCTTGGCTAAGCCTGCCTTAGTCACCATTTTCACTTTTTCCATGCAACTTAGAAGACCCTAAACCATGAGAGTAGTGTGAGAATTTTTTGTAGTTCCAGTGTGCAGTAACTGAAACTATATAAAGAGTAGTGAAAAGTGGAACATAAATGCCATAGAAATATATGATCCTTTCCCTGTATTACTAAACCACCAGACTTCCTTACTAAAATTGAAAGTTTTATTAGAGATGAAGCTGTCTTTCCTCTGTTATTTTGGTATTAGCTGCAAGAGTTATATACAAAGAACTTACCCAGCCTGGTGTGATAGAGCTTTTTTAATTTTATTTTAAACTGCCTGCAATTCACCATTAAGATATATCCACTGTTTAAGAGTAGGATATTATCAAAGGGTCTGGGAATTCTGTCTGTGCAGGGCAAAGTGCTGAATCTTCATGCACAGTAGAAATACCAAACAGCACTTCCATAGTAGTAGGGAAAGGACTGCAGTTAGAGATGACTCACACTAAAGTGCTCTCACTGTCTCTCTCCACTCTCTATTCTCTCCTCCCTTCTCTCTAATTTGGCAGACAAGAAGGTAGGCAAGCTGGAAGCTTTAAGTTCTGCCTGGTAGTCTAACAAAATACCCAGTGCAGATGCAGGGAGCCAGCATAAAAGCATGGTGTCTGATCAGATGAGATATCAGGAGCCAAGTAAAAGATTGCAGTGCCTGCTGAGTTGAAACAGAAGTCAGGTTGAAAGGAGGTGTTCCTCTCTCAGACAGATGGCACAGACACTGGGGGAAGAGTATGAAGTGAAAGACAAAGAGATGTAGGGAATGCTAGTTTTACAAGGAAAATTGGAGCAGCTAGCAATTAAAAAAAAAAGAAAAAAACTCCACTAAGATACCCATCCATCACATAGTCTTATCACAAGGATTATCGGTATCACAAAAAGACACTTAAGCATGTGTGGAAGGAGCAAGTTCCACTGAAGGCCAAGAAGGAATTGCAGGTATTCACTGTCATCTACAAGGCTTTAAAATACCTATGCTTAAACCTCTTCCTGAATAGAGTTATTGCATTATCTAGCCCACATTTCCTATTCAGTTGCATCTGAATAGGACAGGAGGGGGTCGGATGGCATGAGATGGGTTGGAATGGGATAGGACAGTTGGAAGGGACCTATAACAATCATCTCGTCTGACTGCAATGCACAACAGTTTCTTCACAAGTTTGAAATTATATCAAAGGTATTACAAAGTCTAGAATGTTACACAGCTTGCTGTAGTATCTTCCTTCCTGTTTGACTGGCACAAAAAGGTGGGGATTCTGAAACCAGAAAATGGGTGAGCAAGAAAGGTAGAACTGAAAATGTCATTGGGATCAGCAGAGAGAGATAGCCCTTTAAAGAGAAAAGACACGCACACGGCCAAGAAGTTCTTAATCAAGACAGAACTAAACAGTCTGCACCCACTGAACTGATTTGTCTTCATTTCTTAATGTTATTACTTGCACTGGCTGCTCCATTTAATTACTACCAGAACTTGTGGGAGCCAGTAGTGGGTGATAGGCAGGGAGACACAAGAGTGCCCTTACTGCAGAAAGTGATTTATCATTTCAGGAGCTTCCATGACCTCCTCTATCTCTGTTAAATGGGAAGGTGAGAGCAAGTAATAAAAGGACAAGCAATTTTCCCTCAATGTAGTATTAAGCATTCCACACTCCTAGACTTCCTTTAGCTCCCACTAGATATTTTAAAAATACCATGATCCTAAACATCAGGCTTTAAGAATTTTTAATTTAATTTTCATTAAAAATAAATGTTTGAAAAATAATTTGTAATGTTTGCAATCACGCAGATGACTCTTGATCATATCACTGTGCAAATGCTTAGTCCCTGTGTAATTATTTGCATAAAACACCTCTTGTGAATAGCAAGTAAATCATTAGTCATTAGACTTTTTGGGATTGTTTTGAAGAGACCCAGCTGCTGTCTTTATGTTAAAGAACATCCATAAGGCACCAGTGATTAAACAACATGCCATTTTTGTATGTCAGACATCACGTGCCTGGATATTAATCATGCTTAGTGCTTTTCAGATGTGAATCTCAAAGTATCTACTGAGAAACAGTTACAAGCCACATTTATAGACCAGGAAGCTGAGGTACAGGCCAAATGACTTGCATCATTTCACACAGTCGATCTGAGTTCACAGCCCTAGTTCTAGCAGGGGAGAATATCACTTGGATTCCTGGCTTTTCATCCACCTTTCATTTCCCAATTGAATGCTGAGAAAAAGAAAAATTCTGGACTATTTCATGATAATGAAGGAAAAAAAAAAAAGAAACAAATACACTAAACAAATCAAAACCAGAATCCTAAGAACTGGGCAATTATAATGCCAAAATTAGAAAATCTGAATTTAAATTAGAAAAAATTCTGAACTTTTTGTAACCTTCCTTTTTCTTTCTAAAAAGAACTATAACGACTCATTTTCCAGAATAAACATCCCTTTGTAGGCCCTAAATCAGCCACTGAAAAATAAATCTCCTTTCCAAAAACTGTAATTCTGAATCATAACTCTATACTCATTACTGAGATATATATGTAGAAAAAGCAGGGAAGAATGAGAATTGCTCTACTTAATTGTGATAGCAGCAAGGACTGCTTAATATATCTGCAAGACATGTTTTTGCATAAAATGTGGTGGTTATACAAGTGACTCTCAGAAGGTATTTTTCACTGTTTATATACAAATACATACAGATGAAACATTCACTGAAGCATATACAATGTTTCCTAAACCAAACGGAACAACAGCTGTAAATCATTACCAAAATGAGAAATTAAAACCTCCTTTTGTGTCAGCTGTGTAGAGACCAAGAGGCCAAGGAGTTATTTATAAGATACCCTAAATATATATTTGAGTTTCCTACTGAACTCAAAAAAGGTACAGCAGCTACTCATAAAGCTGAGTCAGTGGCTGTAAAAACATGAGTTTGTGGAGCAGTGCTGAGCTGGCCCAGAGAGATCACTGTGACATTTAGTGGTTACAATACCACTGGAACGGCAACCAACTCCTCCAGAGGAAGTGGTGATGTGCTTACTCAAAATTTCTGCCCTCCCTCAGGTTCCTGAATTCACAATCTGAAAGCCTTCAGCAGGCTTAAATCCGGAGACAATAATGCTTCTCCACTTCCTTATGCAGGAAGCTTTAAATTACAAGGATGGTTATTTTAATTGCTACTCTGGGTTCTCTGCTTGAGCTGTTGGTAAACATGTATGGCAAAACATATGGAGGATGAAATAATAGCTGTGTTGGAGCATCGTGCTTTCAGCTACTGCATTATAAACTTTGCACCTAGTGAATTTGGTAAAGACTATTATAAGGGAAATATTCATAAAGAACTTGTAGGCAGTAGGATTATGTTCTGACATTAGCAAACTGCCCACTAAGTTAACCAGTATGTGTTGTCAGTAGGCAAGCCTTGAAGATAGGGAGCAAGCTCTGAATTGCTGCAATAGAAATGCAGGGACCATATAGTGTTAAAAGCCTGTTTAAACAACCCTTATTTCTACCTCCTTCTGTTAGAAAAATACTAATGTGAGTTCTTGTACAGAGTAATAAATAGAGAAAAGTTCAAGCTCAAATTCTGAACCCAAACATGTTTTGATTATGATTTCTTTGGGCTCCTTAAATGAGAATTTGGGCCAACACTGCTATTACCAAGAAATATTTAGATTACAGTAGAATTTAAAGGCACCAGTCCTCACTGTAGGGAAGACAAGTCATATCCTCCAGTGCATGAAGAGTTGTGCGTAACGGTGAATAAAGTATCTTGCAATCATCTCTTAGTCTTGCAGTGCCCATCGCTAATGACAGCCCTTTTCCAGGTTACTGGCTCTCACACACAGCACAAAAGGGGACAGGGCATTCAATCCATTCCCGTCTTCCCAACCAACTAACCTGGCTGTCTGCTGGCACTCTTAAAACGTCAAAATACTTGCTGCTACCACATCAGATACTCTACAGCTTGTTCTCCATTTTTAATTTTAAACTATTGCAGTTTCCCCAGGCAAGTCTGAGTACAGAGAAAAGATAGGAAGAAAAAGAGAAGGAGGGAAGAGCTCCTGTTTCAAAAGAAGAGTAAAAAAAAAAACAAAGGAGTAAAAACCTCCCCATTTCTTTCAGCTGAGGAAGCAGCTAGCTCTTCTTTCCTCCCCTTCGCTGAGAACTTGCACCTCACCTCCTCAGCCCATCAGTATCCAGCTCCCTTATTTAGAGTCTGCCCTACTGCTGAGTGCATGCTCCCAAGTGATAACTTGTAATAGTAAAACAACATCAAGCTCTTACATAAAACGTTTTACCCCCCTGAGCTGGAAAGGAAGGTAGGTTTTGTTGTGTCAATTTTGTAGAGAAAAACACTTCGGTTCAAAAAAAGTCAGCTTGACTTACCAAAGGTCATCCAGCAACAGGAACAAAGAGCTTCTTGGGGTCTTACTGACCACAGCTGAGGTGACTTAGGGTCGTATTTCACTTTCAAATAGACTGCCTGCTAGAAGGCAACATGTAGCATATAGTTAAAGGTCTGAGTGAAAAGTTATTTGTTCAACATCGTGATTTCACTTCAGTTATATTTCAAATAATGCAGTGCTATGAACAGAAATGCTAATCAAAGCCTGTATAAAATGCAGTGCTATTTCACCTACCTTAACATTCAAACTAGCAGCCCTTCACATAGTCCCTTAAAGAACTATGTGAAGGCAAGAGAATTGCAATATGCAATATGCAAATACATGAGTCCCAGTTGACAGCAGAGGGCGAACACAGCAGATGGTGACAAGGCAGTAGCAGCCCCTCAAATTTGAAGCTAAGCCTAAAGGTACCTCTACCAAGCCTTTACTATCAGCAGTGCCGTGTTCACCAAATTCTGATATATATTTATGGAGACAGGATGAAAAAGAAAATACTAGCTCTTTAGTATCTTGCAGGGTCCTCCATGCCGTTTAGAGTTTGCACTAGATTCTGTCAGAAGGCAACTGTCTCCTCTGAAAAACCCAGCAGGGCATATGCCAGTGCTCTGGTGCTCTGGGACCATAGGCTTGCTGAGGGAAGGATTTTGCTGTGCTTCCTCCCCTTCAGCCTCTCCGTAGGCCAAAAGCTGGACAGACTCAGTGCTTTACCAGGGAGGTGGACATACTTAGAATAGATGTAAAATGAAGCTCTTATCCTCATTGCCCAGAACACTGGGCAATCAGCTACTCAGTTAGTGGTTTACTACAGTTATGAAATGCAAGATAGAAAATCAAGGTGCTCCAAATAGGCTTGTGTTAAAACAAACCAAGATAAAAGAAAAAAAGAAATGTGTGTAAATTCAGCTATCTTCATGCATTTCCATCTAACCATTTAATCAGAAAGCCAAATAGCTGATTTGTATGGCGTCCTTACAAAGAGAGGTAGTGAAAGACAAATTATCTTACTAGTTCTGTTTACAGTGCTGTTTCAAATGAGCAGATTTCCTTCTCGCTCTTGTCCTGCTACCTGCCCAGAGGTAACAGAGCTTTCTTGAAACTCCTTGATAGAAAGCCATATTAGCCAATCCTTGCATCCCTTCCTCAAACAGTACGTCTGCAGGATTAAATGCTTTCTCTATTCCTTTCTTCTGTACAAGGTCTGAGATTGAGCTTGGTCTTGAACAGCACATGACCTCTATTACACCCATACTGCCTGCAAGGGCAGAGGTTGATCTCAGACCAAAGTTTTCTCAATCTATGCCTGAAGGATTTGTTACCTTACTCCAGCACCGAGCCAGGGTGAAAGGCAACATACAGGCTGTGGAAACAAGAAAGAAACAAGAAAGAGCTAACATAACCCCATAGGCGTTTCCAATGAGGGTGCATTATATTTCCTTCAAGCTACAAACACAGGACTCAGGTCATGAGTCAGCCAATTTTTTTCCCTGATCTCTTTCCCATAAAGTGATGAGTCTAGCTTAAAAGATATAAATACATGCATATGTACACATATGTATATATAAACAATTTTTAAGTAATACAGTTGGCATCTTCTTTATCTGCTATCTTTTAGAATTATCAAGCTTTCCCTTGTGGTTTTGGGGTTTTTTTTACTTAAATAGGTCCACTAATCTTTGGAAAAAACAAATGAGCATTTTTGCATAACTGTCTGAATCCAGGAAGTGGAGAAAGCTGTTAATGTTAGCAAAATGCCCATGCTACAAAAGCCAACGCTACATATGGGTTTATGTGCTTTGCTGGACCGGTTCTCAGCCTGGTCTGCATGCAAGCAATAAATGTCATGCCTTCAAAAAAATGGAGAAAACACAGGGGGCAATCCTACAAAGTAAAAATATTAAAGGAATTTATTTGCACCACATGCTGGAGTTAAAACAAATTCCAAGAAAGAAATCCTGGCCATGGATCAGTCAGAGAGGAGCCTGCCATCACCTGCCCAGCCAGGACTTCACTTTTGCTGTAACATGTAGTCAGCTTGTTACAATTTATTATCACTTCTCTTACTTTTATCAGTGAACAAGTAAACTTTTGCAGTGCTAGTTCATTTATCTAAGGTAAGAATAAAAGTTTTTTAGTAAAGACAAGCAACAATATAAGTACCATTTTAAATCTTTATAGTAAAACAATGAAATCATACTAAAACATAATTAAAATTAAAATGAAAAACTAATAAGTTTTTGGCATCATGAAGTTCTCTTACTAGAAGGAGCTGGAAAAGAACTACATTGCTTATCTCTTCACTTACATCTATTCATTTTCATAGCTCAAATCCCTTTGTAACACGTTTTTTCTCTAGTGACCCAACTACTTTAGAGTTTTCAGCAGTCATTATTTTCTAAAAACACTGCAGCAATTTTAATCCCCCAGACATACAAGACTTCACATAAAAGAGTAGAAATGTCCTACAGAAAGCAAACAAGTCACTTTTATATAAAAGAAGCCCTGACTAGATTAAATCTCTGGCACAAGAAGCTTAGTATAATAACTATTCAAGTCAACATCTATTTCGGCTGTATATCAAGCCCTTTTATCACTTTCTGTATTATAAGAAAGAACGATCTATTATATTGTGAGTGTTATAGTCCTGTTCTCTAGGAAGTAGTTTAAGTCCTCTTCCTTCCCTGCACCCTTCCTCACATGCTATTTGAAACCCAGTAAGAAATGAATAAATTTTTAATGTAATTTTCATATCATTTTTATGCATATTGTTTGAAGTGAATTTATGAGTACCACACATGCATGGAATATTTGAAAATATTATCTTAATAGCCACCAGGAACTTCTCTTAGACTTTTTCCTTAACGTACAGTGAAGAGTCTTGATACACTATGTAGTATATTATAACTAGTCTTTTACATTTTATAAAGTCCTGAAATTTCAATTCTGGAAGAAAAATGTATTTTATTTTCCCGTATCACATTCTAGACACTCATGTTGACTTATAGTGTTGCTCCATCTTTAGAGAGGTTGTTATCTTTGTCTAATATACAGACCTACTGATCTTTCTGAAACCACTCAGCCTCTGAAGAAATGCATAGAATTTTGTGTCTGAAATTACAGACTTAGAAAAAAAATCACATTTGATGCCTTGCCCCAGTACTTATAGTACTGATGTTAAGGATGAGAATCTACATAAGCATTCTCAGTAGCAAGCTCTGTATGATCAAGAAGTGAAAGAACTTCCTTTGGCTTAATTGGAGAGAATAGGTATTTGCACTGTTTTGGAGGTGGGGAAACATAAGAAAGAGCATACTCTGGCATCTTTTGTCGATGCTTAAACCTGCCATATTCCATGCTGAGAAATGGGGCAAATTTTATATGGAAGCATTGTTGCTCATTGCTAAAATTTTGCTGAACTGATGCCTTCACTAACTACATTTACTTCAGTTTAAAACTACAGATGATCCCCAAGTTTCTGCCCTTACGTTGCCATGCTCTTACAAGCACAATGACTCCTCAGCGCTCAAAGTACACACAGATGGAAGTGTCACAGGAAATGCCAGGATGGCTCAACACTTTGAGAAGTTAGCTGATGAAAGATACAAACATACACCTTCTGAAGAGCCCAATACGCATATAGTGAGCTCAGGCCATGCCATTTGCTTTCCCAGAGTCTGCGTATCATCTGTTCTGTTTCAGAAAGCAACCCTCTTAACTTCTGTTGCCAGCTGGAGTTTTTCTTACAGTTAGATTGTTCTCCTTTACTTAACAGTATATAATGTAATTCCATTACAACACTGCTAGCTTGTCTGTGTGACACGTATTTTTGATTTCAGGATCACAGATCAAGCATGAAAACTCAAAGATCAAACTTGGAGGGAATAAAAACTTGCCCTTCCTGAAGATGGAACTGAATGACCTTTTTTTCTATGATGGCTCTTTCTAAGACACGAAACATGCTAACAGCCAGCATGGGTGAGGTAGGACTGAATCCTCCATCACAAATAGGGGACTGAGGAACTGCAGAAGATTACCGTGCTCTGATGGTCTCTATTCCCCTGAACCTTCTGACCTGGGTCAGTGTCACTGACTTGAGACGTTTGATTGAGGCAAGGAGTCATGATGGTTCAGCTTTTCTCTGGAGACAACACAGAGGAACAGGGAGATCCCCAAATAAAATAAAAACTTTACAGATCCTAAGCCTCTTGCTCCCTTCTATAAGGTTATGATATTTAGATTTATCAAGACATTATAGGGTACAATAACATTGACAAGAACGATAGGATGTGGTGTGTACTGTCCACATCACAGTGTGTGAATACCCTCCCTTTTGTGTTAAAAGCTTCCACCTTTATGAGCTTTCAATTTGCACTTCCTTTCTGACAAACTACAAATCAAAATTTTTTCAGGGACTGCTAACTCAGAGGACATATATATGTGGCTGATTTTGCCTGTTTAATTGAAGCATTTTGCCCACATTCCTCTGGAATCACATCTTTTTTTATTACAGACTGCCTCCACTTCTTGCAAGATGACAAATGCCAGACTGCAAGTCAGTGATGAGACAGCACAGCGTATTTTGCTCTCATTGTGGCTTACTCCATAATGTGAAGGTGGAGCAGGTGATGTGTCTATTTGAAGGAAAAGGGAGTTCAGTGTTGGTTCCTGCCCTGCTCCATTACAGATTCCCCATAAGGAAACAGAGTTCAGAGGAACGGAAGAGACACTGGAGAATTAATCACATTGCTCCTTCCTCATGAGAATATAAAAGTCAGCTATTAGCTGACTTCAGGTAGAAGTCCTGGGATTCGCTGCAGAAGAGGCTGGGGGTGAAGACAATAGCTCAGAGACAGAGAACCTCAAGTTAAAGAAAGTAAATTTTACTCTTTGAAAGCCTCAGCAGAGGTAATGCAAAAAATCCTCCAGCAAATATTAAGACAGTTACTGGTATCTCAGGCAACATTTTAATAAACTCAAATCTCAGGAAAGAAGATCCTGTGAGAAACAGTTAAAGGTTCATTTAAGTTCCAGGAGAACCTGAAGGATAATTTAAATGAGGGAATTTCTATGGGAAGCATCTTTCCCAAACCATACACTTTCCAGAGTGTGACCCTCCACACACTCTTGCCACAGAAGCATCCCTCAGGGAACCTTTTTCCTGGTGAGCAAGAAAGTGCTGGCTCAGATGTGGAAGGCAGAAGATACACCTGACCTGGTGAGTAATATGGAAGAAGAATGAGAGTTGAATTATTTGTTGAGGAAAGGCTATGGGTGTCTTTTCATGAGAAGATTTTGAGCCACAGTTTCACACCCTGTGACTGTACACCGACTGAAGTCAGACAGACCAGCTGGGAAAGCACAGAGGATCATAGAATAGTTTGATTGAAAAAGACCTCTGAGATAATCAAGTTCATCAGAGACCATCAGAGAGGCCTTCTCCACTAAAAGACTTTCTTGGTGGGAGAAGAACATGAGGAGAGAAAAAACAGTGGGAGTGGAAGACAGAAAAGACTTGATTGATAGGTTTGCCTGGTGACAACCAACAGACAGTGTCCTCATGGGACTTTCACAAGTATTGCATAGGCTATTATGGTGCTAGAAGCAATGTCCCAACCACTGAAAGAAGCTGAACTCAGCCAGATTTCCCAGCTCCAAGTGATTGCTGAATGCATAGCTGAATGTTCATTTTCTGCAGGGCTTTTCCAACAACTGAAACAAACTCTTGAGTATTTAGTCACCCCAAGTGCTGGGGATTGCATGAACACATCACTGCCTGCCTTTGTCAAAACCCACAGGTCACATTCCTGTCTGTCCCAGATGAGGCTATCGTGTTGAAATACTTCTGAAGTCCAAAACTCCGTAACTATCTCCTGGTCCCTACGACTGCATGTCTTCAGGTTTTTAAATTAGTGAGTGTGCCTAAACAGAAAATTCAAAACAGAAAAAGTGTTAAAACTAAGTTTTGGGGTTTGTTTTATCCTACAAAAGAAGATATTAAGTTTCCCTTAACACCTCACATTACCTCCTCGTTGCGTCCTCAATTCTGTTTGTTGCTCTTTCAAAAAAGACTTTAGTATGTGCTATTTCTTTATGAAAGCAAATTCACGCCTTAGAGGAGAATATAAGTATGCAGCTGTGTCCCAAGAGAGTCCAGACACATAGAAAGTCAGATATTCTAGGAAATCCAAAGGGGGGTGAACATTTCCTGACTTAAATTAGATATCAAGACTACATGTATGCATCTAACTTGGATATAACAGCACAGTCACAAAGGGAGTGACCTCTTCTTTGCTCTCATTCTGAAACCATGAAAAAAAATCAGAATCGTATGGATACACTGAGAACACAAGGACATGACCTGCAGTCCTGCAGTTCCAAACAATCATGACTCAACTTCCTGTGCTTGAAGGAGAGTCAGAGCAAAAGCATCTTGGAGTCATTTTTCTGAAGTTAGAGAGAAACAATTATAAGTTCATGCTAATCTCTGAGGTGAATGAGATATACATGGCTCCAGGTCTGACCTGATTAGGTGAATTCTCAGGAACCTGAGGTCTCCAAGTGCCAGTGAAGAGACAGGAAATGCTCTGAGTGCTTGTTGTCAGGAAGCTCTGAACACACACTTCTGTGTGCATTCACATCCCCTTACAACACAAAACCATTTTGTTGGGATAGTGTGTCTCAATGGTACACAAAGGAGAAAGAGAACTTGTGACCTGACATCAGATTCAAATAAATTTTTAGCAAAGTTGGTGGATAAATTATTTGGCAAACTTGCCACAGAACATATTCAACCCAGCTTCTGTTTTCTCTCCTTACAAGCCGCAAATTAGAAAATTTCTCTTTTTATTTTTCCTTTTTTTCTCCCGTAATTCCTAATTTAAAACAGGAAGCCATTGCTTGAAAAATAATTTCTTAGTGCGTTATGAAAAATATTATAAATTCTAGTCAGAGAAGTGTCCTTTGAGCAACTAACTTAATGAAGAGAGATCTATGTGAAAGCAAAAATTTATCTCACACATATATACCTCTTAGCCAGAAGAGAAAAATGTCATAGTTAGAAACTTCTGCAGTCCAGAGAATCATCTCATATGCTGCATGGAACGCCAGCCTAAAAATACCAACCTCAGTTTCTAAGCCAGGTAAATTGTCCAGGCTGAATGAGATGAACCTGGAGGGGTCCTGTGACCAAAAAAAAAAAAAAAAAACCAAGAGAAAAATGGGCAATTCACAGAGTTGGGGAACCGTTTTACTCATCATCTAACTACTTCAAATGCTATGATACACTAGACATCATGAATGACACAAGGTCACTAATGGGCTGGCTCAACATTTCTCTAAGTCAGAGACTACCTTTCTATTAACTTCAACTGGCTCTCAGGCCCAGAGATGCTGTGAACTGAGACACATACTCCAGGGCCCCTGTCCAGCCAAGTAAGCACATATGTAACTTGCACCATGATAAAAGTCCCATTGAACTCCAAGTATTACCCTCACTACTTAAACACTGGCTTATGTGCTATGCTTGGCTCATAGACCAGAATTTCAATATAAATTAATTTTGCTCAACTTATGATGAAATGCTGCAGGTATCTGAAGATGTTCAGTACAGAATATAGCCCCAGTTTCACTGCAACAGTAGACATAGAATAGGAAGCAGTAATTATTTCTCTTAATGATTTTCTGGTGAATAAGTCTAAAGCATTAAAGTTAAGCATTACGATTGTGTCTGATGCAATGTGAATTTGAAGCAGAGCTTAGAAGTGGCAAGTGCATATCTTGTTTGCTAGCTGCATTGCATAAATTCTTACCTACAATCTTTCAGTTATTGTAGGGAAGAAGTTGCAGTAGAATAGTCATTTTCTTTCCTTTTTTTCCTTTTAGAAACTCCAATAGAAATACTTCTATAGGATGACCGTTATTTTTTCACAAATAGGACTGTAAATATGTAATGGAAGATAAATATTTTCTGTTTGAGGTAATAAAACTTTTAGTTCCATAAAAAAATTACCCCCATTGAAAATAATTCAGCCTCAAATATAAATTAGTGGCAGTAACATATTCCTCTTGTAGGAGAAACAGAGAAACTAGGCAAATATTCCAAAATGTATTTCACAGGGATTGGCACAAATGTAAAAATGAATTTGTGGTAGATGCACCTACAACTGAGACAACAGGGAAGAGACCCTAAAGCATCTTATTATAGCCCTAACTTAAGTAGTTAAATTGGTGAACTGACAGAGTCCTACAAAAATTTCCATTAGGGAGAATAAGACTTCCCATGAAAAAATAATTACAGAAACATAGCTGCAGAAAACTGCATTTACATTCCGCATGTAAAACATACATTTCCGCCATAAAATCATTCTATGATTCTATGATTCATACAGACCAAACAGTTTTTAGAAAATCTGAAATAATTCCATGTATGCAGTTCATCATCCCGTCCCAGGAAGACTTTATCCCAAGGCAATATTTTCCTGTTCTCATCTGCTTTCACTGCTGTTGAATTCCTGCCATTTCATGTAACTATTATACATATGAGTGACCAAAATTAACTAACACAGCTCAGATTTTCAGTTCAAGTACTTGAAGCGAATTCTGTGTGATACCTCCTACACAGTAAAATAAATTCTCAGGAGAACATTAGACAAACCAAAATTATAAATAAACCTTTGAAAATTATGACCAGACAGCAGACTTTCCATGAACAGAGAGCAGACAAGTTTTGGCAGGTCCATCTTCCATTGTGAATTATTCAGCCCTCTCTTAACATTTCTGCTTTAATTGTTATTAATTTCATTGTTGTTGGGCAGAAGTGTGAAACCACAATAGCCAAATGAAAGTTGCTTGAGGAATTTCTCTATATGGGTCAAAGTCAAGGAAAATGCCTTAAGAAACGTTGCATGTTTTAAGTGTCAGCGTATTTTACCTTTACTAAAACAAAGTGAGGCGCTTCACCTACACATGCAGGGCCAGTTTATGTACAGTGGGAGCAGTTTATATGGCAGAAAACCTAGACAGACAGGTCAGGGACTGAAAGAATCATCAGAGCTCCATCCACTTCTGCAGCACAGCACATTTTTACATTCCTTGCTGGGTAGTCCTCAGCTAACCATTAACAGCTGATGCCTGTTAAAGATCTGCTTCATATACTTAAGGGGGATGAACTCCAGAGGAGATCTGTAGCTATAGCACCTCACTCTCTGGAAGCTGGATGCAGCTGGGGTTCTATTTCTGTATTGACTTCAAGACTTCTTCTGAAAACTAACTGACTAGTGTTCAAGTAAAATATACTCTGCTCCTAACATCCTGGCAGACTCTGGATGAATTGCTTGGGTCAAGAGCCTCAAAAGAACATGTTGGAATTGCTTGATAGTCTTCCGGTACTCATCTGTAAGATGAGGTGAATAATCTAAATAGTTGATTACCTCCACAGCAGACCATGAGAATCAGAACGATGTTAGTCCTCTACAAACCTGTAATACTCTTGGTCCCAAGAGATTTGTTTGAGAGGGGCTGAAGTTCCTTTTCTCAGAAGTGACTTGATGTAAATATTGTTTAAAAGGAAATACACTGCGCACAGTCTGTGTTTCAGGTTTTGTTCATTATTTTTTGTTCTATTGGAAAAGAAAACCATAGCATTTAGTAAGAGCAAGGCAGTCTTTCAGCTTCAGTGTAACCAATAAGGATGTTTTCAAAACGGACTTAAAATGTGTTGATTCTTAGTGCATTTTTTGTGATAAACAAAAATTGAGGGAGCATTAGAGTTGAACTGATGGAAACTTTGTGTTAGATGATAATCAAATCTTTGCATGAACTAATTCTTATACTCCCACGTTGGATTTTCACATGCTTTTCAGGCTACAAATAGTGTAATGTAAGAAGTCTCTGGTAAGCATGCTAAAAAACTTCCTACAGACTTCTCTTCATTATTTTTACAGATGGAACTGTTACTCTCCTCCAGAAGATTATAAGAATATATTCCTTTTTAGTACTAGGACTCACATACTTCTATAAGAAACGTGTACAGTTTTGCACTGAAGACCTCATCCTCCATGGCTCAAATCCCATAAATACAATCCCAAGCAATGGAAATGGTTATAACACTGTAATTAATCAAAAGAATTTAAAGAAATTACAGATTTTTTTTAAAGATACTGACTTCGTTGTGAAAAAGTCGCTGAAAACAGGGTGTAATTGCTGCATCTTAATGAGATATCTAAAAATACAGATAAAATAGTTATTTCTTGTTAATGTCCTACATATCTGAAGTCTAATGCAGAATACTAATATTCTGGTCACATAAAGTATATCAGTTCTGAATCACAATCCCTTAATATTCACAGACATTACTTGGACATACCTACCTACATAACTCCAAGAATTTTCTGATATCTACACATCATCAATACCATATGCAAACTTAGACTGAGCACCACATCTGTCTGCCACATCTTTTTGGGTCTGTAAAGAAACAACTTGGAAGTACAACCTGCAAGACTATTTTAACTATTCTTTTGCATCCTGAGTCAAGGTTGTGCCAGAATGTTTAAAAGATGCTGTCTGTATTTAATGGTTTTGAGAATGGCTTGTGGCTCTCTGTTGAGTGTGAGATTCTCACCACGATATCATTAGCAAGTTGCCATTATCAGTGATAATACCTGGATCCCAGGTGATCTGGCCTAGAACTTTACAACAGAATTAAGAGTTTCTTTTAATGTATGGTGGGTTTGAAAGTGGGAAGCCAGGAAAGCAGTCAACTTCACTGTCATCCCTTTAATAAGTGCAAGGCAAAATACATGACATATTGACATCTCTCCGAAAGCAGCACATAAAGGGGAAGGCACCTGATTGTTTGGTGAGGATTTGTGTGCTGCACATGCCCAACTTTATGATTGTGCTGCTAATGGCATTTCATACTTTTATCAATGGAACCAGGACTTCCAGCTCCAACATTTTCTATTTCCTTCAAGTCTACATGTTCCTGAAGAAGTTTAAGGCCAGGAAGAAAAAAAAAAAGGTCTGGTCAAAAGATACATTCAGCATTCCTGAAGTTTTTGCTATTACATCAAATTAACTAAATGTCCATTTGGAGCCTGAAATTCTGAAAGAAGGAGGCTGATCCATTTCAGTTTAGAATAAATGAGGATTCAAGTCAGTGAGTCATTGGCCACAGGCAATTCCAACTGACATTAATCCAGAGTTTGTACCACAAATGCTCAAGCCACTGCTGAAGAAAACATATCTTGGTTTTGATAAAACAGGTGTTCTGATGAACAACTTCAAATAATTTATGACAATAATCAAACTGATATACTTTCATACAAAATTCTCTGTGGATACTGTAAGAAGTTGGAGCATTCATTTGTTGGTCATTGACGGAAAGCAGTTATTACAAAGACTTTATGAGTCTGTGCTTTGTTAGTAGACACATTTTATTGTTGACACACAAAGCTTTCTAGCTTTCTGGTAACCTAATATTGTTCAAGGCTATATTGCTACTGAAAGCAGATACAAGTTTCTTCACACAATTTTACCAGTGTATTTCTATACTGAAATACAAGAACTTGTCATTGTTTCTAACAGCCATTGTACAAGATTGGACTGCTCTGCAACTTGGACAAGTAACTGCAGTCAGACTTCATTGACTCACAGTGTAATCTAGATATTACTGTAGTACAAAAGATGTCTATTTTAATATGCATTTTTATTTGTTTTAATTGCTTCATCATACAGGGAAAACCTAAAGAGGGAAATAGAACTACTCGGAGACGTTTTATTAATATCTTCCCAGTGTTTCTTAGTCACAAAAAAACGAACAAAAAAATGTTACCTCAGCCAAGCAGAAATTCCACCCAAAATAACTAGCAAATGCTCTGATGAACCCCTAAATTTCAATGAACAAAGTCAGGGGATCACATGTGCCCATATATACTACCTCAGTTGCACATGCTCATTCTTTTTCGTAACTGCTTTTTATACATCTATATTAGGTCCTCTGGGTCAAAACTACCCTTGGAACCAAGCAGAGCAAGTCCCAAAGAAGCTGAGACCATTCAGATCTAAGCATCAAGTAGCCTGGTCAGATGGCATCATTTGACTGTTCTTGACCTTCCACAGCAAAGACAGTCACAAGTCTCTTCTGCCAAGAACGGAAGTTGCATAACATTTTCATTCCCCGTTTGCAAAAGAACTTCTAACCTTTAGTATTTCCATCACAAGGCTTATAAATATTCCAGTGCAGGTTTTATTTTACTTCTGGGATTACACCACCCTAATCCTGATTACTTTGTTTTTCCTAACGTGTTAGCTAGTATGTTAGGTATTTAAGTACTAAGGAAAATATTAGCTGGTTTCCTCTGTGATAAGAAAGGACAGAATAACCCCCAATAAAACACTGTCAACTCCAGTGCACTGCCTAGGCTTGCTTCATATTGCTGAAAAATGAATGTACAATATGGGAGAGCTTTTCTCTATCTGGTCTTTGCGTGCACACTACAGTAGCCTCTTAGTTTATGTAAACTAATTACAATAGTTGCCTTTGAAAAACTTTGCAGTTGTAACTTAAATTTACTTCAGTATCTATAATTGTCACAGTTAGTGTGATGTTAAATTCAGCTAACAGAGCAGACTGTTAAAATAAAGCTTACAAAGGCTGATAGCGATAACAGTATTTTACAAGAGATGTACAATTCCAAAAATGAGACTTGCCTCCCAGCTGGTGACCATCTGGCATCTGTGACTGTATGTTTGAGTATTAGTGTAAGTCATTATTGTGTCAGTCACAGACCACCCAGCACCTTATTGGCCTTACTGCTCAATGCCATAACAGCACCTTTGTTTCTCCCTCAGAAGTCTCATTTGTGTATTGCAGACTACCTAAGGGCTGTTTCCTGCCCACATGTTCTTTGCCCTTCTGCAAAAATACAGTCCCTCCGGGGGAAGAATGAGATTTAATGTTGCTGCAACAAAACTTTAGGAAATTTATCCAGAGTTATAATTAATTACATTAATATATATTTCCAGTCCCTTTTGGAATCTAATTATATTCTTGCCCTTGACTCTCTGTAGCTGTGACTTCCACAAGATAATTACAGGTTGGCTGAAAAAATATTTCCTCCTCTCTCATTGCTGCTTTGCACATTTTTATGTTGTCTGTCTCCTGCTATGAGTGGTCTGTTTCCAAGTCTCTTGAGCACTAACAATTTGCTTTGAAAAGCTCCTCAGAATACTTTCTTCAGAAAGCAATAATCTTTACTGCATATAAGTCACAGATGAGGATATTTCTGATGTATGGAAGACTGATTTTGAGATCTCTATGTGGATTGTGTAAAAAAAAGCTGGCTAACTATGTTTGTGTTTCTGATCTTGACATTAAATTGAGCTGAAAAGTCTTGGCTGAGCTATCTGTGAAGTGGTCCAGTTTATTCTCTTGAGTCACATTGATTCAGCATCACTCCTAGATGACATGTATTTATGCTACAGAAATTTCAAGTGTCAATAATCATAACAAAGTCCTGCATAAGTGTTAGAGAACTGCATCTTTAATTAAAACACAAGCAGCCCTTGGTCACTGGTAGGACGCTTTCTGGCTTCTAAACAGAAGAAATTTTCTCAGAGAGATCGAGTAGCTCCTAAAAGTCAAGGTCAAGATGCCTAACCTCTATTGTGTGCATGTTTGTGTAGCTACAGGTCTTTATCCCTCCAAGCATGTATTCTCTCCATTCTGGTGTAAGTTCCTTTTTTACAGAAGTTTATAGATAAAGCATTTGGTTTAAAATGTATTCCCATATCCAGGTACATATAGGGTACAATTTTTCTCCATATTCTGTCATGTTTTTCTATACAGACTTATATGCAGACTTGGCATCACCCATAACATTATGTATTTGATTTCTTTTGAGAACTTACTCATTTCCCCCTAGCACCATAAACAAATAATACGGGATAGTTCAGTGCACAGAAAACAAATAGAAGCTAAAAGCAGAGAGAAAGAGGAGATTAGCTCTTGCCTACAATATAAATTAAAATAGTTCATGTAGGAGCGCGTTTAAAAATACATCAGCAACATTAGAGCTACATATCAGAAATAGATATGTATATAGAGCTTATCTTCATCATGTAGTTCCTTTATGCTTTCTCATTTACCATACATGATACTAACGACATTTGAATTTCTTGCATCAGTGGCTGAGACCACACATTTGAACACCATGCTGAAGAACGTTACTTTTGGCTGAAACCTCTGTCCAGTGGCAAGCCCACCAGCACTGACCAACAGAAGAGCAAATTTGCTTTGAAACACATAGTAGTCAACAAGGAACTGTGAAGGCCCTGCCAGACCTAAATGTCCCCAATCTGGATGATGAGATCTGCTCTGTAGGATTTGTACAAGAATCCCTTATGATGACAATGCAAAATTCAAATAGAAGGGAAAACAGCAATGACATCCTTCTCATATTAGGTATGGAAATGAGTTGCAACAAAATAAACCACTGTTCAGCAGGAGGAATTAAAAAAATGATTAAAACCTGGCCACAAAGGCCTCGGGCAAGATTTGTGCAAATAGCAAAACTTGCAAATAATAAACACTTCTTTGTAGTTCTGAAGTTAGTTAGATATCTAATGGCAGGCATGTTGGTGCCTTATTAATCCAGCAGCATGTGTGGTCTTTTTTTTCCTTTCTTTGGTGGAAGATCAATCAGACTCTGCCATATCTCCTTTTCCCTGTCCCAAGTAAATAATCACATCAAGTTCTCTAGAGCAGTAAATCAGGCTCAAGAGGCTAAGGTCTCAGAAAAATTCTTTCTTATACAGTAGAGAAGAATCACAAGAAGATATCACTCCACAGATTTTCCCTCTCCTTCCTTTTCTGTAGTAAAACTGCCTGTCCATTATGTTATGCCAACCTCTCTGCTTGTCCATTCTGCCCTCACTCCTAGTTCCTCCAAAATCCCAGCAAGACTGTTTCATTTGAGGGAAACAGCAACAGATCTAACAGCTGCAGAAGCTCAAGATTTGCCTGATTCCAGAGTGCCATGAGGTTCTCCTCCACCCCAAGATATCTGTGCACCCAGTCCCCTCCCCCCCTCAAAAAAAATCATAAAATATGTTGAAGAAACATGCATCAATCTGTGCAACAGCCCAGCTTACTCTTTTAGAGATGGGAGGAGCTGGGGGCAGTCCATTCCACACACACTTACGAAGGTCAGCTGTTGTTTACCAAAAGAAGTATTAGAAGAGATTGCAAAAGAAAAATGGGCTCCTACCACAGGCCCTGAAGCAGGGTTCTCTGAGAGAAGCACTCATAATAAACAGTCGAGTTTCGTTTCGTTTGAGCATTTCCCTTATTTTCATGCATCAGAAAAATTCCCTTTGAAAGAGATGTGACAGCACGTGCTTCTGGTACTGGATAAACAGATTGTTCCAAATGAAGGAGGCACAGTCCTTAATTCAGTGAATGGCATAAATGCATACCACCACTGACCAACAGAAGAGCAAATTTGCTTTGAAACACATAGTAGTCAACAAGGAACTGTGAAGGCCCTGCCAGACCTAAATGTCCCCAATCTGGATGATGATATCTGCTCTGTAGGATTTGTACAAGAGTCCCTTATGATGACAATGCAAAAGTCCCAGTTGAGAGGAAAGGACTTCACATGGAGCCTGACCACTTTAGTCAAGATAAAGTGTACCACCCCAGTCAATGTTTTACTTGTTCTTGTCTTCATTTCTAAGTAACATATGTGTTGATAATTTTTGCAAACTTACAGAGTGGCACATTTGAAACTTTTTTTCTCTATGCTGTGTACCTTTTTTTATGTTACAGAGATGACCTGTATGCTCTCCGTGCTCTAGCTTTCTTACTCCTATAAAGTAGATAATGGGGCAATTTCGGGCATCTTCATTTCCTCTTTGCCCCAAAGTCCACTGGTGAGTGAAGCATCATAAGAAAGGAGAAATATGCTGGTTATCTGTGTAGGAAACAGTGTCAGAGTGCTTCAAACTGGTCACTAACTCTTATCATGCACTTTTATAACCTTCCAAAAGAGGGAAGAGACCTGCGTTGGTGTGTTGAAGTATTTCTGATGACTCCTTGGTACTTTTTGCTAGAGGTGAGGAAGGCAGGCACAATGATGGGATTTTTTCACAATACTTTTTAAATCGAAGGAAGGATGTAGCCTTTTCCTGTTGGGAGAATTTCCAAGAGCAGGAGTCAAAATCTCATTTCTGTTATTTATAATCTATTGAGTCAGTAATATATTACCTAAGCAGATAAAGAATTAACTTTATTTCTTTTCTGGCTTCATTTAAGATTTTCAGTTTCCCCTTGTTAGCATACTCAGTAGGCATCTCCAACATCTTCTAGGCATTTTAAGGAGGGTTAATACACTTCAGGACTGGCCTGAGAACAGAGCCTGAGCAGTCCTTTGAGTCTCTCTTAATGGACTAACTTGGGTTTCAGTAAATCAAGTTACTCACTATGTACAAACATGTAGGTTGAGTTTGTTTATTAAGCATAGTTACTCTTCTTTGCACCATGATTTTGCTAGAAATATATGGATTTTAGATTGCAGACACCACAAACATCATTCTCCGGGGAATGGCGTGTTGCAAAAGGAAAGTGAAGTTTCATAAAATCATACCCTCTAAATTCTTCCCACCAGAAATGGGGAACTAGTAGTATCAGCATATCAAACAAGAAAGGTGGTGGCCTTTAAGTCTCAGTAAATCAACGTAATTTAGCTGTAAGATGAATTTGATTTTAGTACTGCAATAAAAATTTATCCTCCTTTTATGTGGCAATTTTGTGTTGTGTATCTAATGTACGCAAAGCACCAGCTCTCATCTTCTCAGGTGCTATAATTGCAGAGCTGAGCTAATTCACAGCCACTAACATCTTTTCCAACTTTCTATTCCAGGGCTGGGAGGCATTACAGATTGAATAGAGCTACAAAATAGCTATAGGCTTTGTCCTGTTTTCATGCATTTATAACTTCATCTTAAAGTCAATGCTGTTATAACATTGTTTACTGAATGTTTAATTTGCTGAGCACACAGAATTCCAGCTGAAGATAATGTGAATTGCAGGTGCTCAAAGTGCTGAAAAATAAACTGCCCCTTTTGTATTTAAATGTATGTTAATAGGGATCCATCAGGTTGTTGTGCTTCCACAATGATTAAAACATCAAAGAATTCAATAAATACATACATAAATAAATAATAATTTTGAAAAAAGAAAACCATTAAGTTGTACTTCCTATCTTTCATCCCAGCTCTTCCCGAAAGACTTGATCAGAACTTCCCGATGTCAATTAAAACCTTTCTTTTGCATTTAGCAGACTCTGAACCAGATTCTAAATGCCTGAGAAGAGACTTAAGCCTATATGGCTGAAGCACATGTCAGTCTGGGTCGCCACACTCCAGTGCAGAGACGCTGGACAGAGGGAATATAGAACACTGCATGTGACTTTCCAGCCCAGCATCACAGCAGCAAGTCCAGAGACCCCAGCATGTAGCAAAGGGCTTGTTGCACAGCAAACCAAGTCAGGGATGCAAAAATACACTCGTAATCAGGGTCTTGTTCACCCTGCTAGCTCTGCAAGGCAAAGCTCATGGGCTAAGCGTGAGGCCATGTTAACAGGATGTCAGAGGAGATTATGTATCATTTCTGCCATTCATTTCCTTTCCTGGACTTCAGCCTAAATCTTCAGTTCTTTTCAGGACATTTCAGAAAGCATTACATAAAACGAAAACCACAGGCTTGCATCTAAAATCCAAAATTAAGCTGTTATTCATATCTCCTGGTCACCTTCAGAGACAGATAAAGAACAAACTATGCCACTGTCCAATACAAAGGCTAATTTTTGGGGGTCATCTGGCCTTGGCTATATGACTGAAAAGCTGATCAGCTATTAGGACCACAAGCAAGGGAGGACAGAGAAAGGAAAAAAAGTTCCCTTACCCCTCACTGTTCAGTGTAGCAATTTTTTCCATTTATTATGGAGTAAATTTGTAGTCTACAGAGTAATTTCACTTTTACACCCTTTTCTGTAGCAATACATCCTTCAGCCATCCTCCTTAGCCCCCCTCCCCTCACCACACATCATGGAGGGAGCTACAAGATACATGGATAAGGAGGTGGCTACTTTGGGGCATAGTTTAAATTTCTAAGGTTTATTGTTGTGAGAATAGGATCACCTATTACCCCTTAATATTTTTTAAAAGCAGTTATTAGTATAAATTTTGGCCTCTCTTTCAAACTTCCATCATGTTCTTTTCTTGGTCTTTCCTAGAGTGAAAACCCAGTTGGTGTGTTCTGTGCATCCTAGAACTAAGTGTTCACCATGTCAAATCTTTGACTTCTGAGAGGAAATTGTATGTATTGTAGGAGCAAGAACGTATTGTGAGTCACTAGGTTTTTCTGCTGTCTGCATTAAACTCGAGTGAAATTGAAATCATACGTCAATCCCTCTTTAAATGCCTTTTCTTGGCAGGAAGAATGAAAGTTTGGCCTTTGAACTCTGATTGGCCTCATGCTGCTTGGTTGGTAGCTAACTCTCAGCCTTATTGGGTCCTCCCTGTTGTCAACAGGACAGATCTAGTCCAACAAAAGCAACATTTTGTCAACTACTTCTTCTTCCAGGAACCTGCCTTTTCCTCTGCTGCAACTGCTCTCTTTCTCCAGGTTCAGACAAGAAAAGAGTGGTGCATGAAAGGGACAGAGCTACAGAAGGAACCTTAAGTTCTTGTTTCCTATGGGCCTCATAATATTCTACCCTACTCGTAACATCATTAAGAGTGAACGCAGCACAGCCTCTTTCTTTAGCTAGTAAGGAGAATTATATAAATGGGGAAAAAATACTTTTAAGTGAGGAAGTCATAAGGAAAGAAGGGGAGCTTTTCTTAGGCCTCTCTCCAAATACCTCAGGAATATGATTTTGAGGTCCAGCTACAATAACCCAGCAAGGAAAACAGAATTACCTGTGACAGAGAAGGCAGCCAGCCAGGTAATACGAAGACAATACTTCGCTTCTTGCCAGCATCCTGCCACTAAGACAACAAGATCCCACACTTTAAGGCTCTTCTTAAGGGCATATGATAATTTATTTCCAGATGTTAAAAAATAGCTGTATGGAAGGGAGGAATGGGAAGAATGAGAAAAGGAGGAGACAAGGAGGATGGTTGCAGAGGAGGTTTCAGTTTCTTGTTGCAGGCTAGACAGGACATAGAGCTGCCTTTGATGCTCCCCTCTCTGGGATTCAGTATTCCCAGCCCACCAGGTTGAGAGAGAGAGAAGGCAGAGAGACCCAGTCCATCAAAAACGAGGGGCAAATAGCGCCACCCGTTGAGAGGTAACTAGCAGAGCAATACAGAAGGCCTTCCATAACCACAAGGGAGACTCAGGACCTCAGACTGCGCGGCAGTGGGAGAAGATTAGGCCCTGCCAGCTAAGGAACACGGGTATCTCTCTTCATAAAGAAAATATATGGGAAAAGGATTGCATTTTTCCGCAAGGGGAAAGGAAGAGACTGAAATGATGACCTAGAAACAGGGGATAACAAACACAATGGGGAACATACTAGAGAACTGATGACAGCCTTAGGCATGACTTCAATATAGCCTAGTAATTTACAGGAATGGATTAGCTGAGAACATCCCATAAAGAGTGCACAGTGTTTTCAATTAATGCTTAGGTATATACCATGATTATAAAATACCTTTGGGCTATCCATTTTTCAATGACATGTCTGTATTAATCCTGTATTTTTTTCACTAAGTGATGGCTGTTACTGACTGCTAAGAATGTTCTGCTTCAGTAAACTTTGATTTCACTTGCAGTTGTGCATTTATTAGGCAAGATTATCATCATCCAAGTTTCCAAGGTTGGGAATTCATTTGAAAAATATGTTCTATTTGCATTTAATTATCACATATTTACAGAGGAAAAATATAAACATGCCTGTTGTAGGCAAGGAATGGAGCCAGTAGTGTACTGCAGGCTTGGGATTGTGCTTTTTAATATAATCGAGCTACTGTTATAAATAATTCCACTGTGGAAAAAAATAATATTTTTTTTTTTCCTGATAGGTTAGGCTTTTTTAAAAAATGTAAAAAGGTAAGGATATTTTACAAAATACTAATATTACTGAGAGGGATATCTCCTATCACATGAGATATTATTAAAATTCACCTTGAAAGAGGATGCAAAGGCATAAAAAAACAACCCCCTCTGTGAGAAGTAGCTACCAGTTCCAGCTGCTAGAAGAAGAAAAAAAGAAATATATTCTTATAAGACACCAAAGCTAAAGAAAAAAATAACAAGATGAGGAAATGTCAAATTAATTTTTGGGAAACAAATCTTCTGTTCAAAGTTGACATAGTTCCAGTCGCTGCACAGACCTCTTACAGTGTCCCAAATATAATTGACTCGCAAAATGGAGATGAGGGATTCAGAATTTACATCAGAAAAGCAATAATTTTGAACAGATATTAGACAGTTGAAACAAATCTCATGGCATTTCAAAATTCCCGCATGAGTGATTTTCTGGTCTATTTGCTGTTTATCCTCTGTATGGATTTTGGTGAGCTGAAACAGAAAGAACAATAACTTCTTTTCAACAAAGAACATTCACCCTTCTACAGTGAGCTGGAGAAACCATCAGTGACAGTTACCAGGCTATTACTCAACACCTAGACAAAAAGCCCTCTCTCTCTATCGAACATGCTGCACTTAGATGGTACTAGGCTAGAAAAATATAGACCCTGTAGGGTATTGGTGGTCTGATGAGTGGGTGCTGGCTGCTGAGCCAAGAAGAAAGTAGCCTGGAGGCAAGCAAGGTGTTATATGCTGGTGAGAGTGTAGCCAAAGATGTCCATATGGTTTGTGAGGCATTTCACGGGGCCATACAGAGGTGTCTGTCTAGAAAGAGATGAGCAGCTCTTTGAACTAGACACCTAACTCACATGTAAACACCTACACTGCCAGAGACCTAAGCATATTATGACATTTGAAGTGCACAAGATGTGCTGGTGTGCCAGACATAACACAGACTTTACAGAAGTCCTGCATTTTCAACCAGCTTAAGGCTAGGGAGATTAGCCAAAGGTGTCCCAAACCAATCCAGACACCTGTGTCTAGGTAATCAAATCTCATGGCAGAGGAACATAGGTGTTTCTTAGTGGCTCCAGAAAAAGACCCTGTAGCCAAGAGGCACCCGTACTACTCAGGAGAAAGGAAACATGCCATATCAAACAAGACAGAGAAGCATCCCGTGTAATGACAGCTATGGAAGAGGCAGATGATCCTTCATGACAGTAAATGTCAGTATGTGAGACTTCCCCAGATACCAGTCATTTCATGCTGATAATTCCCCTGCTGTGAACTTACTGCATTACAAAAAATAAATATTTCCTAAAACTTCAACTTTAAGCAATTTCAAAGTGAGTTTAACCCTTCTTAGTTTGATTTTATTTTGAGACTCAAGCCTGTTGGCTTGAAAATTATTGTATTTTTTTTACTACTAGTTTTAACTATTATTGAATGAGTGAATACTAACTCCTCTCCCTCCTACTGCAAGAAGCATAATATTGTCATTCATTATACTGCTCTGTAATTACTTTTGTTTTTTATTTTCATCATCCTAATCTTTAGATGGTGTGAAAATAATTAGTTTATTTATATTTGTCTTCCATATTCTTGAACTTGGGATTTGGTGTATCAGGTGAGGTAATGATTTCTCTGGACTGGTAAGTTCTTACGACAAAATAAACACTTATCAAGATGCTAATACCATGACACAGATTCAGTTTCATATTTTTACTGATCATTTCAAAAGCCTTTATCTTTTGCCCTAACTACATCATTCTTTACTTTTGAAATTATTTGCCAACAATTTTCTACATCTAATTTTGGGCTCTTCTATCTACCTTTTAAAAAAGTAAAAATCGTATACGGGTGTATATTTTGCCAGAAGTGAGGAAACGTATATCATCATCTAAAGATATGTGACAACTAGAACTTCAGTCCTAGGTTTAAAAGACATTGTTGCACAACTCTTCTTTTAAGTTCAGCTCACTTTCAATAGGTCTACTTAGGTGTGTAAGACTCATTCATATGAATAAGTACTTGCAGTTATGTCCCATGATGAAAACAGAAAAAGGCTTCAGGCAATTGGACAGCTGATTGTTGGTGACTTGACATTTATGCAACTCATTCTTCCCATGAACAATAACATTTATTGTTCTGAGAGTTCAGGAACAAAGTGTAACAGGAACAAGTAAAAGATGGCTAAAATTAAAGTAAGGCAGAAAGGAAAGCCATAATGTAGAGCCATGGTTGTTATTTAATTTCCCTTCAGAAATGAGAGGGAAAAACAAGACCATTCTTTCATTCATTCTTCTCCTTTATAAAAAAACAAAACAAAACCAAAACAAAACCAAAACAAACAAAAAACAAACAAACAAACAAAAAAAACCAACCAAACAAACAAACAAAAAAAAAACCAAAAAAAAAAAACCAAAAAAAACCCACAAACTATGCAGATAGCAACCACAGAAACTCCAGACCAGGGGTCCTGCCTTGCTTGGGCCTAATTAAGAGCGTAAGATGACTTCAAATGAAAGCAAGACTTAAGCTGAATATGAAGTACCTCATCTCAATATGCACTGGTATTAAAAAGAATGGCATACCCATCTGTATACATACCACAGTATTCAAAGGGAAGATGAAAAAAATACCTAAAAGATTCATTCAAATTATTTTTCTCCATAAGGAACCAAATTCTGAGAGAGCAGATTGTCATCACTTATGATCAACAATAAGAAGTGTTAAAGTTTGAAAATCTTTAGATTTTCATTTAGGAATTGGAAAAAAAAGTCATTCAGTGGACCTATAGAACATCTGAAATGAAATTCTGGTTCCATGACTGGGTTTTTATTCCCTTCAGCAGATCCAAGATTTCCACCATAGAACTATTCAAAAATCTATCTAGAACTTAGATGGCAGATTCAGTCTTAGTTTCTCTCGATATTGGCTAAGATTTGGCTCATTCACTTTAGGTATTAAATCAAAAGAGTCTTTAGTTCTGAGAAAATGCACAACTGATTAGAATTAGCTAGGAGTAAGAAGCAGAACATGCTTATTGTTTATGTTAGTAAGTTGATTTCTGTGATTGGTATAATACTGTATGTAAAATATAAATTGTAAGTCATAGTCATACTCCTAAAAATAGAGAAATCAGAGTGATTTAAATCTGGAGTAGCTGAGATATCCTGATGCTGTTTAAGGAGCTTTGTGTCAGAGACAGTTGCTCCTCTAAAGTGTATGTTCTCTTATACCATCTGGTCTGCAGTATCTTGAAGAGAAACAAAGACTGAGAAAATCAAGATATGAAAAGTTAATGTTAGCAACTGTATCCCTTCACATGAAAAGTACCTGAAAAAGTATGGCTTCATATTTAATCCCTTTTCTGATGATGATTAGTAATTAACAACATCCTATTCACATAACCACATAAAGAAGTCAGTACTTGACCGTATTGACCAGGAAAGATGGAAATAGCTTTTCTTGTGAGCTTTATGGTGCATGCTCAGGTAGAAAAAGATCATCAAATTCCCTGCCATATGACATCTCACAGTCCTGCATCCATATCTTATTTGAAAAATACTAAACAGCTGTGAAACAATAAGAAACAACAACATAAAAAAAAATCTCTGTTGTGTTTTGATCTTATTAGATTGAGGCTGAGTAGTTTGGGTCAAGTCTTCTTTTATCAGTATTGTTCACATGCTGCTACAAAACATGTTCTAATACAGTGTATTCACAAATTCACTACATGGAACAGGACTGTAAAGCAAAACTGTCAGAACAAGCTTATTCTTACTGCGTGTACACCAGCTCTACTTCAGCAAAGAAAAGCCTTATTGTTTAACAGATTGAGACACACTAAAGCAAAATCAAATGACTTGCTGTCTGCTAGACAATCTATTGACTGGAACACTATAATTTATGCTGATTTTGAAAGGCCAAATCTTACAAAATCTAAGTGAAATTCTGCTACAGTATATTTAATGATTGAACGCAATAAGAGTTGCAGATACTGACATACTATAGCAAAAAGCTGTAACTTTCTTGAGGCAATTATGAAAATTAAAAATTGTCCGTTGTTTGCAGGTTTTGTGTGCATCTTTTTACATGTGGGTAATGGGAGAGTGGGACATATACCTTTCAGACTGTGGGTTTTAAGGGGGAGAAATTGTGCAATAATGGCTTTTCTATACCAATAATTTCCTTCCATAGATCACTGCACTCCTCAATTCATGTGTAAAGAGCCACAGCATCATTCACAGGAGAGCAAGAAGCACAAAGGAAGCAAATGTGAGGTGGAAATGGGCAGGGAAGGACAAAATCAGTAGATTCAGATCAGGAAGATGACAGATGACTATGCAGACTGAAGGTCTATCAGTTTGCTGCCTTCCTTCCATACACATTTTTGTATTTTTTTTTCCTGTTAACATTAATACCCTCAGTCACCTGAGTCATTCTGCCCTGGAAGCTTCTCAGTGTGAAAGGAAAGTCTGTGTGATGAGGCATTTGCAACCTGCTCCTTTCTCGCTAGTGACTCTGCTGCACCCTGTTTGTATGAAAGGAATTACATGGAGCAGGCTGACGAAATAGCCCTATGTCATGCAGCATGAGAACAATGTGTTCCTCATCGAGCTGAACAGAAGAGACCACGAAATGGAATCTGGTTTTGTCACTATATAAATACATTTATATAAATACATAATTAATTTCAAATTACATTCAATATATACAGATATATATTTTATATATAATATATACTACATTATATTAATTATATTTTAATATTTTAAATAAATATAAATAATAATACAAAATAAATATAAATTAAATTAAATATTAAATAATGATGTGCCTAATTGTTCAATATCATGGCCCAAATAATGGCAAAACTCAGCATCAGGGGCAGTTATTCCTGAACACAAGTGTGGAATTTAACAGACCACTATCTCCAATGTATTATGGTCCAGAAACAGGATCACAAGTTCTAGGGAGTGAAACACCATTACTACCGAAAGATTCTGATGTGAAATGGCCATCTAAGTGTTTTTAAAATTAGTTTGATAATGTGCATAATTTTTATTATTTCTGTTGTTTGGGATACTGAGAAATACTGAGTTGCAAAGCAATAATGTATATTATTAAAACCACTAAAGCACAAAACTTTTAAAACCACTACTTTTAAAAGATATAATTTCTGAGAGGTCTAGAAATTATAAAGAACTTCAGTTTCCTGTTCCATCCTTCTCTCTCACCTGGAGTGACCAGTGAAAATTAGTCTTGGACATAGATATCCCAGAAATGGTGGTGGCATGGAACAAATTAACATTGTTTCACAGGAAAAGTATACAGCCAGGGCTAAAATCTTTCAGTGGTCATATAAATCCTCAGCAGTTGAATGAAATGAGATTATAACACAGTAGCTAGAGAGCTGTGCTTACAATTTTGGCTTTTGCTGTTTGTTCAACTTCAGCACTAAAAATAACAAACAAGTCAGGCCTCCAGAACACATACAGGTTGTTTGAAAATTTTAAACTTTTTTTAAAAAATAACACATCTGAATACACTTTAGTGTTTCTTTCTTTTTAGCTTAACTGTACAATCAGAAAAGACAAAAATACAAGTTTAAACCAACGGAAGAAAAAAACTCCAGAAGATGAGGTCTTCAGAAAAATACTAACACTACAAAACTTTTATTGAAAGGACACATCACTGCAATACAAGTCAGAAAGATGATCATGTGTAAATATATGAAACTCTTGTATGTGTTGATTACTCTCTGGGAATTATGCATTGAATAATGGTGGAAAAGTAACATAGTAGACAAAAAAAAGGGACCATATAACATACTGAACTCTGAAAGAGGAGGAGTGTGCTGCGTTCCTGTTTGTCTAATATCACATTTTAATTTAAAACAAAAAATGAATTCTTCCCATTATAATTTGCAACCTCCGTTTCATAATGACTGTTCATTTTGAGTAAATACATGAAGTTAAAGAAACTCCAGAAGGAAGAGGATTTTGTTACATTTAACCTACCATAATTAATGTATCAGTAAATACATATTGCATTAGCCTTCAGCAAGTGCAAGGAATTTACAGTATCCCTTTACAGTGTCATTTCCTATTGCAAGAAACATGATAATGGTTTATAAACAAGAGAACTGCACACCTTCGTCTTATGAAGATGCTAAGTTTGTCCTCACAATGCTTTGTTTGCATGTAACTATCTGAAGTTTGGGTGATGTGTGTAGCAGCATTGAGCTGTGCCACAGTACTGCCTCTCAGGGCTCTCCTGAACTGCATAGCCCAGCACAACCCCACTGCTGCTGCAGTCCCAGTGCAGCTGTGGAGACCCCAGTGGCATCTCCAGCCTGATGCCCACCTGGGTGTTCCAGTGCTGGCTTCAGGTGAGAAGATGCTTTGAGACCACAAGCAGGGGCTTTGCAGGCCACCTGAAACCCTCAGGGCACCCTTGGAGAATTATTGCTCTGGAGTATTTGAAATTGGGTTCAAACGACAAAGATTAATCGATTAGGCAGCTCATTAAGGCAGCACAGGCACCTTACAGCCAGAGCTTCGTGACCAGGTCTATCATGACAAAAACCTTGTTCCTGGAAGTAATTCCACTACCAGTCAGGACTAAACACAAATAAAAATATTCACAAAATGAACAACAGCAATAAACCAAACAGAACTCCACAAAACATAGGTGTGGATCAGGAAGGATCGTTGTTGACACTGTCATGCCTTGTTTGGGTTTACAAACCAGTAAACTATTCTTATCAAACTAGTAAATACAAACTTTTCAAAAATCTTCCTCTATTTTTTTTTTTCTTAGACGTGTGAAGAAGGTGATTGCTTGCTCTGAAGTATAGTAACATAATATATAAAGTAATATAGTGCTGTATATAATTAAAATACTATTGCTTTAAAAAAAAAAAAACCTTCAGAAAATGTACTGGGCAGTTTCTCTTGGACTGATATTCCAAGACATACTGGGAAGATCTAAAGTGATAAACAATACCTCATTTTACGAGATTTTAATGTGACCTTTTTTCAGAGTAAGACTACAAAACAAATAATATTCCATTGTTTTCATGTACTATTAATAGATAATTATCTTTTGAGTATAGTTGCTGAAGTAGATTATTGTATTTTTCTTTCCTTTCAAAAGCTGGGTTAAAACCTGCTTAGGTTCTGTGAGAAATGTTTTTTGCAATATTAGGTCAGTTGCAGCTAAAGTTCATACATAAAATTTGTTTCCATTGTACAAAAAAACCCAAAGAATTCAATTAGAACAGAGCAGATGCCTTGTCTGAAAAATAGCAGGCTGCTGTTCTCATAAGATAGGACATATTGTACTTGATCCCAAAACTCTTCAACCATTCTAATATATTTGTTTTACTTCCATAGTCAGAAGAACCCTCAAACTTAGGCATAACCAGACTTTATTATTCTGCTATTCACAAACTTAGAGAAAAAAACTGTCTTTGTTTCAAAGAACTTGCTATTCAAAGACACAATTTAATAGGATTACAACATGAATAGTTACACTCAACCTTACTATCTATAAATGTACAATTGTAATGTACAAAAATACCTGCTTGTAAACATACTACTTTTATTTACTATGCTTAATGTTCTTGTTCAAGGCCCATGAAAACCAATGAGAATGTAAATTATTAGGTGTTTTTTCTTAGAATTTCTGTCAGACTAGAAGTAGGCTACAGCTCTCCTGATTTCTGGTGACTACAAGGTTGCTATCTGTACTTGAGCTAGGTGTTCCCAAGCAGTGGTTGTATGGTGCCACTCATCTGATCAGATACCAGTGCCTGCTTTGGGATATGATTAATTGCTCTCTAGGCTCCACAGGCTGTGCTGATCAGATCTCCATGAACTGTGCCGGACCTAGGACATCCTTCCAGCAGAAACATAAAGCTGAAACCAACCCCAAGGTATTTAAGGAATCCAAGACTGAACTGGTTGGTTCCACTGTTATTTTTTTATATATGTACAAGGTAACATGAAGGTTCTATTACAAAACTTGTATATATGCATGGACAAGGTTTTCCTGAAAGGGTGAAAGAAAGGATCCTGCCACCTCCCATCAGCCTCCTTCTCAAACAGCAGGAGCAGCAGCTTGCAAACCTCAAGCCTACAGAAATGCCTAACCTTTCCTCAGCTCTTCTTGCTGAAGAAATAAGCTGTGATGTTCTGCAGCAGCTGGGGAATGTGTCACTATTGCCTACTTCAGCTTCTTATCCAGCTTGGTGCAGAGATACGTGAGAAGCAGAATGGTACTGTCCTCACCCCCTCTTTTATTGAGGATTGTTCACTTATGCATGTGCATGCATACCCTTATGCACACATGCAGGCACATAAACTCATCCATCTCCACTTTTACAGAAGAATCTGTTTGAAGAAGAAAGAGAAAAATTTCCAAGCCTTTATTTATTCAGAAAACAATTTTGCAACATTTACATGGGTGATGGGGTTGCAACTTCAGGTATGAACCAGTCAATCTATAGAGAGCTGTTTTGAAGTTATTCATGTAGTGCAGTACTGTTGGCTAAAGACGAACACGCTGCCAGGAGTTTGTTGCTGTTGTAGTGAGAGGTGAGAGTGAAATGTATCATTGCACAGATATCGTGTCTGTACTAAGGCCGAATCTTACAGGCATAGTCTTTGATACTCTGCTAATAACTCTTAGTTATACCAGGGTAATACAGAGGTGGGCATACATAAAATGCCTGAGCTAGACTCATACTCAATGGATTTTATAATGTGTCATTTTAAATCTACCATTAGACTTGTTTTCATTGTTTATAAACACGCATTTCCAAAACAACACTGAAAGGGAAAAAAAACGAAAAAAGAAACCATCCCAAACTTCACACGCTCTTGCCACAAATACAGGATGTCTTAAGCTGCAAATCCAGCTCTGGACATCAGCTGGGAGCCACACTTATCAATTGTTGTGTCCACATGTTTAAATCCCAGGAAGCAGAACCATTTCAAGCTACCATCATGACACTACTTTCTTCTTTGCATTGCAGTCTAAAAATTACTGTTACATTCTCAGCAAAACTATGACATCAAATAAATATTATATAAGGGCAGTACTTAAATATGTTATAAAAGGGCAGAATAACATCATAAAGGGAAAGTATTTGTGACTCATTTATAAGTGAGTTTTCCTAATGTGCTGTGTAGAATTTAAATTAATGGAAAATTCAAGAAATATTCTACATAAGGCAGAGCCCAAAAATGCAGAAGGTTATGCAAGGCTAACTGTAAAAATAAGCAGATGAGTCCTCTAAAATAATATTGCAACATTTTTTGGCTTCCATTTATTGGTTGCCATAGGATTTTTACTCAGTGAGCAACTGCTAAACACAAGGCTGCCTCATACCATAGCTTAGCTTTTAGGAGAAGAAAAATATTAACAATGTTTAATGAACACACTTGTCTGGAGAAGTATTAGCAAATGCTAGGAACTGATTTTCCTACTGCCTAAAACCAGAGAGATTTGCAAGTGCTGTGTTTATTTTGCTGTGCCCAATTTGAATCTTCTTCTCTGACAACACACAGATCTCTCTCCCAAATAAACAGTGATTTGTTTTATGGGAAGTTGTGGGGGGGAGAAAGTCTAAGAGCAAACAGGTTTAAACACTATGTACATAACAGAAAGGGTCACAAAGCACCTTTAATGAGCTATTTGAGTTACACCAGCTGCTTCTGGAGCCAGAGAGCACATCCTCTGGTGGACACTGAAGGAAAGAACTAGGAAATGCTTTTCTAAAGCATCTAATTTCTCTACTTAATAGGTCTTTTATTTCACCAGTTGCACATCCTATATGGAAGTATAACAAGAGGAAAATAAAACAATGACATGCTATGAAAAGTAAATAAATGTATTTGCTCCTCATCTTTTATTCAGTCTCCCAGTATATCTTGATACATCAACATTCACAATTACTACTTTTATTATGATGATTTATGCTGTCTTTGCAGTTAGATTTATTTCTGGGTTTCGTCCAACGACTGCTTGATGCAAAAAGCTTAAAGCAGCCCACATGTGCCCATGGCTGAGCGCTTACTCACTTATTACATAAGGGTTAGGCTTCCTTTGGCCTGAAATCCTTCTGGGTCAACAACATTTGCAAGCTTATTTCACAAGAGCCCATTTGTGAAGACAGAAGGGAGAATTTTCCCACATAAAATACATGCCAATTTACATTTTTAAAGGTACAAAACTGTTGACATCTAGAAAACTCTCAATCTAATGAGCAAGTAGTGTTCTGAACTTTATGTCTTCAAAGGTAAGGTCTTCCAGACCACTCTACATGGATCCCTATACAGACATACACAACTCTATGGCTACCTACTCTACTCTCTACAACTACCTAAAATGAGGCTGTAGCAAGGTGAGTGTTGGTCTCTTCTCCCAAGTAATAAGAGATGAGATGAGAGGAAATGGCCTCAAGTTGCACCAGGGGAGGTTTAGATCGGAAATTAGGACAGATTAGATATTCTTTACTGAAAGAGTGGTGAAGCATTGAAGCAGGCTGCTTAGGGAAGTGGTGGAGTCACCATCTCTGGAGATGTTAAAAGAGATGTGTAGATGTGGTACTTCAGGACATCGTTTAGTAGGCATGCTGGTGTTGTGCTGATGGTTGGACTTGATGGTCTTAGAGGTCTTTTCCAAACTTAACAATTATATGAGTCCATGACATGCCCAGCCATTGCCATCTAAGATGTTTGGGGGCACCTTACCACATCTCTAGCTGCCACATCACAAGAGGACCTTCTTTTATAGTTCCTGTGTCACATCTGCAAGTCTTGAGTACATGTCTTGGATACCTGGTGGATCCCAAAAGGAATGAGTCGTTTTGTGCATGCTAACAAACTGGGGTTCTGGCAAACAGAGAGGATTAATCCCATCTAACTTTAGACATATATGCTTGAGATAGTCACAAGGGGTTCTTTTCATAGTCAGCAGAGAAATAGTTGTCAGCATTTAGATGGACAAATCCCATGCCTGAACTCCACTTCTGTAAGTCGTAACTCACAGCTTCAACAGCTTTAGATAGTCTGAATCTTGCTCTTGTTTTCCATGTGCGTGTAAATCTGGAAGTGGGTTTCTCTGCCCCTCTGCAAATACCTTGATTTAAGAGATGAGAGGCAGAACAAAGCTTGGGCTTTTCTACATTGACTCCAGAACCGTGGTTAGCCTTCCCTGCTGTGCTCTGACAGCGCAGCCTTTCGTTGCAAAAACCATCTTAGAACAAGATTTGAAATTGCCTAAATATCACAGTCTTCAGTCTAGTTCTGCAGTAAAAGTATGACGATTCCACCCCAGAAAATGAAGGCTACAGTCTATCTACTAACCTCCAGAAAGAAGGTCATTCCTAGGTCTCTAGGGATTATATCTGTTGTTCCTTCAGCTGACTGGAACTAGCAGTAAATTGGTGGCGTCAAGAAGCTGTGAGGAAATATTGAAAGATGTGGTTAAGACAGTTTTTTCCACTTCTCTGAAAAATAGACATCCAATAGCTGCAAAGTTAGAAACATTACTTATGGATGGTAGCAGCAATATTCAGAGTTTCTTAATTCCATTTACCATTAAAAAGGTAGGATGTCTTCTACCCTTTAGAAAATTGCTGTTTCTGAGGTAGATAGCCTTTGGATATAACGCACACATTTCTAACAGTGTGCTCGCTATGGCAGCCTCCAAATGCACTCTGAATTACTTAGCATAAACCACAAGGTAGCAAGCGTCACTTACAATTGCAGTTGTCCTAAATAAAAGCAAAGTGTATTGGCAGAGTAGAAAAAGTAAGAACATAAACCTGTTTCAACATAAAGAGGTATTTTTGTCTTTGTTCTGCAATTTAGGAAAACAGTTTGCCAAAAGTCTATGATTTCTTGTATTGAATACCCCATATCTACTAGGTTTGTTATCTTTGTGACTTATTTATAGGCAAGACAATCCAAAATGTAAAAACTTGATTTCTATAAACATTACTAACTACAAAAAGTGGTGATTATGATGTTGAAGGAGAATTGTAGAAGTACTCTTGTTAAATCATGGAGGTACGTTAACAATAAATTTCAAGGCATTTTGCAAAATCAGTTGTACAATCTCAGCTTACTTGATGGAAAAAATAAGGCACAATCTTCCTCTTGCTCAACTAGCAAAAAGGAGGAGTCAAAATACCACTTGGCCCTTGACACCTCGGCTCAGTAATGGTTCTACACACGGGTCGAAGGGCATTATCTTCCTTACCTTTACCTATGCAGACAGACTAGTCAGAAAGGAAAAGAAAGAGTAAGGGAACAATCTCCCTGCATCTTCTGTGCTCTGAGGACATAAAACCAACCTTGACCTTGTCCTGGCTTCCTATATACAGCTAAATTTATTCCAGAAAAGTCCTGTAGTACATTTTGGATTATTCTCATTGCCTGATCAATCAGGAGGGAGGAAATCAGATGAATTTGACTTCCCTAGTTTTATCAGCTGCAGTCAACAGCAAAATGTCAGTGGAATTCTCTGAATCATGTATTTCATGCTGCCTGATGTTCCTTTTTTAAATTAAAGACAGCAAATTGCTAACTTTCTGACAAATCTCGCTGCTGTCCTGAGGTTACATGAGATCACTAGTTATTCATGTTAGCAGCTCCTTAGACAGAGCAAAGACTCAATATTCTACACAGTACCAAGAAAACGGATTTGTCAACATTTCTCATCAAGTTAAAAAGGAAAAAAAAAAAGCTGTTTTTTCTTTCTCTACAATAAAATCTCTGTTGCAATCATATTGCTCTTCCAAGATATGTTCCTTTGACTGAATATTATAGAGTTTATAAAAAGAAACAACTGGAAAAATATGCATGTACTCACTCATCTTGAGCATGTTGATTTGATTTGCCTTGATTTGAGCTACCAAGGAGAGTAGGCACATTATGTAATTTTTGAAGCAACATTTTTTCTAATAAAAGTTTGTATGTTGTAAAATCTTTTTACCTTAATACAGCTGTCAGAAACTTGGTACCCAGAAGACCTGCAAAAACCCACAGATGCTCTCCATCTTACAGCTGCTCTAAAGGCTCTTCACATGGATCTGGAGCATTTCTTGCTAATGTGAAATCTAAAATGCTTAATTAGCAATTACAAACACTTTGAAATTACAAATAATCCAGTTATGATGATTATGCATAGGAGGGAGTAGAACATAGCAAAATATGAAGTAATAAAATGTTCATTGGTGACAAGGAAGCATCAACTCCTCTCTTATAGCAGGCTGATATTGAGCTTTTAAAATTAAACCATAACTGCATGAAATTGAACATTTTTTTTTTCAACCCATGATATTCTAATAGTGACTAAAATGCATGCTTAAATTTTATTTTAATTTCCAATGACTGAATTAGATCTAATGTTAACTATTATCTGTTATGAGAGAAACAATGAACTAACTAACTTGCGAGGAAAAAAACGATGATAAAGACTGGATTGCACTATGCAAGTGATCACTACTTGGGACTAGCAGTCCTTATGGAGCAATGGGACTCTTCTTGTGGAAGCAAACACAAATATCCAAGTCAGACACTCAGAGCAAACACTAAAATTGTCTTTTTAAGGGTAAGCGTAGACCATAAGTGTGCACTTTGTATAGCACAACATGTGTGGGTTGCCAAGTCAAGTCTCAGAATCAGCAGAAACCAGACACTTACTGACCTCTACCCTATACCATGAAGAACTTGGCTGGACCCACACAGCACACTATTCCTAGATGTGCTTGTAGTAAGGATATTTACAATTACAGCTGGAAGCATTTGGTTTTAAGGGTACATTCAGTCACAACTGAAGGGAGGAAGGTATCTGTTTTCTGTAGCTGCCCTCCACGTCTCCAGCACATGGCTGTAGATGAGGGAAGCAGAGGCAGAGCAGTCCAGACTCTTATGGCAGCAGTGAGTGCTGCCTGCGTGCTCCAGGCAGCAGGCAGGGACAGCAGGCGTGGGCAGAAGGAGCAGGCAGAGACAGTGGCAGGAGCAGCAGACAGAGGCAGCAGCCTCCTGTCCTGCTACCCTCCAGCGAGTAGCAGCTCTCCCATCTTCCTTGCTGACCAATTACACACAATTAGATGAGCACGCAGAAAAGAACATCATCGTTGGCACTGCTGTGTCACAACACCTCTTTTCACATTGTCACTTTGATTTGCTTTGTGGAGGCCGAAAGTTCAGATCTGGAACTTCCTGTGAGGAAGGGCTGCCCAACGCCCATCTCAAACAAGCTGTTTGCTTAACACTGCTGTTTGGAGATTACATGGGAAAAGTCAAGCTCGATGACAGCTCCACAGGTTTTTACAGGGGCCTTATTGAGCACAAAGTATTTCAGTCTTTCCAGGACTGACTCAGGTGTCAGAGGGCAAGTGGGAAGCATGGACAAATACACTGTTTCCTTCTTTGTGTGCTGCCTTTGCAATAGGTGTTTTGCTAACCTAATCAGATGAAGATAAACACCTTGCAACACACTGTATAACTGACGTCAGCTTTTTGTGTGCTTGGAATGATGTCAGCACCAGCTTTGCAACTGTGCTTTAATCTCTTGAGCAGAAATAAATGCAGCAGCTAACCTATTACTTTCCACAGGCTGCCACACCAAGATTATTTTATTTTTCCCCTGCAGGCTATGGATGTTGTGTGAAGGAGGCAGGAGAGCCAGAACAACGTGATCTACTCCTGTAGTGAGCCACTTTTTGTGAGGAGTCTAAACGAATTTAAATTGAATGATAACTAGAATAAATAACACCTCTCAGTATATGAGTCAGGCTGATTTAGGCCCTTAAAGAAATAGATTTCATTATTTATATCAACACAAATAACATTAAATTCTTAGGATTTGCACTACCAACACTCTAAGGACATAATCACTTACATTTACATGCACTATATAGTTAAACTTTCCAAGCCAAATATGGCCTAGAATTTCAAACTTGCCTAGAGGTCTCTGGGGAGGCTTCTCAGGAAGATCAGGACTTCAAGCAAATAGCCCAAATTGTCTTAATTCAGAAGTCAAAAAAGCAGGAGGCATGGAAACTGGTATCAAGAATGTAGCTATCAATGACATTGGGAAAAGCAAGTCAGTGCCAGAACTGGCCTCATTTAAGGTGGTTGGTTGTTTTCTTTTTTTTAAAGAAATTTTCCTCAGTCATTTTTCATGTTCCAGTGCAATTACACCATAATATTACAGGTCATTTATACCCCGCTTTACTTACACTTTGATTTCAATTTATCTCATCATGTTACCAATTTTCAACATTTGCTTCTACTGAAAGAATAGGAAAGTTACAAGCTAGTAAAGTTGTTAGCTATATTGTCACTTATTAAATTAGCCAGTTTTTCATTGAAACTTAAGAGAAAAAATTATAAATAAAGAACTGATCATTACTAATTCATTTGGTATTCATTATGCTATTAGTCACAGAGCTCACTCATACATTTCCAAATTTTAACATAATCATTTCAGGATGAGGAGTATTATTTTTTTCCCCTTCCCAATAACTTTTCCTTGGCATCGCATTTCATACTGTTCTTCTCTGACTGACAGGAAAGTGCGGTTTGGGGTTTTAGGAGATTTGGTTGGGCTTTTATTTTATATTTTCTTTTAAGAAACACAGGTTTACCAAAGTTATTTCATCTCTAATAGAATCCATTTCACCATATCATATCACCATAACACTTGCGTACCTCAGTAAAGCTAAGGGATCATGTTATATGATATGGTGCCAGAGGGATAATTGTCACTTGTTTGTGTAGTCCTGAAGAAAAACCTGTAGTTTAAAATCACACACAGTGCTGCACTGACAAAATAAATGTAGTGGTAAATAATAACTTTTAAAAAACCAAACAAATCTGTTTTTTCCTTTTTTCTTTTTAATCAGGATGAAGAGGTAGAGGAGACAGAGGGACTGGGGAGCTTCTGCTGCCACAGGTTCCTACTCTGTGGAGTATTTTTGTTTGCAGACATGGCTTTTCACTCCACATTTGTGAGATTATCCCTTTCCCCTAGACCAGAAAGAATCTGAGCCCATCTGGTAGTCTCTGCTCAGCAAACTGCATTTACTACCCCAAATGAGAGTTCAGCAAAGCTAGGAAGGCTGCTGAAGCATTTCCGTAGCAAGCAGAGGTATACAGGTACTCCTCTAACAGTGTCCATGAAGCAGGAACAAAAAAGAGCCAGAAATCATCTGTTTGAATTACAGATCTCCCTCTCAGGTTTCACTTTAGGGACAAAGAAGCTTCAAAAACCAGGCTCCCCTTCAGGGTTTTATAAAGCTTACTTCAGCTGCCAAAGGATTCCTCCCCAGCAACACCAAGAAAGCTTTTGCCTATAATAAAAAAATGACTGCTTACAAGTAATAATTAGTCAGCAGCAATTTTTCATAAAATTACTGGCAGTGAAAAAGTAAGCATGCAGGCTGCTGTAATGTTAAGGTCTAACTACTTCCACCCAAACAGAACAGAAGCCGCTCGCATAAGTTTTAGTGGAGGAGAAGGAAACCCTCAGTATTCCCCTCTCCTCCTCTCTACGATTACAATCTGCTTTTTTTCTAACACACATTTACTGTAGGAGTTTGATTTGAAAGAGTTTCAACTAATTCAAACTTTGGCTGCAGGCATACAGAGCGCTTAAAAAATGATCTTCAAGTATTTCTACATGTTAATAACATTTCTTGTTGATGCTACAATCAATGATTTTAATTCTCAACCTATCGACTGAAATATTCAACACATGCAGGAATTACCTAGGATGAAATCATGTAGTACAAAGTTAGCCAGACTGACAATAATCCCTGTGCTCGCAGTTTTGGTGGAATATAATCCCATTTTGAAGTGGAGGAGTTCAGGGCAGGGGGGGGTATTTCTTCAGAGGTGATCATCACCTTTGGCCTTTTCAAACAATAGAACTGCTTAAGAAGAGACTGTATCCTTTTCAAATTAAGGCCCTCTTCAAACTGTCTTTTCTTAATGGACCAGGATTCACCTGTCCTGCTTCATCTTCACAAAGCACCTTATTACTCCACATACACCTACAAGATCTCTCTATGCCCATCTATTAATTATCATCCAAGATCAATGACAAAACCAGAATCCAGCCTTGAATAAAACACAGTAAATTAGGAGGTGCTTCTTCACAGCCATTCTTTTTGGAATCGAGGGGCAAGTGCAAGGAGCACATTTCTCTAGGACTTTGTAAAGTGCAAGTGCCAGCTTATACCATTTTGGTATCTCTCTTCAGCAGTCAAAAAGCCTCCCATCACCAAAAGTCATAATTTCTTGCTGCATTTCAATATCCTCTTTGAAAGAGCTAAATGGGCTTAATAAGTAGTATGGACAAGCCAAAAGAAAATAAACAAAATAAAAGCCATTTTAATTCATAGTAAATGGCAAAATTTTTGATGAAAAGGCTTACAGTGTTACCTTGTAAATGAAAGTGCAAATCTTTCTAAGCTCACAGGTCTGGCAAGAACTTGTCAGCAGGACAAAAAAATACCAGCTAAATGGTCCTAATGGAGCAAACACCTGCAGCACATTCAGGAAGAACATCATTCACTACTGAAGTTTAGTTAAATATGCACAATTTTATTTATTGAAGAGATTAGGACAAAAACATTAAACCAAATACATGACAAAGCACCAGAGGCAGTAAAACCCCACCATGCACATCACCAATCTTTCCTCCTATAAGGTACTTATAAAATAAAAAAAGTCCTTCTTGACACAGCACCATCTTCAGAGTGTAAAAACATTACTCCTTTATATTCTTGTTTACCAAAATAGAACCAAGGCAGGTCAGCTGCAGCTAGCTTTGTCTCTTGATAAAGAACTGTGAAACATCCTCTTGAGAGTGGGACCATAACTTTCCTGCAAGGCAGGCAAATAGCATCCATACGTCAAATGCCAAGTAGCTGTACGCACATGCCACATACTATAATTAAGCACAAATTCAAGTAACATTTACATACTACAGAGTCCACATGTACCTACCCAAAAAACATGACCACTTCACAAAACGTATACAGGCAGTAATATCAGAACAACTGAGGTACTGGAAACACAAATATTTATGCCGAGAGATTTCAGTATCATACAGCAATATAAAAGCAGTAATAAAAACATTTGCCAGTCTAAATCAAATAAAGCTATCTAGAAAAAAAAAAGCTAAATAAAAAGTTATTTAGGGACAGAAATACCTGAACAGAAAAGAAGTGTGTTAACTACAGCATGTAACATGTCATCCCAAGTCAACCCGTAATTGAAGTACTGGCTTAATACATCACTACTGTGACATTTTCTTCAATAAATAGAATAAGTCTTGACAATACAAAAGGTGCATATTACTGTGTATGTTTCAAGAGGAATATCTGTAATATAAATGTTCAGCTTATTAATACCCTCTTATTTCTTATTCTGGACACAAACAAAAACCAAACCAAAACAATTCTTTTTCCAAGTTGAGAGGAATTTAAAGAAAAAAGCCCACAATACTCTTCTTAAGTAATAAAGAGCCCTCTATTTACATGTGGGCCAGTCAGTTAAAGAAGAGATTGGTTCTCATATAAAGACACAACTAAGGGCTTTCTGCCCCTTCTAGTCTTATACGTGCAGCATGGCAGATATGGAAGCCAGTATCTCGTATCTTTAAAAAAAAAGTTATATAGTTTTCTTCTTTTTTTCCCCTATTATAGCACTAATGCATCTGGAAGTTCGAGTTATAATAGCTTCCTGCAACAAACCATATGACACAAAACAGAAAAGCTTGTTAAATGACAGTTACTTCCCTTTAAGGGAACAAAGCATTAAAATGTCATTTCCTGACAAGAATATTAAGTAGTTTATTTAGAAGAAATGAATTGAAAGTAGCTATCAAGAGACATGAACCAAAATTTTGTTTGTTTTTAGCACCCACTTTTCATGTCCATCTTTGCACACCTAATTTTTTTCTTAAATTAACCCCATTAATTATTAGATATCTGATTAAAAAAAAGTTAGCCAATTGTACTTTCCCTGAATAATGGCTGAAGTTAAATATCTAACAGTGCGATGCCAAGATGTGAGCTGAGGCAAAAGTTTCTATTTGTCATGATTTACCACTATTTTTAATGGAACAGAAACAGGAGTGATACAGCTGCACCAGAGTTGGCATGTGCAGTCTCCTTGGCTCCAAAAAGGTGAGAAGCTACAATTGCTCCATGCTGCCTTTTCTCCTCCAAATCAATCTAACCTGATAGCAAGCTCCCCCCACCCCCCCAGTCTGTCCCCATGCTACATTTGTTATATTAGCTCCTTGTGGAGGTTCCTTCTCAATCAGAGGACCTCTGAGTGTCTTTTGCTACCAAGCTAGGCTGATGTAGGATGTGATTTAACACGGTCAGGAAGGGCTCCTTCATGCGTCCATCTCCAGGTTGTGTACCTTCTGAACACCAGTCTTTGTGCTCAGTTAAAGAATGGGTCCAAGTCTTCTTCCATGTTGACATCAGGCACCAGCTGATCTGATACTTCCTTAGCACCATATCCTGAATTCGATACATTAAAATCTGTAGAAAACCATGGATGGTCCAGAATTTCCTGTGAAGTCAGCCTTTCTGATGGCTCCCGACGCAGTATGCTACGTATGAGGCATTTTGCCTTGGGGGATAGAGTTTCTGGAATGTTAAACTGCCCACGACGGATCTTGCTGAAGAGGGAACTAGGCTCAATGTCATGGAAAGGATAGCGTCCAACTAACATGGTATAAAGCATGACACCTAGACTCCATACGTCCGCTGCTTTGCCAGAGTAGCTGCCATTTGTGTTCAAGATCTCTGGACTCACATAGGCTGGGCATCCATGCTTATCAGAAAGAGAGTCATCATTTCCTCTTAAAATATAAGCATCTTCTAGGCTTTCCAGTTTCACTCTCGTCCTGCAGGCAAAAAAACCCAAAACCATCAAGGTAAGCAAACATCAAAACAGAATTTCCAGGCTCTTACAATTACATGATTATAATAGTAATACTCTACGAATTCAACAACAGAAGTACATCAATTTAAAATCCCACTCATAGCACTTGTCAAAGATAATTATCATGTATCTTCTATACTGATTACATAGAGACATATAGGGAATATTTCCACACACAGAACTACAAGAATTCAAACACAGTTATGTCATTAAACTTATCAGAAATGTCTTAAAAAGATAAAAGTACTTGCCACATTCATGCTTTTGCTAAATTTCATGTAGACATGATCTCCAGAGACATAAGCCTCAAGATTACTTCTGCCAACTGCACTCTAACGTACCTGTGGAGGACTCAGTCCAAATACAAGTCTAGTCATAACTAGACGAGGATATTGACACCTTCACACTGGTCAGCAGTTATTTGCACCTGGAATTCTACAAGATTCAATACGAATAAAATCATTACTCTGACCCTAAATAATCCTGCTGACCAACTAACATTTTTCGTTATCCCAGCACCAAGAGCAGTTTTAACAGATCTCAGTCATCCTAAACATACCTTTGGGCAAAAGGAGATCAGTTGAGCTGAATGCCAAGATTAACAGCAAGCTTATCTACCCAGCTGCACCAGAAGAGCTCCTCACCTTGCAATGAAAGAAGAGTCTAGGAAAGGGCTTGCAGAGAAATGACAGGGATGCCTTACCTAGATTGCAAACTCCTTCTGCCTGCAAAACACAACTTGTCATTGTTTTGCAGTAATTATCTCTGCAAGAGAATTTTCTTCCCTTACAGTTATTACACAGGAGCAGAATTACACCAAACTTGCTTGTCATAGCACTAGACGAACATAAGCTTTCTTTCCTCTTAATTCTCACTGCTAGCATCTGCAACTATATTTAAAAATCTACCCCCATTAAAGGCATCCAAAAGTAATACCCACTACCCTTTAGATAATTTGCCAACAATAGCTGGCTCTGTGAACAGAATAACTGCAATGAAAAAGGACTTGTTCAGTGCATCTGTACAGAAGAATGACCTAGCACTTGTGAAGGCTTTCTTTTCAACATCTTGGGATCATAACTCAACTTTGGGTGTTACTGTCCTCGTCCTTCAACCTCACCTCACTGTATGACCACTCTTAGCCCTGTATCATGACCATGTTCCCGTAACACAGACACTCACAGGCAGGGACTGAACTTCATCCCAGAAAGCAGAACTCGTGTCTCTCAACTAAAGCACATCATTTAACAGGCAATTAAAACAGACAAGCGGAGCCCTGTTTCTTAAATGTTTACTGAAGACAACATTGCTTGGGCTTGAGTTGCAAAAGACACCAACTTTGGCTTAGACTTGGTTCCAGGACAGTTCACCACTATCTTCTTTGAATCAACAGAACAGTATTTTACTCCATGGAGTACTTCAGAGGCAACCATGCCATAAACTCTCATAGTGACACTTGAACCTTTTCAACAGTTAGAGACATTTACTAGCAGAGGTGTAAGCCTGCTTGGCAATGTGCCTCAAATCAGGAAGTCATAAATACAGAATTCAAAATACCTGGCTCCCAAGCACACAGTGTGTCAAGGCAGCTCCTTCTCTCCTTGAACAGGCCAGTGTTTCCTCCTCCATTGCAGATACTGATGGGGTTTGTGCAACACACCTGCTTCCTGATTAATTACCAATTACCAGCCTAACAGCACTTCTCCTGCCAATGGGCAACCCCTTCATTAGCACTCAAACAATACTTTACAGCAGCTATACCTCACACAGGAAGCTGGTTCCAAGGAGAAACTTAACTACAATTATCACAACCACAGCAATTTCCGGCTGTACACAGCTCAGAGTCCAAAACAGGAGAGTGACTAGAGAAGAGTTCTTTCACAATGCTCAGCTTCTATATGTGCCTGCACCTGCATGGCTTAGGAAGAGCAATGAGGAGAAATGCCCAGAGAAAAAAAAACATGCCAAGGAGGGCTGAGAACAAGACAAGTGGAAATTAAAGGAAAGGCAGGGACATGGGCTGCTGTTTCACTGGCATTACCCACCTCAGTTTTTCCACAGAAAAGTACATGTAGCAATAAAACGCTAAGCCCAGCTACTCAAACATGCATTAAGTCACTGAACTGCCAGACAGGAAAGCACGGGCTCACCCTTCGAAGTAACAGAAGCAGAACCCACACACAGGGAGTGGGGTAAAGCATGTTATTTATAAACAACATACAGCAGGGAATTCACACACACACAAACACACACTCTCCTTTCATCCCAGCGTCAACAGCACAGGGAAACGCTGTTTGCTGTCCCACCCTATTTTACATTCTGAGAGTTGCCAAAAAAATGAGAGGAACAATTCAATGAGGTGATTTTATATTACGAAAATCACTGGAATTCCCTAATCTCTTATTTTCTACAATGGATGCAGTTCAGAACCACAAAGAGCAGACTGCAAAGTGTGTCAAAAAATCATCCTTCTCTCCAACAGGACAAATCATTTCTTGATAATAAAAGAGAAGCAGCACACAAAAGCCTTAACCCTGTTTTTCTTCTCCTGCAAGGTGCTGCAGCCTGCAGCTCTCCACACATGCTACAGTGGGTTTTGTTTAAGCAAGCAAATGGAACAACAGCTGGCCCTTATCTGCCTGCTCTTCCATAAGCTGTGGACAAATGAAGTAAACACTCAAACCAGGTTTTTCATCCTGCTGAGCTGACAGGCTCTGAGGAAACAAAAGGTCCCATATTAAACAAAACCACAACCATCAGCCCCTCCTACTCCCTCCTCACCAGCCCCCAAACCCTCAACTAGGAACACCCTTGCATGTACAAGTGGTAAAATGGCTCCTGTGTAACAAGGCAGTTCTCCAGTGCAAATACAGCAGTAGACATATCACTCTATTCAGATACGTGCTTCCCTCTCAAACTGCAGGAGCTGCATCTCTTGAGCAGGCACTGCCAGGTACAGGGCGTCAGTGTGATGTTCTTTCCCTTCCAATTACCACCAGAAGCAATGTATGTGTTCCCAGTCTCACTTATGAGGTTGTGTATCTTTGCAGAAGCTGATAACACGGGCTTTCCATCCTTACAGCAATGAGAGTGCAGGAGTAGGGGAAGGGTCTGCCTGCATGGCAACTCGCCTGCTTGGCACAGCCAATGCACAGAAGCGCTCACAAGCTTTTGCTGCCAAGCACCCTAGCTTGGCTCTGCCAGCACCAGGGCTGAGGAGACCCATCCAGTCTGTTTTTCACCAGTGATGGATGATTTCACATACCTCAGCCTCACTCACAGAACAGTCTGGGTAATACACAGGTGTAAACAGCAACTCTCACTCCCATTTTTACAGTCACTTTACTTTTTTTTCAGGCAACCAAAAATGAACAGCCTGGTTTGGAAGCACCTATTTCCCAGCACACAGCACCCCACCTCTGTGAGAAATAGCTTTCAGCTCTGGCTGGCCTTACCTTCCCCGACATGTAAAGCATTGCCTAAAAGAGCTCTGTTTTCTACAAACCAGAGAGGGTTGGGTTTTTTGCAGGGAGGAGGGCAGAGAGATGAGGGTAAAAGGCAACAGGAAAGAGGGGAGTCTAAATACACAGAAATGCAGACACACTCTGGATGAGAAGCAATCTCTCTCTCCACACACACACTCGCCCTCAGAGAAAGCACTGAAATCAAATGTCCAGGAAAAATAATAAAGCCAGTAACAAAAACCAGATCCTCAAAATTGCAAGTAGTGTCTGAGAATATAGAAGCTCTGCAGCAAAGGGTGGGGAGTGCACCCAATTGCAGAGTAACCGGACAATCCTAAATTCAACACTTGGCAGGCAAAGGACAGACTCAAAACCAAACACTGAGATGTGAAATCATAATCAGTTTTGAAGTGCCTCCCATCACAGAGCATAAAAGAAAAACCAAACAAAAATTCATTCTTTCTTTTTTAAAGTCACATTTCTAAAAAACTCTCATTATAAAAAACTCTCAATAATTATCTCACATCAGTCAATCAAAGACCCCACAAGAAATAAAGTTTTCCAAAAGCATCAGCATTCAAGTTTGACCATTCAGCTACAACAAAATTAATCCCTAAAGTTCAAATGTAAACTACTGCCAAAGCTGGATGAGAATCACTTTGTACACATACTGTAGGGTAACAAAGACTTTTGTCAAGGCTTACATAATTACAGTACATAATTTCAAGTTTTAATGCAGATCCTGAATAAGCACTTGGAAAAAGAGCATTATGCATCTATCAGATCATTGATAAAACACTGCATTAGTCTAATGCATTAAAAAAAATACAACCCTGAATCATGGCCATTTAAAAAGGGGAAGCTATTCTGCCTATGAATGCTTTCCCATTACTGGTGAATGAAACCACAGAAGTGCAATCAGAGGGCAGCAGCAGCACTCAGACGGGAAATGCGTCTTTGTCCCCATAGAAACCGTCAGGGAAACCCGTGAAAAACAATACCACTCTGAATTTCTTATCAATATGCCATTCATTACTTGACTGCATTCAGACTTTGCTCTTCAGTAATGTAACAAAACCTAATCAATTAATGTCTTCCAGAAGATTCCTGAATGCAACCTCCTAAGCTAGCACTCATCTCTGGCAGCCGGTTTTGTTGTACATCCTACACTTTCTTCATAGTGATTTGCATTATTCCTTCCTGTAGAGCTTAGGGGCTACTGGCAAATTGCTACCCTGCCTTTTGACACTGAAGCTGGGGCAGTAAGAACTCGGCATTCACACTTGTTTTCTGAAAGTAAACACAATTTCCACACCAAAATGAGTGGAATTATTCAGAGGGCTCTAAGCTCATAAGACAAGAGGAAAAAAAAAATCTGGAACATTTAAAGCAGAAATATTGACTGAAAGTCTGTTTCAAAGGAAAATATCTCCACTACAGTGAAAAAACAGTCAGTAGTAAAGCAGCTTATGCCTGAATCAATTAAAGCAGTTGCTTCTAGTCTGTCCTCAAAACCATCTGTATGGAAAATAACACCTGAACCACAGCTGAGCCACTGTTACAATTCTGGAAACACACTGCAGACCAGACTCCCAATTTTAGTACAGCATCATTCCCTGGATGACAGCTAGATCAGCTGCTTTGAGGGAAGATGGAAGAAGCCATGATGCTATGAACCCTCCAAGCACACTATCCTCTTGCTCTTCAGGCTAGGTCAAAACTAGATGATTCAGATTTACAGATTCTATATAGCAGCCTGATCCAGAGATCAGAAAAAGAAACGTAATTGCCATCTGAATTGCCATTTTATTAATATGACTGCAGGTAAATATAAAATGGCAACTTCTAAAGGGAAGAAGTGCCCCATGAAATTCCCCCCTACACATAAAAAATGAAGGCACCCAAGCAATGCTATCTCATATTTCAACATTACTCTGACTGAAGCCAGAAAAGGCTTTCCCTCAGTAAAGAGGCACTCAAGCCACCAACTGCCCGGTAGATCAGGGATTGCTCCTATGTGGCCAATAATTTACAGGTCATTTAATCAAGGTCAGCGGCTACCACCCCATCATAAAGATGAGATGAGCATGAATACAATCATGCCATTAGAGTCACACGGAGGGGAAAAAAATAAAAGGGAAGCTTGACATTGGAAATAGCTATCTTTTGCTAATTGATTTTCTTAACTAAAGGAATCTCTCCTAAATAATGCAGAAGCAGGCTGCTGTCGTGGAGACAGCAAGATGGGGAAGGCAGCTAACGAAACCCCGTGCAGATGATTTGCAGCTTGGTGCATAGATTTGTTCTGAACTCAGAACTACCACATCTCCTCCGGGGGTAGCAAGACACACGGGATCAGAGGGGAAATGTTACACCATCAATTTAAATCCTGCTCGTTTCACAGTAAGATCCCCTCCAGTGCGTAACATCACACAGCCTGGGAGTTCACAGCACAACATCCTACACAACTTCAGGGGGGAAAAAAAAAAACAAACCCTGCACAAAGGCTGTCAGACAAACTGTCTCTTGCATAATGAAACAAGCTCGAGGATATGTTTCAAAAGACAACTGGGACTTGCAGGCAGCACAGGTTTACAGGATGAACTTTGTTCCTAAGGGAAGATTCCCTCACTGGTACCTCTGCAGAATGAGGAAGCCTCTTAAGATTACATATCCCTAACCCTTCCTCTGAAGGGATGCTACCAGTGCACACAGGCCTGCCCCGCATCCCCTGCCTGACATGCAGGATCCAACAACACAGGGCTTTTTAACTTGTTTTAAGCTCGCTTTTTTTTTTTCTACAGAATTCCACTTAAAAAGTGCTCTGAGACTACCCTCTCACACATCTCCAGGAAGGGCTGGGCCCCCAAAGACCTCAGCTTTACAACACTCAAATGCATTTGCTGGGAACAGACTCCCCTGTATGTCATATACTTAGTTTCTTCCATGTCCTTAATGTCTAAGGAGACAACACGTTCCTCAAAAAGTAAGTAGGCAACAATGCCTATGTTGGAGTGTGGGATCTCAAATCCAATGCAGACTATGGAGTGGTTCAGTTACAATACTGCAAGGAGTCCATCATTCGATAAGAATCTGTATCAGGGTAGCTAGTTTACCTCACTGTCAGATTTTTAAAAAGGTCTGCAGTCAACTGTATGCTGCATTTGTCATTTTTTTTGAGATCTTTTCAAACACCATGCATGGTGAAGCACCACAGGGAATGGAGACCAAAATTTTATTTTGTTAACAAAACTGCATGTCGTGAAAAAGACCCTACATTTTCTGAGCCTACAGTATGTTGTCAATACTTCTAAGATAAAGTTGGGCCATTATTTCACAACCCTACTGGAAACCTTTTGCCTAGATGTCTGTAAACCTGTCTCCAAGCAATGAACATCTACCAAAAAGCAGGTGCTTCAGACTAAACACGCCCCAGGTTGGCTCCTATTTACAATCTCCACCTTTCCTCCCCCTCCCAAGCCTGAAGTAATCTCAGAGTGTGATAACAAGGACGATTAGAAGAAAAGGCAGCAGAATTTCAACATGACAGTGCACTGCAGCTGCCTTTAGCTGGAGTCCCTACATCCCATCTCCCCTCCTTCCTCCTAGCAGAGACATCTGCAGATGCCCTCAGTCTCCACTCAAAAGTCAAGCAGGAGATTTTCGCACTGAGTCTACGGATAGAGATTTTCAAGACTTCAAAATAACCAGCTGTTGAACTCTAAATGCAAAATGTCTTTAAGAGACATCTACTTCCAGAGGCTGAAAAGAACCTATCATCGGAGAGATCAGTTCCATGACAAGTATCTCACTACAGGCACCCAACCATGTCAGGCACTACAGCCAACACATAACACTGCATGCAGCCAGAGGCACTTCTCAAAGTCAGTGTGGCTGCAGAGGCTGGGTGGGACATGAGGGCAACCTGCAGCAGCACAGCCCAGGCAGGGTCCCCCTCCTGCTTGACACTATCCTTCAGCACAGCTAGTAAAGGAGGCTGCAAAGGGGAAAACATTGAAGAAAGAGCAAAGAAGAAAACATACAGGTCCAACTAGAAGCCAAATACCAAAAGATAGCACAGTCCAAGAGTAAAACCTGCAAACTCCAGAGCTGGATACTACAGCAAAGACCGTGCCACTCACGGTCTTACTGAAGGGCCCTGAGCTGACTCAAGGTCCATTGCAGCTTACATTCTCATCCTGGGGCCAGCCAACAGCCCTGGATTCTGCTTTTATTCATGGCCTTCAGCACAGCACTTAACCTCTAGGACCATCTATGCCCTCAGGAGGAGATTTAAGCACTTTACATGGATGGTGTGATGTTCAACATCAGCAGATAGCCTCCCCAGACCAGCTGGGAAGGGTACCGCACACCCAACAAACCTGAAGTTTGTTGCTCCAAGGAACACCGTGACAAAATAGAGGTTTAGTAACAAAACCACATGAAGGCAAAAGCAAGCACGAACTCTTCTGTGGAAAACAGTTGTGCAACTGCTTCTCTATGCTAAGTTTGACAGCAGAGATTTTCTGCCTATTAAGAAATTCATATTCCTCCCCATATTCTAGGAATAATAATTTCTGGGTTGAAATCTGACCTATGATTCTCCACTATTGAAGAGATTATGTTGTTTGGTCATATGGTCCCATTCAGGGTAATGTGAAGTGTTCAAATGGCAAAACAGATGAAAACTGTTTTTATTTCTAAATCTCCTGCTACTTAAAGAGCCCTCCTATTTTGTTTCATTTTCTTCTACTCCAGGACTCTCTTTCCAGGATTTTGGGAAAGCATTAACTCACCTGTTCTCTATGGAATCGTAAGTAAAACAGCAAGTTCTAACACCACAGATAAGAAGTGGTTTACTATTAATATAAGAAAAGGAAAGGTCTACTTGGAAAAAGGTAAGTATAACCATTCTGTATTTTTTTCCAGGATCAGCTTTGTATCACTAGGATTGCAAATAACATAACTAGGTCACCTTAAAGCATCATCCACTCAAAGCTGAGAAATTCTAGACAAAAAAAATAAATTAAGAGCACTGTTATGCTAACACAGGCTTTCTAAATTAATGCGCTGTACTGGCTGCATTCCCCTGGCACAGAGCAAAAAGTGTCAAATCCTCTTTATTTTTATTGAACCCCACCTGCCTCATATTTACTTAAAGAATACAGAAAAATTACAATATCTAAATACTAAAATTATTTTCATTTTCCCTTCAATAAGTATAATGAATGTACAAGATCTTTAAGCTTCAAATAGTACGACAGCTAATATTTTAATATAATTAAAGGCTTAAAAATTCACTAAAGAAATTAATAATTCCCTGACAGCAGAAATGTTCTTTCATTAAGAAAACCACTGGAACAACCAACACAGAAATGCTTGATTTAATTCCGAGATCTTTGAGGTGGCTCTTTCTCAAAGTATCTGCTATGTATCAGACTGACAAACTGCTTTATTAGCTATATACTGTGTGTAGCGCTATTTTTAGCACAATTCAAAAAGCCCTGCCCATTCTGCAACACCATTATGGAACACCAGCTAGAATAAGGGCACAGTCTCTCTACTCAATGGCTTACTACAACGACACACTGTACAAGGAAAACTGTAAATACCATGACATGAATACAGCAAAAATAATCAAAACCAAGAGCCCCACAACTTTAACATTCATCTGGCTTGACACCAAAGACAAGAAAAAGCAACACGGTAGGTCTGGAAACAGAAAACATACAAAACATACTTTTATCTTAGCTCATCTCTACTGTTCCAGATTCAAGTTTCATTTAGAGGTTAATAATAATAAGGACCCAATTTTTTAAAGATTTCAAGAATTTCACATGTACTTTAGAAAGTCTAGTGAGATCCAACATGACAAGTCAGTGTTTTCCTTATTTTCAGAGCACTGAAAGTCACTGCCCTCATTTAATGGATGTGCTGCTGCTGGCTAACACAGTCTTATAAAACATTTCTAGCCATGCCGTAATGTCGTAGAAGTTCAACTTTCTCAAAATCAGCTGTACTTTGAAGGAGATTTACTCTGAAATTTTAGTTCTACAAAACTGGCCAATAGTTCACAAATTCAAGCACAGACACATCTCTCCCCCCAAAAAAACAACCCACTACCACCTTCTTTCATACAAACAATGAAAAAAAGAAACAAAACACTATAAAAGACCTAAAGCGCTTGGCAACAGCACACAACTTTTTCACGGAATGCAATTTACCATATTTTTAAAATGTCTGCAGTTCAGGATTAACAGATCATATCAAGAACCTTGAAACACAGACAAATTGTTTTTTGCTTCCACACTGGAACTTTGGATTTCATTTTAAGTGCTGATGCATTTACACACACAGTAGTAAGATGTAACACACAACCACAGCCTAGTTTTTATTTAGCACATCAAGATAATGTTACTAGTAAGATTAGGATCCCTACAAATGCTCAACACTACTGGCCTCCAACAGTATTTTTTCCACCTTCTTACCTCCCAGTTCACTACAGACATTCCAAGGCACTGCAATTTTCAACATCCAAACAACATGCATTCTTAGCAGCGACAAGAGTAGGAGCAAAGAGCACTCTTGACACTGCTGTATTAGAAGCCTGAATCTTTTCAAATTCCAACTGTAATTCAGATAATGGGAATGGGATGGTAAGAATTCCAATGCTGTATGCACATGTCTGCAAAAGTCCAGGAGCTCTGATTTCATATCAAACTACCAGGATATCATTAGGATAAATGGAAGGAATACATACTAAGAAATGCTTTAATTGATTTTCTTTTTTAAACAAATGGAACTGCTTCCATATATCCATCACATTCTCTCTGGATCCTCCAGTCTAGCAGCTCTCAGCTAAGAGCAGAAAAAAAATCTTACTAAAAAAAACATGAAAGAAGTGAGTTTTCCATTCATGTATTGCCTGCATGCCGGATTTCCCATCTTTTCTTCTACCAAAATAAAAGCTGTGATAGTCTACAAGAAGAGAAAGTTTCAAAGCAGTAGGTACTAAAGTCAAACTGCAAAAAAACCCAGACTGAGCAGATTTGAAATAGTTAGGAAAAGAACTATTAAGACTGAGCTCCACTGAAGAACAGGCAACACGCAGGAGCGAACTTCACACACATTGCCCAAAACATCACTTTCACTTCTTTTCTTCCTCCTTGGTTCGTGGTTCATTACCTGTATCAAAGAGCAACAGATCACACAGCACCTATCTCCCAGGCACTGCAGATAGCAGCTTCTGAAAGGCAGGTTGCTCAGCACATGGGCATCCTCACCAGCAGCCTCAAGCAAATGCAAGCTTGGAGGGGTGCAAAGCAACACACAAACATCACCATGAACCCAGAAGGACCAGGAAGATTTTTTGCCCTAATTATAGCAGCAGACTGATAGTGATGACTGATTACAGTCGGATGATCATAGCACGTGAAAAAAGACAGTCACTGTTTGGTTCTGTTTCTATCTCACACTATTTCGTCTCTATTTATTTAGTAGAGAAAGGATTACAATACTTCTCTACCTACAAACCAACATTACAGCCAGAAGAAAACCACATTACGATCATCTTAAAAATAACCAGTAAGCCTTATTCGACCTTTAATGTGAATTATTCTGTAATTACAAGACACTGTTCAAAAACGAGTAACTGTGATTTTGCAGACTACAGTTACATTAAAAACATCCATAAAAGCAAACACTGCTATTATACACACCACTCTTCTTGGGTGGCTAAAGGATTTGGCCCTCTGCCTCGTGTTGCATTCAGTTCCTAGTAAGCAGCAGGGTAGGAGTTCAAAAGTATTCAGCACAGGCCCACGTCTGCTCCCACTGCACTATCCTGAACTCACGTTACCTTCACTTAGAACAGAAAGTCAGAGAGAATCCTAAGGCTGCTCTAAGTCCTGTCCTACATACAAAACCACACAAGTTTATATATATCCCCAGAAAAAAAAAAAATCCCTTTTAACATTAGAACGTTATCTGCTACAACAGAAAACAATCCCTCCTGCAACTATTTTGTACAGATTTCCTTCTACCAATGGTGTTTAAATTCACAGAGTAAAACTCAAGAGTAAAAGTTCTGAAAGCGCAGTTTATGTCTATGTGCTTTGCACTTCTCTCTGAGTGGACATTAAGCCAGTTTCATTTTAGGGTTTTTTATCTGAAGCGGAGGACAGGGCTGTGGCAGAAAAATAAGAACAGCTATTTGTTTTTCAGAGAATTGCCTGAAATAAATTAAGAAGTGAAAATATGTCTTATTTTTCAGTTAGTAAAGATTAAAAGAAGCTTATTTTGCAAAATTCAGCTTGTAACAGAATTTAAGAAGAGAATACTTAAAAAGGATAGATGGTTGTCATTTTATCTTAAGGTGAGGAACTTCTCTTTCATGAGTGAACTGTGTTTTTTTGTAACTCACTGACCATGAGCTCACTGAGCCTGTAGAAAACTTCCTTGCCTCTGCTGTTGCTTATAACTTCCCAAAGCAGCCCCAAATGGAACTGATACACACTCGTTATTTTATTAACTAAACTCTCCAGAACACCCATTTCACTCCACAACAACCTGAATAAGCTTTCAAACAATATATAAGATTCAACTAGAAGGGAAAAACATCTCGCTATCCTCTACCAAGAAACACAAAGACTCGGCTCCCATTTAGTTCCATTTTTTTCCCTAGTGGTCATTACTCTGGCAGTGTTCGCTACTCTGGTGCTACGTGTGGAAGCTGCAAGTGTAACATGATGTAACATAATGAAAACTGGTAACCACAAGGAAAGAGAGAGAAGTTTCCACAGGCACAACAGTATATCTACATCTCAGCATCAGAAATAACACTTCAACAATGCATGTAAAGCACCAAGCATTATTTTTTCCCTGTCTTCCCATACTGCTTCCCCAAATCATTTCCCACCCAATTATTGAGAGGAGAGTGTGCAGAGAGGAGATACAAAAAAAACAAACCAACCAACCAAAACCAAAAAAAAACATAGTAACCCCAAGTACCACAACAGCTCTAATACACCCCAAGCACCCACACAGCAAGGCAGTTTTAGACTTAGTATCATTAATGACCACATAATACTTTTAGAAACAGTCTCCAGACCCTTCTCAGCACGGGAAGCAAGAAGCTGTCCTCAAAGCCATCCTTCAAAGCACTAATAGCCCTTCCGTCCAACCTATGTCAGCATTAACCACTTGGCTGTTCTTCCTCTTCATGTCCTCACTGGAAGGAGCCATTTCTCTCCCCCAGCCTTCTTTAACATACTAGATCGTTTGCTCCTTCACTCTTTTAACACCTGTAGCATTTATGACAGCAGAGCTCTTATAGACATCTATGCAGAGCCCTCCTCCAGGAGATGTCCCTGCCTTAGGACTGAAACGCTCCCCTAGGTGGAAATGCAGTGGCCAGACACAATGAAAACAGGATTCTACACTTTACTCCAAAGCCTAAACCAGAAGGTAAAATGGCACATTCATCCTGTGATCAGGTTGCAGAGGAAAATAAAGAGTACTGCAAACAAATGGCATGGTGACAATGAAGGACATGGCATCCTGTAACTCTGAGTGTGACCTCAGGCACCCCCACCTATAAAATTATGGAGGCTCTTACCTTTCCTCATCCTTGAAAATAAATTTTCGCAGCTTGAGATCTCGCAGTACCAGTCCACCATCATGGCAGTGTGCTACAGCAGAAGCTATTTGATAGAAGAGTTTGGCTGCCTCCTCCTCTTTAAGCTTCTTGCAGGTACGAACAAACGAATGCATGTCCCCATAGCTCCTTTCAAAGAACACATATGCTTTTGTCTCCCCAAGAATTATTTCAGTAATTTGGTTGATATTTTTATGCGCAGGCAGACAAAAACATGGTGCTAGTAATTCCTGGTAGCAGCCAATATCAAATACCTGCAGGAACAATGACAGTAAAGCCAGGGTTAGCGATATGAAGGACAGTGAAGTTATGGTATATCTAGTTCTGTTAACACAACCATCTCTAAATTTATGCTGCTGCTGAAGCTGCATCGATGTAAACAGGATGTTACACCCTCACAGCACTGAGGACAAGACAAACCAGACCACATAACCCCTCCCCCAGCACATACACATAACCTTGACAGGAAAGGCTAGTCTTCAGAACTTGTAGCAAGAAGTTTCATTAGCTAATAGCTGATCAAATTTAGAATGTAATCTGAATTAAGCTCTGAAGACCAGCAAAATACAAGAGTAGTATTTAGAAGGAAACATGTTTATCTTCTATTTTCCATCCAAATAAACCCATAGAGAACACGGCCAATAGCTTTGTATTGAGAGCAGGTGTATTAAATCACCCTGCTCCACATGCCTCCCTCTCTTGCTTTTACTAACCCATTAGAGCTTCAAGGATTTTTTGGTTTAAAATATCATCTAGTGCTATTCGCATTTACTTCCTGCCTTTCTTTCATCTCTGACAAACAGCAAAGTCACTTTCACTTTCAAAGTCTCAGTTTTACAATGGTTGTTTATAAGATCAGAAGGACAACCGAGGATATAGCCTGCCCACTGGAGCGCAGACAAACATCCTTCAAAAGGCAAAGACAAAACCACCCTGAACTCTCTGCATTTCAATCAAGTGGTCCATTGAAAGCAAAGTGTCCCTTTACTAGTAAGTATGTTATCACTGATCTTATGAATGAGCTGTAAGAATTAAAACGGCTGCTGGGAAACCCAAATATAAAAAGTTACTATCATCCAGTGATGACGAATGAATCAGTATTTGAGTCAATTGAGAAATGCCCACATTGAAAGAAGAAAGACTTCATTGAGAATAACAGAAGTCAGTGTGTTAAAAGAGAATATGAGCAAAGTATCGACAGGAGTCATTCTTATTTTTAATTATACCTGCTCCAGAGGTACTACAAAGCAAGGGATTCGCATTTCCAGCAACGTAAAAATTCTATTAATACGTAACTCACTCTTGGGTGTTTTGTTACTTTGGTAAGAAGAATTTAAGGTAGTCATGTGTCATTCTAACTGAACATAAAAGTGAAAAATTGGCATAAGTCTCTAACCAACTGGTTTAAACTGCAATTGTTTTTCTTCTTTTTGTGTTCTAGTACGTGTATCCAATAGCAGGTATCTGTATCCTCTCCAAGAAGCAAATCTCCCTGATTCTTTGAAGCCTTAAAAAGCTTTCACTACTGAGCAAGAGAGATACGGTTCAATAAAAATTTACCTGAGGCTTCAAATCCTGAGTCATTTAATGCTTCAGAGCACAACCCTAACAAACTCCTTTGGCAGAAAAGAACCCAAACCCCATCAAAATGGGACACCCCCTCTTCACACACTATCTTCTCCCCACCACACCCCTATGCTGCTATACTACGGCACAGGAAAAAAAAAACTTAAAGGCAGACTGCCAAACAGATCCAACACATTTTAGGAGAGTAGACTAGCACTGAGGCATTCTGGTGACATAGTGCGCCAGGGAAGCAGGACTGGGGTTGGGAGGGGGTGTTCCTAAAATCTCTAGTGTGTAATTCATTCCAGAGGAGAATTCATTGACATTTGGATCTCAAAATTCGTAACTACTACTCGTCAGTGAACGACTCTATTGCAGAGGCTGCAGTAAAATTCAAGCAGGAGCATTCACGTAGCTCAAAGCCTCATGTGAAAAACAGCCTTTCCAGAATCCTCTCCAAATCAGATTATCCTGATATAAAAGAGTTACATTTTGTGGTTCTCAGACTGTGTTAAATAAGTAGGTCTGGATATGTACCAGTACTATGTTTGAAAGGGGGGAGATGGGAAGCACTATCCTACTGCTACACTCTAGAATACTTTTATAAAAGGCTTCTTTGTATCCCAGTTTTTAAGATGCCTGGCCTCAATTCAGCAAATGTCCAATAAGATGCAGTTTGATTTAGTTCTTGCTGGGAATTGGAAGTGAGAAGTTACCATTGTTTGGATGCCACAGAGCCTTGAAGCAAATAATGGCATCTGTATAGTCAGTGGGTGCAGCCAAATGAATCCTGAGAATCATCAGTATTTGCTTGCAGAAACATTGGTTTGGATAACAGACAATCTCGTAAGAGCATCTTCAATAAGATAACAGATAGCGGGTCTCTTACCCGGAAGGCGACTTGACAAATAGCAGTCATGATACTGCAGGCATTTTAAAGCACACATTAAATTAAGATGAGTTCAGGACTGACAACCGCATATTCACAAACTAGCAATTCAGGCTAAGATGGTATTTTTGGAGCACAGCTCGAAGTAGTGCCTGGCACATATAGAAAAACTGATACTATTCAAACGTCAGAATCAGCTCAAAAAACATACAGCTTAAAAGAAAGGAAAAAATAAAAGTCCACTCCTTGTGAGCTGCAGTTATGCTGTTCATACTGTTATCAAAACAGTGCCTTAATCCTGCAAAGCAAACAGGAAACAAAGAGCATAGCCCCTGCTTTAGTACTTGCTATATAAGTTCATCTATAATTTCATACAAAGCAGCAGCTTTGTGAGATCTGTTTATTTCATGAAAAGATGCCAACGTCCTAGAGTGCAGCACTGTACTACTGCACTGAGCAGTGCTTTCATTCTAGAAATTCTCATGTTCTTTTTCAGTTTTGCAACAAAGCATTCTGTTCAGCATGCAATATTATTCCTTTGCAACGTCATGGGCCCTTTTTTCCCCTAAATAATCACACAAAGTACTAGGTTGCCTTAACATCAGGTTTTATAACTCAATCAGTAAACATATTTAAATTGCCCTCTGAACTCCGATCATTACAAATAGCAAACAGAAGCAATTATTTTCACTTCCCTGCTACAAACTAGTCCATAAATTCTTAACAATCAAGTATGAGAAACTATGAAACAGTCAGAAATACTATCATTAATCCCCAGAAAACAAATAAACTATATTATGCCAACTTTTGTGGTTTGCACTTAGATCTACACTAGAAATTTCCCCAAGATAGCCAAACGGCACAATTCCATATTTTGGGAACAATACAAACTCCGTAGTGTGTTTGCAAGGTTGCAATTTGCTGCGCAGTAATAAAAACTACTACCAGGTACTGCTTCACTTTGCTGGGCAGAAGTCTGGCTCGGTAGAGACAATGAGAATCGCAATTTCGGAACAAAGGAAAATATTCCCTCAAAAAATGAAAACAATATCCCTCCACAGAGTGTGTTTCTTTTTCCCACAGCTCACCTTTGAATAGTAGGAGCAAATTGGGAGGAGGCAGAGAAAAGCAGACAGGCTACAAAGAGTGGTATAGCTATTTTGTCTGCTCTTCTAAGAAACGTAGGTGTACAGGTTTTATTCTTGCTCAGTTGTGCAATGAGAGAGGATGCTGTTTGCAAACAACCTTCACGGTGAGGGAGCTCAGGATGATTAATTCAATGTAGATTTTTTTTTTTTTAAATTATTTTTTAAGACAAAGCTGATTGCAACCTCCCTCCCCTACTTCTCCATCCTCTTCTGTACCCCAACTCACAGAAAAAAAACGGACAGGAAAAATCGAGGAAGCCACCAGGTCCCAACACCTTAAAATTAGCCAGGGATTCCCTACTCCATTTTGAAAAGTGAGAGTGGGGAAGATGAGGCTTTCTCCTGATCTGAACTCACGTTAACACCTAAAGAACGGCTCCTTCTAGAACAACATCCCCCGGTTAAGCGGCAGAACTGGCTCCGGGCCACCGCTCTAACGTGGCCATTGTCTAGAGGGAGGGAAAAGTTACAGGATGCTCCTTTAATCCTGTCTCCCTACCTTTTGTTTCTCAACTGTTTAATAATTGAGCTACACGACCGTCCTTGGCCCTCCTGCGAGACACAGGAACCCAACCGGCGACAGCAGGCTGACCCAGGGGAGAACAAGGAGGAGAGGTATTACCTTGCAAACCAGCTCCTCGCCGCTGTGCAGATGTACGGCTCGGAAAACGTGGTCTCCCTCGAGAGGCTCCAACAATAAGTATTTCCCGATGCAAGAAACGCAATGCGACAAGTTCGGGGTCTCCGGCGGGCTCGGCGAGCCTAGATTCGGGCTAAAACTCTGGCTTGGCTCGATGGACCGTATGGACGAGAGCTCCTCAAAATCCTGGGTTTTATTCCGCGGTCTCCCATATCGTGCTATCGTGATAGGGGTTGACCTTTGTATGTTCATGAGTATGGAGAAGACCAGCCGAGACGCTGCACCGGAGCCCTGGCGTGGAGCGCGGTCCCTCGCCCGTCCAGCTGCGGCTGCCTTTGTGTGGCGGGGACGGGGGGGCGGGAGCGCGGCGGCGGCGGGCGAACCAGCCTCAGCGCCGCGTCCTGCGCACAGGGAGACAGCGCTCAGCCCTTTGTTCCCGCCGGGCGCGGAGCGGCGCGGAGCAGCGCGGCGGGGCAGCGGCACCGGGTGCTGGGCTGGGGTGTGGGGCGGGGGCAGCAGCGGCGCGGAGTGGCCGGGGCTCGGCGGCCGCCGCTCCCGCGGGGCGCGCAGCGCGGGCGAAAACAAAAGGTCGGGTAACGCGCTGCGCGCAGCGGGGATCGTCCTTTCTCTCCCCTACGGGCGGGCAAAACCGCGCTGCCGCGGCCGGGCTGTAGGTGGCGTGTGAGCCTCGCCGCTGGCGCCCGCGGCGCTCCGAAAATGCCCCGCGAAACAGCGAGCGAGCATTTAACTTGGAGCGGGCAGCGAGCCGCGCCGACAAAAGAGCGCTCGGGGCTGCGGGAAGCTCGGCTCGGCCGCCCCGGAGATTCGAGTGGCGGCGGAACGCGGGGCAGCGCGCACCGGCGAAAGAACCGCGTTGTCGCGGTCACCTCGACAGAACAAAAAAGTGCAACCACCGGCGAGAGGGAAACGGAACGCTTTCACGTTTTCACTGCGCAGCGGGATTCGTGCTCGGGGAATCGCTGCGATTTGATGTAGTTCACGCACAAAGAAAAGAAAAAAAACAGCACGGCGAGGAAGGGGCTGCCTTCTTACTGCAGGGGCTGGAGGGGCAATAAGCAAAAGGCCAGGGCTGGGGAAATAAACCGGACTCGCCTTAAAAAAAACGCAGCCAGCAGATTTTAAGTCTTTTTTGTTGTTGTTCCTTGGGGGTAGGACAAGGGGGAGGAAAGGGATGGCCGCGCCGCTCCTGTTCAGCAAGACACCGTCTCCCCGCGGCGTATTAATAGCTACTTACGTGGCGGGGACGCTGGCTGCCTCCGTGCTCGCTGCCGGCCGCCGCACGGTGCCCAGCGCGCAGGCTGACTGCCCCGGCGCCGCCGCCCGCCCCGGCCCGGCCCGGCCCGGCCCCGCCGCCCACCGCGCCGCGCCCCGCCCAGTCCGCCCGCCCCGCCCCGCCCCTCCGCGGCCGCCCACCGCCTCCTCCGGCGCCCGCCGCTCGGGGTAAACAAGGTGAGACGTCCTTCCGCAGCCGTGCTGAGCGGTGCGGGGGAGCTGCGGGGGCAGCTGGGGACCCTCGCACCGGCGAGATGCTGACCGGCAGGTTCGGCTGCGGGTGGGATGTTAACTGGGTAATTTTAATACTATAACAAATTAATAAATATTTTTAATAACAAATAATTATTAATTAATAATAACAGTGATGGAATAAACGTCCCTAAAAGCAGAGCCCAGGTGCCGCGTGCGCTGTTGCGTGCGCTGGCGCTCAAAGGCGAGTGGGCTTTTTTTTTCTCTGAAGAAATCTGTTTATTTTTCCGGGCAGCGCGGGTCTCCGCGTACTTACGGGAGCAAAAAAGGTTCGTTCCCAGTGCACTCAGGTGGGAGGAGTTCTCCTGACTCCAGGCTTGTTTTAACCCATCCCGAAATTAAAGCGATGGGGGCGGGGGGAGGGTATGGCATAGGGAAAACATAACCGCTTTCGTCCTGCACAGAGAAAGCCGTGAATGAGGTCGGTCTGTCCCCGCCCAGCACCACTGCGGTCTGCTAGGCTTTTTCATCCGTTCCGCTTTTATTGTTTAAATAACAGGGGTTTGCATATATATTAAAGTTTGATGAGCAGCTCACTGAACTCACAATGAACCTGTCGTTTACTCCCTAGGTACAGGTTGTGAATCCCTTTAAAACAACAACATACACCCCCCTCACCCGCCCAAAGAAAGAACAAAACAAAAAAACAAATCCAAAAATACAAACACACAGAAAAAAACCCTATAACTCAACATAAGCCAACGGTAAGGAGAGGACAGAGGTAACAGGACTCAGTCGCAGAGCTACAGCCTTTGCAGGGTGATGCCAAAGGACTGATGGTGTCTTCGTTCCTGTTTTCACACATGAGCACAGGGGAGAGTCAGAAGTGGGGAAGAAGTTCTTTTGGGATCTGCAGGTCTGGATAATGTTTGTTTTCAAGGGGTAAGAAGAAATGAGCATGCTAATAATGAAATAACCCTGATAGAGACGGCTGTCCTGGATATGCCTGCTTTGCAGTAGAAGCACCTCTTCACAGTGCTGCAAAGAGGCTGTAGAGATTCCTTTATCAGGGCTGGTCTTGACAAGGGAGTCTTCAGAAATGTTTGTGGTGAAGGATAGCTCTCTTTCCACAGAACTGCACCCACCTCATTTCTCATCCTCTGCACTAGGAGCTCTATGTGCACTGTTATGCAGTCGTAAGAGAAATACTACTGAAAAGGATTATCATGATCTTAAGTTTGACATGGAGAAGATGCACCTATAGCAACAGAGACTGCTGGGATTTGACTCGGTAAGTGTCCCTTAGGTAGTGGGGAAGGGCACGGAAGCAGTGATCTGCAACTACCTATAGGATGACCTGCAGACCCAGTCTTTGCTCTTTGCTGTAAAAGGAAAAGGTGTTCTCCTCCCGTTCCTCGGTTATTCCCATCACTTCTGAATACTTTGTAACTTTTCAATACCATTTTTAGAAATGGGATGAGCAGAGCCGGATACTGAATCATTGCAAATAAGGGCAAGCCATAAAGTTATGCAATACATTCTCCGGTCTCACATCCTGTGATCCAAATCAAACATTCTTTTCTTAGTAGATGGCTTTTTACACAATTTCTTCTTTCCTCTCCCCCTGCATACTCTTTCTGACTATGACAAAGCATGAGACCTAGGCTCTTGCATCATCCTTTGTTCTCTAGACCAATGTTTTCTGTTTAATTTTCTTAGTTACCCAGCATCAGCTGGAGCCACAGCCCCTAGCAACTCTGATAAGGCTACCCAGAGCCTCAAAACCCAACAGGAAAAAAGAGTGAAATGAGTGAAAGAGGTGAAAAATATAGCTAATCCCAAATCTCTAGTTGGAAACTCCTGATTTTTGAAGAAGTGATTCGGGGTAGAATTGGGATATACCTACCATAAGGATAAATATTCAGGTTTGGAAGTAAGAGGTTATAAATGTCATTTTCTGTGTTTAATTCTACTCTAAAAGGCTCGAGAGGGTACAGGTAGTGCGACTTGGAGTGACACAGCTATCTATCCATGGGATCACTTTCTCTCTTCAGTATATTTTAATAATGTTACTTTCATTTTCTAGCGCATCTTTCCCCAAAACTACGGCTTTGTAAACATTGCTTCTGCTCTCAGATATATCAGTGGAACTACTGCCAGTTCAGTCCAATGTTAAAGGAATAAGCTCTGAAAAAACAGAGCTTTATCTACCTCATAGGTGTACATAATTGTATGCCTGTTTTTTTTTTTATGGTGTAAGTCCTTGTCAGTCAGCTGAAATTGGAGAGCAAGGTCAGCATATAACATGTGAGATATTCAAAGGAACTAGGTTCTAAAAGTCAGATCAAAGTCTGAAGAAAAAGTCAGCAGAAAGTTTCATCTAACTGTTGCCTGTCTTGCATAGCTGTGGTGCTTTATGTAGGAGGCATAAACCATTGATAAGAGACGCTTGACTTGAGACATATTGGCCAGAATGTGTGGGCTAAAGGGTTTCCACTGGCTGGTCCAAACCTAAATGTCATATTTGTAGTACTTGGGGACTCTCATTGAAATAAGCTGTGTTGGTAGTGCACAGTATTGTTTCATTGCATTTTTTCATTCAACGGAATGAGAAAATTTTCCTGAATTGATACCGAAGAACTAATCAACAGAATGGCTTATGACAAAACTATCATAACCTCACCATGATCATTCTGTAGATACCGATACATGTAAGATCGAAGGTTGCATTCTTTTCCTCAAGTGAGCTAGGGAGGATTCTCTTCAAGACCATTGCTGTCTGACTTTCCATCTCTGGACTTCATTGGGCTGATGTAACTTGCCAGGAAACTCACCTAGAGAGACAATCTTGTTAGAAGTTTCTTTATCTTTTTAACAGACCCTGCAATTACCTACTACTTTGATGACCATGTCCATTAGTAAAGTGCAGAGTTCCTTCTCTGGACTGATTCTTCCTGAAGGAAATGCAGCTTTGGGGATGGGGTGGTTTCCCTGGAGGCTTATTTTTCTTTTCCTATTTTTCAGTGTCCCAGGAGTATCTATGGTGGAGGCTTTCCATTTTTCATGCTTTTGAAAGTTTTCACTAAGCTCTCCCCTTTTCTGTATCTAAGAGTTATCTGCAGGTAAACAGCAACAATCGATATAGAAATTGGAGTTTCCTATATCATAGACTAAGAGAAAAAAAACTAAGTGAAAATACATCTGATTGTGTTATACATCTAACCTCATGCAAAGAAAAGTATCTTTTTGGTAACTCTGGCTTTCAATATGTTTTATCTTTTAGCATCTGCTTTTGTGTATATGGACTCTGTGTGGACCAGAGCCAGCCCTCCCCCTACAAGCCAATACCAGTCTTTCTTCTATTGATGTCAGTGAGCTTAGATCAGAGCACAAGTCTTGTGAGTGATCAAAGACAGTTCTACATAAAAAAGACTTCCCTTTCCAGGTCAGTCTGCTCCTTGTCCCTTTACAGCATACAAACACAACCAGAACAAAAAGGGTAATAGTTTTTGAAGTGGTAAAATAAAGACCTATATTTTATTTTTTGCTGATTTACAAAGTGCAAGGCTGAGCCTATTTGGAACACTAAACAACTATTAAGTGTAGAGAACTGTCATATTGAGAAGACAGTCTAATTCTAGCAAAATTAATCCAAGTACCTAGCTCAAAATATACTTGCAAGTACCTCCCCGCTGGTTGTTAAGGCTTCATCCCTATGCCAACTTGGGTGATGTTTTCCTACTGTTTGTAATCATTTTTTGTAATCATTTACACTAGAACTTCAGTGTGTTAGTAAGGAAGGCTAAGCAAAATGGTAAATCATGGGGCAGTAAAGGGACAAGTCTTTTCTCCATACATCAAAAAGGACAGTTCAAAGGCATTGACAAAACAAAAAGGCAGGAGGCAAGTGCGTGTTTTTTAAAAAGAGGTGTTTTGTTTTGTGAGTCCATTTTTTGTTAAATGAGCTGCTGTCAAGAGGTAACTTGATAAGAAATGTACTCATTTGCATGAGCTGCATGTGTATGTGCAATAAGGATACAAAAAAAGTATGTAAGGATAAATACCTATGTGCCATATCTGTAGTCAAAATCAAGCCTTAGGCTTCATTCTACACGTAAACAATAAAAAAAAAGGTGTTATTGAATAACTCAGTGCATGATTTACAACTGACTACAGTGCAATAAACACTCCACAAAGTAATTTATGTACAGAAGCCAGTTAAACAATGTAGAGAGAAACAGGTTCAACATTTCTGCAAGCTGTCTTCTTGTTGTATTGCACAGAAATTTTAAATAAAAAAAAGTTGTTAGCTGAAGGGCTGGGAGTTTTGTCTTCATATGTTTATTCATCTGGGACTTAAGAAGTGTCTTGGTTGTCTGCAGGACAAATCCCTCTGTATGGGAGTGTGTTCTGCCTAGGAGGCAAAGTAGTCCTTGGCTCATGAATCAATGATCTTTTTCTCTGGTTCTAGATCCCAGCAATGTCTTATACTTTTCGAAGTAGTATTATTACATACCCAAGTTTTAGCTGTGGCTACGGTCACAGTGTGTTCCCAGCCTAACCATTCCTGGTAGTTTAGAAACCTTCATCTGTATGTTGGAGATGTTGCTGATGGATCTCAGATGAACATGAGCAAGAGCAAATTGACCTTCTAGATCACAACACTGCCCTCCAAATCAGACTGTCAAAACTGTGGACTGTTGGCTACCCTAGTCAGACCTTACATTTATCTATTTCCACTAACTCTCGTTATTCTCAGATGACACCATTCCCAGAAGCTAAGAAGTGATTGTGTTATATATATCCATATCAATGTTATCTCTCACTTATTGAAATCAATCTTATGTGGTTGAATTCTCATCTAAACAGCCCCCTCTTTTAGCTTTATGAAATTACCTGAGGAAAAATAAGATGTAAGATAATTGTGGCATGTCTTTTACATTTCCTGCATTTTAAGTTATGCTAGTATTGCTAAGAGAAGAAAAAGGGTGGATATATTTCTTTCATAATGGGCAAGGTGGATAAAGGAGACCCATGGGTGAAAGATCAGGAAGAGATGTACTGTTTGCACGTTCCAGGGAAGCCCTTATATGCAAGAGAAGCTGTGAAATATTATGACTAGTATTCCTAAGCTTTTGGGTTTCAGTACTCTCAAGCCAGTTGCCATTAAAGTCTCTTTTCTTTTAAGGAAGTATAATGAACACTTTTCACTTTAGGAATAAGTTGCCTTGGGAAGTTATTTTTCAGACAAGCACATAACCTGAACCAATTCTCTCTGGCAGTTTTTGCTACATCAGTTGCACCCGTCAGCATGATGGTGGTGGAGGCGAATGTGAGATGGAAACATGACAACTGGATATGCTTCTAGGAGTTGTTCTCCAAAACTTCATTGCAATCTTGTGTTGGCAGCTTTTTGGGTGGCACTAAAAACCCGAAAGAAACACCACCCCCATCATTCACGAAGCACCTCTTGATGTACACAAGAAACTCCCATTAGCTAAATTTGGATTCCATTCTTCACTCAGAAAAATAGTTTATTTACTTAAAAATGTATGTTGATATGAAACCTTGGAGGTGTTCAAGGCCAGGTTGGATGAGGCTTTGATTAACCTGATCTAATGGAAGGTGTCCCTACGCATCGCAAGAGGGTTGGAACTGGATGATCTTTAGGGTCCCTTCCAACCCAAACCGTTCTATGATCCTCTGATAATGTTTGTGCAGATGCATTCATAGATGCTAAGGGCATAAACCAATTTATGAACATTTCCGATGCTTCAGCATCTGTCATTAACTTAGCTGGAATCAATTCCTATTGAACAAGAGCAGGACTTGAGAAGGACTAGCCAGAAAAGACAACCAGCTCTATCTCACTGAATGGAAAATGGTTGCAGTAGTTGCTTATCCTTAATCTAACTGAAGTTGTGTGCCTTCAGCTTTCCATTGGATATTTTTCTGCTAGAGCAAAACCTCCCCATTAGACATTGTCTGTTCCTCGTAAAAGCACTTACAAACCATAATCAAGTTATTTCTTAGCTTTTACTTTGACACACTAAATCTAAAAAGACTTACTCTGTGGAGTTACTCCATTTTATGACCTTTTTTATCATTGATATTCTTGCGGTTCTTCTCCAAACTACCTCCTATTTGCCAGTATCCTTCTTGAGCTGCTGACATCTGGACAGACATTATTCCAATAGCTTTTACTAACACCAAATGCAGAAGTAATACAACCTCTTTACTGCCCCTTGATGCTATTCTCTGCACACAGAAAAAGATTGCATTGGCCCTTTTGGCAATGTGATTTCAGAATGCCCTGGAACTCAGTTGATTATCTGCCTGGACCTCCCCATTCATTTTTCAGTCTCAGCTCCCCAAAGGGAAACTCTTCTTATATAAGACCTGAAAAAATTGTTCTTAAATAAGTCCTTTACATTGGGTTGTATGTGAAACACCTTTTATTTCTTTTTCACATGCTCCTCAAGCAATGCCAAAAAGGCATTGCCCACTTCTGCCCACTTCCAAATCTTGGTTCATTGAAAAATATTATTAGCAAAGTCATTGCTTTCTCCTGCATTGCCAATAGCATTATTAATAAGCAGAAGGCTAGTAAGCAGTCCCTACGTATATCCCTGTCTTACATTAGGCTGTTAGGTCTAGTGCTACCCAGCTTTAAAACAAGTTGATTGGCCAGGTGTGTTCATCGTATTAGTTCTGATTTCTGTCAGAATCTTTTGTAATACTGCAAATGGATCCAAATTCAAAGTATAAAATATTACCACAATTGCTTTTCTCCACCAAATTTGTAGTCTTATAAAAATAGCGCATTAATTTGATAAGATCTTTCTTCCATTAATCTGTGTTGATTGCCATTAATTAAATCACACTGTTTTAATACTTTATTAATTGACTTTCCTATCAGCAACTCCATCACTTTGCCTGGAATAAACGTCAAACTGACAGGCTTATAATTACCCATTGCCCTATTTTGTCTACAGAAGTGTTGGCAAAATGTTAAGTTTCTTCCACTCCTTCGCCAGAAGGATGTTGGGTTTAGCCAGTGCATGCGTTGTTCTTAATTGTGGCTTTTCAAAGATCTAATGAAATTTTTCTCAGATGCTGTAAATTTTTATTCACATTTTTTTGGTTTAAATTTTCTCCTCCAGGCTGGCAGATACATCTCTTCATTTTTTTTCAGCTTTGTGAAACAGGTTCTTCTAAAACAGGGAGTAGAAATTTTACAGGTTAGATCTTTATCCTGCTTACGAGTAAAATGTAAAATGCATTTTAAAAGCACATAAAATGCGAAATCAAGTCATTATCACTTCCACCTAAGCAAACTCTAAATTTTGTGATTAATATTTCCCTGTCAGGATGAGGTCTAATGTAGAAGTTTCCCATGCCAGATACAGCTGTTTTTGAGTCAGGAAGTTGTTTTGTGTATTTTCTCTTGAAAATCCAAGAATGCTTTAGTACTTGCATCATGAGACATCCCTTTGCTCTCCCTTTAGATTTATCTTGCCAAGACTGAAAGTGCCATATATAGCGAAAGGCTTTTAAAAGGCTAATCAGGAAGGTCATTCTACACCCAGAGGTAGGGCTGGTTCGATGAGCCAGTTCTGGGTTGTTAGGAACAAAGCCTTGCTTCATGCTATGCTGTCAGTGTTACCACGCTGCTGGCACTGAAAACTGAAGTCTGTGAGAGCACTAAAACTGGAGACTTTTCCTTGAGTGCTGGCCTGGGTTTCATCAGAACACATACTATTTCCCAGGGAGAGTTACTGTCAGTCATGATTCCAGCTTAGCACTGTGCTACTACTGCCCAGGTGTGTCCTGGCTTTCAAACAATAAGCATCAGATCTGCCATAATCTGGAGAAGACGAAAAAAAAAAACAAAAAAAGAATCAAATTATTTAATTGTCCCTCTGCATCTCTGCTTTGGCTGCAGGTAGCAGAGTGCTTTTTCAGATCCCATGGAGCATGAAGAGTAGCAGCTCTGCAGGCACCAGCCTGTGCCTCTTTATTTGCAAAGTGCTTCCTGTTTGGATTTCCATGAGCAATTTTTTTACCCTCCATTTGCTTAAGTGATGACATCAATCTGACAAAAATGTGTATCATCTTACTTAGAATGATCTTTTCTCATCTTCAAGCATGAGTTTTGTAGGTACACTAAAAACATAACAATGACCATAAAATACAATATCAGACCAGTAGCACAGTATCTTCTCTTTGAGACAGTGCAATAGCAAGTGGCCGTGGGAGAGGACAAAAACAGTGCAAGCATGTAATGACACACTCTCACATCAGTCTCTCAGGCCTCTCCATGATTTTCAGCCTATTTGCTCACTGAACAAGCAGCAGTACTTTTCTATTTGGTATCCATCAGCGGATTTTGCTTCAAAGTCTTCTGAATTGCTTTTGAGCCCTCATGTGCTTTTAGCAACCACAGCGTCCTGTGGCCAGGCATTCCATAACTTAATTGTATATATGAAAAAGTAACTCTTTATTTGAACTTGTGTCATTCAAGCCTCCTAATTTCATTTGGTAACCCCTCGTTACTGTGTTAGAGGAGACAGCAAACAGTAATTCTGTACTTACTTTCTCCCTGCCATTCATGATTTTATAGACGTTATATTATATCCCATCTCTTCTCCCAGCTGAAGAATCTCAGTCTATTTAATCATTCCTTTTCTGAAAGATCTCATTTCACTGTTCCTTTTCTACTATAGCCTTTGGGATGGGAAACCAGATTCCCACTCAGCATTCAGGATACAGCAGCAGTATGGACTTATAGTGACACACTTATGGCTTCTATTTTGTTCTATATTTCTTTCTAATAGTTGTTGATAGTGACTTGCTTTTCTGGCCATTGATACTGACTTGCTTTTCTGACCATTAGTAATTGCTATGCTGAATGCAACAGCTGTGACGGGCTGTATTCATGACTCCAAGATTTCTGTGTCCCCTCAGTGATTAACACCACATCAGAGCCCATTGCTGGGTCATGATGTTAAGGGTTTTTTTACTCCCTTGTGAACTGCTTCGCATTTATTGATACTGATTTTCCTCTGCCATTTTATTACCTGGTAGTTCTGTAGCATAAGACCACTCTGTAATTCCTCAGAATCAGCTTTCCTTTTTATTGCCTCTCATGAGCAAACATTGCAGGCACATTATTTGCTTCTATTTCCTGATTGTTTTGAATAAAGCCTACAGGACAATATGCATACTAGGTGTTTGGTATTGGGAGCAGCTGGCGCTACAGAATAACAGCAGAGCCACCCTCCAAGGCAACACATGGGTGCAGACTATGAAAAGTGACCACACTGGAAAGAGAAAGCTCAGCCTTCCTACAAGCTTTTTGGAGCTTCAGAGATAGCCTTGGCTCCCTTTATTCTCCTTGAAAATGAAGTATGTAACTGAGGGACCTAAACAGAAATGAGAGTAACCTTGAGCTCCATTAGTAGCCAGCAATGGCTCTCTTGAAGGACAATTTAAATCCTAGGTGAGATAAAAGGAGGTGTTCTCTTTCCATTAACCATAGGAGAAGAATCTCCATTTTAAAGCACTGAATTTATTTCCAATGAGATGGGATAAATCCAGACTTTGGTTTGTAGGCTTTTTTTTTGGTGAATTGTCAACTATGTAATTTTACAAGCACAGGGAAAGCAGAATTATATAGTATCACCTAAGCTGGAACACTGGCTATTTGAAGCATGTTATAGCTGATCTATAATTCACATGCTTATTTTGACAGGCTGGCTCTTGTTAGTTTTCAATGGGTGTGGGAGGAAATAGCAGTGCATAAAACTTGCACATTACTAATACCATTGCCATATAAAACAAATATTTAAATAGGAAGTTTCAGAAATGATTCAGTGCTCTAGCTACAGAATATCCTACAGGATTTTTTTTATAGTAACAGAATTAATGAAAAGTAAATCCTAATTCTCCACCATGGGCATAGGGTGGTCCCAGTGCTGCAGAGACAGTGTGATACTCTGTCTCAGGGACAGAAAAAGCAGCCAGCAGGTTGCTGGCCCTCTGGGTAACTGAAGCTTGCTTTGAAAGTCTCCTTGAGCTGAGAGGTTGCTATATGCTTTTTAAGTGAGTGCACCAGATCGTGTGTGGGTGCAGCAGGCAGGGGCAAAAACCCCTGAGCTGCAATGCAGAAGCAATTGAAAAGCCACTCAGTTATTGCTGCTCTACCAACTGCAAAGGAAAACTCTCTTCCCACTCCTGTAGACTGTTCTAACCACAACCTTTGAAGGTACTGAAGTTATTTCAACTCACTTAGCCCACAGTTTTCTCAACATTAAGTCATACTTGAAAGCTCCAGGGTGAGGAGATAATTGTTACGTCAGTAACAACATTTCATTCAGACACTGTCATAAGAGGAGGATTTCTAGGTGCTGAAAGTGTGATATGACCACCAAGCAAAGAAGCCAAAATATCACTGTAAAAATAACTACCTTTGCACTATGTTGTTTTTTTTTTTTTTTGTTTGTTTACTGGGAACAATTTACAGGAAGTTTGGTCTTGAATCTCTTTCATAACTGAAGCAAGGCTGTTTCACCATGCAATGCTCAAGGAGTAAAGTTAGCATCAGCCTGCAAAAAGTTTGAAGCAGATCTTGTATCTTCTGTCTAGTGCCTGCTTTATCAAAAAATATCTTTGAGCTTTCTCAGTTTGTGTCTCAGATCTCTTTTGAAAAATGAGGGGAACGCACTTCATTATCTCCTGCAGAACTGTGGTTGTTTCAGATGCAATGGTAAAATGAGGCACATGAATTTGTGAAACTGGGGCAAATTTGCCACAGTCTCTTCTGCAAACCACACTATGTGCAGTGGTCCAACACTGTACACTTGAACAGCTTGGCCAAGGAAAATTTCTATTTTCTCACTTTCAGTAACTTTTAAAATATGTATAGCAAGGTTTTTGACCCTGGAAATCCACCTCAGACTGGAGAATCCCCTTTATCTTTTTGAAAAGCCTGTATCTCATATCTCTTTTTTGTTTCTAAAATAATTTTTAGATTGAAATGTAGTATACTAGTATTTTTTACTTGCATCTATTTTAATGATCACATACATATGATACTGCAACAGGTGGGGTTATTTATACACATGGAAAAAGGTGTTAGATCTCTAAGTTGTTTAAGATCTTAAAATAACTTGTGTATTACAGGAATCCTTTCTGTTAACCGTAGAAAAGGGTGGAGGTGTGGGAAGGAAATGAACATAAAATAATTTATTTCTGTCTCAGAAGACCTAAATATGTTGTCATGCAATCTTTTGATGTGGGTCCCCATTCTGCTACTTAGAGGCATTGCATATTACTAATTTTCCAGGCTTCCTCAGCTAAGATGGACAAAGGAATACTGACCAGAGAAATTTTAAGTGCAATGGACTTGAGAAGTGTATATTTTGCCCAGGCTTTAGGCATATGGAAACTAATGAAAATTATCCTAAGACTAAAGTTAAGAGCTGTCCCTTAAACTTAAAAGCTCGTAACATCCTGCCGTGATGATGCAACAGTTCGCAAGACTGCCTGAATAGCCAAGTGTAATTTTGATCCCTGTACTTTGCCAGGTTGTGACGCTGGCAGAGTTCCAGAATAAGCCAGCTTCAGAACCGTGGAGCCTCCAAATATGATCTTCTGTCAGTCACAGGGGTTTCAGCTCCAGGAAAGGAAAGATTGATCTGGCAGATTATAATCACTTTTGTATGAGACAGAGAAATAAGTGATCTTTCCTACAGTGGAATGCCAGCTACTCTGGGACTAGTCATCACCTTGAACTGTGCTGGGAATCAGTGGTGTCTTAGCTCAAGTATCACTATGTCTCATGCTCTTGTCATGCAAACCACTGTTTTTTTCAATAGGTGCTAGAGTGGCAACTCCCAACCTGTACTGAAATAACCAAAATACTTCAGAGTTTTCAGAGCCATCCCCATTCTGGGCATTCACTTCCTTAAAACAAAGAGAAATAACTAGTGAAGCTGAGGCTCACACCTGATTTTCAGACTCTTACTGCAGGATAGACTAGCCATCCCTGGACCAGTTCCTGGGTTATGCTCTGCCCCTCCCCATCCCACCAGAGGACAACTATGCAGCCTTCATGGCTCAGCCCAGGCATCATATTGCAGTAACTGAGGCTTCAGCTCTAAAAGCTGTTATCAGGGGTAAAAGTTTGTAACAGACAAGTGTAGTAACACCTCACAGCTCACATGGGTTTTCCATCTCATGCCAGCATGCAGAGAGAGGGGAGTTCTGGCAAAGACGGGTCATGAATTACCAAGGGAAGTTCCTCAGCACAAGTGGGGGACCCAGCACCAGGATGGCTGCATGAAATCAAATAACACTGGTAAATGGACAGTCTGTAATGAATAAATAGATCTGAAAGTATTTGCTCAAAAAAAAACCCAAAAGACTGTTCTTTTGATAAAATTAACTTCATAACAGTTTTCTAACCTGACTAATCAACACCCCAAATTCTCTTTACTTTCTAATCTTTGAAAATCATATAAAGGAAAATACTGTGTCTGTGACAAATGTGGATCTCTTGGGTAGTCCTGATAATGGGACCATTTTGTCTTGACTTGATTAGACATGAACTTTATTTCTGATAAATTTTCTGTCTCCTGCCAACACCTTAAGAAGATTACCATTTCTGGTAAAGTCTTAAAGCATCAACTGAAAACTAATAAGAGAGCAAGTTCTTTCAAGAGAATAAAGCTGATGCTGTGGGCAATTGGAATAGGCTACATCAGCTTTCAAAGATTAAACAGGAAAACTGCTAAGAGGATTTACCTGTTAAAACTCTGTCATTAGAGATCGCCTTTATTTGCCATCAAAATTTAATGAATTTAAAAAATGAAACTGTATATGTGTTTGCTTAGGAATAGAAACAAACAACTATTCCTCCACCTACTACTCAGCTGCTGCTTTATATAATGAATGACTACTCATTTTTAACGTTTGGTGTCTTATCTAAATGAAAAAAAATTAAATGTCAATATTAATTCAGAGAAACAGCCACCCATCTTGATACCTGTTGTTAACTATTATAACATAATATTATAGGCAGAGCTGTAACAGTCTGGCATTCAGTAGTTCCTTATTACGATGATGAGCAAAGTTAGTTGACTGTCTGTTGTCTGGTTTTGGTTGTTTATAACCTTATCAGACTCCAACCAACTGAATTGGTAATACCCCGGCCAGACTTCTGTCTCAACCTCCTTTTATGTGTTTTCTTTTGGAAAATTTCAATAGTGTTTTGAGGGAAAAAAAAGACAATGGAGTCTGTGTTCGGCCTCATATGTGTCATTGGTAAGTTCTTTCAGTCTTGTTCTTACACAGCAAATGCTAAACAAAAGGAAAAGGGTGGTTTTGTCCTACCACCAAAGATACATTTTTGATGGTCCCATGAAACAAACCTACCTGGCCAAATCGTTAGCCTCCCTCCACCAAAATATTCTCCTTTTGCGCATGCGGAGTAGAGATGAGATCTAAGTTAAGTGAAGGGGCCTCTGCAATGATCATGTTTTTCCAAGAGCTACTGAGGCTTAGCAAGATTTCCTGTGCGTTACAAGGAATGCTATAGAAGTGCCAGACAGGAACCAGTTGCTTCTCTTTTCTGGATTCTCCAGTCATTCTATATTATTAGATAAAATAATATATTATTAGATTAGGGTATAAAATGACAGAATATGTAAATATGTCAATTGCTCTAATGAACTGACTAAATTACTGAGTTCTTGTTCTTCCTCTGCATGTTTCTCAGTGTTTCTTCCATTGGAGTTTCCTTGTGACCTGGCTTCAAGAGGTCAAGAATGACCCTGTGCTGTGTACTACCTGGACATGGCACTGTCCTGATTTATAGAGCCTTTGAGTCTGCCTGTGTTCAGACTGAACGTAGGTGTCCTGCTTCCAGACCTGTAGAATGCTACAGAAATCATAATGAATAGCACCTTTGCTATGGCTAAGAACCTAGCTAAACTAAAGCTGGAAGTATATAAGGGTTACTGGGTAAAACAGGAATGCCTGATACACCTCTTGCACCAGTGACCGCATGCCACATTGTAAGGATGGGTGAGGACTCCATTTGGATGGCTCTGGACAACTTCCTTCAGCATGTTTGGGTTTGTGGGACAGCTTTAGGAGATGCAAAACTCTTCCTATTTCCTCTTTACCCAAATCACTCGACTGGAGAAAAAAGATCAAATTTAGACATTATCAAAGGTCTCTGCATCAGCCACCAGCTAGAAGTATCACAAAATCTCCCAGGAACCTTAAGCAGACAAGCTCTGTAATTATAATCTACCAAGAGAGTAACACAAAGAGGTCAAAATAAGTTTAGTATATACTTTACACAAAGTACAGATTTAAGGTGACTTGTTAATAAAAATGGAGTCCTTACTTTGAGCAAAAGGGCTAAAATACAGCTAGCACTCTATACAAAATGGAATTGCTGAGGGAGGAAAAAACTAAACACTAGTAGGATGAATATTAGAATTACTAATGTATATATGTGATAGATCAGTATTCTTAAAAGATTTCTCTCTTGGAAATTTTAATGAGTAGCGCAGCTGCCGACTGCGGTGACTAGCCTTGCTCACTGTGAATAATGTTCAGCTTCTTGCTTTTAAGGAAGTCACTGTTTCAGTGACAGAGAAGAAGCCCAAACGTTCCAAATATTAATTGTATATACCAGCAGGTAATGTGTACAGCAGTTAGATACAAAATGGCCCCTTCAAATTATAATGACCGCTCTCTCTCAAATTAAAGGGTCACAAATTAGAATACATGCTGGGAAAAGTTTGGATAGAAGATCAAATCTAGGACAAAGTGATCAATAGTAACAAGGATCTTGCAGTGAAAATTGCAGTGTTTTAACAGCTCACAGGATACTTGGGAAATAAGGTAAATATTCAGACAGAGTCTTTTTTTAGGAGGGAATAAAAGAGATTTCGAAAGTTAAATCTCTCAGCTTTTTTATTACATCATGTTTACATAATCATATCCAGATGCTTTAGGCAATAGTCTCTTCCTGTGCTTACAGTTTGCTGTTCTCTCATCATCCCTTTATTAATCTTTGTGTGGATTAGCAAAACAAACAAGATAACTGTGAAGCTGAAAACAATTCTTGCTACTTCCTATGAGCATTTTTTTTCCAGTATTATCTTTTTATGTATCCTGAATTTCCTCACAAGATGCATTGGGAATTTTTTGCTTACAGATATACTTTCAGTGTCAAAGGTAGCAAGGCTCTGAGCTCCTATCTCCTAAGCAAGCGTCACATGCAGGTAGGATTCCGCGTGCCCATGACTCATTGCAGGTACAGGCGTCAGTTTTTTAAGTCTTCCATCCAACCTTTGTATGTAAGACCATGCAGACCTATAGTGGCCTATAACCAACAGTACCTTTCACATTATTATCTAGCTAAAAATAGCTACGCTGTGCACTTACTATAACTTGACATTTACTCAGCAGTTATTTCCTCTGCATGTCAGCAGAATAAAATATACATAACTATAATATCTCCTATACAATGAAAATAGCACTCTGTAATCATCCTGGCACACGGTACAGAGTTGTTGTGCAATGACAGCACACCTTATTGAATGATAGTGCAGCACTGTTGCCCTTTGCCTAGCAACATACCAAAGCATGGGATCGGAGTCTACACCCTGTCTTGTTGCTCAATTAGGATCTGGCAAACGTCCCTTGATGTTGCCCTGGCCAGTATCCACATATTTTACTCATGTATGTAACTTCACAGTGATGTTGTTAAGGGCAGACCTGGTTATGTGTCTGCAGGGTCTGAGGCTGTTTGTAACTTAGATTCTTTTGCAGGAATCAGACTCGTTGAAGGAGACAGGCTTTCCTGGCTAACATAGTAGCATTTACCAGAAAGTCATGCTCCTGAAATTCTTAACCATTGAAGAAGCCAAATAAATTGAGTTGAATATTGCTGTGGAGGAGTTGCAAAGTAAGGAAGAAGTTAAAAAGTTAAAATAATCCCTGCAATCTCCTTGACAAAGTAGTCCACATTTTTAAATGGAAAATATGTGTTCACAGGCATAATAATTAAACCTTTAGAAAATCCTGGAGGGGTTGTCTTATTCTAAGTATATTTTAACTGTATGCAAATGAAAGACAGTGATTTTGAAGTGTTGTCATCCCAAGACTCTCATTATTTGGGATTAAGTTGGTCAGAGTCCAGGGAAGAAAGGGTCACTGCCTTTCTTTGTGTCCCGGGAGCCACCATCCTGTTTCATTTTAGTTGGAGAAGCCACTACCTTGAACCTCTGTGCTAGACACGCAGATACTGGGAACTTTTTCTGCTTGAAGAATGATTCAGCTGCAGAGTATGTCTCGTTTTCATGGAGTAGTAGCTGCATAGAGTGAGGAATTGTAAAATCTCTAAAACCAGTATAAGGCCTAAGAGTAAATTCCCACTTCTTCTATGTTTCCTCTTAATTTTCTGTAACATGTAGTATTTCTAAGATTGCCTTGAAATAATTTTAATTGTTTCCTTGTAAAATTTGACCAGTAATTAAGGCAAAACTTCCTTCATCTTAACAGTCAAAAGTACCTCACTCCATACTCTGGGTTTTGAAATGAATTGGACAAGATCTGAGAAAAACACACCTATCAGCTGGTCCCCACTTCTCTTAAGACTGTCTCTCCTGGTAGAAGCAGAAGCTCAAAGTTGTGAAAATGTCTCCATAGATACTCTCTTGGATTTTAGAAAACCTATTTTTAAAGGGTCTTTTGAGTGCTTTTTTTATATTTTCCACTGAATGGTGTTACAAGTCGTGGAGATCACAGAACCATCAAGTGAAATCTTCATTCAGCCATACACTTCACCTTGATGCTGCTGAAAGCTGGAGTGGTGCCTATGTCCTCTTAGGGTTGATTGACAGCCTACCTGAGTACTGAAAAAATTTGGGTTTTGCTAGCACATGCAGTTGCAGGGGAGCCCCATATCCCTGAAGCAATGATGTCCATCATGTTCACGGGACAGAGAGGTATCACAGACAAAGTTGTAGACAGTCAAAATGGACCTAAAATTATCATTTTTACAAAATTATGCAATACACAGGAAACTGAAGTAATTTTTTTAATTGAGTTCCACTAAAATTGCAGCACCATCTCAGCTCTTTCTACAACTCAGTGAAACTACACCAGTAAGATACTATAACTGAGAAATAGAATCTTAAGCACCAACTAAGGTACAGACAGTGAAATGTCTTTAATGGTTGGGGACGGTTCTTTTTTGTTGTGTGGATGCTCTGATGTGTAATCAGGAGGGAGCTCACATTGCACCATTGCACCCATTGGGGATAACTAACATCATATCTCTGTCCTACCCGGTTCCATATTTTCAAAACACTTAGTAATATGATAAATTTGAAATTCCTGTTTCTCTGAAATTGTTCAAGAGGTTCAAAACTTATTTGTGATGCCAGGCAGATGGAACAGTAGTGATATTGATGGACAGGTAACTGCATTATGGTTACTTTGGACACTCTTGCTTAGACAACTTGATTAAAAAGTTTAAAAATTTATGAAATAATGAATAATAATATATTTTTCCACAGCTTTATGGCTTTGATGAAGAGCAGAATTATGCCTTCTTGTAGAAGTGTAATACTTAGTAATACCTTAAAGTTGTTCCTAAAAGAAACTTATTTTTTTAAAAAAAATTAAAAGATGACTTTTAAAAGCCTATAGTTACAATCCTGTAGAACAGACTGTATTCACACCAGTAAAATCATTACCTCTTATGTGTTTGAATGAAGGTTCCTCCTGCAAACAAACATTTGGTCTTTCCTTAACAAAAATAAATATATGAAACATACTGGACGTTTTGAGTGGTTCTATGTTTATATTCTACTTATCTTTACTTCAGCTTGTGAAAGATGGAATGTTTTGATTCTTGTGGATATGGCCCTTTTTCTGTCCCTGTTTTATCAAAGGTATTGCTAGAAGTTGGTGATTTACTGAGAAATGAACTGTAACTGCATCAAAAAAGTTGGGACCATAAAACCAACTTTCCTCTTACACAATCAAATTATTTGTCACTTGAGACCTGAAAAATTTTAGAGTCTTAAACATACCTTCATTAGAGTGGTACATGAATGTCAAAAAGCCTTTCTTGTTCTTATTAGAGTAAAAGAGTGAGTGATGAGGCCAAACCTTTCAAAGCAAGGTTTTCAGATACAGATCACCCAAGTCATACATGACTCCTCACAGAAAAACATGATCCACAGAAGCTCTGAGCAAGCTCTGTCTCCCATCAAAACACTGAGACTGCCAGATATTAAGATTTGCAAGACTTTACAGTGTAGGATTTTTCCAGGAAAATTGAAGCAACTGTTTCAGTGTTAGCATTGGTTCCTGTCACCACCATTACAACTGCTGCCACAAATGCACTGCTATTCATGCCTCTTACACAAGAGTAGACATAATATCCTTGTTTGAAAATCTTCAGAAAAAGGAGAGCAGAAAGGCCAGAAACTTAGGAGAGATAACACATCTTGCAAATAGCTGTTTCGCTTTTGCTGTGTGCTAAAGAATGCATGGCTGGGCTATAGCCATAGAAATTAAGCACTCCTGGTGTACATTTGGTTAAGGAACACAGATCTTTTGGCCTCACACTGAGTGTGTGAGTGCCATTCAGGGGGCATAAATATGGAATACCAGAATCTTCTAGAAAGACACTGGAGTGATCCCTATTTTTTTGCAGATCCATATAAAGAAGAATGAAAAAGGAATATATCCCCCATAGGTAAAATTCTCACCCACGCTCTAGGCATAAAGCCACATGAGGGCTGTTATTTGCCCCTGAAAAATCTGTTTACCCTGTGTATTTGAGCAAAGGCTAGAACCACTTTTTGCATTTTATTAGTACAAGGAGTCTCACTCTCGCAAGGAATATTCCATGTTCATACAATTTGTTCTTATGATGGCCCTAGTTTCTACACCATACTTTAGATAGGTGTAGATTTATCTAGAAGATAGTTACGTGCAGTTAAGCCCTTCATTGACATTACATGTTTCTACATCAATTGTTGTGACAATTTCACAGTGCCCCTTTTCCGTTTTTAAGTCTGTGTCTATGTCTTCTTAGGAATATTGAATAATCACAATATCAGTAATTTGTTAAGAAAATATTTGGCTACTTGTGTGTTTGATAAGAGCTGGGACTGAATTCTGTGGCCAGTTGGACAGAAAGGTTACCACTCTTTTAAGTCATCCCCATGAGTTCAGTGCTACTATTCCCTTTTGTGCAAATCCCCTTATGTATATGCATTTGAGGTATAGTGGCTTTAAATAGCATCTTTGTCACATATTAAAGAGAGCAAACTCTTTCAGCTTACCTCAATCTTAAAAGTATATAGTGCTACAAAGGAAAAAATTTAGTCAATATCAAACATTTAAGGCTTCCAGGGTTGCTGCACAATGTTGAGGTGCAGAAATGGATAAAGGGATAAGTGTTAATGTTTTTCCATTTCATTGTAAGCACAAACTCTCTTTGAAAGCATGTTGCAGATGTTTATGCTCTGAAGAGAGCAATATTTTTAGCTTTACCACTTACAGTACTGGGATGTATTGCAAACTTTTTGATTAAGCATCATAGGCTACAAGAAAAGCTTAGAGATGTAATGCCTCTAGCACATTTTTAGGCAGTTACCATGCCAACCATAAAAATTATGAGCAGAATGAATACATATTTTTTTTTGAAAATGAAATAGTGCAAAGTTAATGTGGGGTCCAAAGTTTTGGAACACTGTATTCTGTTGTTGGAAGACTTATCATGATCCTTATAAACCTACTGCTTATATGAGGAGTTCATCAACTAACTTAGTTTGCAGACCTGCAGAGGTTTCACTCAAAAACTAAAGCATCTGTTTCATCCTTTTCAGAGTTTGGAATTGCTGTAAAACCATGAGCAAACCTTCAAGCAAAGAACTGCTCCAGACTTCGTGCTTGAAAAGTGCATGTTAGATGCATATTAAGAAGTAACAGAGAATCAGATTCTGTGGAAATTCCTAGATAAGGTCTCCATAATGTAGATAAAAGCTCAGTATGCACAGAGAAAAGCAAATGCAAACAAATAACGAGTATTCCAAAACCATGGCTTTTGACATTCAAAAATCAGAGGTGAGGTGAACATAAATCACAACTGACCGAGCTGGGAGTTTCAGTGTGCCCTCATACCCCGGGCTTTGTGTTGTGGTAATGTGAAAAAATAACAATATGCTTGGAATGAGAAAAGGCAGTAGTCTTTGTAGTCTCAAAATAAATACCACTGATTTAAAAAAAATGTGGTGGATGTTTTTCCTCGTGTGGCACGTTGCTATTCAGATGCTATCGTTGTGTATTTCTATATATTTACATATTTGGGCTACCATATTTTCTGCAACCTCATTCCCCTGAAATACAGTGACATTTGAACAGCTAATTTTAAAGAAGGAAGTTATTCGTGGAATTCTCTGTGAAAGAACAGTCAACTCCAAGTCTGCAGAGAACAGTAATTTGGGAACATAAAAATATATAAAAAAGACATCCCTCATACAAACCCCTTTTACAAAAGTACTTGAAAAAGGGAAGAGACAAAGCCCAGAATTCTTTAAAAGCTGTGCTTGAAAATTAGTTTACATATGTACTTATTTACCTGCCTATTCTCAGCCTTTTCTGTCTGAGTCAATGACAAAAGTAGAAATGCTGTGTTTTTCATATATTTTCAAACTATATTTTTCAGTAAGTCTGTTATATTCATGCTTAAAAACCAATCTTTATGAAACCTCCAAAGGAACTCCTGTGATCAATCTAGAAATCCTTGAATATTGACTAAAATTATCTTTTTAGATATTTTCCCCAACATCCTATGCCAAAGATGTAATTTCCTATTAAATTTGAGGGATAACTCTCCCCCACAATGCTAGGAAACAACAACTACTAAGTGGTCTGTTGAGTTTACTTCAAAGCAAAGACTTCAGTTCCTGTTCAACACAAAGGCTTCTTTAATACTAGTTTATCTTTTCAATTTTGCTATGGGGTATTTGGTATTGGATACTGGTCAGTGGGATTACTTAGATACCCTTTACTGGGAACAAGCCCAGGCCACTAGCAAGGTGTGGTCTAGGGTGGGTGGATTTGGAGTGAATTTACATAGTTTTGAAATGCGTAAAGTGGAAGAAAATCCAGCTGTCTTTATTCATAGCTTGAGGTGGAACAGGAGGAAGAGGAGGCAGTGGTGGTAAGTGGAGGACATTGGATTTTGCAATATGTGAAGGAAGACAGCCAACATAAAGAGGAAAAAAAATATGAGGAGCAGCCAGCACACAGGCTACTTTACACAAATTTGATGAATGTTCATCTGTTGCTTGCACCAGGTCACATAAAGCAAGAACACAGGTAACATTTCCAGTTGTACCCTAATGTGTGAGTAATTTTGATTTAACAATCCACACAACATATGTGACAATAATTAATTAACAGTTAGCCCTTTGTAGTGCCCACAACTTGGTGCTTCTAAGTGTGTGCTTGGAGCCCTCTGTGCATTCATTTACCAAAGCCTCTGCACTTGAAATTCAAAACAATCAGTTCACCATTTGATGAGTTAATCCTCCTGCTCCCTTCCACCTCCTCTCTCTCAGACCCCAAAATGCCTCAGAAATTTGGGCTATGGAAAATTGCCAAACTGCATGAATTTAGATCTGAATTGCTCAAGTGATTGTATCCTAGGATAATCTTAGAGTATGACACACTGCCCTCTTCTACACAGCATTGCCACTACCCTGCATCTGCAGCTCCATCGATCTCAGCTAAATTTTACACTCTGACATAGCCCAGTAGAAATGAGAGGAGATTCTGACCATGGTTTTAAATATTTGAATAGGGTAAAAGCCAAGAAGGGTTGGAAATTATTTAGCCTGCTATTAGGGGATATAATTAGACATACTTGGGTATAATTAGACTTGGATTAAATGAAGGGGCAAAAAAAAGCTGCAAGAGAAAACAGCCCTGGTAACAGTGAGATCTCTTATACATGGGAATAAGGCAAAAACGTGTGAAAACCACAGGGGAAATGAAGTAGGTGGCAGGATAGCTCTATTATTTCTAATATTATAGAAGACTAGCTTATACCCTTCATTTGCTGAGCAAGGAAGAAGGGATGTCCCCGGAAACCAAACATCACACTGTAGTTTGTGATTGGGAATGTCTTCGTACTCAAGGTATCCCCATCTGTCTGTGTCACGTTGAATGGGATGCGTCATCTCTCTCCAGACTCTTGTGGGTTTCCTTGTGTAAGACACAGTGTTATATTAGGTAGGATCTACAATGAGCCTTTTTTACTCCTCCAGCAAAGGTGAAGTTGTTTCTCAGGAGGCTCTGTTAGGAGAATGGCACCGGAAAGAATGATACTGCTTCATGAGGCAACAACCCAGGAGAGAATGTGCTGAGGCTTTTCTGGGTATATACCGAGAATTAAGGCTTTTTAGCTCCACACAGCAACCCATTCACAACTTAGGCCACAACTTTGCAGATCTAGTAACTGAGGTTTACAAAGGTCCACCGCAGACTTTTCCTCAGAATTTTAGGGAAAACAAAAACAAAACTACTGAAAGAAGATTATTAAAGTGGAAAAATCAAGCAGCCAAATTGCAGAGAATTCAACTAACTTAAATTCAGCTGTGTGCAATCCTAATTCTACCCTTTTATGTGTTTTGATACTGTCTTTAATTGCATAATCACATGCTATTTGGTGAATAATTCCAGACCCAGGGCTGATTTGGGATTTTGTGAACTAAATAAGGCATGAGACCACACACAGTGATAAAGTCAATATAAAGGAATATTGAACAGCTGCCTTGTTTACTCAGTACATCCACTAAATGAGGCAGTGATTCTGCAGAATTTAAGAAAAAAAGTGCATAACCAATATAATTAAGTACTCAATCATATTGCTTAAGTATAAGGAGGAGCAGAGAGGTTATATGGGCAAACCAAGTCCTCTTCCCTAAATCTGCCATTTAGTCAAATGACACTTGCTTTGCTGTTTTTCGCAGGTGCCTAGAATGCCTTCTCCCATTCTTCTCTCCCAGTGACTGCTGTGTATTTCTGGTTTAGCTAAACTTAATCCAACTTACCCTCAGTATAACAGCTGGAATTGGTTTCTTAGCCTGTTTTCCTTTCATAAAGTGTTATAGCAAGGGTGAAGTTCCATGACTGCATGACTAAAGGTATATATATGCCATATATAGAACAAAGTACATTTGATCTGGTGTTCAGATAATTAATGTCACTCAGCACAAGTATTTTTTGTGTTAAAATGTCAGCATGTCATTGATTGTCAAACCATTTCTTTTTCCATTCTCTGAAACACAGAGATGGTATGATGTATCATCTCCATAGATATGATGCATCACTCAAAAATATCATAGGAAAGTTTTGTAATTCCGTTTGGCAAGGAATGATTTGTGAGGATCTGGAAAAGTTAGGAAACTTCCTACCAAAGGTGTGGATTTTCTGAAAGCCTTCCATTAAATATGTTTTGAAAACCAAAGAAACATAAACACACAAAAAATCATTCCTGACTAATCAATAGAAAAATATGTTTGAACCTACATGTTTATAATTTTCACAAGATCTTTGTCTCCCACTTTATAGCTTTTCTTAAAAAAAAATAGTTCCAGAGTTTCCATCATAGAGATCAATGGATATCTTTGGCTAGATTCAAAACAAAGCGTAAAAGTCTCTCTTAAAAGTACATGAGAGGAAGTCCAACCCAATGTGGAAGGTAGGGGCCAGGAAGTCAGCAGGTTGTTCCTGTTTGTATCTTGCTAGTCTACTGGCAGACTTTGGAAATCACATCATCTGTTTGTAAAACAGAGATTATGTGCTTCATGAATTTTATAATCCATATTGAACGCTGATGGAAGCCATCGTGGAAGTCATGAAATTTGTTGGTAGCTGAAAACATAGCCATGTCAGCTTGTATTTTCTTCAGGCCTCACTGAGATTTCAGAATCCATTGATCCCATTTTCCTAAAATGGCTGGTTCTTTGAGCTGTACAGGTGAAAAGTTTAATCACCTGACATTTTAAGAATGAGTAGCTCCAAAAAAACTACATGTAATACTGAGTATTTTTTTTGACTGATGATCTGTTGTGCTTGCCTCTTGCAGAAGTAGACCAAAGTAACATGCTGTTAAAGACTAATCTTGAGATACATTGCTTCTCAGAAGAGTCACTGCTCTCCACATCAGAGATAAATACAACTTATGATAAGTGAAAAAAATCTCTGGATACCTCTTGCCTTCCTCGCAGAGGTGTTGTGAACTTTAATGTGATATTCTTTGAGCTGCTTGGATGAAACATAATCAGGGAAGTAAAGGTAATTTTATGTCTCTTAAAACGTGAAAAGAAGAATAAAGAGAGACTAGGAAACAAAGAAAAGAGAAAAAAATATAGCTCTAAGAGGGATAAGAGTCTGTTGTGTCAACCATGCCCGGGTTTGGACTCTTCATGTTCTGTAACTTTGATACGCAGCAAGGAGATATATAAATAGATATTGTAACTACTATAAGAGCACACATAATGTTTGAAATCCCCTGTCTTTGCTCACTACCCTCATACGCAATATATCTTTGAACTGTTGTTGGATGGATAATCTATATTTCATAATTCAGACTGTTAGTATTTTCTTTACATAATTATAACAGCAAAAAATATATAAGACCTTTGTGGAACTTGAGAACTCTACTGCCTTGGGTCATATTTAATGTGTAATAAATTATTCAGCAACAATGCAGTCTTCATTCTATTTACAGTTAAGTTAGAACTAAGTGTGTGAAGTATACATAACTAACATGAAACAGTATTTGTTATCGCTGCCAAGGCTGAAGTGTTTTCTGAAGACATTAGTCTGATATTAAGTGAGCCAAATCCCCATCAGATGAAAATTAACATAGCTTCATTGAATTTACCTTCAAAGAAAGGGAAATGGGAAGGATGAACTCTCTAATCTCTAGCTTAGAATCAGAAAGGTCAAGGAAAAAGTGTTGTGGCATGTCACATTTAAGTAGGTTAGAGGATATTGTTTGCATTTCCTTTTCTGTCCAGCTCCATACGGTGCTCTTGAATGTCAGTCTGTCAGTCTGTTAGAAAAATAATACCAGCCTTTCTGACTGAATGCACCACTCTAACATATGCCTCATCCCTGTCCACTGATGGCAACTAGAATGGATGATGTACCTTTGCTCCTGACAGAAACAGATTTTTGTTACATGGAGCTTGTTCATTGAGATCTAGCTTTTAGGCATTCATTTGAGCCACGTAAATTCTCAAACTTGACCTGAAATAGCTTAGAGAGAGAGATATTAGTGTTTTCTACTAATGAAAACTACCTTAATATTACTCTGAGTGCAGCTAGCAAGGTAAATGTGCTACAGAATAGTCATGTAGTAGGTGAAAGTTGGCTTTATCAAATAGAGAAAGTTCAGGGTCAAATTGTAGAAGCCAGAATTAGAATAAGGGGGTGGGAGGGTAGGATGGCAAATTTTAAGAACGGCAAGGTTTTTGTAACAGATAAAAGGAAAAGAAGACATCTTATTATTTGTTGTCTTAAATATACCAAATATTTGCTGATTACTTTTTCCTTTAGTCTCAGAAAAGAAGAAATCAAACTCCTCCTTACATACCTTTCTAGATACACAATTTCTGTCAATTCTCTGCTGAGACAGTCTTTGAATTTCTGTGGAAACAAGAACGGTCTATTTCACTTCTCATTGCTGCCAGGAGTAGGGTAAACCTTTCTTAGCAGCAATTACATTTCCTGTACAGTTTCACCATATTATTATACCTGGCTGTCCTCATTACTGGGCATGGGAAGCACTCAGCCTTGCCAGGAGAGTGCCTACAGCCATTTCACCCAAATCCTTGTACTTTATCAGGTGATTTGATGTTCCTGATAGTTAGAAAGATTTGAGTTATAAGCAAAACTGTTGACTTGTGAAAAGGGGAGGGGGCAAGTTTAATGATCAATTCCTAGAAGTTTTGATAGACCATGAAATAACTTGATCATTGCCTGACCATGATAAATTGGAAGACAGCTTAGGTGGAAAAAAAATATTTTCTTGTATTCAGTGCAATCAGCTTCTCTAAGTATTGAGTTGCTTGGCACTGGAAGAAGGAGATGTGGCTCAGCATGAATAGAAACAGAAGTGGCCGCAGCTGAACTGATCATTGGCTCATACATCAGGGAGTACAATCTTAGGTTTTCCTCTTAAGTTAAACTTCTGTATCTTTTTCTCTGATGCAGCCTAAAGCAGATTTCCAAAATTAACTGCATTAACCCTTTTCTCAGATAGGTCATCTGGTTTCTCGTAGTTTAAGAGTCACGAAGTGGAGAGCTTTGGGCCATGTTCTCTCCTTAAACCTTCACTTGTAAAACTCCAAATTAAACACTTTCTTTTTCCCAATTGGATGTAACTTGACTGTCAACAGAAAGGAATCATTCAGTGTACACAACTGATTTTGTAACTCAAATTCTTACAAAACTTTTAGTATTTCAAAAAGGATTTTCTAGTGTGATACAAGTAAGAGCAGATCCACTAAAATAATAAAAAGCATAAATTTTGCTTTTATCTGCTTTTACAAATGTGCAAAATCTTTGTGGAATCAACTCAGCAAATTTTAAACGTAGTATGGAAAGAGAAGTCTCTGCCTATCAAGTTAATGGTGGAAACAGAATTCTTTGCAGCTGCTGCTCTGTTATTTACAACACAAGTTTGGATCAAAAGATGGGTTTTAAAGAATTCCTAATGTTTTACTCCTCTGCCAAATATATTCAGCTTTTAACAATGTTGAAACAGGCATTTCTACAGAGGCAGTTCCTCTAGGGTGATAAATCCCAATTTATGTTCTACAGACTGAAGGTCTCCATGAACGTTCTGCCTATGTTTGTTAGCCAGGATTCAAACAAATCACACAAAAGGGAAGTCTCAAGTCATATGTAGTATTTACCCTGACTCCCTTGCACTCTTTTCAATTAAAGAACAGGCATTCTTTCTTTAGATGTCTTCTTTTAAACATTTTGTTTTCATTACTAAATGATCCTTTCTACTTATATGCTTGACATTACTAATAGCTGTAGCCACCCAATATTACCCATGTTTCTTGTGATTTTTTATACTGAATCCTTTATTGCATTTCTAAATTGCTCAGAGTTTGCTTCTGTCTGGATTTGGGAATGCTTTGCGGGAAATTCAGGTACTGGACAGGGTGATTGCAAAGCTGAGATTCTATGTGCAGCTCTTTGAGCTGTTAATGTGGCATTTTCTAATTCAACTAGAAATACATCAAAGAGCCATGTGTACTGTTGTTTTTCTTCTCTCCAGCTAATCCAAGTGTCTCAGCACTGATTACAAAACACAGTTTTAAGTCAAACAAGATTAAAAACATAGTACTGTGACTCCCAGCCTAATTCCTGACATATCTGCGATGCACCAGATGCTCTTTCCCTCAGGATGAAATGATACATGACTTTTTGCAATATCACTGCACAGACATGTTTACTCCACCTAACTTGCTTACACAGGGTAGAAGAAAAGAGTGCTTAAACAAGGTGTATGTTCAAATGCAGTTAAGAATGGAAAAAGTAACAGGCAGATTTCTATTTTCCTCACTTTTTGGTGCCCTTGTTCACATCTATTTTATTTCAGTGTACTTTGGAGGAAGGAAGTCAATGGGTATGTTGAGCCTTTAGCTGTTAAATTGTGGGAGTTAATGCTCATTCTGTGGGACAGGCAGGAGATTCTTGCCTGTACATAAAAGAAGGCCAAGAGCTGTCAAATATCGAGATCTAAAAATGCAATGGTAACTTCAGCTTTTTCACTGTAGTGTTCTTAAAGAAGCTAGGAACAAAGCAAGTATAGTTTCAAAACAAAAGCAAAATCCTTTCCAAGTCACCTTTTCAGTTCCATGTGCAAGGTGTGGCAATTTGTCTGGTAATTATTTATAGACTTCATTCAATTAAAGTCTGTGAAGTCCCTTAACCACAGGTAAGCTAAAGCAGATCAAGAATGCCAGGTTGATTTTTTTCCACATAAAAAGCTCCTGGAGGGGTGGAGATTGGCAGGGATAAAATGTGGCATTCTGCAACTCATGGTCTAGCTAATATTTCAGGAAACATGATGATATGAACTACAGGTTCGGTCCTGCACCTATCAGTGTTAGTGGCAATACTTCTAATGATTTCACTAGGAGAAGGACCAAGCCTGCTTTCGAAATTAGGTACTGTCAGTGTTTCAAACGTGCAGAAAGATTGCAAGGAAATTGTGAACCTAGAGGTAAAGCTATGTCAATGGGAAGAGAGATCCAGTTCGGTTCTCTGTCCCTTTTTTTTAGGGGGGGGTTGGTGCAATTTACCTCTGTGCCTGTAAGCATATAGATGCAGACAGACCAATTATATACAAGCAGTGATTTGGTCTTTCTGCCTGCAGCCAGTGTGAACTACCTTTGTTCATGCTCCAGTCCTGTATGTTGAGCCTGAGGACAGTGTTGGTGTAACAGCTCCATAGGGTGCTTACCAATGACTGCAAAAAGAAAAAATTCCCACTGTAGATATGGCTTGAGGCTATTTGTGTGACCTGCCAGGATGATCTTTAATATTTATTGCTAACTGTAAACTAAGTAGGCACCAGAAACCAAGGAGAGGCCTGTTCACCTAATTTACCTGTTCCAGCTACACAGTCTGGGGCTTTTCAGTAAAAGCCTGAACTTGAACATCGCTAACTAAGTGCACTCATTGTACAGATGAGCTCTCTTACCCCCTCATTAGTTGAGAAAAAAATAAGCTGCAGCAAAATTTTCTTCTGTGCAGGCTCCTCTACAACCTAAAGCTTTATTCAGTCAACAGTGATTATATGAAAAATATTTAATAATGGGAATAATGTTTACTAAGAGTTCAAGTTCCATCATGACTTTCTCAGTAAAATCATCTTTAAGAGAAAGTATTCAAAAAATAGACGTTTTTATTAGGGTATTGTTAAAACCTAAGTACTATCAATGCAAGTACTTAATTCTCTTCCTCCTTGTGTAACTCTTCACCCTTTTCCTTTTTTGACTATGTATGGTTACTCTACATGTTTTAAGTTACAGCTGAAAGAATCCCTTTGTTTAAAAGGAATGTTTATTTTATACTTGGGAGGAAAAAAAAACACTAAAATTATATACTTCTCTTTGTGCTGATTGCCCTTTTCTGATTTAATTTCAGGTCCTAATCTCAATCTAGAAACTGTTTTTTGGGACTTTGCTGAAAAGTGTCTGAAAGTTCAAGATCCCCTAAATCAGCAGCAGTACAAGGGTTCTTCAGTTAAATTAGCTGACATGATTGCTTCAGCAAAGGTCATGAAATGCGTGGCTCTGGAACATTAGACTGAGTCCAAACCTAAATGTATCCACATGTACAAATACTAGTGAATGAAAAAAAAACTTCACACAGTAATGAAATCTTCCCAGGACTAAACAGCAACTGGATCATTGGGAATCAGCAAAGTAAGAGCAAGTGAGAAAAAAGACTTAATTATGTTCTATAGAAAGTTACAATTTAATATAAATTGGTGTTACATTGCGCAGAATAATGTGGTGACAGCAAGCTACAAAGGGAGAGAAACTGAAAGAAAGCAATGCTTTCATGCTACTGTTCTGTATTCCTAGTATATCCTTCCTTAACATCAGTGTTAACATTAAATATAATGTGACATGGTTCCAAATGTTTCTGTGTTGATATGGACTATGAGGAGGCTCTGTATTTAAATGTATCATTGCAAGGGTATGTGAGAACAAACCACTCCACCTACACAGAGTAGTGTAAACAGATTTATATCCTCCACATAGGACTCGATAATAGAATGGTTCTCGTCTAGAATCATGAAATGCTCTCATACCTGATTTCAAATTGATTTGTCCATCCTTCCTAATTTTTTAGTAAAGATATTGAAAATGCCTGTATGGAGTGTCTGAGACAACGCTGCAGAATGCTAACACATGCTTTAAAGCTTCTCTGTATGAAATAGTCGGGGGAGTAAAGCACAGAGTTTGATTAAACCTTCAGATTCACTGATGACACATAATGTTAGGAAGGGATAGATTGAACTATAGGTTAAAACAAGTGTATTTCAACTGGAGAAAACCCAGCAATTAGAAAACACTTTCCTTCATATTATTGAAAATGTGTGTCTGCCTGCCTTTTAATTACAGTGTGTAGAGACACTGTGCTGAATCACCCAACCCGATATGTTCTAGAGAGCTTATTGTCATCATCTCCCTCCATGGACTCCATCTCTCACCTGATAAGAGAGAACAAAAAACAAGAGCTATATTTTGGGGCTGATTCATTAAAATTTTCACAGGTAGACAATGCATTATAGATTTTCAATTCATTAGCCTAAGCAAATATTAAATCATACAACAAAACAGATAAAAAAATAGGCCTGCCATCAGATGATCTGTCTCAGCTTTAAACCAAGCACTTGGAAATCATAGTCAAACAAAACTCTGCACTCATTTTTGAAGAGTTGTAATTCTGTCCCCTCATGTAAGAGGTTAAAATAGGGTTTTATTTGCTATGAATTTGTCCTTAATACATGAAAACCTGAGCATTTTTAGAATGTGATCTTCTGTGGACAAAGTCACAAACTTTCATGAAAGATAGTAAATGTGATGCTAAACTAGATTAACAGCAATGATTTGGAGAGCATAACATGACAGTGTTGTGTCTGTGCTGGAAGATGAATGGTGCTTTACGCGTGGCAAAATGGTTCTGGTGTTTTTACTGAAAACGGTATGTGAGTAGCAATGATGCTGACTGAGTTTATCTTTAGAGATCTGTGTATTCAAGATTTGTTCTCTGTCTGTCTTTTAATTCTCATTTTCCTGTGCTCATATTTGCTCATGGCCATCTCTAAAATTCTAATAGCAAATGAATAAGTTGTTACTAATAAGTCTAGAAATGTAAGAATCATGGAAAGAAATGAAGCCTCTCTAATCTGCTTTATTTCTTAGTATTTCAAAACTTTTAAATACATATGAAAATTCCTGTGAACTCCAAAATGCCTGAAAAGTATGTGCCAAAATTAAGCTGAACTGAGACTAAATTTGCAGATGACTAAAAATGAACAGCAGAATTTCAGTAGCAATAAGGTCCTTAAAACAGTGGGTATATCCCTTTCAAAAGCCAATGTATATTTCCTCTTTGAAAATCTAAGTGATGTAGGAGTGATCCTCTTGAAGAACTCATATCGTAATTCTTTTTCTTTCAGGTGAATATTCTTATATTTGTATAGAGGAAATTTTTCTTTTGAAAGTTTATTACTAGTCTTAGAGGATGAGAGAGCTTCTAGCCCCAGTTGGGTGCTCCGTGACTGACTTTGCATTGTTCTACTTCTTTACAAATATACAGTCAGATTGATTTTTTTAACTTTTTTTAAACAGAATATTTTTTGTGGACATCCTGGAACACATAGATTGGAAGCAGTCTCTGCAGTGTATAGGAGGTGTATACTTGTACTGCCTTGTTACTATTGCTTTGGTTTGGAAATAATCCAGTGCTTCATTCAGATACATTTTTGAGGGCTGAAAGAGCATGGCCATGCCTGTTGACTCCGTTGAATTTCCTAGCAACCATTGTTCCTTGTTTTTCCCTTTGCTTTCTTTTTTTTTTTTTTAATATACCCTGTTTTCCCAGTTTCCAGTAAGCTAAAAAACATTCCTTTCTTGGGAACTAATGGCATGTTAAAGCATTACCTCTGAGTGGTGGCACAGATGCTTCTGCTCTGCCTTGTAACAGTGAGATGCAAGTCACAGGACAATTACAGATAGGAACTGAGGAGGAACTAGTCAGCTATATCACATGGGCTCATCAGCTCAAAGCACATTAATTTGTTATGTTGCCCCTTCACATGATACAATCCTGATTTTTGATGTTATGTTATACTGACCTTTAAGTTTACTGAATAAAGAGAACAGTTATGTAACTGGGATCAGCTAAACCAAACAGAAGAAAAACATGAATCCAGACCTAAGGAAGTACTATTCCAGAAATATAAACTGCTGCTCAAAAATTTTGCTTACTAATCAGTTTTGTTATAGTGTTAAAAATGTTTTCCTTTAAAAGACTCAAATTATTATAGTATCATAGAATCATAGAATCATAGAATGGTTTGTGTTGGAAGGGACCTTAAAGATCATGTAGTTCCAAACCCCCTGCCATGGGCAGGGACACCTCCCACCACACCAGGCTGCTCAAGGCTCCATCCAACCTGGCCCTGAGCACTTCCAGGGAGGCAGCATCACAATTTCCCTGAGCAACGTGTTCCAGTGTCTCATCACCCTTATCCTGAAGAATTTCTTCCTAATGTCTAATGTAAAACTTTCCTCTTCCAATTTAAAGCAGTTCCCCCTCATCCTATCACTACTTGCCCTTGCAAAAAGTCCCTCCCCAGCTTTCCTGTAGATCCTCATCAGGTACTGGAAGGCCACTGTAAGGTGCCCCCCAGAGGCTTGTCTTCTCCAGGCTGAACAAGCCCAACTGTCTCAGCCTGTCTTCATAGCAGACGTGCTCCAGCCTTCTGATCATCTTTTAACCCTCTTCTGGACCTGTTCCAACAATTCTATATGATTCTTATGTTGGGGATTCCAGAACTGGACACAATACTCCAGGTGAGGTCTCAGGAGAGTGGAGTAGAGGGGGAGAATCACCTCCCTCGACCTGCTGGCAATGCTTCTTTCAGTGTGGCCCAGGATACTGTGAGCATGCATTGCTAGCTCAATGTTGTTCTTCTCATCAATCAGCACATCCAAGTCTTTCTCCTCAGGGCTGCTCTCAATCGCATCATCCCCCATCCTGTATTGAAACCATGGACTGCCCTGACCCAGGTGTAGGATCTTGCACTTGGCCGTTTTTCAACCTCATGAGGTTCACACAGGCCCACTTCTCCATCTTGTCCAAGTCCTTCTGGATAATGTCCCATCCTTCTGGTGTGACAACTGCCCTGCTCAGCTTGGTGTCATCCACAAACTTGCTGAGGGTGCACTCAATCCCATTGTCTATATCATCAATGAAAATATTGAGCAGCACTGGTCCCAGTACAGACAACTTCCTTTTAGTCTTCTATCCTAATAAGACAATTCCTTACTTGCTATGTCCAAAGGAGTTCTAAATGGTGTATGAGTCCATGTGGAAGTGAGAACAGATGCCCAGAGGCATGTATTAGTGTTTGTTTCCTTTTTTTGAAGTTACTTTAAATACTAGCAGGTGTAATATGCTTTTAAACAGAGCAGGCCCTGATTAGCTGAAAGTAGCTAATGCTGTTTAGAAACGTTGCCTTTCTAAGGCCAGATAGTTCTGGAAGGGCTCCCAGAGTAGAATGGAAAGAAGCATTAGGCCTGGGTGAGTAGCTGAAAAGAGGTCTCTGAAACCAACTAAGATTTGCCTGGGTTGGATGTCACATTTCCTAGGACCTGAGCATTGTCCCTAAAAATTCAGTATGCAATGAGTGAAAAAGGAGTAGGACTGCAGACAGGCAAGAAGTGTGGAGGTGTTACGTCTAGCTGAGCACAGAAGTGCCCTCCTTTTAACAGGACAAGATGAGAAGAAGAACAGTGTGCAACCAGAGCACAGGTAGTCCCTCTCACCTAAGAGAAGCCCATCCTGGCATGGTAGGTCTGCATGGTCCTCTCCCAATTAACCTTGTTTTCATCTTCCAGAGGCTCAGTATCTCCAATTCTATTACCCTAAAATCTCCTAAGACTTCCCCTCTCTTCCATTTCTTTTACTGTATTTTGAGCTCCTAGCTACATTTTCACCTGCTGTGAGGTGTAGATTGAAAGCCCTGAGGTTAAAATGACTTGAGCCTTAGTGGGCCGAATAACTTCTATCAGTTAGGCCACAGTGGGAGACCAAGTGTTGCGGAAGGAACTCAGGGCTCTCTCCACAAACCATGGAGGGAGCTGTGTGCATACTGCTCAGTCTGTTCCAGGTCATCACCCTAGTAAGCTGCTACCCCTCTATCTGTAGAGATTAGCTAAATTAACCTTACTAGCAATCAGCCTTTGGAGTCCCAGTTTTGCTGTAAGGAAAGGGCAGGCTTCATAACTGCTGGAACCTGGGACAACTCTGTGCTGCAGCTTAAGTTCAGAGCAGAGATTGCCTGTCGAGAGAGAAAGAGGTCTGATTCCAGTGCATCTAAGATTTCACCTAGAAGGATTTTTACTGCCATATGCAAATAAGTGGAGTTCACTTTTGTTGTGTCAAAAGGTACAGATACTTGAAGTGTATTAGCTGCTAAAGAGTCCTACCTTGTGACAGATAAGCTTCTCTGGAAAGCTCCATGAGCAGCCAAGACTATGAAGAACTCATCGTTTTGTTTTGTCATGAATTCAAAAATAGGAAGGAGAGAAAATTGGAATGAACACACTGTGCATATTCTGCATCCAAGAAGGGTGGGAATACACTTTTTTTGCATCCTTTTTCCCCAGCTTCCTTTTGAATAGCAAGCAGCGTGTCTCAGAGACAGTCTCTTGGTCTTCTTAATTAGAGATTTTGCTCTCTGGGAAGAGGACAATCATTTAAAAGTAATTTGTTGTTTTTTTTTATTTACAGAATTCAAATTTATCACTGGACTATGCATAAGAACTGAGGAAGCAAGAAGCCCTGAGATAGACTTAAAAACCAGACAGAAATAGTATTAAATGGAATAGTTTTGTTTTGTATTATAGAAGCAAGATTCTGCCATTCAGCAGCAATGCAAGTAATGTTTGTTGTAGGTGTTGCTTGCACACTGTACTCAACATCTTTCCCCTGCCAGCAAAGCTCTTCTCCCCAAGTCCTCATTTCTAGTGCAGTTTGCATTATTTATATATGGTAGCACTTTTAGAATGGACTGAAGGAACACTCTAATGTTGTACCTGCCTTATTTTGTCTGCATATCACTTCTACACGGTATTTTGAGCCATTTTCATTGTTCTTTATTTGCTGTTCCATCGACTGCCTTGACTTGCAGATATGTTTCACTACCCATTGATTGTATCTAATGTTTTCCCTGTTCTTTTCCAGAGTTGCTATTTTTCCACTACATACTCTTCTCCTCCATTTACTTGATTCTTGTCTTCAGACCTTACATCCTTCCTGATATCATCAGACTGCATTTCTACTGAAGGATAGGAGCTGTCAGAGCCTTATAGATTAGCTCACTACTTAAAAAAAAAAAATACTCATAGTTCTAGCTCAGTTTCTGCTTCTCTATATCATTCATGGATCAACTAAGTCACCCAAGAAGAGCTGGAAATATTTTTTTTGCTTTGAAATCAAACCTTCTGTCTAGATCCTCCAAAGCTTCCGTCTCTAGCATTGCCTCTAGCTCCATTACTTGTTATGACTCCTTCTATAGACATATATAACAGTTGAAGCACAGCATTTTTTTTTCTGAAACAAAACTTGCTTGCATTCCAAGGAAAATAACCTTTAAGACTATGTGTAACAATGCCATCTGGTGACTCCTGCCATAACAAGTTTTTTCCTCTGCCTTTGTGTCCCATTGCTTGCCCCCCTTCCTTTACCATCCGTGTCATCATTCATCTCCCTGACTCTTCCTTGCCTTTCCTTCTCCTCAATCCTAGTTATTTTTCAGAGCTGTAATATCCCTTTTATTGCAATTTCTCCTTTTTAACGGCTGTATCTTTCTTTGTTGATGCCTTACACCTCCATGGTACCGGCTGAATGCTGGATCCTCTCTCTCATTTTAGTCTACAGTACTCCCTCTGTTTGAAACATCTCCAAGGTTTTGTACTCAGTGTTCATCTCTACTGCAGATGTGCTGTGTATCACCTTTTCACTCTGTCTACCAATAGGGCAAATCAAGATATTACCTTTTCTTCCTGTTTGTAATGGCAACCACTTTCTACTGCTCTCCCTTCCTATCACTCATGTCCTCTGGAGTCCAATGCAGAAGATGCCTCATTACTCTTTTCTATCATTGTTACTATAATCTAGTCACTACCCTAGTTTTTCTCAATTTAAAAATTTAATGAGCAAATTATCCTGATAAAGTCCTTTTTTCCTTGGTCCCTTCATACAATTATGCATTCGTAGGAATGATGAATGTAGAGAGTGGGTCATAGATCCACAACGGGTGGTGGAAACCTGATAGCCAATGAAGCTCAAAAGGCTTTAGGAGCTGTAGACATTAGAAATGAATCCCTTAAGGTATGCTGACATTTTTGGCAGTAAGAATGAGACGACTTTGAATCGGAACAAGGAAATGTTATGGGTGCAATACTGCAGCTAGTACTTCATCAGCTTCTCAAAACTTATATTTAAACAAAAAGAACTGAAAAGAGCTGTACACAATGGAAGATTTACATCATTCACTTCCCCTTTCAACAACAACAAAAAAAGTTGCTTCATTGTGTCTTAAGAGGACCTAATATGTAATAGATTTCTGGCAAAGATGACTGGGAAATAATGAACAAATTCAGATTGCAAAAGTATAACAACATTTTATTCATGAGAAGAAGTAGCCAATGGAATAACTAAAGCTGGGGACTTCAAGGCATTTATTATCACTTCCGAAAAAAAAACATAAACAAGCTGGGAATTCAGACCTGTTGTCCTAAGGATGCATTGCTGACAGAAGCTGAACATGATGATCTACATGATTCACTTTAGCCCCAAACATTTGTCCTCAAACTAAGGGTCGTGATGTAGTAACGACATGTGTAGATAGAAGCTGCAAGTCAATGGAAATTCAGTTGCAGAAATGGATCTTGTAAGTAGAAGCTTAAGACAGATCTGAATGTGAAACTATGAGCAAAGTCTTCAGTTTAGAAAGTTTGGATGTGAGAGAACTCACTTCCCAGGATTTCTCTGTATTCTCTGGTGTTCTTTCTACTTCAGTAACTTTTTTTTCTCATTGACATCCTGAGTGAATTTGCCTGTTGCTGTCTTCTAAGGATTATGGCACATAACACTTCTGCCTCAGCACCTTTGTTGTCCTTTTCTGGTCATGCAATTCAACACTAGTGATGCCTTTGAAATAGGATTATTCATGTCTTTGATATCTTCTCTTTTTCCTTTCATTCAAGCTCTACACCCAACATACCATTGATCACTTCTGTCACCTTTACAAGTTGAAATAGGTGGGCCCAAATTCTAATTTCTTCCGCCTTTCCTTCAAAAGCTTTCTGGATGAGATCTTCAGCTGGTGAAATTCATTGTAGTTTCAAAGCTATAGCTGCAGAGCTGTATCACAATAAATGTTTGTACTGAAGATATAATGATTCCCTCACCCTGTCTTCCATTTCTCATCTTTTTGCCTCCAGGCCTGAAAACACTGTCATTCTTTTCGTTGCTCAGCACTGAAATTCCCTTCCCCTTGTTGAAAGAGAAATGCAATGGAAACAGTCTATGGCAAGGGTGTCAGACTTCATGGTCCATGGGCCAAATCTGGCCCTCGACCTTGTTTTATCTGCCCAGCACTTTGTTTCTATCTGCTGTCAGTGCCAAGATCCTTGCCCCTTCTCTCCTGCCAGCACTGGTCACATGTGTGTGACGCACGCTATAATGCAGGAGCACGAGAATGGCAGGAGCCATGAGTTTGGCACCCCTGACCTATGACAACGTTAAAGAGGTGAAAGTGAATCTATCGAAGAAAGAATAAAAGGTAAACATGCAGATTATATCAAAGGAGATTTATAAAAAGGAGGACCCAGTCTATTATGCACAAAAAAAAAAAGTGAAGTCAGATGGACAGCAGCAAGTATGGTAAGGTGTTGTAAACTTAGAATCATAGAATAGTAGAATATCCTGAGTTGGAAGGGACCCACAAGGATCATTGAGTCCAACTCCTGTCCCTGCATAGGACAAAACCCTCCCTCTCTTTTCCTCAATACTATGGTTTATTTCTTACATGGATAATATCAGTTCCCATATTCCTGTGGAGAACCCATAGCTTTAGGTCTAATTCCATGCAGCACTCCTTAGAATTTGTAGTCCATTACCAAATACCTACACACTACTATATCAAAAGCTCACAACTTCCTAGGAACAAGTGTGTTCTCTTTTCACCCAGAGTAGCTGAATGCCTTACATAGTAGCATATTGCCAAAGTGATCAGATAATTTTGTAATATGCAGAGCAGACCATCTTTTGTTTATTTTGCATAAAGATTCATTTTCATATTTTAGATGATATCCTATGATCACAGCTCATTCATAATAAGCATGTCTGGACATGCAAGTTTTTAAGTTTTCCCCAAACTGTACCAAATTGGCACAACAGTGATGAAATAGAGCTCTTTGTGAAGAATGATGACCCACCCACCTTGCAGAATATAACAATTTGGCATGCAATTTGTGTTGCAATTTGACTTAATTGCTCTGAAATGTAAGTGCTTAAAAAGCATAAAAACAAAGAGGATGTAACAAGTATCTAATGTTATACATTATATTTGTATGCATACCAAGGTATAAATATGTGGGACGTGTGCCTGGACTATTAATCAATCAAATTCTTTATTAAGCTTTTGAAACAATATGAATCTATGAATAATGCATAATTTCATAGTATACTGTTCACCTTATTTAGAGACATGGAGCTCCATGATTAAACATCTATAGTTTTTTATTCCCTCTATGTAGAATTTCGGGGGTGGTTTTCACAGGAGATTTATTGGAGCATCCAAAACAATTCTAATAAGCAGTGAGCCATTGAATCTTACACTTCATGAATAGAGATGGTAGTAAAGCATCCACACAGCTGCAGGATCTATCTACAGCAATGATTATAGATCAAGTGTTTTATAGTTGCTTACAAAGCACCCTCTGCTGTTTGAGCTGCTACACGCTTTGTAGATAAAACTGATTTTTTTGGAAGTTCAAAAGTCTTCTTGTGGGGCCAAGTAAGAGCCACAAAAATATCCAGAGACAACTTTATCAATCTTGCACTTGCAATACATGTTGCATGACTTGCATTTAAAAGTGTCATGGGGTTAGGACACATATTGTCACATCAGTAGCTTGTTTTCTTATTGAAGTAAGAACAAAGCTGAAACACAGGTAATGGTGACAAAAGGAGTATGTGGGACAAAAGATTCCATGCTTGATTGCTGGATTGACAAAATAGCAATGGATTCTTTCCCATTTCAAATGTGTTTCCTCTCTTAAAACTTGTATTTTACCAACAGGATGTTCTTGAGTGGTCATCAGCTACTTGAAACAACCATTATTTCTTGATTGTAGGCTGAGGATTTAAGTTTTGGATATATCTTTCTTGGAACTGGAAGTCTTCAGGTGACCTGAAAGAAAGACTTTTCCGTACCTTGTAAAGAGACTTAAATGCTAGAGTGTATGGCTTTTTTCAAAGTCCGTATGAAATGTTATGCAATGCACCTCCCTTCATTTGTGTATCAGTTCCTAAGACTGCCAAAATTCAATGGGACCCTGCACTAGTGCAAAAATTCCAAATGAGAACAATAAAGATATTTTACACATAAGGGGACACGCTTTTTTTAGTCCATTTACACTAGCCGAGAATGTATTGCAAAGTCAAACAGGTTCTTCTGAGAAATGAAAGGGTAAGTTAAGAAATGGGTAGGGGGAGATTTGCTATGGCTGGATAACATGTAGGGAAGGAACTGTATCTGAAGTTTGTCACTACCTGGTACATATTAGGTGTCACTGCAATAAAAGGAACAAAACTTTTACTTGCTTTAAAAAAATAACTTACTCTCCATGTTGGCTTCAAGGGCACTTGTACTACATGTTGATGTTCCCTGGTGTGACTGAGGATTGAGCATGTCTAGTTAATAGAGATGCTTGGGAATTTTGCTAAAGAAAAACACTTAAAAATAAAAATCAATTTCTGTAGAAACTGTAATTATCCATGAGAGGAATGAAAGAATCAAAAGAAAATACATTGTTGAAAGCTACTGCAAACCAGATTACTTCACTTCCTTGAACTGAACACATATACTTCGTTTATCTCATATACCAGGAGACATTGCTGCAAATACTTTGCTAAGATTTAGCTGTTTAAATTTGATTTTTGATTTTTAGTTACCAGACTTCCTGTCTCAGAAGGAAAACTTATTATGGTATTTTATGTTGGACACTGGAAACCACAAATGATCTTTGACAATTTGGGCCGACGCATATTAAATACTAGGTTGTCAGAAATGCACAGTACTGTTGTAGCTCTAGTCCATTGACGTCACTGGGAACAAGTCAATTTTATTTCAGTCAGAACAAAGCCAGGTTGATGCCAAGTTGTTTTGAGCTCTCCACCCTTTATCTTCTGCATTACATTAATTAATTATTGCTCAAGTTGCAGCTTAATTTAATAATGTCTCCCCAAACATGATGAGCGTTGCTATATTTCCTTCTTTACCACTCCCCTGTCAGTTTACTAGCAATGTGGGACTATAATGATGTCTCAGAATCATAATTTTCCATGTTACCCCCTGGGATTCACTTTTGCACAATACAGTGTAAGATATATGTATGAGAAACCTTGAAATAACCTTTTGTATATCTCATTTAGTCTACAGATGTCTCCCAGTAGGTTACTTTCTGTGTATTTTGAGCAACCTGAATAATCACGTAATTTGGATGTTAACAATACCGTGTTCGTAATTCAAGCAGTGTTCTATATATAGAATAGATCAGCAAGAGGGAGCAAGATAAAGAAAAAAATCCAAAAGGACAATATTTACCCAGACTCTCTTACCAAAGCACATCTGTTTGCTTAAGAAACGAAAACCAAACATACACAACAGTCAGTTACCAGGGTTACCTGTAACAGTTTCGTGGGGTGGGTGAGCTTGCTTTTTACTTAGCATTGTTTACAGTAGATGTCTCTCTCTTTCAGTGGTAAAATGGACATCTCATTCTCCTTTGCACACTAACCTAGAGAAGTAAAGTTTTTAAAAACTGACACTGTTTATGGTACAGTAGCTGGGACCTGATCATATGTTTTATTGTCAACACAGGCCCTTTCACAGAGTTGGCCCAGGCCAATTTGCACTGCACTGAACAACTCCCAGACGTGACTCAGGAGCCAGCATAGACTAAAAGCTGTCAATGGGAAGTGTGGGTGTCATCAGCCAATTCTGAAGGCTAAGAGAGCTAAGTTCTGGCTAGGGATCGAATGCGGCAGCTGGACTTGGGGACAGAGCATGGTCTGTAGCTGCTCGGTTACCTAGTGCAGATGTAGACTGAGATATGCAAATTGCTGTAAAGGTGGAAATCTAATGCAGTCTATGTGAGAGACAGTGTTACTTAACACTGTGAAAGGCTCTGAGTTGTAACAAATATTTATGGCGAAAAATGAATCCTTCATCATTGCAACAAAGGAGAACAATAGATGTGATAATCACAGCATTGAGTAGGTTAGAAGGGATGGACCCTGGAGGGAACTCCTGTCTCACCCCCTGTTCGTATCAAGTCCAGTACAGCAGCATGCTGAGGGCTTTGTATCATCAAGGTGTGAGTATCTCCAAGCATGGAGTTCCCACAGCCTCCTGCGCAACCTGCTGCAATATTTGAATACTCTCATCCTAATTTTCCTCTCTGTCTGGTTGCAATCTGCACCTCTGGCTGTATCTTTTCTACACGCTTCTAACAGATAGTTTCAGAGAGTGAAAGGATTCCCCTTGGCCATATCTTCATAACGCTGAGCAAACCCAGCTCTCTCAGCTGTTCTGTGCTATGTCTATGCGCTACAGCTTAGTGCTCTTTCACTGGACTTGTGACAGTATGACAACACTTTTGTGTTGCTGAGGAGCCGCAAACAGGACAAAATATCCAGATGTGGTCTCACAAGTGGTAAATGGAGAGGCAGGATCATTGCCCTGGGGGTGGCTACACTTTTGTCAACACTAAGCAGCCCAGGAAGTAGCTGGCTGCCTTTTCTGCAGAGGCACCCTACTGACGCCTGCTCAGCTTGCTGATGACCAGGACCTTGAGTCTTTTTCTGAAAAGTTGCTTTCTAGCTTCCCATGGCTTTCCAGGGAGAGAAGTGAGGCTGACATAAAACAGCAACAAAAAGGTCAGGGACAAAAGAATTGCAATTTGTATTGGTGACGCTAAAATCCACATTCTTCTGTGTTTGAACGATGCCTCTCATTTCCCCAAATCTTTGGGGTATCAGTGACAACATTGTGCTTTGTTGGGATACTCAGTACACAGAAATACCATGTTTGTGTGCCTGGAAACTGCAATACACAAAATCTCTCTGATATATGACCATCTTACTGTTCTTTCCCTTTACTCAAGCAGTCCTTGAATGAATGAGGTGAATCATCCCTGTGCTACAACATATGGAGCAATTCTCAGAGTAAGCATTCATTGATGTTGTCTATCATTCATAAAGCTTCCCAGTAGAGAAGACGCTTGGTCAGTGAAATCAAAATTGATGATCTGTGTTCTGCAGCAGAGTTTAGATTGATCTCAGCCTCAGCATAATCAAATTACCATTGCACTAGGTTTAAAATGAGTAGACGAGAGCCTAGGATAATAAGGCTTTTCTTTTACACTTCAGGCTATTGATCATGCTAGAGCAAAGAGAGGAGAAGATTGGTGTAAAATGGTAGTGAATAAGAATAGTAACATTTTCCATGAGTTTTGTTCTGATGTAAGTGATGGCACAAGATATTCTGCAATGAAGCCTGGGCTCCTTATTTTTTTTATTAAGGCAAAACCAGAAATAATTGACAGAAGAACAGATCTTCCAGTTTCTCACAAAATTAAAGAATTAAATCCTTATAGAGAGGTTTAAGTAAAGGTGGTGATTTAGTTTGTGGGGAAAGGCTAATCTTGAAATTGCGTATATATAGGTGTACTGTGGCCTACATATAATCTTTTTTTCTCTTCTTGACAAAAAAAGAAACAAACTTCCATCACAAAATGTATTACCAGTACATCTTGAAAAGGCATTGTTTGCTTCCTTTGTCCCTGGGAATAACTGGTTTCTCTGGAACACCTAACTAAAAATAAAATTGAAAAGAATTTTTACTTCAGGGGTAATATATGTAGGCTTCTTGAATTTTACATTACAGTCTTATGAAAAGATGAATTAAATTCCTCTGGACTGTGGACGTTTGGACTTCGGGAAAGCTTGGTGAGCCTAGCTAGAAAATAATAAATCACAACCCACAATCTCAAACACAGCTCACAGAAAGCAGCCTCTGTGTCATAAGGTCAAATTTTGAGGACCTTATTTAGATCACAGTTGAACTAAGTCCCATTTTCTTCATTAAAATTTACCACTTAAGGGCATCAGGAATTATACCCCTGATTCAAAGTAAGTATTGTCAATAAAATGGACAAGAACATCCTAGACTCCATGACTCTGATCTGGCAAAGCAAATCTTATATTCACATCAGTATAACTTAAACGTACCGCAAAATTTTATCTGATTCTATAATCAATCCCATCTGAATCCCATGATAAAGGACTGTTGCATAGGTTGGATGTGAAGGAAATCTTTTTATTCTTAAACAGGAACCAGGCAAAACTTCAGGCTGGATCAGCAAGCAATGGGTGGCAACAGTCACCAAACCAGGGCAGATGTACCTAAGATTGCCGACTGTTGATGTTACCCTGAGAAAGAGTCTTTAGATCTGCAATAACACCTGTTGGGATCTTTGTAAGAATGAAGACGCTGGAGGAAATAAAATGTCTTTTTGCAGTTCTCAGGCACTTTGGAGAAAAGAAGATGGAGGGCTCTTCCCCAGGCAGGGTCAGCATCAGCTGGCACAGCTGCTCAGAAATGGAGGGGCAGCATGGTGCTCCTGTCCAAAAGGCACTGCCCAGCTGTCATGCTCCTGCTGTTAATTAGCAATGTAAAAAGAAGGCCATTTTGAAGTATTTCTACTTTCATTTACATTATTGGATATCTAAAAGCTGAGAGAGGAAGAGGGAGAGATTCTAGTCTTAAGCATGCTATGGTATAAAAAGCTGCCAAAAGGCATCATGGTTGCACTGAGTTTGATTGAACAATCCAAAATATTTGCAGTTCAGCATTGCCAATTAAAAATACTTGCCAATTATCATCTGCTTGTAGTGGGGAAAATGTTCATTAGCTTACAAATCAAATTGTGTGTTATATCCAACTAAGTATGTATTAACAGTTTAGAAGCAAATTGTTATCTTCCCTACCTTTGGGATAGTTTGGTTAAAATACTATTAATGACAACAAGAAATCATGATGATCTGCAAATAATGGACACACAGCAAGGGAAAATCATGGTGTGCTCTCCTACTTCCTTACACTTGGAAAAACCTCCAGGGTGGGTGCTTACCAATAAACAATAAGAGGATACATTTATAGACAAGGTGGAATGATTTAATTTCATTAGTTTAGACTCAGGGGTTTGTCACAGTGATGAAAATCTGAAAAGAGAAGATGTTGTATTCCTATTACTCCATGTTTGCACAAAATCCGAGTGAAATTGTTTTCACTGTTCATTTTTTTAGATTAATTTTTCAATCTATAGATTCCTGTTGAAATTGAAACAGGAAAGAATACAGCAAAACTATGAAACAGAACAACAAGCCATTATGACCACAAATAGATCATTTTAGTTGCCATGGGTAACCAGTGCCAGTAAGGTATTCAGGCACTGCAACTGCCGGCACTGATACCCTGCTTTGAAAGTGCTGACTGTGCGTCACATTGCCAACTTCAATAATTATTATGTGTAGGAAGGTGGTGGCACCAACAGGATATATACTTGTAATGAGTCATTCTTTAAATAGCTTAATTTATCATCCTCAAATAAAAGAGGAGGGATTTATCGAGTACCAGGCAGTTTGAAAGGTCTGAATTATTAATAAACTGAAATAATAGCAAGGTAGGAAACCTGCGAATACACAGAAACACACACATATATAAAAGCTTAATGGCAATAAGTCTGAACGAAAGTGCTTCTGCAAAAGTATAAAGCATTAATGAAGAAACATACAGAAGTAGCATCACAAGTCTGCAGCCACACTCAGTTTGTTCATGCTAATGTAAACATCTAGCAGATAAAGTGTCTGTAAGTGCAGCTCAAGGACATCCAGGCTTTCACAGATCACTGACACTGGATGTGCTTGGCACAGTAGTTTCAATTAGGCAGTACTTTTCTCTTTCAAAGAGAGAAATGAGTGTCACAGATATGAAGGGTCGTAGCTTGAAGAGAAAGCATCGTAAGGAAATTTCTGTCTTCTGGCAGGAAATACTGGTAACTCCTAACACTTTTTTTCTTAGGGAAAACTGAATAATACACATTATTCTCCCTATAATTCAAGCACACACAGTAGCATAAATATGTATGTGTACATGATGTGACATCGACAGAATCAATCGTTCATTGAGGTGATAACTCAGTTCTTGTCAATTTATTTTCAAAGCAGACTGGTAATAAGAACCATAGAGATTCAGGCTAAAAGGCTCCTTCAAAACTGAGGACACCAAGACATCAAGCCAGGAGACCAGCAGCCCCCTATCCTCATCTCAGGTGCAAGGGAGGAGAATTAAAGGCACAAAGAGAAGGGAAGCACAGGGACCTTGTTCCAGGTTCCAACATAAAGGATTGAAGATGTTGGGGTTCAGTGTGCTTCACATGTATGTCTGTGGTTAGACGTAGATATCTATTTCTCAAAAAAAACCAAAACCCACCTATTTCAATTTGTCTCATTGATGCAAGAGGACATTGGAGGAAAAGAAAAAGCAAATCGCTTTAACAGATATCTGTCTCGACCACTGGAGACACTTGGTTGCCTGGGACTCTTTTTCAGCTGCCAAGAAGCAGATTTTCTGTCCTTCGTCTTTTTGCTGAACATACCTCCCCAACGATACCCCTAGAGCCATGCCAATAAGGGATCACTATCCTCTTGCCAAGACCCTTTATGGCTGAAGACTTTCCTGCCATGTTGAACATCAGGCTACTCTTGATATTCAGCTCCCTTTTCCCACCAGCCTTGCCTATTTTGTCATGTTTTCTAAGCTGCTGTTCTTTTAGAGATCTCTACGCTGCATTTTCATGCATTGGTGAAAGTCCAGTGCTGGATGTACTATATCAGCTGCTGCATCCCTGGCATCACAGGCTACATCAAAGAGAACAGCTCTCTAATATTTGATGTTCAGCTTTTCTCTTGATGCATTCAAGTAGGAGATTAATCTTTTTTTACCATGTCATTTTGTCGACTTGTTTAGTTTGTGAGGTGTTATGTCTCAGATCCTTCTGCTGCACTGTTAAGAGTACAAAATTATAAATATGTATTCTTTGTACTTGTCTTAATTGAATTTAAAATTATTATTTGTTGAGGTGATTTAATTTTTTTTTGTCTTCGGAGTATTTTTTCTTTTCACCTGATGCTTTTTTTTGCAAGGAATATCATACTTACATTTTATATGCGAATTCTTTTTTCCAAATCTAGTTGACGAGATTGACTAGACCTGGTGTAAAATAGGTTATCCAGTGACCCCCTTTCTTATCCTGAGTAATGCACATGATAGAGTTCAAGCGTAGAACATAACTCTTTAGATTTCACACGGAGAAGATACATAAGACAATGTCAACAGCCTTCTTAAGTTGAGATATATCCCACCTGTGACTTCCATAATACCGGTTAGGCCAGTTAACTCCCTAAAACAAAAAATACATTTTCTTGTGCAATCTGCTCTTGCTAAATCTAAATTGACTGCTTTAATCACTTTTCTACCTTCTAGGTCATTTGCCAATAGTTTCCAACAGTTTGTTCAAAAATTCTAAAGTGCTTTAAACTATACCAGTCTATAATTCCTAAGGCCTACTATGATCACTTTTTTAAAGGTTGGCCTTTCTCTAGTCTTCTGGGACTTTCCCTACTTTACACTCTCCTTGAACAATAGTGGATGATGCCTCAGAGACTGCCCCAAGGCTCTCCAGTGACCCATTAGGGCCTGCTGAGTTTAACACAACTATCTTGCCTAAACTCTCTCAATTTGGGCTGTATCTAGACCATAGAAACAATTTTAAGGAAATAATGTGCTATGACAACACAATAATTTATTCTCATTGGTCTCAATTTTATATATGATGAGAATTACCATGAATGGAATGTATTTACCACAAGCAATAGAGTGAAACAGTGATTTCACCTTTTCTTTCTGAGCTCGACTGCACTACTCTCTTCTGAGCTGACAGTAAGTTTGTTACTTATCTAATTAAGATTTAACCTGATTTTTAGTTTCTGGGTTTTTTTAAATGATGCAAATAAGGAGTAGAGTGCTATATCTTTCTCTGCTTCACCCAGTGTTATCATTTGCCATGTAGGATTAGACAGTCAATTCCTTTTCATTTTCATCTTATTTCTGGCACAATTTTATTCTTGCTCTTAGAACAATTCTGTGCTGTTTTCTTTTCCTCTTTCTGTTTTTTTTTTAGCTTGGTATTTTCCCCATTTTACACTTGTCCCTCATTTGGTTTGTTTTTACTTTTTAGATGATGCTTTAAAAAAACCTTCAGATCATCAAAAATAACTAATGCAGCAATATATAAACACATATACTTCCTTCCTTGATGGGGACCACACAGAGTAAAAAAATACCACAAAAGATTTCCTGTTGCAACAGAGCAATTACTTTAATAAGGCTATTGATTGACTGCTATCTATCTGTTTCATTATTTACCTTTGTTATCTACAGATGCTTTTGTGATGCAACCTATGCAGAGACAGATGCTGAAATTCAGTACATTTTCTTTTCAATATATTTCGGGAACCATACATGGTATGCACACATAAGCGAGAATAATGTAGCTTTTTCCCAATTCAAGATATACGATAACTAGGAAAGTGGCCTACATGCACTGGGGCAGATGCAAGTCCTGCTTGCCCTACCGGCCAGCACCTCCATCTTTTTCTGCATAAGGAAGAAAGTATAAAAACCTTCCTCCTCATTTTTCAGGGTGCTATTGCGACCCTGATAAGATCTTACAACTTTGAAATAGAATTGACAAGGTCCAATATAAAAAAAAACCACACACCCCTCAAAAAAAATCAGTCTGTGTCTGTAACTCTTTATTTAACACATTAAGAAAGTCAGCAATGATCACCTTCAAAATAGTTCCCTGCTGAGTTGACACGCAGCTGCATGTAGTGCTGCTAACATTCAAAGTAATTCTGCAGATCATTTTCTGGAAGGTTGCTGAGGATCTCCATTGTTTTTCCTTTCACATCTTCTACTGAAAAAATGGTTCCTTACAGTACCAACTTGATAACGATTCTCCATCTTGTCTCAGTTATGAATATTGTAGTTTCTAACTTCCTCCCTTTCCCACTCCATGTCTGTGTATAGGCACCTGCCTTTTGGGTTCTCCATGGATATTCATCCCCAATCGTCTCCAAGTAGAACTTAATAACCCACTACACTCTTTTTAATTAGGACTGAGGACAGATGTCTAGGTATCCTATAATACATCTGTGCCTGGTGGACTTAAGTCAACACTTCCTTCTGAATCTATGAACTTATAGTTTAAGTTAAAGCATCATAAGATAGGTGCTTACTGTCTAGAGGACTCAGCAGTCTGCATCCTCAGCAGGCAGAAATTCCTGCTGGAAAACCCTGAGCTTATCATTAACTATTATATAGAACCCTTGAACTGACTCATGGAGATGCCAAGGCTTCATGACTTCAAGACCTTCAGACATGAACAGCTCCGTCTACTGCTTTTTACAAAAGATACTTTCACTTTGAAGACATTCAAAGGCATCCACCTCTGTTAATAAGGAGAAAGTTTAGAAAGTTCAAGCTTGGTGATCGTTTGAAAGATCTGAGTCCACTCTTAACTTTTATAAGGCTGATACATACTTAAAAGTTCTTAAGATGCAAAGGTTTAGCTGATTTGAGTTAAGTGTTCAGGAACTGTTTTTCTGTGTTGACCTTATACTTGTTTTCCTACTTTCTTTATGCCCACATCTTACCTTCTATGCCCTTAGTTCAAATCACTCTCAGTGTATGCTTGATTTTCTTTGTAATTGAAGAAGACTGTTTGGAAACTTGTTTTTGCGTAGAAAAGTAGACTTTAAAGGCCAAAGAGAAAAAGCTTTTGAATATAGAGTGGCAGCTGCCATTTAACACGTAACAGAACAAATGCACAATATAAAGAAAGATAGAAATATATATCAGCTTCACAGCTGACAAATAAACCAAAAATAATTATTTCAATGCATTTAACAAACCAAAAAATTGCAAGGCTCTGGACTGGTAAATTAAGGCCGCTAACTATTGAGGTAAAATGGTAAATAGCTTCATAGACTCTCGGGAAATAATTTGTTTTAATTGTGTGCAGTCATATTCAAATCAATATCTGAGAAATCCTTTGGGATGCAGAGAACAGGATTGATTCAGAATTTCAGAGCAACTCAAATAATAGATTGTTATTTAAGGATGACAGGAGATAAGACTTTCAAATTTACATACCTTTTTTGTTCTTCCAGTATGAAATTTGCTCATATTAAATCAATTTGGTTTACTGTAAGGCTGAAAAGGCACTTAACATTTAAAACAGGTACCAGGAAAGACTGCTGTTACTGATGTTTGTGCTTTGTCCAAGTAATCATTACTCTTGCCAGAGGTAAGTCCAACAGAATTTTGTTAAGCCTACACAAACAATATTGGCCAGACAATAATGGGCCGAGGGTAGAATATCACTCATTTACCCTCTCAGTCACCTGGAGAAGAGCAGTGAAGGAACTGGAAAAATCTTGTGTTAGATAGAGATATGGTAAACATACCTTGGATCATTTTCAAGAAGAAATTTGTGTGCATTTCACTAGCAGCATCAGGAGGAAGAATTTTAGTAGCACGCTTACACTTAACCTCAAAGATGTAACAGTCAGAAAGCTCCAACTAAGCAAACTTAATTTTGTCCTGGTGTCCATATTTGTGGTATATGTTTTATGTGTTTTATAAATATGATACCTGATGAAGAGATGGCTGAACTTTTCTTTCATGGCTAATCAACTTGTAGAGTGTTATTTATGAAATATACTATTCAAGCTTCATATTAAGGAGTTTATTCAGTTAATGGTACAGCATTTGCATGAGCCACTCAAATTTATCTTTCAGTGTTGTACCGACCTCATGTAGGCATCATAGAGAATTAAATTTGGCATGAAAGATGTGCTTGGCAATCACAATTGTCTCCACTGATTTCATGGTCAAATTGCTTGTGCTATCTTCACTTCATATGCCTATCTCTCATACAGGGAAAAGGAAATAAGTCCTGTCATGCAGGATTGTTTCTAGGTTTAATTAAACATTTATAGAGTAACCTATAATTAACAGGTATCTTTAAAGCTAGAGAGAAGATGGGGGAATGAAATGCTCTGACATGAGGGCTCAGGCTAATGAAAGTCTTATGCTAATGGCTGGCAGATAGATGGAAAAAACTGTGATTGCCAAAATATGTTGTAGTACTCAAATTATGAGAAAAATACACAAGGTTGGGAGGCTGATGGACCTGCTTACCTCTTTTAAATTTATTTTTATTGTGTCTGCCATTAGAACAACTGATTGTATAACAGAAAAACCACGTTCTAGCTTTATGGCTGTTCTTTATCAGAGATGAGCTATTTTCTCAAGTTTCTATCAACCATCATTGTACTGACAATTAAAAAACGGGGAATAAAAATACATAAATTCTAGGCACATCATTTGCCATTCAGTTGGAACTGAAACAATGGCATGATAATAAAAAGGCATTTCATTATAAACAGTGAAGCATTTGAAGACTCCCTAGACTGTCAAGTGATGAGTGCAGTATCATGAATGCCAATGCTTTTCTGCTGCTGATTTCATTACTTGTCTTCACTTGGGTATTATCAGCCCAAATGAAGATCAGGACCTAAATTCACAGAATCCCAAAAACCCCTTCAAATTATTTTCTTACTGCCTTACTGAAGCAAAGCATCCTTTTTCAGGACTGGTGTGAAGTGTTTAAGGGCAACTACCTGTCGAAACAGCTTTTAAAAATCTGCCTGTTATTGCTTCCAAATTTTTCATGAATAAATAATTTTTAAAGTAATTTTGTGACACTCCTAGGTAGGAATGTTGCTTTCTGAGGTCTTCTTTATGTTTGTTTGGTTGTTGTTTCTTTTATTCTAAGTAGCAGGGACTAATCATAAGAAGTATGGGTCCAAGAGATAGCTGAACATCCTATTAGTCTCAAGAGACTAATTATAAAATCTTTATCCTACTTGCCTGTTAATGAAAGTATGCTAATTTGCATATCAATACCTTTGTTTTTTCAGAGCTATTTTTCTAAGGCCTTATTTTTTCCTGATTATAACGTGGTTATATTTTCTCTTTTTAATAGTTACTATTAACATTTTAATAAAATAAACAGAGGTGTCACATTTCCTCCTTTTTTTCAGTGTGAGTCCCTGAGCTGGCCAAGTATTTTCAGCATATACCGGAGTCACTAGGTTTTATCATTATTTATTGAACAGATTGTTAGAAGCAGGGTCTTTCAGCCTCCCTCCTTTGCAAAATTCAAAATCATATGCAAGTAGTGCCAGCATTCCAGAAAAGCCAAATGCATGCACATTTCTTCATTATCATTTAAAAGGCCATAGAGCTCTCTATTTACAACTAGATGAATCTTTTTTTGACATGCACATCTGAAAAAATGCGCTTGCATTTATTTTTTAAACTGTTCACATCATCACTGTGGCAACATGAAACTCTGGCTTTCAGTGGTATATGTCAGAGTAATTAGTCACTGGTCTTTCACAGATTCTTCCACTGCTAGTTTTCTGAAACACTCATTTTTGTCTCTGGGTTTCTTGTATTTATCTATCAGGGTATTTACACCATGGCCATCATTATTATGGTGCCTCAGCACCTGCATCCCACATTGGGCTAGAAGCCTAAGATCAAAGATTGTATCTCATCCTTTAAAAGAGTATGAAGGAGTCATGTTTTCATATGAAAGTAAGAGCAAAATATACATTTATTTTTGATTACGGCAACAAACCAGTAAGGAGAGAAGACAAAACACATAGAATTTGATCTGTGAATAAATGAGTACCACCTGTCTCTTGTGCTGTAATTTCAGTACCTTTTCAAGAACTCTGGATTCTATCTATGGCTCGTGTTCCTTCTCCTTAAATTTGTTAACATGCAATACTTTTTCTCAGAGCAGTAGACAGGCTTTTTCAATCACTGGTGCATTATTATAGCACAAGGCAACATCAGAAGTCATAGGAAATTTGAAAAGATCACTGAATTATGTTTGGTGTTGCTATCACTTGGTTCAGCTATTTATTTTAAAATACTGTAAAAAATACTGTAAGAAAATTACTTGTGAAAGCAAACTCCTTAAGTGTTGATTCTGGGCACCTGTGGCAATCCCAGTGATTGCAATGCTTCCCAACTGACTGAGGGGAGTTATCTGCTGCCTTGCACTTCCTTATTGGCAACTCGTGCAGTCTTAGCAGTATCATGGCTTTTCTCATGCACCTTTGCACCAGTTGTCAGGTACAGGAATCTGCTGGGTAGAATTGGCTGCTCTCTATAAGTAACATTGAAGACAGCTGTGAAAAAATGGTTTGAGGACTGTTGTGTGCTAAATACTTAACTGATCATCCTCTTGCATTCAATGAAGATTATGTAATTCTTCTGGGTGATGTTAGTCAAAATATCAGAATATAGCAAGGCTGAGCAAGTGCTTAACCAAGTAGACCAGGAGGTTTTTGTGACAATCAAGAAAGCAAGTCTGAGAAGTGTAAATACAAGATAGAGAAGCACACTGGTGGTACTGCTCCAAGGAAAGAGTTCAGTGAGAGAGTGGTGAGTAAAGGCGTTTCAGAGCAATAAGCGAAGAAATTGTGCTCCCTTGGTCTGCCTGTGTTCATAAGTGGAGAGTGTTGCACATTAAAAATATCAGACTTCATGACTTGGTTTTCATGACTCGTTTTTCTTTCTTGAGGAAAAAGATACTTCTGACCCCAGATTCTTGCTAATCAAACGCTTCAAAAAAGGACAGTAATGGTTTAGGGGCTATTTAGAAAGGAGTAAGGTAGCAAGCTGTTGCCTCACTTGAATCTCTATATTGTATCCGTTGTGAAACAAAAACTAACATATAAATCCCTTTAGAATATGTTTGTTTGCTTTTTCCATTAAATAAGAGAGGAGGTTCAGGAACAGTGAGTTCCTCTGTAAAGCTTTTACAAACAAAATTATCGAAGTTAAATGGGGGAAAAACAGCTTCTGAAAAAGAATACTGTATTATTCCTTCTTATTCATGTAGGATCAGTCATGTTTTTCCCAACTTGTCTAATAAATGCATAAAAATATAGAAGTCCTTTAGTGTTCAGGTTTGCTGCAGATCTGTTCAAATGTTGCTTTCAACTCATGAGCAATTTCAACGCTGTAATGGAAAAGCTGAATCAGCTGTGAAATGTAACTTTTGACTTAATTATATTAATTGACATACCTATGTATAATTTTTTTTGAGTATTTTGTATAATTGCTTCAAATGACATGTAATTTGTCACTTGAAGTACAATAATTAGAAACAGTTCATGAAAGAAAGTCATTGCAACTTCAAATTAAGTATATTGAAGGTATAATTATTTTGAATGTTATAACACTGAATAGTTACACTTCTGGGGCTTGGGAGCTGACACTGCTAATGTTTAAGGCTACAGACTGGTGGTTCTCTTTGCTACACAGGCCTCATACTCACTTATTTTCGCATTCAATCAGACTCAGTGGGAGCTGAATTGATCCAGAAGTATATTTTTGGCTCAACTGGAGATGTTCGAGAGGTGTGTAGCTGGCTGATGGAGCAGCTGCTTGATGTGAATAGTCCCCACTGAAAAACTACAGGGTAGTACTAGGGTGGCTCCCACAGCTCTGCACGCGCCTGTTCATTGGGTAAAGTCTCCACCCCCACCTCAACTCAGAAAGAGGCAGGAATGCGTGACAGAGGGACATTAGCAGCAGCTTAATAATGTTAACTGGCAGGAACAGTGACATAGCTAGGAATGTATTGCCCAACATTGCACAATATCTGTCACATAAAAATAAATAAATCGAAAGCACAGAAAATTAAAGCAAGAAAAAGGAAGGTGAGTTTATTCTAGGACTTCAGGCAAAAGGGCACGCAACCATTCAAAACTTTGAGGCCCTGCTCAGAAAAGTGATTGTAGCTCATGTAGCCAATCAGGAACAATTTTGCTGGGCACTGGCAGGAAACCATCTTCTTAAAACTCTCGGGCCAGATCTCTGAGTGGAGACTGTCCCGTGGAAATCCGAGCAGCATGTGGCTTTCTCAGCTTCTCAACCTCTAGTGCCAAGAAATTCAAGTGTTGAAACTAAGACGCAGTGCTGTGGGTCCTCATTCAGCCTGAGCTCTGCAAGCTCCTGAAGTATGTACCCTGTAGCAAAAGCAGTGAATGTCAGGGGCATGGCTGGACAAAGCGAAGGATTTCATCTGGGAACAAACAAACCATTTAAGCATTTCTGTGAAGTTTATAATTTAACTTCAGGTACTAGAGAGAGCTCTTGGGAAAAAAAATCAGGGATAGCTGTATTTTAACACTATGAATCTGAATACTGGCCTAAAATCTTTAAAGAAATTCCTAGCATTGAAATCATACCTAGAGACTTAAACAGCCCGAGTGTACCTAGGATGGATTCTAAAACTGTGTGACTACCTTTAGAGAGGGATTTTCCTTTGGGTGATGAATCAAGTCAGAAGCTGTTCTGCAGACAGGAGAGTTAATTTGCAAGAGCCAGAAAACACAGTTCTTGGGCTTCTCTTAGCAGTCCTGTTTAAACCTACCCCTTTTCTCTGTCACTCAGCCATTGCTTTTTTCAGTTCTTTACACTTATAAGGTACTGCCACAGGGAAGCAGGAGTGAAGGGGTTTTCTGGAGCTCCTCTCCCGAGTGCTGCACTCTGAAAGAATGTGTCAGTTCCCTCACATCTTGTCAGCCCTGACTATGACCACTGATCTCTTGTTAGGTCCATAAAAGTCCAGACCAGTAAGTAAATACATTTCTGTGACCACACACACCTATAATATGTTTTGTTTCCTTCTGTAATTTGTAATAAAAACCTAGGCTAATGCTATGTACCACATGCAGTCTGCTACATACCTTTTGCGTGGTAAATATTTGACAGCAATATTTTGGTTTTGGCATCCACACTGAACTTTGCTTATTGATCTTGGTTTCAGAGAAGCAGGTTCCTGCTGGGTCAGGAATGGGGGGACACCAACAGGAAATTTTGGGAGTTTTTGCTTCTAAAGAACCTAGTAATCTCTGAAAAGCTTAGTAATCAAGCCTTCATCAGAAGTGCTTTACATAAAAGCCAGCATTGGTCTGGAAATGCAAAGTGTCGTTTGGTTATAGCAAAGGGCCAAATTAACCAGGCAAGCTCAGATTTACATCACTACATTGTGCCAACAGCACAGCTGCATCAAATTACTGTCTTCAAAACAGGAAGGACTGGAAGCCTGATTACAAGTGCTACAGAGACGATCAAACACAATCTCATCTGTACATTGTGTATGAGATCTCTTTTTCCCATCGGAGGAATGATTAGTAGAATGAATTACTCCACATAGGAGAGATCCTAGTTTTCTGAAAACGGGTCTGGTTGTTTTTTTGTCAATTTGAATGTGTTAAAGAGTTTGTTTCTTAGAAAATGGTGAACTGAAGGCAAAACGGTTTTGTTTTTTTTTCCATGAAGGTTGTAGTGTGTCACTTAGATTTCAGATAACAAATGGTAGTAACCTATTCACAATACTTAAGGATTTTGTCCCTCCAGCATCTGACCTGTCTGAGCTGATTCCTGTATTTGTATGTTGATGCAATAACTTTAATTGGTCCTTGAGCAGTTGGATGTCCTGGCCTGTAGAACAGCAGGTTCAGAGCCTTTGTGGCTGTGTTTTCTAATAAGTTAAACCTCTACCTGAGTTCTCACATGCAATTAATTTTCCATTTTAAAAGTCTATCCCAAAGGACTTTCAAAAGTATTGAGCCAATTATTACAGAGCTATGCTAGCTTAAATGCAAAATATTACATTGGTATAATTGAATTGAATTTGGCCAGTTGAATCTGACTTCATTTTAATTACCCATTTTTGGTTTGAATTGTTATTATATTTTTGTTAGACTTTTGAATTGTTGCATAAGATTTCACTGTTTTTGCAACATCCAGATTTGAATAAGAAAAGAAATCTAAAAATCAGCTCCAGAAACTAAAGGTTGTAGGAACACTCTAAAATGGACAGTCTCAGAAATGTTCTTTCCTTTTTACACTTAGCAGACATCTGACCATTTCAAACATGTATGTATCCGTCCTTTCTCCCTCCTTCTCTCCCTCCCTCCTTCCTTCCTGTTCTACAAGCTTAAGTGGGATTTACCGAGGATATGAGACTAGGTGCAACCTATGGTGTTATGCTACCTGTTAATGCCACGGCTAATGCAAAGTCTTCCAAAGAAGGATGCAACTTCAGTTAACAAGGAGATCCACGCTGCTCCAGCTAGATCATGACACAAAAGCTAAGACTAAGCCAGTTTGGATATCATCAGTCAGATTTGTGGTCGGAAGGGGGATATAAGCAAAGTGCCAGTCCTGAGCACCATTAATAGTGTCTCATTTCATAGAATCATAGACTCTTCTGGTTGGAAAAGACCTTTGAGATCATCGAGTCCAACCGTACCCATCATCTGCTAAACCGTATTCCTAAGAAACTCATCTACCTGTTTTTTAAACACCTCCAGGGGTGGTGACTCAACCACTTCCCTGGGAAGCCTGTTCCAGTGCCTGACCACCCTTTCTGTAAAGAAATTCTTCCTAACATTAAGTCTGAAACTCCCTTGGCACAACTTATGGCCATTTTCCCCATTCTATCACCTGTCACTTGGGAGAAGAAATCAACACTCACTCTGCCACAGCCTCCTTTCAGGCAGCCGTAGACAACGATGAGGTCTCCCCTCAGCCTTCTCTTCTCCAAACTAAACAATCCCAGTTCCCTCAGCCGCTCCTTGTAGGACTTGTTCTCCAGCCCCTTCACCTGCCTCATCACCCTTCTCTGGGTGTGCTCCAACACCTCAATGTCCTTCTTCTAGTGAAAGGCCCAGAACTGAACACAGTACTCAAGGTGTGGCCTCACCAGTGCTGAGTACAGGGCCATAATCACCTCCCTTGTCCTGCTGGCCACACTGTTCCTGATACAGGCCATTTCACTCAGTATTGATCTTAATGGCTGTGATATCTGCTCTTATATGATTCTCTACATAGAGAAAATGATTATTTAAATTAACTGGCTTTTTAGAACTTCAAGTTGCACATATTTTGGTAGAATTCAACACACTGCTCTAAGTCTCCTTTTTTTTTTTTTTTTTTAAATTCAGTGCCTTTTGCTAGATCCAGATGATATTTCTCCTACAAGGACGCAGAATTTGCCAAGGCAAAAGAGTTTATTGCTGTGAGCAAAGGTCTGCTCCCTACTCTACTGAACGTCATGTACTATAAGCCTTTTAGAGTGGAAATTTACTGCAGTGCCTTACCTTGAGGAAAGAACCAAACCAAACTTACTAGAACAATAATTTAAAGACTGGACTTTAAAAGGAGGGGAGAGAAATAAACTTTCTACCACTACTTCTCCTAGATGGTCAGGATCATGTGAAAATCAATAGGCTGACCTCTTTCTTCCTTTTTTTTTTTAACACTGTAAAAAGTCCAGCTGTAACTTTGTGCAATTGTTTTTAAGCAGAAAGTGTTGCAGGGTGAGCAAGTACATATGTGGCGTGGTGGGGTCTGTGGCCCACAGGGCAGTGGGCTACCACCTGCCCTGCCAGCAGAGCAACTCTGGACCACACAGATGCACTCACTGCAGGATTTCTGAAGTCACTATCTCCATTCTGCTCTTTCAGGGTATCTGCTTGCATGCTCCTTGCTTACCTGATACCTGGGTAAACGTAGCTGGAGCTCCCTCACTGGCTCCACACAGCAACTCTGACCAAGGGAAACACAATCTGTAAGGTGGAATTTCCTGACTGCTGTACAGTGTTGCGTTATACATGAGTTTTATTGTAGTGCTGAATAAAATTTCCTAAAGCCTTCATTCTCTGATTTCTTCTTTCAAAATTGTATACATAAGAAAAACTCGAAGATAGTCAAGAAATCCATCTCCAGGTTTTGGAGTTCCTCTGTACTACAATAAGTAGTCTATAAAAAAAACCCATATGATGGAATTGCAAGCCTTACAAAGTCTGGAGGGCTTGTCAAAGAGCAGATCACAACTGGCCCAAATACAGAGCATTAGGGTTCGAGTAGAAAACTGCAGAACCTAGGAGAAGCCTGACCAACTGAGAAGACCTAGAATTATCTTACGATCCAACTGGGAGAGAGACTGTATTGCATTGGCAAGTCCCCTGGATTGAAAAAGAGGTTTTTCTGAGCTTTGATGATATTGAACAGCGTCACTCATTCATGGCTGAGTATGTACAGCTAGACCAGTAAGTTTGCCAGCAAGTTTTTTAAAACAAATTTTCTTAGTAAGTAATCTACTGACATTACATCTCTTCTCAATAATGTAGCAACAGTGATGGAAGTCATCAGCAGATGTGTGCGAGGCTTGGGATAATATTTCTGGATGAAGTTATAGGAAGTTTAAAACAAGTTTAAAGAGCGTTTCTTGATATATTTAAGAACAAGATAGCTGAATTCAAAGATAAATGTGAAGTTAGGCTCCTGTGTCTTATACAATACTTTACTCATTGGAATATTTACCAGTTTAGGAACTCCACCTTTGAGGGAAAGTGGTGCAGTAATATTTAAAAGTTTCAGAAGGGTAGGGAGTTGTTTTTCTACTCAGTTCTGCTGTATCATTGATATGCTCCCAGTGCATTCTAAGGAGGATGCAGGTGAAAAGAATTTTCTAACAGTCTTGCTAATTAAACAGAAGCAATTTCCGAGACTTTATTTTTTAGAAAAGACACAAGGGCTATATCTTTATTCTGCTCTTCCACACAGAAACCATTAAAGACTAAAGCAGTGAATCTGGGCAGAGCACTATGGCTCAGTTCAGTGAATACCTTCTTGATGTGCTCTGACGTCTACATAGGGTTGACAGAAGTACTTGAATCGCTTTTTAATCTGTCTAGTACCCAAGTGATTTTTTTTCATTGAAAGGCTGATATAAACTGTTCTGATCAAATAAACACCATCAAGCTGTTATTTAGAGGAAAATAACTGGCTTATAAAGGTTTCTATTGAAATGTGCTTTACTGTTGCTCTGTATGTTACTTTTTAAAAAGAAAACATAAAATAAAATTCTACAGAGATTTTCAGCTGCTCCCAAGAATTAATGTCCAAGTGTAAGAACAAGGTGTTAACAGACACAACACAGATGAGTTCTTTGCACCTTCAGGAAGATGATGTGTGTTATGGTACCTTCATAAGAACAATAATAAAAGTATGGATTTTGTTTTCTAGAATACTTCTATTCAGAAACTGAAATGAATGAGGCTTTAAAAGAAAACTATCAAGCAGAATAGCAAACTAACTTTTCTTCCACAGCAACAGAAAAGTAGCTACTTTTATAAGAAGCAAAAATACGCCATTCATTCATTGATGTCTGTATATTGGTTTTGAACGCCAAATATTACTTAAAAACTGTTTCCTGAACTGAAAAAAAAAATAACATCACAAGCATCTTTCTCATTTCTGCTAAATACAGCAGCTGCTGGCTTGCTATTGACACTTACTTAGATTTACGTTGCGTTCTGTTGATATCACTGAGGAAAAGGATGTATTTTCAAACAGAAAGGGAGGAAGAGTTAGTGCTACTGTTGTTTATAAGTTGCATAGACAGTGGTTAGTGGAAGTAGTATGTGTGCTGTCTTGGCTTGTTATTTCCACTGAGAGGCTGTGGTATACCCACGTGTTGGGAGAAGGATTACCCCAAACCATAATGGATCCCTTGTGGAAAGTCAGACATTGTGTAAGGAATGGGAATTTGGCTCCAAATATGTGCTAGAAAGAGCTTAGATCATAAATTGTGTACAACCAGTGCAAACATTAGAAGTGCAAGAATCTAAAAAAAAAAGATGATTCAGTTTGTATAAAGCTGAGCTCTATAGTAACAGTAATAAAAGTGTTCTTTATTAGAACATCTTATACACTGGTTATACACAAGATTTATTCTTTTTGTTTGTTTGTTTTCTGTGGTTTGGTTTGCTTAGGTCAACTCTTTAGGACAGAGTTTACGGGGTTTACTGCCCTAGAATCTGGATTCCCTGGAGGTGAAGGAAGGGGTACACTGAAACGTCCCCATCAAAACTGGAAGGATTGTTACTATTGTTAACTTCCTGTTAGCACTGGTTTTGCCTTCAAAACAGGGGCTCCTCTAATTCATGCCCATGGGTAAGGCAGCAAAAAGAGAGCAAGAAATAAAAGTGCTGTTTTGCTGCAGCTGGGAGTGTTGCTGTGTTGGTGCTTTCCCCAATGAGCTGCTGCAGAGCAGAGTGATGCTGTGCAGCCATTGGCCTGCACCACTGCGTGAGGATTGCTAACTTCCAAACCATTAGGAACTGCTTTCTCCTTAGCTTATTTACTTCATGGATTAAATCATAATTGCAATTTACAGATGGATGGCATCACTTGTATTTTTCTGCTAACATTCATTAATAGCTGTTAGTTCAGCTATAAGGCTGCAGCTAGGCATCCTTCTTGCTGTGGTCTAGATGCTTATTCTGGACTGGGTGAGACCTCTGCAATAAGGTCTGGGTAACCAAATGCATCTGAACGCACTCAGCAGAGAGAAGTCTGGACTGATGGGAAATGTCCCATTCCTGGTATCTACCTGTAACAAAAGGGGACATTTCTGAGAAAAACAGAGTCCAACATCTATATTCCAGAGGTGTCAGAGAGATCACATTCCTACGGACTAGAAAGGAACTGGGTAGTTTATTACAGATTTGGAAACTACTGGAAGTTGTTAGATGGAGTAAAGACTGGAGAGAAGGAACTCTTCTCCATGTAGCCACATAAGACACTATTTTTTTGAGTCTTGTGATTTCTTTTGCTTCATGTAGAGGAATTTCCTATGTTTCAAAGGGTTGATTGTGGTCTCATAAAGCACACCTGTAGTAACTGGATGGCCTTTGGGGTACTTTCTTGAGGGCAAACCTTCTGGCAATTCCAGCTGCAGCACCGACCACAGCATCACTAACACAGAAACTCCTATCAGCATGACAGCTTGCTACAGCAGGGCACAACCTGTTAGCCAGATGTAGGGTCTGCAATAGAGGTACGCAATTGTATTTTTCTTTAGCATCACTAACCTTTCTCTGAATTCCCTTTAAATACAGGTGTAGACCACATCTGAGTAGATTAACACACAACCAGATGATAGTAGGAATCTGCCGTTCATCTGGAGAAAGCTCATGAGGAAAAGATCTGAGGGAAGGGAGCTGTTAGATGTGAGCTTATATTTCTCTTAATAAAATTATGTCTGAAATAAGTGGGAAGTAACTACTAGAAATAGGAAAATCTGATGAAGAGGGAAATCATCTGGCCCTTGTGAGAGATAGCAATCCAATTCTTTTATGCATTGTGTTTTATTTGTACTTTGTTGGTTCAACTGCTGTGTAGTGTTCAGATGAAATACCTAGACAGGATTTGAGTAGTGACATTTAACATTTCCGGGGAGGTTTAGAGAAGCCAGCAGAGACTGTTCCTTCAATAGTGGGAAAAGTGTTACCCTTCAGAAACTGAATTTATTTCGAGAAAAAAATGAAAACTGTGACTTGGTGGGATCAATAGAAAATAAGGTCATAGCTGAATAAAGTTCTCAAAAGCTTCCAGTTCTTACTTACTCAAACCTCTCTCTTGCCTGAGGCCAATTCTATCAGCATTTTCTCAGGATGGTGAAGCTATGAGCAGCATACTGTAAGACAGTTCTGCTGTGATTAGATGTAAGGAAATACAGGACTGTCATTTGTCAAGGCACTGCCGATATTTTAATTTGAAGTGTCACTCAGTCTCCTTCAGTTGCTTTGCATTGATATTGAATAAAATAGGAGAGGAATGAGTTTTGAGAACAGAAAGGAATTGTTCAGTGGGCTGGAAGAGAGGGAGATTTAGGAAGGAGGAACTGGATTTTTAGAGGATTCGGCTTGGTCTCACTGCAGATTTGTCCATGTGTGATGTCCCTCTACCCTCACCTCTCTAAAACTGTCTTTGTTACACAAAAACAATTGTCTGTGTAAGGACTGGCACAGTTTGATTTCAAATGAATCACATAACTGATTTAATGAAGTGTCCCTTAATCTTATATGTATTACTGAGGCACAGTTTTCCCTCTTGCCTGGGGCATTCTGAAAAGGTCCAATTGCTTTTTCACCTGAGTTCTTTTCTAGCTTATTCTCCTAGTACTGGTTCCTAATGAACCTGTGCATTTATTCCCACATCCTTCCACCCTCCCATTTCTATCTGCCTCTCTTTCCTGAGGTAAAATTTTATCATTTTCTTTACTAGGTAAGAGAAGATAAAAAAAAATACAGAGAGACTTAATGCTTTCCACAGCTATCAGGTTCTTTTAATTCTTTCTGTTATGACGATATGACAGATTCTTGCACTTCCCTGACTCCCAGTGGAAATATCAGGCTCTGAGGAGACGGAAAGAGGGATAGAAGTATAGAAGGCATTTACTCTTAGCAGTGATTTTTCTAATGAGAGGTTTTAGTGGTGACATTAACAAACTGTTCTCTTGAAGAATTTCCTGGGGGCTTCAGTGTCACTACATGCAGCATCAGCTAGGTGACAAACTGTCACTGGCACCTCAGTCTCTGTGGAAATGGTATTCTCCGCAGGAGTGGGTTTGCACTCTAGTTTTTGGCCGAGATGGTGAATGCGGAGTGAAGTGAACAGCACAGCAGCTTTCTTCTAGGTGCTTAGTCTAAAGATTTTATTTGTTATTTTTAGTGCAGGGGAAAGAAAGAAAGAGAGAAGGAAGGAAGGAAGGAAGGAAGGAAGGAAGGAAGGAAGGAAGGAAGGAAGGAAGGAAGGAAGGAAGGAAGGAAGGAAGGAAGGAAGGAAGGAAGGAAGGAAGGAAGGAAGGAAGGAAGGAAGGAAGGAAGGAAGGAAGGAAGGAAGGAAGGAAGGAAGGAAGGAAGGAAGGAAGGAAGGAAGGAAGGAAGGAAGGAAGGAAGGAAGGAAGGAAGGAAGGAAGGAAGGAAGGAAGGAAGGAAGGAAGGAAGGAAGGAAGGAAGGAAGGAAGGAAGGAAGGAAGGAAGGAAGGAAGGAAGGAAGGAAGGAAGGAAGGAAGGAAGGAAGGAAGGAAGGAAGGAAGGAAGACCCCAGCCTCATATTGATTATTGCAAAGCTCAATGAAACATATGAATCTGCACTCTGGACAGTTAAGCATTGCAATAGGTAAGACGAAGTGTAGAGAAGTCAAGGGAGTAATCCAAGGTCAATGACAGAGTCAGGAGTAGGCCCTAGGGCATTTGCTCCACTCCTCTGCTGTCATAAATCATTGACAGTAATTCCAGTCTGGCCAGCAAATTTCCCCCAGTCTGAGACCATTGAGACCAAGGAACTCACTTTGAATTCAAGCTATCTTTGTCTGTAGAGCAGACAGCCTTTAGCTCCTGGTGATAACTGCTTTATGTATTTATGTTATCATAAACCTTTGTTATCACAACAACTAGAATAGTGCTAATTTGGTTGAGAAAAGACAAAGATAAGCAAGATAAGAAAAAAAATATTCACATGTGGAAGTCAGCCAACAGAATGCCAATCTACCTATTTGAAACTTCTTTCAAGGAACCATATCAGGAAAAAAATATTTAAAGAAAAAGATACCAGATTTGGATACTTGAAAACTTGTTTGTAGAAACAAGTGAGTTTGTCAGAATACTTCTTACAATTGTCTGCTGTCGGTCCATTAGCAAAATCAACAACATAGCCTGCATCCTGATGCAGGTGGATAGATCTTGTGTGGATCTGATAGGACAAGCTCCTCAAATGGTGTTCTATCTTGCCCATGGGACAGGAGCAGAGGCACTCACTGGAGTTCTGCAGGAAACGGTATTGTTGTCACCCTTAAGAACTTGGATTTTTGGACCTGTCTGTCGTTTGAATTATGGTATGTTCTTTTTGAAAGAGCTTCCAAGTTCTATTTTGCTTTCTAACCAATTGTATTATCTTGGAAGCATCAGACCTTCACAGTCTGAGAAACTAATTTTCTGTCTATCTTTACTCGTGATGCTTATCATGAACCATGGATTAACAAGTGATTAAAATTGCACTGCAGCAAGTATATACATGTAAATCTGAATGATGCATGATTACTCTGAGCCAGCAGACATGTACAAATAATTGGCCTTTAAAGTTCATTAGTAAGTTTTATTATAAATATTGCATTTGCATGATGCTTGTAAATTTATGCACCAGCGGGCATAAGTGATGACAGCATTCCACTGACTAGGCAAAGCAATTACAAAAAGCACATCCGCTATTTGAAATGCCAATGCAAAACACTTGTTTTAATAATTGGTCATAGTGTTTTAGTACTGGGAGTGAGAGCTGCTAAACTCTTTATTTACCACAAGTGGCATAGGCAGGCAAAGTACCCTAACACGCTGAACAAGAGTTTCCAAATTATCTTCGATTTCATCTTTGATTCACCCCAACTCTCAGTATGTCTGAGTTATAAGTGGAAAGCTTTTGAAATGTATGCTGTTAGATTTACCTTTTCATTTGGATGCTGAAGAGCCTCTTTATGACTGCCACAGAGGATTTACATACATAGTGCTGTTCTTTATATGTGAATCCAGAAAGAACTGAAAGATAATTGGGAGATTGTAGAGGTTATAGTGTCATTAGAACTTATCTGTTCCTCTCTGAGCTTGATGAGAAGATTAGTAGTGGAGGTAAAGAGGTAAACACTCATTTTGAAGAAGAATATGGATTAATCTGTCAGGTAGTGAGAGAAGCTAAACCCTATCTCCCTACTATTTTCCTAGCACTTAATTGTATTTTTAATCTATGCACATATACTTTTGCATTTCTAGAAATTGACCAGAAATGTCCATGACAATGAAAAATTAAATGAGATAGGATCCATGTGTGATTACACTGAACCCTTACATGTTCGTGCTGTCTCGAGATAAGGACTGCTGCAGCATGTTTTCCATTTCCAGATTATCCATGATTCCCAGTTAAAGAACCTTCTACTTTGGGACACCAGAGCTGATACAGTTATCGTCAGCTTGAATCTGTTTCCTCATTGCTTGCTCATCTCAGCTCCAGTGTGAGACAGTTAACATACCATATGTTGTGTTCTTCATTAGCCAATACATTTGACAGTGCTTCTAAATGTTGTGCATGACATGGCTTTTTATGTGCTAGCACACAGCTGCATTAATAAAATCCGAGGACGCAGGTGTGTGTATGCGCATATATAGAGATGTATGCAGGCATGCATGGCAGTTCAGTTGTAGCAATGGTAAATACAGCAGGAACTAACTGTTGACAAGTGAACCATAAAAGGTTCTGTTGAGAAAAAATCGTAAAGACTTTGAAAGCAGATTATATGCTCCTAAATTTCCAGTAGTTCACACATGCATTAGGTTAAAGACCTAGTGGCATTCTGCACTATACAGAGAATATCTCGCATTGTCAATTCAAAAATACAGCCTCTTCCAGTTAAATTGCTTCATTGCTTACATTTATTAAAATTTGAACTTTAATGTAGAAAACTTAGAGCAACTGGAAACATATGAGCTTCAAAAATAAATTCTTTAACTCGTGTTAATAGCAAAAACCTGGGAGCCACTAGTCTGTAGTAGATGTTGTTCCCTTCTTTCCATGAGCACCACTGGCTTAATAGTCAGATAGTCTGTAACAAGTAAAAGTGGTACAAAGTATAAATACCGCTTCACCACACTGCAAAGCACTCATCAAACCAAGTGGGTAAAGCAGTTTTGGCCACATGGACACAAAAAATACTTCCTCTGCCACTTGAAGTGATCATCTTTAAGATAGTGTCTTGTCCATTGGTGACTGCACTAATGAAGGCATTCGCTGGAGTAGCTCTCCCAGCATCACAAACACATCTCTGCCCATGGGCCTTGTATAAGAAGGGTTGATAAATTGATACCTAAACCTGATGACCATTTTTTTTCCAATAACAAATTGAGCAGAAAAGTAATGCTGCCCCTTTCACAAAAGCATATGCTTTACTTGGGCATGAGACATGACTGTTGTGGCCAAGGGATGACATTGCATATTATTGTACATTTTGTGTTTTCACCACAAGGGAACAGATGATTATCTGAACAAATGCAAACACAACTGGAAAATACAGGTTCTCATTTCAGATGCTTTACATATGTTCACTGGGTAATCATCACGAGCAAGGAAAATATTCTGTCTTTTTTTAAGTTCCAAGGCTTTTCCAAAGCATGGACTTGGTTTAATTGCATGGAAGTTCTTATCATACAAAAAATGGCATAGATACAATTAATCATTTCATGCTGACAGTGAAGTTATCATCTCATAAGCTATTACAAATTTCATCTCGCAAAGGTCCTATTGCTCTTCTCAGTTAATTCTCTCTTGTACTAGGTGTCTTCTAATCATAGCTTTTCAGTAGGGGGGAACGTTTTTTTTTTTTCCTCTTCCCGTGAAGGGTTTTGTCTTGTGAAAGCACAATGATCATCCTTCCTTCCTTCCTTCCTTCCTTCCTTCCTTCCTTCCTTCCTTCCTTCCTTCCTTCCTTCCTTCCTTCCTTCCTTCCTTCCTTCCTTCCTTCCTTCCTTCCTTCCTTCCTTCCTTCCTTCCTTCCTTCCTTCCTTCCTTCCTTCCTTCCTTCCTTCCTTCCTTCCTTCCTTCCTTCCTTCCTTCCTTCCTTCCTTCCTTCCTTCCTGCCTTCCTGCCTTCCTGCCTTCCTTCCTTCCTGCCTTCCTTCCTGCCTTCCTGCCTTCCTGCCTTCCTGCCTTCCTGCCTTCCTTCCTGCCTTCCTTCCTGCCTTCCTTCCTGCCTTCCTGCCTTCCTGCCTTCCTGCCTTCCTGCCTTCCTGCCTTCCTTCCTGCCTGCCTGCCTTCCTGTCTTCCTGCCTGCCTTCCTGCCTGCCTTCCTGCCTGCCTTCCTGCCTTCCTGCCTTCCTTCCTGCCTTTCTCCCTGCCTTTCTCCCTTTCTCTCTCTCTCTCTTTCTTTCTCTTTCTTTCTCTCTTTTTGTTAATGATTTTTTTAAGGTTCTCTAAAAAGTATTTTCAAGGAAGCCAGTAGCTATAGGAATAAAAAGATATTGAAGGGACACAATTTAACTACTCACTGGACTAGACTGCATTTTGGACAGTTCTATGAAGGCCGCATATCATCATTTCAGGCTTTTATATATACTGATCTGTTTAAGGTAGTTTTTAATGAAGCAGGTCATTGTGACTGTGTAGTAGTTAAGAAATTTTAGTCAGATATCTGGAAAGCAAAGCTAATAATTTTTAACAGAACTATGAACAATGAAGTAATGCATTAAATCCTATTTTGTGTGAAAATTTTTGAACACTAGTCCTAGCATTTCTGATAGATTTGGAGACTGTATTTGCTGTTCAGGGGTAAAGCTTTATCTCTTCGTGCAGTCTACAGAACACTTAATTTCTTGCCATGTAATAATGACACTCAAAAATACCTGCTTAATCTGAACGAATATTTTTCATTCTCAGAGAACTAACTCTCTTCCATATAACTCTTTTAAAACAGCCAGTGCTAGCAAAGAAAAGAGCTTCATTTACTGCTATCGTCCCAGTGTACAGGAGCTTTTAATGTTTTCACAATTGCCTTACGAAGACTGTCAGGAAGTTTCAAAGCCATAAGATACTTTACCTTTACCTGTCAAAATAGAAACAAACACACAAATCTTTTTATAGTGACTTTACTGATTCTTTTGTTTTAAAATGAATACCTGGCACGTGATACATTTTCAATTGCCTCAATCATAACTGTCGGACAGACAGTCACTGTATGTCACTTGCCCTCTGGCCTTTTCAGAGCATCAGACTTTGAGTCAGTTCACTGTGTTGTGGTCGAGGCGGAAAGGGTAACTGATGGGATGGTAAGACCTAAAATAAAACGACAGCCCTGTAACCTGGCTTTCAACAAGAAAGCCAATACAAAGGCAATTTGATTTTCTTTTTCTTAAAGATTTTAATTTGGGATGGGGGTTTGGGGAGAAGATGTAGGGATGGAAGGAAGAAGTGTGGAGCTACATGTCCAAACTTGGTGCCTGGACCTTATTTGTATCCTGCTCAAGATGAGCCCTTGCTTCTCTGCAGATCCACCCCTGATGTTGCTGCAGCTGAAGTCCTATAATGTTTCAAGCTCACATCATACTACTTGCTTCTAATGCTATGCAGACTCTTTCTTTTTGTGATTGTAAATGAACTTTATTTATAGTGATTGCACATGCACAAAAAAGCTCAGTAATGTTCCAGATTTTTTTTATTTAGCTGCCCACACTGTTCAGAAAACCCTGCAGGAACAGAATGGGAAGCACTGGGCCTGGCTCCAGACTTTGGCAGCCTATTTATTAAGGGGTGAAGGAAAGGATTTTTACAAACTTCAATAAACAGTTACTTTAGTTAATAGTCCAAGTCTTGATTGTTCACCTCATTGTGACTTACATCGATTTCAGGGAGGGTTGTATTATATCCAGACTGAAGGCAGGAGGTAATGTTTCTGCTGAACTCAACAAAAGGTGGATTGTGAGTTTGTAGTGCAATTGCTTTGAATAGAATCTGGACCCATATGTTGAAACTGTTCTGGTCTCTAATTAAAGACTAGTATATCTGTACTGCACACTGAGTTATTTTGAGGCAATGAAAATGCCACAGCAGGGAGTGTACTTGGAGAGTTGGTACTGAAGGCCTTGTTACACCCTGCATTAAAGATATGTGAGTAACTGAGAAAGATTCAACTTCACCTGAAACTGTTCCTTTCTCTTTTTGAGGGACAAAAAAAAAAAAAAAAACCCAAACCAAACCTTTTTGGTAATTAAATCTTTTACTGGGTTGAATGGAACAGATGAGATTTTGAAGCCTATTTAACTCTTTTTTTGAAATAAAGCAAATAACATGTAGAAATAGGGTAAGACTCTCAAGGAGATTTAGGTGCTGCTTACAGAAAAGAAGAGTAGCTCATTGTGCCAATGCTTTTGTCTAGATCAGCAGAAGTCATTGGTCCACATTTTCTTTTCTTTTAAAAAAAACTCTTACCCTTCCTGATTTCTCTGTCCCTGCAATTATATGCAGCCTTTCATGTGGGTTATGTGTAAATAGAGTGAAAGTCATGGCTTCTGTTTATCCATAAAAAGCTGAAGACTGGTCAAGATTTTCTAGTCTGAGTTCCTGACTGTAACGTGCTGCTTCAAGACATCAGGACTGTACAGGACCAAATAAACCAATACTTCAATAAGTATATCCTCCAGAACACATTTAGTTTGGATATAAAGCCATCACATGAATATTTATCTTGTCTAGCTCAAGTCACCAAAACGAAGTCCAGTCAAAGCTGCAGTCAAATGCAAAGAGTGCAGGGTGATTCATTTCAAGTACCTCTAACCTTCACAAAGTTTTCAGGACACTCCTATGTGATCTCTGTATTAGAAAGCTGATGATACTTGAGCTAAATACCAAGGGATCAAATTATTTTTTTCAACAGTGATGATCATTAAAAAACATTTAATTTAATTTTAAATGTGAATTAATCAGGATTGAACTAAGAATTTCTAGTTACAATGAATCCTTTTGCAAAGTAGAATCAAGAGTATTTCAGCGCTTTGCTTCATGAGTAGCAAAATATCACTTTTACAATTTCTGACCTTCTTTCTGTCCTCATTTTGAGAAACTAAGTGGTCATCTTTAAATAACAGCTCAAGGCAAGTTGTTCAGTCATTGAAATAGTCCTGCTGTGCAGGTTCAGATGATGTGGAGTAATATGCCATTTTGAAGACAGTCCCATGGTTGTGGGCACTTGCTCTGTAGGTTCACAGAGTAATGGTGGTGTGCTCAAACCAGATTGCTTATGGAGAAATTAATGAGGAAGATCTGCTCTAGTTGTATAGGAAATATGTTTTACTTCCTTTATGGGGACATCAGGTTCAAATTGAACCTTCAAACAGCTTCAAATCACATGAATGCAAAGGATATTAGGAAATCTTCTTAAATACAGGAAGGTTATTACAGAGGTAGGGACATCAGCAAGAACTGCCATGAAACACCGATCTACTACGATTGTGCTGAATTGCTAATCACTGTAGCCATTGTTTTTGTGGCTCTCATGTATCTTCTTCAACTTTCAGCATCCTTTTTCCTACTAGAAACCGAGGCCAGGTGAGACATAAGGAAATGATATATAGGCTTAATTCATACTCAAAATCAGAATCAGTTACACCTTGTATCGACGTGCCAGTGGTTGTTCTATCGTTGTTTCGGTTTAAATTTTTTTTGCAGGGAAGTTCTACTTGAGCAGTGAGGAAGTTTCCATAATCTCATACAGATAAGAAGCAAGGACACCAGAATTCTGTTGTGCATTCCTGTACCTACCCTTATAATCCTAGTTCTTTCTCCTTCTTTCATACATTACTGAGTCCTATTAAGTATACACGTCACTGAATTGTAACAAGAGCTTGTGTTAAATTTTTATCCAGTGCCTTGATGGGCTTCACTTTCTTTATCCTACTATGCAGGTAGAGCTTGCATAAAGGGTATTTTATTAGAAATAAACCAAAGTTACCCCACTGTGCAAGTTTCCTATATTTTCACTCTGCCCTTATTCCTCATTTGCACCCAACATTGTACCATCAATACACTTCTCCTGTACCAACTCTTTTTATCAACCATTAGATGCTTATTAAAAAGATTATATATTATGTTAAATTAGGTTGTCTTTGGGTTTGCTTTTTCATAGAACTCTTCTGGGTTTCTGTGATTTTACAGTAACTGGAAGTGATACTGAATCATCTCTGCCCAAGTCTATACTAGTGAAATGACTTTTAATTACATGCAGTTCTTATATATATGGGGGTTTAACTGCGTGCTTTTTCACGGTAACAAATTGCATCTTTCATGATCATAAATTCTCTTATATGGTTCTGTTTTCACGTGACTTGTATACAAAAAGTACTATAGTCGCATTTTAGCGAGCGGTTTGTACAAGATGTGGGGTAGTTATGAAAGAAATTGATGGTATTTCACTGAACAAGGCTGCATGCTGAGGCAGTGTTGCTGAATTAAGGCCACAGGAGACAAGGTCATGCTTAAAGGATTTTCCATTGTAACCTAAATATTTGATAAACACAATGGTGAGAGAGGAGTGTGACTCAGTGAATAGCTATTTGGGCAGATAACTTGAATAGTTAGAAAGAGGAAACATGGAACGTAAGTTAATTTGCTTAAAGCTCTTATGACTCTTCGCTTTGCAATTCATGTGCAGGGATCTGAGCTTTGAAAAGATACGTCAAAGGATATTGTAGACTTGATGTATAACAGGATGAACTCCCTGGACATGAGTAAAGACCCCATCCTTGGATTTCTCTAGGGCATAGGTCTGTGCATGAAGAGTATGGCTAAGCAGTAGTCTGATACATATTGTAATGAGACTTATGATAAAAAAAATAAAAATATCTAATGACAGGAAACAAAAGTTGAATGACATAAACCAGAATGCAACACTGAGCAGCACACTCTTCAGAGTATTCCACTGAAGACTCCCCAGGAGCCAGCAGAAACTGCCCAGCAGGGCTCAACCTAGGCAACACAGAGCAAGGCAAAGAAATGAGACGCGCAATGGCTGGGATTCCTCCTGGAAAGTTTTCTCCACATGGTACTGCCCCAGCCATCTTGGTTGCAGCCATGGACAGGTCAACCAAGAACCTCCGCCACCGGAGGCTAGATGCTGAGCAAGGGGACACTTTGGTCTGAGCCAGTGTAAGTATTCTTTTATTACCCTGTGCAGCCCTGTGAGGCTATCAACTGATCTGCCAAGGGCACAGTACACAGGCAGCTGCTTTCAAAGACTCTCCACAAAATAAGCTATAGTCTCCCTGCTGCTATTAAGGAGAGCACAGCATATAACTTTGTTGGACTCATATGGTTATTTTCGCTGTTTTACATACCTTGGGTAGAAGAGTAAAGTCTTTGCTCAGGGTTGCAGAAGCCTAAGTTTTTGCGTCATGTTTGATGAAAAGCCAAGCCAACCACAGATGGAGCACCTGCACAGAAAGTAACAAAGTAAAGGCAGTTGAACATGATCTCTGTATAACTTTTGTTTGCTCTTGGGCACACACACTGCTGTGTTAGCCTCAAGAAATGGAAGTGAACAAATTTAAATTCACTGAAGGTTTTGAAAACTTGTGGGGTAGTAGTAAATTGATGCTGCAGTCAATAGCAACAGTGGTGATCTCTTTATAATACTGGAAAAAATTGAAAAAATCATATAAAAAAAATCTAGCCTTTTTTTTCTTCTACCCTGTCACATCTAATCTGCATCAAAATTTGGATATCCAAAAAAAAAAACCAAAAACCTAAAAATAGCAAAATTTTTGAACGTATTAGCAATCCAGAAAAATACAGGTCTTAAGGATTATCAGTTCCAGGAATGCTTTCTTGAAGGCACAGTTCTAGCAGCTGGATTTGCTTGTTTGTTTTTGGGTTTGTTTTGTTTTGTTTGACTATGCTACTAATATAATACTTCAGGTGTACTTGTATATGTATATAAATTGTTAGGCATGTAAACTACATAGATCTTTACTGAAAAAATGGTCAAATGAGATTCTACATGTTAAGTAGGAGAGTCAAAGTTGAAATACAACTTGGCTTTATTAGTATTTGTTGGAAGTAGCTGGGACCTCCTCAAGTGAAACAGTTAGTTAAACATTAGCCGTTCAGGTACTAAGGACAGTTTAAAAATATCCTGACTATAATAGCTGATGAAGCAAGAGCACATTTAATCTATATTAGTTGACGTGTTGCATAACATATGTTTATACTGAGTATAAAGCCAGTATTTCATTTTCACAGGTAACTGGAATCACCACTTTTTAATTAAGGTCTTATCTGTTAAACTACTTACTCTGAATACTTTTGTCAGTTTCAGGGTATTTTTATTTTCATGTGGTAAACGCATTATACATAATTTTCCTTTTTTTCTGCACCTGTTCTATTTGAAAGTATCATTTTAAGTTCTTGTCAAAAAGCTAGATGCTTCCCTTGAAAGAGCTATATATTCTTCTCCTATCTTGTTCCATCAAGTGTGCTGAAAATCTTGAAAGTCTATAATACTTTATCTATAAAAGTTATTTCAACCTATGCAGACAATTAAATACATTGATGGTCATAATCCCTTTCTCCCTCTCTTCAATTACATCAGATTCCAGTGTATGACTAGCTTAAAAAAAAAGGGGGAATAAAAGAGAGAGCAAATTTTTACTGGTGCCTTTATTGTCTAAACCTTATTGTTTCTTTAAGCAAGAAATCATTTTCCACCCAAACACAGAGAAAGATACTGAACACTGAAAAATTGTCATGAGTTTAAAGGTGGGGAACTGAAATTTAGTCTTAAGTGAATTACTACATAAAAAGATCGTAAAATGGTAAATGGCTTGTATTAGAGACATATTGGTTTGAGGAGGAGAAAAAATATGTCCTTCAAATCTGCCTTGTAAGGACTCCAGCCATTTTTAACTTCTTTGTTGTTTTCTTTCCGGGAAAAAGTCTATGAAGAAGGCTCATAAATCATGCTATATACCATGAGGATTTGAACAAGCTCCTCCTAATAAACACTTCTACAGGACTTCTTCATATGCTGTTTAACATGAGTTAAAGTGTTTCTCATCAGAAGCAACTGGATTTTAGATGTGGAAAAAGGGACTCCATAATGTAAGACCCTTGCGACCGGACCCATCATATCTGCATCGGATGTATGTAAATTTTGATTATGTGTGAGTTATTAAAAAAAACAATTAGGGATTTCAGAAAGCTGATGAGAAAAATAAGGAGTAAATTATTTTGCATATGTTTAACCTAATTTTATATTTGAAGTCCAGTTATTTTTTGTAGTACTACTAAGACTCTACTGAAATCATTGTAGGAATATCCATTTCAGAGTTTCTTTCAGGTGGGTTGAATTTGGGGGTTTTTTTTTAGAGCAAATGCTTTCAACTATGCTGTTTCTCTCTCTCTGGTTATGCTGGTTCCACACGTACAACTTACTGTCATTTTCCTTTATTTTAATCTGAAGAAATAGTTGTTTTACACCGAAAGATGTTGACTTCCTTTCTCAGAAATGACAGTGGAGTGTATGTTCCTTCTTTCCACATATTTCAGGTGTTATCCTGGGTAGCTTTCTGAAATCATTTTGATGTGTTCCTGACTGATTTTCAGGCAGTCAAAGTGAGTAATTTCACAGTAGGCTATTTAACCAGGCTGACCTATACTGCTCCTGTTTAAGATTGTGTGGATAAAATCATGAATACTGTTACGAGGCCCAACAATTTTTTTAATATTGTCAAAGACCCTTTCTTAAGATACTGTCCCCATATGATGTTGGCTGGTGCTTTCCCAATAACTTCAATGTAGCAGTGACTTTTACCATCTATACCCCTCTAGAGAATTAAAGGAATTTAAAGACATTACTCCAGATTTAGTACTTTCTATTGAAGGTCCAGCAAATATGAAGTTAGAGCTGAGTAAAAAATAGGCCTTTGATTAGTATTAAGAAACATTGTGAGGACAGTAATTCTATTTCTCATTTCACAACTTCTTTAATGTTTCATGTATCTATCTATAAGATGATATACATTTACCATGCACTGATTATTGTTTCACAGTGTGCAGAATAAAGCATACATCTAAACACACAAGAAAAAAAAATAAAGGTCTTACGAAAGAGAAATTTAACACCATTTACATTGTGCAGACTTTCCCTGGGTAGTAAATCTTTATCAGAACAAATGTGCATCCATGCTGTTATGAAAGAAGAGGTATTTACCTGGCAACATACATTAAAGAAAGAATAAGTGACAGTATAAGATGCAATGGGAAAAGTAGTTTTATTTTGGGAGATTGCTGCAAGTAGTTATAAAATCTGAAGCCATGAAATAGATTAAGAAAATCATAAAGAAATGCTGATAGATCTCTAAAATTAAATTGTTACATTCTTCTGGGATAACATGTGGTGTTGAAAGATATTTTAAGAATGTTTGTGCAAAAGAATTTAAACTGTACTGGGATTATTTAATAAAATGGAATAATGTTCTCATACCTTTAGTATTTAGAATTTAAAATATCTCATACAAGGATTAAAGGTTTTAGAAGGAAAAGTAAAATGTAGTTCATACCTCAAATAATACCAAATAATAAAAACCCCTCATCAGGACACAAATGCATAGGCAAATCTAATGCTGCTGTTTTTTTACTTCACAGCACTACACTTGAGAAGTCTGTAATCGCATAACAGATTGTGTTACATGGTCTGGTTAGCTGACTTCTGCATTCCTCTTCTCTCTTCTCCCTAGCAATACAAACTGCAGGATATCTGGCCTCAAGTATTCTCAATTTTAACCTGTTTCTCACTTCCCCCAAAATTCTAACACCTTTAAGGCTGACTCTGCAGTTGAGGCCTCCTGAAGATTCATGAACTAGAGTGCTTGTAGCTTATTTTGCTTCCTGACCTAGTTGGGTAGGTGTTCTCTGATCATATATACCAAATTAGTCTCTACAAACACACAAGGAAGAGGCAGTGGTGTCAACTCCTCTTTAACTACAGGGTGAGAAGAGAGAAGGGCAGTCAGCTGAGATGCTGGGCATACAGAATAGTTGCTTTCTACAGGTGAACTTTCAAGCTCAGGTTGTATTATATTAAGGAAAGACTAAAGAGCTCTTCAGCTTACCAGGACAGATGTCTACTTCAGGGTGACTGAAATTTCTCTCTGGATACTGTTGACCCTATAGAAAACTTAGAAACCTCTTCATATGTAAACATCTGGGCCACTCAAATTTGGAAGTGGATTACCCACCCAGTATTAGTATGTATTATAGTGTGCAAGAGTAACCATCATCCTTTGTTGCACTATGGCTATCCTAACAAGGTCATTTTTTGAGTCTTCTTTGTTGCTATCCAGTCTCTCTTGCTGCAGTGAATTTTTAGCTATTCAAGCCAAGGTAAGAGAACTTTCAAATGGCCTACTGACAGAAACGCTCCCCTCTCCCAAGCTTCCCTATTCTTCTTAAACAAAAATGCAGCCTTTCCTGAGAGCCTTGGGGTTAGATAATTGTCTCTAAGGCAGAAAGAAACTTAAGCTAGACACCTCACATAATAGAGATAAAAAAAGAGAATCATCTTTCCTTTGGGAAATGTTCTACATGGAATCTGATCTAGTTGGCATTATCTAAATTTGCTTGTTGAGTTGGAGTTAGTATGAGTAATATGTAGAAAACAGTGAAATACTGCTAAGGAATTGAGCAATCCCACTCACAGAAACAGATTTGAAGGTATCTTGGATGCAACAGCACAAATGCATTTCCTACTTTTTTTTTTTTCAACCTCAAGTTTGGAGTTTGAAGATTATTTTTTCGTTGGTTTGGGGGCTTTTTAGTTTAAATCTCATACCTAGTACAGTGGATTTCTTGTGATTTCTTCTTTTCTTTTTTTTTCTTTTTTTTTTCTTTTTTTTTTGGCAAAAGGTGTCTGTTTTCTTCATTACTCAAAGACAGTATAATGTCATCAACAGCTACCAAGCTACAGAGATATACAGCTATTAATAATCTATTAATAATTTTGATAATGCTTTTCACAGCGCATTGAGAAGAATTAGAGTTGACACACATGAAAACATGCAGAATTTCATTTTACTTGTGAAATTAAATCCATCTTTCCAGCACTGAACTTCTTCAAAGAACGCTGGATTAAAGTCAATTGTTATGCCACTCATTCTATTCTGTGTCTGCCACATGTTGGAACACATTTTTATGGTCAGACCATCAGGTTCTGTTACTAGTAATTTGCCATCACTGGTTTTCTTAAACTAAGCAAACATATGTATCAAGCTGGTGGATGACTGTTTATATTTGGCTTACCAGTGAATCTTCAGTAGGAAAATAAAGCCTTTTTTTTAAATAGATCTTTCTATACAGCTACTTAGCTGTCATGGCATGTGATTGGATTCCATCATCAACATCTTTACCTCCATTGCCCCCCCCTCCCCCCCCGCCATTAACACTGTATGTAGTATGGGAAGTTATAAGTTTCCTCCGGGCTTTGTGAAAAACATACATTAGTCATAGAGCAGTATAGAAAACGCAGTCTGTGACTCTTGAACTGTGAGTCCTGTTGTAGCTGAAGTACCAGAGTCATTTTTATCTTTCTGTACTCCAGAGGGCTATTTCAGGTTTCCACTGGTGTAAGGAAAATCTGGGTCACAGCTCAGCCATCTGTCTGTAGATGACTTTTCCTCAGAAATGCTTTCTGTCTCATTTTAGTCTGTACCTATGATCTGAAAAGCAGCTAGAACTGGGCAGAATATTTCCACAAAGTATGTTTTCATTTGCAAATGCTGATGAGTTGAAACTGGAACTTTTTATGCGGCCTTTTGTTTTGACAAATGTTTATTGACATTATTTCTTTTCTTTAAGGTGAGGTTTCTTAAGGTTTTTTCAAACTCAGCTAGTCCACAGTAACCTAGTAGTTGGAATGTTTTCCTGAGGCCAGAGAGACCCGATGTCAGATCCTTGTTTGATGTGATTTGAAGCACAGGTATGAGTTCAGGTTAGATAAAGAAAGATCATAAACTACTTTCAAACCCTTGGAAGAGTTATGACTTGATGGAAAGAGTTATGTTCCATGAGTGTGTCATTTTATGCAATCAGTTCCCAAAGCAGCTTTGTAGAATGGTGATAAATTCTCACTGTTGAGAACCCAACAGTGAGAAGATGGAGCAAACTCAAAAAAAACTCTAAGTCCTTCTTCTTTACCCCTAGGAGAGAGTAGTCTGTGAGCATTGCTTCATGCTTATTGCAAGTTAAGGTTAAAGGTTAGATATCTTGATTTCTTCTACCAAGATAAAGGTCAAGAAACATCTTACAGAACATGGAAACAGGTTTACAGAGTAAAATCAATAGACTCATAACATCATTCTAAACTATTGGTTCAGGAACTTTCTCAAGACCATTGATCACAGCTGAAGTTTGTCTGAGTTGTTCTGAGAAATACTGTCCCCAGCTGGACAGGACTTCTCAGAGATGAATTTTGCTTTGGTTCAAGGCTCGACACTATGCTTGTGCTTTGGCAGCACATTACTAGATGGTAAGTAGAGGGTATCTGTGAGGCCTTTATGTCTGTCACAGAGGAGTTTTAGGCATGTTTTGAAATTTCTTGTTTCCTGACAAACAAAGAGGTCTTCTATTCCAGTGGATGTGACTCTGACAATTTGACATAATTGATTGCAACTGGAATTCTTGTAAGTTTATTTTAGAAGAGATCTTCCAGTCCAGAAGAGAACTGAAGTATCACTTCCACATTCTGCTATCTCCTTTCCCTAAAAGCAGATTCAAATATAGTCTTAAACTTTCTTAATATTGTTTTGTATATCAAATGCCCTAAAGAGTCCTTTTGTTTTCCTGCAGCAGTGTACATTTTGCTTCACCCCTCCAAAACTGTATAATTTGTAACTTGAACCTCTTCATACTTTCATAATAACATGTAATTTGCCATATAATAGAAACCATTCTCTGCAGAGCATCTTAAACTTGTTTCACAATTGAAGTTATGTTGAAGACTTTCCACAGGACCTTCACGTAGCCCCTCAAGGTGAAATACATGACAGATTTGACACTTAGAATGCTTTTATTTTCTCTTTTTCATAGATATAATAACAGAAGTAACATTCAGTTAACTTCAGTAATGGACAGACATTCCTTCAAAATTTTCTTAAACTTGTCTGCTTCAGATGAGTTAACGCTCTTTTCCTAGCAAGTCTGAAGATCATGACTGCCTGGCAGTTTTGCAAAAATGATATTGACTTTGCATTGCATGTCTTAAGATTACATCTGATTTTGTACAGTAGGATTTTATCTTCTATTTCAGTCTCTTGAGACATTTGGCAAGCTTATCTTTTAATCCTTGGAAAAGCAGGATTTTGCAATATTTCCTTTCTGATGTTAATTCCTGGTGATTTGAAAGGAAGTGTCAGAACCCTTGCAAAGGGACAATTATATTGTAACTTGCCCAAAGGAAAGTTTCTTTATAACACCAGGTAGTAATTCCTTGGCATGTGTCCCAAAACACAAGGATTATATGTCTTACAAGCATGGCATTAACTAACATCACCATAGATATAAGTGCTGGGTTATATGAACATGTAATCCTCTACATAAGACTTTAGTTTTGGGTAATGCCATAGGAAGATGACTGTGATGACCTGATTGTAAATTAAAATACACACTGAAGTAGAAAGATGTAAAATAAGATTATTATATAATGTGAGGGCAGCTACAGTTCCCTTAAAGGTGCTGCTGTCACCTGGCAAAAAACTGCCATGAGCTGAGCATGGGTCCACCCAGAACAGTCCCTTTGACCTTGACCGGGTAAAAGAGATAGATAATTAAATATATAAGAACAAAGCAAGAATGTTATGATACTTCCCTAATTCATTCTTTCCTCTTTGTGGAACCTGGGGCTTGAAGCGGTGTAAATTAATCATAGAATCATAGAATTGTAAAATGGTTTGGACCTTAAAGATCTTCTAGTTCCAACCCCCTGCCAAGGACAAGGACAGGGACACCTCTGTCCAGACCAGGCTGCTCAAGGCCTTGAACGCTTTGGGGGAGGGGGCATCCACAACTTCCCTGGGCATCCTGTGCTGCACCATTCTTATCATGAAGAACTTCTTCCTAATGTCTGAAATAAATGTTTCCCCTTCCCGTTTAAATCCATCCCTGCTTGTCCTACCACTACAAGCCCTTCTTGTAGGCCCTCTTCAGATACTGGAAGGCTGCTGTCAGGTTTCCCTGGAGCCTTCTCTTCTCCAGGCTTGAATAACCGCAACTCTCTCAGCCTGTCCTCATAGAAGAGGAGCTCCAGCCCTCTGATCATATTCTTGGCTCTCCTGAGCCGTTCTAAAAGAAGAGTGAGAATATGTGAGAGAAAAAACTCTGTGGAAACCAGGGTCAGTGAGGAAGGAAGAAGAGGAGGTGCTCCAGGAGATGGCACAGAGATTTCCCTGCAGCCCATAGTGAAGACCATGGTGAGGCAGGCTGTCCCTCTTCAGTCCATGGAGGTTAATGGTGGAGCAGATACCCACCTGCAGTCCAGGAAGCTTCTCTCTCCAGAGCAGGTGGATGTGCCTGAAAGAGGCTGTGACCCCACAGGAAAACTACTCTGGGGCAGGCTTCTAACAGGAACTATTGCCCCATGGAGAGAGGAGCCCACGCTGGAGCAGGTTTGCTAGCAGGACTTGTGACTCTGTGGGGGACCTATGCTGGAGTACTCAGCTCCTGAAGGACTACACCCTGAGAAAGGCATCCACACTGGAGTGGTTTTTGAGGAACTGCAGCCCCTGAGAAGGACTCACGTTGGAGAAGCTGGTGGATTGTCTCACATGGTAGGTAATCCATGCTGGAATAGGCAAAGCATGTGAAGAGTCTTGTACCTGAGAAAGAAGATGCAGAAGAGAAAACCTTGTGTCACAGAGGGGATGGAAGCAGAGAAAATTGGAATGAAAGTTGAACACAAGAAGAAAGGAGGGACAGGAGGATGATATAAGATTTGGTTTAATTTCTCATTGCATTGCTCTGATTTTGATTGGTTATAAATGAAATGAATTCTTCCCAAATATAATCTGTTTTGCTCGTGATGGTACTTGCTGATTGATCTCTCCATGACCTTCTCTTGACCCGCAAGATATATAACCCCTTTCATTATGTTTTCTCTCCACTGTACAGCTGATAAGTAGGGGTAATAGAGCGGCTTTGGTGGACACCTGGTGTTCAACCAGGGTCAACTCACCACAATAACTGAATAAAAGATAGTCAGATTTTGGTCTTCCCTTCTCTACACTATTTATATTTAAAAAATATTCTAGTTTCAAACAATGACAGAAAGTATAATATCTTTCTCAGCAAGCATAAACATGCCTAAGAAATATCAGATACTGAGTATACATCAATCTCTTCTGATAGGAATGATATAGAGAATGATGGGATTCTTGCTGGTTTTTATTTTTTATTTTGAGATTTATACAGGTTTTCATGTAAGTTTTTTAGTATTGGAATATTGCAGTCATATCTGAACGTATCCATACTACCTATCAGTAAGGGTTAAAACTGTGCTATCTAGACAATTTTGCCTGAAAAACAGAGCCTGAAGTAGGATAAGAACCTGTTTAACTAGCATGGATTTTTTTTTTCTTGCTTTGTGATTTGTGTTGTAGCCACAAATATTCAAGCTACCTGTAAATACCCTGTGACGCTAAGCTACAATGTGTTAAGGCTCTGATTATCGATATATGTGTGACTTTGCCTATACTGTTTCCTAGATGCTCCTATAGAGGATGCACCACTAGCAAGTTCCCCTTCTAGTCTTGCCTGGGGTCCAAGCTCTACGAATATTAAAAACAAATAATCAAACAGAACAAATCCCCCAAACTCCAAACCAAATCAATTTTTTTTTTTTCAAGGGCATAATTTGGTCACACTTTCAGGATAAACCTGTTTTAATGAATTAAAGCACTCTGTGCTAATCTGAAAAGATTGCAGGCAGGACCACAAACTGGTACTGCAAAACTATAAGAATTCAGCAGAGGGTGGGGAAGGCTATTTGTGTCACACTGCTGACAGGATTTTTCTTGATTGTTTTCCCATTGTTGTGATTTGAGAGTAGGGTGTTACGTTGTGCCCATGCTGCCGTCACCTCTGGACACAGCACCTTGCAAGTAGACAGTCTCATGCCGAGGGCTGTCCGGATGAGCACGGCCATAATCTCATCCAAGAGGAAGGGGTGTAGTCTGATATGCATCCCATTGCTTCCAAGTGGCTCTGCCACTCCATTGTTTCAAGTGCATCAGTGGAAGTGGATCAGGAAGCTTATGTAAGGCCATCCCCACCCTTTCTTTGGCAGCAGTTATTTGAACTCACCACATGTCCCTCCCTCTTCCCTCCCCTCCTGTACTCTGATTTAGATCTAGCAACACCAGTTGTTCCTTCAGCACTCTGCTTAGAGTGTTCACCATTGGGTGTAAAGAAATTTCACTCTAATTTCTGAAGCACTATCTGTTTCCTTTGCTTGGGGCTCATGACAGGTGCCCCTTTGTTCTTTGATTTGATATTATTTCAAACAGCTTTGGCACTTCAGCCAGGCTAAAGAACTTGCACTAGCAGCAAACTGACCAAATTAACATTTTTGCTAATTCCAGAGAAATGCAAAGTTGCTGAAGCCCTGCCAGGAACCTGTCAAACTAATTTGCAGTGGGAAAAGTGGATCTGGGGTGAGGAAAAAGTTCAATTGAATACGGCACAGAAAACAGCCTTTATAGAATTTCCTATTCCTCCTTTTAAAGAAAGAAGAATGACTTTGAAAGTGAAGTAATTTCAATTCTTTTTTTTCTAACATAGTTGAAAATCTTGCATTTTTCTGACCTTCAAGTGTTTTTCCCTTCTGTAAGTTATTAAACAATTAATATTAATTTCTGTAAAGCAGTTAAAATTCTCAATATTGTTGTGCTTTTTATCTCAGTAATTTCATTTTACTACAGCTTTATATTTTCTCGATTTTCAATAATGTGGTTTATATTAACTTGCCTGTATTCTTAAGCTCACAGGTTTTGTGCTTTTTTTATTTCTGCCTTGCTGAATATACAGTTAAATATGACTTCTTCTCTCCCTCCCTCTGCTTAATATGTGTCTCATTTCTTGCCTTTTCTGAAATATATATGCCCAGCTCTTACCTAGGTAACTACCTGGCTGTTGTTCTAGGCAGGGGGAAGGAAGTGGAGTCCTTGGTTTTACTTTCCCACCCTTTGTATTATATCTGGAAAATACAGGAAAAGCAAAGGGTTATATAAACAGCAGATGAGCCATTGTAGGGTGGGTCATATTTTACAACTTAAGTATCTCAAGAGTGAACTAATATGTGCCAGGAACAAGGAGGAATTGAGGAAAGAACTGTACATCTGAGTCACAGTCACTCCCCGGGTAGTGTGGTTCATGCCCCACCTTTGCTAGAGGCATAAAGTTTCAAACCAATCCTTTATAATTTTCATTAGTAGTATCTTTGAACGTTCATTACTCATTTTGAGTACTGAACTATATTATGCAAGTTCTAGTTACCCATACCTTTTCATGGTATTCAAGAAGGCTGAAGTCAATTTTCATATAAATGGGAATAAACCTTAAACATTTTAGCAAGGCTAAAATCAAGGAAGGTATAAAATTTCTGTTAATAAAACTGCTCCCTTTTTGTATATTGCCATACTTCGGCAATTCCCCTGTTACACTGCATATGTTAGTGTGATGTGTGTGAAGGATAGGACAGCAAATCATTGCATTAATAGGAGGGGAAAAGGTTTTTAAATACAGGACGAAGAAGTGGAAGAACTTCAAACCACAACACTTTCCAAGTTGAAGGTTTGTGATATGATTAGAGCTTGTTTCTAGTTGCAGTGGACCATTTAGCAAACAGTGGTAAAAGCAGGTCTGAGCTCAGGTTTCAAATTCCCAAGCTTCTTGCTCCATTCATTATTTACACTGCTGGAAAAAAAGGTTGCAGAAACAAAGGGTGAAAATATAGATGATGATAAGCTGGGTGTTATAGGGAGAAATTCTCTCATACTCTGCAAAACAGTTTTGAAAAGAATGCAAAAAAAAAAAAAGAGAACCTAAGATTCCATTATGGATTTTATGTGAGTATGTGTTACTATTACCTGCTCTTTCTATTATTTTGTAGCATAAAGGCTGGGCAGTGTCTCGCTTTCTGATGTTAGTCTATTAAGCAACCTGATGTAACTCTGAAGGTAGTTCTGCTTTGAGTAGGAGGTTGGACTATATGACCTCCAGAATTCCCTTCCAATCTATTTTACTTCATATGATTTTTGTCAGCCCTTACAAAAACTCTATCATCTAGCACACAAGTGCAACCATCCCCCTCTCCTCCCACTCTTGCCTCTCAGCAGAAAACCATCTCTCTCTTTCTCAGCCAGACCTCTGTTCTGGCTCTGTGCAGGCTAGAGTCCAAGTGATGCAGGTACATGGCAATCCAAACCACAGAGACTGGTGTGATCTCCCAGTATCCTATATCTGGTACCTGCCATGAATTCAACGCACACGGTAGCTTATACCTCCTCTCAACAAAGTAGCACGACTTTTGCAGCTTTAGCTGCATATTCAAAAATCTGTGTGTCAGTCCTCTGTTGAACTGAGACTTAGTATAAAGGATAAATAAGCCATGCCCCTCCTCACTAGTGCATCAGTGAAGGTCACACTGGTATAAGGGCAAACAGGATAAAAGCTCAGGTTATGGGCATGCTGCGATCTCTGGTAGGCATCAACAGCATCTCTTTTAAGTGGAAGAAATAGTTCATGTTTTGGAGACGTTACTGCTAAGTGATTCAAACCCTAAATTTGAGACACAGATTTTAGCAGATTAGTATTTTTTAGTGGTTCTGCAGAGTCCTGACAAATTTCTCCCCTTGTTTCATAAATGAATGGTGTTTCTGTGAGCTGATCCCTCAAATCTGGCAATTGGCATCATGAGCACCTACAATGGCTGGTTTGTCTCTAAGACACATTTTGACACACAGACTCTGTAATGCCTGTGCTACCTGCTTTACTTATTGGAGATGTACCTCAGCTGAGACAGTGCACTAAATAAGTTAGCCCAGAAAAACTTCCAGAAAAGCTGAAGGGGAAAAGAGACGCTTAGCTTTGACAATACTGATCAGTTAAGAAATTAGTGGGTTTTAAAGGGTAGGTAAAACCTAAAATGTAATTCTGTGCTTCATTACCTCTCAGCTAGGATTTATCTGCTATATTATGGATATAAATGCTGGCCTTCAGTGTTCTTGAATGACCCTGCTTGGTGAGCTGAATTCCTTGGGGCTAGGTCTGATGCTGGCCTGGGGAACAGTAAGCCCAGTCTTTGTTATTCCTGTAAACCAGTGCCTTTAGCCAGCTGCTACCAAGCTTTCTGCCTCCTTGTAAGGGCTTTGGCTTACTTCTGCCTTTCATTACCTCATTTGCCTTCCTTTATCTTAAAGCTGGTTTCCTGCTTCTCACCTAGTACCAGTGCAGTTTGGAGGAGTCTCAGGCCCAGTATCCTGGGCCCTATATTTTAGACATGAATGCAGATGAAGTTTGTAGAATCACTCATTTTTAGATGCGGATCTCCTGCTTCTTTTTTTTCCCTCTTCGAGGCTAAATAACTTTCATAATTTTTATCAGAGTATAGCACATGTAAACTTTTACAATGTTCATAGGACAAAGGATTGCAATAGCAGCAATTAGTAACACTCTCAATATGCACTCCTGCACTTTAACTGTGTTCTTGGCATTTGTCAGCAACTGCACGTGATGCCTTTAGACTCATTGTTTGTCTAGGTGACAAGCTCATGGAGGAAAAACATACTCTGCTTGAATAGTCTATAAAGATGCAATTTTTTCACTTCTCTAAGCAGCTGTTGCCTTTTGGGGATTCTTTTATCATGGGAATGCTCTGAATTTTAAGTCTATCTGTTCCTAACCCCCCATGCTCCCAGCTAACAAAAAAATAAATCAGTTAATAGAAAAGCAATTAGAAAACTTTCAATCTACTGTAATGCCATAATAGTAATAATAATGGTGTTTGGTCTGGGTTCCCCTTAGGGCCACAAGATATTCCTTATCTTGTGCAGTTACTGCAGTTTTAACTTTATTGTTTTCACTTTGTTTTCTTTTGCATGAAAATGGAAACCAGAAAAGCCAAGCATGCTTTGGGCATTCTTGCTGTCTAATAATAAATGTGTCTTCTCATACTGAAGTTTGGTTTGGAATTCTGTAGAATTAAAATTTTTAGAAGTTTTGTGCCTCAAAAGCAACAGTAAAACTGTCAATAAGAATTATTTGCAGAATTTTATTATCGGAATGTAATTAGCATAAGCTACTGGTAAGACAATCTCTACTCCCAAAGGATCCAAACATCATGATAACAATGTTATGAGAGAAGATGATCAGACTAGCTGCTATGGACTCATGTCACAAGGCAGAAAACATTAGTCCAAGGCTCTTAAAAAGATTTTTCATTAACTGCTCAATACAGAGAAAAAAAAAGAGTTTATTTGTTTAGGTATCAGAGCAATGTTCAAACACAAATAATCAAATATATGGATTGGAATAGTAGTTGGCAAAATACCTTGAGATGGTCTGGGTTTTCTTTTCAAAAGTGTAATATTGATGGCAAACTTACTGAACTGACAAAATTAAAGCAAGTGAAAATTTCCACTTCATCAACGACTTCAATCATGACCTGCCCTAATAAAGCATAAAGTTTAAAAATAAAGGATTGCTTGTGTTTGTAACAACTCGCTGCTATGATGGCACTTCTGCTTTTATGTTCAGTAGAGTCAGCTTCCATAGCTTGGAATTCTTTTGCCTTTGTACATTACAGTTAATTTCTTTTGTAAAGCATGCATAGCAGAAACCAGAGATTTAAATCTCCTCTTTCCTGCTGTGGCTAAACCACTCAAACAAATCTAAATGGGAATACTATGTGTAGATAAGGATAATAAATTCCTAGAATGAATTATTAATGTAACTGGGTCATCACCTATTGAGGTGATCCAGGGGTGTGAATTTCTTTTTATGGGCATTAATCTAGGTCTTGTAGAACATCCCATTTCATTTTCTACCCTCTCCATTCTCTATTAGGAACATGACTATGCTTGGAGAGATTGAGGAAAAGCGCTGCCTTTTTTTTTAGAATCACAATAGCATACAGAAGGAGTCAATTATCCTCGGAAAGCCACCATTCAAACTCCCAGTTGCACTGGAAGTGCCAAGAAAACCCCAGAAAGTTCAACGGCTTTGTTTGGCTTGGAAAAACATTCAGAAATTTGGGATTTCATTTATTCCTGATCCCTACAGCATGCTTCATCCTAGCTGGAGCCTGACTGAAGTCACATTGTGTTTCATTGCTTGAATATGCCACTGGAGCCATATGTAGGCACGGGACTTCTAAATACATTCCAGGCCTGACCTTCAGGCACAGGGAGCTTTTCTACTGACTTCAGGGTTTTAGACTGGGCTCTGTTCGAACTATGGTTGTCTGCCAAGTTAAAGCATAGTTCTCCTAAAGTTTCCAGATCGTCCTGTTACTAGGTGGGCAAAAAAAATGCAAAAGATTATTTTTTTGGAATTTCATTGGTCTTCAGGACTGGAAGAAGAAGCAGTCAAACAAAAGGAAAGACTTGTAGAGGAGAGAGTATGTACATTTCAAGGCTGTGAACAGACCTCGTTTCAGCTGACTACTGGCAAAATTCCATGTGTCCTTCTTATAGACAGGTTTACCTGCTCCCAAATGTTAGGTCCTGTTTTGATTCCAGATCCAACCTCTTTCATTCTCTTGAATGCATTTGTCCTGTTAGTGCTCTCCATTGGGAATTAAGAGGCATTAAAAGTGAGGCCAGTTATTTCCATGATTCTGCACTCTCGGAACAAACTTAGTAGAAAGCTTTTTTTGTGCCTTACATGTGCTTATCAAATGCATGGAAGCCAAAGCAAAGAGGCAGTGCATGTCCAAAAATGACTTGTTGGCTTCCATGAGTGCTTATGACTTTTCAAAATGAAAAATTATTGAACATTTCCCAAAGCAGCATGTGTACAAATGGGTCCCACGCTGGGAGGAGGAAATATATGCACTAATTCTTGAACTGGAGATCCATGCCTAAATATCTTGGGTACAAATTGAAACACTAGAGGGAAACACATGCTAGTTTGAGGGACCGTTGAAATGCTAAAATCTCCTCAGGGTTTTCAAAGTTTCTCTGTTTTACCATCAGTTTGATTTGTGATGTCCATTTGTTGCCCTGAAGGCAAATATATTCCTAACATTTTACTGACCTCCAGTAAGGATAAACTGACCCCTGATTTCAGGAGTGCCCTACCAACTTGATCGAATAGCAAACTCTGAGGTTTAAAATACTTTTATATGTTAAGATTGTTTCCATTACATCCCTCATCTAGTAAAGTTAAACTGTTAGAGATCACTGCCTAGGGTAAGCATATAATAAACATAGGGAGAAATGGAAAAGGAGAGAAAGTACCCACAGTTTCTTCATTGTCATCATTATGTCACCTGGTATTTCAGCATTGTCACATCAGATTTGGAGCTATTCTTGAACATCTGCCAACGTTTTTTCATTCCTGGATAAAGGGAATGCCAAGAGCAGTGTGGTTTCTCAGGCTTGCATGAGCATCCCCTGGGTGATCTTTTATTCAGCTCCATGGAGGAACATGTGCAACTATCTAATGCCTTCCATTTATTTTGGAGTAATAAAGTATCTGATCATATGGCCTTTAGGTCTGTATTCTGCCAGCCAAAACAGGGTCTATAAGTAGGTGCTAATCTTCCATCTCTCATTTCTATAGCAAGTTCTGTGGAAGTGTAGAACTGCTATTACATGTGCATAGTTTATTTGCCATCAGGTGGTCTGCCAGGTTTGCACTCTTGCATTATGAATGAAACTTAATTTCTCAGAATTTAAAGATACCATTAGAAGACTACTAAGAGCAATTTTCTCCCCTTCACATCTGCGTAATGAGATTCACTCAGTTTTGTACTCTCACTACATGTATAGATCCCATAGTATGGTCAGAAGGTATCTGAAAGCTCTGTAAATGGAGTAGGGTGCACATGCAGGTTTATAAAATGGGAATAGAGCAGCTGCACCTTTCCCTCCAGGGAAGTACTTCTGAGTTTTGAGTATGTATTTCAACACTCAAATACCTGTTTAAAAACCCAGATGACTCTCAAGGAGTATGAAATCATTCTTCTTTGATGTCCATAGAGATTGTCCTTGAACATCAGCAAAAATTGGACTGAATAATTAACATAAAGTCTTGTGTTTATAATTTCCTTTGAAATCCTTGTCTGAGTGAAAACTCTTAAAAACAGTAACATGACATTAATTTCTGAAATCTTCAGAAATTCCTCTGCGTGTAACCTCTAAATTTCTGCCCTATTTTTAACACTGTTGTGTCTGCAAACAAGTAAACAGAGTAAATACAAGATCCTGAACTGCTTTGCTTCTGCAACGTAATTCCGCTTTCTAACAGTACGCACCTCTCATCTCCTGCTCTCTCTTCCCTGTACACAACAATGTTTTGTGTTCCTCAACCATAGGCAAACCTCTGCTACCCTTTTCACTTGCATCCCTGCACTCTTTGTGACTTTTTCTCCCCTTTCTCCCTACACTGAATATCAGTAATACCTGGAATATACTGCCTGGGTGGCTCGGACATCTACCTCAATGACGATAAAAAAGCTTCTCTGAGGGAACATATAACAGCAAATGATCTTGTCAGTGAACTAAGTGAACAGTGGAGGTCCCTTTTAGTACTCTGGGCTTTTGTACAGTTTAGAGCATTCAATGGATGTTCAAAGAATCAAGGTGATTTATGCAATTTCATTTTATGAAACAAAGATGACATTTGTAAAAGGTGGTCAACAATGCCAGCTGTAAAATACAATCTGTCACTTTTAACTGCTAAGGTTGTTAATGCATCAGAAAAGCTGTAAAATACAAATCAGAGACATAGCAGTTGTTTCTTCCTATTTAAATTAACTAACAGGATTCTGTGAGTAGTATCAGCATTGGCTTAGATGTTTTGTAGTTGCTGTCTTGTATAATTTGATCTATAAATGATCACACAAGTGTAATAGCCACAAGTAAATCCTGTGATTTACAGATTTTTCAGCTAGATCATTATTCAGATGTGAACTGAATGCTTTAAATACTATTACTGTAACTAAGTAATTTTAAAAATTGCTTTATGATTCTTATTAAATAACTATAATGGCAACATTTTATATTGTTTGGTAATATTTTTATAAACAAATGTTAAAATCAGATGGAGAGTGCAAAATATTTCTACTGTAAATATAACCAATCATGTATTTTTTTTCTATCATTCTAATTGCTTTAATTTATGTCTCCAAAAATAAACTACGTTAAATTTGGCTGGTTGCTCTCCTACTCCCCCTTTTCAGCAGGAGAGAGTGAAAATAAGATGAAAAACCTTGTGGGTTGAGATAATGGTGAGGCAATCATTTATCAATTACCATTACGGGGAAATAGACTTGACTTAGGGAAGATTAATTTATTTGCAATTAGAAATATGCTAGCATAGATTTTAAAGAAATAATACTAAAACCATCTGACCCCACAACCCCACTTCTTTCCAGGCTAAACTTCATTCCTTTTTTCCCGACTCTTCTACCTCTTCTACTGTCTGGAGTACCACAAGGGGATGGAGTCTTGTGAGTTCATAAAACTTTGTCACTCTTTCCTTCTCAAAATGTCCATGTCCTCCAGCATGAGGTCTCTCCCACAAGAGACAGTCCCTCAAGAACTGCTCTGATGTGGGTCCTCCCTATCCATTGCAATTTTTCAAGAACAGCTCCAGCATATGTCCTTCCTATGGTGTACAGTCCTTCAGGAATAAATTGCTCCAGAACAGGTCCTCTGAGGGGTTACAGGTCCTACCATAAGACCTGCTTCTCTCCATAGGCTGCAGCTTCTGCCAAGAGCCTGCTCCAGTCAGTGTGGAATCTCCGTAAGCTGCAGTTTCCTTCAGGACACATACACTGCTGTGGCATGAAGTCCTCCACGTGCTGCAGGATGGATATCTGCTCCACTGTAACTCTTCATGGGCTGCAGGGGAACAACCTGCACTGCCGTGCTCTTCAGCATGAACAGCAGGGGAATCTTCACTCCAGCACCTGGAGCACCTCATCCCTCTTCTTATTCACTGACCTTGATGCTGGCAGGGTTGCTTCTCTCACCTTTTTTCTCACTCTTCTCTCACACAGCATATTCACCTTTTCTTGAGTATGTTATCACAGAGGGACTACCAACATTGCTGATTGGCTTAGCTTTGCACAGTGGTGGGTTGATTTTGGAACTGGCTCTGTCTAAGATTGGGGCAGCTCCTGACCTCTCTCAAAAGCCACCCCTATAGCCCCCTCCTCCTCCAAGTCTTGCCATGTAACCTCAATAAACATACGTATATGAAAGGTACTTTCCTCCCATTATCCTCCGTAGATTTATTGAGAAAGTATGAAAGTTTAAACACTTCTATATCTTTCCAGGCATCTTACTGTTCTGCAAGTGTTTTTCATTACCACTTTTGGCATTCCTTTTATATCTGTAGTGAAAACGGGCTGCAGAGCATTTGTCTTCTATGTTATATGATACTTTGAACATTGCCTACTTAAAGTATTTTTCGTGTTCTAAACAGACATTTCAAGTTTTAGGCCTCTCCTTGTCTTCAAAAATTTGTGTTGACTTTGAGTTCATGACTGGCTTCTACATGTTACAGCATGATTGTGTTGGTAGTCTCTTTTTGCAGTGATTGGAAAGGATTTGTCAAAAAACAGATCACAAAATATTGTAGGTTTTAATAAGCCCCATTCTTTCTGGCTGTTGAAATAAAGGTTGAACTGCATAACTATTAAGGTTGAGTGTAAGAAGGATATATGAATGAACTTCAAGGACCTAATAGTAGTGAATATGAGTCATGTTAATTTTTGCTGTGCCTATATTTCATTGATACCATTCTTGCTGGAAGATGAATGACTAGGATGTACTCACGTTCTCTCTCTTTTTGCCCTCAAAACAGTATATGTTAACACTGATGACAATGATGCTAGGTGATGGAGTTCTTTTGGAGGAAACCCAGCATCGTCTGAATTTCCTCCTGCCTCAAAGCTTGTATGTGAAATAGAAACAAGATGTTCTGCCCATTTTCTTCAGCACAACCAACAGAGAAAACACCTCCTGCTGTGGCAGAAGATCAGACTAATATTTGCTAGTATGGCATGAAGTTCTGATAACTGTTTCTGGCCATGCTGAAAAATAATTTTGCATTTCCACTTTTCTTCAAAGATATTTATTTCTGCTTCAAAGGATCTGCTTCAGTATATAGTACATAGTCTCAGATAGCAATATTGTAGGCTCTTTGTGGTTTTTGAGCTTACTATCTTTATCAAATTTGATAAATGACAATCACAAGAACTTCAAGTTCTTAAGCTTGAAATTTTATTAAAAGACACAACTGTAATATTATTGTAACGGAATAAAATATATTACTATATACTTAATAGTAGGGAAGATGTTTTAATGGAAATGCAGTATTTCATGATTGGTGTAAAACAAATACGTTGATCCCACAGGTATCTTATGTGAACAAGATGTTCCTAAGAGGTTTTATCTCTTTCACTTATTTAGTCCTACACAGCATCCTGAGGATAATAAGCACTCTTCCTATAGTATGGACTATAGGAACAGATTCTTCAGTTTGTTTTTTGTGTCTGATTAAATTGCACTGAGGAAGATAAACTTTGCATGCCAGTAAAATAAGGAGTTTTATTTGAACAGGATTTTACCATTTCAGGAGAAAGAGCTATATCTTTTGCAAAGTTACTTTCTTCAGACCTTTTGCTTTCTCCCTGGGTGAGTACCCGAGGCCCCTTACAAGAATCCATTCACTGCCCATTCTCGGCTCTTGCCATCCTGACTCTGGCTTCAGAACAATGTAGAAGCAGATAAAGCAACACCAAATCCAGCCAACCTACTAAAACTCCATTTATCTGTCCCCATACCGCTTTTTAGCTCAATATCTTCTTCTTATCATCCCTATAAACTTTTTGAATCATGATGAGGTAAATGCTAGATCAGGAGCATCAAACTCATGACCCACAGGCTGAATCCAGCCCTCCACCTTGTTTGTACTCGGTGGCAGCGCCAAGCTCCTTGTCCCTGTGCTCCTGCCAGTGCTAGTTAAGTGTGCAGAGTGTGACGTGCCTTATGCTGCAGGAGTAGGACAATGTCTGGAGCCATGAGTTTGACACCCCTGTACTAGATCAAGGATAAATGTGCTGAATATCGAGGAAGAGAAAGCCTTGAGGAGGAGGAATGAAACAATGCCATGTGGACAGGAGGGCAGAGTTGAATAGGCAGTCACTGGTGATGGAGAGTGGAAAGAGGAGATAAGGAACAGAACTGTAAGAAAAGTTGGAGATGAGAGATGACTGAGAACATTTTATAGCGATCTATTGAACAACTTCTCCAATTTACCCATCCTTCACTCCTAAAAAAAAACCAAACCCAAATGAAACACAAAACAAAAAACAACAGTTATTTGATTTGAAAGGCTGCCCTGATTATTATTCATGATTCTATTGGTTTTGAATCAGTATCTATCTGTAACATTAACCTTACTGAAGAGCATCTAATTTCAGAAATATCTTCATTGATATCAGCAGTGTTTTCCAGGAAGTAAGGTGACATGTGAGATGTGTAATGATATTACTAGTTTCTACCCTTCTTGCTTTATTTAATGGGACTCATTTCACGAAACTGCCTGCTCTGTCTCTTACAAGCTTGCTTGTATCACATAGCTCTGCTAGACTCTCCATTAACTCCCTATTTATAACAATCTAAGTTTAGAAATATTTGATCACATGTTAGCAGTTGTGTAATGAGAGAAGCTATTTGTATTTCACTATTGGTAGATTAGGCATCACCTATTTTGTCTCATACATGGCACAGTAAGCTGCAGTGCTGTAGTACTTTGTCAGGATGTACAAGAGATATATTGGGTGTGCAACTGTAGCTGCATCCAATGAAGAGATAAGAATGCTGTTTTAGGCCGTTGTACAGGGCACTTCCTCCTTGCAAAGAGGTGTCCCTTTACCTTCCAGTAGAACTTGTAAATTATTTTACAAGTTGCCTTCCCTATAAGAAATACTATGCAAGTTTAAGAAGAATCACATAAAATGTTTATTGTGTTTATTATAATTAGCGTGTATTAACAAGTAAATGTTGTAGTATTTAAAGCTCATTCCCTAAAGAAAGGTATCTGAGCACAACTGTCAATTTTTCTTCCAAACTCTCTACCCTCACAGTGTTATGGGAAGAGTAGATTTTAAGATGTAAGGGGAGGAAAGCTTCTGCACCTGCGTAAATAGCTTCTCTCTTTAGATTTCAACGTGGAATTGCTGGGCTTTGTTTGGCTGAATACATTTGACATTTTCCTAATCATTTGAATAGAGATATGATCAGACTTCAGTGATTACAGATACTGCAGTAGAGGCAAAATAATTCAGTCTTCGATCTGCAGATTTCCGGAGGCAGCAAGGAAAGCAGAAACATTTTTCTTTCCTATTCTTGATCAGGCTTTTTATCAGACATGTGGAACCACTTTTGTATGCTCAGCCACAGTAAGACTGAGGTACAGTTTAATATAAACCATGTGTGAGAAGGATTTTTAAGCCAAATACAGGAGACTCTCTTCATTCCATATTGGTACTCAATACAAATCCTGAACATACACATGGGCATGTCCATACAAGTGTGTACATGCATACATGTCTATAGACATGCATATATTTTTCAAGGGTTTACAGACTGTTCCTCACAAACTTCAACACTCCAAAATTTCAGAAATGTTGTTTCTAAATTCCGTTGTAGTTTGTGTTTCTCTTCTACAAAGTACCAACTTAACCTAAACTATGGGTAGAATTAAAACTTTTTCTGTTTAATGAGGAAATAATCAAGGACATACCATTATTGTATTTAGAAGTGAACAGGATACCAAGGTATTGTGAAAATGTAAGGGCTTGGGTTCTTCAAAACTATATGTAGCTTCAAAACATGAAACATGATTCCACTTTGCTGAATTTATCCAAGGGAAAAAAAAGTCAAGGCCTTTATTTATTTTTCCATGTCCCTGCAGTTCAAATAAGAAGATGAAACATGATAAGAGCAGAATACTAAAAAGAATTAAATGGATTTTTTTTACAAAGAAGAATTCTGTATTATTATTTCCAGGATATTCCAGGACTGCTTCCATGTCTAAAACTAGTTTTATGGTGGTGTAACTGCCTCTCAGTGGCATCAGCCCATCAAAGGACATTTTAATGAAAAATAGAATGAGGCCCATTGCTCTCAAAAGGAAGAGAGTTTTCTGAGTTATATGAACAGAATAACTTAGTGATTGCCCTGTTTCTTCTCTGCAACAGAAGACACATCTGGATATAGAGATGCACATTCACAGCACATGGCTACCTTGGTGCCAGAGCTATTCATGGCTTTGCTAAAAGGACTGGCATAGACAGTATCCCCAGGTAATATCAGTTGCTGTGAAAATATTACAAGTCAGTCCACAGTGAGGAAGTTCATCAGTGCTAACTGTGTCACCAGCAAATGTGAAAAACAGTAACTCTGAAAGCTAAGACAATCCATAAATTTCTGAACAAGGAACTATTTCAAAGATGAAAGAGGAGTAAGTAATAAAGAAAACTGGATGGAAGTAGAGACAATTTACTGCTATAGGCATAGAGCTAGTGGAATTGCTATTTGTCAAGAAATGACCTCTTTCTCTTCAGTGGATCTGCTTCCATATTGACCTATCTTAAAATCAAAGTAATTGCTATCCACTGTGTGTTGCCTTGGGATTAGAACTTATTTTATCTGACTTTTACGTATTTCAGCTACTGTCCACAGGCTGGCAAGTCAACAAATTCCAGTTTAGACTGAATTTGTTGTTTCACTGAAAGGAGCTGAGGGATAAGAGTTTTTCCTTTATTCTTCTTTTTATTACTACAAAGTCTTTCTTGGTTACTTATCTGGAAATGAGATCAGCAACCAAATTAGAACTTAATAGCATTTTTCAATTAAAGTTCCAAAAATGAAAGGGGGTGGAATGCTTCTGGGAGGGTGAAGTGAGTGGTGTTTTTCTTCTGTGGGACTGAAGGAACTTGATTTCTAGATAAAATTTATTTTTGAGAATTTCTTTCTTCCTACAGCCACGGGCAAGATTGTACATTTATGTTGTGTGTTCCCTGGACTGACTCCCACAATACAAAAGAGTTTTAAATGACACCTCATGCAGAGTAATGCAAATCCTACTGAATAGGGTCCTTAATATGCTTGAAAGCAGCCAATTTACATAAACAATAGAGTGAGCCAGTTTGGGCTGATATTTCAGAGTTGAAAATAAAGTCTTCACAAATATTTCGTTTGAAACAATGTGTCTCCCCACTCTAAACTTCCATGATCACTGAAGTGGGTTGCATTACTGTTTCTATCTAGCAGAATATTTAGCAATCTCTAGGTCCAGGATCTGGAGTTCAAGGTCACCCTGTCCTATAAGTCCTATAAGCTTAGGGCAGCTGTCACACTACTAAATTTGAGTCTTCTTAAATGATCTGAGACCTTCAACTTTAAACTTTCCAGTCTTCCTACCATGCAGTTCGAAATGCTACAGGGGCCCACTGGTATCAAGGGATTTGAGGCTTTCTTCTCAACACATTGAATGTTTCAGGCTATCTTTAATTTTCTGAAATTAGATGATCTCATGCTCCCCAAGTTCCAGTGGCCACCCAGGTTGTTGCTCAGAGTCAATCTCCAATAGTTCATTCTTCCTGAGGCATTTTTTACCCCCTGGAATCTTCCGTTACACAGAGTTCAGAAAATAATTATTTTTCAGTTTCAACTGGATCTTTCCCTTTACCCCTCTCCCAAAATGTCAGCATTTCCTGTGGAAATCAAATTTTGAGTTTCAACCAGGTTTTAACAAAGAATCTAGCTGCTACAAAAGTTGGTCATAGTATACTTAGCCAAACTGTGGAAACTCTTCATGCCAGTGCTCAAAGCAACCCAAACCGCAGTCATCCTGCCTAGAAATTAATCAAAACAGCAAAGACAATACTGAATATGGTTTTCAGCTTGATTTTTACTCGCCTTCTGGAAATGAAACACACATTGGAACCAAATGCTGTTTAAATCAAATGAGTGATTATAGCAGGCAGTAAGACATGAGACATGTTCACTCATTAGTGATCTACTGGAATGTATTTGTGGCTTGGACATCCTCTTAACTCCTGAGAATTTTTCTTCTGTTGCCTTTCCCACTATCATTTCTTTTTCCCTTCTTGGCAGGAGAGTCATAGACATTTTAGGTAGCTATATTTAAATGGGTTAAAGTAATATTCTCTGGTCCAAGTGGATAAAACTCTACTAAGAATTTTGTCTACTTGTTCCTCCTCACCAAGAAGATGTTTTAAATCACATTAGGAGGGTCTATTTTAGAATATTCTCTGGACTGGTTTCTTGACATTGGGGAAAAACCTGTTAGAAATAAAGTCCTCCCGAATACATTGAAAGTCGCCTTCTTTTGCACATATTTTGTGCTTAATAAGATTTCCTCCTTGGGAACTCTTACTGCTATCTCCCAAGTTGTAGTTAATTTTAATTTGCGTTTCACAGAGAAAGATGTTTTCATCAGATCAGTTAAGGATGTGTTAAAAAAAATATATATAACAAATCTCAACCCTGCCTCGTGGCACAAAGTGGACAGTCCTGGATTTTTTTGCTGAAATGTGAATTAATTAAAAAATAATCTCTGAAAATATTAATGCTTAGATTTTTTTCCATATGAAATGAAGCTCTTTTTTTCCCTCAGAATTTCAAGAAACAAATCAAATCATTCAGTAATTCCAAGGTAAAATCAAATCTTTTCATTACAGTCTGAAATAAATTTACACATATGTAAAAGCATTTATTATAACCATCTGCTCACAGAACAACCGTTTTATGTTGCTGTACTCAGAAGACATCAAGAGTAAGTGGGAAGTAAGTCCAGTGAATATTTGGTTATCAGCAGCTTAACACTCCTTTAGTAAAAGAACCTTCACTACTGTTATCTCCCTTTCTGTATTTCTATACAAATGAAACACAGAAGAGCTCTGCTGTCTGCCACGCATTTTCTCTAAATGACTCAAACGTGGATTTCCGTTTCCATAAATCCATATATACATAGGAATATAACTCACACATGACTTCATTTTACCACTGTCCCAAATCCAGTCCCAAAACTTAATATAAATAAAGATTCATTGTGAAAATCCTTCAAAGATAACTTTTCTCATTTGTTTCTTATTAAAGCCAGTAATGCAAATTCAACATTTGTAAATTATATAAAGTTATTTTTATCAAGAATGCTTTGCAGAAAATTAATAATATAAAAGAGGCTGCCTAGCCTGGAAAAGACAAAGATTTATTTTTTTTTATAAAAATTCTGAAAGTTAAGGAACAGAGTGACATCTGTACATTTTCCCATCCCTTCTCCCACATGAAATAAATTCTGAAACTCCATAAATGGAAAGAGTCGGAACGAGAAAAACAGGTCTTAATGTCTTTCTGTCCATAGAGTTAATATTTTTTTTTAAGAGTGTCCTTTTAAATCTCATTCTTAATTTTTGTAATTGTAAGAATCACAGTCTAATATTTTGATAAGAATAAATAATGCTTGCTGAGCAAATAACGGCTTGTGGTATTTTGGTGGTTTTTTTCAGTTGTTAAAGAGATTCCAGTTAGGTCTTTTGATGGTTTTACCTCTTGAGAAAAGGTACAGGACATTTCATTATAGCTGTTGTCCTTAACTAATGCATGCTCAAGAAAGGAAAATCAGTATGAACATGCAACAAAAAAACCCCAGAATGAAGTATGCAGCTTTTTGACTAACCAGGAGATCTCACTCATAGGAAGCAAATGCATGTGTTAGGTAATGGAGTAGAGCTAGTTTGGGGAAGATACCAACCATGTTCTTCAGTCACTCAGTGATCTGTGATGTTATGTTGGTACTCCAGATCTGGAGACAAAACTCAGAAATGTTCTCCAAAATTCCAAAGGGTTTTAGAGAAACTACAGTTGAAATATGTGTTTTAAAAACAGTTCTATGTCCTGTTGTCAGTAATTTTTGTCAACGCAACTACTGTAGTGAAGGCTCCTTTGCCAAATAGTTACCTCAAAAGGATCTTGATCCATTTATTTCTTTAAGAATTGAACCTGTGTGCTGAAATTTATTCTGTGTGGTCTTTTCTTCCTTTTTTTTTTTTTTTAGAACAGCAGCAACTTTCACATTGGTTCCCATCTCGTGTATTTCAACGCATTTTAGAGAACCAGTGCCCTTATTAACTACTTCAGCTGAACTCGTATTTCACATGGCAAGAGTTACACTGGTAAAAGCAAACTCTGCCAAGATCAAATCATGTACAGCTTTTTTTAATGTGAACACCAGCACTCTCTCTCTTTCCAGCTGTTTGTGGCTGACCTTGGGTCTGATTGTTGCTGACGTGGTCACTTAGCAGGAACTTGCAGCAGGTGGAATAAATAGGCTTACTCCTTAGAGTGTTAAGGTAACTTAGAGACAAACAGTTTAATGGAGAAAGAAAAATAGTTTAATGGTTGCATCAAATATCTCCTATTCATTCTAAGATGTTGTGAACACTTGTGTCTTTTCATATTCAGTATTTGATGGGGATATACCCTTAGTACCCTAGTTAATAACAGTAGCTGATTGAGATAATTATAGTAATTTTTTAAATCTTCTTTGAAGTTCTTGTGTCTTGGCCAGTTGTCAGATATACTTTTCATATTTTGGGGAATAATTTCATGAATGCAAAAAGCAGTACTCAAAAAAAAAGAGACCAAAATTTAGTATGGAAGGCCAGAAACAAGGGAAAAAAATCCTGTGTAAGCGATGTTCTAAACTTTCTGAGAGGGCACAGCACTAGTCTTTTATGTAATAGCTTTTTGATGTGAACTCTTACTGTCAAAGTGATTTTTCAAAATTTGGTGGACGGTATCTGGGATGATAAACTGGTAATAGATGCTCTCCAGTTTGTTTGCAAAAGACGTACAAAATTTCATTTCCCTTATATCAAGAAAGAATCCTGCAGTAGACAGTTTAATTGCTCACAGCTTCAAGTCCCTTAAACAAAACCGGACAAAAGCCTATCCATATCTCTCTCCTGTTTTTTCTTATGGCTATACTCCCAGTCCTTAATCTGGTGGTGTATTTGGCATTCTACTCCTCTTCTCCAGCTTCCCTCATCTTTCATCTCTTCACATAAACATATAAACCGCCATTAAAAGAATAAAAAGGCCACAAAACTCTTTCATTCAGGTATAAATTGTTCAAGTCTTTTTTTTTTTCACACTGCATGGCAATGTATTTCAATGTTTGGGATATGTTCTTAGGACTATTTGAAGAACTTCTAATTCTTTTTTCTTGTTACTCATTACATTCATCAAGATTTCTGTGTTTTGGTATCAAGCACGAAAAATATCTTCTTAGCTAGCTTGTATGCAAACAATGCACAATGCTTCTAAGTGTTCATGCAGTAGGCTGGGTAGAGTATTGCTTGTCACTAGCAACAAGCAGCAGTTAAACTGAGGTAGAAATACTTTATCAAATCTTGTAATCAGGACAATAATTCTCTTTCATCTGATGTGCAAAGTTACTTATTTCCCCTCATCCAGTGCTGAATTTGATGCCAATTCAGCTGAACAGGTTTATTTAAAAACCTTTACTCAGCAGATGCTTCTTCTGGTTTTGATTTACAAATCTAGCATTGGCTTGAAAGAAGACATAGAAACTGAGGCAATCACCTTTTTGGGAGAGAGCACCTAGCTTGGACAACACCTAGCGGTGCTGAATATGGAACTTAAGAGTTCATGATTTATAACAAGATATGTCAGCCTTTTTTTCTTTCAGGGGCAGGAGGAACCTGTGTGGGTCAGCTGAGGACTTGAAATAGCTTTATTCTAACTGAGATGTTGATTTGGTTTGACTTTTTTTAAAAACCCAAAGCAATTCATCATAAGCTCTTCACAAAATTTTATAACCATCATTGAATGTGGCTAGGTACAATAGAAAAAATGTTATATTTATTCTACTGGTTTACCCTGTCCAGTTCTAATTTAAAGGTTGAAGACTTCAAACCAAGTTGTGATGCTATTTTCTCATTGTCAAAAGTGATCTCTTTCCTTTTACATCTGCACATGTCTAAGTTTTAACTCAGCCCATAGTATATCACTTTCCAACTTAAACTCCTTCTTTGGCAGTAATGCAATTTTTAACCTTAAATAAGTAGTATTTATACTATATATATAGACACACACATTGAGTAAAACTGCATGTGTGTATGTATATATATATTTCAATGTACATTGTACAGTCAAGGGCACACAGCACAGACAGTACTTCAATTATTATTATCTACTTCTAACACTTAAATTAAGCTACAAATGAAAGAAAGCCGACATAATTCTCTTTCACTGGCAGTTTATGTTCACATATGCAACAGAATCTCTGTGTAAGGTCGCTGTCATTTGTCCCATAATAATTTTCCACTGCTTTGAGTCCCTTTGAGGCCATTAAGCCCAACCTCCTACTCCGAGCAGGTCCCATCAGATCACTAACGATATAGTAAAAGAAAAGATAATATTTCCAAGTCTTGAAACTGACAATTGACTTTAAAACTCTCAGTTATGGGTTCTCTTGATAGAAACTCTGACCACAGGAACTGTTCTTTGGCAGGATTTAAAACTTAATCTCTTTAGTAGTCTAAACGACAAAGTAAAAAGGCCAGTGACCAATGTAAATACTTCAGTCAGATTATTCTAATCGAGAAATACTTATTGCTGTTTCATTACACACTACATGTAAAAATCCATGTATTAACATGTATTAACAACTCTAGGGCGCTTCTCAAAACCTTAATTTATTCAACTACAGTAAAGTAAAATAGAAAATATTTTCTGCTTTAATTTTCTCTTGTTTGACATGTAAAATGGAGGGATGCATGAGATTCTAACAACTGATTAAAGAAATCAAGGGATAGAGTATTCAGAATAAATTATTCTTCTATAGCTCACTTTTTATCTTTTTTCTCGAACAGTTCAGTGTAAACTTCTATTTGTGCAGGAAACAATTTCTGAAATAACAACCACTGCGGAAAATACTTTATCTCAGCTAGAAGTTTACACACACAGGATATGTTCAGCTGCAGTATTACCCTTGCCTTTATGCTGCTGCTATCTTATTCACTATGTTGTTTTCAAAGCGCATACCTATTTCCAAGGACCAGATAAAGCAAACATTTCAGACAATGCTAAGATTTTTTTTAAAAAAAAAAAAAAAAAAAAAAAAATGGCTCCTATTTTTTTTTTCTTTTCTGGCTATGCTTTTATCACTTAATCTGGTCATGTCTTCAGCACTCGGTTCTTCTTCGGCCCCTCTGTTCCACCAGTCATTGCAGACACAGAAATCTTCATAAGAGCTATGGAAAACCCACTGAATGCTTTTATACATAATGGAATGTCACTATACAGCTAATGAACCTGTGGTTCCAGAGGACAAGAGTGGATTTTTGGATGCTATCCTAATTTTTTTCTTGAACGGTGGGTGTTCGCTTCAAGATTCCTTAAAGAGATTTGATCTTCAAAAAACAAGTCCTTTAAGAACAAGGCATTTTTTCAATTAGACATTCATAGTAACAGTCACCTATTATCTTTCTCAATGGATGCTTGAAGCACGGAGCTCATATAAAAATAGTTGGTTTTTTTTAACAGTTCTCCATTTCTGGTTGTTGGAGCACAAAACCGGAAATGTCAAATTGTTAGTTAATAGACTTCAGGAGTTGTCCTATAGTTTAGGGAAAAAATGGATACACTTTCTATCCCCTTCAATAATTTATTTAATCATCCTTTTGCAGGACAGCTGAAAACCTGGAAGATATTCTTATGAAAGAGATGTGAGTTGAGTGGCTGAATATAATGTTTACGCTTCATAATTACTTGAAGAAAGAACCATTGGGCCCATATTTTCCTGGCTAAATCTGCAATTGAAGAAATTGTTCAGTTTAAAGCCTCATTCTGAAAGAAGCAATGAGATGATGGAGACTTGAAGCAGTCTGTATTATTTGGTATTGCAACATTTTGTCAATAGTCAAAATAGTCAAAAACCTCTGATGGGTGTCTAGAATTTCAAGCAGGGTGTGAAGAATAGACAGAGGATGACAGAGAGAGAGAAATGAGCTAGATGTGCTCACAGGGAAGGTCATGTCTTCCTCATGTCCCTCCACTATCACGAAATACGGCAAGAAAAAGGCCTCAGATACTAATTTGGTTTCCATTTCTGTAAAATATATTAAAGGTTATGGAGAAGCTGTATTTATCCTTGCTAAGGCCTGTGAGACTGAGTAGTCTGTAATCACATAGGAAGCGTGTGGCAAAACTTAATTTTAACTTGTTCCTTCTGGTTTCTAGTTCAACCATTTCCTTTCCCTTTTTTTTTGTTTTTCTATGGGGCTCCTTAGGAGCAAGGGAGAAGAAATGACTGGTTATATGGAGTGGTAAAGGGATAGTTGGAGTCAGTTTGGATCACCTTTACATTAGATAAATTCTCAGATATATTATAATTTCACATCTTTTTGTTGAGGCAAGCCTATTTCTCTACAGTAGACCAACACTGTAAGTAGGATTCACAAAGAAGGCATAGTGGGCTGATAGATTTAGAGTGCGCTTTGTTAAACTCAATCTGGTTTGTTCTCCTCCAGGACCTGTGTGTAGTGTTCGGTTGTTTTTAAGTTAACAACTGAAAGAAACACCCTTCCTCTGAGATCATTGATGGCTTACAAACTTTGCTATAATGTTCCAACATTCCCCTTTAGAGCATTATTTACTGTGCCAGCAGTTAAGATCGGTATGGTAATTTAATTACAACTGTATCAAATGTGGATTGTCACAATCCAAAACTGAAAGGATCTTGTTAGCCTTTTAAACAAAATGCCAGTTCTAAATAACTACAATAAGAATCATAGAGAACATAACAAGTTATAAAAAAATCTTTTGGTATAGTTTTCATACCAGAATATAGGATCTACCTTTGATAATCCTAAGGAAAAACAGTCAGTAAAAGCTTTGTGCACAGTATCTTATTTATAGTGGCTAGAATCCTTTGTATTACAATAATGCAATACATCATCCTGACATTTATCAATCATTTAATCTAGGTAAACTTATTATGTCTGATGTAATTCCACTAAGATAAATCTGTTGTAAGTTTTTTGTGCTATTTTTAGCATGGATGGGGTTTAAAATCATGTTAATTGGAAGTAGGAACACTTTTTTTGTACTAATTAGCCCATTATTATTTTGAAAGCATGAACTGTATTCTCATTGCACAACTTCCTAAGGAGATTCTTCTGTAGAGGAAAATATTACAGAAAACTACTTATGACTCATATATCTCTTATTCCTCAGTGTGATGTATGCTCATCTTGCTTTCTCAGTTTTAGCAAAAAAAATCCTTCAGATTTTTTCACTTGTCTTATACTAAATGTCAGAATCCTATGAAATTTCAGAATGAAATGGCAAACACCATGTACTCCTGAATTTACTAAAATAATACACAGTCATTCATGTCTCATATAACAAATATTCTTCCAGGTGAGATATTCTCTGTGAAGTTCAGTTTATAAACACAGTGATGCCAGACATCTGAGGAAATGTTACAATTCTTTTAGTTTTTCTTGTGCTCTGCTCACATAACAAATTTCACTCAGTCACATAGACTGACAGAATAATTTCAGCTAGAAGAGACCTCTGGAGCTCATCTGATCTAGTATCCTGCTTAAAATGGGTCTGACTTTATATTTAGGTTTAAATATTGCTCAGGATCGTAACCAGTCTGTTTTGGAATACCACTATGGATGGAGAATCTAAAATGTCTCCAGAGTTTGATTGCTCTGATAGTGAAAAGAATTTTCTCAGGAAGAAATGGCTGAAGATTCAAAATGTGCATGAAATCTTTCGACACACTATCAGTTGTTTTAGAGAGGGAGAGAGACTGAGGTAGACTCTATGAGGTGATTTATGGCCTGGCTTCTTTTGCAATTATTCTTAAGTATTCTGCCACTAGATGCTTAGGAATAAAAAGTGGAAAGTTCAGTTTTCATGGAGTGGCTATTTAAAACTTGAACTACACTGCCTGAAACAACTGCCCAGAGCTCCTCCTTCCAGCACACAGAAAAAACCCCAAACCAAACCCACATTTTGTAAGTAAGTGCTTGGGATGAGAAATCAGTTCTCCCTCCATCATCTGAAATCAAAATGTGGAAAGATGTCTCTGAGCAGCAAAGCAATGCCAGATTGAAAAGAGATAAAAGCTGAGACTTGGCTGTAGCTAAGCTCCTGTCCAGAGCAGTAGCATGGATAGAGGTTTCAGGTGAGATCCCTTTCTTCCCACGTTTGAATAATTTTATTGCTGCCCTAGGTATTGAGTTTCTGTCTTATTCACCTGGGGCTGTTCCCATTCCTTCACCACCTTATGAAGGAAATAGACATAAAAATCAAACTACAGCTTCTTTTTGTTTGCTGTTGTGCTGCTGCTTTCATTCTTATCTTCCTGTTGTAATGCAGGAACTCATTGCAGGTCCATGTATTTGCTCATGTAGCGTCATCAGCTGTGTTGGGCACTTCTTCCCCTCTCCTTTGGGAAAGACAATATGTTCCGAGAGAGGTTTGTAATGCATACTTTGAGCTGAGCAGTCATGTATAATAATAATATAGTCATAGCAAATTTGACTTTCTCTGAGAGACTATTTACAGAGAGGAAAGAGGTTCTAGCCTTAGGCATGCAGAAGAACTTTGTGGTGACAATTTAACATTTATCTGCTTCTGTTCTGTAAAACAATTGTTAGCAGTCAGAGGGACAAGCAGGGAAGATATACGTTGTTCACCCTTCTCCCATCCCAAAAAAGCTCATCAGAACAGACTCCAGAGTTTGTCTTGTCTTCAGTAAACTTCCTTGGCATCCATATTTGCTTTCTTCCCATCCCAATAGCTTTTACTGGGGGAGGATAACAGCCTCAGGTAAGCATAAACTTATTTTTTTCTGATTTACACTGTTCCCTAAATCTGTATAATCCCTTACACTATAAATTAATGAGTAGAAACCTATTTACCTATCTCTGCTAATAATGTTGCTTTACATAACACTGGACATATTATAGAAAACATTGAATGCTGCTGCTTAAACACTTAACTGTACTTACAAGCAAATCATAGAATCATAGAATCATAGAATCATAGAATCATAGAATGATTTGGGTTGGAAGAGACCTTAAATATCATGTAGTTCCAACCCCTCTGCCATGGGCAGGGACACCTCCCACTAGACCAGGCTACTCAAGGCCTTGGACACTTCCAGGTAGGTGTTATCCACAACTTCCCTAGGCAATCTGTTCCAGTGTCTGACCACCCTCTTCATGAAAGATTTTTTCCTAATGTTTAATCTAAATCTTCCTACTTCCAATTTAAAGCCATTCCAACAGTTCCATATCCTTCTTATGTTGGAGATTCCAGAAATGAACAGAGTACTCCAGGCAGGGTTTCTCGAGAGCAGAGTAGAGGGGTAGAATCGCCTCCCTCAATCTGCTGGCCACAATTGTTTTGATGCAGTGCAGGATATGGTTGGCCTTCTGGGTTTCAAGCACACATTGCCGGCTCATGTTGAGCTTTTCATTAATCAGCACTTCCACATCTTTCTCCGCAGGGCTGCTCTCAATCACATCATCCCCCAGCCTATATTCAAATTGTGGATCGCCCAACGCAGGTGTAGAAACTTGCACTTGGCCTTGTTGAACCTCATGTCCAGGTCCCTCTGGATGACATCTTGTCCTTCTAGTGTGACAACTGCACCACTCAGCTTGGTGGCATCTGCAGATTGGCTGAGAGTGCACTCAATATTGCTGCCTATGTGATCAATGAAAATATTGAACAACACTGGTCCCAGTACAGACCCTTGAGGGACACCATTTGTCATGGATATCCATCTGGACATAGAACCATTGACCACTACTCTCTGAATGTGACCATCCAGCCCATTCCTCATTCACCAAACAGTCCACCCATAGAGAGAAGGACAGTGTCAAAGGTTTTACAGAAGTCCGGATAGATTACATCCATTGTTTTCCCATGTCCACTGATGTGCCCTTGGTTAAGCGATGCTGGCTGTCATGAATCACTTCCTTATCTTCCATGTGCTTTACCATGGCTTCTAGGAAGATCAGTGCCATGACCTTCCCAGGCACAGAAGTGAAGCTGACAGGTCGGTAGTTCTCAGGGTCCTCCTTTGTACCCTTTTTAAAAATGGGCACAGTCTGCCAGTCACAAGGACTTCTGCTGACTGTTCTGACTTTTCAAATATCATGGAGAGTGGCTTGGCAACCACATCAGCCATTTTCCTCAGGACTCTGGGGTGCATCTCATCAAGTCCCATAGATTTATATAGGTTCAAGTTCCTCAGCTGGTAATGAACCTGATCTTCCCCTACAGTGTAAGGGGCTATACCCCCCATGTCACCATCTTGTTGTCCATTAATCCAGGAGGAGTGAGGAGAGTGTTTGTCAGTGAACATTGAGACAAAAATTTGTTGAGTATCTCAGCCTTCTCCTCATCTGTTGATATGAGGTCATCATTTTTGTTCTTCAGTGAGGATACGCTTTCTTTAACCTTCATTTTCTAGTTAACATGCCTATAGAAGCCCTTTTTATTCTTTGCTTCCCTTGAAAAGTTCAGCTCCAGTTGTGCCTTGGCCTTCCTCACCCCATCCCTACACAACTGGGAAGCGTCTCTGTACTCTTTCCAGGTTACTTGTCCCTGCTTTCGCTGTCTGTGCAGTTTTCTCTCACTCGTCAGTTTGACCACCAGGTCTTGACTCAGCCACACTGTTCACTTCCCGTCCCTGCCTTATTTCCTACATCTGGGGAGTGTTTTTGTACTCTATGGAAAGCATCCTTAAATATTTGCCAGCTCTGTTCCGCTCCCTTTTGCCTGAGGACCCAGGGGGCTCTACTGGCTGACTCCTTGAAGAGTTGGAATTTTGCTTTCCTAAAATTTAGGGTTCTGACTGTATCTGGAGGAAGAAGACTTCATCAGCAGGCTCCCTTTGATCAAGTGGCCTGTAGTATGCACTAGCCACAAGGCTCCTTTTGTTGCCTCACTCTTTTATTCTCACCCATAAGCTTTCAACCTGTTCATGGCTGTTCTTCAGGGACAGCTCTTCACACTCTGTCCTTTTCCTTATATAGAGCACAACACCTCTGCCGCTTCTTCCTGCTCTGCAGCTCCTGAAAAGCCAGCCTGTAGCCATTGGTAGCCACACTCCAGTCATGGCATTCGTCCCACCAAATTTCTGTAACATAAATCAGGTCATATTTTTCTAGCAGCAGGGTGGCTTCCAGCTCTGAATGTAACAAATAATGAAGTGACAAATGTAACAAATGATGAAGCACGGCATCTGACTGTCTTTCAGGATGAAGAGTGGATTCTCTCTTAAAAGAAAGCAGAAACTGTAAGCAAGAACAAAAAGAGAAAGAAGATTCCCTTGTGTGATTTGAGTCAGTAAAGTGTAGGGTTAAAATTTTGCCTTTCAGGTACTGAATGTGCTCCTTGAAAACTTCCTCTGATGATCTAAACAATAGTTTTCATAGCTTCCTATCTTAAATAACTAGCAGCTTGATTGTGATTTTATCTTCTTTTTCACTGAGACAGTTATATGAGAGCACTGACCTTCAGTTAACTGCCTATTTCCTCTGCACAGGGTACACAGGACGTGAGAGTTTGGTTCAATTAGGCACGTTGAATCGCAAGCAAGTGGAGGCCTTGATTTCCTTGAGTGATAGAATTGTTTTACTTCGTATGTTACTATATCTGTGGTCTGCTTCTTGCAACAGGGGCAGTCACTGACTCATTTCTACCTTGCCAGTGTACAAACAATGACTGATACAGTAAAAATACCACCATGGTTGCCAGTGAGGCTAGAAACAACCACAATTTGAATGTGTTAACAGCTCTTCAGCATCTCAGGCTGTACTGTTATTCAGCTATTTAAAATCATTTGTACACAGCTTGAACAGTTTAAAATGCAGTGAAAATCTGTTTCCTTTGGGAGAGCAAGGGTTAGAGCCTACCAAGATGATTGCTTTCAAGCTGAGGGTCCATCATGAGATTCTGCACATTATAAAATGAATATAGCTGTTGTAATATGGCTATGTGGGAATGGCAGATAATATGGAATGGGTTTTTTTAGTACACATGTGGCTGAGCCACCATAAGGCAAGCAATGTTGTAAAGAAGACAATAGTTTGAATGAACTGTGAACTCAAGGCTTAACATTGTCTTCTTTATCAAACAGATGGCTGGACTTGGAGGTTCATATTCACAACAGGGCTTTAGGTTTTGATGGGTTGCATTTCGGATTATCTTAATTTCCCCAAAAGACTGTGCAGGAATAATATCTGGAATAGTAGATCTCACTAAATAGCTTCCTAAAAGCTGCCTAATAACAGCATTTGAATTTTTCAGTGCTTACATTACTTTTGCATCTGATATTTAAGATCTACTAAACTTGTCAGGCTGTAAGGGCAGCAGCTAAATAGGTTCATCGCTGCATTGTAGCCTAGAAGGAAACCTCCACACTTTTGGAAAGGAATGCAGCACTTGCTACGTTTATCAGGTAGAGAAGCAGAGACCAAATTTGACCTACAGCCCTGAAGATTAAATCACTTCTCAAGGGTGAAGCACACATTAAAAAAAAAAAAAATGTTAAAAGTCTTCCAACTTGCTCCTTAATCCTGCTTCATTGATTTGTTAAGATTTTTACCCAATGTTTACATTGTTGACACAGTGCTTTATGATAGGTCTATGGGGAATGAGGCAAGACAACAAAAGGTGCATAGGCTATTCTTCATTAATTCTGTCATTATGGTGTAAATAAGTCATTCTGAATGATTGAGAGGGAGTGGTCATTCCTTACTGAATGGTGTATTTTTGCTTTCATTGTTTGCATTATCATTTTCAATTACAGTAAAACCTTCCTCAAAACTGCTTTTAAACATGGTATTCTTCAACTTTCTAGTATCTCTTAAAACACATTTTGTTAGTGAATTGTGTGATCTAGAAGTTAAGGTAAGAAGAAATTCATCTTACCTAGTCACATTGCTCCATCATACAGCAATGTAGACATGCAGATGCTATAGTAACTCCAGCAACCACTGCCCACTCTGTTATATAGGATTTAACAGATCAACAAGAAAAAGCAAACGCGTATTTTCTCTGAAGAAGAACTGTTGAATTAATGTAAAAGGGCTAAAATAATAGAAAGTCCTTGTCTTTTCATACAGGTTTAGCATAGGTTTTAATGGTAAAAACTGCTTAATTTGTAGTGGTTAGCTGAAAAATTAACTGACGTTCATCAAGTACTCTGAAATTCTTTAAAACAAAATATGCTAGGATCATCATGTATTAGTATTATTTAGATGCTGTAAAACAGCAATCACAGCGTTTCATTATCTTGTTCCTTGTCTTACTCTTTCCCTAATTCCTCAGGCTAATAACTTTCCTCATTAGCACCAGATATTAATATCTTTCAATATCAGACATTAACAGTAGAATGGTTTCACTCAGAGGGTTTTCTTGGACTTTCCTAGGGTTTCCATTTACTACCACTGCAATGACAAAGAAGAAGCTGACGAGCCATGACTTGCAGAGCTCAGGACTGGAATTATGTTGCTTAATTTTAATTTGCCTGTTTGGTCCTGTAGTCAGTGAAGAGGAATAATTATTTCCAGAGAGAAAAGATCCTATTTACAGTCAGAATCAGGTTCTGGAAATGACCATCTTTTTTGACAGATTAGAAACCTAAGATGATTAGGCTTCTCTTTTATGTTATTAACTAAATGCTTATACTGTACACTGGGAAGAAATGAATATACAAAATCTTACCAGTAAGTGCTATACAGACCTAGATACAGTAGATTAATATGAAGGCCTTGGAGGAAGTAACAGTGAAACAATTTTATGAATGTATTCAGAAGCATTTTTGTGCTCTGTTTATAATCATCGATCATATGGTATCAGCCCAGTGCAGGAAATCATGTTTGCCTTATTTCACTGTTCATTCTGTTTCTGCCCTTTCATATCAGTAAATGGCTGACACATATTCCAGTTTTCCTGTGTCAAATCTTCCAGGCTGAGTTATTATGCTTTATATGAATGCTGTTGCTCTGACAGTTGTATTCACTCCTAACTTCACAAGTTAATTCCAAATGCATCAGTGAATATTGGTGGAAAACCTCCATTTGCTAGTACAAAAGAACTAGATGTAAGTAAAAAACGTATTTTAATCTCTTTTGGGACAACATCAGTTTAACTGTAACCAAACTGCACCTTTTGATCTTTCCTTCACTGCAATGCATTATCTTAATTACTGTACAGTGTGTTGTACACACTTTTTAAACAATGTTTTAGCTTACATTTTCTTACAGTGGCAAAAAGTGCTAATATGTGTTAATATCATAATATGTTAGTAGGAAATTAGAAGGTTCAATTGGTATATTCTTATCATTCTAGGACTGATTGATTGTTCTCTACCTAGTTTATCTTTCACTCATGAGATCAGTGATTGAATTATTTGGTGTTATGATTTTTCCCAATACTATTATACACATGTTGTTGTGACTTCCTTTTAACTCTGCTTAGTTATATCCAAAAGAAAGCATGAAAGAAAGACAATTATCTAACTGGAGAAATGCATGAGAAGCCAAAGCAACAGGTAGACTAGGTGGTCTGATGAATTCAAATTGCTTAAGTGTATTTGTAAACAAGCACTGTTTTTACATCCCCAGATTGCATACTGGTAATCTTGCCAGCATATATAGAGAGCTGCAATGTCCTGTCATTGACTCAGTTTTTTTACTGTAGTAGGTTTATTCTTTTCATTTCTATAATCCATAGAATATATCCACTTATTAGTGCATATTGCATGGGGAGTGTGCAGGAGATATAATTCAACTGAGACTAGTAAAATGTGTGGGTAAGCTTGAGGCTTGGATAGGACAGTGATTTTCAGAAGGGAATGGGCAGAAGTGCTGTTTGACTGTGCAGTTCCAGCCCTATGTGCTTGGTAACATACCACATCAAACTACATTACAAAAGAATGAACTGAGAGGGTCATGGTGAGATGCTTTTGTCCTGTGCTCCACTGGAAACTCCTATAGATGACACAGTACAGACTTTGCCATAGGGCACAACAGTGCTCACAGATGTCTGCTGCAAAGTATTGTGGTGAGGTCAGCTGGTTGGTAGCCAGTAACAGGTCAGATCTGAATAGCCACCACTGTGGTTCTATTCTGTCAAGAACATGACGTGTGGATCAGGGTTTTGGGGGATTGGGGGAGGAAGATTCTTCTCCTTAGGACCACCCTTTGATATAAATTCTATTAGGCATGTTGTCTGCTCACAATTTTCCCAGAAATTCATTATAGCACTGGAGAATGAAATATCACATATCTAATGTGATTAGTGTGTGTATGAAAATAAGCTTTCCCATAAGTGAATAAGTATAAAAGTAAGCTTCCCATAGCCATTTGTGATTGCAGAGACTACATCCATCTTATTCTGGAAATCTATGTAATTTTAAATTCAAACAAAATTTAGTGTGTGCATGCATCATGTTTAAGTATGGCAATGTGAAAATCACTGTTATATCTATAGTGAATAAATTTTCCTATATATTATGATTGTCAAAATCAATATATATTATAAACATTGCAATATAGCTCTAAGTACCCACATTTTTCATATCTCATTGAAGAAATCATATGCATTTGCCTATTATTTTAAAGATATGTATATATATAATGAAGGTTATTGGATTGTTTCCAGTTGAGATTATTGCGTGCTCTGTTCGGTGTTGCATATTTTAGGAGGTAAAATAGAACTATTTCTATGAAGCACTGATAATATAGAGACAACAGGAATATTTTCTTTCTTTGATCTTTGTTTTAAGTAGTCTTATTCGTATATTTGAATGGTAACTGGGAAACATAGTGGGCTTCACAGCTCTGGAGCTTACTGCAGCTTCTAACTTTAGATGCTCCCTCACCTACTGGAGCCATCCCAAAACACTGAAGCTAGACTCTGTCCTACAGAGACATAAAATCATAATTAAAATCTAAATCAGGTTGGAGGCGCAATTTTGCATTCTGCCTGTGTGTTAGAAGCTGCTTATGGGATGCAGCTATAGACAAACCTTCTAACCAGTCTGGGGAGTCACTTCTTCCTCAGGGAGGTGTCTCCTGGGGCTTTCCTCACATCAATGACCTGCGGAACTGTAAGAAAGACTCTGTCTAACCCCAGCTTCCAGTTTTAAAATTCGTATTATTAAATTGTCTGAAAAATAATCCCTTGCTTTCAGATCATTCTGCCACATCTAAGTGACCTATATATAAATGATCAAGTTTTCCCTTATCTCAGCCTTTTCTTTGAGTAGCTGTGTTAACCGAGCTCCTCATAATTCTCTGAAAAAAAAATTGTGATTCACTTTCAAAGCTTTCTGAAGATTCCTAGACTTTTTCAGACACTAGTACAATGTTTTGGTATAAGTCTTACCAGTTCTGTGTGTGGTGGGAGGACAATTTCCCTAATTTTCAGGTATCACTATACATCAAAAAATTTATTAAGCTTTCTAGCTTCAACACAGTACCTGAGATTCCTGTTCAGATGATTATCTGTGATGATGATCTCTGTCTTAACTGGAGATCTTGCTGTGATATTCTTCATTAGAGTGTTTTTCTATAGTTATTTCAACCTTACATTTGTTCCTTGCTTTTGAAGAAAGTTGTACATACATTGAATTTGCTCCTATTTATTGCAGTTTCTGAATCCAGAATCAGATGAAACAAATATATAATGTAGGTTTAAATATTTTCCATTATATTAAATACCCAGTCCAGCATTCATGGTATAAGCCTGTTCTATTTTTTCTAGATTTTTTTTCAGAATATCGGTAAGGTCAATATGCTCCAAATGTGGATTCTAAGTTACTTATGCACCAATGCATGAACCAAGACAGATCAGATCTGGCCCAAACCACTCCCACTAATTTAGATGGGCTTTAGTTATAGGGTGAAATAGATTTTCAGAACTCCAAGCACAGGAAACACAACTGCAGCATTACATGGGGAGAACAAAATAGTGTATTACCCATTGAACTCTCTCAGTTCACTTGGCAGACTTCACCCAAATCTGTGTACAGTATGGTTGGCTATTACCATTCTGTAGTTAAAGATGTCATTTTCTTAGGATTAATTTGAGCTTTAAGCCCTCCTGAAATTAGTGGAATCTAATTTTCAGATTCACTAGAAAGCAGGTTTGTAGGGTTTTTTATGGATTTAAACCTACCTCTCCTTTGGCAGATACAGCAAGTACACGATCTCTACCTCATTCTGTTAAGAAGTCTTTAGAAGCCAGCAACTGGGGGAGTTAAACCGCATGTGCTCTCTCTCTTTCTTAACCTTATTCAAAAGAGAGACACAGAACAGGTCTAGTATATTCTTGTATTGGAACTAGCCCTGTTTTAAATGCACATTAGAGAAACCATAATTTATTGCCATTTAAAATAGCCGTAAAATTGCTTTAATCCACTTCAAAGAGAAAATGCCCAGTTTTAGGCTTAGAGAGAGTAGTAAAGATAATGTAAAAAAAGAAATCTTTGTTCTTTATCCTGCCTTTTCACAAAGCTGTATGTGGCAGCCTTGTATCTCCTACATAGAGCAATGTGTTTAGGTTAGCAGACGTGTTTTGAGGTTATTTGAGGGCACATAATTTTTTACGTGCAAGTATGGAAAATAATTGAATTAGTTCAATCTAATAAGAATTACCTAGTTACAGTAATGACTGGCACAGATTTTATATACTGCATCAGAAACAGAGAAATCACATTCCATGCACAGATCTTCATAATTTAGAACTAGTTGGAAAAAGGAAGTTGAATCATTTGTAGCAAAAGAGATCTCTGCAGTTTTATCTGTTTCATCCTTTCACATCAAGAAAAGGTTTGGAACTCAGCAAGTAATTTGGTCATTTTGGATAAGACCCAAAATGGTTTGCATATTCAGAAAATCCTACCGATAAAAGAACATTTCAAACATATAATGTGATACCAGTAATAAACAGCTGTGTTAACAAAGAGTAGGCAATTTTAAATAGACTATCTAAGCAAAAGGATAATTATTACCTCCTATTAAATTTCAGAAACCATACATGGAACCTTGTTTTGGAAAGAGTTGGTGAACTTAAGCTGAATAAGTTTCAGTTCTTAAAATATCATGTCAATAGACTAAATCTCTGGCAAGTTCAGACTTGCTTAGGCAGAAAAAATAGCATCACACTGAATGCAGAGACTTAAGTGACAATGCTGAGTCCCAGCTCTCAGCCTTTGAAACAGCAGCAAATTCCTTAAAAGAACTGACACTGTTAAGTGTCATGTTGCTGACTGATACACGCACTAGCACTGCCTCCAGTTGCACCTCAGAGATTATATTTTCTGAAGAGGCGCAACAGCACTTCACATCAATATCCAAGAAAACATGGTCTTCATCTACCAAAGAAAAAAAGTTGACCTGTAGAAGTTTTGTTTGCAGTAATGTGGTCCAAATGTTTTGGTGTACATTTGTCTTTTTAGCATCAAAAATAATAGTAAGCCCATTTTTCACAAATAACACTTAAAAAAGTTAAAATATATGTAAAGACAGTATTTCGTTTTTATACATAGGGACACTGAGGAACCAAGCTTTGTAAAAGGCTGCAGAAGATGTTCCAATAACAACTGGACTCTGCGTTCCCTGTCATAATCTGTTCTCTGGCCACTGTGCCATGAAAACTTTATTTCTGATTCCCAGAAATGGAATCGCATTTTCTGTTGTTATTTCAATTGCATCAATAGAATCGGAGTCAGAATGATTTTTTTCTTCAGTTTCATCTTTCTAAAATTCGGAATGCTAGCAGACTGTCTTTCATTAATTTTATACTTTTTTTTTTATGGCACTTTTTTATTCCCTCTTTTACAAGGTATATTTTTGCATGCTGCCTGGTTATTGTAAGGTTTAGTCTCCAGTACACATTTCTTCATTTTCAGTGCAACATGAGCTACACTCATCGTAATGTTTCCTACTACAAGTATATATTTCTCTACTTTTTATCATCCAAAAAACTTTTATAGGTTGGTTGCTTTTTCTTCATCTATATTTGTTTCCTATCTCCATGAAAATCTAATTTATCTTATAAATCCTTTAGGAATTCATGTTTATTTTAAACTTATTTATATTTAATAATAATAATGGACTGATACCAGAAATAGCAGATCTTTACACTCTGGCAGTATAAGAATCCCTCCTTTCATTTTTGTTAAATAAAGGCTGAATTCTATTTTTGTGATTCCAGTATGTAACTCCTTGGATCTTCTGAAATCTTCTTTAAAACATAATAAAAAGGTAAGTTTTCCAGCATCAGCGTATGCAGTCTGAGATGCTCTTCTACTCTTCTGGATATTCTTTAAAATATCAGGCAATATCTGGATGCATTTCATGAGTGCTACCACAATTAAATAAAAAAGCCTTGTTAGGCTAATGACCAACTTAGTTCCCTTATTTAAAAACCTGAATTTAATCTTAATGAATGGCAGGACCTCCCTGTGTCACTATAGGATAGGATTCTCCTGTTAGAAGTGAACATCCTACCTCTCCCGACTCAGCACTTTAAAGTCCTGCCAGTTATCTTAGCATTTTTATCTAAAAGTCATATCAGATGTGCAAGAACTTTGTCTGGGAAAGCAAACAGTTCCCTGGTACTATGACTAAAACATGACTGTGAGAGAGATACAGGTGAATTTGGTACTTAATATCTGAAAAATGTAGAATTTACCTGATTTGTTAAAATATTCTATATCATGTGAGTATATCCTGTGCCTAATAATAACAGAAACTCTTACCATAAAAAAATCTTATGACTCCAAAGAGGGAAGAATTACATAACCACAAAATGGTCGAATCTCTTCCTTTTTTCTTTTTTTTCAGTCACTCTAGAAGCTGCATATCAAATGCTGTTCTCAGATTTGTAACTGGCACAACTGTGCAATTAACTGAAAGAAGAGTTTGCATGGATACCTCTCCTTAGTCAGGTCCACCAGCATGATTTTCCTACTCTAGTCCTATCACATTGGATAAGTAAAAGTGAGAACGAAACATGACTGACAGTAGACTGAAGCCTAAATCTTTGTTTGAGCTCTTGGTCAGGTTGATGGTAAGTAATAGGAATACAAAGGAGGGCAGATACTGGAAATGAGGATATGGATTATCATGCTTAAATAGCAGAAGAATGTGGATGTCTGCTGAAGTTAAGGAAACTGATGTCCCTGTCATATTGCAGAAAAAGAATCAGTCTTACACAAAATCACAGCCATGACAGTAAGGTTATAACTCTCCAAAGAGACTTTTTGCTCCCTCCTTGCACAACTGTAGAAAAGAAGAAAGATACTCTTATTTACACAAAATAGGGTAAATATTTATAAAAGATTTTGACCTTAAAGTTTCATGATATAAAGCATGAAAATCTAATCCCAGGTGCTGAAAAGCTGACACCTTCCTTTGGAACATCTAGAACAGATTCCTGTTATTGCACAACAGTGAAAACAATGACCATTGATCTGATACACAACAAACATTTTTTTGGCTTCAGTGGATCACGTGAATGCAAAGCAAAAGTAAGGTTCAGAGGCTTAAAAATTGCATTACTATAGCAGAAAAAGAGAAAAAACTCCATCCCGAGTACTGGTAATCAAGTCTGTTCAACGATCTGATTCTCCTCTTTGTTTTTTAAATATATGTATCTTTAGATTCCAGTACACATCATCGTGTGATGCAAACATAGCTGATGAGGAAGTGTTGTGTGATTTCTAACAGCATCCAAGTAGAATAACAATTATTTCAGAGCTGGATTCGAAACTTCCTTTTGAAATCAAGTGAAGCAGAGGACATCCCTCAAGAATTCTGCTCCTCCTCTCCTTATGTGAAAGTATTCCTAAGTACAGCATGAATATTCACAAGGGCTGAATACCAGTAGCCAAGCTGGATTCCAGCTGGAGGTCTTCTAATAACCAAGTGATACTTAAGTTTTATTCCTGTCCTAGAAAAGGTATTGCCAGAAGAAGATAGGATCTGGCCCTCAGAAATTAACAAAAAAAAACAGCTAATATCTCACTTGTTGAGTGATTGTGATCTTGCTTGTTGAGTGATTGTGTGTAATTTCTTTGTGTCTTTTTTTACTGTATATTTAGAGCTCTTCTGATTTGTCTAAATCCTGTAGTACAGTATGGCTCTTTTCTAAGTTCAGACGCTGATAATAATATTAGAAGGTTGCAGTTCTGCCTTATGTGACACTGCTGGATATGTTTTATTGTTTTGTTGTTTTGTTTCTTTACAAGGTTTTCCTTTGTTCTTCAATCCGGATCCTTATTCTGTATCCTGAACTCATTGCAATACAAAATCAACATGATATTTGCAGTGATCCAAGATAAATATTCGTTGTTTCAATTAGTTTGGTGCACAAATAGTAAACAGAATAGTGAATGGAAACATCTGGAATAGTCTTTGGACCAAATTTCCAAATTATTGCAGAAATATGACCTGTATTCTTAGCTTTCTGCTATCCCTTATATTTAAAACAGCACTTACGCCACATCTCTGTGAAGGTGAGATAATCCATCTCAACAGGACTGACCCACTGGGAAATAAAAGATCATTTTAATCACTTTAAGTTACTGGGAGACTTTACAATAAAAGATGCACTTGCCTGATTATACATCCTTGTCAGAAATACCAGAGTGACTGAGTTTTGTGTGGCTTGCATATTTGTTTTAAGGCTGCTGTGGCAGCAAATCTTGGCAGAATTAAATATGAATCTTTGCATGTGGCTTCTATAAATCCGACATTTTCCATTTTACAATCCAGAAAAGATGATTGAGCAGATGGTAATGCAAGCCACTGGATTTATGCAATTTTTTTCTCAAGCTGGGAGTTTTCACTCTCAAGAGCAACTTATACATGAGGGACTGAAAAGACTGAATACTAATTTTTTGGCAAAGCACCATGCTTACATAACCTAGGTACACAAATACTAGTTATAAATAAGCTGACTGTAGGAAGTACAGAAAACACTTTTTTTTCTGTGTCAGTGAATTATTTCTCAAGTCAACTTTACATATGCATAGTTATATATTTGTGCGCAATCTTTTAATCCAGTTATAAAACAAAGAACTAATGTCTGTCTGCATTTAAGTAATCTAAATAAAATCCATTAATCCCCAAAAGAATCTTAGGACCAGAATGCAGGAAACGTGAGGAGGGAAATAATAGCAAAAGTATTTTTATTTTAGGAATTCTTCTCAGGAGCTGCTGTAACCAGTGACTCAATGCATAACCTATTAATAATTCTTCATGAGATGCTCTTTCAGCAGGTTTTCAACTTTCCTACTGGGGCCCCATGCAAACTAAAAACAAAGCTCTGCATTTTATTATTGTTCTGTTATTCTTCCAAGTTTACCCTGCAGGCTGAAGTGTCCCTGCTCTGCCTGTGAACCGTGTGCAGAACAAGGAGGTCTTACAATATTTTCAGTGACTGTGCCTTCATGTTCATCACTCGATGACTTTTTGTTGTAGGATCTTTCCAGGGTATCTGTCATGTTTATCCAAGATTTCCAGTCAAAACCAGTGTATTAACTTTACCATAAGACCATGGAAGAAAATTCCACCTCTTCAACTATCAGGAACAACTGCGTTGCTGTTTAGCATGTCATGCTAATGCATATCTGTAGTCAATAAAAAGCAAGGGAATCTTCCAGGAAATAATTCAAATGATTTAAGAGCAGAGTAACCTTCCAGAAGTGCCTTTCATTCATTGTTTAACACAGAATTTCCTTGGACCATTGAGTGTCCTACCATGACCTATGTTTTTAACATGTTTGTCACCAATGTTCTTGTGTTGACAGTCTTGCTGTGGATGGAATTCTGTGCCCAATGAGAGTTAACCAGCCTTCACATAGACACAGCAGGCTGTGAGGAGCAATATTTAGGACAAACATCCCAGACTGAAAAATCCTTCAGCCGGGATTTTCTTTATTTGCAACTCATACTGATTTGAGCACATTTTTTGGCTCTTTACACTAAGTAATAATTTTTAATAGCAGCACTGTCTGCAAGTCACAAATGCTCTGAATCATCTCAGCTTCTAATTTGGGAGTATGTATTAATGTTTCTTCATCAGATTTTTTTCTGAATGGATCCTACATACTTTCATACCAACCTGGGTGTGATTTTTGTTATTTTTTTGCCTTTTAGATTTCCCATTGCCCATTTGATGCTGCAAAACCCCAATGCACTAGAATGCCAAATAGCCTAGGAACATACCCTGAGTGCTTCCTGGCATAAAACTTTGAAGAGCAGTCTCAGGTCTTCAGCAACCTCCTGATGTCTACTGACCATTGCAGGAGCTTTGTGATTCACTTCTGCCATTCTCTTGAATTTCCCCAAAGAATCATTAAGGATGTTGTATGGGTAAAATATAAGTTCGTAATCACATGCAGGTAATTTAAATGAAGAACACAGTTCTTTCCATTACCATCAAAAACATGTCTGTTGCTTATTACTTATGAAATTCCCCCCCCCCCCCTTCAGTCTTTGCTTAGAGAGTCCACATTTCTGATCAGCAGCAGATGGAAGAAGATTATTAAAGTTACATACAAGGACCAGATCCTGCAGTCCCAGCTCCTTTTGTACTCTGGCAGTTTTCCCATTGACTTCAGTCCCAGAGTAATAAACATAGAAGGACAGCTGGATCTGTAGCAAAGATATTACTGTCAGCTTCCTCTCCGTTTCTCAGAATATTTTCACAGACTGACTACTGAGAGGTAGCAAAGAATATTTTCCCTACCCAATTTCTTGTTTGCATTCACTATGTCTAATGAGATTCCTCTGTGCCAAAGTAATGCATTTTAAATTTAACATTCAAATTGTAATTCACAATAGCTATGTTGTAAATGGGGCATCATGATCCAAAAGATTTGGCATTGGTCTGGTACAGGTGAATCGTCTTTCCTGGGCACTATCATTGGGATCATGGATAAATCCTTTAATTATTTTGTCCTACTGTTTTAATAACTAATCTTTTTTAGATATTTTTGAATACCTGAATAAAATTAACTTGCAGGTAGTAAAAGCCATTGTGAGTACCATAAGGCATATATAGATCACGTTAGGCACTCAATGGAACATATTTTACACCAAAGAACAATCATGGCTAAACATTCCACATGGACTTGCCTACTTTAAAAGAAGCTGATTTGTTTCCAGGGTGTAATAAACCATTGGAGTGAGTCATTATTTTAACATTGTATACCTTTCCTGTTTATAAGCAATAGCATGAACAATCTGGAAATTATTTCAGAAGGCATTTTCATTTCTGCAAATTATACTAGCAGACTTTTTCTTCCACAACATGCTTCCTCCTGACGCTGTAGGTAGTTTGGGGATTTGGATTTTCTTTTATATTTCATTCTAAACTCTTTGGGACAGAAATCTTGTTCAATTTCTGCATATAAATACGGAATGACCAGCATATCCACTAACAAATATATATTTGCCAAGTATAAATCATCATAATTCCAGTAAAGCCAACAGTAGGAGGATGAATCCATGGTTAGGTTATTTGGGCAGTGTTTCCTTCTCCATCCATATGTTTCCTGCATGACATTGAACATCAAAACCTCATCCTATTTCCCTTTTATTTACTTAAGCGAAGAATTTAATTTTCTAGGCTCTCTTTGTTATTCATAGAGAAAAATAGGTACTTTCAATATACCTACCATTTGTCTGCATCCATCCTTGAGATTGGATGGGACTGAGCAGGGCTCTCATATTTTTGATAGGTGCCTGATCATTTTGTGAGCCTGGCCTTTGTTTTCTCTGTGTTTCTTCATTTTTTAAACAGAAATTATTTTAATACCTCCTAAGAATATCTTGGTGTTGACACCTAAAGAAATTATTAATAATGCGTCAGTGAACTGAAACCAATGATGTGTGGGAAGATCAGTCAACAGCTTCTTAACATAACTCTTCAGACTTCTAACAAGACAGAGGATTTCAACACAGATATAGTCATCGCAAGAATTTTGCACACACAGTTTGAGAGCATGGGAAAGATCTAGCAAAATGAAATATACTGTGTTTTGCTGGTTTGGACATAATTAGTGTAGATTGGATGTAACTGAAATAGCTTAAGTAAGTTTGAATGAAGTTCAAGTATTTCTCCAAGAGGCAAAATAAGAGGATTAGGTCACTGTAATAATCTTAGCATTCTTGTGTAGATTACCCCAGACCTATTCACAAGTATGTAATTTTATTCTGTTCTAAAGCCAAAGTTTCCCTCATAGATATTTTTGTAAATTCATTGAACTGCTTTCACAATCAGATCACAATCACATAGAGATTTCTAAGCATTCATGGTATTATTCGTTGTTACAATTCACCTTCTGTATATAATGTGATATGTATTCATGGTTTTCACCTCAGTGTGTGTAGATGCACTCATTTGTCTGCAGTTCTTCAAATTACAGCCTCCTGAAATCCAGAGGAGCTTCTATCCTTATAATATAGAAGTGCTTGTAAGAGGCAGAAACAAGAAGGAATAGTAAAAAGAAAGCTGGATGAATATTAATCGAAACAGGAACAATCAGATAGGAGGCAAATAGTGAGGAAGTAAAGGCAATTTAGCATAGGTCAGTAGGTTGTAATAAAACAATGAGATGAAAATCAGCAAAAGAAAATTTAGGTTGAAAGCCTGACAGCATTCCTAACAGTGAGTTTTATTACACTAGAATTGGTAATCTGAAGAAGTCAGTGGGAACAGCATCAGATGACTCAATTTGTTAAAGAGTGGAAAGCTCTGAGTCCAGGGAGAAATATTCTAGAAATGAGCAAGTGAGTTTACCTACTACTTCCTTTCTTCATTATGGAGCTGAGGGATATATGAAAATTAGGAAAAAGAATAAATTGTGAGGGAGAGATACAGATTTGATTCCCAGACTTGCTGTATGTTTTCTGTGAGAACTTGATTAAATCACTAATATTCTTATTTAGAGTTGACTGGGAAATGGATTTCACTACTATTTAGAATGTCAAGGTTCATGGAGAAAGCAAAAAAAATGTCCTTAACCAGGATGAACTTTGGCATATTGCACCGCAATGAAATTCTGTGGGAAAAAGAAAGGCAATGACCTCCCTTTCCCTTGGTAATGCTTAGCTCCTTGGCTGTTCACTTGGCAACCATCTGGATTCAGAGCACTGAGACATCCTTCCAGCAGGTGCAATTTGTGATTCCAGTGTTTTCTGTATGGCAATCAGGATAAAGCACTAATAATAACATGTACCCACAGGGTTAGATATTCAGCCTAGTCTCTCCTTGCTCTGCAACAGCTCCTCTTCCTTCCTTAGATTCTGGGCTGATAAACAACAAGTTCTTCCTCAGTATTGGCTCAGGGAGGGCTACTTCAGATTTCACAGTGAAAGCTGGTTGGTGCTTTGCTAGCTGATGAGAGATTAGAGAAAGCTGCAGTGTTTACATTTGCAGCTTTGCTCCCTTCTGACTTTGTTCCACTGGGAACTCAGTATACACAACAGCTGCCAGGATAAGGATAATGGCAGTGCTGGATCAGTCCCTGATCTCCTCTGTGGAACAACGTACAGTTGGCATCTAAAAAACACACACCGTGATCTGCTTCTTTGGTAAATGAAGATCCAACACATTTCCCCATTACTTGTGCTGTCACACAAGTTTTTGCTGAGTTTTCACTGCCTTATGGGCAATATGTGAAATGAGTGCTCCTTACAGCCTACAGCCACTTGCACAGCGAACAGCCACTGAAGATTCTGCTGCCTTAAGCAACCAGGGTTTGACTGATATGTGTGAACTAACTCTGGCTGCTTATTCCTCCATTTGGTGTTCCAAGCTTTTTGAGTTCCTTGTGCAGTGCTGTTTGCTGTCTGAATCACCTCTTAGCTTACAGCTCAGGATGAAGCAGGTGTGAGGAAGAGGAAAAAAGAAACCAATAGTTCTTTGAATTTGACTAACCAACCAACCTCCTGCTAGACAATGGCATTTTTGAACATACAGTTTTATTTTTTCTTCCCAAAGATTTTTTATCTAACTCCTTGCCTGCTCACACTGTGTTTTCTTTCCCCATTAATCACTGCCCTTACGGAATACGCTGCTTTAACTGGTCTCTGCAACCCATAATGTCAGTGACTGTGCCTTTGTAACATGGATTGTTTAAGGACCTGGAAATAGCACAGACCCATTCAGTCATCAATACTAAGTCCTACAGCTTATTTGGCTTAATATGAAGATATTAAAATGCAAAATTTCTCCAAGATGATCACATACAGCTGCAAATTAGTGAAATATGAAGAGATACAGAGTAGGCTCTATAATGTAATCTCCTGCTTATTACCCTTAAGATTTTACTAATAGTTCTGTACAGAATTCGCATGTGCAAAAAAATGATGTCACATTTGGGGGTGTGTTCAGACAATGTAAGGGACAGTCTTTGTCTGAGTCTAAGTAGAGAGGACAAAGAACAAAAGTATTTGCTGCTGCAAGCACAGATTATTTGTAATTCATCATTAAACATGCATGTAAGCCTCTGCAGAATGGAAGGTAAAGAGTTCAATCTAGATACTGCATTCAAAACTCCACAAATATGAAGTAAAATATGACCAGTTTATTTTCTCTTTTCTCTGGATTTATGCAAATTATCTTGACTAATTTCCAAATCTTAATTCTCACCAACAGGTGGCACCAATATTTTCTTCATTATTCAAGATATATTTCCAGTAGCTAGATTTAATGTCTACCCAAATGTTAAACAATCTGCTAAATCTTGATGAGTTCTGCTCTTCTTTTTTTCCTGCAGATTGTGGCTGATTAGTATGAAGTGGTACATGTTTAATCCTCTAAGCACTTTACAAACTTCGTGTGGGATGTTTTACTAGATACATTACCAATAATTCAGACTGCTGTTCTCTTTCACATTGTAGAAGTGCTCTTATTGGAGTCTGGGTTCAGGGTGGTTTTTTTTTTTTTAATATTTGATGCCTATCTTTGGACTTTCATAGAAAAATTATACTGTATGTATCAACTTTTTAAAAGATGTCCTTTCCTTCCCTCCTCAGTAGGTAATAAAATATTGAAAAGCAGGCTTGTAAAAAAGGTCAAGTATTATTTTTCCTGCTTCATGATTTCATGATTACAACCTTTACAGCCAGGATTCCACTGAAAGTAATTTAAGAGCTGTTCCCTGAGAAGTTTAAATCGTGTGAATTTTATAGTTGTTTTCGTGAATCTGGTATTAAAACTCTGTCACGGGAAAAGTTACTGGAACCAAAAGCAAGTACTGTTGCAGCAAACTCAATTAATTGATTCAAAGATTATTCATGGCTCTTTTTTTGGAAAGAAGATCCTTATTCCTGTTAAGGGATCGATATATTACAAGTAACCAGTAATAATGCATTAGAGTCCAATGGTTTTGTTTTAAAATCATAATTTGCTTGTTCCAAATTAATTCTTAATGGCCAAAATATTTTATTTTCTCAGTTGAGATTCACAGATTCACTGTTTTCTTAGTCTCTCCTGTGAAGTTATAGTAGTCATCACAAAAACATGTTTTAAGGATTGCAGTAGTCATTCTGTAAATCATAACCCGAAGTTTTATAACTGTAATATTTTTGGGGATGTGAGGTTTTATTCACAGAAGACTTCCTATTCCCCTGAATTCATGGCACTGGAAACAAGAATGTTATTTCATCTGAAATTTGAACTTTAAAGCCTGCCTACCTGCTTGTCTATATGTACAAATAATTTCCAAGTGTTTATTGAGTTTGTTGTTCTGAGAAACATTATGAAAACAGAACCTGTCGCATGAATGACTGCCAAGATTAAAGAAAGTTTGAGCATCCAAAGTGCCAATTACATAGAAGTTAGTTTCCTCCTAGCATAATTTATACACCTGACTTGTCATCTTTGTGTCTTGCTTTTTCATGAATCAAACTAAAGCTTTTTATTGATTCTGTACCACTTTGTTGCATTTTGAATATTCAGTTCCCCAAGCCTGATCTTCACAGACTTTTCAGGTGCCTAGTGTCATTTCTCAAACTGAACACGACATTTGTGTACACAATATGAACATACGAGCTGAAGTAACTCCTAAGACACAAAAAATTAACCATCAGTATTCTTTATATCTTTTCTAACCTTGCTGTCAAGTTTTCTTCATGCCATATGAGTTATCAGGTTCATCTAAAATCCATTGGCAACATCTGAAAATGCCCTTTGACTTGAATGTAACTTCTTGAATTACTCTAGCAATCTCAGTGGATATGTCCAAAAATGAGAGAGATTACCTTATCCAGACTTTTCCAGAAGCCTGATGCATTTAAAAATAGTCATTATTCCAATCCTTAAATTATTTACCATTTTACTGGCCTTTATACAGCCTTAATTAAACTTTCCCTTTTTTATGCTGAACATTGTGGAGTTTTCCATTCCTCTACTACTGAACTATTCCAAAACACACACCTATGGATGAAACTTGTTTAATTTTGGATTTTAGGTATCCACCCTATATTGCAAAAGCAGCCCGTGTGATGCAATATTGTTTTCAGCAGCAGACTTCGTAAAACAAGCATTGAGTAATCAGAATATATCTTTATCCTTGTGTATGCTTAGCAACCTGGATGATAAAAAAGAATTTGCCCTTGAACAGCAATTTAGTAAGACACCAAACAGTCAGAAAGAAAAATAAAAACTTTGCTTATGTATCGCAACAAACAGAGAGATTATAGAACCTCACATTGTTTTCTATTAAGGTAGCATTTGAAACCTTTCACTTTTAGACCTGGGCAGATGTTCTAGGGAGGTTTGGAAGCAGGAAAAAGAAACTTTCTCATTTTGCATCCTATGGAGTAGCTGTCAGAAGAACAGGTGTACAGGCACAAGATATTTCTTGACCTTGCCTAAATAGATACTGTTCAAAAATTATCAGAGAAAAGAAAAGAAAAGAAAAGAAAAGAAAAGAAAAGAAAAGAAAAGAAAAGAAAAGAAAAGAAAAGAAAAGAAAAGAAAAGAAAAGAAAAGAAAAGAAAAGAAAAGAAAAGAAAAGAAAAGAAAAGAAAAGAAAAGAAAAGAAAAGAAAAGAAAAGAAAAGAAAAGAAAAGAAAAGAAAAGAAAAGGTTATGTAATATACTTCAATATGCATCATAAAAACTAATGTGATGAATATGATACTGAAACCTAAGGTGATCAGATTAGAAGTTGTCCAAGCAGTGACACTTTCCAAAGAAATCCATGAGAAAAGACCTTATTAACATTGTTCCACAGAGTCTAAAAATAAGATATCATGTGGCTGATATGTAATCCTTAAAGGAAGTAGATCAGAGCACCAAGTACCTATTATCTAGCTAATTGTAGTCATGCTACAGGTAGTGTTGAAGTGACTGTGTTTATGGAGCTTGCAACTGGAGAGTAAGGGGGCACTCTCTTGCACATGATTTGTGTGTCCCTTACAGAGTAGCATAACCTGAGTCTCCATCTACTATTTGGCACCCAAAAATAGTTAGTCAAAGGAGTCATGACTAAATTTAACTGACCTCACTGGCCTGACCTGAAGTCAAAATTGTTGCTGAACTTGTCCTTGTCAATTGCCTTGCACTTACCTTCTATTCAGACTGCAAATTGGACTCATGCACGACAAGCAACATTGGGAAGGATTCTGAATTGTTTGCCCACTAATTTTGTAGGAACAAAGGGACAGAGGAAGTCTCCTGGAGCAGGCACTGAGAACACCTTACAACTTAGTATGTCCGGGAGCAGACACATTGCAGAGCAGGGACACACAGGTTTTTAAAAGAATTAAGTACATTTTGGTGCAGTTTCGCACTTGTTACAAAGAAAGTATTGCTGAATTAGATTCATACACAATTTTAGTAAACAAATGCCTCTAAAAATCTGCTACTTCTGGCTAAATAAAGCACAGCTTGTGTAATCCATCTCCTCTGCCTCTCAACATCTAAAGTCTAGGTATCTGTACTGGAACTAGTGACATTAAGCTCAACAGAGGGAAATTGATGCTTTTAAAGGGTGAGTCATCTGACCTATTTCAGATATCTCTCTTAGGAAGAAATAAATGAAGGTCTATAAGTGCCTGTTTTTTTCCACTCGCTCCTGAAGAGATCCAGATAACTAGATCAGAAACTATCCATGTAGATGAATCTGACATCATGTATAATGGTGCACTCAGTGCTAAGTTGCAATTCATATTATCCAACTTAGGGAGTGACTGACAAGGCAATGCTAACTTTTATAGCTTAACTAATAATCTCTGTAGAGGTGGTACAGCTGCTTGGGAAGGAACAAACAAGCAATTAATGGAGTACATTTGCTTCCCTTGAATTCCATCTGTGTGTGTGGTTTTTTTGTTATGGCTTTGTCAGAGAAGCAGCAGTCTTTGCTAACCTAAGTTTCACAGCAGAAAGAAATGTCTTCATGAGGGAAAGCAAAAAAATATTTAAAGAAGTTAGTATCTGGGGGAAAGGGGAGGAATGACAGCCTTCTTTCAGATCAGTAGTGCATTTATAAAGGTTGGAATCTAGTATCTAAATTTGTTTACTGACAAACATGTTCTCCTATCAATGCCTAAATTTTCTATAAAATCCATGGAGTCAGAAAACTTTGCTGAAATACATAACTTAGGCACCTTCTTCTCTCCACTGACCATCAACTCTTCAAAGTGACCTTCCTAAGTCACATGCCAGTCTACCAGGGAGCAAGGAAGCCACTAGGACTTCCTGGGGCCACTCCCTCAGAGTGAGTCTCCATCAGCACATCTTTTCTTCTAGTGACTGACAGGTTTTGCTCACTCCTTACCTAATCTGGATGGCAGTGGCACTCTTGCATGAGAAATTAGTACATATCTCCCCTTATTTCTGAGCAAGTACAGGTGACAATCACTTGGGGAATTTTTCGGTATAACAATGGAGTAACTTCATATAAATATGAAATCCTAAAGCACTACAAAACAACAGACTGGACCCGTTTGTACCTGCAGACTGTTTTACACGGCTCAGATCTCATCAAATATGTTCACAATGTTCATTACAATGCTTCGGTATAGGTCATAATTTGAGCTGTTCCTTTCAAGGGTCCGTTATATCAAGACTACACAATGAACTCCCAGCTGTACATATATTATTCTCTTTCATTTTATGGTTTTATTAAGGATTTCAATAGATCTTTTTTAAATGACATTATTGCATTAGCTCATGTGGATGTTCAAGTTCTTTGTTCTCTCAAAAATCTTGAAAACCACAAATACAACTGCTTTAGTTTTTATTAATGTTGTATTAATACATATGAGGATATTCTTGCAATATCAGATCCATCACAGTTATTCCATATTTGAGAAAATGCATCTTGAACTATTTTAACATAACTTTCCCTTGTCTATCTCTGTTTTCAGCTATATAGGGTGAAATTTAATATATTCATATCTTAAGTTCCTAAAAATGAATGTCATCTTTGTATAGAATCTAAAGTAGTAGTATCTTGGGTGGTTGCCCAAATATTTAATGCACACAAAATTTTTATTATTGATGCAGAATTGCTGCTAAAGATAGATAGTCAGCTGCAGTCACTGTCACCCTGCGTACTCTAAAGATAGTCTGGTATAAACTTTTACTTATCCTAGGTTTTTCTAACAAACGTCTCATTGAGTGTCAAGTTGTTGCTATACTGCTTTAAAACATGCAACAAGAAGTAAGGAGATGGAAACTTTTGAGATCTATCTTCCAATTTCTTCAACAGGAAAGAATATTAAAGAGTACTTTAGGAATACTGTTCTTGGTTATTAAAATCTGCACTTTTTCTTTTTCGCTAATGTGCTGGTCTTAAATCTGTGTTTCGTTTATATTCTGGTCTTAACTGTTTCCTAAGAATGCTCCTGATTTTTTTTCTGCCTTCTAGGTTGTTTGTGAATTACACAAACTCTATCAAGTATTCACTGCTCAAATTTATATTCTAATGACTGGTTCAGTTCATCGGATCCGCTGTTGTTAAACTGCCATCAAACAGTTTCCAGTTCCTTCTGCACTGAGCATGGCACATTTCTTGCTGTATTTCCAACAGGGCACTGAGTCATGATATAAGAAAGTCTTGGAAACAGAGGCTCCATTATTTCACTCCATAGTCTACTTGAAAAACATTCGTACCATTCACAGTTAGAAGTGTGCACATTATTTCCTATTTGTACTGTACGGCTTTATCTCCCAGTTGTTGGTTCTTGTTATGGCATCTGGGGCCTGTCTGTAAGCTGGTTTACGTGACTTAATGACTTACCACGTGTGGCATTGCCATTTGTTTAACTCCCGCATACTGTCAGCTCCTAACGAAGCATTAACCTCAATTGGATGTGGTGTGGGGAGTGAGGATAGAGGAAATAGAGATCGTTTCCACCTCCTTTTAGCACTGTCTGTTGAAGCTCTTGTATGAGCTGTGTTTGCAGTTGGTAACCCGCACATTCAGAGTAGGGCTGGATCCACTCCCTACAGCTTTCAGGTTCTCTGGCTTTCTCAAAAAAATGGTATGAGTAGCCTATAACAGTCTGTGCTTGTGTTGGCACATCGAGAGCTTGCTGTGTGCAGGCACACCTGGATAGTTTGCAGAGCTTTGCGTACAAAATGTCACCTGCTCTGTTTCCATAACTCTGGCTTCCGTGAACTATGACTCATGCCAGCCAGCCTACACTAGACCAAGGGGTATAAAAGACAGCACTATTGATCTACCACCATGTTACTGATAGATGTAAAAGTTTTTCAAAAGACATAGCAAACATGAAAATAAATACTCAATAGTCAGGCTGCCTTTGAACCCCCCAATAAGGCACCTCCCATGGAAAGTGGTGGAGGTGAAGCTTCAATTCCACTCACCCTTGTGAAACTTTCCTGTTCAGAAGAGAGTTTTCAGTGGTCCTAGTGATATTTTTAATTGCTTATGATAACAAGTAAATTGCTTACAGATGAAGAAAGAGGGGAGGGAAAGAAAGAAACATCTTTTGAAAATATTTATATATTTGAACAACATGGATTAATTTAAGTAGAGAAAAGAACATCAGAAAGACATATAAAGCGTTAAATTATATTCAAGTATGGATTAGCATTAGGAATCAAAGGAACGGATGGGATAGCTAGGGTATTGCATTGAATATACATTTGGCTTATGTTGACAAATTTTATGCTTGAGCAACATAGTTTTTACGAGAAACAACAAATGTTATTATGATCATTATGTTTTGGGGAAACTACAGACTCATAAACTAAGACTGTATGAAATATATGCCAAAGAACAAAGAGAACTGCTAACGGAACTAGGTCTCTTGAATCCCACTCTGTGTTTTTTTCTGTTGGACCTTATTGAATGAAGGATAAATCACAAGCACACATTTTAAGAAATCTGGTTTTTTGCTTTTTTATCAGACACTGTACTTTCTATTTTAGCCATAAATGGAAAAGAGGAAGCCTTTTTTGTTGAGCATATGTCTTTTTTTCCCACAAAGCTTTAGGAAAGTAACGGAAAGAAGTAGAATTAGTAAGGGACTTGCTGGAGTACCAGTATCTGTGAGTATTTCATACTTCTGGGTTATTTTTAAATTTGAGTGCAAAGCTTCAATAAAAGAAATGATATAATAAAGAAGGAGTCTAGAATGGATTGTGTATTATGAAGAGAAACAAAGCACCTCTAATGTGCCTATAGATAGTCTTGCTGCCCTGAGCAACGGGATTACATTAAGAAGACACCTGTTTGTTGGATTGCCTTGCTGATTATGTCTTTGCTCCTCAGACTGTCAGCTTTTGGTTCAGCTTTTTATTTGTGGCTCTCCATTCTGTTTGGTTGTAGCCTGAGCCTCAGCTGTCCCAGAGCTGCCTCTCCCAAAATTTACATTTGTGTTTCAGAGCTATCGTTCCCTCTCACCAGCTGTTTACCCCACCTAATTGTTCCTCTTTGTTTCCTGCATTCTCCTTTTGTCTATTTATGTATATTTTAATGCATGTAATTTTAGAATATGCTTGTAATGCTTTATCCCAGAAAGAAGGCATCCTAATTTTGAACCTCTTCTATCCATAGCTTGCCTTTTCCTTGACACCAGCAGAACCTCATTTATTTTTTTTTTCATGCTGTAAAGAAAGATTTGTAAAGCTTCTCTGGAGTTGTTGTTTTTCTCTGTGGAGGTTTTCATTATGTACCTATCTCAGCTTGGTACGAATTTCAGTGCAGTTCATTTCCCCCACCCACTGTTGTGCAAGCTTTGGGAGTTAGAGATAGGCATATTTTATAAATTAAAAAGAAATCAGTCAGTACATTGAAGCAATTAATGTAAATGAGTTCAACAGACAAATAGGCAGACAGAGTTCGCTGTGCTGTTTGTCTTTTCCTGCCCCCACAGCCTTAAGTGTAGTACAAGAGCTAAATGAACAGACTGAAAAATGGCCACATATCATGGGCCAGGTTCCAGCCCCAGTGACAGTGTTGTAAATTCAGAATAAGAACATAAAACCTGCTGTCCTGTGTGAGCATGAAAGTCCTTTTAGTCTTTTTAGCTCAGTCCTGGACAACAGTTGGCAAAAGCAGAGGCCTAGGACAAGACTAAGGCAGATAAATTGATATTTCTCCTGCTGTAGTCTGTGAACCAGAGGCTAATTTAATGGAGACAAAGATTGCAGGCAAAAATAGAGTTCAAGAGCCAGAAATAGACCTATCTTCCATGATCTAATACCGTCTTAAATCTGTGTATGTTTTTACAATGTCCCAGTGCAGTGAACTATATAACTTCAATATGTTTGAATGTAAAACCTCTTGCTTTCAACCAATTGCCTGTTCATTTCGCTTGATGCCCCTTCTTGTACTGCAAAACACAGGGACCGCGTTTTCCTGTCTGCTATTTTTGTGCTATTTGTGATTTTATGATGATTTCACTGATACCATTGGAGGCCCTTTCAAACTGGCATTGCAGTAAGGCAAGGTCAGAGTCTTGTTTTTAAGGAATGTGATTAATTCAAAAGCCCAGCTGCTACCTTTGTCAGGATAGTCTCCCTAAACTTCACTGTGTACAAGACAAAACCCCTTAGAGTCATACAATGTGCAGAGATAAGGGAAGGAGGTTAGGGGTATATAACCTGTGAGGTGCCTGAAGACATTGAATTTCAAACACATCACTATTTAAAATGTCCAGATGGCACAAAGCAAGGAGCCTGTTCCACAAGTATAGTTAGAACCAGAGGTATGTGCAGGTACTTAGAATTTGCAGCAACCCTTAAAGGCCTGAAAGGTTTCCACTGTTCAGAAACTGAGATGGAATTTGAGCCTGATCTTGGTAATTCATGACAGCTGTTGCCCTGATGTCTTTGCACTAGCCTTCACTGTCCTCAAGAACCATGACTATCCACAGTGCTGGCCCTATGGGATGCTCTAGGTTGCTTACATTTGTGGTTAGACTAACCCGATATTTAGGATTGCTCCAGACTGAAGCCTGTGTTTTCCAATGTCTATTCAAAAGGCCATTTAGTAGGTCTGACTTTACAGCAACCAGATCATCTCATCTTCAGCCATATCATTGTACCTGTCGTGGTGTTCTTTCGGCTACTCAGTCTTTGCTGCAGCAATCTGCCAGATGTCTCTCAGTTCCTACCCTGACGTGAATAGCTGACCATTCTGTATAGCTATGTAAGCGTTTAGGAGAAACCAGTCTCCTGGAATACGTGCTATAGAAGCTGATCCCAGAAGTATTATCTCCCCCACAGCAGCAGGTGTTGATAAGCAAGATATGAGTGAGTCTCTGGATATTGCCAAAAACAAAGATGGAGGGGCCCACAGTCTATCATCTCTGGACAGGATATAGATGGAGAATGTTGAAGCAGCAAACGTATAAACAAGAATATATACACATCCTCAACTTCATACTGCTCTCTTTTCCTTTGATTATGAATATGGCATGCCTGTGTGACTTAGCAACCTTCAGTTCATAACATTTGCAATACATTCACGGGGACTAGAGTATACAAGCAAGCATATTTAGCCCAGCAACCTACTGTACCCTTTCACTCAGAGAGAGAAGATGGACCAATACACATAAGAGCAATGAGTTCATCTCTTGTTTTCTGTGTAGAATAATTGCAAAATGGTTTTATGGGTTTTTGCATGCTACTAGTTGAATACAGTGCTTCACTGCAAAAAACAAAACAGTGATGGACTGAGGTGGACTCATCAGTGTTAAGCAACATGAGTACAGATCTAAAGGAACTTACTGTGATATCTTTGCGATGATGGTAGTGTTTTGTTTATTTAAATGAGTTCTTGGAGACAGCCTTTCTTCTTCTTCAGAAGGGATATTACCTCCTTAAACAAGGCTGTGAATGCATACTTCTGCTTCCTGAAGAGCCCACTCTAAGTTACAAAAGCAAAATAAAAATGTGGTCCTTGCGAAGACTGTTCAGAACTGTCATGGCACCATGGCTACTTTTCAGCAATTCAGAGATATTTGTCAGGAATTGAAGTTTGCTTCTAACATTAATCAGGACGTTGTAAAACTTGAGAGAAGCCACAAGGTTTGCACTGCAATAGTGCTGTTAGTGTTTTCCACCTGTCTTTTAGAAGAGAGAGGTAATGGAAGAGATCAGCCATGTGGCACATATTGGCTTGAACTAGCTATTCCTGCTTCCAAACCAGAACTAGTAACTGCAGGTTGAGTTGTTTGTTGGTTTGTTCGTTTGATGCTATTATTATGTCATCTGTTTTCTCTGATATTATTTCAGATCGTGTCTTCCCATTTTCTGAAGTCCCTTTTTTGAATGCATGTTTAAGCCGTTAGTTCCCATTTTGGAGACAACATGATATAAGCTCTTAGTAACTAACAAAAACACAGTTTAGGAAGAGCAGCAGATAATTTCTTCACCCTGTCCAATTGCACATCAACATTACATTAAATATCCCTTCATGATTCATTTTTTCCCTAGAAGAAAGCAGAGGCAGTAATGTCGAGATACTCAAGGTTCTTCTCATCCTTGGGCCCTGCTGCTGTCTGGGAATATATTTTTTAAGTTCTTAAATCTGGTTCTCCTTTAAATCATTTAGGGAATGTAATTTTGTAACAGGGAAAAGAATGAGAAATAATAAAACATAAACTACTACAAAATATTTAAATACATAAAAGTTATTTTTTATATTTTTAATCAATATGTTCTGATCTAACACACATGGGTCTGTTGCTATGGAGTGTGTGCATGTGTGTTTGAGAGATTGTTTTCTCTTTGATTCCTCTTAAACTTCACTAATCCAGTGCCTTCCCCTTTATCTGTAATGAAACTCTGTCTCCAAAGAGCTGACTGCACAAAACAGACAGGTCAACAACTCTTCGGTTTAGTGCTTAATACATAAAAATTGAATGAATACACCTGGAAACCCTAATTCTCAGTGAAAAAAAGATCTAAAAAAACCTGGCAGTTTATTTTGCCCAAGACAACTTAGAGTGACACATCTTCATGAGAGACAGTGACTCGTAGCTAGGGCTTGAATTGTTGGGGGGGATTATCTTATCTGTTAGTTGTATCAAGCTAAAACAGATGGAGGTGCAACCTTGAATGTCTTATTAAGTGCCAAAGTAATCACATCATGGGGAAAAAGGGGAGATGAAAAGTACTCACAGCAATTTTTACTCTTAGTCGGTTGGTGAGTTCTGGAAATAAAAGTTTGTATCTTGTATTGAAGGTCTCTCACAAGTTTCACAATTTATAGTACTATAGCTTCTGCCTTGTGATTTTAAAATATTTATGTTGACAAAATGTACTGAATCTGTTATTTTCTCAACCTCTCATTCAGCTGGTTTTTTTTTAAAAATCTCTTCACAGGATATTTTATTCTGTGTATTTTTTTTTTTACTTTCAGAATGTTACACTGAAAGATGCCAGAGTTAATGCTGCATTCGCCATGCATTCAGCTTGGAATTAGAATCCAAATGACTGGTAATACTAAAAAAAAAGAAAGAAATCAGAAATAGAGTACAATCACTGCTGTCTTCAGTGGAGAAGCTGGACAAAATATTTGAGATTACACTAAACCGTGAGGTCCATCATTTCTCTACTGGTGTTAGACAGACTGTATTTTTCAGTCTTAAACTAAAGAAATTTGTTATTTTTAGAACCACAGTGTAAATCAGGAAAAAACGCCACTCTGGGAGGCAGTGAGAGTCTCAGCTCCCAGCAATCTCAAAATCGGGAGGAGATAGGATGCCAGCATCATCTCCTCGTGACATCCCACCTCCGTGTGAGGTACAGTGCCCAAGATCAGGTGTAGTGGGATGCAGCGGCTGGATGATGCTTTCTTTCAGAGAGGTATTGAAGAGCGCTGTGTGTTCTCACTGTCCTCTGTGTGCTGGCTCTGTTATGCACCCCTTGAAAACCTCCCGCAAGATGTCTTGCAGGATCTACCACGCGATAGATTAACAAGTGTTCCAATAAGCAGGTAGATCACAATTTGTAATCCAAAGCAGTCACAACTTCCTTAACACACCAAATCTATTCAAAATATTTTCCCCATTGCCTCACAAATAGTCTAAGTGGAATCAATCATTTATGAGGAGCTAAATCTTTAATTTACAGCTCTCCCAAAAACACATTTATGCTGCCACAGGGTTCGAATGTAGTTAGCAGCCCACAGCTTTTCCTCCCCTAGGAGTAATAGTTGGGGCATTACTCACAAAAACTGAAGGGAAAAAGATTTTAAGAAGGAAGTAGGAAGAAGTTTCCTCCTGGAAGAGGGCCGCATGGAAATTGCTGTTTTCAGGAGCATGAGGCCTCTGTGCAGGAAGGGTGAGCAAAAAGAGTCTGCAAGTCAGCAGATGGCAAAAGCTCAAACTCGAAGAAAGCCACTTGACTGTTTTCAAAGGCAGACATGGTGGGAATTACAGAATAGAACAGGTAGCTTTGATATTTTGAGAGAAGGACTGAGGAGTCACTGGCTGTCACTCTGATTTCCTTGTGAGCATCAGAAACGACTGTGTCTGCTTAATCACAGTATCACAGTATCACAAGGTTGGAAAGGACCTCTGAGATCATCAAGTCCAACCTATAACCCAACACTAACACCAACCATCATCTAAACCATGGCACTCAGTGCCATCCAGTGCCAGCCTCATCCAGTTTCCCCTTAAACACCTCCAGAGTTGGTGACTCCACCACCTCCCTGGGCAGCGCATTCCAATGACCAATCACCCTTTCAGTGAAGAACTTTTTCCTAACATCAAGCCTAAACTTTCCCTGACGAAGCTTGAGTCCATGCCCTCTAGTTCTGTCATTTTTTTCAAGAGGGGAATGTCTGATTGCCCTTCCAAGCACTTATTTTGAGCATCAGCTGCTCTTGCAATAAAATATTAGCCATCTCTTTGGTTCCTATTTAAAGAGATGGAGGAAATGGGTTGAAGATTTAACCCTTTATTCTCTAAAGGTCTGCTGCTCTTTGATTACCACAGATTTGTTTATGGTTTTGTACTTTCCTTTTTCATTTGGTTATTTCTTGTCTTCCAATCAGAAAAAAATCGTCATACATCTACATGTATGAAACTCTCTACATATGCTGCTTTAAAGTCTTTTGCTGCATGAAATCACACTTTTTTAAAGCCATGACTAACAGGTGACATTGCCTTGCCAGGTGCGGATTTGCACAGTGGGAAGATGAGTTGTCAACTGCTAGTGACAGACATGGGAGAAAGGAAGAAGACCAAAACCACCGGAATATTGCAAAGGATAGATATCCCCAGGCCTTTCTTTGTGTCAGAGCAAGAACTTTTAGCTCTGAAAGAAAGAATGATTCTTTCCCTGAATATTTCATAGATAGATCTTCATTATGCGGTGACCCAGCTCTTCATGTTTCACCATCTAAACTCATTTCTCTTCAGTGATGTTATTTTGTATGTGTGTATGCAGATATGCATTTGTATACATGTATGCACTTGTAGACATCTTTTGTGAATAACTACTGTCCTGCCCAATCTTAAAGAAAAGAGTGTTCCTGTAACTACTATAACAAAAATACTGGTACACTGGCACTGACCAAGATTTTTACCTTGAAGTGTTAACATCAGAAAATTTCTTTGTTTTTGTTGTAATTTGATGTCTGCTTTTCTCCTGGCACAGCTGGCCAGTACTGGCAGCAGAAAGCCACAAGGAAAACGAGAACCTCTCTGCATGTGTTTTTGGTCCCCCCAAGGCTATAAATATAGTTTTACACAAGAGAATATTTACAGCAGGAGGGGCAGATTTTGATAATCATTTTACAGTACAGAGGTCAAAAGACTGACCAGATGGAAAGAGGAGAAAAGGGTTTACTTTCATTAGATCTGAGAATGAGATTCGGAATAGCTGATACAAGTCAAGGTAGTTTTAGGATGGACTTCCAGAAAAAGCTTTCTGAGTAGTGAGGTCCATGAAAATATGAAACAGCTGCATTGTGTTCATTGTTGTGCGGCTGCTGCTGTTTGAAATGTAGCTGGACAGAGATCTCAAGTGCATACTCTACAAAACAATATTTTGGCACTGGGATGGAGCAAAAGACATCGTAATATGTCTTTTTGTTTGTCTAATCTCTGTGGTTCCATGACTGATTAACAATCTTCTACCTGTTAGTCCCACATTCATCCTTATAAAATCCTGTGTTATAAAACTAATTTAAATCTGACTTAAGTGCAATTAGGTATGTGTGCTAGCAATGGTGGTGATGTAGCAACAACTGGCCCTGATATGTGAAAATGGAACTTTGAGACAGAAAGGTGAGGCAAGGTTTCATAACAAGCTCTTGGCAAGTTTTCCTCCCTGTAGTGCAGTCAATGCAGTCAGTACTCTGCAGCTTAAATTCTTTAAATCCTACATCCTAGATCCATGTTCCTACGAACATCCAGACACAGATGAAACTTGGCTCCCTTGAGGAGATTCATTGACCTGATTAGGGCTACTCCTGTGTAATAGTATAACCTTTCTGTTGCAAAGTTGGAAGACCTTGTACAGACATTAACTACGCGCTGCAAATCACAGAGATTGGCACAGTATGGCACAGAGCTGTGGTGTAGTAAATCAACATTTTCCGTTCAGGAAGAAAATGTTTTAGGTGGTTTTGCAAAGTGCTCACAAAGTTCCTTTTATTTCCAATTAAATTAAACAAAAAAATCCAAAAATTTAAACATCTGCCCCAAAACCTGATTTTGAATAAAGTTGTTTACATCAATTTTACTGGTGTTAGGTAGATATGTCTGTTTATGTATATTAAGTCATGAGGTCTAAAAGAAATGACTTTATGCCAATAATCTACCGGTATATAAAATGTATACTGGGAAACGCATAAGAGTCCAAAAATTTAATACTTCATTATCACTTTAGGAAGTAAGAACAGGAAATTCAGAAGAACTACAGCGCTGCTGTGAGTTTACACATGGAGAAAATTAGAAGACCCAAAGCCCAACTAGAACTTAATGTGGCTGCTACCATAAAAGCCAAAACAAAAATGTTTCTATAACAACAAAAGTGAGGCTAAGGAGAATCTCCCTCCTTTATTGGATGCAGAGGTGAATAACAGAGAGTGACAAAGGATGAGGAAAAGGCTGAAGCACTTAATGCCTTCTTTGCCTCAGTCCTTACTAGTAGGACCTGTTGCTCCCTAGATAACCATCCCCCTAAGCTGGAAGACAGGGACAGGGAGCAGGATGAAGCTCCTATCATACAAGAGGAAATATTTAGTGACCTGATGCTCCACCTAGACACACAAAAGTGTGTGGGACCAGGTGGGTTCCACTCAAGGGTTCTGAGGGATCTGGCAGAAGTATTCATCCGGCTTATTTTCCAGGATTTATCAACAGTGCTGCTAAACTGAGGAGGTCCCAGTTCACTGGAGGTTGGTAAATATGGTGCTTATCCACAAGAAGGAGCAGAAGGAGGATCTAGGGACCTACAGGCCTGTCAAACTTACCTTGGTTCCAGAGAAGGTTATGGAGCAGATGATCTTGAGTGCCGTGCCATCAAACGGCACATATAGGACAACCAGGTAATCTGGCCCAGTCAGCCTGGGTTTAGGAAAGACGGGTTCTGCCTGACTAACCAATTCTCCTTCTATGACAAGGTGACCTGCTTAGTGGATGCATGCAGTCTACCTAGACTTTAGTAAAGTCTTTGATGCTATTTCCCACAGCATTCTCCTGTAGAAACCGACTGCGGGGTGAAAAACTGGCTGGATGGCCAGGCCAAGAGAACTGTGGTTAATAGCGTTAAATCCAGTTGCTGGGCAGTCGCAGCTGATTTTTCCCAAGGCCCAGTGTTGGGACAGGTTCTGTTCAATATCTTTATCAATGATCTGGAAGAAGGGGTTGAATGCACCCTCAGCAAGTTTGCAGACAACACTAAGTTGTGAGGGAGTGTTGATTTGCTTGAGGGAAGGAAGGCATTACAGAGGGATCTGGACAGGCTGGATCAATAGGCTAAGGCCAATTCTATGAGACTCAACAAGGTCAAGTGCTGAGTCCTGCACTTGGATCACAACAACCCAAGCAACACTACAGGCTTGGGGATGAATGGATGGAAAGCTACTCAGCAGAAAAGAACTTGGGAGTGTTAGTTAAAAGTCAGCTGAATATGAGCCCGTAATGTGCCCAGGTGGCCAAGAAGACCAATAGCATCCTGTCTTGTACCAGAGATAGTGTGACCAAAAGGACTGAGAAAGTGATCACTCACCTGTATTCAGCACTGGTGAGGCTATGCCTTGAATACTCTGTTCACTTTGAGGCCTCTTACTACAAGAAAGACATTGAGGTGCTGGAGCACGTGTAAAGAAGGGCAACAAAGATGATGAGGGCTCTAGAGCACAGCTCTTATGAGAAGACTAGGGGAGACTGTATCACTCACTACAACTAGAGACTGAGAGTTGATTGTGGGTCTTTTCCCCCAAGGCACAAGTGACAGGGCAACAGGAAATGGCCTCAAGCTGTGCCAGGGATGTCTTACATTGGATATTAGGAAAAAATTCTGTACTGAAAGGGCTGTCAAGCATTGGAACAGGCTGTGTAAGAAAGTGGTTGAGTCACCATCCCTGGGGTTATTTAAAAGATATAGACATGGTGTTTAGGGACGTGGTTTACTTGTGAATTTGGCACTCTTAGGTTAATAGTTGTACTCAAAGATTCTAAAGGTCCCTTCCAACTTAAATGACTCTATGATTCTATGAAACTCTGCACTGCCAGTCTTGGAGAGATTTTTAGTAGAAAAATAGAAACCTTTGTCTTCATATTGTCTATGTTTAGAATTATTTAAGACTGTTATTTCCAGTGATTTTAACACTTGGCCAACACACATTGCTATCCAGATAGCTTCAGTAATGACTTTAGCTATCACAGCACCAGAATCAAGCCTGAAACTCAAGTCTAGTACTCCTTTATTGTGTCTTGTTTTCAGCCTAGTAGGAAAGTAAGTCCATCTCTGCATGGGCTCCTCTCAGCTTGATCACTTGCAGCAGAATCCTGTTCACATCTCTAGATTCACTACTCAAGCTTTACTGTTTAACAGGAGACCTTCCTCTATGGACAGTGCTCTGTACAAACAATTTCATCTCAGGATAGCGTTATATCTCATAATGCAAAAACGTCAATTTATCCACTGCTTTCTTGATTTCAGACAGTCTTTGTGCCTGTCAGTCACCTGCATACCCTGTTCTTGCTAAGGATTGGTGTAGTTTTTCAATTAGGGCTCTGAAGTACTGTTGATGAAAAGATCCCATTGACATCATGACAGTTGTTCAATAATACAAAGACAAAACAAGATTTTTTGCAGGTTTTGGAAGTATGAGTCTTATATTTTGGAAGCTGGAATAATGAAAGATGTTGTTTCAGTCACTCACTGCCCTGGGCAGCAGCAAGTCAGAAATGACAGTGCTCACCCTGCCAGACTTCCTTTGAAAACAGATTGCACAACAGCACCAATACCAGTTATAATGGAACTAACAACACGGATATCTGCTTGTGCAACAGTAACAACTAAAAAAATGTTTAACATTTTCTGCAGTGTCAGAACTTTTTGAGTCATCAAGAAAAATGAAAACAGTTCCTCTATTGAGGTCTCTGGAAATAAAGAAAAGTCCAAACCTGTAAGTGTCACAGCTGCCAATGCTTCTCTTCTTCATTCTCTCTTAATGACAGGCCTTAACCCTAAGAAAGAAGGAGGACAATCTTTTACTTTCCACTTTATCTCAGCCTAAAGGAGTTTGTATTTTTTATTTGGATGACTCAAAATGCACTTTTACAATAAAAGGGCTCTCCTTGGAAAGTCCCGCTGTTAGCCAGTTTCCCATGGTAAGTATGAAACATTTTTTTCTGTGCTCCTCCTTCAACTACCCTAACTGCCCAGTAAAAGGCCAAGATAATAAGATTCATTACTCTACTGTATTTAGAAATTTTCACAGGAAACAATTACTGTCAGAAATAACGAATGTTTCATATTTACAAATTCACTGTTGGTCCCTTCCCTCCCCACCCTTTTCATACTAGAGAAGACACATTTGCTCTGCTGATCTGTAGAACCAGCTTTTCTTTCATTTTCCAGCAGAGTAGTATCAACTAGGTTTATTTTTAGTTTAACCATTATATTATATTGTCAAAAGCTTTGTGTAGATATGGTTATATTAGGATGTAAAGTGTTTTTGGCAACATAACATATTCCACTTGGGAACTGGTATATTCTGTACCAGTAAAATTAATTCCTTTTCTTTTCTTTTCTTTTCTTTTCTTTTCTTTTCTTTTCTTTTCTTTTCTTTTCTTTTCTTTTCTTTTCTTTTCTTTTCTTTTCTTTTCTTTTCTTTTCTTTTCTTTTCTTTTCTTTTCTTTTCTTTTCTTTTCTTTTCTTTTCTTTTCTTTTCTTTTCTTTTCTTTTCTTTTCTTTTCTTTTCTTTTCTTTTCTTTTCTTTTCTTCTTTCTGACCCATAGAAGCTGCACCCACACAAGGATGGCCAGCCAGAACACTTGTATTGGTAAAATTTTCCTCAATCTGACCTAGTCTCCAAAACAGCATTGTATAAAAAATAGAGACAGAAGGGAGCAATCCTAAGAGAATGCCATAAAAATGTAGCTGAGTTCATTCTTATGTTAGAAGCACTGTGGTGGTGTGGTTCTGTCAAGTGCCAACTATTTCGAGATGGGTGGAGAAAACTGCAGGAGGAGATGACACACTTCAGCATTACTTAAATTCTACCTCTGGAAATAATTTACAGTTAAAACTGCTTTGAAAAAAAGAGTAGGGCCAAAGTATGGCTTGACTCCAGTTCTGAGGTGGTCAGGACCAGAAGCAAGGTGAGATGAAACAAAAGGACAAGCCCTCACGAGAGCAGATGATTAAGAGCAGAACCCTTTTTAGGCAAGCCAGGGAAGAAAAACAGATGTGTGCAATGCTGGCAAAGGGAGACAGGAGCTTAGCTGTGCTAGGCAGGTATGAACACACAGCTCTTTGAACACACATCTCTGTACTTGCTCCCAGCATACGTTGGATGAAAATCAAGATATTGGCTTTAATTTAAAAGCCATGACTGGCTCAGTTCCTGGTGATCTCCAGCATTGCGTCATCTTCTCTGGTTGTCTTTCACTGTTGGTCCCAAAGGCTAAACCCTAGCAAAGAAATAGCATATGCTCTTCTTGGGAAAAGGCTCTTTGTCTGGAATTTTCTCATTTCTCTACTGTAGTAATATGAAAAATAAAACAATGTTTTAGTTTTAAAATTTTTCATGTCCTTTCATGTGTTCATTTATGCACGTATTTAATTCTGTCTGTGTGATTTATTTTTCAAGGAATGGGTCTGGTATAGCCAAGGATGATCTCTGCTCTGAACCAAATACTTTGAATTATACCAGCTGTTACCAAAAACTTCTCTAAGCATTTCTAAGGCAGCCAGATATTGTGGTGAATGCCACAATCTAACCAAAATAAATAATGCCTACGTAGTATGTAACAAATAACCTGAGTATCTTCTGCTGGTGTATCATGACATTTGTAAGCTTATCCACTGGTTTAGAAAAATAAGGGATGATGTAAATATTTAGATACTGCACTTCCCTATATGAAAGAATAGAAAGCAAAACGTATACTGGAAATGTCAGAGTAGCCTTATATAAAACAAAAAGCAGGACTCTTTTACTATACATATATTTTCTCATTTAAACAGGAACACCAAAATTAACCAAGAATAATTCATTTATCTTCTGTTATTTTCTGAGTTTATGAGTACTTAGACTTTAACGATGTTCAATGAAAAGCCATACAGGGAATACAAAGTATACTTGCTTACTGTGTCTTAACTTTAAATGAAGAGAGTTATTGTCTTCACTACAGCAACAGAAATTTGTCCAGAAAGAACTTGAAGCCTTTACTATTAATGTCAAGTGCACTGTTTTTTTCCTTCCGGACTCATTTTACAGTCTCACAATGGTATTGGTAAATTGTATTGGTAAATCTTTTATTTTTGTAAAGAAAACCAAGAGTTTCCTACATATTAGAACAGTGTTTCTTTTATAAAAAAAAAAAAAAGAATTAAACAATAAAATCTTTGTCAAGGTCAGATTATCAAGTCAAGCTTATGAAAAAAATCACCTCGTGATTTTCAGCAGTGATAAAACAAGAGCCCAACTCGAGTTTTGCTTCTTTCTCTTAAAACCATCTGATTAAAAATAATTATAATGACGGAACACTCTGACATGCATCATAAGTTTGAAAACTAATTCATACTCTTCCATGTTGTCACATTAGTGACTAACTTCCTCTGTTGGCAGAATAAAATAAGGCTACAAAATTCCCTCTCCAACAAATGTTAGACATCTATTCAACATTAGGTATATTTAGGTGTTTTAAGAAAAATATCGTGTAATAGAAAAAGATTTTATCTTGGTATACCATTTCCTTTCTATTTTCCTGCTGCTCGATCTTAATAACTGAATTGTGGTATCCTTTTAACCCCTTATAAGCTGTATTGGATTTATAGTTAGTTCTTAGTTCCAAATAAAAATCAGTCAATTAGACAATACTTGGTAAAACGTCAGTTACTAATGGCTTCTGTAGATTCTTTTGATTTTACTTTTTTATTTTCACAGCTACTTAGAATTGGAAGGGATCTTAAATGTCATCTAATTCCAACCTGCCTGCCATGGGCAGGGGCACCTCCCACTATACCAGGCTGCTCAAGACCCCACCCAACCTGGTCTTGAACACTTCCAGGGAGGGGGCATCCACAGCTTCTCTGGCCAAACTGTTCAAGTGTCTCACCACCCTCATAATGAAGAATTCCTTCCTAATATCCAATCTAAATCTTCCCCCTTTCCAATTTAAAGCTGTTCCCCTTCATCTTACTTCTACTTACTCCTGTAAAAAGTCCCTTCCCAGCTTTCTTGTAGACTCCCCCTATTCCAAGCAGGTTTTATTTTTGTTGTTTTGTTTTTCCCCATCCCCTCTTTTACTTAAAGCTGTGTGCATACAGATGACAGCTATATTTTGATATCGATATCAATGGAAGGAAGATTTTACTTTTGCCAGTAAAACTGATAAGCAGTCATTTTAAATTGCCTAATTGTTTTCTAGACCATATTCAACATTATGGAAGTTGATCTTGTAGATCTACTCATGTGGTGATGTAACAATACAGTCTGCAAAGCAGAATTAACCTGATAGCTAAGCAATAAGCTTTTCTCTACTCCTGAAGACGCAGAGAAAGATAGCATTGATTTCAAATGTTTCTGAATTGGAATATGGGAATATTTTCAGGAAAATAGTGGGGGCAAACTTTACTTTGACAGAAATTAAATTTAGAAGTTCTAAGTTGGAAATACACACAGCACCTCTTCCTTCTGTCTTTATTCTTTGTCAAAAAAATTAAGACTATAAAAGTGTTTCAGACTGTTGAACCTCGTGGTTCTTGATTGTTGTGTATAGGAAAAAGAGTCTGCTTTTTTTGTAAGCAAGGATTCAAAATATAAAGAGCTTTAAATAATATTCTTCATACCGTAATTTTCCCCTAGGAATTAAAGACATTATTTTCCCATTCTCTCTGTTTTAAAGATAGTAGTATAGATAAATCGTATGCATATTTGAAACACACCAAACTGTTTTGCCTTGTTCTGCTCTATACAATATATATTAAGATGAATCTGAGGAAAGTAATATACCTTTGAGTTTGGGATAAATCTGATAATCTTCCATCTTCTAAATAAGTTTAGATTACAATAAGGATTTGATAGTACAAGATACTATGTATAGTAAGGTGTAAATACTTGAGAATGGTAACTAAATACAGCATTTTAGAATTATCATTGTGACCAACTGCCCATGAAATGCTTTTCATTTTAATGTATAGTGTGTCTGTATATAGTTCTAGGTCTGTATTTATATCTGCAGCCATATGCTGCTAGATTTCCAACTCCTGTTCAGACAAATTATTTCAGCTGCAGTTGCCAAAGCAAACAGAGCTCTTTTTTCTTCTCAAAAGCACCGAACACATAACACATGACGCACTTCATTCTTTCTTACGTGATAACTTTTAAAATAACAAGCTACTAATATGCACGATGTGTAAATGGGCACCAAAGTTAAAAACACAGGGTGAAGTAAGACATTTGTTACCGGTTATAGTTGGAGCAGCTGTTTCGGGAGCCCTTCTCAGAGAAAGCAAAAGACATATGTGCATGTCCTTTCATAAGTCATGAATTTTTCCTGAACCCTAGATTAGTCCAGAAGATGTAATTTCTCACTTCAGACTGTCTAGTGGCTCAGTCTGCTAGAAAGTTTTAAATAAATCACTAGAGGTTAATGTCTTCCTATCTCAAGATAGCTGGGAGAAAGTTTGTTGGTTTTATTCATCTTGCTGAGGTGTGTTCATTGGAGTGAGACTCTGAGCTGGATACTAACCCTTAAAGGAGAAGCTTCCAGTTTAATCAGGAATGTAAAAAGGTCAGAGATCAATTGCAAGGCAGGGAACAGCGATACGATCATTGATCATACCGTCAATACAGCACTAGACAAAGCTCCAGAAAGGTGTGTGCTATATCTCATTGAAATCTCATGTTCATCTGCTTCTTTGACAGCAAGTCTTTTTCAGTGGAGCAAATCTATACGTATTTTCCAGCCAGGAGTTATGAGTGGGAGTTTTGTCTGATTTCAACAAGTTAGTAATCTCTCTTTTGGCTGACAATGAGGCAATATGAATATTTTTTGCAAATATTTGTCTGGCAGGGACTCATTTATATTCCACTGTACAAAAATGTTTGAGGATAAATTAAGTACCATTGTCAGCACACTGTCATCAATGTGCTTCTTGCAGACTTACCTAAGTTATCAAGAAAAAGCATGATCGCCTCCTTTTTACCTGCATGCCCTTTGACATCTGGTAGCTGCTTGCATATGTCAACTAGAATTAAGTATGGAAAGGGACAATTTGTACCAAAAAGTTTGCAAAACAGATTCAGCAGTATAAGAGTCAATCTTTTTAAAGAGGAGATTTTTATCACTTAATTTTATGGTATAAAAATTGGAGATAAAGCTTAACTTAGTTCTCTAGACTCCACTGGATGATCGCAGCAATGTAATTGCTTTTAATATAGACCACAGAAATTTATACATAGCAATGTCCCTTGTCACAAACTGTCACCACTCTTTTTTCACGTTAAGATCAAACTCAGTACTTTATTTTTCAAAATACTTGGGTTGGGTAGTTTCCTACTTGGAAATGAAGCAAAGGACAGTATAGTAAATCTCAAAGGTTGTGCTATTCTGTGAATGCTGATAGTTTCTTAAAAGTTAACTAATATCTTACAGAGATTATATGAAATTGAGATATCTAATTTTGGAGTGTTCTCACCCTCTTTCACCGTTCATGGTAAATCAGGCCCTCTGTTTGATTCTGTTCACCTGAATGAGGTCAAAGAAAGCAATCATTAGTGAGAAAGTGTCCCTTGCTTCTGGCAATTATTTACTCATAGGCCAAAATAATTGAGTTCAGGTGATCAACAACAGCATGAAAAGTGTTTGCTGGTTTGTTGGGGTTTTTTTGAGTCCAGACAGTAGAGAAGGAAGGTTACTATTCTGAAGAAGAAAGCTTGGATCGGCTGTGCACCCACAGGCTGTATCCGCAAAAATACCCTCTCTCTCCAACTCTGAGTGGTTCGATAGAAGACCTAGTAGAGATAGAGATAGAGGTCTAATCTAATGTGGTCTTGTAGCTTCATCCGTAGTTGCTAAAGAGAGAAGGACTGCTCCAACAACTCTCCACACTGCTACAAGCATTCCACATTGGTGATCTGACTTGACCTATGGAGTTGGCTGATTTTTCTTTCCTCCTCCGGTTGTAGACAAAAACAAGATTCCTGTCTTGATACAGACATCATTACATAATTAAAGTTGGCTCAAATGCACTCTAGAGTTTGTTAGTGGAACCTGAGTTGTCCAATATAAAAGAAAGTGAAATGATGTACAATTAATGTGTCCCATGGTGTAGAGCAATGTCTCTGCCTTCCGTTGATTGCATTGAATAAACAGCAGTAAAACATTCGTCTTGGCAAGCCTATATTTTCTCTACCTTGTTGAAGTAAAGTTGTCAGTTGTCTATAAGGAAGTTTTCTAACCATTCACATAATTTCAATGTTTATGTGCAGGATTTCACAATTAGATTTGCTTTCATCTTTTTTCCAGTTGATATAAAGCGTAAATGTAACTAAATGAAGTTATTGACATGGTCAGAGAAACTGCATTGTAGAGCAAACCTATACATTCCTGAAAAAGAAGGATCCCTTAACAGAGGAAATTAAATGAGAAATCTATGACGTTTATTTTTAGCTACTCAGATGTAATTAAACCCAATCTTTTCATAATATTTCATAGTAAATCATACAGTAATGAATTATGTTGGTGTAAGAAAGTGCCATCATTCAAAATTAATTTTGTATCTCTAGGTTTCTTGTGCCATCTGAGTCCCCACATTACTTAAGCATTAGGGGAATGAATGTAGAAAGTGATTCAACTGTTGGTTAAAATACAGTGCTCATATGGAAAAAGCGGTAATTTCTTAACTTATTTGTTCCTTGTCTTTATACTGAATCATATGTTATTAGCATTAAATGACTTCTGAATGTGAGGTAGTCACATTTCTTCAATCAAATGTATGTAAAGGTATTAATTTTACAGTTCCCAGATGTGGTGAGTTTTAATCCTTAACTTGTCTTTCAGATTGGTCTTTTTATATCAAACTGCTATCAGATTTCACCAATCAAGAACAGAGAATGTGCTAAAGGAAGATATTGTTTGGTTCATTGTTTCTGCTGACTAAAATCATAGTGATAAATGTACTCTAAGTATTTACTAACTGCTGACAAAAATAGGTTTGCACTGCATGTTTTACCACAAAGTTATTGGTTCTGTTAGGCAGCTGGAGTCTATTTTGCCTGATGCAATATGAAATAAACAGTTAAATGAGTTAAAGAAGGTAAAGGCAGAATTCTCTGTTAGGATGTTGTCATCTGCCGTAATCAGCAGGGTTTGAAGAGCAAAATCTGAACTGCTCTGAAAATCTCAGTCAGAATCTTTTTTGTTTGTAACAATATACTGGGAAGACTCTTGAGATATGAGGAGGGTTTGTAGAGCTAGCAATTAGGAGAAAGACATCTTTTCCTTCCCATCTGACTGTATTTTAAAAGTAATAGAGTGACTGTAACCATAATGAAATATTCTTGTAGAGTCATTTCTATCCAGTCCTCTATTAAAACTTTACAAAGTGTATTAGTACATTTACTCTGGGTGGGAGGTTGTATTTTAATATTTTCACTCCATGTTTATTTGGGAATTCCAAAGTTTTCATGAAATGCTATAGTAATAGCTTACGAAAATCAAAAGGAATTCTTCTTCTTATTCTCATTTTGCCCGTGATTCCAGTGGCTGAGGCAAGGCATATCCTTTGCTTTTCGTTTAGCCTGCCTTTCCTGTAATTATGTCTTGCTTAAAGCACAGGCCTTTCAGGAACTGTAATTCTGAGAGGTCTTCTAGCCAGCAGCTGGGAGAACTGGTTCATTACAAAAGTGGGAATCAGCTGTAAAATCATAGGAATGCTGAAGGTTGGAAAAAGAGACGTCTGAAGGTCACACGGACCGACCTCTTGCTCAGAGTAGAACTAACTTCAAAGTTGATCAAGATATTTAGGGAACAGTCCTTTAAATTTTGAAAATCACCAACAGAGACTCAGCAGCCTTTCTGTGCTACTCGATCCAGTGCTTAGCCACTCTCCTTGTGGAAATTTTTCCTTGTTCATGGTCAATATGGTGACTATGACATCTAGTCTTTTCACCGTACACTTAAGTCTACAGCACCAAAGCATTGCACAGTCATGGTTTTCTCGTCACCTGGAGAATCAGTTCTGTTCCTGCCCTTTATACAATAGAAATCTGGATGTAAGCATGAGGCATACCTTAATCTTATCTTAATGTGGATCTCAATGGTATAAATCTAGAGCCTGTGAATTTCTCTGAACTGCTTGTCAAACTGGGTTACATAAAACTGTTTTCAGAGTTTTGGTGACACTCCCAGTAGAACGTAACATGAAAGGACAGAGTATCTCCTGAAACAGGCTAGCCTTTGTGGGAGCTCCATTTTCAATTTTCAAGGAGCCTGGGGTGAAGCACAGGGCCAGAAAAATGTTTTGCAAGTATTAACCAAAAAGTGTGTGAAGTGGTCATGGGAGGGATTTCATCAGTGGTGGAGCCTAAAGGCAGGATGCTCAACGTGGAGCTTGGATGGTGGGAGGGAGATGATGGTAATGGTGAGAGCCCCTCTGTAGCCAGAGAGCCTGGAAAGGAAAATAGCCTGTGAAGGAGTGAGGAGGGCACGTTTCTTACTGGAGAAGACAAGTACATCTTCAGGGAGGTTTTTGAATCCTATAATTATTTTGAGGGAAAGAACCATACTTTTTGTTCACATTTGGCTTTAAACTGAAATTTTCTTATGCTCCTTGGAAAATCCATCTGACTTGGGTGTGACTGAAGCAAACTGCCGACTCCAGAGGAGCTACCTTCAACAGGACAAAATTCTTTGTGGTGAAAGTTCCTCTGAGTAGTCTCCAAAGTTTTGCAAAGTTGCAAGTGTTCAGAGGTATCAAAGCAAATTGACCAGTCAGTGACAACAGCAGGAAGAGATATTTATATAGAGAAAACAGCCCGTAATCATCTCTTGCATGATACCACACTGACTAACTCCTTCTTTTGTGGTGCAGTGGCCATATCTCCAAGGAAATCCTTCTCCTTCTGTCTCACAGACAATGTAAGAGCTCTTTGCTAATCACCTTTTTCAAAATAAACCATTAATAAAAAGTTGCTTCTGTGTCTCCAGACCTTGTCATTATGGGTCCAGAAGGAGACTGCATATCTGAAAGGGCTGACAGGAAATCTTTAACCTCTCAGAGCTTTCTAAAACTGCATCTGTTATATTAATGACTGGTGGCTGTTAGTGGTTTGTGTAAAAATGACTAAACAGCCTCAGGTACTTTTGAAGATTGTAGCCCAGATAAAGGAGCTGCAACAGGTCTTTAATTGTCAGTCTTGCTATTTCTAGTAGTTTTAACTTGAATAAGAAGCAACTGAAGCAGTCTGTGGAAAGAAAATCCATTAATCTTATTTAACATGAAACAATCCAGCAGTTTTGCGTCTTTTAATGACAAAATAAAGATGTTCTCCCTTCAGGTGGAATTGTGGTTGTTAATAGGAGAGCATCTTCTTTTCTATCACCTCTAAACACATCTTTTTACCCACTGTTTAGCTAATCTTAGTACAGTTTTACTGCTACAAGTCACTTTGCAGTCCTCACAGGGCGTTCTCAGTTTGAGAATTCTTACTACATTGCTTCACTTTTTTTTCCTGATAAATATAAAACCTTGAATGAATCCTTGCCAGCTCGTTTACAAGTTTTAAATGTGCTGGAAGCACATCTTTTTCTTTGTTCTGTTTTTCCCCTTGACAACCAAAACCAACAATAAAAAAGTGCCCAAGAGTTATTTTAATTCTTTATAGTTATTATAATTGCAGTTTTCATGGGATTTCCCTGCTGTTTTTTGGAGCAGACAGTAGTTTCCATATTGAAGCAAGTCTGTGGTACATAGTAGGAGAGTGTGAAGTAGAACGGTAACAGTTTAAGTATAACCTAGATATTTATCAAAAAATATCATTTAATTGTATTAAAATTAATACCCTGTAGTAATGGTTATGATCTCCTGTTGAGAATTTAATTCCCACTTAAATTCACAGTACGAAGTACAAGGTAATACTAATTCAAAGTATAAAGAGGTTGATGACTACTGAATTTTTTAATAGAAACATCTATTATTCTTTTCAAACCTATGCTTTGTTTGTTTTTTATAAAAGTGAATGCTTTCAAAAATTCCTCTAGAGACCATCTGCTTTTTTAGGCTGATGGATATCTTTCAAAAGATAGATAGTATCTAATAGAATGATTAAAATTTCACACAAAGCCCACTGTATAACCTCTTGGTTGAAACGTTTAAGAATGGGAGAGGAGTCAGGTTGTTGTTATAATGGGTTGAATTTGAGAAAGTAATTCAGAATAGTAACCTGATAGATTTATAGAAATGCCACTTTTGGGTTTCTTGGTCATTGAGTTATTGAAGTTTAGAGAATCATAGCAAAAATATTTTAGTTCACATCACTGTAATACAACAGAAATTTATTATTTCTAGCAACATCTTAATTTGACAGTTATTAATAGATAGCTTTTTAAAAAGTAGCATTGGCCTGAAAAGCAAAGTTAGAACAGTGAATAATACAGTCTGGTTGAATTCTGATCGATTTTAAAATAATTAATTTTTCATAATTATTCTGTTATAATTATCCATTAAGTATGTGCTGGTTTGTTGTTTGTTTTTTTTTGTAGAAACTGTCAGCCCAAAAGGCCAAACTGTGCTTCTGTTATTTATGAATAGTGGTACTGTGGTAAACAACAAGAGAGATAAACGCACCTGTTGGGCAACTCACCTATTTTGCTAAAGAACTAAGGTTATTACCCCTCTTGCCCAAATCAGAAGAGGATGTCTGTTTTTACCTTCAGTTATACCAAGCAGTAGTGTCGTACATTGCTGTTCTATAACTGCTGCTCATGGAAAAAGTGCAGTTCATTAAGAAGGGCACGAAAAATTGCCTCAAAAACTGAAACTTCGTCATGAAACGCATTTCCAAAGGAGCCTGTACTAACCTCTACATCAGTCCCAAGTTATTTGCAGGTATGAAACTGCATTCAGCAAAGCCAGGACTAGACCAACTTAGTGCATAGGAATGGTTATATGTTTAATTTGATTCGTGTTCTGTAAAGTACACAAACGTAGATATTTTCCTCTTTGCTTTTTTTTTCAATAAGCAGTGGGAAAGTCATTTATATTTCAGTGGTAAAACAAGAGCACATTGACACTACTAGAATTGACAAGTCATATCTCTGGCTGAAGATTGGATGTGAGCCCTGATCTCACATCCTGTGAGATTACCTGGGAGTATTCCCACAGGCTCTGGGAGCATAGAATCAATCACTGTTACTATAATTAAAGGTAAAAGAGACATTTAATTCTGTGGAAACATGGAATTGCTTAAAAGTTGATTTAGTGGTGCAGGTCAAATGCCATGACAGGAACAATTCCTTTTAAAAAAGTACATCTCAAAGAACAAATCCTGCTCTCCAAATATTTCTATAAATGATATTTTATTTGTTTATGAGTGAGGTTTTATTATTATCCTGAAAAGAAATCTCAGGCACACATACTTCATGAGGTTTGTGTAGGTAATTTCATACATTTCTGGAAGTCAGACACTTTCAAACTGGATGCTGGAAGAATTTTAATGGAGCATGAATCATGGCAAGAAAATGCAGAAAGCAAAGAATACCAAATAAGCTGTAAATCATGTGAATAAGAAATGTACATTTATTCCAGATTCACTCAATGGCTGTTCAATTTTAGTTGATATATTGAGTTTGAGCTGAGTCTCCCAAATGAAAAATTAAGCCTCTACTGGTTAAGCTAAAAACTGTAGTCTCTTTCACTGGGACAGTAATAGGATCATATCCTTTGTGTTTCAGGCACAGGGGAGAATATGAGGGAAACTGATCTCTACAGAGGTTTTTGTTCTGTGGAGGAGATTATTCACACAGTGTTTGCTGGGAACAGCCTACTGGCTGGAACTGCTGGGAGGTCATGTAGGTTTCTAGTTCAATGTTCCTGTTCCAGATTACCAAAGTGGTAAAGCAATTGGTCTTTAATTGGATCCATGAATGATAATCTCCAAGGGACATTATATTGCCTGGTGATCCCAGAGTCCTTGGCACCTGGATGCTTCTATTCCTCTCTCCAGTGTACTCTGCAGACATTAGGAAGAGCCAGTTTCACCTTTGATCAGCTGGAGACTCTTTAACGTGAGGAACAGAAGACATCCTTGGAAGCTGGAACTGTCACTGCTAAATACCAAATCATCTGATCATCTGATGAGTTACAATGCAGAGCTTCTCTGAACAGGCATATTTTTAGTTGTTCTTTCCAACTGTGGTGAAATTATGCTATGAACAAGCATTACTTAATCAGGTTTGATTATAGCCACAGCACAATTTAGTCTCTTTTATATACTGCGGCCTAGTCTAGACTACTAGCTCACACAATATTAATTCAATGCAGATTAAAAGCATATTGTTGGAAAACACTGAAAGCAACCCTTGTTTATACTCCACTCCTACTAAAACTGAAATTAAAATGTCTATTCTTCATCTACTGAATAGTCACTTCAATAGCATTCATTTAAAATCGCCTATAAAGTCTTAGATTGACATTTTACAATTGTAGGTTAAAGACAAAGGATTTGAATTATGCGGTTTTCCTGAACTGAGAAACAATTGCATAACATTTTTCTTGGGATAGAAAGTAAAGACATTAATAGATTCTCCTTGCATTTGTCATGATTTTGTTATTTTCCTATGAATATACTAGGAAGCAAGGTAACAGTAAGGGTGAATTTAATATAAATCCAGAGCATATGAATGAGAAAATGATTCTGAATTCTAAACAAATAATATCCATACAGCGAACATGATTCTTCAAGAACAGAGACCAGTGCATTTTACCCTGTGAGACAGATTATGTATTTATTCTTATCTGAAAGCTGAAGGCCTCTTTGCCAGAACAAATTATTCATTGAGTCATCTGCATTCAGTCTTACAGGGCTTTGGCCTAAGAGAATGAATCTAGTTCCCATAGAAATCACTGATTCTGAATTATTCCTTCTGTCTGATATTTCCTTGCACGACAGTATAGAAGAGCTTCTTTAAGAATGAGAGAAACCTATGACAGAATTTTTAGTGAGCCAGAGAAAAGAGAAGAAAATCGTTCTATGGGTTTGGGGGGGGGGTGGTGTGGGGGGAGCTGGGGTTTTTTTGAGTTGGTTTGTTGGGGTATTTTAGGATAGGCAGTTGCTAAACATAACTTGCCAAGGAGTAAAAATCCACTTCATTAGGTAGTTTTAAGAGTATGTGTTATGCATTTTATGAACAGGATTAAACATATCTCAGCAGCAAATCTGCTGACTCAGGATAAGAAGAGAGCAAGAGGATCCCATAGAGTTCCTTGTGAGGGGAAACAGAGTTTGGGAAGGCTCATACAGCATTGGTTCTTCTAGGAATGCAGAACACAATCCAATTCTCCATCCACAAATATATTGATGATAACCGCATTAGAAAACTTGTTTTGTATTGCCAAAATAATGAATAAGGTCTTAAAAAGGACTGAGGTTTGACTCAGTCATCAAGTCATGAGACATTTTTCAACATTAGTTTTTTTTTCTTCCTCCTTTTTTTCCATAGCTCTTTCACCTACATGTTCAAAGGTTTCTTTTGCTATGTTGGAGGCTAGAATCTTGCTTCTGGAAAACAGAAAGAGCATATCAAAATGCCTAAATACAAATAAGACCATTTTAAGAAGATGAAACAGTGGGTGACGCTATTCTGATGACTATAAACAATTTTCTGTGGTTCTCTTGCATGTCAAAGAAGAGACTGGAGTCAATTTAACAGTAGTCTACATCATATACAGTAGAAGATCTCTGATAGCGAAGAGCTTTGTAACAGCAGAACAAAAAGGTATGGTTAAATAGCTGGAATATGGAATTAAGCAAATTCAAGTAAGAAATGACCCTACAGTGTGGCAATTTCTCTGTCATGTGAAAACCTAATAATATCTAGGTTTACGTATACGTGATAGTGGAAAGCTAATTTTAAGGGCTTGACTCTAACACGGATAATGGTCCCAAAATTTGGACCTGCAGCTTCCCTCTGATTTTAAAATCTAAGATGAAATGAAAGATCTGAAAACCTCTCTTTCTGAACTGTTTGGGCTATCCACCTCACTGTTGTGGCATATCTTTTGACACAATATATTAAATGCTCTTGTGGTTTTTACCACACGTGTTCTTTACTGATTTTGTTCTTAAAACCACAGTTTCTGGCAACATGTGCTTATGTAAGAACATTATTTGCTGTTAAAACAACTAGTTAATGATTTTTGAGACAATATGGTTGTTATAAAAGAAACAGTCTATGTTACACTGTGACACATTTCTAAATACCTTTTTATTTTTCTCTAAAAGAGTTTTTATTAAACAGCACAAAAATTGAAACAATCACACATTAGAACATATTTTTAAAAATTTCCGTAATACTTCCTAAATTTTTAGGTGAATTAGGTTTATTGGAAAGCAATGAATATTTGTAATTTTTTCCACCATATTTCTTTTTTTTCTTAATACCACCTTATTATTTAACTCCCTCAAGATTTTCTGAATTTCAGTTATATGCAGGAAATTGTAATACATAAGAATAAACATATACAAATCTCTGTATTTGTAAGAAAAAGGATACTTCTAAGAAGAGTGATCCAGGAGAGGTGTATTTCAATCTTGTATAGATTTTCCTCCTATTTCAATATTTCACTTGTTATCTGATTACAGTCTATTTTTTTCTGTTCTTCAATAAATCATGAAGTCAATATTTCCTTCTCTTTAATCTTCTTAGTTCAACAATGTTTTCTAGTTTGTGCAATGTTTTCTTATTTTCAGGTGGGGTGTTAAAATAAACTTACAGTTTCCCAGTGTCATTAGAGATTTTATTTTTTCTTAGAATTTTATTAACTCTAATTCTCCTTTCAGTTAATATAAATCAAATTTTCAGCTGGTGTTAGCCAGTTTAAACTGATTAAGCTTTGCAGATTTATGCAGCTGAAATTTAAGTTCATAGTTTCAAGAGGTTACATTAAATGGTAATATATAAAATCAGCTGCCTGTGCCTCCGAAAATTAATCCACATACACTGCGTTTTGAATGATCACCATCTATGCTGGTAGGAAAGGGGCAAGCCCAAGTAAATGCACACATATCTAATCTTTTAGATAGGTCTTGTAATGTTAGAATCTCAAGGGGACTTTTCCACCAAGGACCACCCTACACCAAGTGAAATAAAATTCTGCTTCCTTGGGCTGAACATGTTGAGTAGGTCAAATACAGGTGCTTGCATGACCATGTTTGGTCTTACAGGATGATGGTTTAAACCGTGAGGTCCTACTCTACAATTTCTGATTTTGGTAGTATTCAGCAATAAAAACCCCTGTGAATAAATTTACTATGAAAACTATAGACTAAATATTTTACTTTCATAGCAGAAATTGTGCGCATATTTGTTCTTAAAACTTAACATAGTATTACTTTCTGAAGGTTTCGTGAACTAGATATTCGGTCATAAATTCTTGTTAGAGTTAATGTTGAATAAGATGGTTGGTTGGTACACAGATTGAGAGAAGAATATACAACCATTCAACATAAAGACAAAAAAATGAAAAGGACTTTTAACATAGCATGAGCTCAAAAACTACTGCTTACCATTGTGATACTGGAACACTACACATATAATTATGTTCAGTAGTTGCTTTAAAAAGGGAGAGAAAGAGACACTACAGGTCTGTGGGCAGAATTTATTACATGCACAAATGTGAATATTTTGATGGTAGTCAACAAAGCAGTCAGAGGTCTAGAAGTTAAACATTTAAACCTGCAATTAAATGCAGAGATTTGAATGTGGATTCATAATTAGTTTCATTTGCAAGGCTGCTTGCCCTCAAACAACCATTGTTTGTTTATTAAAGATTTAGACATTTAGACATTTTCCCCACAAATTATGTAAGCCTTCATTGTTCTGTGGCCACAGCAACAGAAAACACTACATCATATTATTCTAAACGCTAATTTTTAATTGTTTTTCTGAAACAAGATCTTGCCAAAATATTTCTCTTCGATGAGGTTAAAGCTAAACAAGAAATGTCAGACTGCACCAGTTTAGCAGATGTAGAAATGTACTCATCAAGGTTTGCGTTTCTGAATCAATAGCAGATATATTCATATGCATATCTGTCCTTCGATGTATATTCATTCCCCAACCTAGAATTGTATTTCTATTTGCAGATGTATAATTATTGTCTATTGCACTGAGAAAGGGGGCAATTATAGCCCAACTGGAAATCACAAATATGTCAGCTTGAGGCTTTCGCTTTATTTGGCTAAATATTTCACCTGTCAGCAGGCTTCCACGCCACCAGTGTCACAGGGATCACTGTGACAACACGGCAGACCTGACCAGCAAATGTCACCTGCATCCTTGTATCCTCATGTAGGATCATGTGAGACAAAGTCAGCACTGAGAACAAGGATTATTCAGTAAGCTTTTTAGGAGAAGGCTGACAGCATGCAAATCGAGGGATTAGTAAGACAAATGAATGAACGTACAGTGATTAAGCACACTCCCGCCTGCACCTGTGGATAAATAAGGAATCAACTTTTTAGGTACACACCACTTTGGCATCTGCATGAATTTGTGCAGGAAAAAGAGTAAAGGTAGGGAAATACTTTGCACTATCCTGCTGTTTTCCTGAACTATATCACAGAGGTTTGCCAAATAAAGGAATGGAAGGCTCTGTTGGAGATGGTGATATTGGAAGGAAAGAACAGCTGAGAGAATGACTGCCAAGTGCAATGGGATGGTGTAAATTATTTTATAAATATATATATTCAAATGTGTATATATCTATATGAGAACATGTTACAAAGATCTAATATGATGAGTTGAACACATTTGCCATTATTCAGCTCAATTTGATTAAGACCTGCCTTATAAGAAGCCAGATGCAAGTGCAGAATGTGAATAAAACATGTTGATATTCAGGATTTCCTTTGTAACACACAATGTTGGGTGGCTGCCAGACTGTCTCTTTTCATACAGCAGGATTTTGTATCTGGGCAGAGGCTTATGTGACATTGTGGGAACTTAACACTTACAAGTCTTTCAGATCATTGTTTCAAACTGGTATTTCCACAAGCTGTTACATTTTTTGGTAACTGCAGACAATTTGTGCTCAAAAAGGACAGTTATCGTCTCCTGCCTCTGCAACATCAAAGGCAGGCTGGTAATGAGGTAGTAGTGAGCAGTGCTGTAACTAATTGCTTAAGATTGAGGGTAGTAATAATGGCAAGGTGTAATGAGCTGACTGGCAGCCATCTTGGAACACATCCTGTCCCTTTGGCAGTGTGTACCCCAAAGAGCCAAGCCCCAACAGGTACCCACCGGATCTGTCTGCTTAGGGAGGTCATCAACTGGTTGGGGAGTCTGAGGCATTACTCTTTTTTCAGATTAGCTCATAACTGTTAACATACCCCACTCTCAGAGGACCTCCTAAAATCGGTTGGCACGGAGCTCAAGGTAGTAACTCACAGACAAGAGGGAAAAGAAAGGCAGTTGGGATGTTCAAGTGGTGACATGGGGCCACTGATGACACAAACAGCATAAGTTCAGGCAACAAAACAGCCAATCCTTATGGCAAAAGAGAAGGCAAAATGAGAAGGCAAAAGTAGCTTCAAGAACTCATGAAAAATCAACTTAGTATTCACTCCAAAAGCATTAGAAGCCACTGCTTTAGCTGTTGGATGTTTCATTCCAGGATATGAGTTGTGAACAAGATGTTGTGGTCTGCAAAGCTTTAAGCAGTTCCAGCCAACAAAGTGGCTTCTTTAGGACAAATGAGAAAAGAAAGAGAAGGCGTGTAATAGTAATAAGAGTTTCTGAAGAAACATCAAATGGGTTTTTTTAGGATATTTGCTCTTTGTTTTGTAAGCATTCAACAAATAAAAACATTTTGGAAAGCAACTCACACTTCCATTTTACAGCTATGCAGCATCTTATAAGCTGGCTTTATGCTTTTGGATTCCTAAAAGGTTGTTCATCTGCATCTGTGTGAATTTGGTGAATTAACTGAAGTGCTTTAAACCACAAGACTGTGGAAAAAATTAAGAACAGTGTTTCTCCTAGGAAAAAAAAGGCATATACCAATAATCGTTATTACTTAAAATTTTGAACTTCATTTTCTCTGAATAAACACAAAAAAGATTCTATGAAGACATTTAATCAGACACTGATTCATCTGTACATTCTCTGGTTCATCTTCCTTCTCCAGAGTATCACTGATTAAAAGACAAGAGGTTATCAGTGTAGTACGGATATGATGGATCAGGAACATCAGAATAAGTTTCTTAAAAACTCGCTGTATCTTTTGAGCTGTTTAAGAGCATTGTGCAAGCAGTCCTCCTGTTTGTGCATTGCGAAGAACATATCCATTGCTCAAGTAATAATCAAACTAAGTTTAATGAGTGTCGTAGACAGATTTTCCTTTTCAGGATAATTAAAAACTTTTGTTTAAAGCATATGTGATGCATAAGGTTTTCAATATGATTTATTCTGATCTGAAAATGCAATAATATTCAGCATTGGACCTGCCAATGTCAGCAATAGACAACAATTCTCAGCACAGAGAAAACCTTGTTTGTGCAAATTATCAGTTTTAACAACAAACCCTGCCCTTCAGGTTACCAGTCCCGTCACTTCCTTCCCTTTTTGATATATCCATGGCAGCTTAAATTTTCCATTATTTGCTTTAGCTGCTTCTGAACGTGCTGATCATCAGTGAAAATGCCAAAATCTGTCATTTTAGTTGCCACAGACGGAACTTCTCAACCGAAGTGCAAACTGAACTCATAGCAGGCTTAATAACAGTTGGCCCAACTCCTTCAGATTTTTTGGAGAAGCAATGATAGTGGGAACGTCAGCCCACATCCACTTTCAGAGTTGTTTCCTCAGAAGTTACTAAACTGCTTCAGAAACTTGTTACTCTGATGTCTTTAAGCATGGTGTGCAATTTACAGTAGAAATAGTTGTAGACAGAACCCTACAAATAACAAGTGGCTTGGGAAAACTCCTACATTATCTCAAATCACAGAGTATCATTACCAGATTATTTGTTGGAAATAATAAAGTAAAACCTTGGAAAAAAAGGAGAAATAGTTACATGCTGTGTAGAAACCTGAGATCAATGCAAGAAAGAGTATTCCTGTCCAACGACCACGGGGCTAAACCCAGGCACAGTGCGCACCACCACGTAAGGTTAACCTATGGTAAATACCTGACAGCTTGTCTTTCTTACTCTCTGGCAACACTTGTACAACTTGTCATGCCGGTGGAGGCATACTGAATTGAGCAAAACTAGTTGAAACCAAACATGCAGAGAAACATATTTGTCATTGCACTTAAGCTGACAGCTGTAGCAATTTTCTCTGAGCAGACATACACAGCTTGATGACAAAGAGGGAAGCTTTTGTGGATTCCTAATTGCAGAGTTCTGTTGTAAAGGCCACCGATAATGGGCCTCTGATTTTTAGAAGGATTAGGAAACAATCAAAACCAGGTGGTTTGTTTGGATTTAATATGCATGAGTCATTAGCGATTTCTAACAGAATTAGGGAACAAGCTTTTCAGATTTTTCAAGAAGAAGCAGAAATTATTATGAACTTAAATGAAAGATAAAATATAATAGAAAAGGTTCACTACTTTACAAGTAATATAGGTAGAAGTCATTAAAATCAGTAGCAACTGTGGGAGTAAGTCATCATATTCACAACATTTATCTGATCACTGTGGCTTTGACAGCAATATTAAAGGTTACTTATGAGTTGAAAGGTTATTCTGATCTACTTGGATGATCTCACACTGAAAGCTCACACTGTTAAAAACATTACAAAGGGTTAACTATCCATGTAGATGCCTTCAAGTTCACAGCAAACACCAGGCAAGTCAAATTAGCTTAACCTGTGACAAACAAGTACTGACTTTGCATTTGTTCTGAGTGACCTTGGACTGTTACCACAATAGGTAATGCATACTGACTGGCTGTTCAGCAGGAACTTGTGTGTGGCTAAACAGGGGCATTAAAATGTTTTGCTGGAAATATCTGTATCTAGGCATTACTGAAAGAACAGTGAGAATCCGTTCATAATCTTCACTTTACTGTCAGCAGAAACCATTTCTAACGTAAAATTTTAATTATAGTTAAAAGATATATATAGAAATTCTCTTTGACAATTCAATAAACAACTTATTTATGTTTCAGATACTTGTATATGTATGGTCTCAGTTTTCTTTCAATTGCAGCTATCATGGAGTTCCTTTACTCCTTAGAGCTTACTAATGATTCCACTGATCCATTACTAGATTTTTGTTTTGTTTCTCTTCACCTCTAAATTCATCCAGGGTTTTAGAGCAATTTCTTTTCTCTCACTCCTTGCTAAAGCTCTCTCATTTTGATTTCCACTGCAGTCACACTGCCATTTCACCCTTTTTTAGTAAGTTTTTTCTGATTTGCCTTGCAGAATTGCCTTGTTGTTTTGACAATGTCACTGATGGTAATGTATTTGCAAAGTCATTTTCTCTTGTAGTGTTTAAAGGTCTCTACTGTCTCCTTTCCCTATTCTTAATGCTCTGTTTGCTCCTTTAGGGAGCTTACATCATTCTTTTTTTTTGTTGCACAGTGCATTCCCACTATAGCTTCTCCCTGGGGAAAATCAACCTATAACACGTTTTCACTTTCCATTTTCTGCTGATGAATGAAAAGCCTACCTTTCCCAACTCATATCATAACTTGTTATCATGACATTACCTCTGCTTGCCAGCTCCAACAAAAAAAATTTAGCAAGACAAAATTAAACTCCTAGTTCAGGTACTGAGGATGGATATTTTTCCCCCATTGTGAAATATCTTTGAAGATACTGGATTCCCTTCACACTATAGGTGACAGCTCTTGGACTGAAAAGCCATCTTTAATGTCTGCAATTAAAATCTGAGAGAATGCCTTGCATATTTTTGGCATCCTGTGTTGAACTATGCACCTATTCTTCCCAACAGAGGTGTCAAAAATGCAAGAGGCTTATCAGCTCACGGGAGCTGTAGCCCAGACAGAAAAAACATGGAAAAACAGGAAAATAAAGTCTATCTCCCTGTCATTTGGGATTAAACCCACAATTGTCAGTACAGTAATCAGAAAACATTTGTTACCAAGAATTTTATCTTCTGCAGGCTTGGTTACAGTAATCACTTCATCTTCACTTCTGCTTAGAGAGCATAGATTACTCCCTCCTTTCACAATGTCACTCAGTTCTCTTATTCTGCACCTTCAGCACTCAAACACCAGTTTCATAAATTAATTTCAAGCTGTCTAAGAAACTTTTAAGGGAATCTTACTTGTCAATTTGGATTTTTGAATGACTTCTTGGTTTGGTTAGCAATGCTGTCCTGTGGGTATTGTGCGTCCCTCCTAATGAGTCAGTGAATCCAGTCTTTCAAATCTTCTCCTCAAGATATTCCCTCCAAATTCAAGTTGTTTAACAGGAACACAGACTAAGTGTCACTGTCTTCCTTTTCTTTTCTCTTTTTCTTTTTTTTCTTTTTTTTTTTTTAATTAGCGTAAGGTATACTACTTGTTAAATGGCATTTTGTAAGGATTATTGATGAAATACTGTTTGAATATGAGGGAGGTAAAGCGACCCAAAGAAGTAGATATATAGTCAGACTGAAGGGTGGTGGATATATTGAGTAAGAAAATGTTTTTATTATAAAGACTGTTTTAACAATTAAACCTTATTTTAATATATTTAATAATAACAATATTTGAAAGTCATTAACAGAATTTATGTTGATTGTTTCCTATCTTTCATGAAAAATGTACTTGTACTACAAACTGGCAGTGAGATAGTAGAATAAGTCTGTTATAAGAAATCAATGTGCTTTTTTAAGGCATCATTACAATATTATTTTGCATGTTTTCTCGTGTAACTTTAGTAAATTAAATTTTTAGAAACCCCTGAAAAACACATTTTTTTTTCCACAAACAGCAAGCCAGAGTAGTTTGTGATGGATTGAGCAATACTGGATAAAAAAAAAAGCAGGAAGACAACACTTAAAAAAAGCTTTAGATGAATAGATCATTAATATAGCGTATCCATATAACATTAGCTTTACACAACCTGTCAGCTTTCAGTTTGATGCATCTTCCAGATGTACCAAACTCACAGAACATAAATCTTCTGTGAAACCTAAATTAAGACAACAATATGTGACATAATCGCTTTGGTAAATTGTTTCTTTTCACAGAGTGGTTTCTGGAATTGTGAGGATTAGTCCTTTGCATTAGACATCAAAGAGGCTGGTACAGACAAAAAAAGATAAACTCTGACCCTCATGAGTTTGTTCACGTCACTTCCACCCATTTAAATTCCAGTTAGGTTGATCAGAAGGGAGCAAGAAAAGCTTTAAATTGCATTATTAACAATAGGTTCAATCTTAAACTCTTGATAAAATCAATTTATCTCGGGTAAAATCGTAATAGGTATTGCCTGTGTTTGTCTGACAGGAAACATGTCATTGGTAATGCTTTGTGTTGCCTTTAATGAGTCTGATTGTCATCTTCCAGCAGGGAGAGTACAAAAGGCACTTGCAGGTCTGGGTGAATGTGATCACTTATCGATCAAGTTGTCAGGCCTTTCAAGCACTCAGGAACAACCTAACAAGTACATAAAGTCAGTGTGTTCTCGTATTTATAGGCAGGCTCCCCAGACTAGTCAGCTGATGGAAAATTTTGACCGAATAAGTTACACACAAAATATAATTTCCCAATTTGCCTATCCTAAACTGTTTGTGTTTAAAAGCAATCAAGATGCTGAATAGAATGTGTGATAGCGAAATTTTTTTCATCGTTTTGGCGAGATTTATCTCTGGGTAGATCTTCAGCCTACCCACTTTTTTTCCACCCTACAGGAAAATTATTTGTTAATTTTTATTTATTATTCGTTTTTAGTTCCTATTCCCCGTTCACTGGGAGGCAACTCCCTTTTGACAATGATCTTTGCTACTGTTCAGATGAGGCTGTCCTAGAAAAACAGTAAGCAGGCAAGTAGAGTGCGTCATCTTCCCTAAGAAAGCTGCATTCTTACATGTGAACTCTTTGTAGTCCAAATTGCATTCCTGGGAATGGAGCAATGATAAAGGAAGGAAAATAACACCAGAGAGAAGGTACAGCAGTGGGAACCCTCTACCACCTCCAGCTCAGCCTACTCTGGCAGCTGATGGGGGTTTGTAGGCTGACAAAAGCACAGTTGAGCCAAAGTTAGTGAAAGGCGTTGGAGGTATTTGGAATGTAATAAACATTTAAGTTCTGTGTCATGCCCTGAAGCAGGTTTCTTTCTGACACTTAAAATAGTTAATTTTTTTTTGTGTGATGCAACACATTTTCATTTCTATTTTTTGATTGCTGTTTTCTGCTTTCCTTCACTCATTCTGTATCCACGCTTTATAATTCATCCACTAGATTTCCATTCACATCCTACCCTTCCCTCATTTCATTATTATCCACAGGGAGTCACTTTTTCCTTACTACCTTTCACTCTCTATCTTCTTTCTTCATTTATTCGTCTTATTTGTAGTCCCTAAACTCACAGAGGAATAAAACCAATATAATTCAGGCCAACATTAAAAAAAAAAATCACTTCTTCAATTTAAATATATTTTTTTCTGCTGTTTTTGATACAGATGAATAGAATTCATGCTTGGACATGAAATATATTACCAAGTTTGAAAGTAACAATATTTTTTTTTTTAATCGTCTTCGACTTTGTGTCAGTGCCTCTGTCATTCCTGCACTTTTGCTCTACAAGCTTATTCCACTGTTATGCCTTTGGAGTCAGATTAGTTTTCAGTCTCTTTCAGTAGAATTTGATCAGTTAAAACTTTGCCATAGCTGCAATAGCACAAACACCACAATGGGCAAGGTCACTATAGTTGAAAGTAATAACAAAAAAGTTTAGATTCATGTATCGGGTGGGGATAATAAGCATACTGCTAGGGAAAATCTTTTTCCAGCCTACACGTTGCTTGTAAAGTCCCTCTCCAGAAGCCTCCTGGTTTAGCCCTCCTCTCTCTGAGCTGTGAAACAGAATTTCAGGAGATCTTCAAGTCATCTCACAGTGCAAAACCAGAAACCCTCAAATTCTGCACTCTTCACACAAAGATATAACTCCTGTTCCAATTCAGGGAGCAATTTTCATGGATATAAGACTGAAGTTGTCCCAAGTTCTACATGTCTGAATTTTAGAAGACAACACAGTATTTCACAGACTGCTGTATCCACAGACAGCATATATAATTAACAATGTTGTTTGAAATTTACGCTGGGCTGATAGTAATGCAACCGTAGTGGATTTAAACTTTTTAAAGTAAATTTGAAGAGTTCCAAGATGTTCTTGGCAATGATGCGGCTGTGACTGTAGAGTTCTTATCTGATGATTAATGAGAACTCTAAATTAAAACTCTTAGTTACTTCTCTTTGTTATAACAGGTAGATGAATGCTCAGTAGAAGTAGTTGGTGGGGGAGAAAAAGCAATCCCTAAAGATGCTAGGATTAACTCATGGGTGATTGTTTAGAATCAGAATGTTCCAGGGCATATTGCTCCCCAGCCTTTACTGGAAAGAGCTGAATCTTGCACAAACAGCACATTTCACTTCAATTACTGACACTTTGGTAAAAGCAAGAATGACATCTTGTGTTTTAGGTTGCCATGACCAACATAAAAAAGCAGCATCTAATTGCAGATGCATAGCGAGGTTTCTGATGAATTGTGTGCAGTATAATGTTAGCACAAAGGAAAACACTTGTCATCAGTATCATTGATTTGCTGAAGTACATCATAAGTGCTTTTCTTCCTTCCTTGATCTTTCCTACGCAGTGGTGTCTGTATCTGTCACATCCTCTTCCCCTGTATTTTCTGATTATCACATGAGGCTTTTTGAGTTTCTGTGACTTCCAACCTGAAATGAGTCTTTAATCTAGAGTACTATTGTTTTGAAGCTGAACTCATAGATCAATCCTAAACAAAAAGTATCCAAAACTACTGGGTAAAAAATAGTTTAAAACAAGATATATTCATGGCTTTTTATCTTATTTCATCTTTGTTAGCATCGCAGAGAACTAGGTAAAAAGAGTTTTGCACAAGAAGAAGGTTCTTACCCCCAAATCTGGTTTTTTGCATTTACAATCAATACATTACCTTCACTCTTCCTCAGCTTACCTTTAGACACAGTATTTCTGTTGATCAGTTTTTCTTCAATAGCTCCAGTAAATGGTGGGATAAGAAAAGGAGCACAGCATATCTAAAAAGTGGTGTCCTCACTGACCTAGTTTTACATGTAGTTTTAAAGGCAACACAGAGAGGAGCATCGTGCCATAAGCTCCTGCCTAGTCTGTTAAAACTTCTCCCTCCCACAGCAGACAGCTATAAACTGGGGAATGGCTATGTTCTTTATTTCCTCTCAACAGACATCTCTAAATCAAACTCAAGAGGTACCATCTCCCCCATTTTCATATTACCCGAAAGGTTGGATCTTTTAATAGCCTTAACCACTCCAGATCCTCTTCAAATTACTGAAAAAAATATTGGGGAAATGCCTTATTTTTTTTCCTCTATAAATAGACTGTAATTACCAGATACACAGATTGGGAATATATCTGCTAAAAGACTGCTAACAAACTCTATTTCTTACAAGTTGGAAATCTCATGTTAACACTAGGATCCTGTGTGTTTTGACTTTGAAATTCTGGTGTTAGAATTCTTTATCTTCCAACTAATTTTTAAATTATTTTTTAATGTGTTCTAATTATTTCTCTAAGATTCCAGTAGTTATGTACAGGAATCAGAATTTATTACAGTACAGAACATGAGCTACCATTTGAATTTTAAAACCATTTTAAATTACAAACACAGTTTGAACCTAAATAAAAAAATAGAATCTAGTCATATAGGTTACAATTTCCTGTGTATTTTAAAATATTAGAATGGTGACATAATCCGGGGAACTCTGAAACCACATCAATTATTTTGCTTCTGGCACTGCACCTGCATAATGAGAGAGTGAAGGTCTTGATGATTTTTGAAACTTGTTTCAGTGAATAGTCACGAATGCATTGTATTGTTCTGCAGACAGATGGAAAGCAAGCAATGTCTCAGAATTCAAAAATTACTTTATTGAATCTTGGCTAATATTTTGCTTTGTTTGTTTCTTTTTTAGTTTGACATACACTTACATACCAAAAAGACAGTATTTTTTTCTAAAGAGCTATATACAGTTACATCCTTCTTTCTATATGGAGTTTGGCTTCCCCTGAGGAATTGAAAGCAGAATGTGATATATACTATCTGAAAGGGCATATTTTAATATCTGCAATTTTATTGTTTATTAGGTTTCAAGAAGACTCCTTGCCCAAATAAGTTAATGAATGCAAACATTTTGACACTCTCCAAAGACTTTTATTTGCATCAGAGCAGTGTTTCTAAAAATTATCCCCAGTATAGATTTTCTTAAGAAAAAAACAAAGGCCAGAGCTGACAGAGTGAAATTAATATTCTTATCGGCAAATTGTGATTTATATTCTGCATAACACGAGTTCTTAACAGCAGATTATTAAAACTCTGCATCACTAAATACAGACACATAACTTAAAGAAACATCTGTGCATCATTTCATTGTCCAAAAATTATCAAAAATCACACAATACTGATTGACAAAACTACTTTTGAGCAAAATCATTGCAGCCTTCATTGCAGCCTTCAACTTCACTAAATACTTTGCATGGTCGTTTACACCAGTACAAGACAGCTGTTACAATCTGACATCTGTGCATTCGTCAAAGGTCAGTAGTTCAGTGGAAAAAACTGGACTAAACTCTAGCTGCCCTCGAGGTGAACATGGGGTTTGTCTGGCGAGATCCCTGTAGGGGTTAATGAGGTGTACACATGTCCAAGGATACCCTCACTTAATGCAGGTGGAATTTTCTGCTGGAGCAACTTTTCATGTTTCTGACGGATTAAGATAGTGGGATATCTTTCCAAAGAACATTCTCCAGTTCCAGTGTTGTTATATAAAATACATGGATTTCTTGGTATGAATCACTTTTCTGTCTCACAAAATCCTGTGAGTTTCTGAATAGAGAGAGATTTTTCTTCCTTAACTAGTTCTCTCTTTTTTTTAACTCTACTAATGTAGATTTAGCACAAAAATTATAATTAAATTAAGCAAATGGGAAGCTCTACAGGACATTCTGTATTTTAAAAGTGAGACCTAGTTTAGATTTTTTTACTTATAAGAAAGAATTCTTTCTTCTTCCCTAAAAAAATGCTACCTATTTTCTCCACTCAAAATTAATTTTTATAGCCAACTTACAAACCGTGGAAGTTGTTAGAAGTACTGACTGATCTTTAACTGAAAGCAGAACAAATGGCTTATCTGTAATAATGAAAAAATTTTAAAGCTCTTCCAATGAACATGCAAGTGATTTGTTTTAGGTATGTAATCATCAGGCATGAATTGAATAGATTTAAATTGATCAGGCTTTTAATAGTGGCGTTTTTAGTTTAATTAACACCTACAATAACTGTTTGTTCTACATCAAATGCTATCCAGTGCTTTGAACAGGATGTAAGCAATGTCTTTCAAACATTGTAGCTGGTTTTTATTGTTGCTACACTTGCTGTCTTTCATTTTAATGCCTCTCTGTGGCCTCGTTCTCTTCTCCCTGTGTTCATTTTTGTTGGTTTGCAGAAAGAATCCAAACTTTTATTAACAAGAAATGAAAAATGAGCTAAGTGATCCTTTTGAGTTCAAGCCTAAAGATTCAGATCCAATATAAGAACTCCCCATAGGAACAGGGATATTCAGATCTATGGGCTGTGAATAAGATTCATTGTTATTTTGGGGACAGTTCATTTGGAGGACAGTTTGTGTAATTTAGCATATCTGTCCTGTTCTCAATAGAGTTCTGGTTACTTATCTCAAATGGAATGACAGAAGTCTCATATTGTATATGTTGATGGATCAACATCAGAGCACCTGATTTTTATCTGTCTGCCTCTGGGAAGAGAGTTCAGATGAGCTAAATTACTAAGGATTGCAACCCTAAGCTGTCTGTGTGTGTCAAACTCTTCTTCTAGTCCAGGTCTTACACGTTTCCTTTCACAATCAATGGGGAGAAATAACCATTACAGAAACAGGGATATTTTAGGGTATGATTCATCTGGACTATTTTAGATGCAAAGTTTAGGATGAAATTAATTGGATCCTATAACTATAAAGGGAATTTAGACATTTAGTTTACGCATATATTTCTATAGTTTATCAGGTAGCTTAATCAGGTAGACTTCAAATTTTGCTTTAGGTGCTTATAAGCTATTTGCAGTATAGACTTAGGCTTTTTGTATTTACTGAATGTCAACAAATAGATTTTCAGATGCATTTCAATCCATCAAAGTAGTGTTAGATTCCCATTGTGATGTTCAGGCACTTGAAGGTGAATTAGCACCTAGATTTCTGGGGTGCTCTTGATAGCATCATGCCTGCATTGCCAGATACACAAATACATTTGAAAGTTGAGACCTAAGTTTCCAATTTACTTTCAAAAGTAAGATGTGTCTGATACAAAATTTTATTCCAACTTCTGCTATTTGTCTTTCCTTTCATTTAAATATTTTATACACCATCTACCACTAAAACACAATTAGAGAGACATAAAAACAGTAACTGTCAGCAGTTACATACAGATTTATACTTTTTGTGTGACTGACTACAGAATGAAGTAGGATAACAAAATATCTTTCTTCTCAACCACTCTTACAGCCTTGTATGAAGGGTACAAGAAGTGCACAGTGTCAATCAACAATTCTGTAATACAGTAGAGTAGTCCAAGAGTCAGTGTTAGAGCTGGCCTTCATTTAGTGTTCAAAATGAACACACAATTCCTGTCATTGCCTTGTTGTCGTTGACATCAACAATTTTAATAATACTCTCTTGTAAACTTTAATTCAGTATTATTAAAACAAATGTACTAAGTTGAGGTTTTGAGATATTGTGCTGAGACAGATCTGATTTGTAAAAATCCATTGAACTAGTTAATCATTATATGTAATTATTAAATATAATCAATATAACAGAGACTGGTCCACCTGACTGTCTTAAGACTTCTAAGCATGACCTACTACAAGATAGAATTAAATATACCTGGTCTCTCAAAATGAAAAATGTTCTGGTTTCTAAGCTAAATATACTTCCCATTATTCTGTAATGAGCATTCTGATAAATTGCTCTTATATTTCTCTGTTCATATATCTCTGGTGTGTTGGGGATTTGACTTGTGCCTTTTGAATAGGAATTGACTTTGCAGTCTGAAATATATTTTAGAGGTATTAGACTTGAAAAAAATAATATCCTTTATTTAAATTGGTTGCAATATGTGAAAAAGTCTAGATAGCCAGGCTGGCATCTGCAATATTCTTTAATATGTAGTGGCAAAGGTAACATAAGTTACTACAGGAAACATAAGTTACTATTTCTTGGTTTAGAAGATGAACAAAACCAGTCTTAGAATAGCAGAAATATAGGTGTGATTTCTGGTAGCGGGTACAATTTGCTGTGATCACATGCATAGAGTCATTTCAAAGCTGAGGCCAGTCTTACTTTGCTTTATACTGAACGAGCACAAATTGCTCCTTACCTTGATCCTTTCTACATGTTTCTGTTCTTTTGGCTTAGAAAATTTCCTTTTTGAATCATGAAGAATAAAGGCAAAGAAATTAGGAAAAGCAAAAGAAAAGCATGAAATAGCCAGTGTGATATTGATATTTTTTTGTACCTATAAATGTCTCTTTCCCTTGCTCTTTTCCTAGGTCTGCCTGTCTTTACTAGAGATATCATTCATAAGCTCTGAACTTGCTTGAACTCTGATGAAAACCTGCTGCCCACTGAAGTGTTTTTGCAGGACAAGTCCCCCAGTAAAAGCGGAGATACTTGAGTTTTGTGAGTGGGCTCTTACGAATGTGCTTCTCTTGACATGGCCTAATGAATAGCCATTGAAGCTTAGAACAGATTTTTCCTCCTGCGTCATCACAGTAATTGGACAGTAGTAGTAGCTATGATGCAGATCTTTTAGTATCGTGCAAATGTGATTGCTGAAAGCTTTTGAATTGGAAGTACTTTGTGTTGCTTGGAAATACTTTGTCTTATAATTCCTGGGCTCCAAGTGTTTTGGAATAGAGATGTGTTCTCACTCCACTGGAGAAGGACAGATCTTCTGTGAGGTTTTCCCCTATCTTTGAAGCATGCGAAAGAAAAGTATCTCATGAAGTTGTGTTATTTCACTGCCCTTTACTGAGAAAGAGGAAAATTTTAATTTTTTTTCCTTTAAAAGACATGAAGAAGTGAGGTCCAACTTCAGACAATCATAAATTAGTATTTATATACAAGTCTCCTAACCAAATGCCCTTACTCTTTTTCTAGCTTCTATTTCAATATGATCTGTTTCCTGCTCTTCCTCTCCCTTATCCTTTCTTTGACAAGAATGGATAAAAAAAAAAAGTGGTTTTTATCTAATGCACATTGACAGTGCATTTTCACTCACAGTGATTCTCCAATTATAAATGCTTTATCAAAAAGTATACTTTAAGTGTGATAATCTTGCTATAACCTTATTCATCTGGAAAGGAAGATTTAGCTAAACAGAAAAAAACAGAAACTGATGTTATCAGAAACACTATCGGACTAGGGCCTCTGCTGACTTGTATGCAGAATTGTTTTTAACATAATTACAATATTCTCAGGGCAAATAAGGAGATTTGTAGAAAAACTTACATTTATAAGAATATAACCATAAGCAGCCATTCCTATAACCATGAGAAAAAATAATTTTGATTTTCCAATTTACCATGTGGATATTCTATCTGCCTAGGGAAGAAAGGGAATAGAAAATGCTGCAGGACAGTGTTGAATGTGCCCATGGGACCATACTGTACTCTGAGGTGTAGGGCAAAAGGTTACTTTGGTATTAAAACAGAAAGATTAGAAAATGTGGAGAAAGTTATTTTCGCGGAAAGGGAAGAGTGGAGCAGATGTCCCCAAAGCAATGAAGCCTTGCTATGAAGACATGTATTATTGGTTCTAATCTAAAACACAAACAGGAATTCCTCTGAAAGTTTGATAAGTGTCATCTTGAGAGGTTGTGGGCACATTATGAATAAGAGTCATTGTGAGGATGGTAAACAGGAGTCTTTTGATTTTAAATTGAGATAGGTTCAAACTGCTGAGAATTTATCTGTATCTCTATAAGCAAACACATCCAGTTTAACTATGTGCTATTCGTAAGTTGTCTGCAGTATGCACAAATATTTTAAAACCACTTCAGCTATCAAGTAGTACATAACTTGCTCCTTGTACAGAGTTGAATTTCTTATCCTAGGCTCAAAACATCTTGCCCTGTTTTCCTGAATTAACCACAAGGTCATCTTTTCTCCTGACCACAAAATTATTTTTCTGGTCTCATATAGATATTTCAAGTCTTGTTCAATTATGACTTAGATGTGTGCTCTCTGAAGTATGCAGCTGAAAGAATTTGATATATTACTTCCCATCAATCAGAGAATAATACCTCATCAACACTGGCAGGAGAAAAGAAGTAAGAACCTCCTTCATTTGTTTTAGTATGAAGTCCAGAACTTCGTCTAAATTAAGGTCCTATGACATTTTTAGTTTTTGCTACTTGTCTTTACACTGAAGCAGTTAAGTATGTTCAGACACTGCAACTTACAGCCAGAGGCAGGTGTCTGTAGGAAAAATTCTTTAAACTGCTACAACAATTTGTGAAGCAAATGTATGCCAAAATCCTATACCAAGGCATACATCCCTCTATTTATGCAGTTGGAGGCAGTCTGAAAAAGGCTGGAGAGAAGTCTCTGGGGAGACCTTAAAGCAGCCTCCCAGGACTGAAAGGGGCTCCAAGAACACAGAGCAGCAGCTTGCATTCAGCATTTTCTGTTTGGGCTAATTGAAGAGAGAGAGAATGAACACGAAATCTTACAAATCTCTGCCAAGGTCAGTAGATGTGGTGGGAAATGTTCATACCTTCCCCTAATGTCCTTCCAAAGCCATAGAGCAAACAAAGGCACACAGTGCAGGTTCTGTACGTCAGTTGCGGAATCCAGCCTTAATAGCTGTAAAGCTTTCCATGCATAAATGGTGCCAAACAGAGTAAAATATTAATGCGTGTTGCTGTGAATAATCCAGAAATGTCATCCTGTAACCTAAGAAAGTGGCTTCTCGGTTGTTTCCTGGCCTTCTGTAGCATCTGAACCATTTCTGTGCCACATAAAAGAGATGAAGTGTTGCTGTGTGATCTCTGACTCCATGTTTTCTGCCTCATGGCACAAGCTTCACAGGGTGCATTGCTATGCAAAACAGTTTTGTGATGAAATGCCTTTATTACATAGACATTACTGATGTCATATTATCTTTAAAAAATAACTGTGTTGTGTTGTCTATGATTTTCAAGCTGAGAGAATTTCTGGGGCGTGTTCATTCCCCACGGTGCTACAACTTTCAGCCCGAGAAATGCTGTAAAATGGAAATTTTAAAAGGATTCCTGAGATATTTTAGAAGCACTTGGTTTTGAAAAGTGATGTTAACAAGCTTGGTGGTGTTGTCTTAGTCAAATAACAGCTGTACGGCTCAAAACCAGTTACCAAAGAGGTCAAAGCCATCCTTCTCTCAGGTGGTGGAGGTGGTGTGTGAGTGAAATCTTCTCCTTGTCCCTGTGCAATAATGAAACTAGGACTTCTCTTTATTACAACTTTCATTTCTTTGGAATGCAGAGTCACCTGTTGCACCACATACTGACACATAAGAAGGACAGTATGCCAGCATGACTATTTATGGCTTTCTCAGTAAAAATCCTTAATCAAAAGGTTGTCTGTTTCTTTGGAAAAGATGCTTTGCCTCAGATTTGTCGAATGTTGTCAAAGCTGCTCTACCCCGGAGATGACAGTCTATGTCCTTAGAGAAGAGCTGCTCTCCTGCTGGACAATGACTTGAGAGGAGGGTCTCTATCATACCGCTTCTTCACAACAGTAAATGGTGGATAAAAAGGAAGAGAGATAGCAAAGATGGAGAAGATTTTAGACAATCTGAGCCTTTAGACTGAGCTTCATGTTGCAAATTATCTGGAAAATGGTGTGTGGATGGGTGTTTAAGCTGAAATCAAAATGTGTCCTACCCTTGAGACTCAATACCTGTTCCCTCAGAAATTTGTTCTTAGCCAAGGCAGACATATTTTTCTCTCTGGAGGTGATGTTTCCTCTCACAGTAGCTCTGTGATGAATCTTTACCTGTGCTTGCCACTGGGTTTTCCATCACTGTCACACTGAGTAATCTTCATGAGTTGATTGCACATGTCTTCACTCCTCTCTTCTCCTTCCTTTCTTTTCATTCTTTATCTCACAGGTTAGCAATTTCTGTAGAGGGTAAGGGACATTCTGAAGCTTCTTGGTTCGCAAAAAGCAGCTGCCATCACACTTCCACTTCCTTGTGCAGGAGAAAAAGGTTTCTATTTCTTCACTGGTGTTGTTCCTTTGTTCCCATGACTGTAGGAGGATCCTCTGAAGAAAGAGGAAGGAAGGTCAGTAGCTACAGCTGGTCAGACATTTTCCAGAAGAACTTGGAAGTCTTTCTCTGTTCATCAATGAAAGGTTAATGGAAATCACAAAATTTCTAAATCTATGTCATGTCCTGCCAGCTCACCTTCCTTGCTGTTCTTCACCCACACGGTTGTTTGACAGGGAACTGAGAGCCTGTCAGCACTGCCTGTCCAACATGGGGACTCTAAAACCTGAACAAGTCTAGGGTGGGAAATAACTCCCACTCGCCATGATATCTTGTCTTGCTTTTACAGGATTTAAAATTCCTTTCCTGACAAACTATAGTCTCATCTACAGGTTTGCAGCTACTTTGAGATTTAAAATCATACCCAATTTTCATTGGTTCTTTCTGTTTCTCAAATGCTATGTCTTCCTCCACATGTGTCTTATTAAATCAAAGGAAGGACAGCATTTCTTCTTTCTTTCCTGCTCCTGACTGCCAGTAAAAGCAACTGCAGGCCCCCTTCCAGCCTTCAGATTCTCAGCAGGCAGTTGCACCAAGCAATAGGTGTATACAAGTGCTGTCCCCAGGATATTCATTCAAAGTATTATCAGAATTCTGTTACAGGGATTCAGATAAATCAATTACATTCCTGTATTTATTTAGTTAAGGAAAAATGGTGTCAATCTCATTTTCAGAGCACTAAAGGTCGGAAGACTTTTTTTTGTAAAAAGTTTCTATTTTACAACAGAAAGGTAGCAAGTTATTTTAGGTTATATAGACTATTTATATCTGTTTGTTTCATTAGTTCTTTTAGCACAGCTTTGTGAGCAATGTGATTTCATCACTTGGATATAAAGCTTGAGTTCAGTTTATTTTTAAAGTATATGAATACTCTAGAGATACATCAAAGAAAATTTTCCTTGCAAATGATTTGGGTAGCTTGTGCTTCAAAAACATCTCAAAAAGAAGGTTATTTTATACTAAAACATCCAAACAAAAATTAGTAAAAGATCTGAAAATGTTCAGACATTAATCCACATTTCTTATGTACCTTAAACAGTCCTCAAATATTCAGGCTACTTTGCCTCCAGGATATCCACTCCTGATAAAATAAAATGTGACCAGATGCCCTGCCACATTCATACATTTAAGAAGTAAATAAACAAGATCTCAGTAGCTCTTTTGCAGTTGGCGAGGGAATGAATTTCCAGCTGATTGCTTTCTTCTAACAGCTGAATAAATACATTCCTGGTACCATAATACCTTCAGAAAAGAAAATAATTATGCAGTAACTCAAGACCCAAATATACTTCTCCTGCTGTTGTTTATCTAAAAGCAGGTGGGATATGGCCCAGGTACGCCTCAAGAATTTTATGAGATCCTAGATGACAATAGATGAGGGATCTAAGCCAAGGAAAAAAAACTCTTTCACGGGGAGCTGAAATTGAGATATTCCCTTTCGATTGCAACATATTGTAGGTGACTAATTTAATGGGACAGAACTGGAAACAGAAAATGAAATTCAATATATGAAGCTTATAGAAAACAACCAAGACTTTTAAAGATGGAGTTCTGAGACAAGGTTTCTTTTTAGACATCATACTTCCTCAACAATAGATTTTTGTTGTCATTCCTTTTTTACCTGGGGTTTGGACCTCTAGCTTTTCAAGTTTTCCAAAGTGCATCATTATATTTATTCTTTAATATCTCTTCAATCAGTCATAATATCACTGCTGCAGTATTAGACATCATTTTCTGAACAAAATGATAAGGAATGCAATCACTCATCTTTACAGTAATTCTGAGTGAAGAGATCACTTTCCTTTTCTGCATGCAATGACAAAGCTGTGCAATATATACAGTGTGAATTTTAGCGCTTCTTTACAGTGTAGTTACCTAGATTTACAGTTCATTCTTTAGAGGCATAAATGTGAGCTAGTCTGGGTGGAGAAACGTAGAGTAAGTCCTTCTAGTACTACAGCTGGCAACACTGTGTTTATCATTCTTCTGCTGTACCTGAGCTAATTTGACTTTGCTGAAGTCACAAAGCTCTGATAAGGGGATACACTTTGGCATTCACTTCATCAAGATCCAGGGTTTTCTTGCAAAACCCTTTTCTGAGACAGTTATCCTGGATGTGGGAAGGTAAAGAGAAGTTTCTTTACTAATTTATGGAACTGGGTTGCTGATTTTTATTTTCTCTTTCTTTATTGTGCCCACAGTCTGTGACAGCCACAAGTGAAAACCCCCTGCTAAATAAGTATTACCGAGTTCTGGTGAGTCACTTTTTCTTTTCACACATCCAGCAGGAGAGTACACCTTATGGGAAGTGCTGTGCTCATGCTAGGGAGCGTGTCAAGCATGTCCAGACTCTGAGGCACTCATGTTCATGTCAAGTATGGCCAGACTGAGGGACACATAGTGAACAAAGAGCCCCTCACAAGACAACTGATGCCTAGAGACTTTCTAAACAATACTGTTACCATTAACCACCCTTACTCAGGACTTCTTTCAGACATTTCTATTTGTCTTATTGTGGTTTCCTTTTCATATCTTTCTTAGTATTTCCCAGAAAGAAGTATTGTAACCCTCCACCCATTCACTGCCATTCATACTGACTAGAGTAAATATGCCTGACCAAGGCTGAGTGAAATCAGTCTTAGTGAGACCTAAAATAGCTAAAGTGTATCCATCCTACTTAATGTAAGACATCTAACGGTAATATATTTAAATTTCAGCTAACTGTTGAGCAATGAGCAGCAGCACCAGATAGTATTTCAACTTATGTTAAAGTGTGTGTCCATGAATTATTTGGAAAAATGACCTTCAAGAACTGTCTGGTTCTGTCCATTGATCACAGAGGAAGCCAAGGTTTAGGCTTAGGCAGTTGATGGATAAATGCTTGAAGTTGAATACAGTAAATCACACTGGTGGTAATCACATCCAGATGATCTAGTTTTATAGGCCATTGCCAAAAATGTAAGCACCTGCCCTCAGCATAGTGAGTCAGCCCACCTAAGATAGCAATGGGGAAGCTAGTCATCCTATATATAGATGTATATATAGGCATAGTGTGAAAACTCAGCACCTCTGAAGAATGATTCATAAGACTAAGTGTGTTTTCCTGCCTCAGTTAATAATGGGCCTTAAATACCCCTGCAGACTGGCCCAGTGCACAGGAAGCAAGGAGATGCCCTTAGCCAGCTAGTGTGAAAATCTAGGTGATGCTGCCCAAATTGACAAAGATAAGGCTTCTTTTGAAGAAAAGGCATCCTCTTGCATAGTAGTCTCACAACAGGAGATGAGAAGACTAAGTTCTAAGCTTTTTCAATTTGAACAAGTTTAAACGCACAAATCTAGGGTCATAGACCCTTAACTGTAACTCACAAATAAATAGAGAGATTCCTCATCAGTAAGTGATAGAGCTATTCATACTCTTACTGATTTTCTTTCTCTCCCGGTTAGAAAATGATACACTTAAAGAAGAAGGTCAGACAGTTTTGTAGTCCCAGTCTTCTGCACAGACTTTCCATTCAGGACAATGGATCTTAGAAGTTATTAAGGTTTGGTAAGTGATTTTGATCACTTACCACTGAATTTGTCTCATAGGTCTTATGTTTCAAAAAGAAATTAAATGAAACATGCAAAAAGACTCTTCAAGCTCTGCTCTTCTGCTCAAAATGGACAATGTGTAGGTATCTTTCTGAGGCGTTCTTAAACGACATCATACAGGTAAATAAATGTGAATGAAGAAACCCACTCTAATAAATTCTTAGGGACAGATGATAATGTCAGGAAATAAGTACTTCAAAGGAAGTACATAATGAAACAATTTAATTCTGGTGTGGTTTGTTTTAAGTTGGACATTAACTAACAAAGTAAAAGGCATTCAGAAATTTTCTATGCTAGCAAGACAGAGTGCAAGGCAGCTTTACATACCCATGTTTAAAACTAGACTTCCTGTACTGTGGATATAGCATACCACATAGTGGATCCATTATTACACTGATTTACTTTGAAAAAAAATAAATCACTTATTTAATCAGATATTAGAAGTCAATGGCTGAGAAACAGCAAGCATAGATGACAATTAACTTAGGCAGTATTGCCAAAACATGCAAATTATGCTACTCTTACCAAAAAAACTGACCTTTTTGAAATATCTGAGGGGTGTATGACCTTCCTATAACTTGTTCACATACATGCAGATGTATCTTTCACATGGCAAGTTAATGGATGGCATCAGTTTCCCCTTAAATAACTCGATGGTCTTGAACACAACGGTTCACCTGCCATGGTGTGAATATAAAGCAAACAAGGTCAGGATGGAAATTATGAATCATTGGTTCCATTATTTGCAAGCCAACTCAAGTTGAAAACCAAATGCATTTAGCATTGACTCAGCCTGGAGCTTCCTGACTCAGTGTGTGTACATGCGGTGAAAGGAAATCCTATTTAAAAGCAAGCCTTCTAAAAAGCAGATTAGCCTCAGCAAGATTTCCTGTGACAGAAAGATGGAAGTAGCTCTGTCAATTTTATTTTTACGCTTACTGTGGAAGGACTGGGGTGACTTTCACTGAAAGATAAAAGTGGTCTCAGGTTTAAAAACTGGATTGTTCATTGGACTTCATGCAGTCTTTTTCATGTTCAGGTGGGCGAATGGAAAGTGTGTCTCAGCACAACAAAAGGGAGTGTCATTTTTAAGAGCCTCTTCACATTCAAGGAATAAAATGTTAAGTAAATTTCTTCATTATCTACTAAAAATAACTGCAGTGGGGTACTTTTTAACTGACTACTGCTTTTACGGAAATATATGTATCGATAATGATATCAAACTCTAATACATTTTCAGTGAAGGTTTTACTTCATCTCACTCCTTTCAGAAGTGATAATATGAATGGAGATATCAATCTCATTCACAAGTGAGAAAATGAAAATAATAAAATGAACATTTAATAGTAGATGGACCAGTACTAAAATATTGTAGTCTAATCCAGAATATTATGTACTCATAGAAAGGGCATTCCAGTACTGCATAATGTATTTTAACATTGTCATGAATTGTTGACAAATCCTGAAAGCAATAGCATTCACACCCTTTTCAGATAAATAAGGATGCAGGATCTAGGTCAGAATTCATAGCTGTCTGGTGTATCTGTGGATCTCCAGGGCTATCCATACAACTCAGCAGGCATAAAGACGTTTCAGGCATTCAGGTGTTTTTTTGAAGAAGGTTCAATTGAAATTACTAGAACTGTCCTACATGTATATATCCTGTTACAGTTAAAAGATAACATATTTCCCAAAGAGCTATAAACATAAATTTTATTATATTTCAGTACAATATAGGCACAAGCAAATCTAAATCTCTTTTGAAACAGCTCTTCACTGTCCCGAATTACTCAGGGTAAGATTCGTTTCTTCTTATTTCTTCTTCCCTCAGCCACACATATGTTAAACAAAACTTCTGAGACAGTTGTCTAGGCTCCCTTTATCATCTGCAAAAGAGACAGGCAATCTCAAAGAGCAATTTCTCTCTCTTGTTTTATATATCTATTCTAGGATGAGTCAAAAAACACTCTAGAGGTGTTTGTCTCTCTCCATCAATGATAGAAAAAGAGCCTAGAGAGTTACCTTAGATGTCTAACTATTAGACTGTTAATACCAAAAGATACCAAGACAAGTAAGACACTCCCTTAGGTGCTCAGGAATATTACCTTTTTACTTTGTCTCTTTTCTTAATACCAAATAACACCATTTTAAAGAAACATCAAAAAAATGTTAGCCAAACGCTGAATTGTGGTACATAGGTATTCATCTGCTAAAAGAGTAAATAAACAAACACACAAAATAACAATTAAGTAAAACCCCTCAAACAAATAAAAGAAAAAAAGGCCTTAGACTTTAGAGGTCTCAAGTTTTAAAAGAGGATGGTTTTGAGCCAGTGTGGTGCAACTGACCAAAAATGATGTGTTCTTAAGAATTATTGACAAATAATATATCAAAAGAGATTGGGAAGTATTAATGTTCTTGTGCAAGAGCTAGAGGAGATGAGTCTTTTCATCTGTGTTCAGGAAAGATTAACCCAGTATGGAACAGAGTTTGACAAGGATAATAAGGGAGTAGAGGGTCTATCTGACAGGAGTTTAGCCTATGAAAACTAAAGCTGAGAGGAGTCGTGTTTGTTTCATGGGGGCAAGAAGAGATTCAAAAGAGCTCTTTTAAGCTTAAGAACAATGCTGACATTACAAAATCCTGGTGTAAGTGGTGTATGAATAAATTTCTCTGGAAATTAAAACAGTCAGAAAAATGATGTTTTAAAACAGACTTCCAGTCAAAATAGAGACAGAAATCTTAGCTGATTTCTAGATTAGATTTGGGGTTTTAATGTACAGGATAAGACGACATAGTGCCTACAAGAGCAGAAGAGCTAACTCCATGTGCTGGTACTGAAAACTATCCAGAAGTCAGTAGAATAAAATCCTGCAGACAGCTCCAAGAATAAGGATATAACCAGAAGATCCTTCCTACGCATCTGTTTCCTGTGAAGGCCTTCAGACTTTACAGACAAAAACATGATAAAGAGAAGTATTAATAACCATTCAACTTATTTTTCCTTTTGAGTCTAAAAGGCTCATGTTGAGCCCCAAAATGTTTAGAAAATTAGAATCACTTCCTAATCATCGAAGAAGTGATACCCTGAGGAATGCTACTTAACTCCTAATTTGAAGCTGAAAGCTGCTAACTTTATGATTTTATTGCATTATTTCGGTGCTTGTGTTAGCATGGCTTGAGTGATACCACTAATGATGTCTCTTCAGGTCTGTGTTCCCTGCCTCTTAGAATAACAGAGCTGAGTGTGTTAGGACTCAATATCAGAACAATAGTTGGGACATTTTGTTGACACACGTAAGAAGCCACAAACTAGGAATGATCTTCTGATCACATCTTTTTTGGACATCATCACCAATTCAAGAGACAGAAGTCTTTAGTTTATGACTTCTCTGAGGATCAGGGTGTATCTCATGAGAGCAGTCTGTTCATTCATGTGTCTTCAGCCATGTGTGTGTACGTTGTGAGAGTGAACCTAAACCAAAGTCCATATTACCAAATGTGACCATGTGACCACAACTGAAAGCATTCATTTCAGAATCTCCAAGTATTATGTATAGTTCAGAGTCTTCCTTCTCTTACTGTTTGTGACCTCTCATTTGTTATTATAAGCAAGCAATATTCTGGAAAATGCATCATCTGGAAAAAGTCATCACTTGTTAACACACTCCAGAAACATCCTGAAAGAAAGTACTGGTTGGTTTTGTTTAGTATTTTCCCACAGATCTTTGTCACAATCCTGAGGCAAATATTGCTGCTTCTCAGCCAAGGGTACTCCATGTGACAGACACTCTGAACATGGCTAAAAGGTCTGATTTAAAGTCTGTAAGAGAGGTGATAACGGCAGTAAGCTTCAACAATCAGTAGCACCTCCATTCTGATTTCTTGTTTACTGTGTCTACCTTGGGAGGCTGGGCATAAGATGATTATTTAGAAGGCCTTTTCCTTGACTGGACAGAAGTTAGATGCTTGTTGCACTCAGGAAGCCTGAAGGCTTCAAATTCTACTGAATATTGCTAGATTTGTACCAATGCAGATACCAAGGTCACAGCTACTCCCCTGAGAGAAGGCCATCTCTGTATGAATCAATAAATTGCTCAGATACTTGTCAACCTTTGACTAATATTTCAGTGATACTCTGGAGATCCCATGTCACTTTTCTCCCTTTGGGTAAGCAGCTGTTAAGCTGACTAGCAGTAAAAGCAAGTGGACTTGAATCTAACACGTTAACATCTAAGTACAGAAGTTGAATCAATTTATATTAGTATGTTAAAAGTTTACAGTCTACTTAGTAGTGATTAAAAAAATGATTCTTAAAAATATATAGTTTATTCTTTTCAATAGGAAAACAAACATTTTGTGTTAGTGTCAATAGATAAGGCAGGAGCACAGGTGGTGTTCTGTTCAGTTCCCCCGGTGGCAGGGATGGATACAGACAGGAATAAGAGAATATATGCAGTTAATAGATGGCTTAGGGGCTGGTGCCGGCAGAGGAATTTTGGGTTCTTTGATCATGGGGAAACCTTTATGGCACCTGGCCTGTTTGACCCCGATGGGTCCCGTCTAACTCCGAAGGGTAGGAGAATTCTAGCTCAGGAGCTGGCAGGGCTTGTTGAGAGGGCTTTAAACTAGGCATGACGGGGGTGGGGGGAGTTACTAGGCTCGCCAAAGATGTCCCCGTGGAGGATGAGCCATCCCAAAGGGGGTTGTCAGTAACCCAACTGAAGTGCATGTACACAAATGCACGCAGTATGGGAAACAAGCAGGAGGAGCTAGAAGTCCTGGTCCAGCGGGAGAGATATGATATAGTTGCCATCACGGAAACGTGGTGGAACGACTGTCATAACTGGAGTGCTGCCATGGAAGGCTACAGGCTCTTCAGGAGAGACAGGCGTGAAAAGAGGGGTGGAGGGGTGGCCCTCTACGCTAGGGAAACCCTGGATACTGTTGAAGTTGAGATCGGTGATGACCAGGTTGAGTGCCTATGGGTAAGAGTCAGAGGGGCAGTCAGGTCGGACCTCCTGGTTGGAGTGTGCTACAGACCGCCTGACCAGGAGGAGGATTTGGATCTTCTGTTGTTTAAACAGCTGGAGGCTGCCTCTAGATCGGCTGCCCTTATTCTTTTAGGAGACTTTAACCTTCCAGATATCTGCTGGAAACTTAATACTGCTGAGAGGAGGCAGTCCAGGAGGTTTTTAGAGTGTATTGAGGACTGCTTTTTGTCACAGCTGGTGAGTGAGCCCACCAGGGGTGAGGCTCTACTTGACTTGCTGTTTACAAACAAAGATGGGTTGGTGAGTGATGTTGTTGTCGGAGGATGTCTAGGGTCTAGTGATCATGAAATAATTGAGTTCTCTCTGAACAATGTAATAGGAAAAGCCAGGAACAGAACATCAATGCTGGACTTGCGGCGGGCAGATTTTGGATTATTTAAGGAACTGGTCAGGAAAGTACCCTGGGAAATAGCTCTTAGTGGCAAGGTGGTCCAGGAAGCTTGGATATACTTCAAGAATGAAGTTTTGCAGGCGCAGGAGCGGGCTGTCCCTGTGTGTTGTAAGAAGAGTCGTAGGGGCAGACGGCCGGCCTGGATGAGTAGGGAACTTCTGAAGGAACTAAGTAAGAAAAAGAGGATGTATCATCGTTGGAAGGAAGGGGAGGTATGTCAGGTCATGTTCAAGGATGTTGTTAAGTCGTGTAGGAGAAAAATCAGGGAAGCAAAAGCCCAGCTGGAGCTCAAATTGGCCACTTCTGTTAAGGACAATAAGAAGAGTTTTTATAAATATATCAATGGCAGAAAGAAGGGCGGCAGCGACCTCCACTCCTTGTTGGATGTGGAGGGAAATATAGTAACCAGAGATGCAGAGAAGGCTGAGGTACTTAATGCCTTCTTTGCTTCAGTTTTTAACAACAAGGATGTCAGCTCGCTTGACAGTTGGCCCTCTGAAGTGGTTGATGGGGGCAGGGTGAAATATGGCCCTCCTGCAATCCATGAGGAGGAGGTTAGAGACCTGCTGAGCTGCTTGGACCCTCATAAGTCTATGGGGCCGGATGGGATCCATCCTAGGGTGCTGAGAGAGCTGGCGGATGAGCTTGCTAAGCCGCTCTCCATCATCTTTCAGCAGTCCTGGCTCACTGGAGAGGTCCCGGAAGACTGGAAGTTGGCCAATGTGACGCCCATCCACAAGAAGGGCCGTAAGGATGATCCAGGTAATTACAGACCTGTCAGCCTGACCTCGGTCCCAGGTAAAATCATGGAGAAGATAATCCTGGGTGAAATCATGCACCACCTGCAGAACGGTCAAGAAATCAGGCCCAGCCAGCATGGGTTTAGGAGGGGTAGGTCCTGCCTGACCAACCTGATCTCCTTTTACGATCATGTGACTCGCCTGGTGGATGAGAGGAAGGCTGTGGATGTGGTATACTTGGATTTCAGTAAGGCCTTTGACACGGTCCCCCACAGTAGACTCCTAGGGAAGCTGGCAGCTCGTGGCCTAGATGGGAGCACTTTGTGCTGGGTTAGGAATTGGCTGGATGGCCGAGCCCAAAGAGTAATGGTAAATGGTGTTTCATCCAGTTGGCGGCCGGTCACCAGTGGTGTCCCCCAGGGCTCGGTATTGGGTCCCGTCCTGTTTAATATCTTTATTGACGATTTGGATGAGGGGATTGAGTCCATCATCAGCAAATTTGCAGATGATACCAAGCTGGGAGGAAGAGTTGATCTGCTAGAGAGTAGGATGGCCCTACAGAGGGACCTGGACAGATTGGAGAGCTGGGCCGATTCTAATGGGATGATGTTTAATAAGTCCAAATGTCGGGTACTTCATTTTGGACACAACAATCCCATGCAGAGCTACAGACTGGGGACAGAGTGGCTAGAGAGTAGTCAGGTAGAAAAGGACCTGGGAGTGCTGGTGGACAGGAAGCTCAACATGAGCCAGCAGTGTGCCCAGGTGGCCAAGAAGGCTAATGGAATCCTGGCCTGCATCAGGAATAGTGTAGTAAGCAGGACCAGAGAAGTTATCGTCCCCCTGTACTCGGCACTGGTCAGGCCTCACCTTGAATATTGTGTCCAGTTCTGGGCCCCTCAGTATGGGAAAGATGTTAGGATACTGGAATGTGTTCAGAGGAGGGCAACGAAGATGGTGAGGGGGCTGGAGCACAAGCCCTATGAGGAGCGACTGAGGGAATTGGGGCTGTTTAGCCTGGAGAAGAGGAGGCTCAGGGGAGACCTCATTGCTCTCTACAACTACCTAAAAGGAGGTTGTAGTCGGGCAGGGGTTGGTCTCTTCTCTCAGGTGACCAGTGGCAGAACCAGAGGGCATGAACTTAAGCTTCGTCAGGGAAAGTTTAGACTTGATGTGAGGAAAAAATTCTTCACTGAAAGGGTGATTGGCCATTGGAATGGGCTGCCCAGGGAGGTGGTGGAGTCACCTACCCTGGAGGTGTTTAAAGGGAGACTGGATGAGGCACTGAGTGCCATGGTCTAGATGATGGTTGGTGTTAGTGTTGGGTTATAGGTTGGACTTGATGATCTCAGAGGTCCTTTCCAACCTTATGATACTGTGATACTGTGATACTGTGATTTTTGCATGACAGCATCCTACTAGCCATTATACTGCTAATAAACAGTACTTTTTGCCAGCAAGTTTGGTAAGCAGATAAAGTTTTAGTCATATTTAATTTAGAAGCATCCTTTCCTTGAAAATTGTACACACCTGCAACAGGCACAATACATAAGGATCACATATAATAGGTGGCAAGACTGGAATGAGGTTTCTCTTTGCATTGTGGATTTCAAGGAGTGCAGGGGAATAAATAAAGGTCTTCCAATAGTATATATACGTGATGAAGTCCTTGCATGCTTGAAGAACTTGACCTTTGGGCCTGTACTAGATGTAATTTAGTGGGAATCTGTGCCTGTTTTCAGCTTGATTGTTTCAGGAAACAAAAATATCAGCTACTATTTTCGCTATCAGTTCACCAGTCTCCTGAGGCCCAAATATTTTATTACCATGGATTCAGGATAGCCAAAACCACTGTCAAACTTCTGCCTATTCAGATCTAAGGGAAGAAGTTATTATCACAACGAAGGTTTTAGCCAGAGACAGATATATGCTTAGAGAACAAGGGACACAAACATAGGAATCCAGGTTTCACTCATTGCTTTTCTTGTTTTTCCTTGTTCTTCTGAAGAAAATGAACTTGATGACTTTTTTGTTTGCTTAGCCTTGGATAGCCCACACTTATTCTCTTCCTTGAATTTTCTGGCAGAGACAGATTAGGCATTTTTATATATAAACAAAACAGAATGATAGGTTGGATATGTTTACATGCCTAGTGGAAAAACTTCCATTGAAGTAAACAATTGGGGTTTGCTCTAAGGTGGTTTTTGAGATAAACTATCCAGGGAAGAGAGCTTGGAATGGAGTACAGGCAGCTGTTCAGAATTTTTATTAGAATGTAGCAATATGTTGACCCCAGGAGCCATCTTGTTATTAAATGTCAAATCAGGTAAACCAGAGAAAAATTACATTATCTTGTTTATTTTTTGTGTTAAGTAAATTAGGACAATAAGTACAGAACTATGTCTGCAGAATGCATGAAACTGTATCTGGAGGTCTTGCAGGAATTGCAGTCTTAACTGTGTCCTGTCAACAAAGTTTTTAAAAAAATAAAGATAATAGCTGTTGCTTATCTAATGTTTTTCATCTGTAAGCCTCTAATCAGGTTTCAAAGGAAATATTATTATCACTTTTATAAATGGAACATCTGAAGCATTAGAGAGATCAATTACTTGTTATAGGGCAGTTTTAAAACAGACACAGATGCTATCCTTAACATTTTGGTAACTTTAAGAAACTGCCCTTTTTTTGAATAAACTGCATTTTTCAATAAGTCACTTGCAGAAACTATTTGATATATGTGACTACCTCTTTGCTGCATGAAGGCAGGTTGCCAGGCTGTGGTCTGACAGACTTTTTCTAAGGAAAAATTAGTGACACAGAATTAAGGGAATTTTGAAAATTCACAATGAATTCTGGAACATTATTCACACTGTATGTTTGTTACTCTGTTGGCACAAATACATCTAAGGAAATCACCAGCACCTAAGAAACAATGATTCCCATACCTTGTTTCTTTAAATGTAAAGAATGCCTTTTTATTTCAATCAGTAACTGTTAAAACAGAAGAAGCATTAATTCCACATCTAGAAACAATAGGTCAGTTACTAACTAATATACCTTGATGATGAGCAGCAACTTTCTTCTCTTACTTATGATCTTTGCCTCTTAGTTTCAGCTCATTTTATGTTGGCAATCTGTCTCCTCCTCCTTGCAAAACTCCTTAGTACAAAACCAGTTCCCAGGCCACATGGGACTTTTGTTTTTTCTGTATGAGTGGTGTTTTGTCCCTAGAAAACACAAGTGTGAAATGTCATCTATGGAAATTAAGGACTCAAAATTTAAGGAAATACCTAGAGTCTTTTAAGGAAAAAATTAACTAAGAACTATCTAAAATTTAGGAATTTCACTGAATCTGGTTATATAAGCTCTTTGTGTAGTAAACTGATAGAGAGTATATTGAAACAAGTGTTTACAATAGGTGAGATGTTCTTTTTCCACTTCCATTTTACGTAAAGGACATACATAACTAAAAATAAAAAAATACCCAAGATTTAGGTGGTTAAAATCAGGTAACATGAATTTAATCCTTTGTTGTAAATCTTTCACTGTATTCAGAAAATAGCTTTAACCTGATATTCTTGTAAGTCTATGATTAGGCAAACTCCAGCAAATACCTGGACTTCAGAGCCTAAAAGAGGGCCTTTATTCCTTCCGTGTACACAGAAGCACCATCTCATCCATCATTCTTGTATTCTTTCTTTCAATGCATCAAATGTAGTCTGGCCAACATATCACAGGAAAAAAAAAGTCATCTAAAAGCAGTCATTTAACATCACTTCATCCTCATTTAAACAAAGGTTTTGGAGGACAAACAGCAGGCTGGAATGTGCCAAGAAACTAAGTGTTATGACCAAAAGAGAGTGAAAATCAGGAAGCCTTTAGCTTTGCTTTAAGTGCTGCAGTACTACCAGCTACTCAGTGAGTCAGATACCAAGAAATAAGTCCTTGAAGGAGCAGAAAGCTACAGGGTCTGTATGTGATAGTAATCCTGATGGGGCAAAGCAAGCAGCATCAAGAGCCTCCTTGGGAGAGATAAGCCGTCATTCATCATTGCTTACTGGGAATGGAGAATAACAAACACTGTAAACTCAAGAATACAGATGAAAATTAGATATTAACTGAGAAGTCATTTTCTGGAAAAGTAGTTAGAGGAGATTAAGTCTTTTTTATCACACAGTGAAGTTAATCAGTTATAGTATTAACAGTGAACGTAACTAGGTAATTGTTGAAAACAGTATTAGGTCAGGCTCTTAGGACAGAAACTGGCAGAAGTCGCATGGACAGTAAGATGCTGCAACATTTTGCTGTAGAAAAATAAATCTGTAGCAACAAGTTTCTGAAGCTCCAACAGCAACAGAGCCATTCTTCCATAAAGAGATATCACATGGAATTACGTAAATTGTAGTCTTCAGGATGTTAAACAGGATTCAACTGACTTCCCTGGAGATGTGTTCACTTCACAAGTAAGAGAGCAGTGGACTGTTGAGTATTCTAATGGTGTGAAAGGGAAGATTTGGGGCTTGGGGAATTTTCCACAACAGTTTGGATAAACAGAATGAATAAAGAGTACAGACTAGTGTCCCTGGTCAATAGTAAAGCAAAGTAGTCTGGAAAACTTTGTTAATAGTGGTGACAATAAAAACAATTTTATCAATACTGATGATAAAACCAGTATACTGCAAAATCTCTTTTTTTTTTCCAAATTTATTGAACTGTGGGAGAAATAAGGTAAAGAAATTACCTTTTTGTTCCCATATTCAGGTCAAAAAAACACTGATAACTTTTGGAAAGTGGAATTGTGCAGTTGGAAAACAGATTATAGTAACTATGTTTCAGTGATTGGAACTTTAAAATATTTGACTACAACATGTAAGGACACAGAGGGAGAAAACATAGAAATGCAGCAAAACCTTTGTGGGTATTGGGAACTTGGTAACTTAATTAAGGAGATGGTGATCATGAGAAATCTGTAGTAAATCAAAGAACACCAGAAAACTGTCCACCATAACTTCTTGTCATGTGTAAAATTTATTATTACAGTTTCTTTGGGAAGTGTATACTGTGGGGCACAGGTATCACAATTTCTAAATGTTATAGAATATTATTTCCAGTATAAAAGGTCTGGTACTCAACAATGGTTTATTTTATCTGCTGTTAAGATGGACAAAGATTAGTTACTTGCCGGACCGACAAGTAGGTGATTCCCTACAGAGTGGTGATCATTATCTGGCTAAATTCAGCAGGTTATCCAACAGAGAACATTCCGAGTCAGCTGCATAAATGGTTCATATAAACAAATAATTTCCTGAAGCTAAGGTTAAGTATGAGTAATATTGAGTAGGAAGGAAATGTAAATAAAAAAATGAGAGAACCTGAAGAAATTATTAGAAGCCAAAAAGCCATTTCTCCACAGTCAAGAAAGAAAAATTTGGCCAAGCCCATCATATTTTGGTGATGATATTACAGACCTACTGGTGAAATGGAATAAGTAACGTTGTTAACAACAATCCAGAAAGGTAGTTTTCAGAACAGACTAGTTTGTGACAAATACTTTCTGGATGTTCTATTTCCATTAGTGATCAGGAAGGTTATTAAGAAAAGATTTGTTATTACAAGTCCCTTAAAAATCAATAAACAAACATTAATTTAATTCCAGAGTTATAGACGAGATATCCCAAGCGACCAGCCTCCTGATCCTCCAGTGCAGTTTTGTTCCCTAGGAAAACAGTGCTTAAGTGTTCGTGCTGCCTGCCTATAGAGCTGACTGCTGTCTGCTCACTGTCCTCATTTTAAAAAAAAAAAAATATTCTGAACCCACTAGCCAATTTCAACTACATTTGAAAGTGTGGTAAAAGATTCAAATATAATACATTCCTAAAATTTTCCAAATTAGAAATGCTGTTTGGGAGTTTTAGTTATAAAGTTTTCAGAAAAAAACTGTTCCAATGGTGATATGCGAGACAGTGTGTATCAGGAAAATTATGCTGGTAATTTTTTCTGTGTTTGTAAGTCTTTAGGAATGTAACAACCCGCAACACTCAGGATCAGTATTTAACGGTACACCAATCACTTTTTCAATTTAAATAACACAGTATCACTGCATTTTAGGAAATATCTACACTGTTATTCAATTGCTGCTACTGTGGCTGTTATTTCCTTACACAGGGGCACCTTATCTGTAAAGAAAACAGTCATCTTGTATCTCTCAGTGCCAAGCATGATAGGAAGAAAAGACATCTGATTCAAACAGCAGTCAAAAAGCACCCTTAGGTAAGCAGATATCATGTTGGAGACCAAGCTTTCCAGTTCCTAGTAAGATTCAAGTTAGTGGGAGCTGGGACTGGAGAGAGACTGCTGAAGACAAAAAGAAGTCCGTTTCAGCCTTGTGCAAGAGAGCCATTCCTTGACTTGTAAAATAGATCATTAAAGGAATTACGCTTTCGGTAATTTGACCCAACAGAAATCAATATTTGCTCTCCTGAACCCAGCAGAAAGCAAGACCCTTACCTGCTCTGGTTGCTGCACATCACTATAATAATAATGCACGTTTCTGCAGTCTGCTCAGTTGCTTCATCCACATCTGACAACATGACAGCCAAAGTTTAAATGACTGAGACCAAGATACAGTTTTGGATTATGATCTTTGTTTTAGATGATTCAAATTTATGCTGTTTCTCATCCATGTGTAAATGATGCAGAAGTAGTAGATTTCTCAAATGCATGTCAAGAAAATGCAGTTTATACTGCATGACCTCGATTTGCAATGGTCAGGATGATAAGTGGGCAGCACAGGAATGCAAACCCAGAACCCTGCATCTGGTGGGAAGTTCAACAGCTTTACAGAGAGAACAATTTGATGACGAAAACAAAATTTAAGCATTGACACCTTCAGGGCAATAGGTCAAGACACATTTATCTCACAAAATAAATATTAAAAAAAGGTTTTAAAATTATTCTCATGTAGTAATTTTTCTATAAATTCTTATTAACAAGAAATTCAAAATCAAAACATATGGCTATTGTGAAACATTACGAAAAGGTCAGAACCCATAGCTCTGCCCTGAAACTACAGTCTCAGAAAGTACTTACACACATATTCTTTCATATCCTCTCTTCTATAATGAGTGTTACAGTACTTTACTGTGGAATTGCTGAAATGTTTCCTTTCATTGTCCTTTCCCATGAAATCATACATAAATTTCATCATCAGAACAAATTTGCACTCTCATGTCCAGAGAAGTGGGTCCACTGTCACACAATGTTCACTTCTTTCTCTGAGGCAACAGGCACTGCTCCATGTATGCATCATGCGTATGTTCTTGCAAAGTAGGATGCCAGCAGGGAATCTGAGCTGTATGAGGACAAACAAATATGAGTCACAGCAGCCAGAACTTAATGCCATTCTGTTTCACACTCCAAAGGTGATGGCTCCAGCAGCAGCCTGTGCTCAATATGCAGGGGTATCATCAAGAAAAACACAGCAACATCCCAAATAACCGGGGAAGGAGTCCGACAGTGTGGGTTTTTTTTTTGCTTTGGTTTGTTCGGGTATTTTTTACCCCATAGAGTATATCAACCTGCTTAACTTGTAAGAACAGACAAAGGGGGAAAGCTAGCAGGTTAGACACTCAGCTTTTGAAGAATTTAAAACCTGTTTCCCCACATACTTCATGAAGTGGTGCTCTCCCTCCAGCCTTTCATAGTACATGGTGTTACCACCAAGTAGGACAAGCAGCTTAATTTGAGAAAGCAGTGCAAAAATAAACTTGTTTCCTGAGGTCCATAGCGTTTGCACAGGTAACAGGAACTTCTGACTGTACAATTTAGACAGTTTAAGATTAGAATCAGACTCTAGTGGTATTTTTTAGGATCTATACAAGTTATCATGAGTAGGTAGTTCTCTGCTTCTTCAGATCCTCAAGGAAGATCTTTCCAAATGAGTGTGCGTTATATCTACATCAAAGACCCTGGAAATTCAGTTCAGATTCTTTCTCTGAACACACCTGCCAGGTATCCTTCACACATAATCATAATGTCAGGTGTGGGCAAGTCTCTTTCTTGCCAGTCTTTTAGCTGAAATATTGCATTTGCTTGAGTTCCGTATTTCAAAATATTTCCCTGGCTCTTTGGAGGGAATTCTGGCATTTCTTACCCCTGGGTAACTCCTGTCCAAATTACCATGCCTCTAGGCAATTTTTCCCTTCTCTTATTCTTTTCTATTTGTTGTTTTGCCTTATTCTAATATTTATTTGTCTTTTATTTTTAATTCATTTCAGTTTTTATCTCAATGCTGTCACTACTTGGGCTGTTGAAGATCTGGTTGTCAACAGTTTGAACACGGATGATATTCTCTACTGTGTTTGTTGATGACAGTCTCTACTCTTGGACTTTGTGAAGAAAGGTACCAGAAATTTTTTGCATTGCTACTGTAGAGAAAGGTTATAGCATGAAAGATGTGAACTTTTTTCATATTCATTTTTGGAAAAGAAAAAGTGAACTATGAATCCCCTTTAGAGAAACAGGAATGCAGGAGGGATTTCCAAGAATGGTAGACTTGGCAAGCATCGTATGTAAATCCAGACAATTTCTGTGTCCAACGCATTCTTGTTAGATCCTAGAGCTGGCCACATTTTATTTTTATTGCTAAATTACCAAGAGAGTTCTTATTCTATGGTACAGCCACTTAATCTGCATGGTTTTCACATTTTCCTCCCTTTCAAAATCTTTCATTTCCAGAAATAGCCACATCAATGATTAATTTTGCCAAGTTTTCTTAAATCAGTCGATGTCAGGCTGATCTTGCTCTACCTGTACAGCTGTTGAGTCATACAGAATTTATACACTATTATTCTGAAGTGTTTCTTAATGTTATGTCTCCATACTTCTTCAACACTTTCCAGTTCACGCTTTTCTAGCATCATCCAGTGCAGATTTTCAGGTGCCTGGTAATGTAACTTGTCAGGGAGTTTGCAAAGATCCACCATTGAATTACAATATGCTGCTTTGTTTTTTTATGGCTCATGGTGTAAAAGGACTGATGGCAAGATTTTCTCAGAAAGAATGTCTTGGGCAGGAATGAACAATGCATTGCCAAATAAGCAGTTAATTTCAGGTTTTGCTGTGTCGACATCAGAATTTTCCAGAATATAATATTAACTAACACGCTAAGAGAGAAATTTTGAAAAAAAAATAATTCTAAATTTCCTTGTTTATGAATGATATTATGTCAGGACAGAGACATTCAGTTACCTAGTGCCGTCATAACTAATATAGACAGTCACAATAAAAAAAATTAACCTGGAAATTCAATAGGAATGCAGTTCTAACTCTATGAGTTGGTAATAAAATCTAGATTCTTCTACCCAAAACATCATACATGATTATGACTGAAAAGATAAAGTGCAAGTTGCTTTCCAATAAAGAAGGGCACCACAACATGAGTGATCTGTCTGCTATTCCAAAGCTGGAGGCCAAACTTTTGATACTCAAAATCATTATCTTAAAAATTACATATTAGCTTTGGGCTCAGTTCTCCCTTGACAGCGTTCAACATAAAGAAGTAAGGAGGGAAAATGAAAAACTTGATTAGGACAGGATGAAAAGATAATCAAGGAGGACATATTTTATCTGTCCCTCCTTAGAACCTTATTTGTTTGTCCATACTACCTCATTTGTAGTATTTTCAATACATAAAAAGGATGATAATGCCAGCCTAACTATCGCAAAGCAAGGGAGTCTTGAAAACTGCAGTACTGTCTATTTTCTTAACATGTAGAACGATAGCAGGAAGTGCCATATCTGGTATTTACTTGCTTACTTTATATTGCTGATAAGTTCACAGAGCATCCTGCTGCCACTCTACAGGCCATGTTGGGTTCAACTGTCTCAAAATGAAAAAGGGGATCAGTTGAGTGTGAAAAAAGCAGAAGTTGACAAATACTAATAAAAATAGGATACGCTGTTCAAAGTTTTTTCTGCTTCCTCGACTGTCTCATATTCTTAATGAATAGTTTCAAATTATTTAGGTGATACTGTTTCTTTTTTTTTCTCTTTTAATACTGGATTTTAATTTATTGAAGTGTTAATTTTTTTTAAGGTTTGTAAGTCCATGGAACCTGATGATATGCATCCTGGAGCCCTTAGCGAACCTGTAGATGAAGTTGCTAAGACACTATCCATCATATTTGAGAAGCTATGGCAGTCTGGTGAAGTTCCCACTGCCCTGAAAAATGAACATAACCTCCATTTTTAAAAAAAAGGAAAAGAGAAGGCCCAGGAACTACAGGCCAGTCAGACTCATCTCTATTGCTAACCAGATTACGTAGCAGATCGTCCTGGAAAATACACTAAAGCATATCAAAAAAAGGAGGTGACTGGTGACAGCTAAGGGCAAGTTGTGCCTGACAAATTTGGTGGCCTTCTACAACAGAATTGCAGTGTTGTTGGATAAGGCAAAAACAGCTGACATCATCTACCTGGACCTGTGTAACACATTTGGCACTGTCCTGCATGACATCCTTGTCTCTAAATTGGAGAAACATGTTTTTTAATGGACAATTCAGTGTATAAGGAACTGATTGGATCATCACACTCAAAGAGTTGCGGTCTTTGGCTTGATTTCCAAGTGGAGGTGAGTGACAAGTGGTGTTCCTTAGGAGTCAGTATTGGGACTGGCACTGTTTAACATCTTTGTTACAGACATGGACAGGGAATTGAGGGCACCCTCAGCGTTTGTCAAAAACACCAAGCTGTGTGGCACAGTCAACACAGTGGAGGACACAGATGCCACCCAGAAGGACCCTGACAGGCTTGAGAGCATCACTGAAGAGAAGGGCTTGAGAGTGTTAGTTGATGAGAAGCTCAGCATGACCCGGTATGTATATTTGCAGCTCAGACAACCAAACAGTATACTAGGCCGCATTCAAAGAAGTATGACCAGCAAATCAAGGGAGATTATTCTCCTCTACTCTGCTCTCATGAGACAACACCTATAACACCATGTTCAGCTCTGTCCCCCCAAGGATAAGAACGACATAGATCTGTTAAAGAAAGTCTAAAGGAGGACCATGCTGATGATCAGAAGTTTGGAACACCTCTCCTATGAAGAAAGGCTGAGAGAGTTGGGATTGTTCAGCCTGGAGAAGACAAGACTCTGAGAACACCTTGTAGCAGCCTTCCAGTACCTACAGGGATCCTACAAGAAATTTGGACAGAGAATTTTATAGGGATGCAGCTATAGGACAATAGGTAATGGCCTTAAACTAAAAGTGGGTAGATTTAGAGTAGATGTAAGGAAGAAATTCTACACTGCAAGAGTGCTGAGGCCCCAGAGAAGCTACTGATGTCCCATCTCTGGAAGTAGTTAAGTCCAGATTGGATGAGGCTTTGAGAAATGTACTTTAGTGGAAAGTTTTCCCCCACATGGTGGGTGGGTTGGAACTGGATGATTTTTAAGGTCCCTTCCAATCCAAACCATTCTATGATTCTACATTTCGGAAGCCACCAAACTAACTATTATTTTTGTTGTTGTAATTGCTGAAATATCCAATCTTAAAAACACAGTATATCAGGTTAATATGTGCTCACTGAAATGGATTGAAATATCTTAAAGCTCTGCATCTCAAGCTCTTTCTTGAGAAAAATTTTTAAAAATAATCAGCTTAAAGGGGAGCCCGTGTGGCTTAAAGGTTATCTTTCTTAAAAATAAATAAAAAAATAAATGCATTAAAATCTAAATAAATTATTAATAAGCTCTTCTTTTCCCTCGACCAAATAAACCCAAACCCTAGACAAAACTCATAAAGTAGAAATTTTGGTACATATGGTCATATTCCAACCTTATGGGAGGATTTGTGTTCACATTCAGGTACAGCTTTATTCTAAACTTTTGATTTCAGTGTACTGGTAAAATTTCATATTTCTGAAAATCAGAAAGGAGCATTAGTTTTCAGTTATTCAAAAGATATGGTTTTTTATCTTTTTTTATATACATTCAAAAGCAAACAAAGAAGAGTTTTCTTCTATTTGACATTTTCAGTGAAAGACGTTTAGTCATCCTAAGATCATTTTAATATCATTTTACATACAACTTCAGAATTAGTAAAGCAGAATCTTTTCAAGACACTTGTATTTTTTATTAATCAGTTTTTATTTGTCAGTATACTTGAACATGTTTTTAAGAAAAAAAAAGACATACAAAAATGTTGTCCCTTAAAATTCCCGGATTTTACTACAAATAGCATAGGAGATGTATCGGTAAATTTGTTCTCTTTGATTTTTAGCACTCCAGATCAAAAAAAGAAATTAATTATGCTGATCACTTTCATGAAGCATTTCAATGGATAATGATTGAAAGCATTTATATAAGAGCTATCCATTATTATTACAGCCCCAGACACTGTACCTGAGATGTTAAGTGAAGTGTTCAAACTGAAAAGCTCTTTCAAGATATACGCCTATTGGAAATTGTATATCAAAATGTGAATTTTGTTAAAAATACGGGTTTGTGATAATTGAGATCTTCCCAAGAAATATCCTTAATTTATGGAATTCTGGTTTGCTTTCTAGTTCGGCTTGGTTTAACTTGACTTGGTTTCAGATGGGAGGTACGCTTTGGCTTCTTTTTGGTGGAAACTGACCATGAAGTGTTCTATTTGCTCAAAAAGGATTCCCAAAAATAAGTCTTTTACAAAAGAAAGAAAACTTCAAATTCAAACTCTTTTGAACAGTAGCCACTCATTTTTCCTCTCTCCATTCCTCACTGGGACATTTTTATTAGAAGAAAATACAATTTCCTGAATCATTCCACTAGTGGTTGATGATCTGTTGTGGGAAAATATCTTTTTTAATATTAAATATAAGCTTAACATTCAGATATATTCTATCCAATGAACTTCAATTGCACACTTGAATTATATATTCTCAGCAATCAGCCCTATCTACACTGAGCCTTATAGTACTATCAGGCCTTAAAATACTAGTTTTGGTGTAAATCAGAAAAATTACTTTCATGACTATGATAATGCTTGTAGTTCGGAAGACACAATTCAAGAGAAACCACTAAAATCCAGTCACATGTACAGCAGGCAGTAATAACTTTCAGACCCTATTCTAATAGGTTGTTTGTTATTTTGTCTGTTCCCTACACAAGGCTTCTTCTCTTGTTTTTGTTTTCTTTATTCAATATACAAGGACCTCTAGTTGCTGGTCAGGACAGTGGCTTTTGACATCTTGGCATCAAAATTACTAATTCAGAGAATTCATAATCATATCCTGGTTAGAACAGTGTTGAGTGGTTCAAGCAGCGACTAAATCACCACTGGAGGGAGACTGCACATGTTGAAAATAATAAAATGTTCACTACTGTTTATTAGAATGGCTGAAAAGTCAGAGATACGATTATTTGGTTTTGGCCTAGTTCACTTATTTCTTCCTAAGTTTAACCTATCCAAATATTCTTAATTTAAAATTTCTGTAAAGGAAGCAACAGAAGAAGACCAAATGCCAAAGGAAATACTGACCCCAAGCAGACAGATAAAACTTTGAGTATGAGGTGAATTATTATACACTCAATAGGTCAGGATAGTCTAGAAATACCACTAAATTAATAACTAGTCTCTTTGGTAGACCTTGAACTAGAGCCTCTTTTCTCTTTGGATCGCCCCCTCAGCTGAGTCACAGTGAAATTCTGCATCCTTTTCTGCAAATTAAACTGTTTTGGCTGAAACTAACAGGACACATATGTTGCCACCTGCTGCACATTCTTCAGTCTGAGGTTTTACAGCAGCTTGGTTTGTATCTTTGGACAATTTGTTCATTACAGAAGGTAAAAGACGGCAAAGGGAAGTGCACCCTTGACTGAGTTTTCCAGGAGTCCTATGTGAATTGATTTGGTTTATTCCTGAGGTTGACAATTTAATATCAGATTGCTCCTAGCGTTTGTGGGTTAGACATTGTTATTTCTGAATACATTTGTTGAATCAGTGCTTCCTACACATATAATATTTTATTCAGGTCTGTAAACCAGACTTTAAATGCACATACGAAGATTTTTTTCATATTCATTTGCATACGCTTCTAGGTGTACAAATGGGTTTGTAATGCAAACAGTTGTACACGTATTAAACAAAAATTTAGAAAGAGTATTTGAACATTTGGCTTCTTCCATTTGCTGGAGAAATCACTTCCAGTACCTTGGATGGAGTAACAACAGTTCCTTTTTTCTCTTTAGCATATTTGTCACTTGTCACCCTTCTTGTTATCTTTCTTGCACATACCACCCCACCTCACTCCCCAACCTCATCTGTTCAAGCCAAGTAGCAATAATCATAGTCAGACTAAGAATATTGTATAACAATGATGGCATCCTGTGAAATTTAATTCAACTTAATAGAATAATTTCTCATACATGGCCTCAGTCAGCATGAGACTAACAGCCAAGGAAGCCTAATCCACAATGTCTACATGAGCAGTTTGGTTTGCTAAGCTTGTGTTTTCACACTGTTCACTATCCACAAAGATTCTTCTCAAGTATGTAGTGCATTTTGTACACCAAAAATCTGTATTGTTTTTAGCATCTATGATAATGTCTTTAACCATGATTATCGATAAGGAAAGTTTATGTCATATACTTATGGTCCATTATTAGCTCTACCATTAAACACTCACACTGCTGTCTATCACACAATAGAAGTGTGGAAAGCTAGGCAGAAAGTTCACAAATGACCCATGCTCTTAAAATGGCTAATCCATAGTTTTCAGTAGATAGTTATGAATAGTAAATGCACATGTAGGATGTAATCAATCTGAACTTGTATGGGAAGGGAAGAGGCGATGGCCTACTTATAAAAATGTATGCCTTTCATGTTACATTAAGGAAAGCAGATTGCAGGTCTTTGGTTCTCATCTTTGAGTTTATCTAGACAGCTCTAAACTAATTTTTGATTTGTAAATGTTCATTAATCTTGTTCACTTTTTTAGCCTTGAAGATCCAGCTTTTAATGACGGTTGTTTTGAAACAGTTTGGTCAATTTCTCTGGCAGTCGCTCCCATCGTCACATGAAAGTAGCTTCTACTCTCAATTGTTCGTACCTGACAAAGTTAAACCTTGGCAACACTAGGCAGTCACAAAATGGTCATCACTTCAGAGAGTCTCCAGACTGAAAACTGTACTGTGGGCCACTGCAAGGCGTGCCATGACTAGTAGGGCTCAAGTGCCTGAGACTGAATATAAACTTCAATCTCATACTTCATGGGGCAGTCTTTGAGAAGTGTGGATGGGGAGAGGTTATTGCACAGCCTGGAGCATAATTTGGCAAAGGAAGAAGATAAGGGAGGTGTGAGGGAAGGAAAGACTGGTGACAGCACCCAAAGCCATAATCACTCTTTTGGTTGCAAAAGACCTTTGAGATCATTAAATGAAACTGTACCTGTCCACTACGAAACCATATAACTGAATACCTCATCTACCTGTATTTTAAGTGCCTCTGGGGATGGTAACTCAATCACACCCCTGGGCAGCCCGTACCAGTGCCTGAAAACCCTTCAAGTAGGTGACAGGTAGCTATAAAAGTTTGTGTAAAAAGGCAGGGGTGGGGAAAACGGGTTGATAAGCAAGTAAAAGAAAACAAAAATCACAAATATAAAAGATATTTTGCATACTTATTGGTTTGGTAGTGTTGAGTAATTTAGAAAGCAGGGAATTTAAGTAATTTAATAAGCAGGGAAAATGCAAGTAGATGAAACAAATACAGATTCTAGAAAAATATACCGGATTCCTGATTGTGACTCTTTTTTTTTAACACAGTTGAACAATACTGCTATTAGAATAACATTTAAAATAACAATTTATATATCATAATTTATGCTAGAGGTTTTCCATATCATGTGAAAGATCCATCTATCATCGATTCTTCAAAACAAAGATATATTTAGTAATTAATTTTAATGATTTTGAGATGTTATGATTCCCGAGCCTGAACTTCTACAAAAATCAATGGACTCAGATCCATTTGTGCTGCTGTTTACTGTGTCTATGAGGGATTACCCTTGCAGATTTTATCCTATTTCTATCATTCATTAATCTAGTTTCATCAATGTAATAGATAACATACAACAACAAAAAAAAGAGACAAAATCAATTTTTAAAAGCGGTATGGTTTATTACAACATCAGGAAATAAATCTCTTTTCAAATATCATTGGAGAATGTTGGAATAATTTTCCTACATCAGGCTAGTGACCATGTCACCTCAATTTTCAGAAGCAAATGTTGTGACATCTTCTGAAAATGCGAAACCTTGTAGTCATGTCTGAGGAAATATTTATTCTTAAACATTAAAAATACTTCCCTGTGAAATACTTCATTGTCCCTTATTAAGTGGAAAACAAAGGTGCATTTGGAATCACAGCTATAAATGTTGCAAAAGGTTTGCTTTAGGACCTTCCCTCAAAAAAAATCAATTGAAAAAAAATGGAGACTGTTCTGGGAAACTTAAATTACAAATCCCTAGAGCTCTGAAATGAAGAATAAGGAAATTGCTTTCTCCCTTTGGGCATGACCTTTTCCTTTGAATGGATTCCACAGAATAAAAAGAGGAATCATCTTTTATTTAAACAGGAAGCAACTGGAGGCAGTTTGGGGCTCTTGGGAATATTTAAACACATGCTGAGAAAGAAATTGAAAGCTATGACTATTTCAAGGACAGAACTTCAACAATCTGTGCCTCTAATGTGATACCCAGCCCTACCAACACTGAGAGCAAAAACTGCATTTATCCCTTTATCAATATATAGCTTTAGCAACGAAGCTGCCCATGATAATGGTTGAAATTAAGAACAGAGCTTGTTTTGGGGCCTTCTGGAAGGAGTGGACACTGCTGGTAGGTCCATTAGAAGTTACATTAGGATAATTTAATTCCTCCAGCCCAGTTCCATTCACAGCTCCTCCTTTCTTCCAAGTTACAGTTTGTTGAATCAATAGCCATTAAAACAAATCAACCTCAGAGGGAAAGCAGTCTTCTTAAACTGCAGCCTGACTTATTGTGAACATTGTACAACTCCACTTAAGCAAGAAGAAATTCACATTTGGATTCTCAGACAAGATGTACACTATTGTCAAAGCAAAACTGGAGCCTGCAAGCATTATCATGGGACTCTGATGGACATAGAGAAAACTCCAACAAACCAAAGTGTAAAACTACTAAGGTGTACTTCAGTATTGCCCCTCATTTGCTTCTGCAACAGCAACTGCAGCTCCCAAAATGCTGAACTTTTCAGAAATTTGAGGATGATAGTTTAATAGAGTATTATAGGCAGTTAGAAAGAGCCATTTCTCTCTCTTCTCTCCCTCCACCCAGGCTCCTGTAATCTCCTATCTTATGTTTGCAGCTAAACGTCTCTCGGTGACGTTTTTCATTTGTTTTAATGATAGAATATTAGCCTGTGACTTTGTGTGGCCTTCCAGCAGAGCTGTGCCCCTTTATGCCATGCTACTCTCTTTCATCAGCGTTATTACACAGCGGGATAGCATGGCATAAATCCACTTTCATTCCCTCAGTGCATTCAAGTCATCAGAAAACAATGTCCAGACACATGCCAGAACCTTCCACATATGTAAGACGTGCAGAGCTCTTTGGGGGATCAAGAGTGTATTACCTTCCTGTGGGAGGCATGAGAAAGCAAGTATCCTGAAATGAGCTAGGGACCATACTCTCTACAGTACAAGACAGGAAAGGATTTTGTGTAAAATCTGAATGTACTCTAAGCCACAAATTAATTAAAGGTACTGTCTAAAAAAGATTAGTTCAGAAAATTAACAAGTTTAGCTGCATTATTTCTGAATAAATTTTGATCACAAAAAAAAAAAGAATTTCTGTCACAGCCAAGGTAACAGTATAAACTGAATGAATATATTTGAGCATGTGTTTACGATACGGAGCTCAATGCATACATTAATCATGACTGAAAATTAGTTTTCTTTTTACATCTTTTCTTGCTTCTCTTTTTATACCAGCTCTAATATATTATGGTATTACATTATTTTCTTTTTTACTAATCAGCTCAGAGAAGACCCTAGGTCATGTGGCTTAATGTACAGTAATGAGTATGACAAGATTTTCAAGCTATAATATGAAACACCAAAAATGTTTTATTCGTGCAGGGAAAAACATTACATACCTAAGTTATAAATCTCCTGAAATGATAAATCTTTTAATGTTGCTATTTATTTGTAAACAGGGTTGGGTTATAAAGTATGCTGACAATCTGATGACCTAATAGCATATTATATTTTGACTTTATTTAATACACATGCATTTTGTAAATAATAACAGTTCATATCATATTACTTTATGGCATGTTCTGAATATAATAAATTTGGAAAGGGGTTGCAGATAAACCACAGTAGTCAGAAACTATCTTCTCTTATTTGCTTTTCATTACAAGTTATTCATCTGCTTCCAATGCCTATTTTTAGTCTTGAGTAAGAGAATAAAGGATAGGATCCTAATCACTTTTTGATCAGAATGTGGACTTTTTCTTGCTAGAAGTGCTTTAAGCAAAAGTAAAATCTGAGCATGAGACAGATGAAAATGGATGGAAAGTATGAAAGCTTTGGTTTAATATGGCTCAAGGCTGAGACAAATAATTGATGACAGGGAAATAAAAATTGATGGAGACTGTGCTATTTTAAATGAAGATATGAATGGCAATAAGAAACAGAGGAGATGAGCTGGAGCAAGTTTAGATTAAGAAATGCCAGGCTGATAGGCTTCTTTGTAGCATTAAGGTAAGACTTGAAGTATAGAGAGCTGGTTTTCCTTCCTATATAGTGATATATTATTAAACTTGGGCTGATTATTGGAAAATCTCTAGGTCTGAAGGCAGAACACCAGGATGGTGACATGCAATTCACACAGAATAACTGGGAGGCTGCAAAGACCCATCTCACAAGCCCCATTTCTTGTCCTATCTACACACAGAACCTTGATCCTGTAGAAAACAGCATGTTGCTTCTAGATTGCAAGCATTAAGTGTGGGATTTGTTATATTCTGGGTGCTTGAAGTTGATCAAAGTAAATCTTACTGATTTGCAGATAAATGTGTGTGTTAAATGTATAAGTTGGTCGTAGATAAGTTTTTCATGGGGGAAGGGTTGAAACATTTTTTCTTCTAAAGTTTGCTAAGCAAGGTTCACTTCTTCTGCTCTATCTTAAAAAAATAGCTGTGATACAAGAAAGCTTTGACAATTAATTAATTGCAACAGTGGATGGCCTCTCATTTATTTAAATTAACTTCACACCAGGAACATACTGTGCTTCCAGGTAAAATGTTACTGATTTTCCTTGAGTTAAACACTGATTTCAGCAGAAGGGACAAAAAAAATGCCTTCATACCAACTTACATGTGTTGTGAGAGTATATGTAAGTTGTTTGCAAATTCCTGTAACTGATTGTTTTAGAGGCTCCGGGTTTCTCAGACCAAATCACACAGTTTTCTTACTGAAATAATTTTATGTTAAAGTGTTTCTTTTAATTTTATCATTCTATGATAGCTGAAAAAAAAAAGAGAAAACCTTTATCATACATTAAATTTTCACTTTATAGCAAAATATTCATTCAGAATGAAATATAAATATGAATAGCATAAAATGTGTAAATGTTGATATTAAAAATTCTTACAATACCAACTTCTCTCACCTTCCAGCCTTGCACTGGGATGTGGATAAATCAAGATGATCCAATTATCCCTCACAGTGCTCGCAGAGCAGTGTAAGACGAGGGAAAAGTGCACAGCAAAAGATTGTCATTGAAGGTAAATTGAGGGATTCAACATATCTCTACTGATTTACTCCAGACAAAGAGCCAGCCTACTATTTTTAGCTTTTATGTTTTACTGGAATTTCTTAAGATCTAAGCACTTTCCAGTGGAGTGTCAGTTCTCCCATCTGTAGGCAGAGTATGCACAGGGCCACCGACTCTGCTCCCATAAAGCTTCAAGATGCTTCTACTACTCTTCCAACCATGCATCCTTCCATCTCACTGAAAAACCTCTCTAAACTACAGTAAGGCGGTTGCCCACACATGTGCCAGCTCACTTGCTTCATGCAGACCCAACATACCACCTCTACAATCACAGCAGTCTCTTTCAGTGTTTAGAACTGTGACAGAACAGCAACAAGCAGAGAGGATGCACCAGAGCACCTCTGTTTCAGTGACTGAGATAGACTGGACTTTAATAGGGAGATTCTTGTTCAAGGAACTCCTTAGCAGAAGATTAATAAACCTTAGTTTATTGGAGTTACAATAGAATTTACACCTCCTCCTACGCAATGTATTGTAGGCTCCCATCAGAGAGGCTGCTTCAGGAGTTTGTTATGTATTGAAGCAACACTTAGGATATGTTTGAGTGATATTGCTGGAAATTTCAGCACTCAGAGGCAACATAGCTATGTGAAGGTTTTGATTATTTAAATTATTTATTTTTATAAGCATCCACATATTCTGCTTCTACCTTACCCTAGCTGTCCACCTGTGAGCATTTACCAATCAGCTTTCAAGATGTCTGTGAACTTGGAATGACTTTGCTCAATGAGGGGTCTTTTTTCCTGAGAAAGTGCTAAATTTATTTCTGTATTAGTGGGACGGGCTGGTCGTCAGTCTTTCAGAAGAGCCCTAATGAGCATGTGTCTTTACAGGGAAACAGACTTAATTCATTAAAAACTATATTTCTTTTGAGACCCACTAAACACTTTAAAAGAGCTTGGGACGATTAACCAAAAGTGCAGGCTCCACAAGAAGTGCTAAAATCCATGAAGCATAGTGGGAATATACTAACATCTGAAATATATGGGTGTAATAATAAACTAGATGTCTAGAGTAGGCTAAGTGAGTGCTGCAAAGCTGCTGTCAGCCTAAATTATGCATCCAGGTCTTTCTCAATACACAGATTTGCCCTTATTTTGTCTTATTTGCCATGTCAGATGGTTTCCAACATCTTCAAAATTCAATAATCAGGGAGATAAAGCTGTTATTTAGTATGTTAGTCTTTGTATGTAGCTTGTTCCAGTTTCAGATTTACGCCTCCTTCTAGATGTAATTGTTTTTCCTACTCAGAGAAACACTGATTTACAGAATGGTATATTTTTAATATTCTTTTGGTTGTGAACTTCACAAACAATGCTGTGGATCCCTGCCTTGGGGCAATGAGTCATCGGAAGTGGCTGAAGGAGTGAAATGATTGCTTTGAAAGGTGTATTTTTAACTACAGGAGGAAATAACTTTCATTATCATCAGATTGGCAAAGTACTTGAAGGTAATAGCTCCATCAGACATTTTTTTTCCTAGTCCTTATGTCAGAAAATAAAAAAAAAACTCATTTTCCAAAACACTCTTCACAGCAGTGGAAAGTTAGACGGAAGGGCAAGATGCAGACACTGTCAAAATAAAATGTGGAAGAAAATAGCAGGTGGAAAAAAAGAGTAAGAAAGAAAAATTCCCTCAGGATACATTCATTTCAAATAGTGGATTTTTTTTTAAGATCCCTTTGGACCAGAAGCACGAAGAAATCCATTTAAAGAATTCTAATTCATTTCAAAAAAAAATAAATAAATAGTTTTAAAAGACTTTTGATAAAGACCATACACCTATGACTGCATAATAAAATGGGTTTAGTTATGGAAAAGATTTTTACGATTTAATTTGCTATAGGACCTAGAAATACAAAAACAAGGAATACCTTTATGCTGTGTTTTCTTCTGGAGTTTGCCATTTCAAATTTCAGTGACTGTGGCCATCTGTGACATCAACTCCCTTTAAATCTGTATTCAGGCAGCCCAGCAAGCAGCAACAGTCCAACTTTAATGCCTCACTGACTGCACAATAATAACAAGACTTGTCTATCCAACAGCTAAAATCCAGCCTATCTTATTTACAGTTGTCTTTATATAGACAGTATGTGCAAGTTGCATTTCAAGCTTGTCAGTAAGAATGGAGAAGATTCACCTATCTGATATACACAAATCAGTCTCTAGTGGCGCACTTGCCATCTTTTTACCTTTGCATTTACCTCATAATATTTGGAGCTAGAGTGAGTGACAGGAGATCTTTTGAATCAGGTAGCTTTCATGTGTATCTGTAATCCAACCTGACTGAGTTGTACTACAGGCTTTTGTTAACTTGTCTGCATATATACAAGAGAGCATAATGCATCTCTAATCCGTGCAGTTTAGCCCTCCTGCAGCAGACAACAGTTCCTCTCCTAATTTTCGTGCCTAATTTTTATGGCAGTTAGTCCAAGCCTCTACTTGTAGGCAGCTTTCTCAGAGAAGTTGGAATAAGAGTTGCCAGTAACAGAATAGGCCAAATCCTCTATATTAATTATAGCTTCCTTGCTCCATTTATCAGCTACCATCTGCCAAGATCTAGCCAGAATTGGGGTGGTTCCCAGGCAGGGTTCGCCAAAGTAGTGACAAAAAGTTGAAGTAGGCTTCCTTCAGCTTCTGGATGGAAAAATCTCTACTTAATACAAATTTAAAAAAAAAAAACGTTAATTCCCCCAGACAGTATCACAGTATCAGACTATCACAGTATCACAAGCTTGGAAGATAGACCTTTCTATGTGGACAAGGGTGTAGCCATGGAGAAGTCTGACAAAGCGTTGATTGTCAATCTCACTGGTTGCCCCACATGTCATTTAAGCTGTTTGGTCCGAGAAAAAATTGTACATTTCCAGAATTATTTCCTCCATATTTTCCTTATGAAAGGTCTAAAATTAAAGTGTATTTAGGCCACCCATAATATACCAACCCTTGCAACAAACAGTGCCGTACCCTTTGTGGACTCCCCCAGCTGCCCGAAGTCCCCAATGGACCAGTACAGCAAGACAGGAGGAAGAATACCAGACCACATACCCCCAGTAGGTACCACACCAGGGCACCACAGACACTCAGGGGATTCCCACTTTACTCTTGTCGAGCTCACCCTTGTGCGTTGCATATAGCATTGTTCCTGTTACAGTTATGTTAAATTCATGTAATGTACATCTTGTACATTATGAGTTTATGGCATAACATAAATATAAATATGAGTCTGGAGTCTATAGAAGGGAATAAGCCTGAATTGTCTCTGGCTTGCCTGAGTTTCTATTAGTCAAACTTAATTCCTTGCCTCTAACATTTTTCTGTTCATTTTAACAGCTCCAGTTGAGGTTTGAAAGGGCTGCTCCTCTGAGGTAGTCACACTTTTTCCTCCAGAAAAACTTTTTCTGTTTTGCTTGCTGTAAAAAGAAAATTTTGATATGGATTAACATTCAGTATTTGTTTACATATGCACTTTTCCATAGAAACCAGTTTCTAATATGCTGTTCATATTGTGTAGGGAAACATTTCTAGATTTTACAGAATATTTCATTTGCATGACATTTTAACTTAATTACACTGATATAAGGAACCAGAACATTTACAGCCACTGCACAGATTGGCAAATATCAAACTTCCCACCAAAGCAGAAGGTTTTAAAGCCTTTGATTTGCTGTATGGTTACTAGTGATATGAATCAATACCTACAAATAACATTTACAGCAGGAAAAATAACATGAGTCAAGCGTGTTTTAGCTTCAGTAGACCTGATTGTTTCCTCTGTCTCTCATTACTCTCACTCAGTATCTCAGGGCTGATGCAGTTTAGTTCTTCCGTGAATATCAAATCCAGCAGTCATAGCTCTGTATGTGTTATTTATTGAGCACAGCGACGGTTGCTGCAGAAGAAAATGTCTCCTGCAAATTCTATGGGGCAGAACTGCAGGTGCACAGTCTCCCTCTGAAGGTGTTAAATTGCATTTGCCTCGTCGGACAGAAAAATAGACCCTTATAAGAGGAAGACTGACATATTTATGGTCTTATATTTAAGCAGACATATCGAGTACTGGATTCTCTTCTCTGTCTCTTTTAAATTCATCATCTGAATAATAGAAAACATATTTTGTAAATATATGTTCAATTATGCAAAAGGCAAATAGTAAGACTACAGAATCTTAGTATGAGATGGTTCTTGCATGACTTTTCAGTTCTGAGATAACTATACAATTAATATTCCTAGCATGGATTCTTGATTGACTGTTTCCTGGTCACAACTTTCAACCCATCTTCCTACTTTATTTTTGAACCAGATAAACTACTTTAACTTTGACAAACAAGCATCCTGTTGATCACTCATTCTCCTCACAAAATCAAACATTGTTTTCACTTTCCTCATCACCTCTTGAGGTACTTGTATCAGCTCTTCATTCCTTCACCAAAGGCAGCAACCTGAGAGGGATGAAAGTTCTTGACTTGACCTTCAGGGCAACCTTGGCCTGCTCAGGACTGTCCATACTAGGTTTTTTGTTTGCCAGGCTGCCTGTTCCTAGGACCATGCTGGGCAGCTTCAGGTGACATTTTCTGACTTGGGCACCGTGCCTTCCAATTTGGTTCTTCTCAGGGCAGCTGCAGTTCTTATGTCCAGCTGTTATTGTGATGACCAAGTTTTGGTACATTAGACAAGAGAAATCAATATCTAGCAGAAATAGAAGAGTTTTGCTGGCTGTTTTTCATCTAGAAGATTCAATTATTATGTTTTCCTGCATTGTTTAAAATGTCCAGTAAAATAAAGCTTGTTGACAACAATGTACAGTTATATTAATTTTACCTTTAAACTATTGCTTATTTTTTTAAATGAATAAATGTGGTCTATATATAGGATGGAGTCTTTTTTTCTGAAAAAAAAGTACTTTTTTTCTTATTTTGTTAATCAGTAAATGATTCATTTACCTGCTCACCCAAACTGCCTCTTGGCTTCCCCTTCTATTCCCCATGGGTACATGCACAACAGAAAAATAGATCTTTTGCTGAGGGTTTAGCTCTGATGAGACACATTTCCCCATGGGACAAAGCACTATGTTTCACTTTTCCCCATCTGCACTTCACCTACAGAAATAAACTGGAGAGAGAGATTTCACACCACTTAACACTAAATGCTGCTTGCATTCAGTCTCATTCCTCATGCTTCTTTCAAAGAGGTGGGCGTACAGAGACGAGCAGGGCAGGAGAGGTGTGAGTTCATGCATGAAAGTTCATGGATGGTCTGGGTTTTTTACACAACATATATTCTGAAATGTGAAGTATTTTTTGCAGTTCTGTAAAATGAGTCACACTACATTCTACCTGTGTTCCAGAAAAATAGAATAACAGCTCCAACAACATATTCTTGACAGAAGTGACTATTTCTAATTTCTTTTGGATTGCTATTTTTTTCCCTTAACTTATTCCACTGTATAATGGCTGTTCCCACTAGGCTTCTCTTCATGGACCTTTAGACCATGAGGCCATCGAGGTAAAAACAATATGTTTGATTTCATCACATTACAAGAAAATGGCAAATTGCAGTCTTGAATATGTCTGCATAGGTGTTTGTCAGTTTCATTTTTTCTCCCCAATGATCTGCCAAAATTTTGTAGCTTTTTCTATATTGTATATTCATTGTAACATTATACAACGTTTACAATTAATCGTGTCTGGGTTTGAAATTATAATTTAACTATAATTTAATTTTACCATTGGTATGTATAAACTGTTTTTTTGTTTACTTATGTCATTGGACAACCCACCTCGGAGGATTAATTTCCTCTGTGCCGATTGCTAGGAAATTATGATTTTTAAAGCTTAGGAAAATAGATAATTTTGAACAAAAGATAATAAAACCGTCGATTTTCTCAGTTATAGTCATATTTGCAAACAATTTTCAATGGACTTGAAATGTTAAGCTAACCAGAATTGTGTAGAGGTATGTCTTCTTCCTGAGCACAAAAAAAAATCGTTTTGATTCAATTTATTGTTATAAACTTTTAAAAATTGGTGATGCCAATTATGAAAAAAAACTTTACTCCCTTCAGGTATGTCCATTGAACTCAGTGGCATTCATCCACTCATTTTAGCAGTCTTTATGCTGTAAACAGATTTATTCAAGTGAGATTAGTTGGGTCCTCAGTGAGAGATTTCAAAGTGGGTGATTTTAAAACCATATAAAAAACCAATAATGAAGTGGGGTAATTCAAATGAAAACCTGCTGTGAAAAATAAAATAACTTATTTACTCATTCACCCCACTTTGAGTAAATTACTTCTGCGTAATTTGAAAGAATCATTTAAAAAAATCACTTAAGTCCAGGTTTAATGAACATAATGAACTTCCCAACTTGAATGAGCTTGATATATTTCTCATACTTAAAACTATACTATAATCTTATCTGCCTAATAATAAATTAAGATCTATTTAACAAAGTTTTCTGAAGTCGCAGTGGAGCTGCATAGATGGAAGAAAAATCAAATAATAACATCAAGTTTTTCCATGAAACTTCAACCTGGAATAGTCTGTGTTTTCCACCAAGAACAAATCTTTGCCAACAGTATTTCATTCATTTGCTTATGTTGAAAAAAATCCCTGTAATACACTTAACTTAAAAAAAAGGTACACTGTGCAGTGGAGATACCTGCATCTGAGCTAAATGCATGCAACGCCTGTATGGCCAATGAGGAGAACTGGAATTTGCAGAGTGCATCACATCTTACTTACAATAAAGGTTTATTACAGATGAGACCAGCTACATTCCACAAAGTTTATCTTTCTGTCCACTGTCTGCAGAACGTATCTGGATCCCCAGCTCAGATATATTTACTGCAATTTTTTGAAGCTGAGTGAGTTGAAACCATCATTTCATCATCACCTCAACTCAAAAAGTAACATTAGGACTGTTTATATTAGCGTGTTCTTTTAAGTTTCAACATTTGTTATGAAAATCTTTATTTTGCACGTTCACTTATAACTTAGCTTTTCCTCAAAATGTCCTTTTTTAGTAGCCTCCTGTTATGACAGAAGAGTAGCTGCATTAGTTACACTATTTCTTAGAAAAATTTTGGAGAACAGTTAGCAGAAAAGATATCATAAAATACTTTTTGATTACTGCTATGAGCTGACATTTTAAAATATTTACACAAAAATGAACAATTTGTAAAATATTAAAATAAGGGAATATCTTCTAATATAAAAGAAAAATCTTAAATATTTTCTGTATGAACATATGAAAACATATCAAAAATATAGGAAAAAAACACCCAACCAGATCTATTGATTTCATAATGATCTGCTGAATGAACTTTCCCATTCTTACTATAACTGGAAATAGTTGCCTACTGTTACACAATTGCAGCAACATGATAGTATTTTTTTCAGGCTCTTCACTACCTAAAGCTTTTCAAGCTCTGTCTATACATTGATCCTAGCTCTGAAACACACCAGTAAAATTCCTCGTCAAAGCATTTCACAGTATCACAGTATCACAGCATCATAAGGTTGGAAAGGACCTCTGAGATCATCAAGTCCAACCTATAACCCAACACAAACACCAACACCAATACTAACACCAACCATCATCTAAACCATGTCACTCAGTGCCTCATCCAGTCTCCCCTTAAACACCTCCAGGGTCGGCGACTCCACCACCTCCCTGGGCAGTGCATTCCAATGGCCAACCACCCTTTCAGTGAAGAACTTTTTCCTAACATCAAGCCTAAACTTTCCCTGACGAAGCTTGAGTCCATGCCCTCTGGTTCTGCCACTGGTCACCTGAGAGAAGAGACCAACTTCTGCCCGACTACAACCTCCTTTTAGGTAGTTGTAGAGAGCAATGAGGTCTCCCCTGAGCCTTCTCTTCTTCAGACTAAACAGCCCCAACTCCCTCAGTCACTCGTCGTAGGGCTTGTGCTCCAGCCCCTTCACCATCTTCGTTGCCCTCCTCTGAACACATTCCAGTATCCTAACATCTTTCCCAAACTGGGGGGCCCAGAACTGTACACATTATTCAAGATGAGGTCTGACCAGTGCCGAGTACAGGGGGACAATAACTTCTCTGGTCCTGCTCGCCACACTATTCCTGATGCAGGCCAGAATGCTATTGGCCTTCTTGGTCACCTGGGCACACTGCTGGCTGATGTTGAGCTCCCTGTCAACCAGCACTCCCAGGTCCTTTTCTGCCTGACTACTCTCCAGCCACTCTGTCCCCAGTCTGTAGCTCTGCATGGGATTGTTGTGTCCAAAATGAAGTACCCGACATTTGGACTTATTAAACATCATCCCATTAGAATCAGCCCATCTTTCCAGTCTGTCCAGGTCCCTCTGTAGGGCCATCCTACCCTCTAGCAGATCAACCTTTCTCCCAGCTTGATATCATCTGCAAACTTGCTGATGATGGACTCAATCCCCTCATCCAGATCATCAATAAAGATATTAAACAGGATGGGACCCAACACCGATCCCTGGGGGACACAACTGGTGACCGGCCGCCAACTGGATGTGACACCATTCACCACCACTCTTTGGGCTCGGCCATCCAGCCAGTTCCTAACCCAGCACAGAGTGCTCCCATCTAGGCCACGGGCTGCCAGCTTCTCTAGGAGCCTACTGTGGGAGACAGTGTCAAAGGCCTTGCTGAAGTCCAGGTATACCACATCCACAGCCTTCCTCTCATCCACCAGGCGAGTCACATGGTCATAAAAGGAGATCAGGTTGGTCAGGCAGGACCTACCCCTCCTAAACCCATGCTGGCTGGGCCTAATCTCTTGGCCGTTCTGCAGGTGCCGCATGATTTCACCCAGGATTATCCGCTCCATGATTTTACCTGGGACCGAGGTCAGGCTGACAGGTCTGTAATTACCTGAATCATCCTTACGGACCTTCTTGTGGATTTGTCGTGAGATGTCACTTATTCACTACAAGGGACATTATTTTTAAATACTGTGTTCCAGAGAACTGTTGTGAATGTGAGTAGATTTCAGAAGAGGAATGAAAGTTTTCTACCTGAAAGGTTCATTGGCTTAAGCACAGTTACACCAACTGTGTAAGTCTATTCCAGATTTCCACCTACCTAATCCTGTTCTGAAAAACAGTTTCTGAACTGCTTGGGGTTTAACTAAGACAATGTTTCCAGTGCTGTCATTGCTGGCAAATTTATGCCTTGCTTTTTTTTGCTTAGAGAAAACGTGTTAAAAGCAATGACCAAGCCCAACACCAGTCATTAACAGGGGACCATTCTTGAACTGAAGTCTTGGATATCAGGAATCCACTGTTCAACAAGTGTCACACCCAGTCTGATGTAAGCAGAAATGGATACTCTTTATGGATTTTAGTATTATAGTATCATAGAATCATAGAATGATTATAGTATTATAGTATCATAGAATCATTTGGGTTGGAAGGGACCTCAAATTGGACCTTCCAGTTCCAACTTCCCTGTCATGGGCAGGGACACCTCCCACTAGACCAGGCTACTCAAGGCCCCATCCAACCAGGCCTCCAAGGAGGGGGCGTCCACTTCCACTGAGGGAGCATTCAATGTCTATATGTACATGAATTCTATATAGACTTATAACAAGTGCTTCCAGAAATATGGTTGAAGTCTTTAGCACGTTAAATTTCTGACATAGTCTGGGAGTAGCTTGCATGTAAGACCTTTTTATGCTGAATGAGACAGAGGCATTTTTCATTGACAAGCTTGTTTGGTGCAGACTTCAAAGACCAAAGGATGAAACACTTTTTGAGGGGAAATCAGACCCATATATTAATGGAGATGATTTGTTAGGTTCTTTTGATGCCCACTTTCAGAGGAGAGATATTTAAAATTTTAAAGAATTCTTTGTTAGATGTAATGGTATCTCTATGCTAACACAATGTAAATGATCCATATTCGAGTAATAGTACATTCCTTCCACTGGACTTTTACACTATGCAAGCCACGTAATTTTGATAAAAGATATTCTCATTTATCTGCTATGGTTTATTGTAGCTAGACATCTGAATGTTCAAAACACAATTGTTACATACATCTTCAAGCCATTGTGAAGTAAAGTTAAGGATATTGTGTTTTTTACTCTAAGTGCTCAGTGTTAACAGCAGGCATTTAAGAGGAGAAGACCAAGGATCAGTTCCTGAGATATCACTGAGATGGGTGGGAAGCTTCCTGTAATTACCAAAGCCACAGCAGCAATTGCATGCATGAGTCAAAGGATTTTATATGTCCTAGCCAAGAATGTCAACTGCATTGAAAATCAGTCACTGAAAACAGAAGAAAATATTTTTTTAAAATAAGCAATTAATTACATTTCATTTTGATTCTACTTTCCTGATAACTTTATCTTCTCTTCTTCCTTCTCTTTCTGTTAATAGTACCAAGAAACAACTTCATTATACATTTCTAACCTATATTTTTACACTTCTACTTAATTTGTATTCTTATTACATTTTCATTTCTGTTGCGATGCACAAAAATTCTTGACTTATAAATTTTTCGCTCTTCCCATTACTTAACTCCATGATACAGATTTGTTGCTGATCAGTTCCTCTTTTTTTTTATTTTACAATTTTAGCTCCTAGTATGCATATGATATTTATGCGTATGATGTCCATTTATCCAGATTAAAATCACAGTCAATGAATTAACTATATTTTATAGGTCTCATAAAAGTAATAATATAATAAACAGTAGCTGTAGCTATTATTCTATTTTAAATACATCTAAGTCTGTTTGCTAATGTCTGGTAGATGTCCCAAAGGAGTCTGTTTTTATGGTCCTGACACCCAGTCCCTACCAAAGGAATCTATGCTAAAGGTAACACTTTCTTCAGCTTTTTAGATTTTGGGCCAAGCTCAAATCGCTTACCATGCACACGCTCAGTGTAAGTATCGCTCTAAGGTTCCCTTTGCTAGTCCAAGACTGGAAGTTTTATTTCCTAATAATTTCAGGATGAAACACAAAATTTGCTGCAGTCATTAAAGACTCAAAATTGTCTGATCCTAAGCATCCAAAGGATCTTCTTTGTGCACTTACAGAGATTTAAGAACCTCACAAAACAGGGAAATCAGTACATAGCAACTGAGCAATACAAATGAAGGGCAAACAAGTCTGAAATTCTGTCTGCAGGTCTCAGTTTCGCAACCCTGTTGACTGCAATGATGTTGCACAAGTATAATGCAAGGCAGAACATAGCCTTCTGCAATGAATAGTTAAAAGAAAAGAAATGCCTTCTGGTCCGTGCATAATGACAGTTTTTTAAAACCTCCAAGAACATCAAAAGCACTGTGTGAAGAGCCTCATAATTCTTTTATTATACGACTTTTAAGACTGGGATTCACTGCAATCGTTTTAGGAAACTTTCTGAAAACAGTATCTAAAGTGATCTTTACTGCAGTACTTCTGGTTGTGAAATTATTCTAGGAATTCAGGAAGTAAATCAGGACATCCTTCTACATTGTATAGGAGAAACCAGATAAAGTCAGTTCAACTCCCTAGAAATAAGTGTTTTACAGCAGACAGCAATTTGACCCACTGTGTTATAATGCCTGGAAAGGACACACAAATTTTCCATTTTTCCGCATTAAGGATGAATCATTTTTCTTTGTTTTAGCAGCAATGCTAAAACGAAGAATAGAGAAGGTGCATGCCAAAGGCAAGGGGAGAAGGAAGATTTGAATAATTTTGAATTGCTGAGAACTCAGTTTAATATGAAAAAAAGATATTTCAGCAATCTGCAAATGAATAAGCCATAGAGGAGGGAAAGCCATACTTTTTGTATTAAATCAGTCCATTCATTTAACAGTTGGATGTGTTGATAGCTGAATTACCATCTGCCATATAACCAGATGTTTTCCATCCATGTTTTAATGAATCTTATTTTTCTAATCAACTTCGTACAGAGTAAAAATCTGCTTTTAAGAAGTGCTGAATTTTTCTTATACTGCACTACTTTGGTCTGTCAAAATTACAGATTATCTTATCAAATTAAACTGTTTATGTGACTGTGCTTCCTTTTATGGTGTGAAATACATCCTTGCTTAAGCAAGGATTGTCTCCCATCCTTTTAATAATGAAGTAGCGGCACTGCAGGCTTTCCTAAAGCAAGGCTGTGGCAATCCATCTGCAATTTGAGTAAGAGCATGCAGATATTGAAATAATTACCTCCTACTATTACCCACAGGCTCTCAAGTAATTACCTATTTCCATTAGCATTTTTTTTTGATTCACTAATTACATTCAGAAATGCTGGTTAGCTGTCCACTACCTGAAAGGATTACATTTAAATTAACCAATAAAGATTTTTCTTAAGCTGCCAGCATGAAATTATAAGGCAATGTGATATATATGAATAGTAGCATAGTAAACTGTACAATCCTTTAATTTTCTTTTGTTCAAAGTCACAAAAAAATGGCATGGATTTACAAGGAGATGAGAAAAGGGAGTCACATCTGTTTTCACATTAATGTTGATCATGCAAGTGGCTTACTATGGAAGAGTATGTCATTTAAGTCTGGTTCAACACACAAAGTGTTATATGTGCACTCTTGAACAGTTTATTGAAGATGGTTTATTTTTTATTATATGCTACATGTAACCTACTATGGACTATAATACTACTTTTTTGATTGATTGATATGAAAACACTAAATACGTTATTTTGGCAAAGTATTTTCTGTAATTGATGTTTAAGATCTCTGTGTTTAGTTGTACATTGCCCTTGTTAACAGGCAATAGAAATATTTTACTTTTTCAGTACTCCAAACAAGAGTTTTATCAGGAAAATATTTTCTACAAGCATGATCTCTGTAGTTCATCTGCTTTTTTGATCTCATTGTAGTTATACTGGTACTTGCACTTCTACCCTCTTTTTGTTGCCTATGGATGGAAACTTCTAAAGTTTAGCCTAACATATATATATATATAGACACATAGTTTTTTATACGTGGGCAAAATTATGATTTAGAGAGAGAGCAGACAAGATGCCAATGTTTGGGTTTTTTTCCGGGTGAGCATAACTTTACAGTGTAAGGGCAACCATCTACCCTTTGATCTTATGAACTCTGGCATTGTAAATCTAACTATTTAAAACCAGTATAAGATTTGAAGTAACGTAAAAACTTATCATTTAGCTAAAAAAAGAGTTATGTTTGAAGTTAACTTTTTGACTTACTAAAGAGATATGAACATTTCTCTTTGACTTTCCACTTTCAGTTCATTTTATTTTTCAATTCAACCACAGAAAGGAACCAATATTCACAAAGCTCTTTGACCAGCATCCTTCTGTAAATAGATTGTTTCTTTGGAAGCACAAGTACCAAAACACGTTTTCACAGCAGCAAACTTCCTGCACGTCTCTTTAGTCTCGTGTAGTCCTATGCTCAGCTACACAGGTTTTCCATTGATTTACAGGAGAGAGCTTAGCATTGTCTCCGGCCATCATGTCCTTACCAGGATCCATCATAATTCTGCTCATAACTTGCCCCATTGGCCTTTGTTTTAGGACAAGTGGCCCTTCCTCATCTAATGCTACTCATCTAAAACGTATGCATCCAGGTAACATTTTGGTCAGCAAAGAGAAACAGGTATCTCCACAGTCACACTGTTAAATCTTATTCCCTGATGTTAAATCTTATTCCTTGATAGTACTACGCTTGTGTCTTGTGGTTGGTCAGCTCTCCCAGTGGAAGTCTCTCCCTCATCGACTGTAGAGGCAACCAGGTAAGTGGCTAATGACTGGCTCTTAACTGTTAAACAAACAAATTTAGGTAAGAAAGAGTGCTCTAGTAATCCTGGCTACATATACAGACTCCTCACTGTGCAAGGGAAATGTTAACATAGCTCTTATTGTCAAACTGCTTCTTTTTCCTGAAAAATGACCCACAAAAGTTGGCCCATAAGTAGTACTTTAGTTCTCAGATACCTAATAGAAGGTGGCCTCAGTGGAATGTGTCTGTGTGTCTGTAAATGTAGGTCTTCTTTGTTGATAACCGTGATATCATCTTACAGAAACAACTCCCTTCCGCAAAAATTGTTTTTTCCCCAAATATCCAAAACCAGATATCACTCCTTGAATCTAAACGTACAGATACTGATTGCTGAAACTGTCAGGTGTGTTGTGAAAAGGAAGATGTGGCAGGTTTTCAAGACTGGTTTAGATCACTCTGGAATGCTCCTGGTTCTGTTAAATCAAAGAGAGTGTTGTCTGTCACTTCAGATGACCTAGGATTTCATTCCTTTCGAATAATATTATTTTTTAAAATTTTACCAGACTGCAATTTTTCTGTGATAGTCTTTATCAGTAAAATTATGTGAAAGTGTTATTGAAAAGGAGCATAAACTGAAGACAACATTAATACATTATAGTTATATGAAAATCATTACAGTTAAATAATTTTCAGGGCTTCTGGAGAGGATAAGAAATGGTTATGTCAGCACCCTGCTGTATTTTAAAGTAATTTACAGTGTATGTAATAAAGTATTATCAAGAACTTGTTTTCACTGCGTTTTTCTCATTGACATGTAGATTGAAACTTTTCCAATTCATTGACTGTAACATACTTAGATGTATACTTACCTGTACAATATCACTACAACAGCAGGCTGATTCTTGATCATTAAGAAAATTCTGAAGAAAACAATCAGAAAATCCGATATAAAATTCCACATGTAACCATGTTACCACTACCGCTTCCTTGTGTAGTGGTATTTTCCCATCTCCATTTTGATTCCTCTATCCCCTATTCATTTTCTTTTTTCAGGACAACTTTTAAGACCTCTAGGGCAAAACACTTCTCACCACAGTTTTGAAAAGTGATAAGGTTATTTGAGACACCTGGTTTCAGGGGAAGGTTTCCAGGGCCCTAGATAGTAGGGTCATCATATTCATTGCAGAGAAAAAACATTAGAACATAGCCAGATATTTTCCAGAGGCCAAAGAATAAAGTCTGGGTCTAATAATGTTAATTACAGTGCATGCTATACTTCTAGTCTTCCAGAACAGGAAATACCTCTTAGAGATGTAAGCTGTCATTTCCAGACTTTTGACATTTTTCTCTTTCTCTGTTTTGGTCAGCTGTTGCTGCTTTGCTCTTTACCATTTTGTGTAATCTTGGATGAGGTTTTATAAATAATCTCTGAAATATAAAATCAAATGTTACATGCTCTGTTTTCAGTAGACTGGAGAGCTCTGTACTTAAACTATTTGCATCATTAACTCTGTCCTGTTTGGAAACAGGGAGATAATCTCCCCTTATCTTACTTACATAGGTAATCCCAAAACAGACTGTAACACTGCCTTGTGCCAGCAAATCAAAATTTCTGATGTCCAGGTCTTTTCATGTTCTTCAGGCATGATCTGACATAGTGATGTCCAAAAGTATAACCTTCTTGTTCATATATAGATGTAAGAATGTCAACATAGCAGAACTACAAAGGGTAGTCGGGTGATTACACTGAACAAGAACCTTTCACTTAAAAAGGACTCCTAAGGATGATGTAGGTAGTGTTGACATTAAAGAGTATTCCAGCAAGCACTCAGGCAAAAGAAAAATTACGTTACTAAATGTGCCTTTTTTTCACCCGAGTCCAAATTTCTGCTCAGCACAGGCCAGATTTGAAGGACTCTCTCTTCAACTTTAACGAACACTTGAATGAGGACAGGTTCATAGTTATATGGCACATTTTCCGCATATGCTGTTACAAAGTTCAGTTAATTTTGTTGCAGTATTGCTGATGCTTAAGGATGACAAAAGTATATAAAAAAAGTTGCCCTCCCTTACCCATTTCCAAATTTGTCTTCCATGAGATCTCATGCAGGCTACAAAATCAAGATGTTTCTCGTGTCATCTGTGGGAAATGGCCATTCACATTATTTCAGTTTCCCAGTGCCTGGCCTGCAGCATGATTTGCAAAGCACCTGTGATCCTGTTCTGAGCTACCAAACCAACATGGAAATAGGACTGTGTCCTTTCTACCCTTCTACTTAGAATGACCATTTTCAACATAGTATCCCTTCTAAAATTTCTCAGCTATGATTTAAACTGAAAAAATACTAGTGAAATATTACCCCAAAGTCTGTATGTACTCAGCGATTACAGAAATCTAAGTTTGCCATTCTGTGCTGCACAACACCAGTGGGACTTTCTGAAGCTGAAAAACTGTGATATCAAATGAGCAAATGAAACTGATTTACCCTTGAATGGATGCAAAGCATTTAACTCAAGAATGGAAGTAGAGTTTGGAGCATTCCAAATAGCTTGACCCAGATTTGGTTCTCAGTTTCAACCATCTGCTGCTGTTTAAGTAGAACCCTACACCAAATCTAAATGAGAAAAAGTACAGACAGAAAAGAGTCTCTTCATGCAGTCTTCCTGGGTTTTTTTATCAGTATTCACTGTATGCATAAATCTCATTAATATGTACCAGTCAAGCAAAAATCTCAGATCTCATTTTCTATTTTCTGAATGCAATCTTGAGTCTTAATATAAAATGATGCTGTTAGTTCATTTCCTTTGTATCAAATTTTCCTGTACTTTGCTATATTTAACAGTTCACAGTGAAGTGAATGATTAGTTGCAAGTAATATTCCATTACTGGTAATACAGACTAATAACACTGCAAATAGTTTTCTGCAAGAGCAAGTGGAGGTTAGCTGTAGATGGCGCTGGCCAGATTGTTTGATGTGATCTGTTGGTTTTTGTGTAAATCAATAAATATTCAGGACACTGAGACCCAAACTGATAAAAGGTTTTCAAAAAACTAAAGTGAATCATGTGATCATGTCTGTTGAATTTTCATATTTAAGTCCACTGGTGTCATTAAATGCATCAAAGAATTCCTTGGAAACAATAACACTGACTCAAAAACGTGGCTGAAATTTGTGAGTTGTAGTGAAAGGAAAAATAACAGAGGAATGCGTCATGAGGACCAAAATTCACCACAGTTCACTGTAGCCACAAAGTAGGACAGCAGTAGAATCTTGGGCATGACATCTACTGCAAATATATAATTGTCTTAATTTTTATGAAGTTTATGTGCTATGTTTTCAATTCATAGTTGATAGTTGGCCAGGATTTCAGATAGAATGCTGTGAAAGGCCTGATTTTATTTCCAGTGAACTTTATTGTACTGTATTTGTATTTACACTTACAATGGTGTGATAATTAAATCTTACTTGAAACAGCCTGTGAGATACAAATTTGAGCCTCGTTTCAGACTTGTGCTGATTTCAGCCTTGTTTCAGATACGCTGAAGATCATCACTAGTGGAGTCAGTTGTGAAAATCGCTTGATGAAAACATTTTCAAATGGTGTGAATGCAACACAAGTCTTTTGTGAAATTCTGACCATTGGCACTGGTAAGTACTGAGGGTCCAGGCAGGATACATGCAATGACCCTATCTGGCATGGAGGTAACTAATAGCCTTAAAAGTAGACAAACTAAGAATAATGACTTTATGAAGGCTCTGAATATCTTAGTTATGAGATAGGTTGTACTGCCTGTTGTTTTCTAATTATGGAAAACTTATGGATGATCTAACAGCGGTTTTGGTAAAGTAACATTTACTCTGTTGCTTAGCAAAGCCATTAAATCTAGATTCAACCGAAGGATAGCAGTGTCCACCGTACTGAGAGTTCCCAGCACTACATGGGTGAATTCCATTCCTTTTTCATGGTTTTCTTAAGTGCATAGTCTATTTAAATTCCGATTTTTTAGAATAAGAAGCTTGACTTGATATTTTTCTGTAAGTAGCGGAGAAACCACACAAGAGTTACAGTGCCACTGATGAAGATGACAATGACAGATTGTGCTTTAGGATAGTCATATAAAACACCTGGCCCACTGGCAGTCTCACAGAATCATAGAATTGTGGAATGGTTTGGGTTAGAAGAGACCTTTAAAGGTTATCTAGTCCAACTCCCTCCACCACGGGCAGGGACATTTTCAACTAGATCTGGTAGGTCAGAGCCCCATCCAACCTGACTTTGAATGTTTTCAGGAATGGGGCTTCTGCAACCTCTCTGGGTAACCTGTTCCAGAGTTTCAACAACATTCACTGTAAAAAACAATTCTTATTATTATATGTAGTCTAAATTTACACTTTTTCAGTTTAAAACCTTTACCCCTTGTCTTATTGCATCAGGCCCTGCTAAAATCTTTGTCCCTGTCTTTCTTATAAGCCCCCTTTTAAGTACAGAACAGCTGCTGCAAGCTCTCCCTGGAGCCTTCTCATCACCAGGCTAAACAACTCCCCTCTCTCAGCCTTTTCTCACAGGAGAGGTTTTCCATCCCTCTGATCATGTCTGTGGTCCTCCTCTGGACCTGGTCCAACATATACTTTTCCTGTATTGAGAGCCCCAGAGCTGGATGCAGGACTCCAGGTAGTGTCTCACCACAGCAGAGGGGCAGAATCACCTCCCTCAGACTGCTAGCCACGCTTCTTTTGATGCAGCCCTGTATATGGTTGACCTTCCAGACTGCAAGTGCACATTTCCAGCTCATGTCCAGTTTTTCATCCACCAATATCCCCAAGTCCTTCTTAACATGACTGTTCTCAATCCCTTCATCCATCAGACTGTATTGGTACTGGGAATTGCCCCAACCCACATGCGGGACCTTAAATCTGGCCTTATTGAACCTCATAAGGTTCAAACAGGCCCATTTCTCAGGCTTGTGCAGGTGCCTCTGGATGGCATCTCATCCCTCAGATACGTTAACTGCATCATTCAACTTGGTGTCATCTGAAAACTTGGTGAGAGTGCACTCAATCCCTCAATCTATGTTATTGATGAAAATATTAAACAGTCTTGATCCCAATATGGACCCCTGAGGAACACCACTTGTCACCGATCTCCATTTGGGCATCAGTACATTGACCACTACTCTCTGTACGTGACCATCCAACCAATTCCTTATCCAGTGAACAGTCCACCCATCAAATCCATATCTCTCCAATTTAGAGAGAAGGATGTTATGAGGAACTGTTTCAAAGGCCTTAATGAACAGACAGAAGACATCCTTAACTCTTTCATTGTCCACTAATGTAGTCACTCCATCATAGAAGACCACTAGGCTGGTTAGTCAGGACTTGCCCTTGGTGAAGCCATGCTGTCTGTCTTGAATCACTTCCCTATCTTCCATGCAACTTAACATGGCTTCTAGGAGGATCTGTTCTGTCATCTTCCCAGGCCAGCTATTAGGAAGACAGGTCAGTAGTTCCCAGAGTCCTCCTTTCTACTCTTTTAAAAAATGAGTGTTTCCCTTTTTCCAGTTACCAGAGATTTCACCTGACTGCTATGACTTTTCATGGAAAGTAACTTGGCAACTACATCAGTCAATTCCCTCAGGACTCCATGTTGCATCTCATCAGGTCCCATAGACTTACATATAGTCATGTTCTTTAGGTGGTCACAAACCTGATCTTTGCTCACAGTGGGAGAGAATTTACTCCCCTGGTACTTGTCTTGAGGTCCATCGACTTGAGAGGTGTAAGAAGAGAGGCTGCCAGAAAAGACTGAGGCAAAATATTGTTGAGTATCTTCCGCCTTCTCCTTGTCCATTGCTACTAATTTGACATCATGTTCATCAAGCAGGGAAGGGCTAAATTTTCTTTGACCTTCCTTTTCTGGTTGACATACCTGTACAAGCCCTTCTTATTATTCTTTGCACCCTTTGTGAAATTCAACTCCAGTCATGCCTTGACCTTCCTGATGAGTGGTACTCAGAAGTCTCAAAAGTTCATTAAATTGTTTCAGACAATCTCGGGAAGGCACACTGTTTTGTAATTTTCCTAACACTATTTCCATTATTTCCCAGACCCTGCAATGAATGTAAAATATATGCTCATCTCTCTATTCTACCACCCAGGCACTGTCTGAAAGAAGTCTGCCAATTAATATTAATTTATTATGGTTGTTTCATGACATGAAGAAATCTCTTTTCCCCTAAATATTACAAATAAAACCAAACAAGCTTCATTCTCAGTGAACTTAAATTATAGGTGAGAGATTTTTGTATCGATTTACTGAGATATCTAAAATTAATCAAGAAAGACAAGTAATTGTGACATGGAATAGGTTTGCTTTCCAAAGAGAAAAAAAAGGAGTTCATTGTGTCATAAGTTTAAAAAGCACCATTTTCAGAGCAGTAGAACGCGATATCTATTTGATCCTCAGGTAATGGCAAAAGTGCATTTTGTTGGTCTTATCTAAAACATAATCTTATTCTTGCCTGTATCATAGGAAATTCAAATCATTAGCACATAGAAACTGTATATGAAAGAAAAAGCAGCACTAGAGTTAATATTGTTTGTTAAGGAAAACCAAACTTCTTGTGTATGTGTGTCTGCAAAACATGGTACCACTAATTGAACAATATCCATCAACTAATGCTCAGTTTAGAGTAACTAATTCTTTGTATTCTATTTTAGTAATGTATGAAAAGTTAATCCCTCAAAGAGACATTTCTAACAACTGAATTATAAATTAATTCTATTCAAATATCATTTTGATTTCAAGGAGCTTTACTATAATTGCTCATTTCAGTTCCCAATTACGTCATCCTTAAATTTCTTCTCAATTTCCACATCAAAGCAGTAGAAAAAGGCACATATATTCTACTTTCATGAAATTTGGGGAAAGAGGCCTTTGTATCTACTGATATGTGGAAAATGTAGTAGGCCTTCAAGGCTGTCAGTAAACACAATTATTTTTTATCCCAATTGAATAAAATCATGGTATGTGGAATGGCATTTTCTGATAATACGGCAAGAGTTCTTCCTACTCAAACCAAAACATTTAATCAATGTATCTAAGGTGAAAACAAGCTGGTCAAAACCTACAGGGACTATGACCAATAGAAATAGGGACATACCTTGGAGACACCCTATGTCTTACGTGCATTTCTTTGTTGTTGGTAAAGGGAGACAAGAATGATTGAGTTACACATGAAAAATTATGGATATTGAATCCAGGTTAAAAAATAATTTCATAAAGAATAATTTACACACAGTACATGTAGAAATTATTCAAGTAACATGCATTTTAGCCCAACCACATTTTGCCTTTAATAGAAACAATACTTTCTAGAGGAAAAGGATGTTTGCATTACATTATTTTATACTTCAGGGTAGACTAAGGAGAAGAGGAGGTAAAATTTGAAGAACATACTTTGGTTTTGGCAGGAGACATAGTGATGCGAACAGGCATCTGAAAGAGAACTTCATGAGGAGAATGCACTCGCTCTACTGTATTCTTTCGGTTCTTTTATTTCCAAGAAAAAGACTCTTGCCTATTTACCGGAAAGAAATTAGTCAATACACTCTTCTTTCTTTAACTGAAGGTAATGCATCTTCTTTAAAAAAACAAATTGAAACTATCAGTAAAGATTTTTAATTAAATGTATGAATGGAAAATGAAGAAAATAGGTAAGGAAAGGCAACACCAGTTTCATGAGTCCTGAAATCAGCCTGAATGAGTTGGTTAGTTCAAGCTCCTTCACAGATCATTGAGTTTTATGACAAAATCTGTGTATAAAGTTTTATGACCTGTAAAATAAGTAGTCCAGACACTGTAGAAGATGTCTAGTGTGTCAAGGATAAGCAGGTGTACACAGTAGAGTTTAAAAACAAAGAAAATATCTTTCGTGTTCTACCCATAGTGCCTGGAATGACGCGAGTAGTCCTTCATGCAGACAATGCCTTACAGATGTAATGATTTCTTTAGGATTACCCTCCCCACCTACAGCTATATAGCATTGAACTAGCTAGAGGGCATTCATTCTTTACAACTTTATTCCCATCTTTTTTTTGCCTAATTAGTTGAAAATTAGAAGTAAGAAAACATCTTTTGTCTATGTAAGACAAAAAGCAATACAGTTGCTACAATATATTTATGATAGAAATTTCCTCCCAGTGAAAAACTGTTAGGTTTTTCTATTTCAGAAAGCAACTTCATGCATTAAGCAAAATGTTTTTATTACTCAAGCTAAAACAATAACTTCTGCAATGACCTCAATGGAAGCATTACTCCCTAGTACTGGAAAAACTGTTCTAAACATTTCTGTATCTTACAATAGCACCTGGTGCTTTCTGAAGTCCCGCTGGAGCCTGTCTTAAATCACATCACATAGAGGATGCAACAAGGAATATGCAAAATGTGGAATGCAGCCAAATAAAGCTTAGTAGCTTCCCTCAAAACAAGTAAGAATATGTTGAGATTTAACCTTCACTTGCAGTATTAAAGACTCCAGGCAAAAAAATCCACTACGCTACTGCCTTTTGTGACAGTGTTGCATAGATATTAGTAATCAAGAAATATTTTCTGCAGAAATTAAGATGAACAAAGATGTTGTAGCTTCCTAACTTTTGGTTTTAAATGTCCTCTGGACTGGCTATTTTCTTGAAGCAGTATTTTGTGTATAAATTTGGATTTTTATAGAAGCATAAAAACAACAGGAATATTAAGTTTTGGATTATAATTATTATTTGTGAAAATAATAATGGTCTTCTCATAGAGGTTAGCTGTGGAAAGAAATCCTAACATAAAGGCTTTTTGTCCAACTTCGGCAGAGTTATTAATATGACCAACAGTACATTGCTACAGATGTAAAAGCTATCAAGTGGCCTGGGAAAGTTTTCCTTTAAATACGGCTTCACAGATGTTCAATCACCTGGCATTTGTAAGCAGAATAAATATCGTGCCTATTCTGTGTATTCCCACTGGCCTTCTGTGACCCACGTTAGCTTTTCCCTTGAAGAAAGCATAAAGCATTCATGCACTATTCATTTCCTTAGCTATGAAATTTAATAAAATAATGACAAAAACGTTTGCTACTGTATAACCAACAACATTTTAAGTCTTGTGCAGTGTATGGTCACAACTGAAAGCTGGTTATAGAAGCTTTTCCTCTTTTCTTTCTCCTACAAACTACAATTTCTGAAGCCTGCTAGTAATTCAAAGGGAAGGTACATCTCTATGATGTAAGAAAACTATGAAATGAAAGCTGATTTCACAATGAATACTTAGAAATATCTTCACGTGTCTGTAAATTTCATTTGTTTTCTATTATGCATTCCGAAAAAAGGTCAGGTTCATTTTACAATAATTACTAGAACTGAAATAAAATCGAAGGTCATCGAATGCCAGCAAGATTCTGGTATCACTCTCGGATGTCATCTTCAAATAGTTAGTCGTTGTGAAGTATTCGTTCAGTGACATCTGATATACAATGGGGGCTGGGCATATTTGCAGTAAGAAAGAAGTATGGTTCTTATGAAAGTTTTCCATTGTTGATGACGATATATGACAAAAGAGCGACTTACCTACACATGCAAGGGTAGTCATCCTTCAGCAGCTCTTCTTAAATATCTGTTCAACTTTTTACATAGGGTAAAAGCCTCTTATTGTGTTTGATTTCAACTGTGTTTCACTACAAGAAGAGTGAACAATGACACTTTTAAAGTCATTCTGTGTCTTCGTATGAGTTAACTTCTCTTTGTAGACAACTACCATCATCACAAGGTGGTTTATAAAGCAAGTGTCTAGTTTGGAAGTTTAGGTATTGATTTTGAACAAAATTATTAACTATCCTGTCAGAAATCCCAGGAAAATTTTATTTTTTAGAAGGATAAATGTGTTTAATGATTTCTTCTTTACTGCAAAGTAAATGTGACTGTGTTTTAAGAACAGAAACATATCTGAGTAACTGAGAGTAAACTGAAAACCCAAGAGAGTGAGGAAATGCTGCTACATGATAAAATAACTCACACTCTTTCCTTTGGAAATGTAAATGAGAAGCTCTGCTCATTCTAACCCAGTTATACTGCAGATCCACCTCTGCTGTTAATATAGAATTGCATCAGTGGCAGGTAGACCATATGGCATGTTGTAGCAAATATGTTTTATGTCATGAAGGGATATCAGGTGTTATTTCATCATTTTGTTACCTAGCAACTGCATTAAAATAAAAAAAAAGGAAACAAAACAGTCTCTTGTTTTCCCAGTGAACTGTGGAAATATACAACCCATCTATCCTTCATAAACACCTGAAAGAATTCTAGAGTACGTTCTGATCTAGCTTTTTCATTTTCACAACTATAAAATCTAATCTACCATTCTTCCATGAGGATAATGCTGCAAATTTATGTCAGGTCAATAGCATAGTATAAAATAAGCTGTTTTTTCCTCAATACATTTTCCCATCCTCCATAGAAAGTCTGTGTCCTGCAAATCCATATCAAAGTCCTAGGCTGAGCAGTATATTTCCCTTAAACTTCTCATGGATTCACGATCCAGGAATTCTAAATCTAAATCTGTTGCAGACTTGTGAAGAAACACAAGGTTAATCAATAAGACCTTTAAGGAATATAAATCTGCACAGTTTTGGAAAGAATTATTGTATTTAGCAGTAGCTGAAGATCTAGCTCATAACTGAAAAATCTATAAAAAGTCTCAAAAAAAAAAGCCCTCAACCTTAATTACTTTAAATAAACAGAGAAAAACACCATAGCTTCCTTGACCTTTTTTTTTTCTTTAAGGAATATACTATTTCTTATCCATGTTATTGTTTATTTATCCATGCATTATTCTTTTTCGTAAGAAAAATTACAGATAATTTGCTTTATCAATATCCATGCCTTTTAATTGCCACATATATTTTTCAGTTAAAATCAATAGAGGAAAATCAAGAAAGCAGAACAATACAATTCCTTATTCTGCAGAGTGAACATGAATATGTGGTAAGACACTTATCATTAATAGCAGATGGAAATAAACATGAGGAAATTTACCTGTTGGTTTATTATATTGAATCTATTTGGAGTTTGCATTTCTATTTCTGCAATACCTAGGTGCAGAAGTCCAGTAAAATGAATTGGTGTCATGAATTCCTTTGAAGATTGTTCATTGAGCCAATTACTCACCTATGCATGCATATCTTCTTCCCTATGTGACATGACAGTCCTACCACACACCTTCAGATTTTTACCCTTGATCACAACATATATTTAATTCTATGTTGTTTAAACTTAGAAAGAACTTGCTTTAGGACATTGTCTATACTGTGCTTGTACAATGAGGATTCTCTGTAGTAATAAAACCAAAACGTGATAATATAGAGAATGTTACGGTAATACGAGAAATAATTTTAATTGAAATTCTCTCCCATACTGCTTTCTGAAAAGATAGAGAAGATAGAAGTATCGCATTTTTCATCACCTTTTCATGTTCTTTTCACTCTCCACATTGCGTAAAATGTGACTTTCTCTGCTTCCCTTCCTAGTGGCTTTCCAAAGTAGAATTTAGCAACAATTTCTCCATATAATGGCTCTTTTTGTATGTGTGTGTTCAGTGATACTGAAACAGCTCCACAGAAACCTATCAATTTCAGGGAAACTTTTATCAACCAAAGTTAGTGAAGAATTTTATTTACAACACTTTGAAGCTGAGGAAATAGTATGGACAACAAAGATTTGAGTTCCTGTTTAAAGCAGGAACTTGAAATATGATGCCATACTCTGAGTGACTGCTCTAAATTACAGTGTCTGAGCTATTCTGAAATGAGTCTAAATTTCAGGCTTGAAGGAGCTGATAGGGAGGGAGGGGACTGTTTTCTTTTTCCACAGCATTGAAAGGTCTTGGATTGCACATAGTAACAAGGAAAGAAATCATCATCACTTCTCTGAATCATAACAAAATTAGAGTTAATTATGTGGGAAGCTATATGAACTCAATCACGAGGATAAAACTAATTTACAGTAGGTGTCTGGTCAGTGCCTTAATTTGACCCATGGACTGAATAGAGCAGAAGATGATCAGACATCTGTTCTTTGTATGTATGTGCCCCAGTCTCCATAGGGGAAATAACCCTCGATTTCCCAGACATACTACAGACACTTGCTAGACAAAAAGAAATCCAAAGTAACATCCTGGGTTGTGGAAGACAGTTATTCCAACAGTGATAAGCTTTTTTTCTCTGCTTCCATCTGCTTTTCATTCATTCCCTTGATGATACCACTTCCCCACATATCTGTCACTCTTCTAGTACTTCTCTCTGTCCTCTCTAATCAATCTTCTCTTCCAAAATGCTGTGTCCATATTTGGAGACAATGATATCCTCAAGGAAATAAGCTAGAAAGCGTTAGGTCTTCATTCCTGAAGCACGTGAACTTCAATTTCTAAAAGTCTGACCAGTTTGTCATATCTAAGCAATTTTCAAAACACAGCAGAAGGCAGGTTTCTGAAATTAGGTGGTTATGTCCTTCATCCCTCATGGACAGATTCCAAATTCTTATATAATCACACATTAAGATGGCAGAGCTTCACAAATAAGCTGAAAATTTATTTTTATATGGGCAAGACTGTGTTTTCAGGAAAAGTAGACCTGATTTAGGTGGGAATGATAAAAAAAATCCAATCTGAATACAAGGTTTCTGCCACATAATGAGTATTTTTTCTGAATTGGAAGAATTACAAAATCGCTCCTCATACTGGAAAGATTTGGATAATACTAACTACCATCACAGTTAATAGGTATCGGTGCATCTTAAAGTTAAAAGTGAACACAGTGCATTCTCTTTAATGGGAAAGTTTGTTTTGCATATTTAAGCAGAACCATTCATATATGCAAGATTAAATCAAGACATGTGCAACATCTCCATGAAAATAATCAGGATGAAACAGTCTAAGAACAGTGTGACTGAGCTGACTTTGCCATTAGCTCTGGGAGAATATCTCTAACAGACTAAATTCAAAAGAAGGCAGAATACCACATTGAAATAATGAATGCTGTGCACGGCTGTTCAGATAAAGGTGGTCTCTTCTGTTACTTTTGTGAAGAAAATAGTACATGAGATACAAACTTTAGGATAACAGAAGATGGTATAAAATTATTTGTAGCCACTAGAAATTAGTAGAAAGCATTTTGCCTTGAAAAACCTCATTAGAATGTGGCTGATATCTGAGAAACTAGTTTTGCAATATTATTCATTTTGATTAAATAATTTTGGCTACCTGCACCATGCACTTGTTACTGGTAAGGCCGGGGTAATTATTACGGTGTTGTTCTTTATCCAGTCAGGTATGTTATACTAGACAAAGATAAAAATATGGAATCATATTGTCCTAGAGGAAAGTACAGGCATATATTCTTTGCAATAGAAAGTGAAATAGGTATTAAGAAGAACTACATTCAAGGAAAACCCATGCTAAATCAGTATTATGTCCCAGCTTTGGGACCACACTCTCAGCTGCTGCAAATTCACATATTTTATTCAACTAATCAGGGTTGTAGTCGCTTACATCTGATGAAGGTCTCGTGTGGTGACATGAATTAATACTGGGGAGAAAAGTGTAGAAAAATAAAATCAAAGTTCACAAAAGGGGAAAAATATATTACTGTTCTGTTAAGTTTCCTTTTACCTACATTTTCTGAGCCACTAGATGTAAAATGCAAGCCGGAATCTGAATAGAATCATACACACTATATATTGGAATCAGAAGAATGAATGTTTAATTGACAGGCAAGTAAATATGGAAGGCAAAATTTTATGAAAAATACATACTTTCCCAGCAGTTCAGGAGTCAAAAGGTAATCATAACTAGAAATGGCATGAATGAGAATGGTGTCTATTTATGTCTAATCTGCAATGCCTGGGGAGAAGAAGAGAGAAGAACCTGGAATTTTAAAAGGTATTAGCAAAAAAAAAGGCTCAAAAACTCTGTTGAACCCACACTGAACTTATTTGTCAATTTAAAAAATTCCATGAGGCAGAAATGTTAGATGGGAAGCTAGTGACCCCAGTTGATTTTAACCAGCACTGGGTGTGAAATCACTGTATCATGTAACCAAGCAAGAAGTGTATTGTCAGACTGAAACTTACAGCTGTGTTCAGCATTCTCGTAAAAATAGCTGGACAATATCACACATGACAAACAAAATTATTTCTCTTTAGCTCATATATGAATTCCAGCTGAAAAGAGATATTAGGATTATGTTGCACTTAAAAATCAAAGAGAGCATATACTAGCATATCGTCTCCAATTTTATTCCACAGATAGTAACACGGAAAGAAGAAAAAAACTAAGTCTTGCAATACTTTTCCCTCAAAATTTGTGGGGTTTGCAGTGCCTTTGATCTGAAGATCTCAAATATTTTATGACTACTAACCCCGATTCCTTATCACTTTATTCTTGGAAAACAATTTGTATTAGTATAAAAATGTAAAAATATATAAAGCATACTACTATGATCCTTTGGAAAATAATTTATATCTGTCTGTGTAGTTGATAACTTCACAACTCCCAAAGAAGCCAAAGAAGCCCAGTACTAGGCTGTTTTAATGTCATGAGAAGTTATCAGGTTTATATTCAGCATGTCCAGCTCTTCTAAGCACCTTGGCTTTTACCATGTGCTGTCGCTGCTCCATCAATAACACCAATTTCCTTGAACCTAGGAGTCTTTTCTCTTATTCACAGAATATCTTCATAATCCTTTTTCATCAAACTAATAATATTGCTGTTTCTCCCGTACCTTCCTTACAAGATTATCTTAAGTTTCAGACATGGGTTCTATTGTTTTTCTTTTCAAGTTCCCTCTTGACATCTAAGCAACTACTTAAAGATTTGTGCATTTTCTTATCAAATGGAGGGTAGCATGACTCTATTTCAGCTTTCCCATTTGAGTCAATCTGTGATGGATGAGCATGTGTAGATAGATACTGTATCAGGTGGCCTGCAAATTCTTGACGTGGTAATTTATTCAGATGGGTAAATTGACACCTAATCCATTCAGGAGTTAAATGTTATTTCAGACAAAACTTCCTTTGTTACTCTGATACATTAAAGAACATCAGATGTCCAATGGAGAATCGTACTATTCTTAATAATATGTACACATGTAGAAGCATCACGCAGCTGTTAACATTTGCTAACTATGTGACCTTGAATTGTTGGCCATTCTTTCCTGCCGCATTTGAGGTGTCGTTTTTCCTTTTGCTCATTGTACATTGCCTGCAATTACTCTTTAAGCTCTTTACACCAAAGAGCTTCTTAAGCAGTTTTATTCACTGTTTAATACCCATTAAGATGGATTTGTTCATCCTTTACCAAAGTTATCCAAGTCACTCTACAAATATTGGAAAATAAACATGCCATTCTCTGAGTTTCGTTGTTTGTTCGGGACTATTGTAATAGCTATCCAGGATGCTGTCTTAACTGAGGGTGAAAAAACCCAACAAATCTTGTGAGCTTTAAGTAATACTTCCACGATACTTAAATCATCTTGCCACTTAATCTCCTTGGGATGAAGGATGTGTTTCTTGATTAAGTATTCTCAGCTTTCCATCAATTTGGTTTTTTTCGAAGCTCTCCTGAACTAGCAATAAGCCTCTGATATCTGAACCACAGAGGAGAGGTTCTGTTTATGCATATTCATAGGTGATTAAAGGAAATTGTACTTGTTTATTTTGCCCATCTGAATTGTAATATTGTCTGTGTTGATTCTTGCCTTAGAAAAAGCTGCTTAAAACTCGTATAAAAAAAAGGGCAGGAATTCCCTGTAGAACTGTTCATGGTTAATTCTATTTTGAAATAAATCTTGTGCACAAAAGGCCATTTTTATTTGATGCCATAATAATAAAGATTCATACTTGCTATTATTTAACTGAAATGATTTTGTAATGCAAATCGAGCAGCTTTAGTGTTCAATTACTTTTGTGCTAATATAAATGGTAGGATTAGCATAGCTGTACTAGAGCTTCAGCAGTTGGTATTGTAAAAATTCAGCCAACTTCAACAGCTGCAGCTAAATGGTATCCTGTGGTCCAAATACTGAAATCGAGGTACTGGTAATAGAAACACTTCTTTTGGACACAATTGTGATAATTAGAATACTGCGTAATTTCTGAGTCAGTGTCATGAATAAACAATAAAAGAAAAAAAATAGAACATACATACAGGAGATGTAAGTCTTTGTAACGCTGTGTTCTCACTGCAGTAGTGGATCAGGCAGAAGAGAACATAGGCAAAGAGATTCCTCTGCATTGTTACGATGTCCATACTGTTGCAGGTACTTTATCTATCCTGGCATCACTTTGCAATAAGGAGATGTATGGTAGAATAAAAATCATCAAGACCTCAAACTTATGTGGAACAGGTCCCATGGGCACTGTCCTTACATACTGTCCAAGAACAAAATAGATTACCTGAATTGTACACAAGCTGAATTTTTTTGTTTTGGTTTATTTAATTTTTTTTTGTATTTTATTTTATTTTATTTTATTTTATTTTATTTTATTTTATTTTATTTTATTTTATTTTATTTTATTTTATTTTATTTTATTTTATTTTTTTAACAGCTGGGTGAAAACAAGGAAGAGGAAGACATGGATTTGTATTTGAACATAGTGTCTCTAAAGAAACACAGACTGTAGAGTATATTAGTGAGAAAGTTCAAGAAGCACCCAGAATTAATGTGGCAGTTACTGCTACTTATCTATTTCTGAAGCTCTATAGGAAAAGTCCGTGGCTCTAAAACATGTTGTTCATCCTCCTATTTTCAAAAGTCTAATTGGACTAGAATTAGTGGGAAATAGAAGTTGTTAATGAAAAAAAAAGTTGTTCATTATAAGAATAAACACTGTACAGTCATTAACTAGTTAAGTTATCCCCTGGGGGAACTGGATCACAACCCTTTTCCCACTACTGATGTAGATGCATGCTATTTAATGAAATAGCAGACTATCAAACCATATTTTATGGATATATAATGAAGATGAAAGGGAAGAGGTAGATGCCCTTATAGGCTTGACAGTCCTGTAACATTGGATTTGGCCATTAGCACCTATTTTAACCTGAGATAATGCTTCAACTACAGAACAAACAGCCAGGTCAGAATGAAATTGGCAAAGGATCACACTGTGACTGCTCCTAAGCAACCACTGCAGCATGCGGTACTTAGAATGTCTCGTTCCTTGAGTCTGCTCTGAGGATCTTCAGTCCATGTAGGAAAATGCATGCAATTTTCCTGTATGATTCTATGTCTTGTTTTTCACTGGTCTTCCCTCTTGCAAATGAGAGTGCATGCAACTAAAAATAGGATTTTGTAGTTCAAAGCAAGAAAAATCTCCATTACGTAATTTGAGTGTTGCCAGCACAGTACATGAATTTTATATTGATTTTCAAAACTTGTACATAAGTAGTTGCGTATTATAATTTGTAATCACATGACTACCCTTGCTGTTTTACTAAGTTACTTAACATTATTGTCATCAAATTTCACAAAACATAAACTTATTTTGTTTTAATTTTATACAGAATTTTGAGTAGATTAAAGTACAAAGAATAATATGACCTTATCCATTATAACTTCTATGTGATTCCTGTAATATGGAAACTAATAAGAACTTACCAAGTAATTAAAAATTTTTTCCATATTATTACATTGAAATGATTTTCCAGTGTAAACTAATCAGTTACATATTTTGGGGGGGGTCTATCATTTGCTGTGTAAAAACCTTGGTAAAACATGGTAACCACACTTGCCATTTTCTGTAGTACTGGACCATCTCAGTTTGTGTACCAAGATTGGGAAGTTTTTCCATAGACATGATATATCCTGTCAAGTCATGCAAATGTAGTCAGAATTCTGGTGAGGTTCCTGGAACAACATAAGTAACAGAGTAATTTACCAACTAGACAATAACAATAACAGAAGCTGGAAACGGGGTTATCTCAACATCATTGGCCTCAAAGATGGAAAGTATGGACCATAGTCTACATATGCACCATCCTGGATTTCCTCCATTTGTCTAGAGAAGCCAGTGAGCTGAGGTTTTGGCTGCTTTGCATTATCAAAAGGAATTTGACGTGTCATCTTATTTTAATGCAAAGTTAGAAGTCTGTCATGGAACAGAAAATTTTGTCCTTGTTGATGATAATGCATAGTAGAGTCCTCCAGTACATAGTACGGTATTTTCCAGGGAGCTCATCGGATTTCTGTCCCATCCTTACCACTGATTCCTATCACCAGAGACTGATACATAAACAGAATAAGGTAGCTGCTAGTCCATCTGTTGAGTTCAATATCTGCCTGCTTTCATACTTTTAATACGCAACTGATTTGCCTCATTGGCTCAGTCTGATGGACTACTTTAGCTAGTTGCTCTTGTCTTTGTATGGGAAAGAGCATGCATCTGTCAAATTTTTAGCCTGGACCAAATTAGGGTCTTCTTTGCAACTATCCAAGAGCCTCGAAATCTAAATTACAACAACCATCTCAGTTTTTACTTTTGTGAGGTAACATTTCCCGATATAGGGATAGTTTCAGAATCGATGCTTGGAGATGCTCAGGAAGATGTGATTATTTGGATAGCAGCTTTTCACAGTATCACAGACTGAGTTGGAAAGTACTACTGGAAACCATCCAGTCCAACTCCCTATGCTAAAGCATGCTCACCTAAAGAAGACTGCATAGGAATGTGTCCAGGGGAGTTTTGAATGTCTCCAGAGAAGGAGACTCCACAGCCTCTCTGGGCAGCCTGTTCCAGTGCTCCATAACCATCAGAGTAAATAATTTTTTCCTCATGTTGAGGTAGAACTTCCTATATTCCAGTTTGTATACATTGCCCCTCATCTTGTAACTGAGCACAATTGAAAAGAGTCTGGCCCCATCCTCTTGCCACCTGTCCTTTAGATATTTATAAACTTTGAGAAGTTCCCCTCTCAATCTTCTCTTCTCCAATCTAAAAAGATCCAGGTTTCTCTGATCATCTTTGTGGCCCTATGCTGGACCCACTCCAGTCTCTCTTGAACTGGGGAGTCCAGAACTGGACACAATACTCCAGATACAGCCTCACTAGGGCTGAATAGACAGAGAGGAGAATTTTGTTCAACCTGCTCTCTACACTCTTCTTCTTGCACCCCATTGACCTTCCTGGCCATGAGGGCACTTTTCCAGGGGTGGAGGTGAGGCTGGCTGGCCTATAGTTTCTCGAGACTTCCTTCTTGCTCTTTTTTTAAAACTGAAGCAATATAAGCTTTTCTCCACTCTCCTGTTCTCTATGACCTTTCAAAGATGATGGAGAGCTGTTTAGCAATAAAATCTGCCAGCTCACTCAGCACTTGTGGGTGCATCCCATTAGAGTGTCTGGATTTCTGAGTGTCAGGCTTGCCTAAATGTTCTTTAACCCAATCCTCCTTGACCAAGTCTTCCTTACTCCAGACTTCCGCTCTTTCCTCCAGAGTCTTGCCATCATACTTCATGCCCTTTAATCTTCCTGTCATCATCATGGCATGACAGTTTGTACAAAATTTTGTATCTGCAGGTCACTGTACAGTTTTACTGCATAGCCATGAAACATGGACACTGAAGAAGCCTGAAACACAAAGGTTTCACATTTTTCTGATTGTCCTCAGCACTCTAATCTGAAGAACTAGAATAAGATCAGTGAGCGAAACAGTGGTAACTGTAAAGATCTGCTGGTGCAATGTGGTTCCATTTTGACATCATTTTTGGTGGAAGCAGATTTCAGGGATGGAAACAATGGAATTATAAATCATGTTTACCAAGAAAAGCCATGCATAGTTAGTGGTTGCGTGGTTCAAAACCTTAGGTGGCACAGCAACATCATGCCTTTGTCTAGCAACCAAACTGTTCTTCTTAATGTTTCAATCAAAATCTGGTCTATCTGGCATTCAGTCTTTGCTGAGGCTCCCTCACTTTGGGATTTGTCTCTTTTGTAGGAGGCAATTGGATCAATCCACAAACTTTGCCTCATTTTCTCCTTCTTTGCCTGTGAGTTTAGAACCAGCTATGACCTTCTGTGAGATTTATGTATTGACCATGACAAAAAGGCTAAAACCAATTAAATTAGCTGCTGATACTTCCTCTTAATAATTTCCTAAACTGGCAGAGCTTCCAGTCCTCTTGATTTATTGCTGACATTTGTGAGACACAGCCCCAATCTACTACTGTTAGTAAATGGCCCTCTCAGAGAAGGGTATTGCTTGGTTCAGGATAGAGCCCTGTTGCACAAAGGTGAGAGGAAGAGTCCCTTTCACTGTTTCATACCAAAATAATAAGATTTATTGAAGCAGCTTCATCTGTCAATAGAGAAATCTATTGCAATTCTGCTGCACGTCTTCCCCCTGTGTCGACATTCCTTTCAGGAATTGGAATACTGAAGTAAGTTCCTCTATCTTTCAAATGATCCCATTTAACTGCCTATATGTCATTGATAAATACATTGCACTTTGTGTGAAGATTCACTCTACTTCGTATAATTTAGAAGTACAAAAATTGATTCAAGCAGCAAGTGTATTCTGAGGTGAGAGTCTGGTTTGTGTACTGCAGTTTACCTTAGAGACCACTACACATCTCAGAAATTACCACTGAGCCCAGGATGTTCCCCCCAACATCACACTCACAAAACTGTAGACGGTGTTCCTATCTCAAGCCATAAATTTGGTGCAAGCCAAAACAGTCTAGTTTCTTATGGAAAATGACAAGTCCTATCCAGGCTATGACTTAAAATACAAATTGAAGTTGTAGTTTGTATACATGCATTTAACCTTGATTCACTTTATAATGAAGTTTAGAAGATTTGGATTTTGATCAAAGTATCCTGTGAGGTTTGGATTTTACTCTGGTACACAATAGCATCCATTTTCTCTTTTTGAGTTATCCATATAGTAAAATGGGATTAGCAAGTGAATCAAATATGAAGATGCCAAACTTGATTGATTTATATGCAAAACGTTTTTTTATAATATGACAAAGCATTTGAGTCTCAATTTCGTATCTGAATTCTTCCCTCATGCAGGGAAGTTCTAAGCATTTAGACAGAAAAATTTCTATAGAGACATTTTAAACCTCAGTCTATCTCTGAATTCTGTGATTGTACAAATGGGCTGTCACGTATTGTGGGAGTGTTTTGGCAGAGTGTTTTTAATCTGGTTTCATTGTGAGGAGCACACAGGGTTTCATAGATAGGAGCCATACAGGACTCACTGCTATCAGCTTTGTGTATGTGACACGGGAAGCTAGACTGCCCCGAAAGGAATGGTGAAAGGAAAGTGGCACTCAGGAAGACCATTTCCTCAGTAAGCTGATCTGCCCTACAAGACTAGTTAAAAGAGAGCTGAATATAAATGGATCTGTCTTGTGCTTCTTGTGCTTTATTGTGGATAAAGAGCTTAGCACTAGCCAGTAGCATTGGATGGAGGCCACTTATTATCGCAGCTTTCACAGCCAAGCATGAGCCTCTTAAAATCTGGTACATTGCATGTACATCTGCGTCTTGTACCCATAATTACATCATATACATCCAGGATTCATGTATTTCTAGTACAGATGTTTAAGCAGTACAAAATGAGGGAATTACAATCCAAATAAATGGTTTGAGTACGTGAAGCTACAGAAATATGTCTGTTTACACTCTAGTCTTGGAGTCTGTGTTATCCATTTGTTCATTTCAGGTCATAATAGGAAAAATAGTTATGCTTTCAGCAGGAAAATAGCAGCGCTGTAAAAATTTCCATTGATCAATCCAGAGATTACCCAAGAAATTGAAGTATTTGTTCACCATAACCCGTAATTTTGCTGATGGGTTGCAGCAAGGCTCTTGAAACCAAAAGGGTTCAGCTGAGGCGACATACTAAATGCAGAAACATGCTGCACTGAAGCTGCATAGAATTTCAACTCACATCATTAGCTTCAAGGATAATAACTGTGAACTCTAGGGCAAACTTTTCTTATAGAGAACTAATGAGTTTTTGCAGTACCTCAGAACATCCTGTACCTGTTGTTGAGCTCTGAATTAAACAAGCAGGAAGGAAAGTAACTGTTATCATACCTATCTTCTTCCAGTCCTGGGCTTATATGTTACTATAAGGTAAGGTATTTTGCCTCATTATAGTTCTTCACATTTCTAGTTCAAATTGTTTCTCTCCACAAATCTAAAACCAATCAATTGAGTTGAGACATTGTGAAGATTTGAATGTTTTCTATGTCATATATTCCTACTAGCTCATTCCAGATTTAGTATGCTGGTAATAAGAATGGGAAAAATTTTCGGGAGGATTATTTGCTATCAAACTACAGTCATATCTGAACCAGAAAAATTAAAAACATTGTGCAGCTTTTGGCAAAAATGGATTGAAGTTTTTTATATTTAATTTCAACTTACCACAGTATCACAGTATCACAAGGTTGGAAGAGACCTCTGAGATTATCTAGTCCAACTTATGACCCAACACTAGCACCCACTCATCATTTAAAACATGGCACTAAGTGCCTCATCCAATCTGTTTTACCCGAGTTGGAAAGGACCAAAAAGGATCACTGAGTCCAACTCCTGTCTCTACATAGGACACAGCCAACATTCACACCGTGTGACTGAGGGCATTGTCCAAATGTTTCTTCAATACTGGCAGACTCGGTGCCATGACAATTTCCCTGAAGAGCCTGTTCCAATGCTCCACCAGCCACTGGGTGAAGAACCTTTTTCTAATATCTAGTCTAAACTTCCCCTGATACATCTTCCTACCATTACCTCTATTACTTATATCCTCTTCATTGTGAATTGCATACCATAGTTAATCATCAAAGTCATCTGCATTCTAATTAAAATAATGCACAGTTGTCATGTTTTAACCCCATCTGGCAACTTAACATCATGTAGCCACTCTTTCATTTTCCCTCTTCCGGTGGGATGGGAAGAAAAATGGGAAAAAAAAAGTAAAACATGTGGGTTGAGATAAAGACAGTTTAATAGGGCAGCAAAAGAGAGATGGTGATGATGATAACAATCATGGTGACAATAAGAATAATTATAATAATTATAATAATTATAATAATTATAATAGAATATAAAAATCAAGTGATGCACAATACAATTGCTCCTTACTAATTGATTGACGTCCAGCTCATCCCCAAGCAAGAATTGCTGGACCCTGGCCAACTCCCTCAGTTTATATACTGAGCATGACGTCATGCGGTTTGGAATATCCCTTTGGCCAGTTTGTGTCAACTGTCCTAGCTGTACACCCTTACAGCTCCTTATGCAACCCCCCACCTTCTTGCTGGCAAGCCAGCGTGAGAAGCTGAGAAGACCTTGACTCCTTAATAAGAACCAAATCAGTGTGCTATCAACTTTATTTTCATCGCAAATCCAAAACATAGTATCACACCAGAAAGAAAATTAACTCTATCCTGCTGAAACCAGGACAACAGTGTATCTTATTCAGTATGCAAAAATAAGATTAACTGAAATTATTAAACACGACATTTTGACACAATGAGGGAAAACTGTACTATTAATTTAACAAAAATTAATTCTTATTCTGTGGGAAACATCAAAATTTTGATGTCCAAACTCTGTAATTATGTATCTCAAGGGCTATTACTGGACACCAGATGTACACAATGGCAAGCTTCTGATACTAAACCTGAACCTATACAACCAAATCTGTAGATTTTCAGCTTTGCTTGGGAAAATATACACACAAATTACAATTGCCACAGGTTTGGGTTGATATTTTTCATATAAAAATAAAATGCATTGAGCAAACTACCTCATGACTGCAGTCCACATGCCAACAAGACCTTCTTGCTCGTGTCAGGTATGTTTAGTGAGGGTTTTATCTTCACAAGACACTAATCCATGCCATTTAGTTTGGGGATGTAGGGTTATTAACACTCCTCAGGGAGCCCAGAAGAGGGTCTCTGTCTCCAGACTTACAACCAGAGATACCTGCATGAATCCCACAGCTATTCACATGCACATCACCTCTGAAATAGGTCTCACCATTCTAGTAGGCCCCACCACTGCAGCAGGTCTCATCTCAGCCTCCTTCCATGCTGCCTGTAGGCCTCACTTCCTCACCTTCCTCTGCTATAGACAATTTCAGCAAATGTTGCTATAACCTGCCTGAGTCTTGCAAAGCACAGCAGAATAAGCAGAGGCTGCACAAACTGCCAATTTAGTCCATGGAGCAAGCATGTGAAGAGCCTAATTCACATTAATGCATAGGATATGTGAAAGTTTTCTCTGTGAAAAATCTCACTTGAACTGTTTCAACAATATACCTAAGTACCCTGGACAACTTAGGTTACATCTACATTGCTGAAGTCATTTGCTTCACACTGAAATGTCTGGCACCAGCTCCTGGTAGTTCAGGGTGGCTTGTGTCCACACAGTCTCTCTGAATCAGACTGACTAGAGTCTTCTGTGCATCTCACATTGCATTTCTAGATAAAATCCAGCAACTTAAATGATCCCAAAGCTGTTCCCTGGCCCTGGGGGCTAGCTATATTTATAATTTTCAAACATTTTTTTCTATAAAGAGTGTAGACAGTCCAGACTATGTATTTGGAACAGAGCCTGGGTATGTGTCTGCTCTTTGCTTAATGGTAGCTTAACATAGCACTACATGGACAAAACAAAAATTGTGCTAATGACTGTTCCACTATTCTAACACTCAAGCTGATCAAAGTACAAAACCTGGATTTATCCTCTCACTGTTGGTGCAATACTTGGACTCATCCCTGTGTTATTTTATTTTCTAACAGAAAAGTAAATCTGTAGCCCTGAGACAGAATTGCTAATTTGTTTTGTTATACAACATTTTCAAGTGCCCACAGTAAGGTAAATTCTGTGTCATAATTAACCAGAGTGGCTTAATTATGTGATAACATCATGTATGTCTTGGGATAGGGCTAAAAAACTTGTGAGGGTGGCATGTTGTAGTCCTACAGGAACACTGATGAGCTGGAGGAAGGATAAAAACATGTGACCTAGAGAGCCTGATGTATAGATAGTATGAATGACCCATCAGAAACAGCCTCTGAATCAAACCATTGGAGAAACCACCATTTACACCACAGAATAAATACTTTGTCCGCTTCCCAAAGAGAGCAGAAGTGAGCTAACATATGCACAGCAAGGATGCCGTCAGAGCCCAGTCCTTTCCCCTGAAGTACACAGCACAGCCAATTTATTTGCCAGTACAGACTTAGCTTGGTACAATTCCAGGCTAAATTGAAATGGCAAGTTTGAAAGAGTCTGTGTCTTTTCCACGGTAGACAAAGGAGATATCTGTTTTCTCTCTGAGCTTTAGAGTGGTGATAGTGACATCAAAATAGTGTATTCATCCACAGTGTTCTTGTGTGATCCTTTATATACGTTTTGCCATATTTCATAAAACCATTCCTAGATTACACGAGCCTAGAGAAATGCTGATTAAGCTGTACAGTAAATCTGAGCCTGAAATATGGATAATTAACCACTGTATCAGCTGCCAATAACTGCAGGACAAGAGCTTCTTATAATTTTCCCTCAAAAGCTGAAAGAAGCAATGTTTCACTGTGACTTCAGCCACCTACAGAGGAGAACCGAGCCTGGTATTTCTATGTCTTTGAAATAACGTGATAGAAACTGCCAGCACCTTCTTTGTGAGATGCAGAACTCTAGATCAGAGTTCAAAAGACAACGAGCTAATAACTGCGTTATACATATGTGTCTTAGAACAAGAAATAATGGCTTGAAGACAAGAAGGAAAAAGCTGAGAGGCAAGAGAAGACAGAACTGCTTCTAAGGGGGAATTCTGGCTTTAGTTTAGGCAAACAGATCACTGCAGGACCTTGGGAAAGTTATATCTCAGACGGGTGCCTCAGTTACTCCTTTACAGATTATCCTAAAAGCTAATGACAACAAAGTAATAAAAAAAGAATTATCTAACATGCAAATCTTTATTATTCTCTAAATGTATCAACTATTTAACACAGAAATAGTGGAAGACACTAAGATTTCTTCAGGCTGTATTTGAACCTGTAAGAGTCATGTGCTCCACAAATAAGCATTCCCTTTTCTTCGTTCCTTCTTGCCATGAGACCAAAATCAAGAAGTGGTCAAAAATGCCAGTAGTCTACACTCTAGCAGTATCTTGCAATCAGAGGAGGTAGCTAGGTAACTAAGTGGACAGACCTTTCAAAGGCAAATATTGATACTATATAGTTCGGCTAACTTTTCCATATATAGATAGAGAGAACTTAGTTTACCTTCTGGAGTCTGTAAAATGGCAATAGGTATTATTTGAGATTTTTGCAACACTTCCTCCAAAATTCTGCAAAGACTTTCAGGTTTATCTTAGCATCATTATATAGAAATTACATGCATAGAGACTGAAAGCACTGAGAATATGTTATCCTTCCTGTGGTTAATGAATGTATGTGATAAATTCATATACTGAATACTGTTTAAACTGATATTTTATCTTTTATCTGTTCTCATATTAAACAATCATTTTTGGTAGTCTTTCAAATTTCTGTAGCTTTTCCAATTTATTGCCTTAAAATATCCATTTTAAATACTGTTTAATATCATATATTCATGTTGAGAATAAGAAAGAAATTCCTTCCTCGGTATCAGAATTGTAATGAGACATGCTGTAGAACACTAAACAGTTTCTTCCCATGAAAAATCCTCCGTTATAATTACATTCAGTTATGTTAAAAATGCGTATACGGGAGGCTGAGTAGATCATAACTCAGTCATGGTGAGACTCTAAGTTGTCATTTCATATTCATCCCTGGTGGTTAAAAGTGACTGAAAGATGTTAATTGTTCAATATCCCACGTAAACCAGATGCGTGGTCTCAGAGACTGCTGGAGAAGTGTTTAACATTACAAAAACTCCAACTCACTTGGCACTAACTGCAAACTTTATTGTCAGCCTCAGCTTATATGCAAATACAGAGATGCAGCACACTGACCTAGCAGCTATTAAAATGACGATGATGTGTACACAAAAAGACCCTGAAAAAGTAATAAGCAGACAGAAATTGAATTGCTACTGATTATTTTATATCTAGTTCATGAATTAATAAAAGATTTTTAGGTCTGGAAATCCTCTATCTTTGACTAAAGGATAATTTGCTCCAGAAAGAAAAATCACATTTAGGAAAAAAAAGAAATGAGACATCAAAATATTTAAGGAGATTCAGCTCTGATCTTTGCCACAAAATTCAGTTACAAAAGTCTTTTGTATTGATAAGAGGGTTGACTTGGGAGATCAAACCTTAGGGGTCACATTTACCCTAACTTTAGTTAAACAGAAAATTATGAATTATTTGTGAATTAATTATTTGTAAACCCTTTATAATCAATGGAGAAGGAACGATAATTGAACTACTTTGTCTGTCCTTAACAATTCTATCCATCTCTTTATCAACTATAGAAGGAGGCCAAACAATGATTCTCTGAAGGTAGTCTGAGTGCTTGGACTAGTCACATAAATTTCCATGGCTAATATTAGGAGTACTTGATCCTATTCCTTCTTTTCATGAAATAACATTCATCTTCAAATGCCCTCTGCTCACATTCCCTTTCACAGGATACTGAAATTGTCTTGCAGTTGTACACACTGGAGGACACGGAGTCTCACCGTGTCCCTGCCTTAAGGGATCCTCGGCATCTTGGCCATTAGGCTGTGCAGATGAGCAAGACTGGTCTCATGACAGTGCTGAGGGATAGTTATGTAGCAGAGCTGGGCAAAATTCAGTTTTCTATTGAATTAAACAAAGGAGGGGGAAGTCATTTAGTTTCAGATTTCAGTTCTATGTGCATTATGCATTTTCTAAAGATTCTGCAAATAATTCAAAACCAGTCTCAAAATATCTCCAGTTACAGACAGTATCCTTTATTTTTCCTAGTCATGACCCTCCCTCCTTCTACAATAGTATGAATTTAAGAGTCTTTGCCAACAGTAAATATACAGGAAAGAGAAGAATATAACAAGCTGTGTATAAAGTGTCAGACTCTTGGTCTATCCTCTCAGCTTCAGCGGTGATCAGTTTAATTTTTTCCTGAGCCAAACATTGCATCTGGGTTGCTTATGGACATATTCCCATGATTTTTTTCTAAACCTTGTTTAAATCCGTTTATATTTTTGGCATCCACAGCATCTCATGGAAATGACCTCACAGTGCAGTTATGCAACAATACGGAAAAGTATTTCCTTCTGTTTATTTTAAACTCACTACCTGATAATTTTATTGTGAGCGTGTCCTCCTGAGTTCCTTTACTGCAAGGAATCCAATGTCTTCCCTGTTCCCCACAGTGTTCATAAATTCATGCAACTGTCATATTCCTCTAAGTTGTCCTTTCCAAGATGAAGAGGTGCATTAATTTTAGTCTCCCTACATATGGACAACATTTTCCATCTCTATCAACCTCATTGCCTTTCAGTTCTATTTTATTACTGCTACAATATGGAATTATTGCTAAGTGGTTCTTTTCCCACAAAAACAGTTAATATAATTTTGTTCTATTTTTACATAAGCACAGCTCAAAAGGTTCCTATGAATCTGCTTCTTTCAGCCAAAGCTTTTACTACCTCAAGACTGAATCCTCAGAAACCATGTATGTCATGCAGTAAAAGAAAAATCAGTTTCTTCATATCTCATGTGAATGCAGTTATATTTTATTGAAGATTTTACTTATGACTCTCCTTTCAAGTTTCCTACACACTGTAAGTATTGCCTAATTGTTTTAAAGCTTGAGATAGCCTTGCAAGCTGCTTATTCCAGTGGCTTTTCAATATCTTTTAAGTCTGTATTGATTCATCCAGATATCTTTAGGTGTAAATATGGGAACATGAAGAGGTATTTATGCTAATATTTTGTATTAGTGTAACATTTCAACATCTCTATTCTACCTAAGTCATAAGTACAGCCAATTTTGTCAGACACATCCACTGAATGATCAGCTCTGACACTTCCTGTGGTGCCAGTAATATTTAAAAGTAAATTAGGGAATTGAGAAAAGAACGGGGGAAAAAAAAAGATTTTTTTTCTTTGAAAAAGGAAAGAAAAAATAATTTTCAAAAAAAGAAAAATAATAACAAAGAAAAATTTTGTATTTATGTTATTTTTAAAAAAGCATTTATCCAGAGAGTATGTTTAAGTGAGCAAACATATACTGGCCAATGGACCAGATATATGGTTTGTATCATTTACTGCAAACCTAGTAGCATAAACAAGGACTTCATCAAACTCCCACTCTTAAGGCTGACCTCACATGATCTTTGTATCAACAGATGGGTCTATCTGACTCACACTTGTCCTGTGCACTCAGGAAGCGTTATGCCTTAGCAAGCCTGAGACCCTGAGGAACTACATAAACTAGTCTGTGAGCTGGAATACGTGTTGCTTTTTGATGTTTGTTGCAGATGAAACTAGAAAGTTCAAGTGGTTTTGTGGAATACTGCTGACAGTATGTCAGACAATGAAAAAGTGAGAAGGAGTTCAAGAATATTCTCTCTCAACAACAGATTTCTCAGGTTTTGAGTTTACAGGATATGTCTGGTTCAATCTTTTGTGTTGCTAAACATTTTTTCTAGTGATTTTTATTTTGTTTTTTTGAAATGTATTTATTAAACTTCAGCAAATAAATTGCCAAACCAAAAAATGGAGAAGGAATACCTTAATATTTTTTTTTTGGCAATTTCTGTACAATAAATATTTTTGACAGAAATATTGCTTCTGGTATAATTCTTCATGACATGACTCAACAGGAAATAAGATCAAGTTGGATAAAGTAAAATTAAAAGCAAGAAAAATCATATATACATACTATTAGGACATTTTCATTGATAGGTTAAGCGTATTTCAATACCGAGGACCTTTTACTCTATCACACTCAGTTGTGAGAAGAGATCCTGACACACGCATTCAACCTGGATCACATAACTAATTGTCAGTCAAGTGCTAGGTATTAGGACTCTTGGTTGTTATCCTTCACTACAGAATAAAATTGTGTGTTAGTAGCTAGAGATTTACTATGAAATTCATATTCAATCTAGGAGGCCATATGGGTGATTTGTTAAGATTAAAACTTACTGCATGAGGCCTTAGGTTCTGTTCCTGAGGCAATACATGACCTTCCCTTTAGCTTATTTATAAAATATGATAGTAGTTCATACTTGAATGTCCCTGGCTTAGAAGGCAAGCATAGATTTATTCTGTATAAGTGACTAAGTGTGTGAAAATAAAAGCTGGAGTCAGTAGATCTGACTAACATAAATGTGTGGCTGCCTTTTTGTTTCTCAAGGAGATTTCCCTTCAAGTAGAAGGGAGTAGGTAGTGCTGCCTTTCTTCTTTTATGCTGCAGCAAGTGAGGATTCCCTAGTAAAATACTGTATTGCTCTGATGAAAGCCCAACATCTCTACACGCCCACGCAGGGCAGTGCAATGCTGTAGAGAGAGTCTGGATTCAATCACCCAAGCAGCACGGCTATCTGAAGGTAGTGCAGTGTCTGCTACCCTCAGGAGGTGCTACTCACTGCAGTGTCTTGGCTTGTTGGCATGGCTCAGTCCTCTTGAGTCTCATAGCAATTTCAAATAAGGAGGGACCCCCCACAAACAGGACAGGGAATCCTGTCCTACATTGATCTGTAAATTTGTTTCCCTTCCCATGGAAAGAAGTAACTTTTATAATTCAAACAAATCTTATGTATAGAAAAGTATTTTATAAGACTTGGTAAGTATTTAAGGGCAGTTGAATTGCTCATGGACATGGAGGAGATTCTAGAATATGACTTCCTGGAGAGGGAAGGAAAAAATGGGCAAATACTTCAAAAGGAATGATAAAAGACAGACAGACCTAGGTTGGACCTACTCTGCCACTCTTAAGCACTTTAACATTATCTTAATTTTTACATGTCTAATGAAAAGGTATCCTTCAAATAGGAGCCTATTTTTTTCATGCTTACTAAAGAAAAACAGATACCTCAAGAGATTCATTTTACCTGTCTTTAAACAGTCTTCCTTGCATATATAAACAACTCAGGGATTCCCCTTACAAGCTTTATTAGGCGCTGAAAATTGTGCACAAGTTAGCTAATAAATTCAGTGGACTGCATGCAGTTACAATACAGAGGTAGAGAGGGATTTTACTTTACTAATATATCATTCTACAAACCAAGAGAAAAAGCAAATAATATTAAAATGTGAAGTTCTAGATTCGGGTGTTTGGAGGTTTTTTTTTTATTTTTAAACAAACAGAATAGAAATGATGCAACTTTTAAGCTGAAAACTTCTGCCATAATTGGCATGTGGTATCTCAAGTACCTCTGTCATCATAATGACTTACTCTAAAATAAATCTGCCCACAGAGAATGGCTTATATCTCATTTATTATAGCCAGAATCATCTCTGTCAAGATACAAGGTTGATGGAGATAATCTGCTTTAGGACAAGTTCATTTTGACTGCATAATTTTTACCTGTAAACAAAAAAACTATTTACCATTTTCTTTTGACATCTTTCCGTCTTCATTAGTTTAGGAGCTACAGGAATTTTGAAAGTGTACTCTTTACTTCAGAGTTTCTTTGACCTGCCATAAAGGGAGTGCAGATTGGACTTCCAACTATGTAGAATGAAGGCAAAACAGACTAAGGTTTTAATGTGTTTTTGAATCACTGAATAAGTTTACAATAACGAATTACTAATAGGCTACAACATTTGCTTCTTTACCTGAAATCTATGTTCAATGTCTCCTTGAGTGACCTCTATTTTTTGTTTAATGTTAATTTTGTATCCTTTTAAATTTTACTAGGATTGAACCTAGAGGTTCAAAAGGTGGAGTTATTAAAGATTATTTAATGATTCTAAATATATAGGTTATTTTATTTTATCATACTGGATACAGGCAATTTTAGTAATAACAACCAGGCAGAAAATAGGCACACTTATACAAGAGTTTTGATATTTCTGTTACTGAAGAGATGGATTGACCCTTGCGGGGGAGCGTGCATAAATATGTGTCTTAGAAAAGCTGAAACTGAGGTCTGCTTCTTGCCCCTGTCATATCTCATAGAATATCTCTTCACCTTGTTTTATTTAGGAATATTCATAGACATGAATAATCTAATTAAGCTATCTAACAGTTAGATAGCTAATCTGTTAGATAGCTAATCTAACTGTTCTCACTGCAACTGAAGAAGTCCTGCACAGTGTTAATTCTATGTTCTCTTCGTTTCATGTCACCTCTCTGCAGCTCCTGTTAGTGGCATTTGTTGTTGCTTTTCCATCATGATAAACCTGAGCAGATCTTTATACATGAATCTTGTATTTTGCACATTCAGTTAATTAATTAAAATATTTTTTCAAACTGGAAATAAGGTTGACCTCCATAATCCTCTCTATATGAGACAGAAAACTAGAACCAATGTTTTTCAGACTGAAATATTAATTTTGAGCCTGAAAAAAGCCTTTTGGAGTCAGTGGAAAAGTCGTCATTAACAAGTAGGTTTTGGATCATGTACAAAATATGATTTTTTTTAACAGAAGTAAATAGTTTCTTCTGGTACAGAGAAGTTCTGCATCTGTTTCAATCAGGTATGATTTGAACAGATAGGTCTTCAACCTCAAAAAAAGTTGAATATGTGCTGGTTAAGGCAGATTTTGTCTCCTTTTCTGTAAAGCCATCTTTTTCTTCAGTTTCCAGTTTTCAAAAATCGGAGTTAAATCTCCTCTGAGCAGGACCCTTTTATTTTGCCTACACAAGACTAAATTTGGCATACAACCAGTTCACTGCTCCCCTTTTTCAAAGCCGTGCTACTTGTTCAAAGTATAGCTTCTACCAGGTGTTTATTTAAACCTTTGTTTCTCTTCAGACTAACCTTGATTCAGTCAATACAATGTCCCAGTTCTAATTTGCTAAGAGAGGTGACTTATCTTTTCTGAAAACAAGGCTTTAGACTGGTGAAAATATTCTGAGGATTTAATAAGAAAGATAAGCTCTCAGTCCAAGGGTTCAATATTTCAATTAATGATTTATCTTCATTTGCACCACAGCAAAACAGAAGCTCCTTAAAGCAGTGTAGAACTTAAAGAAGAACATACTTTAGAATGGATGCTTTATTTTCTAAAGAATGACACTGCTACTTTGTAACTAAAAGAGGTACTGTGAAGGTGAAACTGCAGACATGAATATTCAGTAGTAATTAGTCTTTCCCAGTACTTTCTTCACAGTGCTAGCACTGGTTTTCCCTTTTAAAAATAGGACTGTAATTGACAGCATTACAACAGACTTGTAAATTTTTTTAAAATCCATCAATTTTCATGATCTGCTGCAGAGGCTTTCAGCGAGCTAAGGAGATCCTCAGAGAAAAAAGAGTTCTCAAGATCCCAACTACATGGATTTTGTTTTGAGCTTGTAAATTATTTCAAGAAGGACAATAAATGAAGAATAGTGCAATACTCCCAAAATTTTTCACCTGAATGATCAGAACATTATGTATTTTGATAATTTTCACTGCTTCTCTTACTTGTGCAACTTCTGACATTATTAAAGAAGTGTCTCAAATAACAGATCAAGGTACATTTATTCAGGAATTCTGAAAAATTGTGATGTGTTTGAAAAATATTGAATTTTCACTCAAGCAGCCATCCTGTAATTTTATCAATTTCTCCACATATCTAATGTTGCAGAGTAATTCATATGCCTGTGTTTCTGTGCAATTGTAATATATATTTATAAAAATATCCGTCATTTGATACAAAAAAAAAAAAAGACTAACCCTATAGCTCAGAAGCCAAGAGTGGGAGGGGAACAACAAATAGATGGTTACAGAACATGTTCTAACTCGTCACAGTGAGACAAGGCTCGTCTTGATTGCATCACTCAGTACAAGTGTCTGCATGCTGAAATATATTTTCTTATTCTCATTCAGAAAATGTTGGTGTACACAAGCCACGACTCATTATCTGTCTAGAAATTTTGTTTAACAACATCACTGTGCTTGAACACCCACCCAATTCACCACACCTGGCTTCCTCTTCCCAAAGACCAAGTTGATGTTCAAAGGAACCCATTTTTTGTCAATAGAAGATGTGAAAGCAAAAATGTCGCTTTGAACATTGGCGGTATCATTGCAGCTGTGTGTCAACTCAGAAGGGAGCTGTTTTGAAGGTGATAATAGTTGTTTTTCTTGATCTGTTACATAATCATAGAGTCATAGAATCACAGAATGTCCTGAGTTGGAAGGGACCCACAGGGATCATCAAGTCCATCTCCTGTCCCTGCATAGGACAATCCCCACATTCACAGTGTGTTTGAGGGCATTGTCCAAATGTTTCTTGAGTATTGTCAGGATTGGTGCTGTGACTGCTTCCCTGGGGAGCTGTTCCAGTGCTCCACCACCCTCTGGGTGAAGAACCTGTTCTTAACATCCAACCTACCTCTGCCCTGGCACATCCTCCTGCCATTCCTTTGAGTCCTATCATTGGTCTCTTCAGAGAGAAGAGATCAGCACCTGCTTGCAACAGATAAGGCATGGACCTCAATGCAGGTTCAAAATTCAAAATTCAAAATTTTCTCAGGTGGCCAGTGACAGAACTAGAGTGCATGGACTCAAGCTTCATCAGGGAAAGTTTAGACTTGATGTTAGGAAAAAGTTCTTCACTGAAAGGGTGATTGGCCATTGGAACGCGCTGCCCAGGGAGGTGGTGGAGTCGCCGACCCTGGAGGTGTTTAAGGGGAAACTGGATGAGGCACTGAGTGCCATTGTTTAGATGATGGGTTGGTGTTAGTATTGGTGTTGGTGTTAGTGTTGGGTTATAGGTTGGACTCAATGATCTCGGAGGTCCTTTCCAACCTTATGATACTGTGATACTGTGAGAATGAAGTCTGAATCTGAATCGTTTATTTGTAACACGAATTGCTCTTTTATAACAATCTTTTTGCAAAGTCATTGTCCAAGTACCAATTTAACATTGGTGATTGGGTTGAAACTCTTGTGCATGCACCTTGAGCTGTTTCTTAATTGGTAGCATAAATTCTGTTTTTCTTTGCCTAATCCCTCTTGATAAACTGGTCCGGACTTTCCTCTACTTCAAGGTTAGCCAATTCTCAGCTCATTATCAAATTCTGTCAAAGTCTCTATGTTATTCTCTGTGTTACTTCCCAGGCTTTAACCCTATACCTACTCCTCCTCCTTACCTTGTAAGGAGTTAACTGTGATTAAGATCTCCCCTCAGTCTCCTCTTCTCCAGCCTAAAAAGACTTATGAGCACAGTCTCATTTTTTGTGTGTCGGACCACATATATACACTGAAAAGTAAAGCATTTGAATTGTCAATAACATTATATTTAATACTTCTGATGAAAAGAAACTTTTAAACTTTCCCCAAATTTTGCTTTGTTGAAATAACTCAAAAATCTTTCCAAGTAATTTTTACATTACACTGAATTTCTCTATAGCTCAGGAAGGTGAAATATCCTTCCAATGTACATTTCCTAAAGATCACGTATCTGAGAGTGAAATCTGTTGCAAAGACTTCTGGAAAATATCATTTCCTGGGAAGACAGATAATCAGCAACATCTAGCTTGGTGTTTTGCTGAACTCATACGGACATTTTAAAAATTCCGGTTCACTTTGAACAAACAAAACTAAACAGAATGTTTAATGGAAATTCTCTCTAGTGCAAAAGTAAAGAAATTGAGATAAATCAAACATTTTCTAGAACATTTTGACTTTGTAAAAAATGAATTTTCCTAAAGAAAATATTCTATATAAGACTCCAATAATAGCTGAAACATAAATGCACTGGCAAGTGTCTTGCTGCAAGTAACTAGAGAGCTTTTCCACCCACTAAAAGTACAATTTATTTCAGTCCTGTTCCCACAGCCCCTTTGAAACTAACAACCACCTGCAATCCAGCAGAGAAAGCCAAATATGATACTGTACCAGAAACCATAAAAGCAAGCGCCCGTCCATCAGCTGTTGTTATGTTCCACTATTGTAGATCTGCGGTAAACACGTACTTCAACCTTTTTCATCCCTTGCAACAGTCTGTCATTTTTTAAATGAATATTATGTTTTCTAAAACTCGAATCTCTATTTGAGGAGAGTGAAGCCTCTAAGAAAGCATTTAGGATATTCCTTCTTTGGTGTAGGTCCATTAATTACAGAAACAAAAGTAGAAAGGAAAGGGAAAAGTTTTTCATCCTAAAAAAGCAAACTGTGACATCATTAAAGGTAGGAGGCTCTGGATGTCAAATGAGGGTGGTATTGAAGGATGTCAAAATTTGCCTCCAAAAGAAGATTTTTGTGTTTCATTTCTTTTGTACTGATTTTGTTGTTATTGTTGTTGTTTGTTTCACTGAACAGTTACAGAAAGGGCTACAACTTGTGGGGAAATCACTAAATAAACTGAAATGATTAAAAGTGTCATATGTTCATTGCTTACTTACCTTAACCTCTTTTTTGACTCTTGGATAGATAAAACTTTGTCCTAGAATTAATTCTACCAAAAAGTATGCTTCTCTTTTCCCTGTGACAATTCACTATAATCTCTCATAAAATAAATTCTCATTCAATGTCATTATAAAACATCATTAGCTTGGAGAAAAATGTTCTAGCTACAGCATAACAAAGCCCAATAAATTTTATTATTGAGTACCAAGTAGATCAAAATGAAATTTTCAGGTGACAAGACATTTAAGCAATTAATATCTACACACTCCTCACGACTTGAAACTAAGATGTGGAAAAGCAAGAAAATAGGGTTTTGCTGAAGTAATTTGTCTCCTATTACTGCTTTAGCTTCTTACATACCAAGTAGCTTTATGATTCTGATGCCTGTGTGAAACTGATACCATCTATGACTCAAAAGCTCTAATGAGTGACTCACCAGTGCTGAGAATAGCTACCAAAGGGTCATGATGGGACTGGAAGGTTCCTTTCAGGAAACAGAGAATAGACATGTATATCTATTCCTGCTTGAGAGTAAAATACTCTAAACTGTTAAAAGGAATTTCAGACATCATCATTTTAATATTAAATGAATGCTATATTTGTTATAAAATAACAGTACATATATGCACACAAAAAAAATCAACTATTAACCACTGTTACAGAAGTACTAGGAAAAGGAGAGCTGTGATTTTATATTTTGATTCTAAACAAATTTTCATTTCAAAAAGGACAATATTTATTGTAGAAGTAGATCCATTGTGATTTTTATTGCTTACATTTAATTACTTAACAGAATACTGCCTTGTACACCCAGCTAAATACCTTTGGGCTTCTGCCCAGTTATTTGTGTAGTATATTCTCACAGCAACATTACTTTTCAGTACAGCTGATCAAATCAAGATGTCGAGACAAGTGCATGCCATAGACTGTGGACTTGGAACTCAGTGAGGAAGAAGTTAAATTGCTTTGTGCAAGAGTTGCTGGCACTAAAGGAAGGCAGACTAAATATATTTTCTCCGGAGATGTTCATGATCAGATAACAGAGGAAACAAAGTTCTTACTGTGGCAGATCCTGGGGTAAACAAGAAAGACTGACTGCTGAAAGAAAATAAGTAAAGGACAGGAGGAGGGGAGAAAAGGAGATGTAAGATGCTAACTCAGGAAGACCTAGGGGTGAAAAAAGAGAGGATCAAAAGGAAAATAACATAGTGAAGTCACAGTTGTCTTTGAAGCTGTGCAAAAGGCAAAATGGACAGGCTATATCAAACTAAACTTCATGTGATACATTAGGCCGTGCTTTGATTATCAAACAAAAGTGAGAATGGTATGTGGGCCTTTCTCAGTAAATGCTTTTGGTATATAAGGAATTTGTCAGTGCTGCCTGGGACTGAAGGTCAGATGAAGCCATGAAAATGACTGAGTGGGAGTTGAAGAGATTAACAATCACCTGAATAAAAGTTGACACCACAAAAGATTAGACAGAAAGATACATTATCTCACCACAGCATGGATACAGATTCTCTGAAACAGAACCAATACCACATCTCTGAGAGCTTCTTATTACTACTACAGCTGTGCACCTAGAGCACCTTGCTGTAATGTATGATAAAGCAAAGCCTTCAACTAATACTAACGTTCTTTCATTCATTGTGAGTCTGTGGCTGTAGCAGGCTGTGATCTCTGATCTCTAATGGTAAGCAAGCTCCTCTGACTAGGTCTGAAAAGGTAATGACAGTATAATAGAGTTTTATGATTATATTTTGAACATTTCCACTGTGAGCAGAAGGCTCCTGACTCAGATATTTTTATCTTCTCCTTAAAGAACAATAAAAATAATAAGAAGGAATCAACAAGTCATGGTAGAAATAATTCAATACCTCTGCCACATTTCCTTCTGCATTATTTTCACTTGACTTTAACTTACTGAAATACAATTAAAGTAGTTTGGTAGTCTGAAAAAAAAGAGGCCTAATACTATCCACCCTGTGTGAATGGTGAGCCTGCACTGCTAGAAACGTTTTTTTCCTCCCTGTATAGCAGTGCTAAGAACAAATGAATGCACATTTGAAGACAGAAAATTATGCTCATGAAGCAGTTTTGAGAAAATATAACTTCCTAATAAGTGCAGAAGGAAACTGGGCATCAGGAAATATAAACAAAGCCAGTAAGCATGTGTCCACACTCAAGCAGAATCACAGCATGTGTAGAAGTGACTGGGCTATGGATTCTTTCGTTTGAGTGTGTCATGAATCGTGTTTTATCCATCTAACCTGACAAGGCCTTTTTATCAGGAAAGCTAAAATAAACTTTCATCTACTCCATCACAGACTTTGTTCTTCTAATGCATTCACTCATGTTTGTAAAACATTTTGATATCCTTGCTCAGCTGGCACAAAATAAGCTGAAAATGTTATTAAATCATTCAGTATAAAACATCCTTTTCCTCATTATACTTCATAGCAGTAACTTTTTATTATCTTCTAATGGCAATAAAACATGACACAGTTCATCTATCATGCTGGGGCAAGGTCTTGACTGAAGTTGATTAGAATTTTGTCTGAGTGAGGAGTGAATAAAGATTGAGTTAAGGAATTAAGAATTTCTTTTCCTAAAAAGACATTAGGCATATATGAAAACCACAAAAATGGCATTCTTCTAATGCCATATATAGTTTACTAATGCTTTAGGCTTGATTGACTCCTTTTAATGGGGATTTCAGCTCTCCTAAATTTCAATAATTCTGCCATTTTTTTCACATATTTATTGCTGCTGTTAATTGTGATTTTCCAAACACTCTTTCTGTATGCCTCGCTCATGTTGCCTTTTTAATGGCACAACAATAATTATTTTTACTATATAGTGAAAGACTTTTGAAAGAATAAGGATTATGAGTATCATTATTGGCCCATTGAATAGAAAATAAATAAATGTGATGAAAATGATTCCACAAAAAGAAGAGGACTTGTTTCATGAGGACAGCTCCTTGCACTTTTCACCATTTGTTTATTTAAGTATTTAAGAACTGATCTCTCTTTTATTCTTTGAAGTAATAGCTATGGTTGAGTTAAAGAATAGAACAAATATTGGCTCCAGGATACAATTGTCACATGCTGGATAGGAAAGGATGTCTTCCAGACTTCTGCACATAGCTAAGAATGTCACCAGCTGGGTAATGTAAGATAAAGCAAGTTCCCTCCCTCTCCGCATTTCCTCTTTAACTTGCTGTTAGCTTTTCCATCCTTAGCATAAGTAAGTTTTGTTTGCTTGTGTTATACTGTCATAACATTTAATTCACTTCTCAGATTTTTGCCTCCACAACATTAATCCTAATGAGTACCAAAAGCTTCCCTGACTTCTACCATGTTCCTGAGTGCATTTTCCAACCATGGTAGTTTCCCTCAAATCCTTCTTAATGCTTTTTATCATCAATCAGTGTTGTCTGTGATACAGGAATTATATGACTTAGATATATAATGTACCAACTGAACTAAATTAAAAAGAAAATTATGCAATGAATTGCCTTTGCACTTACTTCTCTCCTGTAATTATTAATTTTATAAGCCCATCATAGAGGTATTTCAATTTGAGGAAAAAGAAATTAAAATTAAAAAGGAGGGAGAGGATGGAAGAAATAATTAACAGTCAGCATCCCTAGAGCAAATAACTTCTACTGAAAACTCAAACCATACAGAAATCCCCTACATAGGAGTAAAAAGAGAGCAACAGAGGTCACCAGGAGAAAAGAGACACTTGTCAATGCAGGGATGGATGGAATTGCTCAAAAGGAGGCACAATGAAACCTAATGAAGAACTATGTTGCAGAGAAGGCTGATGGGAGCTGCAGAGTGCTACCTGGGGAGAGGAGGCTCTTGGTACTTGTCTTTATCAGAGGTCATAGTTACACTATTGTAAACAATCTGTGTGCTGCAGGAATCATGCAAAGAGCTCTACCCAAGACCAGTCCCACTGTTCATTTAGTCAAATGTCCCATCCATCGTATGCTGTAGTACATGCTTGCTGAACAGTAGCATTAATTGTGAAGTTCACAAATTGCACTATGATACAAGTTTGCCTTCTGTTTCAAAATTATATTCATGACAACAAATCTGTTCAACTCCTCCACTGACACGTTTTACTTTCCCAGGACAGGAACACTGTGAAGATTCTTGTTGGCTGATCTTCAATTTCCATGACAGATTTCAGGCAGTGACCTAAACCTACCTCTTGTTTTGCAGGAATATGCAAACTAGCTTCATCTATAGGAGTTTAATGATAAAGCGACCAATGTCATACCAGAAAATGATATCTTTTGTGTTTATGAAAGACTATTCACCTCCAAGACGAGGTTGAAGAGATGTACACCTTTAAGGGAAGGTTCTCACATGCAGCTTTTAATTTTGAGGACAAAGGAGGGAATTCTACAATATTCATGTTGTGCCTATTCTCTAGCAAAATGGTGAATCGAATTTGTCAGGAGAGTCACTAATGCACTTGTGACCAGCAGTAGATCTAAAAACTTCCTCACCCTGAAAGACCTCCTGTCTGCTCTTGTGAATCTCTGTGGACCACAATAATCGTTTCTTCTCCGGCCTGACCAAGACTGAAGGTTATCCAGCCTGTGGAAGAAGAGGAGGCACATCCATTCCTGCAGATATAAACAGAAGAGACACAAAAAGGCGGAGAAAAGAAGCCGGATATTTACAGAAAATCCCCCTGCTCCATAACTAACAAGTATGTTACCGTATCTCTGAAACGTTTGTCTGTCAAAACTTTCTCAAAATTTAGTCTCTTCTTCTGCCATCCAGCCTCAGGGGAACAGTTAATTAGACTAATGGGGGATGTAAAAAAACAGGCCTAACTTCATGCTACTTTTTTCCCTCTGCTCACCAAAATGGAAATAAGCACATCCCCAGATCTGGCTGCACAACAGATACAGGAGCTGCGCACTCTCAATCCACTTGAAACAGAGTGTATTGCACTTAGATGATTTTCCTCTTTGTTTCTATAAAAAACCAAATGGATCAAGTTTGAGTGACTTTAGTCTTTTTTCAGTCTTGTATCGCATCTGTATGGGCATAGAAAGGGTAAGACAAATACAGTTACTGAACAGTTTTGCAGTCTAATGGCTGTTAAACGTATCTGTTATATAATGTTAGTCTCTTTTTGTACATCTGTTATGCTCTTGCCATGACAGTAAAGCAGGGCAGATACCAGTTCCCCCTTATTTTTTTCCCCTTCAAAAGAAATAAGAAAAAAACAGATAGGAGAAAAAAAAGGAAAATTGAGAAGTAAGACATTTGGATCATTCTAAGTGTTTTGATTAAAAACAAATCACTTTATGACACTTTACTCAGTTTTCAGTCTTTTTAAATTTTAAGAATATTTTTGTAGAAAAAATAATTTGAGTTTCAAAAACGATTTCATAGTGGACATTATGAATATTTACTTGCAAGTCTGTCAAAATATGATAGGTTTTTGTGGTTCTTAAAGAACTTTCTTTTAAAGAGGAGCCTGAAAAAATATAGCTTAGAAGAAATTTCAGAGAAAAATTTATTTTTACTTTTATGCTAGGAACGTTTTATAGTATCACTCAACAGGGTAATAAAAAGGGAAAAGATCATCAAAGTTTTTAGTGGAGTTTTAAAGTTATTTATCCCTAATTTTTATGCAGGCAGTGCTCAGAAGTCCCTATTTTGATGAAGTCATTTTGTGATAAATCTTATATGGAAAACCTGTAGGAAAAATCCCACACCTGAAATTCATATATATATTAAAAAAATAAAAAAGTGGCATTGATATCAATATGGCCATGGTATTAACCTGTTTTATACCCCTTCGAACACTAAAATAGGATAATAACAATTAAAAATGACCCTTCAAATGCTAAGATAGGATATTAAAATGACTTTTCATTACTCCTCCGGGTTCTATAATCTAGAAAATGGAAATGGTCTCAATCACATGAACACTGAAAGGAAACTGAGTCAAGCTCCACGGTAGGAAACAGCAGCAACATCTAGAACTGGTAAGCTAGCAGCCTACAGATGCTTCCCTTAAGTTATCCTTGTACCTTGAGATTAAAGGCTCATTTAACTCCAAAATTGAATTTTTTCTCTTTTGGGGATAACCAGATGCAGACAGAGAAATCACATGGGCAGCTCTGCCCCACAATGAAACTATGTGTTCTGAAGGAAATTCAAGTTAGCCAAAGCTTATCTTAATTACCCAATCATCCTATCTTTACTTAAGGGTAATGGGGAGTTCCATCCATAATTCAGCCAGGTAACGGCAATTTGGCTGACATTGGCTGCAGTGTATCTTTCTGTATTGTTAAGTCAGTCTGGAAAATAGGTAGAAAGTAATTTCTCTACAAATCTCTCTACAAACTGCGACTTGAGTAGAATACCTAGTTTCACAGTGAGGGGTACAGTGCAGCAAAATTTGAGGTGCCCTTCTGCACAGCAAGTCACCTTGCTAATAGGGTATAACCACCATTCGCTATGATGGCATGTTACTGCTCTGATCCAAGATTGTGAATGTCATGGCCAAAAGTGCAATGTTAGTACTCCAGAAACCACGTATTAGTCAGCTTTCTCATTTTGTCAGTATTGTAGAGAGAAGGTAAAATGTTGATAGCTTTACCTTAGAACAGGATGCATCAAGCCTGCCAGGACAAGTCAGTTACAGTATTCACACACTACTGGACAATGATGAAAAAACCTGACAGGAAACAAGAAATGTCCTACAAACCAAGAGGTCAAACCTTATCAGATGCACACTCAATTTTGTGTAACTATTGACACTATTAGACTGCAGCACTTTGGCATAAGGACAGAGGATACAAAACCCTATGTTAGCTGTTCTGTTATGGGAGGAGACAGAACAGTTCACATCTTGGATGTCATTTCATATTTAATTTCTTTTCCTGCCTTGCCACAGGTGTTCTAGGGAACTAGAGTCATGCTACTATTTGCTCCTCTAATACTTGTGTCACACCCACATGGGTACACCACTGTCAAACAAAGGAAGGCATTGATCTATATCACAGGGATTTTGAAAGGATGAGTCACCGACCCTGGAGGTGTTTAAAGGGAGACTGGATGAGGCACTGAGTGCCATGGTTTAGATGATGGGTTGGTGTTAGTGTTGGTGTTAGTGTTAGGTTATAGGTTGGACTTGATGATCTCAGAGGTCCTTTCCAACCTTGTGATACTGTGATACTGTGATACTGTGAAAATACATAAATATAGTAGCTGAGAGTGGCAGAGGGTGAGGTAAATACACACTGTAAATGAATGTACAAAATGTGGGAAAACCTTAGAAAATATCTCTGTATTTTTCATTTTGATACAAACATTCCTATGAAAAATAGCTAAAGCAAAAAATAAAATAGAACTTAAATCAGTGTAAACTTTTAAATTCTGTCTTTGCATGCTACAGAAAGAGTACTGTTGTAATAAATACTTAGAACTCAGGATAAGAATTCAGGAGATGTAAAATCAGATGCCTGACAGGTATGTAATATTTAGCACAGATGATTTCAGCACTGCAAAATGGGTACTTTTTCACAAGTCAAGGATCTGGTGACCATTTTTTATTCCCCTTTATTGCCTGCCTTTGTTCCATAACCCCAAGGACATTATGCTTCCATCAACCATAAATTAGGCATAACAATATTTGTCCTTTCTAAAATTAATTTATCTCATGGATACAAGGTGCTTTTGTTTATGTACTTTGTTATTTAAATTATTATTAACTTCCATGTGTCATGTATAGCCCCCAAAAACATAATATATTCGAGGGGCGTAAAAACAAACCCTAACTTGTGTTCTGTCTAATCCGAGTGCCAAAGCAAAGGCTGTACTAAAAGACATTGATGCCATCTATAGCTGGTAGAGTGGCAGCTTTTTTCTGTTGACTCTGAACGCAGTCCCCATTGGGATCAATTTACTTTTCCATTCACACTACACAAAAGAATGTGTCGATAGTGCTGGAGATGACGTCAGTGCAGTCAGCTGCAGAGAGCCATGGAGAGAGAAAGTGCTGCAAATGAGAATAGCCATTGATAACATGCTCCTCAGATGAAAACCTTTCTATTGGAAACGAATGGTTACATTTATTAAAGCTTTGTTTCAAAATACAGCCAACAATGAACCAAAACAGCCAAACAAAACAGACCAGGAAGTGCATAGTGGTGATTCTATCCTGAAATAATGTAAAGAATATTGAGTATCAGAAAATCTCTTATTTCTAAGGAATTATGCTTTTGTGTAGATATCCTAGTGATAAAATACACACCAATTTTGGTGCATAATTCACTGTGTAGGGAGAAAACTGTTGCTTCTAGGGGACATATTGAGCACTTTGTATCATCCATAGAGCAATGCAGCTGCTGGCTGTAAAATGAGAGCAAAATTTAGTTTTTTGATTTAAAAAAACATGAAAAAATTATTTTTTTCTGAGTATACAGCATCGTTTGTCAAGTGCTATTTGTAAGACCTTTTATTATGCAACATTTTTGAAGTCTATTTAATATAGAAAATGAGACACCTTTGTGGCTCTAGTAATGATATTACCACAACCCAAAAAAATTCATCAAATATTCAGGTTTTAGTTTGGAACAGGTACTGATATTTTGCCTCAGACAACACCTACATCTTAAATTTATTTTAGTAATCAAGATTTTATCTAAATTTAGAGATTGTCAAGGCTGTTTTGCTAAAGCAGATCTTATTTCCACTTCACTCATGAGACTCAGGTACTTCAAGTGAGTGTTTAAGCAGGCTGATGAGCTGTAAACTAAGCATAGGAAGGTGCTTGCAAAGAGGAATGTCCCAATTGACTTCAATGCCCCATAAGTCAAAGCCTAAAAAGAGTGAATTCAGAGCTGAGAACTGCACCTGTCCTGTAGTGAGACTGTTGCAACAGCACACAGAGGCACATAAGACTAGCTATAATTTAGCCAGCTCAGTATTAATAACAATGAATTTATGGTGTCTGCATAGACAAGCTTCCTAAATAGACACTCTGCACCTCAAATGTCCTCATTCCAGCCTACACCAAAGCCAGTGACACTGCAGCTTCCCTGGCAGTGACACATGCTGGCTGCACTAAAATGAGTGCCTACATCGTACTGCCTGAGTGCAGCACAGAAATAACCTTAGGGACTGATGTTTTTTATGCAGCTATGAAACAGAACAAGCTTTCTCTGCTGTCCTGCCTCTCATGCATCTTGAGAGGACTAGCTCTCAGAGCATAGCTGAGTCTCTGTGTTTATTCGAGTCTTTGTCTCAGTGCTGATGTTTTCAATGAGCAAGCTAATTTGAACCAATTGGGAGGGGCAGCAATTAAGAAAAAGAAGCCAAAACCACATTGGTTAAAAGAAGACTAAGGAAATAAGTAATTATTTTTTTTTAATAAGGAACTACTGGAATGACTGCAAGCCCATTAAATTACATAAAAGGCCCTTTATGGATATAATTAAGGTTTGGTTCAGGAATAAAATGAGTAAAGTCTGATCCAGCAATCTCTAAAATGAATGGAAAAATTCTCATTGCTTTCAGCTGAGACTAAATCAATCGGCAAACTAAACCACTTGGGCTAATTTAGGGTTTGGGAAAAATAATGAAGGCTAGCCAACAGAAGCTGGCAGACCATTGGCTTGCTTGAATTTCATTGAATTCTTGGTCTAGATACTTCCCTGTGGTATTTTTAAGGACGTTAAGAGACTCTGGATTTCTCAATGAATTCAGAGGTTAACCAGATCCTAAGGTTCTTTCAGAATAAGCCTGAACCTAAGGGAGGTAAATAGGAATTAACATGTTCAGCATGAAGCTGTTCCTTACACAGGTTTTCTGACTTACGTGCAGTAGCCGTAAATTCAAATATGGCTTTTCTTCTGTGCATGCTTACAGGAAATTCTGCTTGGAATATACCTATAGAAAATTTAATTCTGCTTTAGTCAGTGAAACAGAGAAAGTCAGCAGAGGCTTCACCTAGTGTTGCAATACAATGTTTCTCTTCCCTCCCTGGACACAAAAGAGGGTGGTAGATGGTAATGCTGAATTTGAGGTTTCACTTGGGCAAAGAGCTCAAACTGCAAGGATATTCCCATTTTAAAGCCAGGTTGCTGTTTTCTACATGAGAAAGAATCTTTATATTATTGACTTACAGATTCAAGGTATTGTGAATTACCACCACCTAAATTTTAGCAATTTTATAATTCCACTGAATTATTCATATATGTGAAATACTATCAACTTATGTAACACCTACATATATATATATATTATATATAAACACACATACACATATGTACATATAAAATATGTATGTAAGGAAGGAAGAGTTAAATTCATTTATTTTGGGGATAATTCCTGCTAAAAAGCAATCATAGAGGCAATCATGCCAGCACCGCATGTTGCCTGGACATATATCTGGATTTGTTTTTGTGAATAAATGTCTGAGAGAGATAAATATATATGTATGTTTTATGTGTATGCTATGAACATATGCAATGTGTGTATATATATTGTAGAAGGTGTACAGCTTATATTAGAGAGATACCATATGAAAGAAAAACCTGTCGCTTAGCTTTTTTGACAGTCTGCAATACACTTCTGTTAGTGTGTGTATTCAAAGTACCAGTGTATAGCATAGTAATAACCATTAGAATAAGGCAGCCAGCTACAGTCCAGTGGTAGCTGAACAATATGATAATGCAGTGTCCCAGCAGGATGAAAAGGGTTTTGGCTGTAGTAGCCTCAGGACCACATTGTTGCATCAGTCAAGTGCTGCTCAGATGCAAAGCCATGTAAGGGGATTCCAGATTAGGACTGACCAGCAGCTCTGGAGAGTCACAGTTTCACAGTTTCAAAGTATCATAAGGTTGGAAAGAACCTCCGAGATCATTGAGTCCAACCTATAACCCAACACTAACACCAACCCATCATCTAAACAATGGCACTCAGTGCCTCATCCAGTCTCCCCTTAAACACCTCCAGGGTCGGCGACTCCACCACCTCCCTGGGCAGCCCATTCCAATGGCCAATCACCCTTTCAGTGAAGAACGTTTTCCTCACATCAAGCCTAAACTTTCCCTGATGAAGCGTGAGTCCATGCCCTCTAATTCTGTCACTGGTCACCTGAGAGAAGAGACCAACCCCTGCCTGACTACAACCTCCTTTTAGGTAGTTGTAGAGAGCAATGAGGTCTCCCCTGAGCCTCCTCTTCTTCAGACTAAACAGCCCCAGCTCCCTCAGTCGCTCCTCATAGGGCTTGTGCTCCAGCCCCCTCACCATCTTCATTGCCCTCCTTTGGACACACTCCAGCATCCTGACATCTTTCCCAAACTGAGGGGCCCAGAACTGTACACAATATTCAAGGTGAGGCCTGACCAGTGCCGAGTACAGGGGGGCGATAACGTCTTTGGTCCTGCTTGCCACACTATTCCTGATGCAGGCCAGAATGCCATTGGTTTTCTTGGCCACCTGGGCACATTGCTGGCTGATGTTGAGCTTCCTGTCAACCAGCACTCCCAGATCCCTTTCTGCCTGACTACTCTCCAGCCACTCTGTCCCCAGTCTATAGCTCTGCATGGGATTGTTGTGTCCAAAATGAAGTACCCGACATTTGGACTTATTAACACCATCCCATTAGAATTGGCCCATCTCTCCAACCTGTCCAGGTCCCTCTGTAGGGCCATCCTTCCCTCTAACAGATCAACCTTTCCTCCCAGCTTGGTATCATCTGCAAACTTGCTGATGATGGACTCAATCCCCTCATCTAGACCATCAAAAAGGTATTAAACAGGACGGGACCCAATACCGATCCCTGGGGGACACCACTGGTGACCGGCCGCCAACTGGATGAGACACCATTCACCACCACTCTCTGGGCTTGGCCAATTCCTAACCCAGCACAGAGTGCTCCCATCTAAGCCATGGGCTGCCAGCTTCTCTAGGAGTCTACTGTGGGAGACTAAAGTCCAGGTATACCACATCCACAGCCTTCCTCTCATCCACCAGGCGAGTCACATGGTCATAAAAGAAGATCAGGTTCGTCAGGCAGGACCTACCCCTCTTAAACCCATGCTGGCTGGGCCTGATCTCTTGGCCGTTCTGCAGGTGCCTCATGATTGCACCCAGTATTATCTGCTCCATGATTTTACCTGGGACCGAGGTCAGGCTGACAGGTCTGTAATTACCTGGATCGTCCTTACGGCTCTTCTTATGGATGGGCGTCACATTGGCCAACTTCCAGTCTTCCAGGACCTCTCCAGTGAGCCAGGACTGCTGAAAGATGATGGAGAGCGGCTTAGCAAGCTCATCCGCCAGCTCTCTCAGCACCCTAGGATGGATCCCATCCGGCCCCATAGACTTATGAGGGTCCAAGTGGCTCAGCAGGTCTCTAACTTCCTCCTCATGGATTGCAGGAGGGCCATATTTCACCCTGCCCCCATCAACCACTTCAGAGGGCCAACTGACAAGTGAGCTGACATCCTTACTGTTGAAAACTGAGGCAAAGAAGGCATTAAGTGCCTCAGCCTTCTCTGCATCTTTGGTTACTATATTTCCCTCCACATCCAGCAAGCAGTGGAGGTCGCTGCTGCCCTTCTTTCTACCATTGATACATTTTCAAAAACTCTTCTTATTATCCTTAACAGAAGTGGCCAATCTGAACTCCAGCTGGGCTTTTTCTTCCCTGATTTTTTTTCCTACCCGACTTAACAACATCTTTGAACATGACTTGGCTTACGTCCCCTTCTTTCCAACGACGATACATCCTCTTTTTCTTACTTAGTTCCTTCAGAAGCTCCTTAATCATCCAGGCCGGCCGTCTGCCCCTACGACTCTTCTTACAACACACGGGGACAGCCCGCTCCTGCGCCTTCAAGATTTCATTCTTGAAGTGCATCCAGTCTTCCTGGACCCCCTTGCCGCTAAGAACTGTTTCCCAGGGTACTTTCCCGACTAGTTCCTTAAATAATCCAAAATCTGCCCTGAAAGTCCAGCATTGATGTCCTGTTCCTGCCTTTTCTTGTTACATTGTTTACAGAAAACTCAATGGCTGTAGCTGCAACATTGGTTTCCTGGAAAACCGATACAGGAGGATGAGTGAGAATACAGGTGGCTGTAAAATCAATGGGCTGTGTTAGTAGGGCAAGTGATAATGGAAAGAGAGCATCTGAATTCAACCACGGTGAATCAAAAATCCAGCCTTTATGTAAGATAAATGTAGTGTGCTGGTGAGGCTCATCTTTGAGCTTCTGTCAGCCCCCCAGGCAGTACTCAATCCACGCATTAGCTGCTGATTTTACAGATTTACCAGCAGATCATTTTATTTTAATAACACCTGGATCTCTAATTCTGAGAATCTCTGAACAGCAGCAACCACCTTGCTTTTTCTTCACTGACCAACCTTCTTAATGCTCTTGGGAGAGATTTGCTTTTCACAGTAGATGCCCTTTGAAAGAAAGAATCTAGCTGACTCTTTACATTTCTCTGTTTTCTGAGAAAAAAAAAAAAAAGCTGCAACCTTAACACAGATTCCCTCCCCTGTCTTGGATCCCTTGTGGATACAGTAAGTCCAGCAACATGATAGGAAAAACTTCATGTCTCCTCTGAGCTTTGAAAGTATACGAAGAATAAGTAATGCTATGGCATAAAAATGTCTACCAAGGTACAAAAAATTGCTGTACCATGCCTGTCCTATTACAAAAAAAATGCAGTGAATATTCATGTCCTACTGCTTTTGCTGACATAAGAGTGGCCCAAATTACTTTTGGGCCAGAGACTGAACCTGCAGAGAGCAGGTTAAAATTACTGTAATTTAAACATATGCGTAGCTGTTTTCCAGGAGAAATGAAGTGCTCAAGTGCTTACATAGCTGCATTCTCATCTGGAGCTAATTACAAGCTTAGAGAAAGACCTTGTAAGGAAGGGCTGAAGACTGGATCCTAATTTCTGCTTGCTCCCAGAAAAGAGTTTTTTAATGCAAAGAAAGAGGACTTCAAAGGCACAACACATGAAGCAGATTATTTCTACCTATATTATCAATATCCCAAAGCATTTTTTATTAATTATTTGATGTTAAGACTCAGGATTTCACAGTGTTATCAAAATTTGAAACTATGACTTTGACTTTAAACAGGACAAGCTGCTATGAGTTAGTTTTATGTACAACAACAACAAGAAAGATGGAAAAGAGTGATACAGATGAACCTGTAGAGTTACACAGGTTACTTAGGTCTTTACATAGTGGTTCAGTTAAGGAGAAAAAAATTCTTATCTTCTGTCCTCAACCCACTGCTTCCAATTTGCAAATAGTGATGCTTCTTATGAGAAAGGAGAAAAAGTCACGTACTAGCTGCTAAATTATGGTAGCTAAATATCTTCCCATTGACAATATATATACATGCATTTTTATTGCAAGTGGCAGTAAACATGGATAAAGCTGCCTGTCACTTGTCAAGCGTTTGTTCTAAGAGGTATGTCAGGAGTTGTATTGTTGCAGAAGGAATGCTAGAACCATGCCCTTCCCATGGACTCATCCCTGAGTCTATAGAGACTTCCACGAAACAAGATTACTTTGACATTTTTCTTAAGAAAAGGCACAAAATACGATTGTCCCTATTAACATTTCAGATCTCATTGATCTTACTGGTTGATACCATATTAAATAAATCACTCTCCTATGTCCCATAACATTTCTTCAGATTGCCTAAATGTGTTAGCAGCTGTGATGAGGTGGGTTACATTCACTTTATATTTTGAACCTTGTGTTTCAACCACAAAACCATGAAGTTTAGTATTTTTCAGATGGCAGCTGAAATTCTGGAGGATGGTTACCATGGAAGCTGGAACCATGCCTAATCTGCAAAACCTCAATATCACAACCAGTGCAGCGTCCTTATGTCATGGATGGAGATTACATTGGATTCACTGCATATCCACTGCCATAGTTTTGTCTGAAATTTCCATTTGATCTAGGATCCCTAAGGAAAGGATGTAAAAAAAATGACATAGAGCTGAGTTCAGTGCAGGCCAATAAGTTTTACAGGTGGTGGCTGAGCAACGAGAATCAGCTGTGTGTTGACTATACCCTATACAAGAGGCATTTGAAGTTGGCATTGCCAGCATAGGATGCCTTTGGCAGCAAATGGTCTTTGCACTATCAGCAGAGACATATTAGTTTGGACATTGCCTATGCCTTTGTTCCCTGGGAATGAGCAAAAGAATCGTCACCATTTTTCATAGTAGGAAAGAAGTTAAATGGGATTATGTATGTAGTCTGAAATTTTTCATCATCAAAATCTTAAAACAGGCTGAGACTAGGCAGTGGATCCAGGCTGAAGTGATTAGACCGCAGAAAGATAGAAAACTGACAATAATGCTAAACACTCTACCTATATCACAATGAACATTAGTAGACTAAGGAAAACATAATCAAGTAATTTCTTATTAACAGTGGTAATAGTGATCATTCAGGTACACATATTATAGTTTTATATCTAATTACAATTTAACGAAACTGCTTCATATTTTATGCAAGTAAATTCAGCTAATTAATATAGACTGTACATTAACTTCCGGTGTAATAACTTAATCTCAATCTCATCTTCAGAATGTGTATTTTTAGAATCTAGATACATTAAATATATCACAATTAGATACTGTAAAACTTTAAAATTATATATTTAGCAACAATGTGCATCCATAACAAATTCTATAATTAACATATTTTAAGTATAAGATTGAATTTCTCATATAAGAATTCCTGGCCTCAGTACCTGATGCAGGTGTCTTGAAAAAAGCCAACAGCAGTAAATATGAAATTTCTAAATATATAAACTGGTTTTTTTCACATTTGAATTATTATATAATTTACATTAATTTATCATTATATTTCTCATTTTATATATATTCATGTAATAACTTGCCTAATCTTCAAAAAATATAAAAAAATAGCTATCCTTTCTTACTTCATCTAGTAATGCAGCCTACAAAATAGATAGGATTTTTATTGTACAAAATATTAAATTATATTATAGATTGTGTTTGTGCACTGAAAATATTAAGCAAAGCAAAAAATTGAGATCCAGAGGTCAACACTCTTGATATCCTCTATATTAGAAATTTGTGAATCTGTATTTGAAAGTTTGTGTCCTTGGTTTTCCAGACTTGTTTGAAATATGCAGCTTGGATTTTATTCTTCTATTTTGTGAGTGTATTTTGTCTTGTTTCATAAGAAAAAAATAATCACTAAGAAGATGATCAATGTCCCATAGAGGCCATACTGAATTGACAGCCCAAAGACCTTTCTACTCAGAAAATATTCTCTTCATCTTTCATAACATCTATAATCACTGCCTAAAATTGCCATATGCAAATATATTACTGATAGGCATTGTCTTATGATGTGCTGGGGATTGAAGGGAAAATAATGTTTTAAGACTTTCAAAACCTGTAAATGGAAAACTGATGGGTTTTAGACAAGAACCTCATGAAGGTCAACATCATAGAATCATAGAATCATAGAGTAGTTTGGATTGGAAGGGACCTTAAGGATCACCCAATTCCAACTCTCCTGCCACGGGCGAGGACACCTCCTACTAGCCCAGGCTGCTCAAGGCCCCATCCAACCTGGCCTTGAACACTCCAGGGAGGGGGTATCCACAACTTCCCTGGGCAACCTGTGCTGGTGTCTCACCACCCTCATCGTAGAGAATTTCTTCCTAATATCTAATCGAAATCTTCCCCCTTCCAATTCTAAGCCATTCCCGCTCATCCTATCACTACATGCAGTTGTAGAAAGTCCCTTTCTTGGAGGCCCCTTTCAGGTACTGGGAGGCCAGTATAAGGTCTCCTGGGAGCCTTCTATTCTTTCATCTCCTCTATTTCTAAAAACTCGCAGTAGACACTGGGACCAAAACTGATTTGTCTTTAAAACTGCCCATTTGCAGCGAACTATCTGGTCTGAATTTTGGTTTCAGGCTATCTATATGCACAGTCTTAAAGAGTTATTTCCCTTAAAGATCTATGTTCAGAGACATTAATGTGAAACTTCTTACCCATAAGCTCGTCTCACTTGCATATGCCCTGCCAGAAGCACATTTGCAGAGGTGGCTGTGTTATACTGTGTATTGAAACACTGCTGAGAGGCCAGGTCAGTGGGAAATGCAGTGGGAACCCCTACACAGTTACATTTCACAGGATAATCCCTTCTTCAAAAGTTTCAAAGAACAGTTAAAATCTCAGAACTCCATGCACAAAACAATCTTTATATATACCTTTTGATAGCAATTTGAAAAGCATACACAACTCTGTGGTAGTACTTTGAAAATCCAGTACGATCATTTCAACGAGATGGATGATTTCATCTGGCCTGTTTTAGGATGAGTTGAACAGTCCATTGACCACCTCATTTTTCTCACTTGCCTATGAGTGCCTTGCTCAAATATAGTTTTCTAACTTTGAGATGCCTCACAAAGGACAGATAAATTCCACAGTTCATCTGTTTAATGCAAACAGATGAAGTCAAATGGCACTTTTCCTGGCTGACCAAATTAGCCCGTTATCAAACAACATGAAGTCCACAGTTTATCAGTTGCAAGAATTTTAACAGAGAAAAATTCTGAGATTTGACAGGAAAGTATTGTGAGTGAAGAAATGTATGTCTCAGTTTCACATGCCAAGAACCAAAACACGTAAGAATGCAGAGCTTTAACAGACTTCATTATATAAAGCAATTATTTGAGTCAGCCATTGTTGAAGGATCTGTGAAGGTGCTGTAATGTACTCCAGAAGTCTATCTGCATGTATCTTCTCCCAGAGTATGCTATTCTGGGATGAGGCAGGGCCGGGGGGGAGGTAAGGAGATAAGGCGGATTTTGAGGATCAAAAATTATCACCTAATTACAGCACATTTTGTGTCCTGGGTTCAGCTGGGATGTGGTAAACTCTCTTCAGTTTCTCATACTGGCCTGACAACAAGAATTTGGGGAATGCACAAGAAGCTGGGAGGGGGTACAGCCAAGATGGATGACCCAAACTGACCAAAGGAGTATTCCATAGCATATAATGTCATGCTGAGTGTATAAACTAGGGAGGAGTTGGCCTGGGGGGTGGGAAGATTACTGCTTGGGAATAGGCTGGGAATTATTTTCTGAGTGAGGAGCAATAACACTGTACATTACTCGCTTTATATATCCTATATATATTATATATATTATACATATTATATATATTATAGCTCATGAGTTTTACCTTTTTTCTTTCTGTTCCTCTTCTCCATCCCATTGAGGAGCAAAGGAGCGAACGAGTGGCTGTGTACTTATTTGCTACTGGGACTAAACAACAACATCCGGGTTTAATCTGGAGAGGATTTTGTCCTGCAAACAATTACATCTCTCCTTGTCTTTATGCATCAGAATAGCCACATTTAATAGTTCTCTTCGAGTAAATTGATCTTCATCTGTATGTGATTGCAGAATTGGGACCTTTTACATTTTGCTTCTCAATCTAGGAACTGCCTATTCTGTTCACATAGAACTGAGTCAGCAGTCAATGAAATGAGTGTTTAAATCCTGCTGTCACTGAAAGCTTGGCAGCCCAAGGGATGCTGATAACAGAGTTTCAATCCAAGCACTCTCGCCAAATCTACTGAAGTTTTTCAGCCTGTGCTATCCATCTTTTCCAGCTCTCTACTTAGTGTCATTGCATCTAACTGGCTAATGATCTTTATTGCATTTACCCTCACAGCATGCCTCAGTGGTTGGGCAAATGCTTGTATCCTCCTTTGCAGAGGAGGACAAAGGCAGATGGATTAAAGAATGTAGGTGTTTAACTCTTCAAATTGTCACAGAGAAAAATACATAAAATATGTTCTGAAGGGATTTCGTTACCTATTGTATGCCAGTGTCCCAGGACACCATCAGTCATATTTGAGCCATTCTTATCTGTTCTTTAACCCGTTTCTAAAAAATCTCATTTAATTACTATTCCACAGGCTGCCATCACAATTCCAGTGCATCACTACGTCTGGTGTAGAAATATTTATTAATATTTTTCTGTGATTTTAAGCTTTGCCATAAGCGCTGAAGAAATGGAAAATAGTTTATTGTCTTTTTTTTTAGCAGTTTCTTATATCCTTAAGAGCTCCCCTCCAGCCTCTATATTCTGAGCGGATCACATCACATTTCCATTTTCCTGCTTATCCTCTTGCAAAGTGTGACAGAACCCAATCACAGATGGCCTGGGTCCCAAGCTGGTTAACCAGATTTTCCCTTTAAGTTTAAACATGCAAGTGTCCCATGTATTTTGATGAGCTCCTTACATATCTAAGCAAGACAGGTATTCACATGCTCCACTGTATCAAATTAAAATGATCAGGTTCTTGTAGAATTAAATCTTGGGTAATAAAGGGAGATCAGAACTTGTCACAAAAATGGCAAGAAAATTGAGATGAACTGTATAATGAGGTAAAAATATATGCTAACTACTAATAGGATATTAATAATAGTTCAGTATACCAACATCTTTAAAAACAGTCAGTCAATGAATCTTCTCCTGAAGAAGAACGTATTCAAGAGAATATGATTTTGGATCTATATTGTCAAGCAGTTACTGTAAAACCTATATGCAGTCATTCAACATAAAGATTTCCAGGAAAACACGAACTCAACTCAAGTGATGGAGAGGCTTGAATGCTACATGACAAATGCATTGCCTCTTAACTTAAAAAAACCCTGCACTCAACTATATAATGGATATATTGACTAGAAATTGCTAGAGAAGAGTCTCTGCTGCCAAGAAGGAATTATATTGCATTATTGCACATAGCATCTGTTTTGGAAGGTATGATATAAAATTTAACAGTTAAAAAAAGGCTTCTTATGTGACTAGTGTTTTCAGAGAGCAAAGATACTACCAGTATCCCAAAACTCATCTTAAATGCATTATTCAGGACTTGCCTTTTACAGTGTCTCCTCCCAGCACAAGAAAATTGTTGCAAGTACAGAGTAATCACAGCTTAGAAACTGCAGCTGCTCCCAAGGCTGTCATAGTGGTCACAGAAGCTTCTCTGGAAAGATCAGGTATATTATTTATATATGTGATTGACTATCTTGCTGTAAGTAGTCTGAGTAGCCATTCATGTAAACTGAGATCAGACCAAAGCTACAAACAATTCTGAAGAACAGAAAGGAAAGATCAGCTTTAACAAATCTCTTGAGGGGAGAAACAGGTCAGCACAACTCTGAATTGCTCCCAGGCTGAAGACATAGAAAAGGACAATATGGAAGAAATCTATTGTAATTGCAGACAGGTAGATCCCAACCAAGTTGAATAGTGATATGTTTTCCTAAACAATAACAATTGAGGACTTATGACTAGGTGGCAAAATTAGTTTTGAGCATTGTCCTTGGCCTTTGTCATTTCTTTTTCTGCAGATTTCCACCAGTCCAGTTCTACGTTACAACCAAGAGGACTGGACTGTATGTGGATGCAGAGTTTTGGTCACTTTCCTGCACTGCTTTGATAAATATTTAACAGAAGTTTCACACCCAAAGATTATTTGCATGTAAGAATAAAAATATAACAAAAAATCATAGAAGGAAAAATATCAAAGTCAATAAGGTTTGCTAATCTTCAGCAGTGCACACTTTATTGTAAATGGCCTATCCAAAAGCAAGATATGTGGACGTGTTTGAAAAAACATGGAATGTTATGTGCAGATCCTTGGCTGGTGTAAATTATTAAAGATTTACTGGAGTCAATACACCTATTCCACCATACACACTCTAGCAGAGAATCTGACACATTGGTAAAACATCACCGCAGTTTTATTAATGTAGATAGCAGATGCTGCGGGGGAATAGTACATCTCTCACCTAACTAGGTTCCTAACGACATCTAACAAATATACAGATGCCAGAACAGTTCAGAAAAACTGCTCAGAACTCTTACGTACCGCTTATTTCCAAGACTTATCCCAAACACAAACTTTCTTTTAGGTTCAGAAAGCAACTGAAGCAATTGAAATCATGTTGTGGTTGAGATGCAGATATGATCTTTTCCTTTCAAAATAAGACTCTGAAAACAGTAAAATGAGATTTGATAAATTTAAGAGAAATTACTACCTCTACCTCCTGAACCCACTCTTTTATGTCTGCACCAAATCTTCTGTCTCCTTGATTTTCTTTGCTGTATCTCAAAGTTGTGGAAGGATGATAATGACTGGGGGGGGTTCTCTCTCCTTTATTTTTTCTTGTTTAAAGACTAAAAGATATTTCTTTTTATTCTTTCCATAACTTCAAGGGGTTTTTTTTCAGTTTTGAAGTATGCCCAGAATGAAATAGGATGCATGACACCAACTCAAAATTCAGAATCTCCTATCTCATTAACATAACCAACCAAATTACATCATACCTGCTGTGCCAGTAAGAAAGTCTACATGGGCATGCCTCCAAATGATGGATTTTGAATTCTGTGTCGGCATGGGGTTAAGTACAAAACACTATGATCCACAATTTACATTTCACTGTACATTAATCCTGCCTAGAAAGCAGTGAGTGTTTTAATGTTAAGAGCTCAGTTAGCTCCTCCTCTTCCACCATAATGGACTGCCAGCATGATTTCCTAACATTCCTAATAGTAGAAGAGATTAAATAAATACAGAATGTTTTAAAATAATAGGCACATTGGAAAAAAATCATTGCTAAGAAATTATTTAGTAAAAATCTTTGTGTAAATTTTATTTTATCATCTTGAAATTGTTATTTGCAGGCACTTTAACCTCCTGCCCTGTACTGGACTCAAACTGAGGCAATATAGTGGAGAAGCAAATTTTATTCTCTACCATCTCAACTCTAACACTTGTGAAAAATGGAGCAATAGTAGCTGTTTGCTGACCTATTTTTTATTTCAGTGTTGTATTATAGACCCTTTCTGGCCCACTGACCCGGTAACCCTGCTGCAGAATTTGATATCTCCAGACAAGGAGAACATTTGCAACCACAATAATAAACTGATGGTTAGGTAGGACCAGGGTATTGGGGTGTCCAGTGAATTACACACACTGGAGTGCACATTCCTATATGTGTCCTCTACTTTGACTTTTGTTGTTATGGTCCTGGTTCCCCACTTTTACTCTGCTGGAAGTGATACTAGTAGTTCAAATAATGGGTACGATGAGACAGACAGAAGAGACATTTCTTTGAAAATATTTGTCTTTTGGATATGATTTTCATTTATAAGTTTGATGTATTCTTGCATCCCTACAGGATTATATGGAAAGCCACAACTTTGGTCTTGAATGGTGGCCAATGTTGTCGTTCCAGTTTTAGACAAGCTGTGGATGGGAATCTGTCATTTCAAAGCATTCCTGGAGGCTTTAGAGCAGTTTAAGCAATACATACATACAGAGCTTGATCCAATTCCTTTAGAAAATCCTAATATACTGATGGGAAGCAGTACAAATGACCAGACAGTCTGTAGGTAAGGTACCTAGGTAAAATGGATGAAAGAGGAAGAGACAGACAACTCAAACCTAAAAGCATAGCAGAAAATACTAGAAATTGTCTGTAAGATGTGGAAGCCAGAGGGAATGTTCTTAAGGACAAATTTGGAGTGCAGCGCTTATTTCGTTGCAGGGTATAAGTCAAGAGAAGAGACAAAGTATTGTTACAGTAGTGTGAAAGGAGAATGAGTATCTTAGAAAATAATGTACCAAATACACAGCAATGTAGATAGGGTCATTTGAGAAACTCTGGAGGGATTTTACTGGGGAGAAGATACAGGTATTCTCACTTTCTATGAAAGTCCCCTACATGTTCAAAGAGATTGAAAAAAGTTGTGGGTATTCAAAAATCCAACTCTTACTCAAAACAAATTTTAACGGAAAACTTTCACAGTAACTCAAGTTCATTGCAATGATCATAACAGAATTTTAGCTTTTTAATCCTGGGCAGTGGGAGCACCAAGGCTGCAAGGGAAGATAAATCTGCCTTGACAGCAGAGCTATCAGCTTGCTTGATTTTCTCTTCTGATAGGTTTATGTTTCGCGCCAATCAATCCAGCTCAACTGTGCAGTATAGTCATATTACCTTTATAACACAATTTGTTAGCAGCCTGAAAGCTTTGAAGGAAAATAGTGCCCTCTAACTAAAGCAGAAAAAAAGAATTAAGTATGAAAGGATGGGAAAAGATTTTTAAGAAAATTTCTTTGTTCTGTAAATGATCTTAGTTAATGGTTCAGAGGCTCAGATCTCAGCCATTCTGATGATGACACATTTCCCTGGGGGAAACATATGCTCAGTGCACTCACCTTGGGGTTCCGGTTTCCCACTTAGTCATTGCAAGAATAAAGTGAGATCTCTCTGAGCAGATGTCTCTAGGAGTGAGGTCTCATGGTGAGCGATTTACAACAAAGTACATTCTTCTGCCGAAAAACAAAAGCCGCAGACAGCGTCAAACATTAGACCAAATGTTGAAGTAAATTCATATTTATTAATCCAGATTATCATCTCAGTTTATAGAAATGTAAGTTCAGGCTCTTTATTTGTGTGCTGAAGCTGCTTTGGATTTACTCCATTTTAATTAAGGTCAGAATCTTGCTCTCTGTTGTTTTAGATTTTTTTTAATAGCTGAATTATGCCTATATACAGTAAATCACGGGATCTATTTCCAGCACCATTCCTTTGATAAAAGCTTCACCAGCCCTTAGTACCTTACTCTTGCTACTGGCATCAGGACTAAGGTTTGGGTTTCTAATTAACATATGCTGTAAATTGAGTTATCTCATTCAAACACAATACTGTAACGGTTCTGACTTCTAATAATCAGTGAACTATAAAATCTCCGTGCAGGTTACCTCAAATTAAAATTCCAGAGAAAAATGTTTTGGGTGTTGATGGAAATATCTAAAGCCTCAGAATGGGAAATGCAAAATATAACTTTATTCTGAATCTTCAATACTGTGTGTAACAGCCAGTTTGATTTCTTCCCCCAGCCCCCCCCCCCCCCCTACTCTCACTGTTTCCCTGGATTCTATGAAACAATGTGAGGCTTTTGACAGATGCTCTAAAAATGAATCCTGACAGGCCATATGCAATATAATATAGCTTCTTCCTCCATTTTTAAAACAATTCTCCTTCCATGAAAACTCACAAATACATCTAGACCCATTGCATTGTCCCAGTTGTGCTCAGCTATCTGAGTTCAATGGAACTCATTGCATGTCATAAATCTGAGTCACTACATGGTCTTACGTTCCTGAGTTCATTTGAAAGAGAGGAGAATAACAGATACAAAAAGCAAGAAACATTCAGAAGAAAAGGGAGAGACACTCAGAAGTATTGCCCTATCCTACTCCTAGGCCAGCCACTGAAATACCATGTAGATTTAGGAAAGACAGTCAAGTCAAAATTTTCTTCAAGTGTGGTGGTAGAGTGTCCAGATTAGGTTATGTGAACCTGTTAGAACTTGCAGGATCCATGAGACTGGGCATGGTTTGAAAAAATACAGGCAGGTGTAGAAATGGTCTGGAAAGTAAGCTGAAGCTGATTATCATGGTTTAGGATGGCAAAAGTTGAAGTAAGAGGTGTAATTTTTCCTAGTAAACACATCTAGTAATAATTTTTAGTGGAGAAAAACACCCACAAGCAGAAGATTTCTATGATTAGAATAACAACTGGTTTGGCAAGAAATATCCTGTGAAGGTGGGAATGAGTGTCTGAAAAAGTAGAAAATCTTCTAGCAAAGGAACTTTCTACAATACCAGTATCTGATGCCCACCTTCTTCTACCCATCCTTTCGCCACATACCAGTTCAGATGGTTTCAGTCCCCTTACTTGTGACAAATGCCCAAGCATTTTGTTTGTGTCTGAAACCTAGCTAAAAGAGGGCAAAAAAAAATCTGCCAGATTTTACAGAAGCCTTTTAAAATGCAATTGAAACAACCACAACAAATGATCTGCTCACCATCTTAAATGATTAAAACCAGGTAAGGTACAAATTAATATTTTGTAGAACTCAAAATGGATCTGAAACAATGCACTTAAGATTTGGCATGAGAGATAGTAACAGTTTAAATGTATTTTTCACTTCCTTCAAATTACGTCTCAGCCAATTGATTACATGTCTGTCAAATCACAGCCACTGAAAAGGCCCAAGGCCAAGACAGAAAGCCCAGGGTTTATCATCACAAGGAAAGGCCCCATGGTTCAGCCAGGAGCCAGAACTAAAGAGAAGGTGTCTCTAACACAGCTGCAGCAAACTGGCACGCTAGGCAGTCAAAAGCAACTGGCACATTGACTTCATCTGCTGCTGGGGCAGATAGGCTGATCCTTACCTCCTGGCTTGATAGGACAATGTAGTCACAGAGACATATTTCAGACAGAGTTTCCAGTATCTTTGACTAGAATCATAACATCCCCCTTAGGGGACTGCATAGTAAAAAACTGGATGCCTTCTTTGGAAATACAGACTCAAGACTCCATTTCCCTTACGGTCTATAACCTACGTAGAAAGGTGGGCACTAACAAGCATTTTATTATTTTACAGTGTGAGAAGTTCTGGCAGGTAAAGCAAATGGTCACGTTAAGGTAGATAAAAATATATTATTTTGAAATTAATCTCACTGATTTAAGTGAGATGGACTGTGTGCAACAGCCTTTTTTTACTCTCCTTTTGCTCTCCAAAACATAAGCACCATGTGAGTAAATGTAAAATTGGGATATGTGGAACTTTATATTCCATGCTGTGCACATTTGCATTTTTAAGTAGCAGCCTGTTTGTCCTTATGTCTATGCAACACAACAATATCTCAGATGTCTCCAAATGTCCTCGCTGTGGAACAGGAAGCAGCATAGCTGCATCAACATGGCAGAACTAATCAGTCTGGGCACTGTGCCCTGCTGACGCAGCTCTCCTCTTTCCAGGACCCCAGCTAGCATCTCTGCAAGGCACTAAGCACATGCTGCTGAAATTCAAATACTGTAGTCATGGGGACAGACAGAGAGCAGCAAGAGATAACCTGACCTTACAAGCCAGTGGGTCAGGCACAGAAAGGAGAACAGGGAAAATTTATCAAATATCATGCAATTACTATATTTTTCATCTGAAGGAAACTATGCATGTACTTCACCTGGAACCTTCCCAAGTGATTGCCTGAGCTATTACGTTAGGATTAGTGTGCCATGTGATTTTTATTCTCTTTGTCACAGTCATTATATCTATACTTCTAAATTTAACAGTGTCAGGACCCTTTCTTTGGCTCTGAGACCAGCAACACGGCCCAGACATGCCCATGCTATGCTTCCAAAGAGAGCAGCTGCCTTCAGGCAGCCTACTGGAAACAGTTCCCAGTCTGTGCTGGCTCCTGGGAATTGTTCAGAGGAACACTAGTTGGCTCAGGTCAAAGTCATGCTGGGAAATATGCTACGAGTATATAGATAGTGTCTGGGCCCTGGAACAGACTAACTTGCTAGCGTATATACTACATTGAAAATTGTTATAAAGTACCCAGAGTATCTGAAGAAAGAGTACCTATCTTCTGTATGGTAAGCACCAACAAGAATATGTTCACATTAACTGTCACAAACCCTGATAAAATTCAAAACCAAAATAATAAGTGAAAAACAATTGGTGCCAACCCTGAGATGGACTCAATGTTTTCTGAAATGTGCTGAGTGCATCTGATGTTCTTTTGAACTCAGAAGACAATACCTTTCAGGCTTGAAATACTCAGTTTATATGAGCCAAGAATGATTCACACTATCAAACCCTAGGAAAAAAAAGGAGAACACTTGAGAATATAACAACAAACTGAATTTAGAACACTATCACTTTTGGTCCCAGCAGGAAAAATAAAAATGTTGCTTACACCATAAAATCTCTTTAGCATTAAAGAAGAAATCAACCCAAAATTGACTTTGCCTCCCAAGTGAGAGTCTTTTTCTCTTGTTTAATAAAGTATTTTTCTTCTTAGTAAATATAAACACAATCATTAATAGAACAGTTATTCATTTCCTCAGTCTGTATATGAAATTTACAAAGGGGATTGTGGATTACAGTTGAAATCTCTGCTGACCTTCTTAGTATTGCATAACTACTTTATGTATGCCTTTTCTTTTCAGTAACTTAAGAAATCCTAAATTAAACATTACCATAACTCAGGCTTCTATTTAACTCCACGATCTAGTGTACCATGGTCATTAAAGGACCAACATATTTAATATCAATATTTTAAGGAACCTGGATATTCATTATTCCAGTGCGTTCCATTAATACACCCACTAGTTAGAGAATAAAGCCTTTTTTGAACAACTATATGCCTGAGCTTTTGTATGAGAACAGCAAAAAAGTAAGAGGAGATAGTGTAGGACATACTGACATGGCTTTACTGTGTTTGCTTGCCACAGGAGGAAGAGCAGGAGCACTGCTAGGAACCGCATACTCCCATGCTTCAAAGAGCAGCAAGGATTCTGGACTCTTGGACAACAAACAGAGCAAACTACCAATGCAAAAGTCTTTCACAACAGGTTTGAGATGTGGTGGAACCAATCTTGTGTCTTGTCATTTCAGGCTCTGGGGCCTCTAAGATGCTGTAAAATAATCAAAACTCCTCATACTTTGATGGGCACATTCTATGCATTATTGCATTCCTTGAAGGTGTCTTACATACTCTTTTGACAAAGACATTTTCTCAAAAAATGAGCATAAATTCAGCTGAATGGCAGAACTGACTCTAACCCATTTGCTTGCAGTGAAGCCATAATGAGAAAGTTGAGTCATGAGGGACTCCAAGAGAGAAAAGAAAGCAGCGAGGTTTACTCAGTGTGTGTAAGATGGCAAAAAAAAGACAACTCTCTTTTTCTCTGCCTCTCTTTCTCACACACATCACATCACATCACAGTGACAATAAGTTGTGGCACAAACTGGAATATCAATAAATCCTTCATCAAACTGAGACTGAAATACAGCCAGCTAAAAATTATTTTTAGACTATCTTGGGCACCAGCCAGAATGAAACCAGAAAGAATAAGACACTACCATAAATGTTGTAATGCACAGCTGTAGACAGGAAAAGGGGGCCTTAATCCATGCTATGAAGGTGCCTCTTAGTGAATCCTGCCTGAGAAGATTTTAATAAGTGAGTCATTCTCATTCTGGTTATCTGTATTGCCTTGTTCAGTCTTAGGCTGGGTTGATTTCAGCTCACTTTATACTGCTTTGAATTTGCCAGGCAGCAGATAGCTTTACGGAGCAAATAATACCCCCTGTCAAAATGGGAATGGAATATAAGCTGCTTTTTGAGAGTATGATTATAATAAAACTATTTCCCAAGGTTACATCCAGTTACAAAGTACCAGTGTCTGCTTTGCCACCAGAGACAAACAGGCACACACATACAGACTTGTGTTTGAAATGAGAAGGTCCCTTAAAAGAGACAGGAGAATAAATCCATCTGGCCCTGCTCTTGCCTCTCTTACTTGTGTGGTCCAGCTTGGTTTGGGTGCTGCTGCACATTGCCTTGGGTGTATCTGCCTCTCCTGGTGAAGCAGGCTATCAGGGCACCTCCACATCTCCAGAGGGATGACGCAGAGGGTTTGCTGTGAAAGAGATGCTCTGAGTTAGCTCACAGTATCCAAAAACTGCTATTATGAAACAGGGCAGGTCCAGTTAGTCCAATATCCTGTCTCTGACAATAACCAGTACCAGATGTGTAGAGGCACTAGATTAACACTGGGTAATGACAGTATATCCTAATCCTCCCACTTCTCTTCAACACAACAGCTAAAATTTGAGTTAAACCCTGAAACATAAGATTCTTTTCCAAAACTATGTGGTACTAATTTTTACACCTCTAAAAATTCTTGTCATACTTGGTTCCTCTTGTGAAATTCTTGGCTTTAAAAACATCCTGAGAAAATGAGTTCCAAGGAGGAAGGTTACTTCATGTCCTAATTGCATCCCTTTCTATTCTAATGGCTCTTCAGGTTTCATGCTTTGTCTCTCCATAATTCGATTGAGAGACAGAAAGTCCTGATCTTACTTTTTTCAAAATGTATTATTTCTTGAAATTTTATATAATTTAGTTTATCTTCCTTTATTCTCCTGAATTCCAAATAATTCCAAGTTTTCAGTCTCTGTTCATGTAAATCATTTTCATGCAATTCCTCAACTCCTTCCTATAATTTATATTCAGCAGTAGTGTTTCTGATTGTGTGGATTTACTTCACAAATACTCAAAGATCCACAACTGACTATGCCACTGATGTGAAAGGTACATGTTTTTCCTAATATTTTGCAAGTTCTTATGCACAAACTGAATTTACTTAAAGCTACTTCCTGTTGTTCTTTTTTAAAAAATAACATTATTAACTCCAAATTTGAAATAATCTAATTTTACTAACAAAATAGCATTACAGGCACAATACATTGACACCTCTATGTAAAGACAAACTTAAAGAAAATTTTTCAAGGACTAATACAGGCCATTAGCAGGGGAATGTAGAAATAAGACAGGAAATGTCATGTCATTATTGCAAGCCAGGTGATGGTCAGTAAAACCTGTTCCTTTCAAAATACACCTATTTTAAGCAGCAAGACAAGGAAAGAGGACAAAGATAACAGGCAGTACAGGATGGTAGCATGGATTGAACTGAATGATTTTCATCTGGAATGCATTGATCTCGGAAAGCATTAGAGGACTCAAAGTCCATCCTCTTTACTCATATGTGTGAGTCATCCTCATTAAATTCAAAGGATCTCAGAACATCTGTGCAACTGTAAATTGAATTTTAACACTCAAATGAGCAGTGACTCAGTACAGCCGTCTATGCCTGATACCAAACCTGGCAAGTGAAGAATTGTCTAAAAGCTACAAAGCAGTACAGAAATTTGACTTAGAAATGGCAGAGTTACTAGATAGCAGGCTAAAAAATTAATTTCCTGTAGGTTATTAAAACAGAGCTCTGCATGTATTTGAAAGTTTATAGTTATGCAAGCATTAGTATAGCTAGTTTCATAGAGAGGACTATTTTTTTCTTTTCTCAAAGATACAAGTAAATAGACACCACACAAAATGTTCTGCAGAAATAGATAGAAAATAAGAATCTGAAGAGAAATTTAGTGCTAATGACAGATGACTAATATTTTCAACAAAAAGACCATGATATCGAAGGTTTCATTTTAAAAGTTATCACATTTCAAGGTTGAATTCTTGATGAATAAATTATGTAAGGTAAGGACTGAATTTAAAATTTATTTGGAATCTAAGTGTTAATAGGCAATGAACAAGACATTTGGAAGTGTCAAAGGACTGTATTTATATCTAAACATGAAAATTATATTTCATGGGATCTTTCTTAATTTTGAAATAAAAAAGAGTTGGGTACCATGAACCCTCTGAACATCTCATATAATTTTGTGTAGGTTTTGTTTTCACTTTTAAAATCTGACCTCTGACAGACCCCCGACTGGTTTTCAATTACTTATAATTTTTTTTGGTTTTTTTTAATAAAACTGAGCTCCTATTTAATTTATATAGGCCATTGTATGCTCACTTAATCTATTGTATGTAGATCTTTAAAGACATAAACTGGAAACAAGAATGATCTTAGAAATATTTATGTTGGTTACAAAAAAAAAGGTTTTTTTATTGGTTAAAAAGAGTACTCAGTACTTTTAACGTGGCTGTTTGCTTCACACATTTTTGCAACTAGAAAATCTGGCTTCCTGGGAATATGTATACAAGGAGGTTAAACAGTGGAAGGGAGCACTATGCACGCTGGAATTTGGTGCTCAGTTATTAAACCAGTCCCAGGCATGCTATTGCTTTACTTTCTCACAGTTTCTAAACTTGGTTTGAGTTCAGACCATAGACTAATTCCTTTAGGTATCTTAGATGTAGCCAGGTATTTTAGACATAGCCACACCATTGTATAAAATAAATATAATACTATGGACAGGAACTTTCCTGCTTACACAGTACTAGAGAAACATCCAAGGTATTCTTAACATCTTATGAGTTGTAGAATTGTAACAGTAAGAGTAGAAACTGGTTTTTTCTATTCCTACTACTTGAAATTTATTTTTAAACCAATACAAAACATACTAGCAGTCCAGGAAAAAAGGGACTGGTACTCAATTCTCCCTTCTTTCAGGTGCTACAAACAGTGCAGAATAACATGCCTTCTGCATTGTCCCTTTTGTTACAATCTGAGAATTGCAAGGTGGCTAAGCCCTGACTCAGCAAGCTAGGCATGGGATCACTGGATCTAAGAGAGAAGATCTACATTTCAATCAGCCCCTAGGCTCAAATATCACATCTCACTTCTCCCTGTGAGTGCTGCCAGAAACTTCCTCTGGCTGCTGTGCTTTGCCATGGACTCATCACTGCACTACATATGCTCAGAGCATTTCTGACTCAGAAGACCTTCCCAGGACTGAGGTTTTAGATATCATACTGACTTGTCAATGAAGTGCAGCAAAGTAAACTGGAATTGGAACTTTTCTATACCTACCTATGTCTGTAAGTTTAAACATGGCATCAGTGAGCCTTTGTGATGCTGAATGAATTTACACATCTCAGATCGGAGCAGCTGCGCAACTGAGTGGACCACCCCAACTCCACTTTGTATTTTGGACCTACTTTTCAGTCCTAAACCCGTTTTAGGCACCAGAGATAAGGGTTTGGCTGTAACGCATCAAACTCTCATCTTTGTCAGCTGTGATAGTCAGAATTCTCTCAATTTCTGGCTGAAATCTCCTGTGGCTGGCTGTCCATGTGCCACCATTATCCAATGATTTTCTTCATTCTTAGGTCAGGACCAAACAGTTCAGAAGGGACTCAGTGACCTTGCTCTAAGGTTTAGCCTGAACAGGACTTCTGTACTTTCAATTATTCAAGGCTCACTCCTACACAGACCAGGAAATCCATCGCCATAATGACCATGGTAGGTTTTGTACAAGATATTTTGTGGTGTTTCTTGTGGTGTACAAGACAGCATGCAAACAGAATTGGCCATAAAAATCATTCTAGTATGGCTTCTAAGAATATAACTCTTGAATTATTTTTTCTTGTTAAAATTGTGAAAATAGAGAAAGCGAGAATTTGATTGTGAAGAACTAATAAAACTATACCCTAATACAATCCATATTCAATCATAATCATTATTTAATTCTGACAGGAAATGGAATATATTTTTCAGGACACACCCGTGCCTGAAATGATCCAGTCTTGCAGAAGAAAAGCTCTGTTTATTTCAAACAAGATATTTCCTCCTATTTTAATTGAGAAAACATGTTGTTTGTTTAAAAAAGAGCAGTTTTCTCTGTGACCACACATGCCTCAGACCATGGAAATAACAGTTTTCTGACTGTTTTTTTTGGTGCTACAAAATCATAAGATGATATAGCTATTTTCTGCATGACAAAATCTTTTAGGAATATTTCAATGTAGGTTGCAATTAAATAGTTTTAATTTTAATATTCTATCATCATTTGCAGCTGCGAATGGTAACACTGAAAGACACAATTCTGTCCTCAGGCTAACTGATAACAGGAGCATTTTTCTCCATCTACCACAATTGGTCAAATATTTATTACTGTGGCAAAATATTTTATAGATACATTCACATTAACTCTTTCACTTTGCTTAACCTATTTTCAGATATTCTGTCACTTGTAAGGAAAGTTTTGGAATAATGAGAGATTTGAATTGTCAATTGGGAATTGAAGTCTTTCTATATAGAATCATTTTGCCTTCAGTTTCCTCCAAAAGCCAGACTTGATATTTTGCTTGCTGCATACTTTAGCTAATAAAATTTCTCTGGCCAGATTCAGCTACTTTCTCTGCAAAATGTTGAGGTTTCAGAATCTTAAACAGCACTAAAATGGTGAAACTTTATGAGAGGCTTTGATATAGTTAATCTACATTAAAAATATTGTGTACTAAAAGACGCAAAGGGTGCACTGAAAAAGATAAGAACTCTTGTACTTGAGAAAAGTCTAGCTTTATCTCCCCATCATAATTTTCTCAAGCCGTTACAACTCAAAGGCGTTTTATGACCATTCTTATTAAAAACACAGGAGTGGAAGAAAAAATTCAAAAAAAAAAACTTGGAAAGAGTGTAGGAATCTTAATAATACAGATCCTTTAAAATTACTTTCAAAATAATTGAAATTGAATGAATAGGGCTTTAGGGTTGGATTTTTATACATAATGTTGAATAGAAATATAATGAAAATTATGATTGATATGTAACAGAAAGATGAAACATACAATAACCAATTAATATACAGGAGTCACCAGAGATATGAACATTAAAATACAGTATCTTCTAAGAAAAATAATATTTCTAAATTGTGACCATTAAGATAAAATGTTGACTATATTTTTTTCATGCATTTGTCCCTTATTTCCACCCAGGAAAACTGGTTAGCCTAGGAAATCTGTAGAATAATATGTGGGATATGTCCCTAGTGTGGGTTCTTTTGTCTCCCACACAGCTTTGAAAGGAGATTTGAAAGGAGAGTCCACTAAAAATAGATGTAAATATTACCTGAACACTTAAGGCAAGGTTAAGCCAAACATTTCTGTCATTAATAACGAATAAAATAGCTCATTTATTGCAACTCTGCTAGCAGTGCTTCCAGATGACACAAACACAGTGATATTGCAGTTGCAGGTTTTAGATCTCTGTAACAGAACTGCATTACAATAATGTAGTCTGGAAGCAATGGGAGGTATAAATTACTATGGCTCTGTAGTGCTGATTGACAAGATTATGTGAGAAAAGAGATAGAAAAGATCTATTAGGTCATCTTGTCCATTCCCCATGATACATTGCAATGTCTCCAAAGGAAATGTTATAATGTGTTGTGACAAGGACCTGGCTATTAATAATGCCATTAATATTTTTTATGACATTTTTAATTCCCTTTGCTTGTTTCTTTTTTTTTGCTTTCTTTGATCTGATAATAGATGCCTTGCTCTTTTGCAATGTTACTAATACATGCAATATGGTTGTATGAAATGTAATGGAATGTCTGATTGTCAAAAAAAATATAATATATTAAATTATTAAAATGTGTGTGTTTATGACCAGAGCATTAAAATGTTGCTGCATTAAAAAACAGCAACAGCAAAATAGCTCAAAATTTATGTACTTGGGTCTGACCTCGGTTTCCATTATAGAAAACACAAAGAAAATTGTACCTATTTTCTCTTTCCCATTCTATGGAACTAAAATTGTCACAGCTTTCTGGCCCACCAGGATTTGGGGATCTGCACCCTATATGCAGAATGAAAACATGAACTATTAATTCATACTTTAAACTGATACTTTTGCCTACTTTATCCTCCTTTGGTGGTAGAGAATCTGGGAAGGGCTACAAAAATCACGTTAGAAAATGCCAGTCAAGTTGCTTTTGAGTTTGGCAGAAAAGGTCTTTGCCTGTGAATCACCCAGCGTTCAACTCTTGGCCATATCCTCTTGTGGGCTGAAGGTTTGTCCTGCTGTGCATACCAGTGTAACAGTAATTTTTCAAGGCTCAGAAGGTGAGTCAGCGATCTAGGACATGGGTTCAGGGTAGCAATCCCAGATCTGTTAACATCCTGCTCTACATGAGAGAAGTCATTTAGTTTGTTTCATGTAGCTGTTTTCTCTCCTAGTTTTATATATTCAGTCTATTGATATGACAAAATCTACTTCTAAACTATGGCCAATCGCTGGATAAGATGTGGGCTGGCATTTTTCCCTCTTGCCCCCAACTACTTCTTGCTGTGGTTTTCATGGGACAAAACCCAGCCAATAAGGCAGGGAGGTGGCTGTTGCATGTGGTTTTTATCCTTGTGTTGGCACCTGAGAATCTGGGGTGGTGGGAGACACTGCAGATTACATCTGTCTGCAGACTAGACTGTCGAGATGACACTCTCTAGGGTTTTCTTTGTACTGTACTGCAGATAGCAAACAGGCACTGCATTAACTGATGGCATTTCTGCCACTGATTCCACAACCCACAGGGAAGACGTACAAGTCCACTGGTGAAACCGGGTTAATAAGAGTTCTCCTGAGTCAAGTAATAACAGCGCTGTCTTTTCTTTGTAGCCTAGGTTATTTGATATTTGGTCCTTTTCACTCTGTGAAGCAGATTAGAATAAAGAGATTCTTGTAGTAAATCAAGAACTGTTTCTCAAGGTTATGTGAAAAGTTGGGTGGAATCACGTCACTTTCAGTGAATGACAGTTTTTTTAAATAGTTTTTGTTTTATATTCTCAGCAGACATGAAACTCGAGCTTCATCGGGGAAGTTTAGACTTGATGTTAGGAGAACGTTCTTCACTGAAAGGGTGATTGGCCATTGGAATGCGCTGCCCAGGGAGGTGGTGGAGTCACAGACCCTGGAGGTGTTTAAGAGGAGACTGAATGAGACACTGAGTGCCATGGTTTAGATGATGGTTGGTGTTAGTGTTGGTGTTAGTGTTAGGTTATAGGTTGGACTTGATGATCTCAGAGGTCCTTTCCAACCTTATGACACCGTGATACTGTGATATTGTGAAAGCATAATAACCATAGATTTAACTGATGGTAGCTTGATAAAGGACCATTAAGTATGCAATATTATTTAATATGAAATGTGTGTGTGTGTGTGTATGTGCACATGTCCTCTATTAATATTTATGGAATAATTATTAGGTACAGTTAAATTCATTAATAACTTCTTTTAGAACATATTTAAAAAGTCATGAATTGACAAGCATTGCAACACCTAGTTGTTATAAAGAATATTATAATGTAGGAATCATTAAAAGCAAGAACATGCTTGATTAATATATGAATTCACATGATGATATAGCATACTTTTAAGTAAATAAACTTATTAAATAACAACAAATCAGTTGTACAAATGGATATCATTAAAAAAACAGACTGAAAATGGAACATAAAGGCAACTGTAACAGATTAATCAAACACTCTTGGTCCTAATATCTCAAGCAACATAAAAAAAACAAGAAAAAGAAAATACGAGAGCACAAAAGGAATACTTTTTTTCTGAAATGAGTATTAAAAGCTCATGCACAGATGTCATTTTTAAGCATTAAATTTAGTTATTTATGTTATAGTTAGTTTCTCCAGTTTTTCTCTAAGCAATGGAGGAAGAGATTCTACAGGATATGGTTAAAGACAGGAGACAAGTTAGGAACTCCAGATGGCACCTGAGAGAAAGTCTCTCCTTTAACTGTATACCCAGAAAGTCTGTGGGGATTAGGTAGCTAAAAGCCAGGTAAATCACATCGCAAAAGTCAGATGCTATGATTACTCACATGGTTGTCAACGGTCTGCAGTAACGGTATGTAAAACCAGTGCTTACCTGGCTGTACATGCTTTGGAACGACATTGCTTTGAAATTACCATGCAGACTTTTGCAGACATGTTTTCTACAGGAAGACTCTAGACGCTGACTCTAAAGTAAGGCTTTAAAAGCTGTGGTTAATTTTATTCGTTGTATGACTTTGAAGACCAATTCTTATGAAGGATTCATTCAGTCCCAGGCTGTTAATTTATTATGTGCTGATCTGTAATATGAAACAGCTCTGTGTTTCAGAAGTTCAGTGTTTCTTAATTATAAGCAATCTTTGAAGCACCCAGCCATGCATGACAGACTTCCTGACACCACCTTAACTCTTTCTTCCTGCAGTCTGAGCAATTCCATCCAACTCCCATGTTGCCTGGAAGGATTTACCATTATCTTGAAGGCATATTTTGCATCATCTGACTACTGAAAGATTCAGAGTACAGAACCTGACAGATTCATAGTACGATTTAATATGACAAATCATACCCTATGCAATACTGTGAAATATAAAAAAAAAAGATGACTAATATTTATGTCAGAACTAAAGTAATCTATATTCTGTGGTTCTGTCTTACCTCCAGAATAGCAATTAACAATAACTCCCACTCCCCACTCTCCTTTAGAAATACAGACCAAATTTCTAATCTTGCAGTATTTGACAAAAAAAGTTGGAGCACATATTAGTGATGCACAAAACATTAGTAGCTAACCTTCTGGCCACAGATTGTGGGGGAATCCTCTCAGAAATATATAGCTGAGCAATTCTAGATTATAATCATAAAGCAGCCAGCTTCTTTTATTTTAACAATTAATTAATTATTCCTGCAAGGAGAGAACAGATTTCCTTAGACATCTTAATTAAACTGAAAATCGAATAGATTTTCAATGACACTAAGACACATTTTCACACAGTGCATCACACTTAGTTTCTAACTTGCAATCCATAATTTAAAAAAGATGACCATCTTATAATGCATACAGTTGAATGAGAGGAATTCATGCCTATTTTTCATGTAGAGTTAACAGAGAAAGAAGGAAAGACCTAAAAACAGTGTAATTATTATCCCTCTGAAAATGCCTGTCTGTCTAAATTAGCTATTGAGGTTGCTTAAATGGAGCACACTACTTTTGGATAGCAATTGGTTAGATGAACAACCTTTTCTCTTCTTTCCTCTTTGTCATTTTTCAGGTACATCAGGACAATCAAAATCTATACAAACCAGCTGTAATGGAATGGTACTTTTCAAAGAAAATAATGTAGTCACTGAAAATAAATTTCCAAAATAAGACGTGATGCCACAACTTCAGCTTTAGCCAAACAGTACTCACAGAAGGGCAATGGGTTAGGAATTTACCTCTGTCTACCATGTTACTTTCTCTCACCAATTTTTAACATGTGAGAAAGGTTAGCCCTGCACTAACGGGCTTGGATCTTACATCTGAAAATTTCTATTATCTAATTATTTTCTGACTCAGAAAGAGGGTAATAAATGTGAGGGATTCACACATGACAGAGACAAATGCTAGATAGATGTTATAGTAATTTGTAAAGGATTCCCTCCAGACAAACACATGCACATTTATGAGTTTTTCGTTTCTTCGCTTCTTTTCCCTTTCTCTCTGCCTCTAAGCAGTCAACAAAGAAAAGACAGGAATAAACCCTTTCCTCACACATTATGTTTCTTTAAAAAAATATTTTCCAATACAATTGCATGAATTATTCATTATCTCTCTATCTTTGTTTCTATTAATATCAGCTTCCAGAGCTCTGTTTGTTTGAGATTCTTTATCCAGTCCTTTTCATGTTTTACTCATTTTCATTGATGAGAAGTTATTTATTTTGCAAATTGAAATGCCTACAACTAAGCCATTAATCCTAAAAAAGTTCTGATTAAATTATTGCATTTTTCAGTATAGTGGAAATGCAAAAACATTGTTCACATCTCAGAAAAATGTTGTTTTGCTTAAGGATTTTCAATATGCATCAAAAAGAGAACTACAGTGTATTAGAAGGCAAGAATCTGTCAATATTTTCTCCAAGTATGGACTAGGCCTAGAAATACTCAATTATACAAAATAAAATCCATGTGCAGCTTTTACACAAAGGCCACGAGACCCAGTATTGTTCCACCTCAGTGAGAGACGTAATCTCCAAGCTACAGAGTCACCATCTCTCTTTCTGTCTGTTGGGAGGGGAGGTCAGAGGAGAATCTAAAGAATTATGAATTATTTTTACATAGAAGTGTACAGTTTTCCTTTACTCCCAATTTCAGTTCCCACACTACATGCTAATGATTGGGGCAGGCTCCTATTTTGAATTGTCTCAAAGAGAAGAGGGAGTAAGTCCCAGGCCTCACATTCTCAATGATTGTCTTTCAAGTCAAGCTTTCATGCAGATGGAGAGAGCAGGACGTTTTTCCGATTTATTTACCTTTCAAAGAGAAAGTATTCCCCCTATGATTTTTAAAAGGAAGATTGTAGATAGCTTCCTTGAACCAAGGGCTCCAAGATGCGACACACTCAATACCAGATTACGGTGTAAATTGTTTTTCCTATTATGGACAAACACAGCATGAAATGAGTGAAATCAGACATGAATCTACGTAATTATTTCATTTGTTCAGGATAAAGACTCATAGGGCAGGGATGCAGGACAGCAGAAAAGCCCTCTCTGCCTCACAGAAAAGACCAATGTTCTTATGGAATGAAGGCTAGAAGAGCTGTAACAGGGACAGCTGTATCCATCAGAAACAGGAGTCATCAACTGCAGAAGGGACTGACCTTGTCATTGTCATGAGAGAGATTGTTTTAGTGGGAGATGCTGCTTACTGTAGATTTCCAGATGTTAGGGTCAAAAGTGTTCCTACAGAACAGCATGCAGTTGTCCAAGCTGCTGGGCCCCAAACCCAGCTGTGCCTGCCAAAGCCTTGCCTCATAATCTCTTTAAATAAGTAAAACTTTCAGTCAGTCATCACGCTTTCTCAGAAGAGTGGTTTAAAGGGAACACAAGTTCCCACTGCTGTTTCAGGAGAGATGAGATAGTTGATTGTTTCCTGTTGTTGTCATCTGCTCATGAACACAGACTTGCCTTCCTGGCTCCAGCAACCAGACCCTGGGACACTCTGTGGGAGGTGATCTGTGATTTCAAAGCCTGCAGTATTTGTAAAATAAACTGAACTAGTGTACACACTCACTGTACAGTTGTGCTTTAGCTTCCTTGCATATGTCCCCTATTTCAGAGTATTTTGTAACAGCTGCTCTCCTACCCAACTCAAAAAAATGTTTTTGCTGACCAATGGGCCAGAGGGAAGAAATAACCCTAACCCCAAACCTAGCCTTCCCCAGGGATGAGGTCCATAAGTCAGGGAATTTCTACCTGTCCTGGTTCTTGTTCAATGCAAGCCTGTGTCAAATCCTCGCAACCTGTGTCAGGCCCATCCCACCCTCAGTCAGGAGCAGGCAGCCAGACAGCACTGAGCAGCCCCAGCCCTGGTCATCAGGCACTTCTCTGAGGATGGGGGCATGCCAAACCCAGGCCAGGACACGGGCCTGCAGGTGTGTCCATCTCAGTAGGACCCATGGCCAAGCACGTGGGGAGCTGAAGGTCAGTACTGCTGTATCGCCACTGGAACAAAGGCTGAGTGATCCACGGGCTGAAGGCTCATCCTATTGATAAAGTTTGAAACAACTGAATCTTTTCAGCGCAATTCCAGTTGAAAATATTCAACAGATGCAAAAAGTTATCACTTTGTCCTTCTTCAAGCAAAATAGCCAAACTCTAGTAAAACAAGCCTTTTGAAAATCTGTCTCAAATCTGATAAAGCAGATAAAAATCATTTATATCCTGCTATCTTCTGCTTTTGTTTTGTTTCTTGATCCCAGTTCAGATGAAAGAAACCAAAAGAGTTGTGAACACATTATCAAAAATCTCTTTTTTACTTCTCATTTTTAGCATAGTATAGGGGAAAAGAACTGAGAATTTAAGGCTTACAAATTGCTAGACTTGGAAGAGGTTAAAGTGTTTGTCGACATGAAATTCACTCACAAGCTATCATGTCTATGGAGAGAAAAATAGCTATTATCCCTCAGTTAAATCTTATAGAACAAAGTGGTTGAAAAAACAGGAAAGGAAATCATAGCCCATATGGCAATAGAAAAAAAAATACATATTACTGTTGAGTACAGCAATTCCTAGTTTTGTAGGTACTTTAGGACTGTTTCAGGTTTAGGCATGTTAAAAGTATGTAAGAAGTACAGTCCATCACTCTGAATACAAAAATGGGAGTCAGAGATTTTAGGATTAGCATTCAACTGATTGACATTTATCTGTTAAGGAATGATTTTCAGAATAAAATAGTGTATGAATGTCCCTTAATTGTTAAGGTGCTCTAAAACTAACGCTTAGAGAAGTCATTAACTTGGTGTATCTTCAATTGTTCACTTTACAGGAGTGCTCAATATCCTGCAATCGTAGCAGTGGCTGCTCAGTGCTAAACATAGGCCTTGGGTCATTGCAACCAGTTCAAATGCTCTTATCCTACACAGTACCGACTTTAGACACCTAGATAAACCCTAGAGCTCAGGAAGTAGAGGGTTTAGGGCCAGCATTAGGCAGACTCTCTGTTTTACCTATAAATCTCATGTGGTTGTCTAAGATAGCCTCAAGACATCTGTTTAGAAAACTGAATTGAGCCTTAACTGCAACGAGCAAAACCTCCATCATTCCCTGAAATGCCTTGAAGCAGGAAACGAACTAGTAGGATGATAGAACTGCTTTAGATAATTCTTAGTCTGGTCATAAATACTAGAAAAAAAAAGATGGGCCTCTTAACAGAGCACTTTGTAACTAAACAATACAGTAAGAGATAGCAGTCTCATGTCTACTGTTAGCAGCTTCCCGCCTACTTGTTGTGGTGCTCCCAGAAAGATCCTCAGCATTCATGTGGTATAACTTGCTCTAGAAAACCTAGTGCTCTAGCTGATTTTCTACCTAGGAGATCTATTCATAATGTTTACTCAGAAAGCCTCATGTTAAATGCTTGCTGATTGGCACTAAAATCTATTTGTGGGGTTGTATGGTTAAGGTAGGTACATATGTAGGAGTACTGAAAGTCAAGCTCTGACTGCTTCATTTTGAGCACATGCAGGACTTATACAAACTTTGGTCTTTGTGCTGCAGGGAGGACTTGAAAACAGAGCCACCATGTTAGTGGTGCCGTAATGCAATAAATATATTACTTGCACTTCTGAAGCACCAAATTCTTACAGACCTCCTAGCAAAAACTAAAATGAATAACCTGCAGAATGTGCTAATCTGCAGAATGAGCCATGAGTGGTAATTTATGTATCTCATAAACAACTAGAGAGCTGTTACTTTACAAGCACTATTTTGAGGTTTCATTATCTCACAGAGATAGGCAAATCTGCAGCCTTTCCCTCATTCAGCAATCTGCAGTGCTTAGTTGTGCAAAGTTTAGGAGTTTGAATAAGAAGGTGTCAATTAAAACAGGGAATCGTTAGGAAAAGCAATGTAGTACACAATTAGCAGGAACACTCCTGCAAGCAAGACTCAGTAGCAGTAACTTGCAAAAACAGCACAGGATGCCTCGTATCAGAAATAGAGTTTAAGCAAGCAAAAACCACAGCGAGCTCAGGTTTGTGGTAAAGGTTAGCATCCATATTCTTTGTTCAAACATCCCAAATAATCTTGAGAGATGTAGAGAATTGTATTATTGCCTTGAGGATGGATGACCTTTTATCAAATAGTACTGCTTTGCATAATGGTTAAGGCATGCTCGTGACAGAGCCTGCATGTTTAAAATGGTCAGATCTTTTTTTTTTAAGGGATACTGGAGGGTTTTCTTAGATTTTGGCCATGTAATGAGAATTATACTTCCGTATGAGGCTACAGAAACCACCAAAAGGTCAAGGATGGAGTCACATCTTCTGGTGGGATATTATGTATACTACATTGTTATATTATACCAATATCATAGATGGTGATACCATATTAACTTTTATTCAACCATAGTTCAGTGGACCTTCAGATTCTCACTTCTGTCTTCTGCTGAACCAAAGCACTGAATTGGAGAAGTTCTAGTCAAATCCAAAAGAAGTTCACAAATTCTTAAATTTTCATGTGTCTTTTCCTCTCAATGTGACTCTCTGAATGTACGTTTGATATTATGACGTTTTGAGTACCAATGCACAGATATGCACACACATTTGTGTATATACCTTATTAAAGAGCATTTTTAAGAAATTTTGAAAAAATACATTTTATCTAGCACTATATAAACTAAACGAGACAAAACACCATCTACTTATGTGTGTTGTTACTGGACTTCATTGGCTCACTCATGGGTGGGCGTACATCTACTGTTTCTATTCAGAGTTGTTGATGAGCTGTGTGGTCTAACCCACATAGGTCGTGGCCAGGAAAAGCAGAAAAGTGTGCTGACTCACTGAGTAAAGATTCCGTTTTCTTTTTAAGGCTGGGGTAACTCTGAGTTCCCATCAAAGTGAGAAATTGCAAGCAAAATGTAAAATTACCAAAAACTAATCTTCAGGTTTTTGACTCACTTTCCCATGTCACCTCGTATCTTCAGCCATCCAATTTTTCGTATTTTCCACCTCTCCCATGGTGGAAGTGTATTTAGGTCAGATTGTGCTGGGATTTAATCAAGTGGACTGATATCTACCCAGGCCAAATCCATTAGATACCTTTTGCCTATCTTGCACTCTCAACACGCTCTTCAAACTCAGTCACTTTTACACACAGCCTTGGTGTCATCTATCTATCAAAGTGGAAACTGCATTATCACAGTATCACAGTATCACAAGGTTGGAAAGGACCTCTGAGATCATCAAGTCCAACCTATAACCTAACACTAACACCAACCATCATCTAGACCATGGCACTCAGTGCCTCATCCAGTCTCCCTTTAAACACCTCCAGGGTAGGTGACTCCACCACCTCCCTGGGCAGCCCATTCCAATGGCCAATCACCCTTTCAGTGAAGAATTTTTTCCTCACATCAAGTCTAAACTTTCCCTGACGAAGCTTAAGTCCATGCCCTCTGGTTCTGCCACTGGTCACCTGAGAGAAGAGACCAACCCCTGCCCGACTACAACCTCCTTTTAGGTAGTTGTAGAGAGCAATGAGGTCTCCCCTGAGCCTCCTCTTCTCCAGGCTAAACAGCCCCAATTCCCTCAGTCGCTCCTCATAGGGCTTGTGCTCCAGCCCCCTCACCATCTTCGTTGCCCTCCTCTGAACACATTCCAGTATCCTAACATCTTTCCCATACTGAGGGGCCCAGAACTGGACACAATATTCAAGGTGAGGCCTGACCAGTGCCGAGTACAGGGGGACAATAACTTCTCTGGTCCTGCTTACTACACTATTCCTGATGCAGGCCAGGATTCCATTGGCCTTCTTGGCCACCTGGGCACACTGCTGGCTCATGTTGAGCTTCCTGTCCACCAGCACTCCCAGGTCCTTTTCTACCTGACTACTCTCTAGCCACTCTGTCCCCAGTCTGTAGCTCTGCATGGGATTGTTGTGTCCAAAATGAAGTACCCGACATTTGGACTTATTAAACATCATCCCATTAGAATCGGCCCAGCTCTCCAATCTGTCCAGGTCCCTCTGTAGGGCCATCCTACCCTCTAGCAGATCAACTCTTCCTCCCAGCTTGGTATCATCTGCAAATTTGCTGATGATGGACTCAATCCCCTCATCCAAATCGTCAATAAAGATATTAAACAGGACGGGACCCAATACCGATCCCTGGGGGACACAACTGGTGACCGGCCGCCAACTGGATGAGACACCATTTACCATCACTCTTTGGGCTCGGCCATCCAGCCAATTCCTAACCCAGCACAAAGTGCTCCCATCTAGGCCACGGGCTGCCAGCTTCCCTAGGAGTCTACTGTGGGGGACCGTGTCAAAGGCCTTACTGAAGTCCAAGTATACCACATCCACAGCCTTCCTCTCATCCACCAGGCGAGTCACATGGTCGTATGAAGATTATGAAGATAGGGTTATCACAGACCATTCTTGGACCTCCATCTCTAATAAGAGAGAGTCTTTTAACAGGGGAATGAATTCTGGGACTCAGGTCTAAGGGTTATAGGGCCAGGAAGATGCCATGGAAGTAAGTCATACCTGGGAACATGTATCTCCCTGGTACTCCACTGGGCTGGGACTCCAGGTAGTGTGTGCCACTTCTCCCTTGCTTCTATGATGCCAGAAGTCAAAACGAGTATTTTCTCCTACCGGGTTCCAACACTTAAGTTACTTTTGGCCTTTGGCTTTTGGCTGAAGATATCACAAAAGTCCAGGTAAAGTACAAATAACCTGGTAGTGCAGAAAAAGACCTGTTTTGATGCTGAAAATATTGGTTCCAAGTCGAACTTTCTGAAAACCCTACCTTTGTTTTGGGCTCTGGATGGTTGCTTTTTGGATGAGCACAGAGTATCCTGATCCTTCTCCAGGCTGATTCTGTCAATTGAAGTCTACAATTTTCAACATGCAAGCCAGGCTCTTCCCCTACTTTAATTCGTTACTATATGTTTACAAAGTTCTTAACAGGATGTTTTAAAAATATTAAAATGGCACAACTTATACCACTGCAAACAGCAGGGTCCCTATCTGCTGTGCTAAAGCAAATTGGGTTTGTTCTTTTCTTTCAGGTCACCAAATTCAGGCTCTGAAACAGAAAAGGCACAATTTCTTTTTATAAATCAGTGCACAGCTTCATTACCCAGTACAGTACCTCTAGGGCAGAGCAGCTGAGTAAGAGCATATGTCATTTCTGAACTGCAAAATAGGGCATTGTGCCATCAAGCAAAGCCAATTCCTTTATTTTGGAGCAATTTTTCCTCTGGATTTTGACTTAAATATGTTGGAAGCATTCAATTTCTGTTCTTAATCCTCGGTCCTTAATCTTATATCTTCTAGACAATTTACCAACCTCTTGTATGGACTTTACTTGTCTGAGCCTTGTATTTGGTTGAACAACTGCTATAAAGCAACTGCTTTGTGGTCAGGGCAGTTATATTTCTGTCAGGTTCTCTTTCTGTCTTTGAAAGATGACTCTTTTTCACTTCTGCATTGAGACATTTACTAAAATCAGAAAGACTGACATGTACTGACAGTCCTCTTTTAACCTTTTGAGGCTGTGTATTCCCTTTGTTTCCATAACTCCTTTTTTATAATTACATGATAAAAATATTTCTAGGAATAGGTAGAAGGGTAGGTCAGACAATATAAGAATTTGTAAAGTAGGCCATAGTTCCGTTCCGAACAAAATCAAATCTGAAGAGCCACCTCCTGATGCAAACACTGTTTCTTTGTTACAGCCTTGATGTGAATACCTACCTGTGAGATAAGTAAGTGCAATATAAGAGTTGGTTGAAATTTTCCACTCACAATAGCCTTTTCTGGCCATCACTAAGTGATGGATTTATGAAGGGTGCATAAGGCATTTTTCACATCAGTTTTCCTTCCTTGCCTTCTGGGGACTCTATTTCAAACCTTATGCTTCAGCACTGATCCTGGATGCTTCAAATCTAAGGCTCCACCTTATCAAGGTTGCCGTATCTGCGCTTGACTTTGCAGTCCCATAAAGCACAGAAAATAGACAGGTAAGAATGTGGAGACCACTTTCTCTGCCACATCCAGGTCTGTGACTTGTCAAAGATGTTTGGAATTTAATTTGAAAATTATGAAATTAAATCAAGGTTTTCTCTTTTTTTTCCTGTTTTCCAGTTGAAAACTGCTTTTTCCACTCCAAAAGCTAAAATATCTGGAGAAGGTTATTTAAAAATCTAAAAATATATTGCAATTTTTAGATTTTCCTTTAAAAAAAACTGAAAACCATTCTCAAATGAAAATATGTTGGGCTTAAACACAGCCAAAAAAAAGAAACCATTTAGAAGCTCGTAACTGCAAATCTGATTCTTACTTGTGTGACCGTTAAACTAAATGGGGACCCACTGGAACATCATAAGGAAATCAATTAAATGACTTTCACTGTAGGATTGCAACAAAAATCTGTAGGAAATTCAATACTTGCTGACAGCTAATATGCTTTTCTTCCTAAAGAAAACATCAAAATCTATTAGCCAAGTAAAAGAATAGTAAGTTTTTCTTTTAGGACTGGCAGCCTCTTAAGGGAGCATATTGCAAAGGAAATATTACAGAAGGAACCTATCTAAGAAACTTATAGAGCTGGCTGTCTGTGGAAGCCGTATATTAGCACTGAAGAGACCTCAGAAAGAGCTCAGTAGTTTCCAGTCTCATCTCCTCCATTTACCAAAGTTAGTAGCAAGCCACCTGCATGACCCATGGCAGTTCAGGCACCTGGAAATTATGCCAAATGAGTCACTACAAACTAACCACTGTTGAAATTCTCTGTAATATATATCTTTACCAGTAGTACCAAGTACCTTTTTAGAGTCCAGGAATTCAGAAAAAAAATATTGAAATTCAGAGATTGTATTAATCCATTGCCTTCCCCAAATGCAGATGTGACTGTAATGATTCAGCCAAGCATCCAAGTCTGGGAAAGCCCACCTAAATGACACTGTGAATTCTGCTCTAATTTGTCTTAGTGATATCACTACCTTAGAGTATCTCTCTCATTTTCTTTTCCTACCTTCTGAAGCCGAAATTATTCCTGAGGGGGAAAAGGTATGAAAATAATCGCTGAAAGAGTGAGACTGCATTGTTTTGAGGTAGTCTATGGTTCTTCCAGATGCATTGCAGGGGTCTGTTTTGAGCATGTACCCTGAATATCCATCAGCATCAAATTCACAACACTAGCCAAAATACCAAAGGGGCTTGCTTTCTCCATTGTTTCAGAGTTAGCATCTGCAGAATATTGCCTCTACCTTTGACTGTGTTCTCGCAAAATAGGTCCCAGTTCTTCTGTGTGCTTAATGTGTTAGAAACTGGTTTATAATACATTTATAACACTGGTAGCATTCTATCCTTGTACCTCAACAATTACACTTTCAGGCAGGATATTTTTTTCTATTTTAATTTTGAACTTACATCTTTGTCGTTATGGTACTGAGGCCACTGGTCAGTGCACACACAGTCGTACCTGCAAATGCATGCACAGGAAGTGATCATCAGACTCTATAATAGTTTCAGAAAAACCTGAAACTATGTGGAGTTTCTTTAGTAATACTCAAGGGTAATAAAGTATAGTCAATATCCATTAAATCCATTAAACGTTTGACAGTGAGAACCTAGGGAGATGATTTTGATGTTCACTTTGCAGTAGGAAGAAAAATTGTCCTGGCCTCAAAAGGCTGACAATGTGGAGGTCTCATCTCTCCCTCCTGCGTTGAAAAACTGCACTAACATATTCTCTGATACCGAGATTCTTCAAGTAGGGCTTCCATCTGTGGCACATTATTGAAAAAACGGCTGACCCATTGTCAGTGCCATATAAATCCATACAGAATTGGTATTAAAAGCAGCAGTATTGTTCTTGTCATGCCTTTTTTCTGAAAAGCACAGAACCAAAATGGAACCATCACATCTGATGACGGTTTTAGTTCAGTTACGCCTGTGGTTAACCTGCAGAACTTCCATCTGGTTTCCTCCTATAACCTCTCTGTTTGATGGGAATCATTGCTTCCAGCTAACTTTCAGAGCCTGCATGTCACATTTTAGTACATCATCTGATTCCACGGATAAGGACAGAACATATTGTGTGTCAACAATGTAAACTGTAAGCAAGCTATTGGTATGCAAGGTGTAAATCATTGCCTAAAGGAGAATTTATTTTGATGGTACAAATCCTCCAGGTCAAAAATAGTTCACAGGTAGAAAGAAAAATATCAAAGTAATTTTATCTTCATTTAGCTAACCTTGTTTTCATCCTTCTGGATTTTGAGGGCTCAAATACTTTCCAGTGATTTATTATTGATTTAATGTACCTTTAAATTTTGCCCTTCGAATAATCCTGCTGAATGTCATAAAATGTTGTCCCTTTAAGCCAAGATGTGAACCTATATGCAGGGATGACTGTGCTTGACCTAGTTAGGGCTGAGCTTTCTGTTACACAAGGCAGAAAATAAAGTTGGATCATTGCACATTCTCCCTCTCACAAAAGACTGGCGCTCTCTGCCCTCACCATGGATCAGTCAATGATCAGTCTTTGCATCAAAGATGTAATTTCCTTTTCCACATAAGGGAAACCTGAGAAGAAACTGTCAGAGATGTTGTTGCTTCTTATAAGGTTTGACATTCTGGGGGCAGCACCCAGTTTTACATTGTGTTATGTTATACAACATCCAGGTCTTTTTCTATGGCTGTGACTCTTCAGCCATATTGGTGGCCCAAGTAATAAGCTTGGGATGGCTGCTTAACTTTTTAAATATTCATTCTAGTCTTGTCCAAATTGCTTAGCTGAAATCGAATATCTTTCTCCTTGGTGTTAAAGTCATATAGTAATATACAGTCCCTGTAAATCAATAATATAAATAGCGAGGTTGACACAGAAGAGGTAAATGAATCTATGTTAGTAATTTCAAGAAACATCACAGTTCATGCACATACCTGACTTCTTTGCATAGATGAGTCCACTGTTTGTGCCAAAGTTTTGCTTGTAAAGGAATGCTTGAAAATGAAAAATTCATGATCCAAACATTCTCTGTATTCAGATCAAGAGCTCACAACTGGGTGGATGTGCTTTTCAAAAGGTATGTTTAATGTTTGTAGAAAGCATGGGCATGGCAGAGCACATATACGACCCCATTTGTGTACCTCCTCTGTTGCTGAAGGTGAATAAACTCATACTTTCTTTGAACATTGATTATCACAGCCCCACAGAAGGCATCTTTCTTCACCATACCATCAAAGAAACATGAGAGCAGAAAGACATTCCTCAGTGTGCCATGTACCTTACCTCTCCATCTTGCAGAGGATATAGCAGATCATCTAGAAAACCTGGAACCTTAGTTTGGGGTTTCATGAAAACATCCATTGACATTGCTATTTCTAAATGAGTTTTCAAGCTGAGAATCGACAGCTGCAACAATCAAGTTCCTGGAACTGATTACAGTGATCCTTTTTCAGGCACTCAGAAAAGAGCTTGACACTATGTTGTCAGAGCTGTTCTAAGTCTCTTGGTGTAAATGTGAATTTGCCTTGCAGTTTGTTAAATGTCTTGCAGGAATTTTAGTAATGGTCAATGTAGTGGCTAATTCACCATTGCATTCTTATTTTTGCTTCAGGACATCTTTAGTCTTAAGGCTTGACTCTGAAAAACGTCCTTAGCTTTTGAATGTTAAGCAGCCAGTGAAATATGTCTATAAACATGCGAAAGATATACGTTCTCTATGCACAGCTACAGGGGCCATTTTCTCACAGTATCCTGTGTGTTAGGTCCCACAAACATTATAAAATTATATCACTACAATTAAAGCAGACAATGACACTGAAAAGTTTTCCTTCGTTCCAATACCACTGTTTCTTCCAATACTAGCACTACCCACCTCTCAGGTGATATTTGATGTTGCAGAAATTACAGTTCTGTTTTCTACTGGAGAATAATTTTTACTATAGATTCAAGGTACACCCTGAATACAACTGAAAACAATCTCTGGCACAGAGAAGGACAAAAATCAAGTAGACTGACCTCTCTTCAGAAATCTCAGGACAACTCCATTGCAAAGATCACAGTCACACTTGAAAACTAATCAACAGCCTCCAGGTGATCAAAACAGCCTGAGAAGAAAAGTTAGACACTGTGCAAATGCAGTCCTTGGGAAAGATATTTAATTTGATGAAGACACAATTTTAGGCAAACTTCTTATGTGGTAAGTTGGCAGTTGGACTACATAATCATTGTAGGTTCTTTCCAAAAGAACTATACTATTCTATTCTTTTCAAGTTCTTAATGCCCCTATTTTCCTTCCTTACTGCTCTACCTGAGCCCCACAAAATGAGGAGTGACTCTTAACCCTTCACATTCAACAATTTCGCTGTCGCTGTCTCTTATCATGGAATTGGTAAGTTTGACTGTATCTATGTTAATAAATTAAACCTAGCCCAGACATGAATTGAGCATTCACACCTGATCAATGCTGCCACATGGCAGCCACACTCCCATGTGTCTTCACCCAAGGCCAAGGAACATACACAATACCCAGACTGGGGCCAGGGTTCAGTATAAGCCAGGGACTATACCCAGTAGGGATGATTCTGATTTCAATTCAAAAGAGGGTTCAAATGAATGAAAGTCTTATCATGGGATTTGTCCTCCACCCCAGACGGTGATCCCTAAGTCATTATTATATTGTAGACACAGCCTAGTAAATTCATGATTCAAAATGTCCCGCCCTGGATGAAGCAATCCCCTGTTAGCCATTGGGGACTGTTGTTCCCCCAACAGTTATTTCTTCTTTCAATCCCAACCCAAACAGCCCATTGTTTAGAGTAAGTTATTCCTTTCACTTAAGCAGAAAATATTCAGAGCAGCACTCCTCTTTTCTTGTTCTGTGGTTCTGGATTTTATATATATTCAGGTTTGCATAAGAATCACTCAGTTGGTTTGAAATAAAGTGAGTTTATCCTTGAAGTAAAAGGTCATATTGTGAAATCAAGATGAATCTCCTACTGTTCCATAGCTAAGCAAGCAAAGGTTTTGAAAGAAGAAATTCACGAGTGAGGAACAGTAACTCCAAATGAAGGAATAACTTTATTAATAGGTTTGTGACATTCATACTTCTAGCAGCAAAGGATGGACATACAGACCATCGGCTGCCTCCCATTTCCATGGCTGTGTGTGGCAATTCTTTATTTTACCTTTGTATCACACACAAATTCAGTCTTCACAGAATTATAGGATCTGAAGTTCTCAGTTATATATACTAAATCCAGGTATCCAATAGGACAGATAAAGATGTGTCCCAATGCAAGGTCCATGAACACAATGATCCACACTAGTACTGGTACTTCATTTAGAGTGGAATTTATCTTGCCTACTCATCATATCTAGAAGTTGTACATCTAATGCTTCAATAGTCAGTGGAAAGGGACAGGTTCTTGCAAAAGGTGATTCATTCCATTCATCTTAGACCCTTTGGAGAAGATAAATTGCATTCTAGAGATGGTGGTCCGGGAGAAATGAACCTTACTTTTTTTAAACAGGAAAGATGAGGTAAAGTTTATCTCTTCTTCTGGTAATTTGTCCTTGAAAATCCAGGTGCTTTCTATGAGCATCATTTTTTTTAATGAAAGGACAACAGTTCAACAAGTAGTACACTATTTTGTATCAGTCTATCGGTGTTCTTTCTTTCTCTGTCAAGTGTCCAGTCTGTATCTCCACTGTGTACATGTTTCTTCTGCCTTTTCTTCCTTTCAATAGCAGTGATTCACCAAATCGTACTCTTCTAATTGCCTTCTCACCTCTGCTGTGAGGCTTAATAAATGCCGCACAAGGGCTAGGTAGCTGGAATGTAAAGGATGCAATTAATATGCTGATAGTGTTTGTTTCACTGTTGCCTTGTCTTCTCCCCACTGATTTAACTCACATACTACATATAAGTAATTTTTTGTTTTAATTGTGAGTCTTCAGTGCAATAATCAAAATTTTAACTACATAATAAAACAGATAGCATAATAGTGCTCAGATCCTCAAATAAATGCCTAGAAGGTACCATAATTTGGATAAACAACAAATTTACACCACAGTTGTACAAATAAAGGGTAAAAAAAGTAACATAAATTAAGCATGGATGAATCATTGCTTCTATTAACATTCATTGAGCCATGAATCAGCGCAGCATTAAGTATTTTTAAATGGATATTCTACACCTCTCTCTCTCTCTCTCTATCTGAGGAAAATACTAAGTATCCAGAAAAAAATCTTGTCAGTTTTCCAAAGAAAACTGACTATTAGATGTTACCTACAGAGACAGTTTGCACAGAATAGCTCTTGAACAGTATATAGTTAATTTCCTATATACCTGCTCTTATTCAAGGAGAAATACTACCTTATTTTGCAAATTAATTTTATCCACTGTGGATTAAGTCAATTTAAATCACAGTGGAGTAAGCATAACGGAGCAAGCACGTCCAATCAGCTATTCTCCCTACCTCTGACGACTGATGTTCAGTTTCCTTCCCTTTGACACAGACTATCAAATTCAGTTTTATAGTAATACATCAATCTTATTTTCAGGTAAAGCACCAGATCTTGAAAGTCTATCAAGACTTTTTGGTATGCTGAACTGAGACTTAACTCATTTTTCCCTGACACAAATGAGGCTCAAACCTTAATCTTTTCAACATTTCGCTTCTGGAAATACATGAGTTATTCTTGGTTCTGTGTGTTCCACACCACCCTTTGTGACCAATGATTTGCAAACCACTTAGGAAAACTCATTAACAAATATATCAAGTCTATTCACTGCTTCTTACAAGGAACAGGATAAAGAAAAAGTTTAATAGGTTGTTTTCTGCTAAAAATAAATTGCTTTCCTTCAGCAATCAAAATTCTACATGGAGTCTGGTTCCAGTAAATAGGCATTGGTTAGAGCAAAGACTTGAAAATTAAGACTCTCCAAGTTACTGGGATTTCTCAAGTGTCTTCATAATCCTTAACATGACATGTCCTCAGTTTATACACTGCTAAATTGAAGACTACAATTAAAGTTTGTTTCATGAGCGATGATAAATCTTCAGTTTGCAGTTATTTTTAATAATCACTTCAAATTTCTTAAGTAAGAACACTATATAAAGTGCTTTCTTGTAAGGCCCTAGGACCCTGAGACATACCTGCTAAAAATAAGCCAATTCAGAACAAAAATAGGTCTGTAAATGTTGCTTCTGAATATTTAAGATTGTCAGTGCTGGAGTAGACCAATGAAGAGCTACCTTGGTTTCAAATATTGAGGATTCGCTCTTTGGATCACTAGGAGTATCATTCAGCTGAAGACACACAATTCGCAGTCTGAAGCTGCATTTAGCTAACATATGGAGGGTCAGCTTTGGTGCAGTGGGAAGTACTTTACTCCTGCAGGTCACCACCTGCACATGGAGCATGCTTATGTATAAACATTCCCACAGAACATGGGAATAATTTGTTTATGAGAAGAAACAGTGCACCCTTTTTCTCGGACCAGAAATACAGAAGTTCAGAGGTTGATGTAAGTGTTTCCCAGCAGGAATAAACTGTGAACTGCCTTTAACAACTTTTTATAAGTCATTTAAGGGAAGGATATCTCAGAGTCAGTTATGAACTGCAAAGCCTTTCTACTGTAAGATAATGGTTTAAATATGACCCAGCCATATGGTCTAAAAGTCCTTACCTTTAGGGGCTGTACAGTGGTCGACATAAAATGGTCTTGTGGAATCAGGCACTTTCAGATCACAAAAAATAGCCCCACAGTTACTTGAACTAACTGAACCCCTCTGTTTGCAGTGCTAGCAGCGAGATCAAACATGAGAGAGCAAACATTAAGTCAGTTTCCTTCCTGATGCGGTCCACCTGCCTTGCGACCAACTAATCAACACCCTTGCTGGGCTACCCTGGCAGATGCATGGGCTGCCAAACATTCCTGCAAATGTGTTCTGCAGTGCATTTCCATAGCTGCTGTTGGGTAGCTGGGATACAGATTCCATCAAACCAGAAATCAGAAGGGAGGTTAGCTTAACTTATGGGCAAGAAAACTGTTTAAAAACCCTCACCATTCCTCATGTAGTATTTCTTCCAAGGCATGACTGTCTATGTATTCCTCTGAGCAAACTCGCATGGCTGTCTTTAACAGCACCATCTGGTGATTTCCAGCACTGTAGCAGATTTTGCTTGAATGAACTGGGCATGTTAAATATTATCACTACAGTACCTGAAGGTTGTGTGAAGGTCTCATCTTTTGAGAAGGAACCAGTCATATAGCTTTTCAGTACGTAACAGAAAGGTATACTAACTATGAACAAGTGCACAAATTTTTTCAAGCACTATAGCCAGTTCTGTAAAAATCAACGTCTGGATGGTGTTGAGGAAACACAAATTGGGTAGGGGCAGCTGCTACTGTTTTGTAACGATTCTGTTACATTTTGAGACACAAGTTTAGTAAGTATCTGTTTCTACACTTGAAACCTTTTGTAATATGCATAGTTTCTTTATGAGATTGGATATCCTGTTTGGATTTCTTTTGATTATGCCAGAAAGAACACATTTCTAGCTTATGGTACAAGACCAAAAAAAAGAAATTATAGTGCCTTACATACATAGAAGAAATGTAACTTTTCAAAGATGTTCATTTAACTATAATTAAGAAATGTCAATATTAGGTTGGAATAACTAAAAAGAATGATGTGAAGATGGAATAGTCTACAACAGGAAGTTCTGATGACTATTTCAGTGATTGGAATCAATATTTACATTACTCAGTTAGCACTGTACAATACATCCACTAAACAAATAAAAATAAGGCTAACGAAGCCAGGAAAAGCTTTAGGGAAGTCATTGCAATCAAAATAGTTGAGCAGGTAATTTGTTGCCATCTTCTTTTTCTACATCTCTGACCTTCATGGACTAGGGCCTACATACTTCCCTGGGATCCTGACCCCTCAGAGAGGAGGCTGTGCTGGAGGAGTTTCTGCAAACTAGGTGTTGCCTTTATTTTTACTGTTCTCTGGAATGCACTGGCCTCTGATTTGACACATTCTACTTTTTCTTCACTTCTCTTAAACCCAGCCTTAAATAAATTTTCTCTTTACCTAAATGTCTGGCACTATGATATTATTAGACAATGTTATTAACATTTAAGATACAGTTTATATCAGGGGTTAGTAAGCCTTGGTGGAAAGGTGTCCTGTAAATAAAACGTACTTTTTTATGGCACATAGACCTGATAAAACCACCCTGAATCTGATGTTATCTGTGGATATAAAATATGCTCAGAAACTCCAGCCCAGGGCATTTTTAAGCATTAATATCCAACATAACATGTGGAACGCGTAGAAAACTCTGATTCAAGGCATTTCACTTGGAATTCTTTGAAGCCAGAGGTGGAGATCAGCCTCTTCAGATGCATTACTGTTAAGAATACTGATTGAAAAATAACATTGAACATGCAAAAACCTAGCTTTACAATTTATACTTACTTCCATTTCCAAATTAAAATGTGATTCAAGATCTATGTTGAAAAATACTCTCCAAATGTAAAAGGCCTGCATGTACAGTCTATAATTATTGTAAAAAAGTAGAAGGAACTGCTTATTTTGTTGGTTTCTTTTTACAGAACCATTTCCACACCCTCTGTTTCGTGGTGGTTTTTCCAAAAAGAAAAAAAAAATTGTCCACATAATTAGGAGCAGAAAATCCCCCATGAGGTACATGGATATTTCCATAATGCAAATGGGAAGTGAAAATAGATTTAAGTATCTTTGAAGTATTAATGGCCAAATGTAAACCACATCAACAATATCTCTCAGTGTAAACATTCATGAATGACACCCAAGCTAATTAGGGAAGAAGGAAAAAAAATGCCTCAGCCAATCCAATTGTAGAATTATAGAATCATCGAGTTAGAAAAGACGCCTGAGATCAATTCCCATCCCGCTACTAAACCATGTCCCTAAGAAACTCTTCTACCTGCCTTTTAAACACCTCCAGGGATGGTGACTCAACCACCTCCCTGGGCAGCCTCTGCCAGTGCCTGACCACCCCTTCAGTGAAGAAATTTTCCCTGATGTCTAATGTAGACCTCCCCTGGCATTCCTTAGGGCAATTTCCTCTCACCCGATCACATGTCACATGTGAGAAGAGATCAGCACGCACCTCACCACAACCTCCTTTCAGATAGTTGTTGACAGCGATGAGGTCTCCCCTCAGCCTCATCTTCTTTAAACTAAACAACCCCAGTTTCTTCAGCTGCTCCTCACAGGACTTGTTCTCCATGTCCTTCTCTGGACACACTCCAGCCCCTCAATGTCTTTCTTGTACTGAGGGGCCTTCAGTAACTGAGGAGCAAAATGTTATTAGAATCAATATTTATCCCTTTCCCTGAGGAGATTTCCCCTGGAAAAAATAGGGAATTGCACAAGATTACACCTTAAATGCAGCTGTGTAAAAGATGCAGCTATTTAACGTGCCATCAATGCAAAGCAGAGGAGCTGTGTGTTGGCAAAGGGCAGCTGGCCTGGGAGGATGAGGGCTAACTGCAGTAACCTCCTACCACTGGCTCTTCCCCTCTGCAATCAAGTGAATGGCCCAGCAGAGCTATGCTATGCTGCACAGACCTGGTTTTCACAGCTGGGTGTTATCAGCAGTATTTACTAGTTACTTTACTGCAAGGTCCACAGCTAAGATATAGCCCACCAGCTGCTACCTGTTATAACTTCACAAAGAAGGCATCAGGCCTTGTATTAGATGACTTCCTGATGGAGAGATTTTAAGCCACTTGTAGCTGACTTACTTTAGCTGAAGCTGAAGTTGTGTGTCTAAAACCATAAATATCCCCAGCCTTCACAAAACAAAGTCAAGAAGTGACCATCTAGAGATGTAGCCAGTGATACAATATGTTTACATAAAAAGATGTACTTATACAAGCTGATGATCAGAGCAGGGCTAACATTTTCAACTGGTTTCAATGTGAATGATGCACACAGAGAGGCCTCTGCACCTCTGCAAGTGAAGGTAGCAGCAGCAACCTGCCCAGAAATCAAAGCTGACAGTTTCACCAGGTTATTTTCTGAGGACTCAGCCGTCTCTATCACACTGCCTTTACTGCCTAAACCATTTAAACATGTAAGAGTGCAATGGAAAGAGGAATTAACTGTTAAATGGAAAGAGTGTGGTTCAGTTTCTCTTGTGATAATGTTTTATCATCTTACTTCATCTACTTGCTCTTACTCAAATTCACCATGGTAGTTAAAATTTCAGTTTAAAAATAAATTTTTCACATGGGAAAAAAAATAAAGAAACCAGACAAAGAACAGTCCACCCAGATTAGAAAATATACAATCTATAAAAAAAAACCCTACAGATTTCCAAAAAAAAACCCGAAAAGCTGTTTATGATCAAGTCAAGCACCATGCAATCTGAACATCTGAACAAAAGCTGCTGATTTTGCAAACAATACTGTGCAGGTGGACTGCTGTTAACTTCAGCAAGAATTTACAAGCAGGCATAAAAATTAATCAGTGTAGACAGGAAAAAAATCCAAGAATGCTCAAATATTGGTATGTGCCATTCACATAATAAATAAAATATAAATTTAAAAATTAAAAAAAAAAATGGATAGAAGCTCTTTAAAATAACATGAAGGCACTTCCTCACAATGTTGTGCCTGTAGAAACGGTTTTATTTTGTAATGATAAATGAATGATTGTTATATATATAAGCACACAGACATTAAAAAGTTTCAGCTGCATCTGGAAAATGTATTTATCTTTGAAATAGTCCCTTCACCATAAATATAGATCAGGTTATCTCAAAATTGGTTTAGATTTGGGATGAATAAGTATTAACAGTTGCAACTGCAAACTGTTTTCTCTCAAGGCTAGAGTCACTTAACTGCCAACAGCCAAGTCAGTGCCATAGAGACAAAGGCTAATGGAGGTTGATTGGAATATGTCTTTCCCTGCTCTTGTGTTCACAAATCCCCTGCATGCCCCTGATTCCAGAGGTGCTCTCAACGTTTTTGTTTGAGGTTGCTTTACATTATATCATTGCTAAACTTTCGTGGACATGGTAACAGGTTCCCAGATTATCCAACTGCCTGAAAAGTGTCCTTGTCATTAGGTTAGAGATCGTTTTGTCTTTCTCAGAGCTTGAGTACGCGACATTCAAGTAGAAGATGCTGTTGTTTGATCATTAGGGCACTCACTTGAGTTCAGATCCCATCCCAAAAATCAGACAGAAAATATCTTGGTAAGTATACTTCTCAGGTAAGCTATCCAGCCAGCAACCTGGCAGTACTTTGAGAAACAGCTGCTTCCTTCCTGCTTCAGCCGGTCTTTATTCCCATTGAGCAGATGCCAGCAAAATTCAGACCAGCCCTTCCCCCCATATCTGCACTTCGGTGTTGCCTACAAACTTGCCACTGGATCTCTTCCATCCCAATCATTAAATATGCAGGAACAGGGGAAAGCAGCAGCAATTTTTAGGAGCTTTGCAATGCTTTCCTTAATTTCTTCTACATTTCTTGCAAGGAAACAAAACATTCAATTTTAACTTGAACATAGTGCTTTGTGGCAAATCAAATGCAATATGTTGAGGGGGCTTAGGTGAGAATCTCAAACAAATTTACATTTGGATCCTCTAGTCTGGATTGCCTGTCCTCACCTCTGTTTTGGCAGCCAAAGAAACAAACAATAAGAAAAAAAAATCAGTTATATCTGAAGTTCTAGTTGTGATGTTCTAAATTGCCAGAACAATAGCTAAAGTTGCTGTTTAGTTGAATGCTGCACTCTTACTCTGACTTCACTTGAACAATTATTGTGGCTGACAGTATTAATCCTAATTATAGGACTAGAATGCTTTAATAAATAATTTTAAACATTGTTCTCATGACTAATAAATATAATGAAGAGCAAGTATAAAGTAGGATGGATCCAGTTAAATTACTCTTCAATGTACAATATCAATGGCTTTTTTTGTGATTAGTCTTCTGTCCATCTATGAATAATTATAATTATTTGCATTTATTACTATCAAAACCAGTAATTTGGCTAATTACTACAAACCGTAATTAACATATTTTCAGTTCTCACTAATAAGTCATTTCTTAAGTTCTAATTACCACCATGTCCTTTAAGTCTCTTATTCCTCATGCCATTTAACTTTGATAAAGTGTCAGAAATAAGCCTTTCAATGTTTCATAGCGATATATTCTCCTTTATTTAAACAATAGATTTTCATCCATATTTGAGTATGTCACTATATATTACTTGGAGAGATGCAACCTACAGTTTTCAGTGTGGATTGAACCATTCAATGGCACTCTCATATACTGATAGCCCTCTTTATCTTCTGCATAATGGCATGCAGTTCAGTGAAAGTCGCTCTGAGGTCTGCAGCAGTTTTGAAATCACAGAGTTTGAGTCTTATTTTAACAGGTTCCCATTAGTGCAGTTATATTGACTTCATTGGAGTTATTCCTACTTTTCAAAAGTGTTATAATTGGGTTGTGACTTTGAAAGCTAGCCTTGAAAAACGAGAGACATAAACTACATCAGCACAAAAGCAATTGAAGAAAGCAATATGACTAGAACAGATCAGAATATTTTTATGCCCAGGAATATTGTTTCATAGAAATCGAGATGTTTTGTGCAGGCCTTTCAATACATCATGGATCTCAGGTTCCCTTAGGAGCCAGCCACCAGGCAAGTTTCCAACATATGCAGCTTCTGGTCATCTCACCTGTTCCCTCAGCAGTACACATTACACCTCCTGAGTTCTCAAGTGCTCCACAGCCTGTTTTTTTGGGGCAATTTTGTAGGCTCCTACAGCTTCCAGGTTCCCACTTAAAAAGGAGGCAGGAGTCTGGCTTTCAAACTCATTGCTCCTCAGCAGCCCAAGATCCCAGGCTACCTGCATTTATGACTCCAGCTCAGTGAAGCGAAAAGACACCAGCCCCATGACTAGGGAATCTGGAAAGATTACCATTATAAAACCTAGGTTTATTTCAATGGATAAGTCATACTTCCTGTTATTAATTCCTTCACAAAACAGAATTCCTTTTTCTCACATAACTCTAATTGGGAGTGCCATTGTGTATTAAGCTGTTATAAGCAGTGAATTTTAGGATTTGTTTTTTTTCTTCTGTGCCCAATAAGTTTCACACATTCCAATTCACAGTCCAGACAGCTCAGAAGTCTTTCACATTTTGTGTGAATATATAGTTCGGGTCGCCATGTATTCACAGGAAGGTTCAGATGCACTCTTCAGAGCCTAGTGCCTTTCAATGTTATTTGTCACCTCACAGAGAGCCTGCAAACCAATTGCTTTAAATTGATTGTGGTTTTTACCTAGAATTAAGTACAGCAGCAGAAGAGTGAGTAATTCAAGGTATTTTCACTGACTGCATATACCTGCCCCATAAAAAATGTGGGAGAATTGCTCAACTTCGAATTCCATTTACGTTACAAATTAAGTCTGAAAATTAACACCATCTATTCCTCTCCTCTGAAGTGTTCTGAGCTGGGAAAACTCTTGGGTTTTCTTCTCACTATTCACCTTTTCAGTGTGAGGAAAGAGTTCTCGAAACACAGAAAGAGGATGGAAATTTCCTTGTACTGATTAGAATAAAGACATTTATTTAAAAAAAAAAAAAAAAAGAGAGAAATGCCCGTGCTGGTCGATGTTAGTGAGAAGCAAGCATGTGCATGTTAGAGAATCATTCATGAATCATACATTCTTACCCAAATGATATCCACGCAGTGCTATCAAAGTCAGTGTCAGCTCATGTTACCAAGTACACAAGTGCTGGCCTAGAAACATGGATTTGCCCAAGGACTGGTTTAACTGACACAGCCAGCTTTTCTAAAAATGTGTGTTTGCAGATTTGCAAGCTTGATATGTTGTAACAATGCATCCCCTTGTTGTCTTTCTCCACGTCATGTCATCTTGCAAGACCTTCACTATTCAGCCAGTTTATCCTATTGTCCTCTGAGAAACCTGGGCTGTTTGCCACAGACTCCCTGATCTTGACAAGCCTTTTGGGGTCAGAAATTTACTCTTGCTTAATTTGAAAGTTGCTCCTTTGGTTTTAGTGGGATGACTCAAGGCATGAACTACTGCATAGGGAGAGTGGAGTTGCGAAATTTTAGCCCTTTGGATCTGGATATGTGAATGAATAGTCCTTTTGATCCTAAATAAATTTCGGAATGAGTACTTCTGAATAAAACTCTTGCAAGAGACATCCACAAAGTGAATCTTTTTTCATTAGTCAGTGGAAGGAGTTCCTTGTATGCTTTGGGAGCGTTATACTTTAAGATGACACTTATTATACCTGAAAATTTGAATTTTCAAATGCTTTAAGTAACACCAAGTTCTCCCTTGCAATGTCAAGGACAACTGCTATGAAATACCTCTTTCCTGTTTGAAGGCATAGTGATGATGCCTGCCCGTGATACTCAAAATGGGCAGCGGACAAACTCCCAATGCACTTGGTGTGGTGCACAGATTTGGTGTTCCTCCCTGTTCAATAAACTGCACCTTATCAGCCACGTAAAACCTGGCTGCTTAGTTTTGTTGCTTAAAACAGAGAAAGGCCACCCATTCCAAGTGCTTTGTTCCTTAGTCTCACCAGAGCACATTTATGCTTGGCTCAGAGAGGAGCTGGAGAAGATGCGGGAAACATATTTCTAATTTTTCCTTTCTATTTTCCCATTGTCTTTTCACCTTCCTATTAGTCTGGTTAACATACCACGTTCATTAATAGCTTTCTTTCCCAAAGCCAGGGAACTCCAGAAAAATTAGCACTTAACTAAATGTATTTCTTTCTTTAGATGGTAGATCAAAAACATGAGATTTGATGAAGAGGTCAGAGACATTTGCGCGAAAGTTGTAGATAATGACTATGATAATGGAAAGCTGAGGACAAGTGTGGTTTCCATCAGCTCTCTGAGAACAGCACTTTTCCTAAATAAATAGATTTGGTGTTTAGTGTTTTGCAAACGTTTGCATGAATTCTGATTTCAGCAATTTACTTTGGTCATTCAGTATTGGGAATTTGAGCCTAAACCCACACAAGAAATCTCAAAGGCTCTGTAGGAACCTCTTACATGTTTGTGCATTTTTCTTACTTCTCACTCCCTAGTCCCAAGCTTCTTTGATCATTTCTGCATTGAAAAATTTCTTAACACAAGACATCTTATAAGATTGGTTCTCATAAATTCAAAAATAGAAAGAGTTTCTTACCTGAATCAGGTAGTACCAGAGGCTACCTGCCTAAGCCAAGGTCAGAGATATCTAATGCAAGCCAAGACTCAGCAAAAGATCAAAAGCCATACACAGAGAAAATCCTTATATTCTCTTCATGACTTGTGTAACTAAACTGGACAGGTAATTTACGCCACTTGATCTTTATTTTAATTTTTTTTTGATTCAGAAAGGAAATGGAAAACCAGTGTAAACATTAGCTATGCTATTCATGGTCACTGAGAGTGGCTTTATACTTGCCCAGACTTTTTTCCTGTACCAATGATAAACCTTTGGTTGCTAACATTTCTTTTTTTCCAAACCATAAACATCTGTGTAATGTGCCTGTAAGTCATGAAGATTGCATAAATTACAGAATATCAGGCTTTGATTTTTCTACTTCTGGCATTTAAGGTTCCCTACTATACTTCACCCAGAGAATGAGGAAATCCACCAGGTTGCCAGTGGGTGAGTGACTCTTGTAGAGCCATGCCTCACAGTCCTGCCTCCTTCCGCCCCACCTGCATCACATGCGCCAATATATCCACTATCACTGATTATTTCCAGATTGACATGAATGTCCCATGCCTGGAGAGCAGGAATTTGAGAGGTCCACATCTGGATCACAGCATCTTGAGTGCAATGAAATGGATTTTATTTGGGAGCTTAGAAATTGATCAGTGACAACCCCAGACCAAGTATTTTCACTCTCCCCTATACAACTGAAACAGAATTACTGTAACCTGTAACGATAAAGTCATGTAGAGAGCATTGTGCACTTTTCAGTCTTAAGACTGAAAAAAACAAAAAGTAGTTCTAAAAGTCTATTGAATTTATTAGAAAGGAGAAATTTTTGAAGACCCCTACGGAAAAAGCAGGGATGGCTCATGAAACAATTTTTAAGAAAAATTTAAATAAGCACTTAGTGGGCCAAGCTCCTACAAGCACTAAGCATCTTTCAATAGCCCTGATTTTTTTGTCTGTGTTTTTTTCTTTCTAAATGTTCAGCATTACACACCAGAAAAGAGACTGTGCTTCTCTTGGAAACACTGTGCTACCTAATCAGACCCCAGTAAAAATGTCAAAATAAGCAGTTAATTTATGGATTATTTTAAATTCTAAATTATAATTAACTGCAATTTGATTCTATTTTCTTAATTTTTCTCTGTCAAAGCAACTCAAGGTTTTTTTGCCTTATTTTTGTATACTGTTCTAAGAAGGCTGCAGTTCAGGTTAAACAAAATGTACTGGACAGAGGAGACTTAGAGATTTTGATGAATGATACTGGAAAATCTACACTCTTCCCTCAGGCAAATAAAACACTCTAAACTAAACTAAAGCTGTCTTTCAGGAGACAGAAGAACTATTTCTTTTCTTTTTTAATGCAGTACCTTTGGATATAAATACTTATGGGATCATTCCTAAATTTGGAGCCAAAACTAAGCCTTCTGTGGTTCACCCAACCTTGTGTTTCTATAAATAAACAGACTGTAAACATGGAAAATCTAAAGGTAGATGAAATGGAGGAAACAAAGCAAATTTATGATAGAGTGATATGTCACTGTAAAATTTTGCTGGTGCCATTATAAAACATAGAAAGGAAAAGGTACATTGAATACTGAAATCATAGTGCTTTGAGCAAATTCCTAAAGATTTATGTAACTGTATTTCCTAATGTTTCAGATTTCTCTTTTTTCTTCTGTCATCTTTAGGTTTTCTGAGAAGATTCATTCTGAATACAACAGAAATATTTTCTTCTGAACTTTTGAATGGAAGAATGTAAGTCCTGTTCCATGGAAATAATTTCCAAACAACTTTGCTTGCTAGGTCTGTTTAGATAGATGAACCACATTTAAAAGAAAGATTTTAGCCAACAAGATTTTCAAAGGCACCTAAGGATTTTAGACATATCTCCCTTACCACAAATAGTGCATTGAAAAAAACAGTAGCTCAGCTCCTTAAAACAGCATTGAAAACCTCCTCCTATGTATGACAGCATATCTCCTGGATTTACACCAACCCTGAGACAAGTTTCCCCTTAAATGTTTAAAGGAAATACGTTTTAGGTATTAATAGGAAAATAAAATATTTTATTGAAAAAAATGAATAAAAATCACAAGGTAAATTATTTTGATTAATTCCAGCCTGTTTCATGTAATCATTCACTGTGATGGATTGTATTTGCCACATACTTGCACATTTTTTTCCCAGAATACTGAACAGAACTCGTACCATAAGTGCTGGCTGTAAATGATAACTGTAAGAAACAAATAGAGATATAAGCAGATGGGGATTATGCAGAAGCAGTCCTGTGTCAGTGGAATAAGTTACCATTCTCAGGCTGGCACCAACTGCTTATCATGCCCTCGTATCAAAGGTTACCCAATCTTGCAGCAGAGCTGCTGAAGGGGAGACTACTTCACCTTATGCAGTCAAGATAAGACAAATTATCAATATCCTAGTCAGGCTAACTTAATTTTAACTGAGACAGATTAAGGAACTTGAATTGAACAGGTGTCTCTGTAGGCATGAATAGCAGTAGCCTGCAAAAGAAAGTGGAAATCAAAGACCCAAAAGCTATGTCTGCAAGCATGGAGGGATCTAGAACAGGACATTTATCTGCAGCCTCAAACACATTCTCCAGAACTTGTCTTCCTCATACATGCAGTTGATATTCAGGGGGATGAGGACAAACAGAGTAAAAATTGTCTCAGGCAAGTTGTACAGATAATCAATACTAATATTCCACATGCTGTTTGTAAAGCCATGCTCATGTTGGTAGGTTTTACTAGATAGGAATGTTTGAGAATCCCTGGTATATTTGGAACTCTTTTGATAAGCTGATTTTAAAGGGATATTATTCTCCATTTCTCAGTCCTTCATTGCTGGTCACATGTTTTATAACTGTGTGTTGAACAATCCAGCTCTAAATCCTTGGCACAAATTGCTTTGATATAATTTCAAGTGCTACTCTGTTTTTTAGCTAACAAATGGCTCCCCAAATTCATATGATTCAGAAGTCTGGGTTTAGTCAGTCATATATGGATCAATAACTCTTCTTTTCTCAAAAAAAACTGCCTTTCTTGTAGCGTTCTTTCTTCTTAAGAGTCATGTTCCACCCTTGGCCAGGATCGTTTTCAGATCTTTGCCTCTCTTTCTATATTGCAGAAATCAAAAGATATAATTTTTAGACATGGAACTTGTAAACTATTTACAGCTGATAGAGTGGGAAAAGAGAGGATGTAACATTTAAAAAAGCCTCAAAAGGAAAACTAGACTGAATATCAGAGATGAAACACAACATTGTCTAGTCTACATGACTGTCTACTCAGAGACATATACCTTTTTAATTATAATGTTATAGGTAAAGCAGCTCAGCTCCTTAATTTCCACATGCGTGGATTTCCCTAATGTTCATTTCAGCTCTGCTAATACACTGTTATTGTACAGGGAAGGGGATCATTATGTCTTTGTAATCATGCTACCACTTTTTGACTGAGATAGCCTTTGAATAGATGAATAGATCAAAGCACATCTTGATTAAAGCAACTCTTGATTTTTTTAGGATCATGAATGACATGAGATAAAGATCGGGGGAAATAGCAGCATATAGCAAGGAAAAATACCAGCTCTTCTCAGAGACAGCAAAGTATTGGTAGGACTTAGAGAGAGGACTGTTTCAGCAGACCTGTATCAAGAATTTTCAGCACTGTAAAAGTAAATCAGTTAGGCCATCCAAATAAAGAAGGAAAAGACCTTGCAGTAATGGGACTGATCTTACCATAGGATGGAGCAACAGAGTAGGAAGGCACAAGAGTAGTAGAAAGAGCAAGTGAAGTGACATTCAGAGCAAGGTAGTCTGCTCCCTGCTGCTATGAAGCAGATGATTTGGATAAACAGTGTCTGCTGCTTCATGTAGACCCAGGCCTCCAGCCACACCATCATATGCCTTCTACAACAGCAGCAGCATCAAACTTGGTTTCCCAGCATTTCGATACAGACAAAACGGATCAAAGCCAGAGCTCTTCTTAGGATAGTTCTTAGATGCCTGGTTTCTCAGTGAACAAGGTTTTAGAGGAACTAGAGGGACTTTGACTCACTTCCAGAGCCTTTACTCTGAAGAGTAAGAAAATGGCTTCCTTTCCTGTCTTACTCTCTACTGCCACTATTTTACCCAGCCTTTATGCTGCTGTAAGGTTTGAAAAGCTTTGGTGGAAGTCTAAATGAGGTCAGGAACAAAGCCTCTCAGCCAAGGATAGCACATCAATTTTGATGTTCTACAGGAGATAGCTTAGCTTGAAGTCTCCTCAGCCCCAAGTTTGCAGAGATTCAATATGCAGCAACTTCAAAAGATCTCATATAATTCAAGAACACTTTTATTCAGCATTTAGTTATTCAGCATTTAGTTACAGAGGAAACTGTAGTAAGAGAAGAATTTTAGCTGGCCCCCAGAGTACAGACATCATCAGTTTTATGTCCCAGAAACCCTTCAGGAGCATATTTTTAGCCTCTCTGAGCTTTTCTACCATCCCTGAAAGGCATGCTGTTATGAAGTAGATAGCAAGAAAAAAAAAGCACACTGTGCTGACATACAAGGGCCCAGATCTATTATTAAAAGAAGTAAATCCCCCATCATTCTCCCTCAGCCATTTCCTCCTCTCTCCCTTACATAAAGATGTGAACTCAACTGATTATAAGTAAAATACATACTGTCGGATTGTCAAGGCTGAGGCATAGCAGACTAAAGGTTATGCCACAAAATTAAATGGTATTAGAGTGAATCGTCTGACCTGGACAACAAACAGCACAGTTTGGACATGTCTGTATCCTCAAAATACATGTATCTGGATTTCGAAATCTGTATCCTCATATCCAAATTGCCTATTCAGAATTGGCCTTGGCCCATGTTACCTCCAAGACTATGACTTGGAATTTTTTGGGGAGATTATTGGTCGTCCCCTGTTGAAAGTATATCAATTATTCAACTAATAGTTTAAGAGATTATTACATTTCAGTCCTTGTGCTTGAACCCTGACACAATTTAATATGTGAAAATACTTGTAATCTTAGTGGCCATTGCAGAGATAATTCAAAATAAGTCCAGGGTGGAAATCACTAAATTAGGTTGCTCAGTTGGACTTCATCTCCCATACTGTCCTGTAGCAAAGGAGTGAGAGGGGAGGTTATCATGACCCCATAGGAAGTGCTGGTCAGCATGGCAAGTACAAACCCTTACCACACGCAGTTGCATGAGATACCTCATGCAGTTATAAGGAATCTCATTATTTACTGCTATACTTTGCTTTAATCAATAAAACCAATGTTATTTCTGTAGAGATTTTCAGTCTGCAAAATGCTTAATTTTCCATTAAAAATATTTTGACAGAAAAGTTCCTGTTTTTTCAATTTGTCATAGTAACTGACTGCCACAGGGCAGAATAACATTGCCTAAAGCTTTTCTCCCTGTGGCATCCATTCTGCATGCAAGGCAGATGAATATATGCTTTTCACTCTCACAATTTCTGCCACGTTTCCTTCAAAGCTTTATTTTTCTGACAGTTCTAGTTGGTTATATTTTAATCCTTATCTGGTACTAAGCAAGAAATTTTGCTAGTTCACCTGGTAGAAGGAGTAATCGCTGCACAAGAAATAAATTGGTCTACTTTCAAATAAAATACCTACCAAAATATTCTTCTTGCCTCACAATATACACATTGGCTTTGCATTGCTCTCATTCCACTAAAGCAGCTAGACCCATGTTCAGCCAGCCTTAAGCACTTGTTTAGAATGGAGCCAGGCCCAGTTTTGCTGAACAGAGATAAGCTTTAATGACACCAAAAGGACTATGGTTATTGAGTCACAGAGGAATCTGTTTTTAATAAAGTGATTTAAAAAAAAAAAGTAATGAAACAATGTAAGTTCAGCATGTGCTCTATTATTTTGGTAAACTGAGGCTCCAGGGTACTGTTCAGTCATTCCTGTTCCCAGTGAAATGTCCCAGTCAACATGCAATGAACCAGTAGAGCTATGAACATGAGAAATATATCTTTTTCTAGAAGCAAACAAAATGAGGATAACAGGAAACAGAAAAATAAGTAAGTACTCTGTCATACTGCAGCCAGGGAGAACTTTAGTTCTGATTTCAATATATCCAAAGCAAAAGTCCCAGTAAATTAGACAGAAAACCAAAAACTGAATTGTCACGAATGGTAAAGTGTCCAGAATTAAATAGATATAATAGAGGAAGAAAATTGATGGAGGGAAAGTCCCATCAGGATTAAAGAATTAATCTGATCTGAAACGGTTTAGAGAGACTTCATAAAAGAAGAGATGGATGATGGAATATAATTAATTGAGAATGGACTTCAGTGATTCACAAGACTTTAACAAGACCATAGCAAAAATATTGAAGGATAAATAACAATTTATTTCTGAAATCTTTATCTTTTGCCCAGAGCAAACACTGCTTAGTGTTATACTTACTACTTTCTAAAATATACTTGGAGAGAGAACAGATAAGCAATGCAACACAGATAAGTTTCTTTTTAACTTAATATCAAAGAACAACTTAATTGATTTCTGAAATTGCTTGAACTGAAATATACAACAGCGAGTTGTCTTTGGGTTTTGAAAAATTAGACGCTTCCTTTGAAAGTTAATAGTTTGTAGTGGCCAGAGTACCACTGCCTGGTTCCACTCTGCCTGCCTCTAAACAAACTGACTTGCGATTTTTAAAAGAGGAACAGAGGAACTCTGATTCCATACTGCAGGTGGTAAGGAGGGAGAGAGAAGGGATAATGATGAGAAGTTGACAAGTGAACATATTCTGTCCTTGGGGCATTGGAGGAGCCTCAGCAACAGAGTCACATGCCCTGTGCCAGAAAAAATAGCCCCTCTGTAGGCCAAAACTGAGCCCTTTAGCAGTTTGTGATGCCTCTGTTAAAAAATGTTTGAGAAAGATCAGAAAACACCTGTGACAGAGAAGGAGAGAAGGAAGAAACTGAAAAACCTAAGAGTGAGAAACAGCAGAGGGAACACAAAGGCTGGAGGAGGAAGACACTCCATGGCAAAGCAGATATTCCCAAAAGTACCATGGCTCATGTAGGAGCCACACCATAGCGTAGGGATAGAGTAGTCATAAACCACCTTACCACTCACTGTCTGAAAGAAAAGACTGAGCATTAACTGTGGTGACAACAACAAGTGAGGAGGAGAGGAGCTAGGAGTGAAACTAAGCATGGAAATGGAAGAGAAAGAACGTCTTCGTTAAGCATATAAATCTTTGTTTCTTTTTGTTTTTCTTTCCTAATCCCCTAATCAGTACTCTGAGTGTTCATAATAAATGGCAATAAATTGAGTTATGTTCTCCAAAGTTGAGTCCAGTTTACCTGCATTAGGAACTGGTAAGTGACTTCTCTGTCTTTATTTCAACTCATGAGTCTTTTTGCTCTCTCATCCTTCCTATTTCCCCCCCCATCCCACTCAGTGGGGGGAATGACAAAGAGGCTGTGTGGGTGCTTAACTGCAAGCCAAGGCCAACCCACTACAGATTTATTATCAATCAAGATGACAAAAGATGACAAAATTCGATTTTGACTATACTCTGTGGAAGCCTAAAATGGGTTCAATATAATGTTCAATTACTCTTTCTCCCTTATGGTGCCAAGACATTTGGCAATTTAAGTTTTTCTTATAGAGGAAGTGCTTTTAAACTAATGAATTTCAGAAGAAATTGAAAACTGTTCTTAATTTGATGGTTTTGCTATGAGGAGGAGATGAAGAGCATACCTCAGTATGATTGCACTGGGAGCGATGGGGTTGTTGAAGATCGAACCACAATATTATTCAGTTTGCAATCTGAGCAGAGTGAAGGTATTCTGTGTTATCCAAGACATATCATGAAAAAATAACACATTCATATAAAACACAGGAGAAATCTAATTTCTCCATCTAGGAACTTAAAGAAAGTAAACCTAGGGGCTGAACACCTTCCCTCTATAGCTAAAATAGTTTCAAGTGTATCTATCAGGTACAAGAGTATATTCAGAATCATGCAAGTACCATTGCAAATGTGTGATAAATGCCAAGATTTTAATAGTTTATAGTTGTAGAAAATCTAATAATGGCTTATTTATAATTAAATTTTGTCAGTAAGAAAGGTGTGAAAATTACAAGTTTCTGAGCAAGGAGCTGGAGTATATAGTTATTTTTCTTGCAATGTTAGAGTATGTACCATTACCAGTGTTACATAGATGTCTTACATGTAAATTTTAAATGGTATCTGAGCCAAAGAATATGTAGGAATGAAATCACCTGTCTTGAAGAATTCTTGCTCTAAATCAGTCATATATTTACGATTAGATGGAAAACAACATTGAGGTAACTTTTTCTTCATTATACAGTAGGTCAATGGCAGAAACTAATAAATTTGGATCTCATAAGTCCATATCTATTGCCCAGTCTCAAGAAGATGTTGTGCTTCCATTCTTCATAGAGATAATCTGGTGAGTTTTTATCTGATAAACACACAATTACCTCCTGCTCTGTTCAGTCCTTTCTTCATTCTAAAAGTAGAAGCAGATCTGCTGATTTGTACTATGGGATTTTTTAATGTGGGCACCTTTTCCTAACAAACTTCACTGTGTCTACCAGCACATTTTACACAAGCTACTAAACATCCATCAGATGGAAGTGACTCACAGTCTTTACTGATTAGGTTGTATTTGAGCCAGTGACCTAGAGATGAAGAGTAATGACAGCTTAGATGATTACTTTCTAGCATACTGCAAATAGCCATATCCTGAAACATAGTCAAAAGATGCAATTTAACATACTTCAGTTTTATAACAAACAGTTACCTGTTGCGGCTTTAATTTCAGTCAAAGTAAAACCTTTAACAGTTCACTACTTACAAAGCACTAACCAACCAAATATAGCTACGAGGAACTGGGAATGCAGGCATTTGCTTGCAAAGATCAACAGTGATTTTATGTTTTTTTCAACAGCTGCAGAGTTCTGTCGGCATACCAAATGCTTCATTTCATCTTCACAAAGTTTGTTGATGTTAAGATCCAGAGACAGAAGAAAAATCTGTGAAAGAATTGCAAGAAAAGTTGTTGCACTTGCAACATTCTTAGTATAATCAAGTCTGCTTTACTGAGTTTTGCAGTATTACCAAATCAGGATTTTATGAGTTTTGTTTTTCTTTGGCTGATTCTTTCACAGACTGAAATAGTTGACAAATGGCAGCAAATGCTATTAAATAAATGATCAAAATTGTTGTTAATGGTGTCTTTCTATTTGTTATGCATTATAAATTGAAGTGAAAAATCATGTGATTATATTAACAAACTTCTTAGGATATTATATACTATAAATATATAGTATATATATAATATATATAGTATATATATATACTATATATTATAACATTTTCCACAGTTCAGAAGGAAAATTCCTGGACCTTCCGTATGTTATTCTCTAAATCAAAAGGCAATAGATCTGCAAAGAAATAACTACTTTTTTGCCCTTCACTTCTAGCATGTGTTCAAATCTTATTTGCATTCAAGATAGCATATGCATTTTCCCTTATATTCACTTCCAAGGGTATTGAACCATAGTAAATTTGGTTCACTTTCATGCAGACCTGAATATAAAGCACAGCTGTACTTGACACCTCATTGTTCTCCTACTGAAAATACTCTTATAGTGTTTGTTCAAGAGACTTTTTTTACGCCAGCTGCAGTTTTCACACTATTTCCAGTAAGAATTAAAAGGGGAGAGGGAGGAGGAAATCACACAGAACATCAGAAAGCAAGTTTCAGCCTTCTGCAGCAGTATATTCTGTGAACATCAAATTAAATTCTTGTTGTTGTCTCTCTTCACATGTTAGCATTGGTAACTCCATTTGCCTTAAAAAACAAGATCATGAACAGTACTCCTTATCTGAAGATGTTGCCTATACTCCCTGGTACATTATTGTTATGCATGTAGACATACTTTTTTATGCCTTGAATGTAATGCATAGATAGTAGTGAGGGACCTTTTTTTCCCACAGGAAGTTAAAGCAAGATCTGTCATTTCAGTGAAATGGTGGATGGTACTACAAGACATGTGGATTACACAATGAAGGCCAGTAGTGATTCAGAATGAAAGTTAATGTAGGAATTAAGGCACTTGTTTGGTGACTATTTTCCTGAACAATCATATGCAAGCATTACTATATTTGAAACAGCTTAAAATCTGTTTATTCCCCCAGTACAGACTAGACATGGACCTCAGTGGAGGTTGTGTAGAGTATTCATATCCAGACAGAACCAAGAAAGAATTAAAGGGTGTGTTTGCATTGTGTTGATTTGGTTGCTATTTTATATTGATCTTCCCCTGTAAAAACAGCATACACTTTATTTTACAACCTGTCAATGCCACTCTGAAAAGCTGTTCCACCCTATAGTATATTGACTGTTCTCCCCAGTCAGATATCATCTGTGAAGTCACTGACAGATGTCAGATTGACCAGCCCATACTTCCCAAGATAATCTTTATTTAGATGTGACAGTCGTAAGCAGCCTCCTCTAATTATCACAATCTTCCCATGATGATGGAGAGCAAACTTGCAATGACAGCAGGCCAGATCCCTCAGCACTCTTGGTTATATCCTTTCTTGCTGGATGGACAACAGCATGTCCAATTTTTTTACATGTTCTTTATTCAAGCTTTCTCTACTGTGGACAATTCTTCATAAACACTCACTCTGCTGCTAAGCTCGGGAACTGGAAAGTATGAGGGCATAAAGCAAGCATTACATACTATGCCCATAATCCCTTTGAGCTGTGTGACCATATTTTCCTTACGCTACCTTTTGCTGCTGATGTAGTTCTAGAAGCCCTCAACTATCTTCAAATCAGCCCATCTCCCTGGACTAATTGTTGATCCTGGTAATGAGTCCACCCCATCTCCCTGGGCTAATTTTTGATCCTGGCAATGAGTCCACCTGCTTACAGCAGAGATGGCTGCAACAAGATGCCCTTATAGGACCTAATCATCCTGCTTCATTAGCAGGTGACAATTCTGCAAATTCTTATGTAAGCTGCAGCAGGTTCAAAAGCTTGCAAAGATGTGGCCAAACTGGGTATGCTGAGTTTGATTGACTATGATGCATCATGGATTCATGGACAGGATGAAAGACACATTTGAATTCTCCATCCATAAATTAATCACGTAAATGAAGTTGCCACAGGTAAGTCACTGACTGGCTAAACTGGCTGATTTAGGGAGAAAAGAACAGAAAGCAGGATTTCACAGTGCAGAGAGGCACCCTAAAAATGAGATTTTGTCCTATGAGGAGCAAGACTGTCAACCTGCCTGTAACAGATGATGGTGCACTCTGGAGAACAAGAGTTTCACACATTTAGCTTTTGAACTCCATCACTATATGCATACAATGTCCCCTGAGATCACCAAAAGCCTGGCAGATCAGGAGATTTCATCCTTTCTAATGCAATAGATGTAAACATTGGCCCCTCACTTCCTTTTGTGTTGCCTAACTAGGAAGGTGTGAATCCTACTCACTTTAGCTTTTAACACTGAAACTTCCAAGGAACCTAACATTCCTCTTCAGAATAGGCCTGGAATTGTCTTTGCCTTAGTAGACCTCTGCATCACAATGCCTCTATCACCATGTGCTCTCAAACACAAAACACATTCTAGAAATGAGACAATCATCTTCTGTATATCATCTTTAAGCATTCCACAGGCATGCTCTGAATGCAACCAGCTAGAGCTGATCTCACACAAAACAGATCTGTCTTTGAAATTCTGCTTGCTCAAGACTGCTCCTCTTTCCCATGCAACAATATCACTGTACACTGACACAAAGCAATATATGACAAAGGAAAAACTGAGAGGCAGAAAGAATGGCAGTTGGCATGTGTCGGTGCATCTCATGCAGCAATACTGAAAGGGATCATCACAGCAAGAGTTTTTAAAGTCTGCACCAGTAAGAACAGAAGACCAGTATTATCAGTTTGGGACATATGAATACAACAGAAACATTGTTATTAAGAGCATTATCTTCAATGAAAACACACATGATTAATAAAAGCCTTTTCCTGTTCTCCTTGTGCAACTTCCACTACTGTCAGTGGAAAACCTTACTGTTTCTTCTGTGTTTCTGTGAATTGTAGCTAGTCAGAGAATCTCCCTGAAACTGAACATTCCGTTTGACAGTCTTAGTTATGAATATGTTTCTCAGATGCTGAAACTCCACTGAGACTGGCATTTCAGTATGACTCATATTTCATCACAGTATGTTAATTTAGTTGTTTGTTTCCATTGAGAGATTGTCTTATAGAACACGTCAATGGAAGCCTTATTGTTTCCAAAAGAATATTATGTCATCTTAATGCAGTTTAGATCCAGTGCCTGCAGCTGCCTTCTGTTTAAGACTTGTTTCATTTAAGTTTATAACATTCTGAGAGACTTAATTCCCATTCATAGCTGCTTGCATCCAGGTCTTTAGTTTTATTATTGATGTGATGCAGCATGAGTTATCCTTCTAAAAGCTGTTCTCAGCTGAATGGTTAAGCAAAACATCAATCCGGCCCCAGGGCTCAAAGCTAATCTTTCAGCTCATTACATTTTAAAGACTGCAAACAGTCAGAAGGCCTGGAATTTATGTAACTTGGGTTATATGCAGTAAAAGTATGTAAAAGTTATATAACTTAATATTCATATCAGATGTTGGAAAATAATAGGTATATCAGACACAGGAACAGAATACAATAAGTCTCAGAGGAGTAATTAAGGTTATCCTTTGACTAAACATACACAAAGAGCGACGTATCTTCACATATAATTAATTCTCTCACCATTTCAAAATGAAATGCATGGGTTTCCACTATTTAATTTTTATAACAGCATTCTCATAAGTACTTTAATAATATTCTCAAACCTTTGCAATTTTAAATTGAGTTTATGAACAGGTTAATTAATTTTACATTTCTCCTTAAGGGAACATCAAAGTTTCTATTTACCTGGGCTGTTAATAGTTTGGCTATAGAGAGTATTATGACTAACACCAAGGAAATGTACAGTCAGATTTCTAAGTAGAAAGACAAAAACTATGCCAATTCAAAAACAATGTCAAAAATTACATTCCCATGCCTTTTTTTTTAGCCTGATGACACATTATAAGGCATACAGTCAGTGAACAGAACTGTGCTATCAAAATAATCCAGACTTTCTGTATTTTATTAAGAACAGATATCTATTCTTTAAGGTATGAGACAGATATAGAAATTCCTGTGTGGTCCTCCAGGCTGTGTTATTAAGGAAGCCAAGTAAGAAGTTCCTAGGCATTCTTTCTGACCTTAAACTCTATAAATCCCAGCCTGACATCCTCCAAGCTTAAGAAAGCATAGAATTTTTAAAAGCTCTTTTTTCTCTTCTTCTTCAGTTATGTGTTTTATAATTTATCTTCTGTCAGACTGTGGCGTAACACTGTGGCCTCTTTCCCACCAAAACAGCCTACCCAGTCAGTGGAATACACAGGACATCACTTCCAAAAGACACAAATGTTGGCATACACCCCAGATGCAGTACAGCACAGTTATCTCTCCTGGGCTAGACACACCTTTAGCCTAGGATAGCTCATATCCCAGCAAACCAGCTATCACATTCATACCTGGATTGCTCCTTGCCACCACCTGAGTCTTAAGTGCACAGGGAAAAGCAGCGGAGGGCTGGGATGCACTAGAGTATGGAGGATAGTGCATAGAAGTGAATGAAGAAACCATGTTATGTTTATTCAAGTAAATATAATTCCTCACTGTTTTTTCTTTCATTTCTCTGATGACATTAACACAGTCCTTTATTCCATCGAACCTGGAGAGCTTAACAAGAGCTAAATTAACACTATCATACCACCAGAATCCCTCTCTCCTCAACAGAGATGAAAAGAGTAATTCGATCCAGCTAAAATCTGAATCAGTTCCTTAGATCCTTCCATTACAGACCTATTACCACAAAACCCCTTCTGGAGTAGGAAGTTTTCTGCTTCAATGAAACTACTCCTAAAAATACTTAGTGTGGGGTTCAGTAACGGATGTTGTGGCTGTCAAGAATTCCATCATTTTTCTGTTTGTCATTATGTTCACCTACTCACAAGTAGAAACCACAAATTCAAAAAGGTTTCATTTAAAATATGGTTCTCAAAGAACACTTTATTCCCTGGATGGTCATGGACAAAATGCATCTCAGTTTTTAAAAATATATCAACAAATCTGCCCAATGAAATCAGCCTCATGGAAAACAGCTCTCTAACCTCATACTTACATTAAAATCAGTTTCAGATGAATTGGAAGGAGTTCTTTAATCATGTAGATGTCTTTAGATACCTGGGGAGGAAAAGAGTTTTGGATTTGTGAAGTCAATGGGAGTTTTGCCATTAATTTCCAGGGGAAGAGGATGAGGCCCCAAACTTTTGAGAAAATGATGCAGTAGCGTTTAATGGACCGTGCAGACCTCCTTAGTTGAAAATACCTTTGTGGTTCCAAGTTTCCATCTACCTTTCCTGGATAAACATGTAAATTTAGTTCTCTATTTCAAATTATTTCCAACTAACATTAGCAACACAGTCATATTCCTTTTTTTGTCTTCTATTAAAAAAAGAAATGCTTAGCATGTTCCATGATGTTAGGAAACACCAAGGAATCATTCCAGCAAGTAAAATTTCATACAACTAGCTGGCAAGGAAGAATAAATAATGACCTTTTCCACATGCCAGCAAATATAAAACGTTCATATTTCCACAGGCACAAGCTTAACGACCATCTGAGATGTCTGATTCATTTATGATTTAAGCACTGTTTATAGGAGTTGACCAAAGAATTTACTTGATATCACAGAGGAATGCAAAACACATGAGTAAATTATACAATGCAGATATCCACATGCAACTCACCAGAAGTGAAATAAAGTACATTTAGAGTAAAAATGTAAACTTTTGAATACACATCCATATCTATGCAATCTATGCAAGCAGGCATCGCTTCAAACTAATTACACAATTTTTCAGTTAGCATGTGAGAATATCACATACAGCTGCTACCAAGTGCAGACCTCACCTCATGCCATAACTTTTGTTTATACAAGGAGCACTAGTCTCTTGTCCAAAATAGACATCTAGAGCCATTGGCATTTGTGTGCTTGAATGCGAGTTGCTGCTGCAGAAGGTGTGGAGATCATCTGATCACGTACCGTATTTGTCAAACTTCAGCAGACATGACTAAATACTCCATCTATACATAGGAAATAATGGACAGAAATCTAGGTTTCTATGCTAAACTGTACATTTACACTCATTCAATGTACCCATAGAGCCTCACCCAAACCAATAACAGATTAATTCCATCTATTGCATATGGTGCTCAATAGGTGCAATTAATTTTTCCCTGGAAGTGTCCCTCTCTCTCCAATGCCTACGTTACATTTAAACTAATAAAGTCATTAAGGCTAGCATACACAGCCAACTTCTGGCATGCAGCTGTCCATACTTTTAATCGTTAGCATGATGTCTGGTGGAGTGGAGTTTTGACCTGGGTCACTAGCACTTTCCAAAACAAAGTCTAGACATATTTCAGGAGTTATTCAGGGTCTCTTCCCAATAATGACAAAAGAATGAGCTTGTCTTATTTTATTTACTAGAATAGATGTAGCTTACATAACTAGTTTAGATTATGTACTCATAGTTATAGCATGGGTCTAGAATAGGTGAGATGAATCCAGTATGACTGAAATGTTTGTAACTGACCAGTCACTGCAGACATTCTGCTAATGACGAGAATTTTGATTCCACAGTTCCAAAAAGAGTCAAGGGTTATTACTTCAAAATCAGGATCAGACAATACCCTAAAATGGCTGTGATAACATTTTTCAATCTGTCTGAGAACTGGCTTTATTGCACTAACTGCTGTACAAATAATACCCGACAGAAAAAAAATCTCAACTGCACTGAATGAAAGAAAGAACCTGAAAAGGTAAGGGGAAGGATGGGATATAAACTGGTGCAATGTGTACCTTTAGCAGCATGCTCATTTCAGTTAAGCAGTGTACTCTTTGTAGAATCACAGAATCACGGAAAAGACATTTAAGATCATGCAGTCCCTCCACCCCACCGTGGGCAGGGACACATTTCACTAGACCTGGTTACTCAAAGCCCCATTCAGCCTTACCTTGAGCACTTTTAAGGATGGGACATCCACAACTTCTCAGGGAAACCTGTTCCAGTGTTTCACCACCCTCATCATAAATCTTCCTTAAGTCCAATTTAAATCTATCCTCTTTCAGCTTAAAATAATTACCCCATGCCCTTTCACTACAAGCCCTGGTAAAAGTCTCTCTCTTCCCTGTAAACCTCATTTAAGTGCTGGAAGGGCGCAATAACATCTCCTTAGAGTCTTATCTTCTCCAGGCTGAACAACACTAACTCTCTCAATTTTTCCTCACAAGAGAGGTGTTCCATGTCTCTGACCATTTTCATGGACAACCTCTGGACCCACTCTAAGAGGTTCATGTCTTTCTTGGACTGGAGATCACGTTATTAAATGTTTGTCTATTCATCTTTTCATAGTTGTCCAATACTGATAAACAACTCCACCCTAAAACAGATATGGCATGATACATACCAGACATAATACCGTGATGCACAAACAAGCATGACAAGATTAAGATATTTTCTCAAGCAATTCAACTGGCTGCTGGAGGTTAGGCAGGATGAATGAAGGCTGCTGAGACTAAAGGAAAATTTTCGTATTTGTTCTTATACTAAGGATTGTCATGCAATATGATAGATAGCACATCATAAAAACAATGTGAACAATGTGTTTCCCTTTAAATTCACTCACACTAGCCAAAAATACCTGATTTCCTCCATATTGACTACTCAAAAGCATTAGGCAATCTGGATGTAATTCGTTTTACTTATGTTTTGAAAGGTCGTATTCTCCTATGTTACTACTCTGCCGTAAAGGGACTGAATAAAGAGCACCCCAGAACACAGGCAGACTTCAGAAGGAAATATTTTCAAAGCAGTAAGCTGGCTGCTTACTTTGACCTATTACATGGAACATAGTCAAAAGCTACAAACAATCTGAGTGTCTAGCCTCAGTTAAGTGGAGAGTGCGACTTGTTTCATGGTCAAATACTTAGACACTTTGGAACAATTTGTTTGATTCCTGGAAGAGCTGACTCGGACGCTGAGATTTCCAAGGTTCCACTGGATGCCATGGAACTCACTGTGGGAGCAGCCACAGCCTGCTCGCCAAAAAATTAAAGACCTGAAGTCTTCTTACTTGTGGTAAACTTTACACACTGTGGCAGGTTTCACATGACTCAAATGAGTCATGACCTGTGGCCAAAGCAGTACTTGTAGTCAGTGGTACAAAGTATGTCATTGTGGTTATTTGGCCACTTCTCTCATCCCAGCTGTAGCCGTAGGTAAAAATACCTTGACAATTAGCTATAAAATACTCTTTGAGATCATCTGGGATAAAATAGTTCTGAAATGATGCAACATTCAAAGGCATCAGTGAAAAGTGTACCATAACCTTCAGATAGGTTCTAACACAGGCCATGCTGGATTATACCTTGCTGAAAGGGCAGGGAAAGTAGGCAGTCAGGAGATGATTGCCATCTTTACATAAGCCTCACATCTGACTGCTGGGAGTAGGAATTCCAGCTGGGAAAGTTCAAGCCACTGTCTGTATTGAAGTTGTGTCATCAATAATGTAATTCTTGGCTGCAGTAATTTCAAATAATAAAAGTTTCTTTAGTTTGTAAAACTAGAGTTTGGATATATAGAAGGCAGTCTAGTGGCTCAGTGTTGTTCTCCAAACATCATCTTTCACTCTAAAGCAGTGTTAAGGGCCAAATTCTCTGTGTGGTATCAACCCAGACTCTGACATTGCAGGTGTAAGTTCTGCACACGGTGATTAGCTGTCTAAATGTACTGATCTTGAGGAGTGTCCAGTTTAATTTATACACAGCCCAGCAAGGAATGGCAATATACCATCACAGAGAGTGAATAATCATAAATAATCCAGAACAATTTATTTTTTTCTTTTTTTTAAAAAGAAAAATGTCAGAAGGGTTATTGGGGAATTTTATTAGAAAGGCAGATGGACGAAAAAAAGCATTCGGTGAAATTAAAAAGAGCAGAATGAGGCTTCAGAATGCCTCATAATTCAGAGTAAAGTTTAAACCAAACAAAGAAACAACAAGTGATAAGTCTCAGAGTCACCTGTGGAAGAAAATAGTGAGCCAAAGAAAATGTGAGTGTGCTCATCTTGCCCTGTAGGAGCAGCAGCATCCTACAAATGTCACTGCCTTGCGGTTATTGTGCACAGCTACCAGTGCAGTTGTGGTAAGTACAACCACCATTCTGACTTTCTGAAGTTATAAGCAAACGTAGAACATTGTGACCCTTAATTATGGAGCATTGACTTTGGAGAGGTGAGAGGCATTTTATTAATTTCTGGTGGGATATAGTCTTCCTAATTCAAGCTATGGATGTAAAGGAAGCAGTGCTAGGGTATGGACTTGAATGATGGAATCTAGCCATCTACAATTCTTGTATGTTAACATGACCCTGACATGCTTTCTGTCAGTTAGTGCTTTTCCAGGTGTGGTTCAGACACTGGCATGCACCAGGGACCCTTCCAGTACGTTAGGTGTTCTTTCAGTGGGGAGAGGAAAAGGAGTGAGAGACTTCAACGACATGGGAATGGCTACTTTGCGCTACATGGCTACAGAGTCAGGGAACAAGCCCTTGCTCTGCCTAGTTTATTACTCTGGGTCTTGTCTTAGATGACTGAACAATCATAGATGTTCTTGCTCTCTCTAGAGGTGTCTAAAGTATCCAACTCTCTGCATGTGAGGAGATCACAGTGTTCTGTTTGGAATTCAGTATTTCATTTCGCTGGACATTTATTTGGATAAAGCAGCAAGGTCCATGCATTGATTTGCTTGAGCTGAAGGGCACCACAGGATGTCTGCAATTCCCTCCACCTCGTGTAATGTTTCCAGTAGAAATCAATGTACAGCAATCTGGTAACTTCGATGTGTTCTTAATGTCAGTGATATTAATTAATGACTTATTAAGTGTTCCCAGCATAGAATAACATGTTCAACAAAATAATAAGTCTTTTCTACGAATTAATCATTGTAATAAAGCTGAAGATTTTCTTAACTCAGAGCAAATTACTTGAACAAACTGTATCGTGCAGGCCAACATTTTAATTGAATAAATAATTCAAGGCTGCAGCAGACAGTATTTAGGGAGTCATGGTTTCATCATCTCTTAAACCTTCAGAGTCAATCTCATGTCTGTCATATTCTGTACTCTGGTTTTGACTTTTTAAAAAATTCTCACAAGAGTGAAGAGTCTCTGGTTTTATTAAAACCAGATGTATGAATGAAAAAAAAAAAACAGCTCTTTTTTCAAAATTACCTGTATTTTCTACCATAAACTTCTCTTGGTACCACACACCCCTCCAATCTTGTCTCAGCATTAACTCTACTTGCAGCCACTTTTGACAGGTTTGCAGCCCTCATTTATTAGCAGCAACAGCTGAAATTGTCTTGCTTAGGACACTTTTCCTAGCAGTAGCAGTCACCTTGGTCCAACTGATAGACTGGGAAAGTGGTACTCCACATATGTAAACCATGTAGCACCCAGCTACAGAGGAGGTTCACTGATTTTACTGAATTCTGAATACCTTGAAGGAAATATCCAGATTACATTGTTCAGTGCCTTTTTGCCTTTCAGACTTTTTTGTGTTAAAGAAGAGTGTTATTAATCCATATTTGTATGGCTGTAAATAAGGTATTTTGAATCTTACAACAAAGCTTTTCACAGAGCGATTCTGTCATCCAGTTCTTCCTGTAATATGCTTGAATTCAGCCATGCGGATTGCTCAGACCTTGTGGAACACAACACTAATGACAAGGAAAAGTCTTATGCCACTTACTGGCATAAGAGAGCTGTGAGAGCTTAAAAAAGGCAGAGACAGTGCTGAAGGTCTCTGTTAGCTGGTTGGTACTTCTTAACTCTTCAGTATATTTGTGGCTCTTTGAGAAAAGAAAGTAGAACAGGAAATCTTCTGAGGCTGGTGAGTAAAGTTTAGGCACTGAGAATCCACAACAAACCAAACAGAAAGGAAATTAACTCTATGTGACAGATACTTGTCACATTACTTAATACAGTGCTAGATGTTTCAGTGATAAAAGATAGATGGATTCTAACTCATATAATCCAAAGAAGTGTTGGACATCCGTTCTGTTTCTGGTGTATTAGACTGCCAACCTTTCCTAAGCCCCCAGACAGGCCTTGAGACAGCTCTGGAATAGCAAAGGGAGGCACAAAATACATCAGGTGTCTTTTTGTACACATAGAAAAAGCACTTGGTTCACTTCAGCAGCATCATTCAAATCTGAATGTCTACCTCAATCAGGAGTGCACACTTCCTTTGTCATGCATAAAATGGAAGGTAATTGGAAGCAGGACAGCAATCAGAAATCTCTAACTTATTCCACATCTGGGGGAGATTAAAACAGAATGTGCTGAGATGTCTTTTTATTTCCTCCTTAGGAAAAATACACCACAACACTTAAAAAAGTTGTTAATGGTCAGCAGATTGGCTAAAAGTCATGTCAATTAAAGTAATAATAGCTCTGGTGTTCAAGAAGTTGTAGTCAGGTTCCAAAGTTAACAGTCCATTGTAAAAAAAAAAAAAAAAAAAGATAAGTTCTCACTTTTCTAGGTCTTCTCATTTGGATCTAACTACAGAGAAGTTAAGACTATGAAATAACAGCTTGAGCAATGAAAAATGTCTTTGCAGTAACAGTTCTGGAGAGAATCCAAAAACTCCAGTTCTGCCTTGCAGTCTTCTGATATTATACACGAACCCTCCTATAGCCTAACTGCACAGGCTGTCTCACAGGGCAGAACAAGAAGAAACCTTGTCAGCTATTATTGATCATTAATTTATTATAATTTTTTATTGTAATACTCCTGCTCCCTGACAGATTTGTGTCAAGCAATTTATAGGTGTTTTGAACTTTCAGGCTAAAGTGACAGTGACAGTGGCTATTAAATAGTGAACTCTTATTAAGGAAGCTAAGGCCCTTTAAAAGAAGTAAAATGAAAGGTGTTTCCACAGATATTCATCTCATCTCCTGCAGACTTATACTGGTTTCTGACTATTAGCCCATTGGGTGGGGGGCAGGTAAATTTCTAGGAGGAAAGTAAAATATGTGGTAAAGTGGCATGACTTGCCAAAAACAGCAGACATAATCTCCTTCTTCTAAGGAAAAGTAAATAAGCATTTGGTGATGAATCAGTATGGCTATTATGTATTGACCTTAGCTACCTTTAAATTGACAATCTACAGTTATGTCAGGTGAAAATTGAGAGATCTTGAGCTTTCCACTAAAACATATCAGTCTTCCAAGAAATTTTCTGGGCCAAATTAAATAAGTCACATTTTTTTCCTTTGCACATGCATGCCTGAGGAAGGCGGATTAAAATTGCAGGTACATTTCAAGCCATTTGGATCCTTAAGTTAAAAGTATTTAAGAATATTCAGCATGTCATATTCCATCAGCTGTGTAGGTGCAAAGGAGATATTGGCAGAATGAGTTTTTTGGGAAAAAAATTAAGTACTTTATTTCGTTTTTTAAAGGAAGAGTCAAAGAGGTTTTGGTTGAGTTGGCTTTATTGGCTTGTTTTTTTCTTTTAAGTGTTAAAGCAAAACAACTGGATATTTCTAATATTTCTCTTTCTGGAATTAAAAAAAAGAGAAAGATTGTCATTTTTACATAGTTGAAATTCATGAATAGTTTCAGTTCTAATGAACCTAGATTTTTGAAAAATCTACCATTTTCTCTTCAAATTTATCTTCTTGTAATCAAATATATCTGCTCAAAAATACATTGTCCAGCTGTCTTAGTGTATTCACTCCTTAAAGGTGAAGGATGTGAAATTAGGTTTATAGAATTATAGCCTAAGAAATGTAGGCAGAATCAGAGTCCCACTCAAAATTAGGCATCTGAAGCATTCATAAGACTTATGCATTTTGTAATCCAATTCTTACCACACTTGTAATCTAGCTTTACTTTATATGGCCCACTGGTAAATTTAGCAAAATACCCAAAGAAATGGTGTTCAAAACCACACATATCCAAGGAGAAGGTTGTGAGAGATGTGAAGGATGATCACATGTACTGGCCCACTCCTGGGGCCATGTTTTATTGCTCTTTGCCACCATCCAGTTCTATGAACAGTGGAGGTGTCAGTGAGGACAATTTGCACTCCCTCAAACACAGGTCTTTGGTTTCTGAGGCCCTCACAGAGGTCAGAGCCGTCCTCTGCCCCATTTCCCCCTCATTCCATCCTCCAGACACACCTGACAAGGTTCTTCTCTTGCTCATGTGAGTGCAGAACCGGTCTCATTTTTCACTTTCAACAAACACATTCAGCATGAGCATTTACATGTGTTTTGAAGCAATTTCTCTTCTATTAGTTTGTTCAGTGTTCCCTTATACCTATGCATATTTTAAACATCCAGAACTTTCTCAAATACCTGCTGCATAATGAACCACCTCTTTTTGTTCCTTCTGAACCTATCTTCCTGTGACTTCATTTGATGTTCCTGCTCTGGCATCAGACAAAACAGCAGAGGTAAATGAAATCTCAAACTACATGATTTCCCTAAGCTTGTTCAATAGATTAACATCAGGTTATAGGTGCTCTCTTTCTACAAACTATTTTTCTGTTTCTATGAATAGGTCTGTCTTACTTTATTCTGACTCATTTCTGAAGATAGAGGAATTTTCTTCCCTATTTCCTATTCAGAAACATTCATTTGCCCAAACAAGGTCTCCAATCAGTTGAAGACCTTCAAGTCCTCTCACTTGCAGGTGTTACTGCAGAGGGAACAAATTTCCCATAGCACTGCAGCCAGAGTTGCAGGTCTGAATTCAGCATCTTGTTAAAGCAGCAACTGCAGCAATATTCAGAGTGAGCCTTGTTTTGCATCCTTTTTTATGCTTTTTCTCCAGTGACTCAGGAGCAGGAGTTATCCTGGTCATCATCAAGAGAAAGTCCACCAGTGTTCTTGCTCCTCATCTTTTATTTAATGCAGTGAGAGTCAACAAAGATGCTGTCTTTCACAGAAGCTTCTATACGAATTTCATGTATTTCAGCCCTGCTGTTCACATCTCTGTGTTCACGTTTAAATGAAACGACTTTTCATCTTCCTTGATAGTGCCCTAGCTCTGTGTTGCTCACATCATTGTGCCATATGTGCAGTATGGATGTGTTGTTCCTAGTGTAGCTATTAAACCCCATATGCTTCAGTTTGTGGGAAAGAAAATATATATGTGCAATCAACTGGCTATTTCTCGTGTAAGTTTTTCTACAATGCATTAAAATGGATTTTCCAATGAGTGGTACCATTCATCATTCCTGACTTATTCAAGTAAATCCTGCAACAATGTTTAAAATTTATTTATTTATTTACTCCCTAAAAGTCAGGAGCAGTATATGCTACTATGATATGAAAACTCCATATAAATAGCAACCAGAACACAAGAGAAAATGAGGAGAACACGTCCTCTACAGTCAGCATATATCATTTAATATGTTAAAGTGTTACCTGTTCATTACCTCCTTCTGAAGGTAATTGCATTATTGTATATTGTGGAATTCAGTACAACCAAGTAACTTAATTTTGCGGTTCCTTGCCTCGGGAATAACGATTAAAGATAATTCCTTATTGTTCTAGAATCAAGTACTATGTAATGCAGAGATAACCTAACACCCTTCCTGTGGAAAAATATATGCAACAAGACACTATTACAGTAGAGAACTGGTTGACATACACAATAGGCAAACTGTGCTCCTTTCAAGTCACATAATGATGAATTATGGGTTTGATAAGTGGTTCCCTTAAGTAACAGAAGTTCAAGACTCTTAGTTGTCTTTTAGTGTGAGACCTTAACTGCAGACGTACTTTACGATTACATTGTAATTCTAGTACGTCTAGGATAACTAGCATTCCCTGTATGTCTTAGGAGTACCCAGGCAGCATAAAATATATGTAAATGCCTGGGTACTAGCTGCCCAAAGGTACCAGTGTCTATTTTGATCTTTAGAATAATTGAGTTTTTCTCTTTTCTTGATGTGTCCCTCTTTATTTTTTTCGAAGCATTCCTCAAGTATCTAAAGACAGTTAGACTCTTCAAAACCATTCAAACAAAGCCAATAGGTGAGACATAAAGATATTTAAATAGAATGGACGTGGCCATAACAAACCTGTTGACCTTCAGGCTAGAAAACAGGACCTCACATTGTTTGGTTTGCATGTGTGCATTTTCATTTACTTTAATTTACCTTTGAGCCACCTGGAAAGCCTGATACAGCAACAAGAAAAGAAGACAGTGTGAGACGTGATGTGTGAGTGTCTGTGTAAATTCATCTGCCATCCCCAGGAAGGAGAAGTAAGAGAAGGGAATGAGACAATAGCACAGTCCTTGTGAGTCCATCACTGAAGAGACAGCATCAGGAGCACTTGCATAGAAAGACAATGAGAGAGGCCTCCACCAGCTTCCCACAGCTCCAAAGACCCATGCAGCTGTCACAGCCTCTCTTCAGGCATATCAGCCAATACTTGTTCCAAGCCCTCTGCAGGAAAGAAAGGAAGAAAGAAAAGAAAGAAAGAAAGAAAAGAAAGAAAGAAAAGAAAGAAAGAAAGAAAAGAAAGAAAGAAAGGAAAGAAAGAAAGAAAAGAAAGGAAAGAAAGAAAAGAAAGAAAAGAAAGGAAAGAAAAGAAAGAAAGAAAGAAAGAAAGAAAGAAAGAAAGAAAGAAAGAAAGAAAGAAAGAAAGAAAGAAAGAAAGAAAGAAAGAAAGAAAGAAAGAAAGAAAGAAAGAAAGAAAGAAAGAAAGAAAGAAAGAAAGAAAGAAAGGATGACTTTTGAAAATAACTGAACTGCAAGGAAAGCAAGGGTGTTGATCTCCCCATTCACAACACCTAGGTTTTCCATCACACAATATGTTAAGAGAAAGGCTGAAATTCAAAATGTAGTTTTGCTTGGCTTAATCTGTTGAACTTGGTTTGGGAGGGGGGAATTTTTTTTTAAACTGAAAACATAGTGAAGATATTTTTGTCAGGTTTTTTATTTACTATTAGTAATCAAAAAAATCAGCTAATGGTGCAGCACATTCTGGGATTCTTTGGTACTTATTAAGCTGCAGAACTAGTGAATCATTGCAGCAAAAGCACTACACTGTCAAAGCAGGTCCACTAAGGCTGATCGACTCTGAGATCATAGCTGTGCAGTTAATGAAGGCCCTGATCTCTTTGGATGATGAAGCCAGATGGAGATCACGTGAGCCTGCCTTGGCAGGGACTCTGGCCCAGATTCTTAAATCTGCTTGCATATTAGATAATTCCCCGGTGCCAAAAAAGGAATTTAAACCTTCAGTTTAAATTTTGCCTATCTATTTTCTGCTTTTTTCAAACTGCTAGATTCCCAAATTCACCTCCTTCTAATCTATTTCCTCAAGAAGACAATTTCCTTGCTCTAATAGAAACAGTGAGGGAATGAGCAAGTGAGAACATACATACATGCATGCACAAGCTCTTTGAAAAGCACGTTAACAGAAGAGAGCATTTCAAGCTCTATGATAGTATAATGCATTGAAATGCACTCTTAATACATTATTTGTTGTGTGACTGAGTAGAAACAGCATATGCAAATTGATTCTAAGCATGCAATGTAATTGCCATGTATATGAGCTGTGCAAATGGGAATTCAAGTTTGTTGTGTGCACTGACTGAGACAGGGTCTTTGGTTGTTTCATTTTTTTTCTAACTCTGAGTCATCAGTCTCACTGCCTGATAATGAATTTGAATGTTAGACTGTATAATACTTTCTCATTTGCAATCACGTACCCTCCTGTCATCATATCATTTCCAGGGAAATACAGTTCAAATCACATCTCACAGTGATGAGGTGAGAGATTGTTTTTTTCTGGAGGAGGATGAAATATTTGTCACTGTAATAACTTAAAAATTGGTGCTTTCAAGAACTGCTTGCATCATAGTTTCATTGATCTTGGGAGCATTGTGCCATCTTCTTGTTGAATTTCATCTTTGTGGCAACTGAGAGTTTGCCCATCAAGATCACAGAGGGCGACACAACTTAAGTAAAACAACGCTCTCACAGAGGGTGATGGGACATAAGTGAATTATATTTTATGGTATGCAGGCATGAAAATTAATACAAAAGTCATTGATTTGCAAGACATAGTGATGTCCATTTCAGCATGCTCTTCCTAAAAAACAATGTTGGCTTGGAGTGGGCTCTTTCCCCACCCCTCTCATTATTCTAATTTTTCCCTCACATATTCCTTCCAGTGCCTTTATGAAGTAATGAGCATAAAGAGAGTGTATGTCCTGAAGTCACCTGTGGGAGTTATATGGCATATCTGGTACTAGAGAAAGAATGACAGATCTATGGACAATCTGCCTGCTCCCTGGAATAGTCCTGAGTCTGCTGTGAAGAGAAAAATGTTCAAGGAACTAATCCAGGATTCCAAATCTTTTAAGTCCTACGTTTGGGAAGCCATAGGAGGACAATAAAAACTGCACAGGCTGAAGCTGATAACGCTGAGAGACAACTCTCTTCCTGTACGATTCTTGATAAATTTTTATTTGAGAAGGGGTTAACCCATGACTAATCCCAAACATCCTAATCAGGCTGTCAGTACAGCTCACAACATTTCTGATAGGACAAAAGCAAAGCACACCAGGAAGAGCCAAGGGCACAGCTTCCCACTGCCAGTCTTGTCTATGGTCTCCTGGAACCCATCCAATTTCATACAGCAGCCTGAGCAGTTAGGTAGTGAAAGGTCTAGGCTTCAGGGTCCCTCAGTCAGAAAGGTCAAGCTGCTTTTACCTGCTCCTTAGACCACCACAGAACCAGTTAAGAACACCTTCCACTCATTCTGAAGAAGCTGTGATACATAATATTGAAGTTTACTGCTTACAACTCTTAATGAAGTTGCAGGAGAGCCTAGCTGGTGATACCTGTTTGTGAATTATCTGTGTACTCTGGACACTTTAAGCAGAAAGACCAGGACTCAGACCTCTTTTTTTTTTCAATGTCCTAACCACTAGCACAGATGATGAAGGACTTTCTTGTCTCTTACTTTCCTATTCCCATTAATTTTACACTTTTTGAGTGCAGGACAAGGACAGCATGCACTTCCTTGAGAAAGGGACAGAACAGACAGAAAGATGGGTGGAGAATGAATAAGATCAGGGAAAGTCCAGGGGCGAAAGCAAGAATCGGAAAATAGAAAGAAGACTCCTGAGGAGAATACAGCTTATCAGGAGTAGGAGACAGCTTTCAGATCACATGTAAAAGGGCAGAGCATCAACTCTGATGGGCAGAGGTGGTAATAACAGGAAAGAACAAATGTGGAGAACTAGCACAGGAGTTAAGGGCCCCCAAGCAGAAGCCGAAGAGAAGGTATAAGAACAAAAGGTAATGGGGATGGTAGAAGGGTAGCGCATTCTTCTTTCAAGAACTTGTTAATCGACGTGTCATTTCTCTGCTTTTGCTTTCTAACAAATTGTGGAGACACACGGGGAAAAGTGTATGTCTCCATCGCCCTCTAGTGCCAGGTCGACTTTGGAAACGTGAGAGCTGTGAGCCCTTTGGCCTCACTAGGAAGCAGGTCTAAAAGGACCAGGCTTCTTGAAAACCTGCATAGAGGCAGAAACTAGATCTTTTCCTCCTATTATCAAAAATAAACATAGTAAATTAGATCAAATGGTCCAAAGTAAAAGATAATTGAGTGCGAAAACCATGCACATGACCACATAAGAAAATGGCAACAGGTAGTTGTCATTCTGTATTGCTGAACTTGCTTGACTTTTTACATGGTAATATTGATGTTCATTTAGCATTATTTGCTTAGGAGTTTAAAAGATGTATATGAGAAATGGGCATAACAATTTAAAAAAAAAACAACAACTTACCCACTTTGTTTATTCATATATTTCTATTGGATGAGAAAGTTTATTCTCCTTTCAGGCTTAAAGGCCAACTGAAAGAAACGCAAATATGGAAACTGGGCAGTGGAGGAAAGAGATTTATAGACTGCTTAAAATCCTTTTGATTTTCACTTGGCTATGCTACGTTGTTGATTTTTTTCATCTGGATTTCATTTTACTTGTATAAACTTGGTGCTAACAGGCAGAATAGTGTACATTCATGCAAAACGCAGAAATATGTACTTTCAAGACTAATGTTTATGCATTTCAGGTAGCGATGTGGAAACTTTAAGGAAGGTACTCTCTACACGGGGTTTATTTCAACAGGTGCAAATTCATGGTATTAAACTTGTTGTTGAGTCTTGGTTTAGTTTAATTTAGTCAAACCTCTGCTAAATCACTGCAATTCTCAAAATGCCTTTAAAACTTGTAGCACAACCTGTTCCTTAAAGCTGCCTCCTCTCACTCAGCTGTCTTACTGTGATTCCTTAACCCATTGCAGAGTTTCTCACTTCTTGCCTGAAACAGCTTAAATTCAAACCCAGAGGTCCTTGGCCTCTGAAGAGAATTGTAGAATAATTCCCACTTCTTGGAAACAAAATGTGATTCAAAAAATGTTTATCAGCTTGCAGTTTTGACCTACTATATCAGAAGGACTCACCTGGAAACCAAGGAATCTATGTGACCACTCTGCAGGACAAGAGCTGATACACACTGGAGGCAGAGGTGCAACTCCAGTGCAGATAGATACACTGGTCAAAATGGTCCGTTGCTCGACTCCTGCATTCAAAATGGGAATGAAAACACATTAGTGGCTCAGACCCCAATGGACACTTCAGACCTCCATGGCTGGCCACACACCTTAGTATTTGTTAACCATCATTTGCGAAAAGCATGGAATTAATGGCTGGATGGATAACAGCTGTGGTTCATTGCTCTAAGTTTCCACTCATATATTGTACATTAACTAGATACTATTAATTTCTGATCCCTACCAGCTCCCCTGGGCTGCACCATTCTTGGTAGATCTGAAGCCATAAACCAAGCTGGAATAAAACAAGCCTGAAAACCCCTATCTTTTCATCCTTTTAACACCACAAAATATAATAGTTGAGGTGGAAAGACACCTATAATAATAACTTACTGCTCCTTTGTGTAGGGATTGCAATATTTTTATAAACATTAGGGAGTCATTCAAGCTTCAGTTACATTGTGAAAAACAAGAAAAATATTTTCAGAGATCTGTCTCTGAAATCAAAAATGGACAGAACTTAATAGTAAGAATGGCTGATGCACTCCGAAAAATGTGCACAGCCCCAGTATGTGTTTTATAAAACTAGTTTAACACTTTATAGAGTTTGAACTGGCCATGCACGCTTTATTAAATATGTGGAAACAGCTGTTCACAATTAAGTTCTTTATTCTTCAAATACCTACTACTGGGCACAGAACTGACTGCCATATGTAATCCAAGTCAGTGATCTATATCTCCATATAGACATACTCCACAGTATCCTTGAACTATTTTCCATTATAATAATGTTAGTTTTCCTGCCTAGTAAAAAATGGAAACTCGGAGCCTAATTCTCCTCTTGCTCTTATCAGCATGAATCAGGGCAATGGAGCTGTGTTGATGAAAGCAGATGTAAATTCAATGATGGCCAAAGCCCTAGAGTCCATTTTTTTATTTTTTGTAAATTGCATATCTAAACACTAAAAAAATACCTGCAAAGTCATTACCGGTAAAAAAGGTCAGTCTTTCAGAGAGCAGCAGAACTTTTCCTTATGACAGATATCCTTTCCACAAGAAGGAGGAAATGTGTGTCACCAGTGTTACACATAAACCACGAGAACAGGCAGCAACAGCCTGTTCAGAAAGCTGCTTTCCTTGACTTTGCATACACCTTTTCCCTTGGCATTATTAAAATATGCGGGAATGGAATATTCTGTTACTTCTGCAGAACAAGATACGCAAAGGAAAGAGTTTGGCAAGGTTGTTTCCAAGTATGAAGGGCTTTCTTTTCTTAGTTCCCAGTAGCCCTGCCAACAAAATTAAAGCTTTTCAAACAACACTTGAGTTGGTCTTTCCTTAGGACATATTTAAATGTTCCTAAGTCCACTAGGGTACTTCCTTACTTTAAAATTGTTTGTGCCCAAATGTCAAATAATGACTAAGAATGAATGTGTTCCAACAGATGCTTAAAACAAAGCTTAGAAAAATAACTGCTTTTGAGTTGGGAGCCTCAGACATTTCAAGCTGTCTGATACAGCAAGGTATTTAAACAGGTGTTCAGTTTGAACAAACACTCATTTCTGCTGGATGCAAAAACAGAATGAAAACCTGAGTGCACAGTTTACAGAGGACACATGTGCTGATGCTGACATTAGTAATCAAAAGTTCAGTCACTTGGCTGCTTGTTAACTGTCCAGCCCCAAGACAGGAGTGACAGAGAGTACCAGAAAAGCAGGTTTTGTGGCATGTTTTACTTTCTGGGACGTGCAGTAGGCCCTGTACGTGGCTCTCCTTGGAACTTAATCTCACCAGGACTGGATAAATACAGCAAACACTGCCCAAAGGAGAGCCAGTTCCCAAGCAGTATTCACTGTGAGATGTGTTTGACTGGGATTTTTGTAATGACATATGACACAGCAAGAAAAGTCATTAGCCATTGTAGCCTGAGCATTTCACTTGTAAGAATGAAGGTACTTAAAATAATACTGATCCCAGTTATGTAGAAAGATAGATTACGCAAGATGTGCAGTGGTCATTTGGTTACTATAATATATCATGATCACATATTTTTGAATATGTGATAGTTGCTGAATAAGCAACAGTTTAACAGTAGCCACATGTTGAGGATTATAGATACGACGTTTGGGAGAGAAGTCTAGGCACAGGGATTGGTCAATCACCATTTACCCAACTCACAGAATTTAACCACAGTAATGAAATAATTAGATGTTACCTAGAGTTTTCATATTAATTTCCCTTATGAAACTATATTTTACAATGGTCAGATTAATACCTCTTTGTTTGCTCTGACAGGCTGACGTCCTGTGAAAACTGATGTTTCTTTGGAAGCAAGGAGGAAATTGAAGATTAGATTGAAGCTTCTTAGAAAAGCAACACAAATCTTCATTAGGGCAGTAATGAGCATTAATGCACTGTAACTAAAATGATCTGTTACCTCTTCTTTTTAGAAACAGGATGATAGATGGAGAGCATTTCCTCTTTTTGATCACCATTTCAATTCTAATGAGTTTTGTGAATAAATACATGATTGAACCAATCATGGGAAAAAAAAAGACCATAGGCAATGATTTGATCATGTACTACCTTTCTCTATTTAATTTTAATGGCTAAGGATATGGATGTCACAGAGTGACAAAAGCACTCCTATGAATTTTGGAGGGAAATTCTTTGTTGTTTAACGTTACCAGACTTGTTGTAGATAATGGACCTAGAAAGAATAATACTCACTTCCATGATTTTGCCCCTCCTACTACTATTTCTCCCTTTATACTGTCCTCCTGAATTTACTTCAAACAGATTTCTAGTTGCATCTTACGAGGGTATCAGTTAGTGTCTCAGTCTTCATACCGTTCTCCACTAGTGTCTAGAGCTTTTAATGCTTAAAAAAATATGGGGTTTTGGCATGACAGTTATTGTTCTTTTATAGTAACTTTATAATAAAAACCAGAAGAAATTAGTTGTAAAATAATATATAAACACATTCACATACTATTATGCTATTCACATACTATTATGCATTCACATACTATTATTCACATACTATTCACATACTATTTAGCAAAAAATCTACCTTAAGACTGCATACATATCAGTCACATAGAGTAAAAAGTATTCCTCATAGGTTGTAATTATGCCATTATCAAGTAGTCAAGAAATCAGGAAGTCAGAGGTAAAGTTCTCTAGGCTTCAGACATAAAATTATACAGAAAAGGCACTTAACATTAACCCTGCAATCCACTTGCAACTTGTAATAAACAAGTAAATAATTATTATATAGGATTTTTAATATTTATTGTTCTTCTTTAAGCCATTTGAATGAAAGATTCAATTTTTTTTGAAAGGTTTTTCTTCTCCACTACAATTGTACTATCTTAACAATACATAAAATAGGTTACCTGCTTTAAAAGGCAAAAGGTAAAAATGTAAATATTTCTTGTATCCTTTTTTTCCTAAATATTTTCTAAATTATCTTCAAAAATATGTGATTAAAATAAAGTACTTAAGGGTTTCATCAAAGTATTTTCCTGACATGTGAACATTGAGAAAGCCTATGCATCCTAGCATGCATGTAAAAGCACACAACTCAAATGTGTACTTATCAGTTCTTTCCAGTACGATGTCTTCAGTTGCTTCCAGCCAAAGCACATCACAGGTGGCCATGAATTCTGTCTCAGAAGAAAAGAACAGCAAAAATTAAGTTGTATTGCACAAGTTAGGAAATAACTCCCATTTCACTCTATCTTGGCTGAATATGAACCAGCAGCGTGCTCAGGTGGCCATGAAGGCTAAGAGCATCCTGGCTTGTATCAGAAATTGTGTGGCCAGAAGGACCAGGGAAGTGATTGTCCCCCCAGTGCTGGTGAGGTCACACCTCAAATACTGTGTTCTGTTTTGGGTTCCTCACTACAAGAATATTGAGCTGTTGGAGTGTATCCAGAGAAGGACAATGAAGATGGTGAAAGGTCCAGGGTCCAGAGAACAAGTCTGACAAGGAGCAGCTGAGTGAACTAGGGCTGTTTAGCCCTAGGAGATCCTATCACTCTCTACCACTACATGAAAAGAGGGTGCAGTGTTGGTCTCTTCTCCCAAGTAACAAGCAATAGGACAAGAAGAATTGGCCTCAGGTTGTACCACGGGAGGTTTAGGCTAGATATTGGGAAAAATTTCTTCACCAAAAGGGTTGTCAAGCACTGGGACAGGCTGCCCAGGGAAGTGGTTGAGTCACCATTCCTGGGGGTATTTAAAAGACTTGTACATGTGGTGCATAGGGACATGGTTTATGGGTGGACTTAGCAGTCTTAGGTTTACAGTTGGACTCAATAATCTTAAAGGTCTTTTCCAACTTTAATAATTCAATGTTTCTATGATCTTTTTCCTGTTTTGATGATATATGGTAATATGCCCATGTGCTTTTACCCTTTTCTAATGGCCCAACACATTCCCATACTTTCTAATTCTCAGTCCAATAGCAGACTTACCAAGGGTAGCAATGCCAGGACGGGAAATAATCTCTTAACCAGTCAGACATCAATATTCACCACATTGCCAGGAATCCCTGTATGTCTAAATGCATTTCGTTATTATGTCCTGGCACTGGCCCTTTAGGTCAGTAAACAGGCATGTGTTTTGTCCTTGAGGAGCCTTGCTGAAGCCACAGTGAAGAAAACATCCCATGTATGCAGATAAAGTTTAGAGTACTTTAATATAGCACCAGCCAAAGAAGGAAAATAACAGCAGCCTTTATACCTACTTTTTTTCTCAGAAGAGACATTTAACCTTGACAAATTTTCTATAATGCACATATCTTGGTGTGTTTTATACCAAAATCTTACAGAGAACCCTTAATGGAAAAATCAGTCTACAGATAAATACCTGTTCAACCACGGAAAATTACATTTATATAAATAGCCACTGTTGTGGAGTTACTTCTTGAAGTGATCAAGGAAAGTGTGACCCAAGTGGGACTAATTTGGCCCTTCACACATGGCATATAAACCTATGCATAGGAGGCCACTAATCTGGGGAAGAGGCCAGCCTGGCATTAATTGTGTCTCTAGGCTACACATTCTTCAGCTGATGTAAGTGAAAGAGTACAGATGTCATTTTGGCCCATGGACAGATCCCATATTTTTTTACTGATGCCACAGAAAAGCTGATCACGAACAAAGTGCCTAATAAAAAAACATATAATATAAAAGCTCTCAAGTTTAAACAATCTACCGCTTCACACCGAAATATCCATACAAATAAAAAAAAGGGATCAATGGTCAAACTTCATTTTCTTTATGTAACTCTTTCAGCAATGAAGTTGCCATATTTTGGCTATAAATTTCTCCGTAAAAATGGCACCTATTAATATGAATTTTATATCATATTAAAGTACAAAAAAATCATAAAGAATTATACCATGCAATACAGTTTTCCTTTATATTGTGTCTTTCCTGTAAACTACATCCCCAAATAATTTGAAGAATGAAATCATACTATTTAATTTTATGATTTCTATTATTAGTTCATATAACTATCAGCCATGTACCTGGGGTTCTCCATAAACCTAGCTGGAATGGGCCATGCAGTCACTTTGTCTAGTCTCAACAGGCTAAGCAGACAGAGGCTGGGCCAGCCTGAGTGCTCAAGAAAACCCTTTTTGCCCTTTATGCCTCCCCTCTCTCTTCCTCCCAACTGCAGCCAAGTATTAGTCACAGCTGCCTTCCTTCAGGTTTTATAAGCCAGCCTTAAGCCCTGCTTCCAAAAGCAAGAGGAAGAAGTCAAGCTTGAGCACTGCAACCCATTTAAATTCCACCAGCACTTAATATTAAGTGCAGAGTTAAGGGCAGAGTTGTGGAAAGAGGCTGAGCCTTGAAACCCTTCTGTTCCTGTTACCACTAGGTAGGACACTTAACAGGGTACACGCTCAGTCTTTAGACATTTGCAAAGTGCTCTCTTACTTTGCTGTAGCTGAATAAAGAAGTCCTACTGTGACTCCTCTCCTGCATTGGCTGAGTTTCCTGTTGGCATGGGTACTTGGAGCTCTGGGACACTCCATGCTCTGGAACTACATTCCAGTGCTATTACCCCTGCAAGTATCACGGAAGACAGGAAAAGAGACTTCACTCCAATTTAGTTTTCTCTTGTTTGTCTGAGAAAGCCACTGTCTCAGCTCCAAGATGTAGCAAATACTTCGCTGTATGGACAATCCAGGACACACAATACATCCTTCACCATAAGTCAGAGTCAGGCAAACTGAAAACTAAGATACTAACTCAGAGAATCCCATGTTTGTCTTATCTCTCAGCTGTCTTGCACAAAATTTCTATAGTTTTTGTTGCCAGAAGGCATCATGAACAGCCTTGAAGGGCTTTCACCTGGCTAACTGACCTTATGTTATTTGGAAAAAGGCTTTTTATTTCCTAGCTTCATGCGGCTGGATGAATTATTTGCTTCCTGCCCTAAGCCATCCTACAGTGCTGCTGTGCACTGCTACACAGTTGCTGCTTGAACCCCAAACAGCACATGGCAGTGGGGGATCGGGCACAGGGTGAGAGTTGGCACAGCTGGAAGCAGCGCAGCACACGCGGCCACACAATCTTCCCATCTGCTGAGGGGGGCAAGGCTGGCTCAAGCCACACGAGATCAAGGACTTTGCTGTGAAAGAATGAGAAAGTATTGCTGGGGTTGATGTTCCATGGCCCAGGCTAAAATTTTGGGCTATCTCCAGAGCTGGGGCCAGTCGAAAATCCATTATGTTGCACTGATTCCTCCCTTTTTAAAGTGAGTGTGCTTCAGTGGGCTGGTATCTGAAAAGCGTCTCTGCCAAGCAAAGAGTTCAGACATGAGATGACAGTGCTACCGCAGAAAAGTAGCCGCCTAACATGAGAGATTTTTTTAAAATCCTCTGCAATCCTGAGCTGTTGCAATCACGTGTTATATAAATGTGTGTTAATATTGTGATTTACCAAAATATGCTCCTTTCTCTTTTGCTACTTATATGACGGTCACCTGAAAGAACTTAGTATAAAATTTTGAAGCCATGTTCATGATTCAGAAACAATAATTTAAAACCTTTTTTTCTTTTTTTTTTTTAATTCACGTTTCTAGCTTACACAATGTTACTGCATAAGCCTTAACTTCCCCTTGTAATGTGCAGATCGGCCTGAAGCCCTCGCCAGTTAACAAATACTCCAATGATGGTACAGAGATCACCTCTCAGAAACTGTAGCTTGTTTTAAATTCGCTCACTGCAGATTTTCATCTCAGCTGATGCCCTGCTGTGTTTAACTGGCCCTCTGAAAGTACATCGTCTTTACTTCTTGATTATTTTGAACAGGAGGCAAAAGGGAAGTAGAGAAGTGAGAGCAAGAGCTGCAATGAGTGCAAGGACAAAGAAGTGGCAATAGGCAAGTGTTGCAGCGGTGAAGTGAGGTGTCACAATGTACTCCTCAGAAATGCTATAGGGCAGATCCTTAGACAGGGTGAAGAGATGTACATAAGAATCCACATAACCACACTTCTTCCTACAAGAAACAGATTAAAAATATTTTGGAATAATTTATTTAGAAACATTCATCAACACTAGTAAATGAAACAGTGCCACAGTGTGTCCAGAAGATATGGACTTCATTGCCTATGCTGATGAATTTTAAGAATGACCCATGGCAGAATTAAGCAAAAAAAATCCCAGGTTGAAACAAGCACTGTTCTGGAGTTAGCAGTGTCAAGGCCCATCCTCAACAGGCAGTCTGCATGCAGCCATCTGTTTCAGAAGGTAACTGAGTTCGATAGAATGAACTCATCTAGATTAGAGGACTTCAATCTCAGAAAAGAGGCTCTGGTGCCATTAGTTGATAGATATCAGTAAGTGATGCAAACAGCATATACTGTTTTGAATGATACTGTACTTTTTAGGACTAGTTTTTATAGCTCATCGAGTTCACAGACAATTCCCAAAAAAAATCAAATTTACATTTACAATCTGTTTAAATCTCTTCCAAACGACAAAGAACACAAATCTCAGTGCCCCATTTCCTGGGCAAGTGCTGCAGACAGGAGGTTTTAAAGATTATGGGCAGAAATTCTTCCCTCAGAGACAGGTGAGGAAATATGATCCCACTGCAAGCCAGTGCTGAGAAGTCACAGCCCCAGTCACAGCATATCATTTGTCTGGTTCTCTAAATTGGGTCACCTCTCTCCTCAGTCTGGACTCTTCAACAAGACTCTTCAGTCTATACATGTCCCGAAAAATTAAGGACTGAAGCCACATGAGATACAAACAATACATCCTCCATGGGCTTCAGTGGGACTACTCACACACTTCTGCATAGGCATTTAGGTGATCTGTAGAGGTTTCATGAGCTCTTTGCCAAAACAAAATCCCAAGTCCACAAAAAACTCGTATTTCTGTCTATAAAGCCTCATACTGGCACTGTATCTTCATGCTACAGGGAAAATCACTACTGTAATTAATTTAAGAATATGTCCTTTCTAAACCACGCTTCAATCGTGTTGTATTTTTTAATAATTGAGCTTTAAAAAGAAAGTCTAATGAGGCTAATAGCTATCAAATTACTATATTTTGAAAATCATTGATTTTCTCATTTGCACTCACACATGGCTGCTAAAATTAATTGATTTCATTTGCATATAGAGATTGCATTTGCTTGACTTCTAGAATCTTTCTCTCTCAAATTTCTCATCAAACTTTCAATATTCATTTTCGTAAAAAAGCAAGTGATCCTTTAACTATGCTCATTTGCATAGGAACTGAGACACTATTCCTCATCTAAATAAACACTAATTTAATTAGCCTTTTTGTTTTAATATATTCTATCCCAGAGTGCTTAGATATTTCAGCTGTGCTCATTACCATGGTATCTGAATACCTTACCAAAATTATAACAGAAAACTCCAACATCAAACCCTTTGCTTTCTCCGTTTTCTTAGAGAAATGCTTCTCTTTTTCTTTTCTACCACATCAGATAAGCTAAGTCATTTTTTCCGTCCCTTAACAAGTTTCCACTTTCTGCTTCATAATTTTCCCTTCTCCTGTTCCTCCTCTAAATCCTTGTTTGAATGGGAAGGCTGAGCTGTTCATGTATTTGGAAAAGATTAAGGTGCCAAATGACTCGTCTTTCCCCTACTCTTAAAAGTAGCGTTAAGAAAAATAGAAATTCTTTCCAAGAGGAAATATCCCTCAATGCAGAGACAGAAATATAAAAAGAAATCCACATACTGATATGTCAGTTCAATACCAGTGAATACGTTGATGCTAAACTTTTATCCAGAGATATAGCTCTTCAGTATCAATAGCCATTTTCTATCAACGAGAAAGTCACGTCATGATCAGTACATTTCTCCTTGTCATATCTCCCTCATACCATACTTCTGATCATCTGCTAAACTGCCTACATGGTTTGTTCTCTATTTTTGAAGTATGAAAATATGCTCATCACTTCAAAAAAAGAATACTGGAGCCTTAGAAAATAATTAAAGGGACAATCTTGCTTTTATTGACAGAATCTTCTCTTCCTCAACTCTTCCTCCTTTCATCCTCTGTTCTGCAAAGACCTGTTTTTATTGGTACGTTGCTATTGCAGTCTTGCTCTTTTAAAAGCTGTTTTTGCCAAATTATGGACAGGAGGCTAGATCAAATAAGTAGAACTAAAACTATATTCTCAATTTGATGAGGTTTTGGTCATTCTAGTCTCCTCAATGTGGGAGCAACTTCAGAAAGGCTTCACTTCTCAAGAACAAGAGCTGTGTGGACTAGAATGACTGTGCCCTGAGACTGAAGGCTGTAGGTGCCATGGAAGGCTGTGATCCTGTGGCTGAAAGGATTCTCCCAGAGAAAGGTTTGAAAAGGATCCCTGCAGTCATCAAACCAAGGTATTCTGCATGAAAGGGATATTCCTTTAATGGTGGTAGAATGATATTTTGAACCAGTAGCTACTTTTCTTCACTGCATAGTTTTAATCAAAGATGTAGTCTATCAGAGGAAGAGTCAGGAATGCCCTGACATTCTTAGTCTCTCCTGACTCCTGGTACTCTAGTAACAGAAGGCCTTATTACTTAGCTATCCAATATTAAAAAAAAATAATTCCAATGTATGTCCATCCTTTGCCTTTCTGCTAGGAAGAGTACCACATTTATTGGGGTAGTATTTGTGATATAATTACGTTTTTCTGAGATCTCAGTGAGCCATGACACTTTATAAGGCTTGGATTTACAAGTAATTTAAACCTGAACCAGGACATAAATCTATTTTGTCTTGTCTGGGTAGTGATGATCCATGTACCGGGGTAGCACTACTGAAGTTGATACAAGTCATGTGCTAGCTTCTAAGGAGCTACAGCATTGCGAAATGGCATAGGTCCCAACTTTTGGCATCTTGATACACCTTATATGCTTTGGTTTTGTGTTATTTTACTGCTGGAAGTTACTATTCTCAAGTGACAGGTTAACAGCACGTATACAGTAACCAGGAGTACACCTAAACTGGAAATTAAGAGAATCTTTCAAACCATTAAAAGACTTCAGGTCTTAAAAAGTCCATCCAGTTGGAGAACTGGAGGTAGGAAATGATGGGAAATTCAAGAGTAAAAGCTGGTCATTTTCTGCAGGTGTGTTTTTCTGGAGATGAAAGATCTAAATGATTGAACAATTGAGAAAACCAGGAGTACATTTAATTCAGTAGTTGATCTGCTGCAGGATCAGGTCAGAAACATACTGAAATAAAATTTATATTGGGAAAAGTGTTCTACAGTAGCATGATTTCAAATGTGCCGAATCACGAAATCCTGACTATTTTGACTGTCTAAGAGTTCCTGTGGGTTTTTTGGTTTCCAAATCTTAATTATTCTGTTACTCTTCATATTAGTTTACATACAGCTATGCCAGATCAAACACACCCAGTCTGGTTTCATCAGAACAACTGAATTGTTTTTTGCTTCGCTGAGAGATTAGCTGTGAATCCCTTGCTATAGAAATATTAAACCACAGAAATCAAATTAGGAGGAATAGTTCTTTGGCTGCATCATCTCTATTGAGATGATAAATGTGAATAGAGAATAAAAAATAAAATTAAAAAATGTTTGCCTTGCCAAAAGAAAACATTTTTAAAAGCTTTCTCTGTCACTGTCTGCACTGGCTTTGAGTATTATCTGTGCTTGCACAGCGATCAAATTTGAGCATGTAAGATCACCTTACCTAAGATGAACAATAATTTGTGTCAGATGGTCATCTCATTTTGGGTACACAGAGACCAGTTCTTAGAAAAGCACGCATGTAAGTGATATGCCACAAAGGCAGTCTGTATGTCTGTATGGACGATAACATCAAATACAATTAGGTACCTGACTGCTAGTAGTTTCACTGTCATTTGGTTTGTGTATCATCTAGGAGTTGAGTAACTACTTAACATCCATGAGTTCTCTGTAGTCTGTAAGAAATGTTTTGGCATTTCTTGGGAGGCTGCAGAGAATATCCATTTGAGTGGTGATTAATTTTTGTAGAGAAAAAAAAAGGGGGGAAAAAGTTCAGTCCTATAAATATAAACCCAGAGTCCTGATTCAACTCGATACATGAATATATGTATAACCTTAGGCTCAGAATTATTCCTATTGGCATTTAGTTTAAGAATACTGCCTAAATCAGGATTTTAATTACTATTTTTTTCCCCACAACTCGCATGTATCATTACAGTGGTCTGATATGCCCTAAATCAAATTTCCACTAAAAGTCAGTTAATCTGAATAAAGACACTGGAGAGCTATTGGTATTTTTTCAGAGGTTTTGACTATGTTCTTACTCAAAATTCACTTGAAGATCTAGCCACAGAGATTTCCAGATGTAATTTGAAGAAAAGGGATGGAAGGTGGTTTTAGTCCTTTAACAGACACAAATATATCCTTTCCTGAAAGCACTGAGTTAGACTTCTCCATAAAAAAGCCCATTATAATAGTTAAAGAGGCAGAAATATATTTTGCTGTTGATGATGATCCTGAACGCTTTCATTACATGGCTAAAAATCAAAAGGAGAGGATTACTTGCTTATGTACATGCATATACTTTTATTGGACCAAGGTAATTCATCCTCAAAATAGGTGATTTTCTGTCTAGTTTGTGAGGACATTCCAAGTGAATGAGGGCAGACTACACTCACTGCTAATTTGATGAATGGTACTGATCATCATAGGTGTTGGAAAATATTTAAAATTTTGTGCATGTACAGTGTGTTAGACTAAAATATATGCAACCTTGTCATTTCTGAACAATAATGCCTTCGATAAACTTAATGAAGTAAATCAAGGATCAGTACAGTCTCTACAGCAAAGAAGGGGATGTAGAACAATGGAAAAACCCTGCTTTCTCAAACCAGAATGCTAATCAGAATTTCATAATTATAACTCACGATTGTGATAACAAATTTGGGAAACAGATTTTTATCCATTTTAGGGTCAACGTCTAAATACTGCTGCTTGATCTCTTTACTTCAAGATCATCAGTACTGTCAAGAAAGCAACCTGAAGCTTCCTGTTTAAAAAGAAATGACCAGTCTAGGGGTTGTTCGGTTGTTTGTTTTTGTCAATGGTAGCATTTTCTTATCTTGAAATTCCTCTTATTTGGAATGGAAACTGTTAAATCCGGAGTATATTCATTAGGAGCTCATAGAGAGCACAATGTAGAGCTAAATGAAGCATGAATACCATTCAGAAATTGCTCTGAGGGCATAATGGAATCTTAGATTTGAAACAAGATTTGCTGGTTTGGGTGCAACCATTGTTTAGGGATTTTTTTAGGGCTTTTTTTAAGTGGAATTATATGAAGGTATGTAATAGAGTAACGAAGCAAGACATTTTAATGAATAGCTCACTGCATGGCTGTTGATCATCATGGCCATCAAAATTTTTATAGAGACAATTATTCTAGGACACAGAAAGCATCAAAAATGCATGATCTGTCACTGTGAAATGAAGAGGGTGTTTTTTGAGTTCATTCACACAGTCATGTACTCTATAGTAATAACAATAATATTTAACACGTCTGGGTCATTCCATTACCAAAGTGCAGGCATTATGGACTGTAAATTGTGTCTGTAAGGCACAGGCTCAGCTAAGAGAAAAAGTAATTGTCCGGTGTTCCTGTAGCAACTCATAAGGGCAATGTGCCTAAAGACATCGCCAAGGACAAGAAGCACAACCCATAACTGAAAGATTTTACAAAACACAGCATGTACTCCCCCTGGCTACTCTGTGCTCTGTCATTATTGTATCCAGTGCACAAAAGGAGGAGATTTCTAGCAAGGGCTGCATCATTAAGGACTCTGGCCTTGGTTCAATGCTGGTCAGAGACTCCAGTAATCATTTATTGCAGCTGAAGGGAAGAAGAAGCATAGACACCTTGAAAAGGTGCAGGGAGAGCTGCAACAAAACTAGATTTTCCTTTTACTTAGGACCTGAGTGAAGAGTGTAAATTATTTCTAGATTTAAAAATATATAACGATTGTTTTTTAAATTTTGATTGAAATGAAAATCTGGAGAAATCTGTTTTGGAACAGTTATATTGTTTTATTTTTCCTAAATAATAATGTTTTAATTACAATTTAAAAAAAAAATGTTCTTTCAAATATTTTAGGTAACCAAAATATTTTTAGCTGAAAGAGAAAACTTGTATTCTGAAAGTGTTGACCCAGGCCTAAGGGACGATATCATGGTACAGAGGCAAAGGCTCTGCCTGTGCCCTCACAGAGGAGGCTCAGGGGAGACTTCATTGCTCTCTACAACTACCTAAAAGGAGGTTGTAGTCGGGCAGGGGTTGGTCTCTTCTCTCAGGTGACCAGTGACAGAACTAGAGGGCATGGACTCAAGCTTCGTCAGGGAAAGTTTAGGCTTGATGTTAGGAAAAAGTTCTTCACTGAAAGGGTGATTGGCCATTGGAATGGGCTGCCCAGGGAGGTGGTGGAGTCGCCGACCCTGGAGGTGTTTAAGGGGAGACTGGATGAGGCACTGAGTGCCATGGTTTAGATGATGGTTGGTGTTAGTGTTGGTGTTAGTGTAGGGTTATAGGTTGGATTCGATGATCTCGGAGGTCCTTTCCAACCTTATGATACTGTTGTGATACAGTTGAGGAAAGCATAAGAAAATATTATACTTTAAAACTAGTCCTTGCTACTTAATTTAGTCTTGACAAACCTCTTTGTAGGACATGCTGAGAAGGATATGTATTAAAGCCTTCTTCCTAGGACTGAGGTCCTGCATTCTGGGCTGGGATCTGTGAAATGTGGCTACAGTTCCCTTTTGTCCATGTGGAGATGTGTCTGGAATTCAGTTGTCTAATTCAGCTCTCAAACTCGAACTTGGTTGCCTGAACATGAGCATATAACAACAGTTCAGGCATTTGAGAGTATCCCAAAGCTGTAACTGCTACTCCAGAATGATGCAGGGCTCCCACAACTTTTTTAATTGCATCCATGATACCTGAAGATTCATAGAATGGTAAGGAGTGTCTCAAAAAGCAGTGAGCACCTACACCTAAATCCCATCCTCCATCCTCAGTTCATTTGCCCAAGCATGGAATACAGTGCTATTTATCTAGTTTCCTGCCACTGCTGCTGCTCTAAAGATATGGAGTTCTCTCTCAGATCTTGCATCATATCTGCTAAGCCCCTATAAATGTTATGCATATCCTAGAGTATCTCCAGTAGCAATGTGTGTGATTGGTTGAAAGACAGCCTGGAAACTTCCACTTGGGATTCTTTTCAAAGGTAGGACATCTAAACAAAGGTAAATGTTTGCTGGGAGTGTTTAGGCTCCCTTTGTCGGCCCTGGAGACCTATTTAACACAGCCAAGTGATTCAATGCGCCCTATAGGAGGTAGGTAGTAGCTGGTCATCTAATCTGATCTTCAAGCTACTCTGTCTGCACTGTCTTACCGTTGACCAACACTGGAGCTTATATTCTTCTAGCACAAGTAAACACCTTGTTGTAGACATTTAGATATCTTAAGATGAGGGTAAAGCCTCTGCTGACAGTGGAAAGCTGTAAACATTAGGACATAAACTGTTCATATTATTGGGGAAAATCAATACTGAGGTAAAAGGTTTTAATCCCCACTTGAGAAGCTGGCACATTTTGCAGAGAATAAATAAGAAATCATTTTACTATTGAGAAATAAATAGATTTATATTGAAGCTCAAAGAACAGTTCAGGAGACTCTTGAAGTAAATAAGGATCATATATTCTTCCCTAAAAGGCAAAAACATTGTCAGAGTTCCTTACTTCCAGGAAATGTAGATCAGTCTACCACAGCTAAACATAATGGTTAAGCAAGAAAATTGGAACAGAATGCCCAGAAACATTAAAATCAGGCAAGCAGTGCATTAAGTACTGCATTAAATACATTAAGTACTCACTTCTACAGATAATCAGGACCTGTTAATTGTCTCTGCTGTTCTTTAAGTGATGTTTCTGTCCAAAAAAGTAATCCAGTTTTAATTAGACAACATTGTTATTGATGGTTTTGGTTTTGTTTGTTTGTTTTAAGTTAGGCTACAGATCCTTGTCAGCTGCTCTTAGGAGTAAAAGAAAAATGTTGCCTGCTTAGCATCTGCTGTCAGATTATGTTGCCTCTGCTATCAGAAATGAATGCAGAAGACCAATTCAAGTTCCTGTCAGCTGTGATGCCTTTTGGACATGTTTCAATCAAGCAGCAGGCTTTTCTTTACACTTAAAGAATCATTAGAACAGCTAAAGTCTTAGAGAAAACACATTTTGATTGCAATTGTAAACTAATGTCTAATTCATTTAAATTATCATGTATTACGTAAATATTTGAACTACTTTGAGATCCATTACACATAATTGTAGCTCTGTCTTAGAGTTTAAATATTTCTCTCTCCTCCAAATTCTAATCAATAGAAAGCAAAACATCTTTTAGAGTTAGTGCTACAGCAATCTGATACGTCAGTGTCTGTGCCCGCAAGTTGTCCCTAAGGATTATCTGATATTTTATATATTAACTGTTGATGGTTCCCACATCTCACAGTGAACTTAGAAAAAGTTAATGATAAGGCTGAACATACCTGAACATTCCTTACCTTCTGATGTGTCAGCTAAGCTTGGATTCTGTTGACTTGATGTCCAGCCTCTGGTCACCCTATGTGTGGCATAAGGAATTGCTGTGTGATGGTATCTGAATTCTCTTCATGTCAAACAACTGTCACAACAATCTGAAATCTCTCACTGTGACGAATAGGGATGAATCAAGCTTGATGTTTGAGAAAGGGCTCTGTGTGAATCACCTTTTTCCTATCCAAAAAACTCATTAACAACTGTAGTTCTATCATTTTCTACACAGAAAAAAACCCAAAATGTTATGACACCTATTCTGGTAATGTAATTACAACATTTGGTATTGTCCCAAAGCCTCTATTTCTAGAGCCAAGTATCTCAGTTTTCGGTTGCCTTCATAGAGGTTTACTGTTACCCTTACAGACTCATAAATGAAAGGCAAGTAAAAGTATTTAATAATGCTTCCTCATTTTTAAAGCTCACCATTTTAAGCCAGTGACATGTCTTGAGACGGCCTGTCTCGTGGTATGGTTTCGGCTTTATTGTTGATGTTGGTATCTACTTCCCACATCTGCAGTAAAATAGAATTACAGAATAGTTTGGGTTGGAAGGGACATTTACAGGCCATATAATCCAATACCTCAGCAATGAGCAGGGACATCTTCAACTAGATCAGGTTGCTCTGAGCCCCTTCCGATCTGATCTTGAATCTTTTCAGGGATGGGGCTTCTACCACCTCTCTGGGCAACCTGTTCCAGTGTTTCAACCACCCTCACTGTAAAAGAATTCTTTCTTATACCTAGTCTGAATATTACCTCTTTTAGTTTAAAACCATTACCTTTTGTCCTATCACAACAGGTCCTGCTAAGAACTTTGTCATTGTCTTTCTTATAAGTCTCCTTTAAGTACTGAAGGCCTGCAATAAGGTCTGGAGCTTTCTCTTCCACAGGCTGAACAATCCCAGCTCTCTCAGACTGTCCTTACAGCAGAGGTGTTACATCCCTCTGAATAGTTTTGTGGCCCTTCTCTGGACCCATTCCAACAGACCCAATGTCTTTCGTGTTCTAGGGGAAACCTCCTACTGCGGGATTTTTTGGTCTAAAATCTGTAGTGTTGCCTCATTTGGAGTCAGTTAATCTGTTAAATCTAAAGTAGTCAACTGAAGTTGGTTTCTGGTTGAGTAGTGTCCAGCTTAGCTTATCACAATGGTGTTGCCAAGTTGTTTTCTTTTTGACTAGCTTCCAAAACTTTCCATCAGACATTCTCCAGATCTACTGCCTTCATCAGACTGGATATATCAGACTTGGTCTATGTGGCTTACCAGGAAAGAATGAAAGAAAAGGAGTTCTGAAGTGAGTAGCCTCAGAACAGTAGTGTACAGATACAGAAAAGCAATTGTGAAGAGGAAAGGAGTATTCTTTTCTCTGTGTATAGGGGCATTAAAAAAAAAACATAATGAGCTTAAATGATAGTGCAAAGAAGCAAGAAAGAAACAGTGAGCCTAGTGTAACAGATTGCCTTTGAATGCTGTGAGGTATCTTCAGGAACAGGCAACCCTAGTAACTCACAGAAGTGAGTGTTGGAGCATACAATTTTCTGAGATGCTTTCAGCTGTACTTCTCTATGATTTTTTGCACAGGCTGCCTGTGAACTGCACACCAGGTAAGTGGATATGGCCTGCGTACATTGGTCTAACAGAGCATGAGTTCTGTGTGCATGAATTCTGTGTGCATGAGAGGGTTGTGCTGGTAGAACAAGCCTCAGATATGAGAACCCTACTCTTTGCCAGACAAGACTGAGATTTCTGCAGCTAGTAACAATAATATACTAACCTAAATAAAAAGTATTTAAAAATTGAACTGTATGTTGTTCTGCATTGTTCTTGGGGGAGAGGTATCCAATAAAAATCTACCTATGTGTCATGTACCACAACAGGCAGTTTTTATATACATGACACACAGCATGGAATTCGCATCCTTGCATTAGGCTTCCACAATTCCTACCAATCTTTTATATAAAAACTAGAATGTCACAAAATAATTGCCCTCCCAAACTGTGTGTTTAAGGCAGTGCTAGATGAAAGGAAGCATCAAAAAAAAGAAGGGAAAAAAAAAAGAGAGAGGCATTTAAATTCTTTTGAACTCCAGACCTTCCTCAGCACTGAAGCACCTCAAGTTCTCAGAGAGAAGCAGGTTTTCCCCTCCACATGGGAAGAAGGATGTGGTAGAGGAGGGCAGTGTGCCACTCACACACGTGACAGTTTAGTTTAGCGGAGAGAGCATAACAGTGCTGCTATGAGTATGTTTCTGGAGTGAGTGGGGGCTCACTGGGTGTTGAGGGTCCCTGATCAGCAGCAGTGGGCTCTACAGCATTTGAGTGCTGCTCTGTCTTGTTCAATGTGCCAGCTCCTGGTTAGTCCAAACAAGGATCAGAGCTGCACAACACACACAAGGACAAACTGGCAGAACAGAACGATCTGCAGTTTCAGTGGTCTCAGGTTGACAGTTATGATTTAGTTGGGTCAATTTTTTTTTTTTTTTAATTTGGGCTCATCATCTCCACTTAAATCTTAAAAACTCTGAATATAAATCTACATCATTGCCCCACAGATGTTAAGGGCTCAAATCCACAGTGTGTTCACTCCATCACAAAGAGCTAATGCTGATATATATAAAACATTTATTTCTTATTCTAATCACTGTCTGTACTTAAACTGTTATGAGTAAAACAGGAGTTCTCTTTCCAGGATGATGGGGAAACATCTTGAATGTACCACAAAGAAGTAAAGTATTTCTCTGTTAATTTCTTGAAGAATGTGGACAAAGCAGTACAAGAGAGCAGACTTCTTTTTCTAGTGTGAGAGCGCTTTCATTTTATGAGAACCATAATCCAGCAAACCTTCCACTTGTTTCTCATTTTGAAAAGACATATTATTTTGTTCTCGGCTTGGATTACCAGCTCCGAGGTCCTGCTGCAGCGGAGTGGCGGGGTAGATCGCATGGAGAAGCCAAAACAAACTTCTAAGACAAACTCAGTTGGAACTTTAACTATGAAGAATCACTCCTCAATAATGTTAAAAACAAAATCAGTGCCAGTGAATGGAAAAGGACATGATAAATACTGTACACGCAGGAGAACTACATCTCTCTGCTCTGCTGACTCACAGCTTAAATATCGTATAAGTCAGGTGACATTACCACAGTGATAAATCTGATCTGTATCTACGGGAGAAGACTCCTGAGCCAATCCTTTGTTGAACACTGAGGAAATCACTGCCATATGTGAACATTTTTTAGTGGTGTCTTCTGACAAAAATACGTATTTTCCATTCTTTATTGAGCTGTTTATCTAGACTAGAATTATAACAAATTCAAATGGTTCATTTTCCCAAGATTCATATGGAACAAATTAAAAATAAGTTTCCATGACAAAAATTACTTAGCCGTAGAGCTATGAGATCTCCCTCACCTCTTCCTCCTCCTCTCAGACAAGCTTCACAGCCAGAGAGATGCAAACAGCCCTTGTTTTGGCTTCCCAGCACTCAGATGCACGTGCCAAAGAGTCAGCCCCACTCCTCCACAAGGATACACAAGTCCAGACACTGCCATTGAGAAGATCCAAACCACCACTGCAGTGTGGTGAATCCATATATCCACTTTTTTCCATGCCTTTTAAGGTGGTTTACTCCTCAGTGAACAAGGAAATCTAGATCTGACTCCTGAAAAGACACCGAAGGATGGGGAAAGGCATTTGTTTTGTATCTACATGCTTATATCATTTTAGTCAGAGCACTTGAGTATAAAGACGAGAGATAATGTAATTGATTTCTAAGAAAATCTTTGGCTAAATAACCTGTGAATATGAGCATACATAGTGGTCCATTTGTGCTTCAACTTGGTGTCTATCCTTTCATCCCAGCTAAGGCTGCCTGACATTTCTTTTTCTATAACCATGTTTTCATTTCTAGCTTGGAGAAACTTTCTGAGATTTCACACTTGTCATCTCTCATGCTACCTACCATTTAAAAAAAAAAAAAGCAGAAGTAAAACCAAAACCAACCTTTCTTAAAAATGTAGTTGCAATGCTTTGGAACTCTGTGTTTTGCAGAAACCCTCTGTGGAGGAAGAATGCCGCCTTTGTTAAGGACAAACCTTACTTATTAATTTTTATTCCCTGTGAAATACATCCACATTCTGAAAATAGACGTCTTTGACAAGTAGTAGTTTACACATACTCCATAAAGACTTGCCAGAGTTTAAAGGCTGAAATCCCTGGGCAGTCTGTCTTCACTGAGCATGTCCTAGTTCTTTACAAGCTCTTTATGTGGCTGAACTGTACATGCTTCACAGACATTGGAAAAATAAAATTTTTACAGGGCTCAGTCCTGAGCCGTGTATGTGGCACCACAGAACTGATCCCTTTTGCATCTTCAGCCTACCCACTGGTGAAAGAGAGTATCAAAGAGAAAGGAGTTATGTTCTCCCTGCTGGACAACAACAAGAGGTAAATTAAAGACTGTGAGGAAAATGAAGTTTGTAGAAAAAGGTGGATTTTCTGAAGGACAACACTAGGCCTAGAAATTGAGCTCGGATATCTTCAACTAGTTGAGATTACTCAGAATCCTGTCCAACCTGACCTTGAAGGCTTACAGGGATAGGGTATCTACCACCTCTCTGGGCAACAGGCTCCAGTGTTTCAACTACCCTCATTGGTGGTTGAAAAATTTCTTCCTTATATCTAGTTTAAATCTACCTTCTTTTAGACTAAAACCACTACCTCTTCTTCTACTGCTATAGGCCATACTAAAAAGTCTGCACTCAAGTCTGTCTAGGAAGGACCCAACAAACTGGGAAATCTGGGTGAGTAATTGTGGGGTAGAGCCTGGGAACAGCAAGGCATGTAACAGTTCCAAGCAGTGGCCATGGCCAGGTTGAGGGAAGAGACAGAATTCTGTGTGTGTACAAAGAACTGCTCATGAGCACAGCGGATGAGGACCCATGGGCAGAGGCTGAGTGCTAGTACAGAGGAATAAGTCTGACAGAAAGATGTCTGAGGGATGACCAAGACTGACTGAAGATTTGGTGACGAAAAAGGAGTTTTGGGAAAGGAAAAGAGTGAAAAGAGGATAAGGATTCCTAAATGGGGAATACAGGGGCTTTCTGAGATTTCTATGGTTAGTGAAGATATAGGCATGGTACTGGAATGGACTGGAACAAGAACAGGTAGCCCAAGAGTCCTGCTTAAGGGGCAGAAAAGCTGAACACAACCCTACTCAGAGCTGTAAACTAAGCCCAAAATCTTTCATCTCCGTCCTTTCCCTGACTACATTTCCCATGCCCTGCTAGGTCAATGTGTAAAATCTGCAGCATATATATCAAGCAGCCGAGCTCTGTCAGATGCAGTACTGTTGATGAGCAATGAGTTATTTGCATCGAACAGCACAAGGGAATACTGGTAAGAGGATGTCAGCTCTGACCTGTTAAATATGGACAAAATCTGACATTGTTCTGCTCTGTCCTAAGTTACCTTCAGGACCCAAGAGCTCTGGTGGTGCCACAGACCCTGTAAGGTAGTTACTGATATCCTGACATCGTCCTTTCCGGAAGAAGGGCCTCAACATCCTAGTATGCTCACCAGAGCAAGGACAAAGCAGGAGGGCCAGGAGCTGCTCAGTTTCAACAGGGAGATCCATGAAGAAACTGAAATCCATATCTAGGCAATAGGAGGATGAGAGTGCAATTTCCATGTGTTCATGGCTGGAAATAACAACCCCAGTTTAACTGATTTGTGCTTATATGATTTGGCTTCATATGATCTTTGTGTCAGAGGCAGGAATGAAATCAGTTCTCCTGAGTGGCATTCATCTACCTCAGACACCAGACAACCCACTTTCTCCCTGCTGCGCCCCACCTCATTCATTTCACATCTTCCAACTTCTGCAACAAAGGAGTCAGGAGATTTTACAGACAACAGATGCCTTCATAGAACAATTCTGATTCATGCCCCTGGCACAGTGTGAAAAATCATATGTTTCTATTTAATTCAAGACTGTAAACTAAGAAAGTGAATGAATGTCCACAGGCAAGATTAATTCTGGCATTTTGGTAATTTGTAAGTCTTTGCATTTGCAACCTTAGAAATGTTTTTTAAAAGTTATGAGATATTTGAGGAGGATGGGGGGTTGTTTTATTTTGTATTCTGGTACCACCTAGCTTGGACTGTAATCCCATAGCAACAAGAGCACAGAAATTCACTTAGATTTTTCTTTTCTAATTCACCACAGTAAAAAATATGAAATTATGTTTTTACTGTAGTCCCATACAAAAAAAAATGATAGTCATATCAAAACAAAAAGATACTCAAAAGACATAAATTAGTTTGTATTTCTATATGTATTTGATCCCCTTGTACTGTTTATGTACATACTATATATTTTTCTGATGTGTGTTTTACAGGAGTCCTAACCCTTGTGGACTCTTGAGATCTGAAATCTGGGCTGGCAGCAAATGTGATGCACAACCCCTGGAACACTTCTGGAACTACAAATGTTCAAAATAAGACAGATTTGTTATGCAAATCATATGAGGTCCGACACATACACAAAAAATTTAAACATCAATGCTATAGCTCAGGAATCAAGAGTGGGAGGCGAGAGACAAAGAGATGGTTATAGAATGTGTTCTAACCTGTCACAGTGAGACAAGGCACAACTCGATTGCTTCGCTCACTACAAGTGGATACATTTTCAAATTTAAATATTTTCTTAAACTCCACCAGAAAATGTCAGTGTGCAAGAGTGAACAGCAAGTTAACATCAAGTTTCTTGTGAACCTAAAGAAATTTGTGATGGAAACTTTTTCAGCTATTGACTGAGGCTTATAGTGAAGAGACCTCAAAGATCAAGTTGGTTCTCAAAGGAACCCTTTTCTTGTCAGTAGAGGATGTGAAAGCAAAAATTAAGGAAGTCCTCAACAGCCTCTCAGCAGGAGCTTCAAACTCATGGCCTGTGAGCTGAATCCAGCCCTCCACCTTGTTTGTACCCGGTGGCAGCGCCGAGCTCCTTGTCCCTGTGCTCCTGCTGGTGCTGGGCACGTGTGCAGTGTGTGACGTGTGGCACGCTGCAGGAGCAGGAGACTGGCAGGAACTGTGAGTTTGACACCCTTGGTCTACTGATTTGCTTTGATCTTTGACAGTATTGTATTCAGCTGTGTGTCAACTCAGAAGGAAACAATTTTGAAGGTGATTGTAGAGTAACAAGCAGTCTCGGGTTTTTTTGTGTTGGACACACACACACACTGTTTAAAATGCCCCAAATGAGTCACATGTTTTCCTTACCCATTCCACTGGGCTGTAAACATTTGCCAAATAAATTTCTCTGCAGAGCACATCACACCAAAACTGTCAGCCATGCAAGTATTCATAGGACTGGCACATTCAGCCCAGATGAGTGTTCATTTTCATACAACTCTAATCCTCTTTTGTTCTCATGGGGATCTTGCATTCTCATTATCTTCTCTCCCACACTCATGATACACTCCAGAGAGAGGCAGAGGGTCTGGACAGCAATAGAAAGTAAACTCAGCAGACATTTCCTTCCCGACTACAGATACACTCACTAGATTTGATGAGCTACAAAGATATTTCAAGTATCAGTCAAAAGTTTATGATTTCTAAACAAATCTTTAAAATGTCTTTAACTTAGAGACTATCTCTGCATTTTACCCTTGATTCTTTAAGTATCTGGCTATAGAAAATTATCCATAAAATAGATATGAAGAACATTGAAATATTGCGCCTTACGTGATATGACTAGGCTTCTTGAAGCTTCTTGAATTGCTAGGTGCTGAAGAACTGGAGACAGGGGATGGACTATACTGACAAGATAAGCCTGAACTTTAGCTAGTGGCTCCCACCCTGCACCTGACCTACAAAGACAGGCTGATTTGGATCCAAAGTCCCATCAGCCAGTTCATAAAGGGAACCAAGGGCATAGCACAACAAGCGAGCCTTCTCAGATTGTATGATTTTGTCCACTTTTTGATTATGAAGGGGACAGAGGAGGTATTCCTACCATTATTCATCCTAAATTAAATTGCCAGTTTTATGTGTTCCTAGTAGTAAACAGGGGCATTTATTTAGAAGATGGATTCATTCAAAGCAGAAAGCTGACTTACATAAGATGAGATCTCTATCCCCCTTCATAGCAACACTTGAGACCCAGCCTCCTGATGTAACATTATGACTAGTAGTCTCAGAGCTTGGAGAAAGCTTGTGAACTCTCCTGCCTGAATTTCCCTGCATGGAGAACCTGCCAGCTCTCCCCAAAGAAGTCATCACTACGGCATGTGCAGATTGGGCTCAGGTGTCAGCTCACACCCTGATTCTATCTGACAACACTAAAGGTGGCTTATGAGCATCCAACTAAGACCTCACTTACGAATCACCTGCTGGAAAGATTTTCTTACTACTGAGAAGAAAAAGATTTCCCAAGTAAATCACAGTTTGTTGTGTGACTATCCCCCACTCCTTCCACTCACTCTTATTTACAACTCAGGCGTGATTTTAGCACAGAAAACAAGCCAGAGAAGTTCAGACCCAGATATCCTCACGACTGCTAAACAAAAGTATGAACTGTAACATCTCCTTAAGTAACAATTGAAGCAAATTTTTTTGGTCTCTCATGCAGTGTTTCATTAACTTCAGCAAACTGCCATACTTGTTCTTAGTTGTTTAGTTCTACTGGAATTATACATACTTTGCCATAAATATTATGCATTTTAAAAACGGCCATCTTCTCAGATATATTCTCCTCATTACAAAAACTGAAATAACAAGGAAACATCATGTCAAGAGCAGAAAGGGATTAGGATACAATTTCTATCAAATCTTCAGCATGTCTTTCACCGACTCCTATATTTTCATTGTGTAAGCACATTGTGTATAGTACACAAAGTGCAAATGTCATCAATCTACTGTTTACAGTCTTTCTAACCTGAATGGCTAATAAGTTTAACACATCCATTTTCAGTACAAATTCAGCCTGTCAGAATGATTCACACTTCTATAAAAAAAGAAGTTCTAAACATATTTATGGAGAAATCTACCTGTCAAAGTCAGTTAGATTTGGAGTAAGAGGAATCCTATGTTTCTTTGTAACCTTTCAGAGAACATGGTATTCAGCAGATGCAGATCTGTGCAAGGTAAATGAGTTTTGAAGTTGTTTGTGTATGTATATGTGTGTGAAATAGAGCAATTCCAGACTCTGGAGAGCAATTCTGGAGTAGTTGAAGACATACTTATTTGTCCTTCATTACTAGCCTTTCTGTAGATTAAGATAGTGAGGTCTAAGGAAGGGCTTGCCTGTCCAATTTTTTTTCACGCAATTATGTAAGTTGATATACTGAAAGACATTACTCTCTGTACAAATGTTGCCTTGCTGGTGTCCCCAGTTTTAACACCACTGCTTGTTACCATTCAAGATCATCTTTCATTACTAGTTCTGAAATGTCTTATATAAATATCAGTACTCAGAATGATCTTTTCCTGAAATAAGATCTAACCAAGCAAGATCCTGTAAGCTAAACATGGCTGAAAGCCAAATAATCCTACTTTATATTTTTATACAACTAAAAGGGGGAAAAATTAAAACAATGCAAAAGATCATCATCAATTTTGGTCAGCTAGCTAAGAACATAATTTTCTATTCAGACATCATTTTTTCAGTGGAAATATCCTGAGTAGCTCTTAGCCAGTACCCTCCTCTTCTTGTTGGTGGAAAGAGACCTTAGAAAGATAAGTTAGTTGCTTCTCCTGCCATTAGCATGCCCTATACCCCACAAAGAGGCATAGGGACACATTCCATGTCTCTTTGGAATCACTGTGCTGCTTTCAGTCCCTCATTCCCTCTTCAGACCTGGTGGTCCACACACAGGATGAATCATTGTCTAAAAGGCATGCCAGCACAGGCCCTTTTGCAAGACCAAATTTCACTGCTTGAAATCCTGTCAGAAAGCAAGAACATCATTTGCACCATAAGTGTGGGAGATCTGTAAAAACCTCAGGCCAAAAAGAAAAAGCAGGAAAAGGAAGTACGAGTCTTGAGCATGTGGTGAAAGCATTCAGCTGGGAGGAGGTTGCTGGTATGGAAATGATTACTTATTACTGGAGAGGTAAGGGAAAAGGACCCATTACCCTTGCTGATATATAATAGGCAATGCTGCTTCATTCCAGAGGGGTGACAAGGAGGATCCTAAACTACGTCCCCTAGATTCCACTCCTGAACTACAAACCACATCCCTGAACTGAAGTGATCTAAAAAAATTCTGAGAAGCACAGGAAGTCTGAGGGATCTGGGAAGATGTCTGGTCTAGTTTCTAAAGACATGCTACCCTACATCCATACACATAAGCTTCTTCAATCTACCACCTTTAGGAAGCCGAGGCTTGATCCTTAGGCAAGTTGGATCACACAGTACTGTTGGAGCCTTCTCCTGGATGCCTAGAAAACTCAACCAGTGAAGGCATAGTTCATGATGAGTTGGGGCTTTTGGTTTGCGTTCTTGGTCTTTAAACACCAACAAGCCATGCTCAGTCCTTCCTTAGCAGCTTGTGACCATTTGTAGATTTCAGTTCTTGTTTAACTATTAATGTAAAATCTCCTATCATGCAGCTGGAGCTGCAGAGGAATGTTACTTTTTGACTTTTTCTTCTTCTCAGCATCCCTTTCAAAGAACAGAAAATTTTCAACAAGAAGTTTTTTCAGTTTAGTATCATGAGAAGGACACCTTTTAATCCAATAGAGGATTGAAGTAAGATACATGTTAATGATGAGGCCAATTAACTAAGTTGCTAAGGATCAAAGAAAGTTTTAACATGCCACTCTTCATTTTACCTGTGGGCAGGTAATGCCGAATTCACCCACTACTGGACTTCTTGCATTTTTAATGTGAGCTCACTATTTCCATTCAAAAGATGTTTAATTAGATGGTGTCCTGAGATAGGTGATCACAACATGCTTTTTGGTTAAAATTGGAACCCACTTTCAAGTCCACTTTTCTTTAAACTCTAATTCTTCTAACTGAGAATGTTAGTAACCAAGTGCTGCATCAACAACAAGTCATGAGAGATTGTCATTACCTAATCAGAAGATTTACCTTTCCAAAAGATTATGTCTGGTTCATTTTTTTTGAGAAGGGAAAGGAAGCTCAGTGTCTGTTTCAGGTCAGGCCAGTCACCATGGCAGCAAATTTTTCTACTATTAAAAAGTATCACTTGGGAAGCGTGGTTAGTATAACAGCATCATGGATCATTTTCATACATTCACTTTAGACTTAAGACTTAAGGAACTATATCCTTTTTTTCTGAAAATGACTGCAGTGTAACACACAATGTACAAATCATAGGTGTAAAACTTTTGCATATCGAACATATAGTTGGTAGTCTTAGCCAAATGTAGGCTTTAAAAATTTTGGCTGGTAGAAACCCAGAATACCTCCTAACCTGACTGACAAGCATAGCTGTCCTAGACCCTTTTTTCTTCATGGATAATAATATAACAGTATTTTTCTGCTGTTTAGATATAATTGTATGCACAGATGCAGAATATTTCTGAGCAGTAGAATATTACCTTGTACTTGAATTATTTTATTTCTTGTCACATTAGATTGGACTATGTTTAAAATAACCTGGTTTTGCTTTTAATAGTAAGGATAAGTATGTAATTTGACTGCACTCAGGGATTTTCTGTCTGTAGTGTTATTCTTTTCACTATTTTCCTCTCTGGAGGTAGGCATGTAGCTTCTAAAAGTACTTGAACAGAGCTGCTTAATGATATTGTGTATTCTTATGTTAAGTCTTTTGGAAGATTTGCTCTGATGACACAAGAAATACTGGATTCAGTGTAGGTACTAGGGATTAAATTTGATGTGCACTAAGCAGGAGGTCAGACAGACCTATAAACTGCAATAAAAGTATTGAAGATTCTTCCTTGTTACATAAAAAAAAGACCAAAATTCATGGTTGGACCAAAGAGAACAATTACCTCAACTTCACCAATTCAATCTAAACATTGGATTTCAGAATAAAGCAACGTACCACATACACATAAGTATGTATTTTAAGCTTTTTTTGTACTGAAGAGTAAAGAAAACTTTTCACTGGCTACCATATTGTAGAGGTAGGGTGAGACAAATTCTGGTTTCACTTTCATCTATGTAAGTCCTGAGCTGCCAAGTGAAACTCCTCAGGATTTAGAACCTGGTAAAATGAACTCGGGATATGGCCCAGTATATTGCATGAGGTAATCTCACCCATATAGCTGGCAGGAGAGTTTCCTTGTGGACCAGGAGAGAACCATTCAGTCTGTGCAGAAATCACCGGGCAAAGCTCTGTGGCCTCTGTTCCGCATGAGGTCAGACTAGAGAATGAGTGATCCCTTTTGGCCTTGCAATTTATGAATCTATTACATGAAAACAAACGTTACAATTAATCAAGCTGCTTTTCCTCTACTCTGACCCACAGGGTTAGTCATGAAGCATCGGTCTGTCAAGACATGATTCTTTATGGGTGTTTTGACTGTTGTTTAGTGCAATACTGCCATGAATTAAAGACACAAGAGGTGTCAATCTTTCGGCTTTATTTTTGCATCAGTTACCTGTAGTAACTGAAATCTTGAAATGCTTACTCAGTTCTGGCTTAACTGAAGTCTCAAATTAAGTAAGGCTTTTGGAAGGTCTGCATAAGTAATTTCAGGAACTGGATACACTAATTGGTTCTGAACTAGTACCATAAAGCTGCAGTGGAGATATCTAAGTGTCTGTCATCTTCAGCCTGCAAATGTAGGATGCTGAATAATGTCACAGTAGTGGACAGAGTTTAACCTCCGAAAAGAAGAAACCCTGTTGCATAATTCTTGTGTAGAGGATTGAATTATTATAATTGTGTAAGTGTAAACAGGTTACATGCCATATATTTTTACCTGGATCCTACACTATATTTGGCACAGCATTAAGCAATTTCCAATGCGTACTGCAAAACCTGAGACTCATCTGTGGGAACAAAAAGCAGACAAAAATAGAGATGCTGTCATCACACAGTAAAAATATGACATCCTAGAAATTCTACCCAATGATTAAACTATCCTAAAAATAGTTCTTCTCAGTCATATTAATCTCTCAGTGTAATAGTTCAACTTGTTTCTGTAAATAAAAAAAAACAAAACAGGAATTGTTAAATCTGAGATGTTGAGTAACTTGACAAGAGTTAAAACCAAAAAAAATGTATGAGCTGCAAGATATACACTATTTGGTTACAAAATGTGATCTTCATTATTGTATAAAGCCTTGAAAAATGGGATTTATGAAGCTGAAGCTCTGCTATATGTCATGTAGGTTGTTTACTGTGCTTGATACAGTGATCTGAGTAAAGATCTTTGCACTGAGGATAGTCTTTTTAAAGCTTATTTTCCAGATAAGATACAAAGTGAAAATATATTCTTCCTCCTTTTATTCCCCTCATATATCTACCAGACTGTATTATTTTGAATCACCATAAAAGCATAAGGATAGGAAATTTTTAGTTATTCTGAGGAACAACAGAATACAACAGTCACAAAATGGTTTAATACAAAAAATATACATGTTATTTCATTTTTAAATGTACATTAATGTTAACATTCTCTGTCCTTCTTCAGACTTGGGCAAGTAACTTACCAAACATACTGGTAGAAAATGACCTGACAATCCACTGGGGTAAGTTTGAAACAGCAGCCTCTCCCGTGATTATCAAAACTAGGAATGAAAAATACAGGCTTTCCTAACAGATAAAATAAAACCTTCTAATATGACTATAATTTAAATTAATGTATCATTATATGAAATATCCAGAGAATTTTAGAATTTGTATTGAAATGACTTCATGTATTGCAGCCTATGATCTGTGACAAAAGGCAGTGCTTTGGTGCCTAATGTGACCCCCTTGCAGTTTTTTTATGCGGCATAGGGTGTCTGAGACATCCACATTTGGCTGGTAGAGATGACCTGCTGTATCTGAAGATACAGCTGGAAGACAGCCAGTAGATGCTGGAGCATCTACAGTGGCACCAGATATCAAAGTTTAGTCGGCTCAATTGAGCCTAAGACATTCAAGTTTACACTGTATTAGCAGATATCTACTCAATACAGTCACCAGAGTCTAGAGGGTGATTCAGATTGTGTAATTGTAGACAGAAAGTGGCACAGCAGCCAAATCACTAACTGAATTCCAGGGTCTGTATTAGCTAGATCTCTGCTGACTCTAACAGGAGTCTAGATATGTAGTTTCCATGTAGATGGGTATAGACATGCAAGTGTAGTCTTAATTTGAAATGGATTCCCAACCACAGAATACAGATGCCCAAAATATTTATCGTTTCAGATACCAAGACCATCACTCATGACATCTAACTGCTTTTGAAGAAAGTCAAAGGTCTACCAAATATCCTGTATTACACCTGTTGTCATTATGGGGATGTTTCAGACACATTTTGGCATAATAGGTGGCACTAAGATCATAAATTTAGCCAAACTAAGCCCGCACTGCCTTGCCTTTGTTCCATAACACCTTCAGCAACTGCCTGTGTATTCCAGATTTCAAAGACAATGGTGCCTAGTAAGGGCTAAGCATGCTTAAGGAGATACTATATGCAGAATTGGGCAATTAATTAACCAACTCCTCATTCAGTCTGGGTTTTAGGAAAAATTCAACTCACTAGAGCCTTTAGCCAATGGCAATCACTATCTTTCCTGCCTCATTATCCATCACCACACTCGTTCACTGACATTTTAAGTCTTTTCTGTCTGTGACTGCATTGACAAAATAGAGTATTAGGGCCAACCAGTCTCAGACTGCTCAGGAGAGGGTCAAATTGGTAACTGGGAAAGGGTGTTCCAGAATTGTCAAGGGCAATCAGAATTAATACTTGAGGGGAAATAAAACCAAGCAGATGAAACCCAAGAAACTGGGAGTTCCCTGAGGGGTGCCGAAAACACTTTAGAATAATGGCTCAATTATTTAATTCTAGATTTCAGTGAAAATCCTATAAAAGTACTTAAAACACCCCCATTACACTAAATGAGCTCATCTTGATTAATGTTATTAAAACAATTACCAAAGGGTTTAGTAATGATTAAGTCTTTTGTCAGGTGATAAATTCTTAACATTCTAGCTACATTAGGATAAAGAATAAAAATAAAAGTTTATTTTATGTTTAATTTTTCTGATTTATTATCTTCTTTCTTCACCCCTCCACTGGACCCAGCAAAATGTGCGCATTTCCACCCTAAAATTTGTAAGTGTTGTACAGGATAATTATGCAATAATGCTCCCACTGTTTCAGTTGGGTACTTAGGTGCTTCAATCCGTTCTTCTCACTAAATCTGGGCACTATCCAAGGCACAAATTAGAATATTAATCTCTCTAATTACTCTTAACAGTTAACAGCATTGGTTGGGCTCAGTCAGATAGTTTGACCCACTGTCTGCCGGCATCTTCATACTGATCTACATTACACACCTTCATCAAATGCCTATATTTATGTGGATGAATCCAAGTCTTCAAACTCTGCATAGGCATGCAATTAGATTAACAACGAGGGCCAGTTGAAGCCATTAGAGAGACCCTAGTTGGTTTCAATTTGCCTAGACTTATGGTACTGGTAATTGAGAATTGTGTTTGATAATTTTGACATCCATCCCACAGTATCTCGGCCTTTCCCACTCAGGGACCTCAGAAAAACAAAATAGAAACAAAATATGAATTTTGTCTGTGGCACACACAAGACGGATCCAGGACACTTGAGTGTTGCACCACCCAGGAGCAAACCAATTCATGTGTGGAGAAAGTTTGTCTTCACCCACTTCCACCTCCACCAGGACAGCAGGGACACAGCCATGGGTCAGCTATGGGTCATGGCAGAGAAAGCCATTATGTCTTTCTGAGATAGATCTGCTAACACAGTGGATCATGACAGCCAGGGAAACTCTAGCTGCACTGTCTATGGGACCTAAGGTACTACTTTCAAACAACTCTAAGTGCTCAGTACCTTAATGCTTAGGTGCCGTTTGCAGAAGACAAAATATGGAAGAAGTTTTATTGGCATGGGTCAAACCTCAGAGTGCACAGCAGATCACCTTCTTTTCTAAATCTTTTTCCTCATATATGTGTACGCATATACTAAATCCATTCTTTCCCTCCATCCCAATGACAAGTGTGTGTTGGTATCACTCTGCAGGTGCTGGCTAGGAGTTTTGCTGTTCCTCAGTTTAAAATGGTGAGCAGTGCATGTCAGAATACCTTGAGAAGACTCTTAGAGCCCTTATTTACTTTTCTCAAGTTTCTTTGACACATCAGCAAGAAATTTCCTTCAGTCAGGGCTGAGAGCAAACTGTGACTCATGAGTACTCAAGCTGTGTTGCACAGAGAATGGTAGGATGCTCCTTTTCCTTATCTTCTCTATTACAGACTCCTCCAGCTGCATCAGGCACACTGAGATTTGCTCTTGGACAGACATAAAAAAGGAGAGTTGGGAGGCTTTCTTCCTGTACAATCAGATGAGCTCTAGTCCTTATCATTGAGTAATTATACAAAAATCTCTGTGAAAGCCCTTGGAGATAGGTGCAGACAGCATCATTGCCCTTCTTATGGTCTTCGTATATGTGCCATCTCCTCTGAGAGGTACTGGAAGTATAGTTCCTATGTGGCAAGGAGGTCTGAGAATTTCCTGACCTCAGGCAGGCATAATAGAGTGACTTATAAGCAATCAGTGAAAAGCAGACACAGTGGACTTACAGCCACCAAGAGCAAACTCAGCATATTGCATGAGCATGTACAGCCTCTGATGAAGCCATTATGGCCACAGCTGGGCTGTTCTAGCTGGTTATAGCACATCTGCTCTACTCTCTGTCACATCTCTGCAACACACTGCAGACTTAGCTTCACACCACACAGTGCCTCCAAGCCTTCATCCAAAACCCTGTAGACATCAGTATTGCTTGTGTTTTCACAAGTGCCACACAGGGCACCCACGACAGGTGGATACAGCAGTACACAGGATAAGGGTCCTGCTAGTAACTCCTTTTAGTGACACCGAGAAATGCTGAAGTAGAAAGAAAAACGTTGCTTGAATGCTGTTAGGTTTCTTGACACATCTGGTTCTATATGTTGTTCTCAAACTGTTAGTGATGGTGACAAAGAGCTCACTTGATCTGAAGTGACCTTTGCTCAAAGAAGGGAATTGGTGTTATTTGTGTGCTTCTATATGGAACAGATCTTGCTCTGTATGAAGGAAAGCAACAAAGAAACCTCAGCCTGTAAATGCAAACCTGGGAAATAATAACACCAAGGGACTTCATGAAATCAAAGCAAAACCAGACGAGTTTTAATTACTTTCCCTGACTTAACTTTTAGAAAATTACCCATAATTTGCGCAAAACCTCTGGTTTTCCACTTCCTGACATTTCTTCAACAACTTGAAAGAACTGAAAAATTCTCTGGAAAAGAATAAAGCATGAAATGTCCTCAAATTTCACAGATTTTTTCCTTTCATTCCATATTTTGCAACCTGTAGCTATTACTGGATAACAGTTTGCAATTTGCTTGTCTTCACCAAAGCTTTTTCAAAATGTCCTTGCTTGTTGCTGCTGAAAAAAAAAAAAAAAAGGTTGAAGTTTCAGTAGTTTCTCCCTGTGTGCCAATGTACAGGCAGCAGCATGAGCTTCCTCGCAGCTTTCTGGAAAATATCTCCTACTCTAGTTCACACACTTTGACTCCTAAGGACTCATTTGGCCTCAGAATTTATTTCTTTGGCTTTATTTTACTGAAACCCAGACGCTATTCTCTTTCTTACTCAGAATTTACTTTCCAGCTTCCCTTCTCACCAGTTTACCATACAGTTTCTCCAGACCAAGGAAGTTTCTTTCCTATCAGAAATGAAGATTCCCAATCCTATAAGTGAACGCTGTATAGCCCACTGGATTCTGTCCAGGCACATCCATATTAGCAAGTTAAGCAGAGCCAGGACACAAGGATGGATTCCCCATCGCCTTCAACCGCCAAATGGTTATAACAGCGCCCGGACCATTTCTGACCTGGGCCAGCCAGCATCTTACAAACAGTTCCTGGGCACAGCTAAGGAGGTCACACAGTGCAGGGACTGTACTAGACCAGGGACTATTCACTAGCCAAGTTAGACGCAGCCACTCTGTTTTGAAGGCAAAGAGACTTCAATAGTATGGACATTGCCAGATGGCTTCAGGGACAGCGAAGGAGACCTCAACAGATGTACCTTCAGGGTCCCAGCAGTCCTTTCTCAGAAATTCTGCCTTGCTGCACTTGTGTGGACAAAAGAAGGCACAGATGAAATTGTTAACCTGTCCCGACCATTGAATGCATCTCTACCCCTCAGAAAGACTTGTGTCCCCATGACCTTGTGAAATTGCCTGTGATCTTGCCTGTGAACACTGTTTGCAAACACCGTGATTCTTCTCACGATTTCACTCTGAAATGGGTTTTCCTGAACACTCCTCCCCATCCACGCTCTCCTCATGCCAACAAAATGCCTTAGTGTGACTGGCTGGGTTGTGCTCAATGATTACTGCAACTCAGGTACTGGTAAATTCCCTTTTAGAAATAACACTGAATTTGGCTGTAGGTGTTTTTTCCCCAATTAAAATAGTAGGCCTGAGCTTTTTCTGTGGGGGGAAGAGAGTGTGAAAAAATAGAAGAACCTCATTCAATTGCACAAGCTTCATAAGCAATTAGAAACTCAGAGGGGAAAGAAATCATGAACCAAATCATAGGAAATGGCAACAGAGCTGCAAAGATGACATCATAGTTTATTGGAATTATTTAAACATCTTAGACATATGTGCAAAGCTCAGTGGAGTAATCCAGTGCTACATGCCAGTGAAAATCAGCTTTTCATTCAGAATCAAGTCAGATATCCTTCTGCCTTCACATTGGTGCGCTTTACTCATCTTTTTATGCATGGCATCTAAATAAAGCCTCTGACACAATTAGCTGTTCTGAAACAACCTTGGATATCACATGATGATGCATATGCTTTAGCTGATGTGCATCCGGAGAGAAAGCTAACCAGAACCACAGGATATTTCAGACCTTGAGGGGAGAGAAGTGAGCAACTCTGCTGTGGAAAGTAGCTGGAAGTTATCCAGCTTCCCCAGGCCAGTCAGTCATGAATATCCTGCTTTGGCCACAGAGGGGCTGTGGAGGAAGCAAGCTCACAACAATTGGGAAAAGTTTGTAACCACAGGAGTCAAATGAAGCCAAGAGGCCGCCAAGTGATGCAATTCATGGAAAAAAAAAGAAAGAAAGAAAGAAAAAAAAAACCCTCCTCAGCTCCTACACAGGAGCATTCATCATTGACTGTGACCTTCCAGGAATGTGCTGACAGACACAAAGCGTTTTGTGTGACATTGTGCCAGTGAACTGGAATGACTGCTGCTCGCAGCATTGTTTCCTAACAGCAGGGCACCACCTTCTGGAGGCTGCAAAGACTGTCCTGGACACTCGAGCAGCGTGGAGTGCAGGGGGAAGAACGAAGCACCATCCCTTTGAAAGCAATTTAGGCTATTAAAAAAAAAAAAAAATAAAAAAACCGACAGTGTTCAGACCTCATTTTAAAACCAGCTACTGCCTCAATTAAGCACTGGCGCCAGAGTGCCCAGGAGGGGTGTTCATGCTGTGCTGGGACAAGATGGAGCTGGGAGAGACCTCTCGAAAGTGTACTGTCTGGAGGTTCACTGGCAGATACCGTTGTGATGCTCATTGGCACAGCATAGCCACCACTGGATACACATGGAAGGAAGAAAGTGCATTACAAAGAGAGCCAAGTGCATTTCCTACATTCATCGGGCTTCGCTATATTTTCATCTGGTTATGTGTTGGCCCAAAGGAGGATCAATTCAATCCACCACCTCCAGGTTTGCAGCCTTTGCTTCTGCAATAGTATTATAGTTGTAGTACTGGCAGCAGTAAACTGGTATCTGCTTAAGTAAACAGAACATGGTATTCCTTACTCCTTCCCAGAAAATTTTAAAGTAAAATACACTTTAATCTTAGGTGCATTTTATGAAAGATAAAGAAAATGAGGTTTACATACTGGATGGTGACATTTACACTGCAATTTATAAGATAAATTAGAGGCATTAGGACATCATTTCCTATTGACCTGTTCATTAGACTCCTTAGAGCGTTTGGCTATGCCGCACAATTTCTCCTCCAGAGGTGTACACAGCTCTGTTCCCACTGCTGCAGCATCACGCGAGAAACAGCCAGTCCCCACAAGCCTAGACATGTGTCCTGCTCCCTGCTCGTGGTCAACTGTCAGGGAAGGGGGAAACCCAGAACTGTGGCATCCCACACGGCTGTGAGATGAAGGCAGCGAGAGGAGGAGGAGCATACAGCCAGGTCACCAGCTTGGCAAGCAGCCACTTCACTAGATTTTCACATGGGTGGAAAAGACTGCTGAAGGCACAGCGAAGGGACAGGTAGGGCAACTGAAATTTCCCTGAATTTTCATTGTAGGAAAACCCTTAGGATGGCCCCGACATGGCCCCATGCCATAAAGACACAGGCAACATTGTACACTGCACTGAGAGGTGAAGTCGTTTGCGTAAAATCAGTAGCCAAGTAAACACAAAGGCATCTTCTGTGAGTCTCAGTCTATACCAAGAAGTTCAGCTCCCAGACCTGTGTCTGCTGGGAACATGAAAACTCAGAAATGCTACCAAAATCACTCTGCCAGAAAAAGTGGTACAGGAGGGGCCACAGCTGGGGTGGCAGGCATTTTCCCTTCAGCTGTGCCTCTGCTGGACTTTGTTGCCCTGGGTGTTGCCAGTGGGGCTGTAGCAGCAAGGCATTTCCAGACACTGCATTTCCAAGGTAGGTTCTGCTTTCATATGAGCAAAAGACATGGTCTTGGAGGTTTAGAGGTCATGTCAAGCCATGATTAGTGCCGGTCACAGTCTCATTCTACAGAAACACCTCCAGGGCCCTATTCATTTCTTTATAAGAGGGGTAAACTTTACTCCCTTGTGATAAACCAGACAACAGATTGCTGGTTTGGTTATGTCTCTAATGTTGTCTCCCAGGCCCTCTTTGTAGAGTCAATGGCCCACCTTGTTCTAACCAATTCAGACACTCAGTACAATGTACATTTGTCTGAGAAAAAGTAGAGTAGATTTTATTCTACTATATGCAATGCTGTTGTCTGAATTAAAAAAAAAAATTAATTAGATCTATTTTATATCTGCAAAACTCGTAAGTCCCAAGCCCTTTGAGGACTCACATATATCTTGCAATTCTGCTCTCATTAAAACAGGAGTCACATATTTTAGCTGAAGGACAATGCCAGAAGTGTCTAGGTGTCTGGGTATGTGTAGGAGAACAAGCGGCTCACAACCAGCCAAAGGTTGGCTCACCAACCATCTTCCGTTACCTGTCCTGTACCTTCCAGTACATCACATAGTGTGAAAGGAGAGGGAAAGAAGGGGTAATGTAGCAACATGTGGTGCTAGGCTGCCCTCAGCAGCGTGGTGTCTTGCCTTACTGAGGACTTCTGCTGCGAGGCTGGCAATTCAGAGGATGCAGGACAGCAGAACAGATGCTGTCATGTTGCCACTACAGATGATGCAGCCCTCACTGCACGAAGGGTCTGGCTGCTTTCGGCCAGATCTTGTTTCAGGGACGACCCAGAACTCAACAGCCTCCCTGTCAGGAAGAGAGAAGTGGAGCCTGTCCAACAGGAGGAACAGATGTAAGTAGCAAGGATCCTAGCAAGAGCTGGGGTTGCACACTGGGGGATTCCCATGTGTCTTGCGGGATTTCAGTGTGGGAGACTGGAATAGGCTCCTCTGAACAAGAAGAGATAAAATGACCAGTTACAATAAAAGGGCACAAGATGCTGCCTCCTCCACTGTATCCGCCACAGAGACAGTAGATCACCTGGCCAAAGCCAGCGAAGAGGACATAGTACAGGAATGAGTACAGGATTACAGTCCAGGCTCAGACAGATAGGACATGGGGAAACAGTTGGAGGCAATAATAGATAGTACAACCTTTTAATAAAAAGTGTAGAAAATACCAAGATAAAGTTACGCTTCTGTCCTTGCCTGAGGCTAAATTTTCAAGGCCATTCAGGTGATGAAATAATCAGTCAGGCAGAGATAAAGAATTCAGAGCACCTCTCTGTAGCACTGCTGCTGTAAACTGGATGCTCAGTGGTGTTCAGTGTGCTTCAGACATGCATTTGGTTTTCTCACTTCAAAACCAAACACACTATTTCATTTCTCACAGTCCAGCTGCAACCCTTCGTCTCCCACCACTGCCATTCGCTGCAGTCACAAGGCTTTTCCCATGCCCCTTGTTAGTTTGCTTCTTGGCATCCACTTCTGGGAACAGCCGTCCATGTGCTCTATGTATCTGGGAGCATGCGATCCTGGGCAAGTGCCTTATACCCTGTGTGCCGTGGATCAGACTTGCTGGGAACTGTTCCCAGGGTCTTCCTCAGTAATTGCCCAGTCGCCTTTTACAGTGTGTATTGGAAATGGGGAGACAATCAAAGCAAACCTGTAGGGAAGCATAAAACGATCAGTTCTAATCTGAAACGTGGGTAACAGCCTAGCTACAGAGTAAAATCTTCCAGTTACAATTCATTTAAGAGTCTAACTTCCTCCTATTCTGCGTCTGATGCAATAGCTGATTTTTATGAGATAATCCGCCAGAGTTCTCCAGTCATCTACGGAAGGCTTCTCCTCCAGTGAGCCTTATCGCGGTATCTGCAAAGGTAATGTTAGTGAAAGGCAATATCTGTCCACCACATAACTGTGATTGATGACAGCACAGCACCAGAAAGTCTGTGAAGTTAAAGAGTACTGCCAGCTTTCACGGGACTTTCATTCCCGGGTATCCTAAACCCTTTGTGCTTTCTACATCCTATGAATCATTCCTTCCTATGTAAAGACAACAGGGTTGCATCTACTTTTCCAAAACAAAGACCGAATTTCCACAACCACTTCATTGATGCTGAGGATATACAAACCTGACATAAACCTCCTTAAAAACAAGATTATGGATATTATGATTTATCAGAAAAGCAGGGCTACCATCCTGTGGTAAGGAAATGAACACAATGTTTTCTTTATCATAAAACCAAAGCATATTTCATTCAATAATTACCAGATTCATTTTTTCTAAATGCACATGTGTTGGGAGATGGAATATTGGGTAAGGGGAGGTTTTAAGGAGGAAATTGCATCTTAAAGTTTTTAATATAGTTCCATAACTTCCAAGCTTGTTAAGAGTTACTGATGAATTAGAGAATCTTAGTCCTGAAAGCTGAATTTAAACCATAAAAGGACTTAAATTTCAGACCACGGGTGCTCAGCCATACTGAAATTCAGGCATTATTACAATGTTTCCAGTTAGACACCCAAAGTCATTAGTCACTTCTCAAAATCTTGGCATGGAGTAAAAGAGAAAATCTCCAACTGGGCTAACATCCTTCATGTACAGTCTCATAAAACAAAAACTAGAGAAAAAAAAGTCCTAAAACCCATGAGTGAGTCAGTCTCATTCATTGTGACTGCAGTAAGCTGTAAATTATTTTTATTTAGTAATAGCTAATACCTGGCTTTTATACAATTTTTTCTTTTATTATCAGAAGGCTATAAATGTATTATAATCTTTAAATGCAGCATCATGGAGCCATTAGTACAAGAGTTTTGTCAGTGTAGACAGACCATCATAGCAAAAGAATCCAGCTAAACAAAATACACACCAAAGTATTTGCTCTTCAGAAAACAATGGGAAATTTTAAGTAGGCAAAAATTCTGATGTTTTTCTCACATATTATTCTTGAGAATGTATTTCTCAGTCAGATCAAAGGCAGTTGTGGTGCTATTTCTTTCTCTGTTTCTTTTGGTTTCTCCTACCAAGCCAAAGGGAAGGAGGTTGCACAGCAGATCCCAGCATTAGGTTTTCTATCCCAGCCCTCAGTGCAAAAAGACTGGAGGGTGCACGGTATCTCCTTGGACTGCTTGTAGAGTGGTTGTGTAGGCATTTACCCAAGACTGTATGTGAAACGATCCCCCGTTCCATAAGCCACAGGAGTTCACTTAACTTTCAATGAGCCAAAAATCATCCTCCACATCTCTCTCAACCTGGACTATTTAAATACACCAGGGTACTTGTTGGGGTACCAATAGTTTGACTGCAGAAGCAAAGTCATTCAGGATATAATAACACCATATTACAGCTGGCCAGGCCTGTTTTGCCGTGGACATGCCCACTGCCAGCAGAGCTATGACATGCCTGCCTCAACACCTGCCCCTGCCTCAATCAAGCAGAGGAGTCATTTGGGAGATGGGTCTGTCTTTTTCTAATCTGAAAGTTCCGACTTTGCACAGCCAGCAAGGACTGGCAGTGGGCTCTGAAACAGAAAATCTGCGGCAATTGCCCGAGCAAGGGTCGACTTTTGTCCAGCACAGCAAGGTCTCTGCCAGACTCATTGCCCTGCAGCTGAGATAAGACCCAAACAGACCCGAAGCTGCACCGAACTCCGCTTCTCTCATGACAACATCCTCACTGTCTGGGGTCAAGTGTCGATTGCTCTTTTCAGGGTTGAAAGCATGTGCAAAGCCAAGCTCAAGCTGCAAATGGAGTCAGTCATCTGGCTCCTACGTGAGTGCCTTATAAAGATCACTTTATAAGTACTCCGTAAAAATTTTTTTAGGTGATGCTAGACAACATTTCTGCACAAACCCATTGCGTCATTACTTCTGGCTTAAACAGGTTGCTGCACCGGGCAGGCTGAGGGTTAACTTAGGTGTGGTAGCTCCAGTGGTTTTCAAGAGGTTAATAAATAAACTCTTTGTGAAATCTTTCCAGATAGCCTTGGTGTCAGGAGCAGGTATCATTCTGCTTCTGCCACAACCATACAGCCCAACCTCCTGACAACAGACAAGCAGATGAGAACACAGGAAGGATCAAGCCCAACACAACATCATTTCACAGTCCATCTGGAACAGAAACAGCTCCTGACACTGCACACAAAACAGGAGATTTTTAAGGATCATAAGAATAAAATAATCTAGGAAGAGATCACAATCAGAAATGCAAGCACAAGTCTCCAGGAAAGAAAGAGGGAAAAGTGGATGCAAAACAAGAGAGAAATATATCATAGGCAATAATCCATCCAAAACACCAAAACAAATGTCCTGGATAGATGCAATAAACATAATTTTCTGGATATATTCTTTCTAGCCCAGTCTTAGAATTCTGTGGCTGTATGTTAGGTTTATATATTTATTTAACAGTCAAACCCACTCTCTATCTCTTTTTTACCTAGTTTTAAAATCTGGAATCTCATTTGCTTTGCAAATAAGACTTTCTTTTTATGTAAAATTATTCCAGATTAAAAAAAATAGCCTACACCTGACAAATTGTCACATGAAAACTTTAAAAAGCTTTTTTGAAAGTTAAGGACTACAATATACTTATATAGCACATCATTAAAATAAATACTACTTTTTCATGCCTAAGCACAAAATATTCACATAGGGCAAAATATTTTGCAAATAAAAGGAACACAAAAAGTATTATCCTACTCTGGAAAGCAGGCAATGGTTTTATTTGATTTATGTGATTACATCTCTTGAATTTAATGAGTGTTTGCTCACCACTATGGAAAGCCACACATGTGGTTAGTATGAATACGTATCAGTTAGTTTTACAGGTAAATTGGTGGGTACATTATTTGACCACATATCTGGCATTTCCCATTTTCTTAATTAATTATTTTCCGGAATAGTTATTGCTATTATCTGCAGTATTCCCCACTGATTGCTCTCTCTTGAACTGCAATGTTTAGAAATTCAGATTAGCCAAAACTCTACCTTCGTGTTTGTCACCGGTATATTTTGGAAATTTTATCTCTGGGTCAACATTTGTGTTGCTGCATTTTAATGAATGGTGTGAGCCCTTCCAATCTGCATAATAGCTAAAGTTTTCCTATCCATCTGGAGCTGACACAATATTATCCCCTTTCACCAGAGTACCTGAATAGCAGTGACCTGGACACCATGCTGTTGCCATTGTTCAGTGGATGTCATAAGTGCTCAGAGCTTCTGAAAAACACCCTGCATTTATTAGCAGCTAAAATTTATTAGCAGTATTACTAGCTAAAAATACATAGGCACAGGCTTGCTTATGAGCTGTAGCACTTTCTCCTCCCTACCCTGCCTACACACTGGTACCCTCAGCAATTTCATTTTCCACTGGGCAATAGAAGCTTGGAAGTGCTCTGATACAGCACTGCATCGCTGTCACTTAGCAACCTTTGCTGTGTTGCCCAAATGAAATGTTTTATTGAGGAATTCATGCATGTTTGGCTTTTGTAACCAAATCAAAGGCTTTTCCCTCTGTCACCAGATAATTACAGTATAATAATTAAAGTTTAAAGTAAACCCATGAGGGCTGTTTCTCATTGATAAAAATAGAAACCAGGAAAAACTGATCTAAGGGTCTGCTGCCAGTTACTGAGATTGAGATTGCATTTTCCTAATATTTTACCTCTTGCCTGCTTGTTGTGAAAGGACATTGCTGAGCTGGGGGGCTTTCTGGGAAAAACTACCTTGGAAACTACCTCTTGCCAGACCCTCCATCAGGTCTTAGCTACACTTATAGTTTAGAACAGCAAGAACCAAGAACAAATTTAGTAGGAGATGTGATTGTTTCCTGATTTATTTATATCAGTGTAACTTCTAGGTTGGATGAATTTCAGCATTGTGGCTTATTCCCCTTTTTAATGCAAATAATAATGTATTGTCAAGTATCTGTGAATATTTGAAGCAGCATAATGATCTGAGAGGCTTGTTCAGATTTATTCATACAAATATGGATAATGCAGCAATAACTTTTGCACCCACTAAGCCAGTGTCTATTTAAAAATATGGCCCTGAATAGTTAAAAATGGCTATCAGCTCCTCTGCTGAGTAGATTGTGGGTGATGGTCATCTCTCTGCACCTCATGACACTCTCCAGCAGCAACCAGCCCACCCTTGGATGGCAGAGACAGTTTGAGGTCAGGAGGGAAATTGAGGCAGGGGTGCATGTGGCTAGAGACATCTTGTGCCATGGATCAGGAGGGCCTTGAAAGGACCATGGATGCTGGGTGTACAAACCAGAACACTGGTGCTCAGGTCCATCGGCAAGGGTCAAAATGCAACCAGGTCTGAAAGCCAAGAGCTGGCTAAGCCAGCTCTGTGGCTACAAGTCCTGCTCAGCCCTTCTTGCAAGAGGTGCCCCCCATTCGTGCTCATATCTCCCTCTTGAGCAGCCCCAGGAAGCACCAACCAAATGACAAAGGTGTGTCAGGCTCTTCAACTGATGTTTTTCCCCCACAAGTCAGCATTAAAAAAAGGAAATGAGAAGCAGCCTCGTTCATGGCTGAGATTCGTTCTGGAGGGCTGTTTCTTGACTGCCGCTCTCCTCTTATGTTGCAACACAGGAAATTTGCTTCTGCTAACACCTGGTGTTGTTTCAAACAGCCAGATGGTCCTAACCTCAGTCTCCTGTAATTGATGGCCTACTTGTCTAACCCTGTAACTATCTCTCACTTTAGACACAGATGCTGCATCTCCCTAAATACTGTTCCACATTAAAACATCCTACCTTCCTGTTTCACATATCAATCAATGCAGCGATTTTTACAGAAACCAGCAATGGCCTGTGTAAACTAGGAGACAGTGGGTGTAAGCAAGCAGAGATAAAATTATACAGGTTTAAATTATAAATTGGATGTGCGTTTGAAGGATTCAGATTCACATTGCAAAATTAAGCTGGGACATAACCAGCAAGCAAACATTACAGAGTGACCCCAAGAGCAGATCTGCCGTTTGGACTTAGCCCACAAAAGCCAGGCTGCCCTGTTATACGCTCCTCTCTCTTAAAATGACTAACACTAATTTGATTTATATGCACCAACCTAACACTCTGGCCATTTCCAGGAAATCCAAATAGCCTTATAACTGAAATATCAGTTTTCTGGCTTCTTCTAGTAGGTATCATGATGAGACATCCTAGAGGCCCCCACAATGCTAGAAGCCATTAGCAAAGCAGTGCCACATTGCGAGTTTGAAGGCCAGAAGCCTTGATAAACTAGGTTCTGCTCTGAGTTCCCTACTTCCTCTCAATTTTTGCTCTGAAAAGACTAACAGCTCATACAGTATCTGGGACCTTGACATTGGACTTAGGTAACTGAAGCTGAAGTTAAAGAGGCTACAAAGATTTTCTGTTTCCTGATGTTAAATGGAAACAACATTCTTCCCTCTTTCATGGGCCAGCAAGGACAAACCTTGACTGTCAAGCATTCAGAAGCTGAGACACTCGTAGTGGTTCAAATATCTATCCTGCATAACCCATTTCATATCACAGCATCTCATAGGCATTAATGCCTTGTCCTCAGAGTATGTCTGAGATAGAGTAACTTCCATCACCCCAGTCCTGTGCACAGAGAACTGAGACACAAAGCACATTGAAAGATTCACCTCGGGCAGCACAAGATGTCTGTGTCTAGGCACAGACCAGATCCTGACTTGGACCAGGTTTGTTCTTCCCAATCAGTCCTTCCAGCTTGGGTAGATGGCTTGGATCCTGCAGTTTCTTTACTTGTGGTATGTCACTGCTCATAGTCTCATCTGGATGTGGTTATGTCCACACCTCAAGTTCACTGACAGACACCAGGTATGTCACTTTATAAGGTCTGCCTGCAATTATATGAAGATTACTATAAGAATGAAAAGGTCAGGTATAGGATGGAGACAGACATAGTAAGATTTAGATTGCAGTTTCATGGGAAGTAAACAAAAGCATATCCTGCTCCCTCGATCCCACTAATGCAGAACAAAAGTATCCTGGGAGTATGGCAAGGGGGTGGGGCCAAGAATCAGAAGAGCAAATGAGGAGACAGGGAGAGTGATATTTTTCCTTTAGGCTGTTACAAACCCGTAGATAAGACCAACCACCCACGAATCCACAGCCTTGTTTGGTAAGAATTTACTAGGTCAAAAGAAAATGGAAGTGATTCTGTGCCAACCACGTGTGCAGAGGAGCATTCCAGAGTGAGAAGAAACAAGCCTTGCAAAGAGGTGTAATACTTGTGCAGGCTCTCAGGTTGTGCAGAGAGTCCATGAGAAAGCAACACGGGTGTGAACAGCTGAACAGCTCCTTAAGTCACTATATCTCAATACAATCTGTTACTGACACAAAAAAAAAAATCATCCCCCCTCCCAAAAAAAAAAAAATCCTCATCATACTTTGAGAAATAAAGACATTTCTCAAGTGATTTTCATTCACACAGTACATTGATCAGAAATGGTCAACAGTACAAGGCGTTTCAGTTTTACATGATATCTGGATTCCTAAAAAACACTGAGTTTGACAGTATTTGGTCTTCCTCTTTATTTCCTCTCAATATTTAGTACTTCCCAAGAAAGCTGCTTCAGTTTCTGAGTCTCACAGTTTTTCCTTCCAATTGTTGACTCTACCAGCTTGAACTTGACAGTTAACATAGGTAACTGAAAGGTCACATTTTTAACATATTCTGTTGAAGTTCTGCTTTCCCAATGTGTTTATTTGCTCTCAGATACAGAATCCTGTAAGTCTCCATTTACACTTCATCTCTAAGAAGTTTCTACTAGCAGAGCTTTTAGATTTTTCTGGCCTTTTTGCAGAACCACAGGAGTGATCTCAGCCTCCCTAACGTGCTTCAATACCGCACAGGCTTGCACTAGTCAGAGGTGAAAGCAGTTCAGGACCAGTCTCTCTTGAGACTGGAATCAACTACAGAAGAACTGAAACACCTCCTCAAGCTAATAGGAACACTCCTGCTCATTCCAAACCCTCTGAAAGGAGAAGTCTCAATGTCTCGTTCTCTGGCCACCTGGGACACACATGGGGAAAGGAGCTACAGCCCGGACCCAAGACCCAAACCTAGCTCTTCCCAGGTAGAATCGTAGAATGATTTGGTATCTTTGAAAGGTATCTTTAAAAGTTGTCTAGTCCAATTCCCTCTGCTGTGGGCAGTGATATCTTCAACTTGATCAGGTTGCTCTGAGCCTGTCCAACTTGACCTTGAATGTTTCCAAGGATGGGGCTTCTACCACCTCTCTGGGCAACCCACTGCAGTGCTTCACCTCTCTCATTGGAAAAAAAAAAAAAAAAGCTTTCTTCTTATCTAGTCTAAATCTACTGTCTTTTAGTTTGGAAACATGACCCCTTGTCCTATCATAACAGGCCCTGCTAAAAAAGTTTGTCCCCATCTTTCTTATAAGACCCCATTTAGAACTAGAAGGCCACAATTACATCTACCTGGAGTCTTCTCTTCCCCAGGCTGAACAACCCCAACTCTCTCGGATTTTCCTTATAGGAGAGGTCTTCCACCCCTCTGATCATTTCCGTGTTCCTCCTCTGGACCCACTCCAACAGGTCCATGTCCTTCCTGTGCTGAGGGCTCCAGAGCTGGATGCAGGACTCCAGGTGCAGACTCATCAGAGCACAGTACAGGGGCAGAATCACCTCCCTCAAATTTCTGGCCAGGTTTTTTTTGATGCAGCCCAGGATATGGTTGGCTTTCTGGGATGTGAGCATGCATTGTCAACTCATGTCCAGCTTTTCATCCACCAGTACCCCCATGTCCTCCTCCACAGGGTTGCTTTCTATTCCTTCATTCCCCGGTGGTATTGATACTGAGGGCCTCCCCGACCCAGGTGCAAGACCTTGCACTTGGACTTGTTGAACCTCATGAGGTTCACATGAGACCACTTCTCAAGTTTGTCCAGGTTCCTCTGGATGGCATCTCATCCCTCACGCGTGTTAACCTTACCACTTCATTATCTGCAACCTTCATGAGCATGCCCTCAATTCCACTGTCTACATCACTGAAAACGATATTAAACAATACTGATCCCAGTACAGACTCCTGAGAGACACCAGTTGTCCAGTGACACGTACAGCATGGACACATCAGCAAACAGGCAAGGCGCAAGCCCATGCTCTGGCACACAATCACCCATCTACACTTCTGTCACAGTTCCTGGGATGATCTCAGCCAGGTCAGCCAGTGATCCCCCAAGCAATGCCTGGGCACAGTCTCAGGGTCAGCAGAGGGCAGCGGGCAAACAGGCAGCTGGACACTCGCCAGAGAGTGTGGTTGGCGAGAGAGGCAAATAACATTGCCTGCCCTTTACTGGGCAGCAATTTATCTGTGCAGACAGAATCACTGAGCCTGAAATATAAATAGTTTTATCTAGCAATGGGGAATGGAAACTGTCTTGGTCATTGGTTTTGATGTATTTATGGCTGCTTTTAACGTAACTCTAAGTTTTCAGTGCTATTGGTCCACTCTTGCAAACAGTTCTCTCCTTCTGCCACCATAGTTTTGGCAAAAATCAGAAACAAATACAGCCCCATCTCCTACCTTTTTGCCCTCAGTATCCTAAAGGGCTAAGAGGGATCAGGAACTGGATGGAAATCTGTAGCACTTGTTATTCACACTTCAAATTGCAGCTGTCGCTGTGCATATCTGAGCAGCCATACAGATGCTAATGGAGCAGCTCCTGAGTCAGTAAGACTGGAGAAAAGCCTCTATTGTTTAATTTTGGGATATTGGCTATAAATCAAAGGGTCAACACAAACTGAGGTATCAGTGAAAACATCTCTTTTGCCCATGTTAACAGCAATGTTCTAAGATAAAGCTGTTATTTTAGAATGTGACTGATACTCACTTTGCAGTAGTCCTGAAAAAGAAGGATGTTTATGCAGTCTTGCAATGTGAACTGTTCTACTCCATTTACATTTCTTTGTTCCAAACTGTATTCCTCTTGTTAAGATTCCAGCAGACAAGGAAAGCAGACACAGCGGTTACTTTCCAACGTGAAACTTAAAACCACAATCTCCCGCTCAGAAAACACAGAATGAGTCACAGGAAGGGGCCACTTGCTTGCAAAACTCATTAAAAGCAAAGCAAGGCAAAATGGATTTCCTGTATCAATAAATAGATTGCTGGCAGCAGGCAGAACACCTGACAGTGCTGGAGGCTAAAAACCAGTCCAAGAGTAGCCATCAGAAAAGCCAGATCAATTCTTTAGCTCTGAAACTCTATCACCCCAATACACAGATTTCTTGGCATTAAGTGACTTAATCCCACAAAGTGCTTAAGAATACGCATAAATTTCTGTGCAGGGAGGGGTGAACTTAAGACATGCTGAAATAGGCTGATAAATTCTGTCTGTATTTATGTTTGAAAGCAAGACTTATTCAATGGGTGACGCATGGTGCTACAGAGGTGTACAAACTGCAGGCGAAAGCTTTGTTTCCCAAGTTCATGAAAAAATAAAGCCCTAGTCCTTACCTAAGCTTAAAATTTCTCTATCATTGCAGTTTTGTTTTGCTATTAGCAGCACCCCTTGGACACTTATGTATAGATTTCCTTTTGGTCAATGTTATTCTCTCCTGTTCGGCAACCGAAGCTAAAATGGCTTTCTCACCCCTTCTGTGCATTGCAGACACATGGGATTTCAGGCATGAATGCCTAAGAAGCAGAAGGCAGAGTTCAGCACCTGACCTGGTGGTGCTTATGTAGGTTCACCACAGGGACAGAAACAAGAAACTATTTTTTTGGCCACTTGCTCAGTTTTTGTTGTGTTTCTCTCACTCATCCTAGAAGAAAACACATTTCACCTTTATTTTTCTCTTTCACATCCCAATGGCTGGAAAGGTCTTGATGAGGAGCGCTTCCCCAAAGCATCCAGCAACTGTAGTTCCTCTGCACTACAGCAGAGCCAGTCTCTCATCTCTTATTTACAACTAGACTTTTCCTTTTTTATCTCCAACATGCTACTGAACAAAACGAGGGGCTGAATTTTACTGCAAGCAAAAGAGCTAGGACTAACTGACATTTGTGGCACTCAGAGTACTCCCTTCACCAGTGTGTTTTGCTGGACTTCATGAAAAGAAAAAAAAAACAACCCAAAAGACGACCAACACAAAGAACAACCTCCAGGCTTCATCATTTTAGGTATTCATAGCAGAGCTGAAGGTTACATTACTTATATTTTTAGGCACCAGCTCTTAGCACTGATGGTCTTCTGACTCTTGCAAGGATCTATCCTGAGGTACTTGATGGCATCTGCAAGGCATATTGCATTAAGACTATTTATTTATGAGGAAAAAAATTAAAGGCATATTCTAGGAATGTTCCTTAACTTCCCCATGGTATCAAAAAACCCACAACCTGATGGTCTTTGCTCCCTTAGAGTTTTGTACCCTTGTTGTTAACGGGATATTCCAAGAGCAATGAATACGTCCTTATAAAGTTTTGATTGCTGATGCAAAAGCACCAGTTCTCTGCCTTTTAATTAAAACAGCACCTTCATTTCAAAGCCTGTCTCCAGAGCTCCAGTGTAAATGTTTATACAAGCCAGAGACATACAGAAAACAGAGAAGACTGAAGAAGCAGTGACTGCAGGCTGCCCAAATACGGCTGCTCTTGCATTTTTAACACAGAACTTGAGCTGCCGCAAAGCCTTATCAACCCCAAACATCTTTGTTTTCATACCAACTAACACAAGCCTGGCTGCATCACCACGCTGCAGTTAGTTTGCTCAGCAAACGTGGCAGAGGGAGCAAAAGGCAGTGCTGTATTCTCATGGACAGGAGGAAAGGGTATTCGCTTCTCAGTGGTAGAAAAGCCAATGTCAGAGGAGAAAGAAAAAAAGAAAACCACAGCTATCTGGTTTCATTGCCATGAACGACAACACCCCCATTCAAAACAGGCAGCTAGTTTTTCCTTAGGTCACATTAGGAACTGGACAAAAGGAAGATGCAGTTAAAAACTCTAGGGTGGGGCAAGATTCACAACTGCTCCAGTTTGCTCCAGTTCCCATGAGGTTGCTCTTGGCTCTGAGGTGCTGTTCCCATACCCTAAAACAGCCAGAGCCCAGATCCTGGCCCTGTCCCCCTCAATGAACTCTTCCCATTTGAAGAGGCTCTGGGTCAAATGCTGTAGCAAAACAGCAAACATTTTGCAAGTGCGGGAAGTTACACCAAACAGCCCAAATAACAGACAGGCAACTGAGACTAGAACTAGAAAAGCCACTCTTTACAGAGTTTCAGCAACTCAGCAAGAGCATCATGCCACCACCAAAGCATACACAAAACCAGAAAAGTCAGGAAAAAAATTATATGTGCCTTTATTACAATATATATTTCTACCCTTGTCACATTCAGCAGATCAAAATGAGGTGTTAAAGTGATTTTCAGCATTGCAGTAGCACAAACATATACAGAGTATATACTGTATATAAATAGGCTTTGAAATAATAGTAATCCGTATCTACAAATAAAAAATACCCAGTACCCTCTTTCTCCCCCCTCCTCATATTACAGCAGTAACATTTTTTTCTTCAATGTACCTAATGCAACAAGTGTGGTATTCTTTCCCTCATATGACACAGCTGGAGTGGTACGGTTATCAGCTTCAAGAAAATAAACATTAGTCACTCCTCACTGTCGCATATTCTAGTTTATGTGTATTGTATAAATAGAACAAACTGTGATTTAATGTGTCTGCATATTTATGTTAGCCAAATATTCTTTCTGTAACAGAAACCAGCATTACACCACAAGCGAGATTCAAGTTTTTCTTTCACAGAAAGAGTAGGAATTTGTTAAATCCCTTTTTTTTCCACATCAGTTAACAAAGCAGTTTAAATATTTAAATATTATGCACAAAATCGCTCAACTACCAAACCAAAATGTCTCACACTCTTTTGAAAAAGTACGGTGATGTTTCTAGAAGGTCAAAATCTTATTTTCACAAGAGTCTTTTATGTGAGCAAACCTGATAAACATTAGTTATAGAAACACATATTGGCTTCACTGTTCAGCTTACACCTGGACTTGCAGAGACAAAGGGGTATACAGTCTGTCAGAAGTATGGCGTTTAACTCCAGACTCACAGAAATGTTGGTCAGAAGGGACCCCTGGAGGACATCTAGCTCAACTCCAGGCTTGAAGCAGATGATTGCCATCACTAGATCAAGTCAGCCACAACTCCATTTAAGGGCCTTGAAAAACTTTGCAGTGTCTCAGGGTTACCTGTACCAGTGCCATACTACGCACAAAAATCTGACCGAATTAAAATGCCAACTCGTTCACATTGTCATTTGGTTTGAAATACTAATGCCAACAAACAACTCTGGATTAGCTATTTACTAAGTTATAAATAAATATATCACAGGGTTTAATTATAGAGAACTTTCAGAGATCACCTTTTCTGGTGGAAGCTACTGCATTTAGTACCATAGGAAAACAGACCTTAACTGCTGGGAAGGATAAAAAAAAAAAACAAACAAAACTGACAGCCTCTTACTGAAGAGAAAGGTTGGTTTGATTTTGCATAATAAATGGATTCAAGTGGGCCTCTATCAAAACTCATTAAAAATTGGATGCAGTTAGTATATTCATCCATTAAATCAATCATTAACAACAAGCATTAATAGATACTTAAGGGAAAGTGTCACTATATTTAGAGATGCAACCATCTCGGTTTGGCAACCTGCAATCCCCACTGATTGCCTTTCAGGAAATCCATAGTGAATTTCTTCCATCTACAAGATATTTGCATTTTCTTTAGCTTTCAAGACAGCATCATCATTCTGGGCTGTTACACGTTTCTTCCTCTTAGTATTTGTCTAATCTTGGTACCTCCAAAGTCGGCGTTCACTTTGCCCAAAGCAGCAAAAAGGAAGATGCAGGAAGGGCTCACCACTGCACGCTGCAGCTGTATAAAGGATTGCACTTATATTCATTACTACCGAAGGCATAAGAAATCATAAATTGGCCCCCTGACACCCCTGACAAAGTCTGCAGCACTGTAAATTAGAAACCTCCTAATACAGAGGTTCCATCCTACCTACTTTGTTATCACTCTTGACACAGAAAAACAGAATTTGTTGAAATAGAACAAATGTGAGACAGAGCAGCTGTTCCCAAACTTTCGGGTGCTAAGAGACCACATTCACATATTAAAATTTCTCCTGGACTATTCTGCCTTCCTGTTACTAAAGTCTACAAAGCAGCTGGAAAACGTGTACCATAGTCTCACGGAGCACAAGCTGGCAGAGACCACAGTTTGTGAACCACTGTTTCAGCCATACTGAAATGAAATATACACTAAATCCCATGATGCCATTTTCTATGTTTCAGAGAACAATTAGAGTTTTAACTATATTTTAAAAGGGAAAAAAAAAAAAGTTTCTTTCCTGGCTACAAGCATATTTGAGGATCATTTGGTATATAGTCACTTGATGCGTACATTTTCAGTAAAGTACTGCATTGTGTAAAAGCAGACCATTTGGAAAACATTATCAACTGATCTGCAGTATTGCTTTTAGTATACACAGTTAAGTCTTAAGGCAGTCAAAAACAGGCAGCGAAAACAGTGTCTACAGCTCGTGCCTGGACAAACAATGAAAAAAAAAAAAGATGAAAGAGCAGATTTTGTTATCTTGGAGGACAGTAAATTGCAATAAAAGTATCCATTCTCTGATACAAAACCAAACAAAAAAAATTCATACACTAAAAACCTGAGATGCACCATTCACTAGCATCAAAGTTCGCATTTCAGCCAAAATAAAGTTTCAAATAAAGCTATTACATTTTGACAAAAATCCTTAGTTTTTTTGGCTCAGTAAGAATCTTGAAACTCAGCCCATTCCGTGGATAAGGTGTCTTTACTAACAATCACTAACTTCACTAAGACAGGCACTAAGCACAGGGCCTGTATCTGCCACTTGCACACTTACCTTAATCCAAATAGCTAATCATAAAGCTTGGTACTTTTCAAATTGAGAAATACTGCCAGAATCTTGCCATCTTATTTAATTTACTTTCTATTTATATTATACACCATTTATTTCCTCAGAAAAAGTGTTGCCATATCAAAACAACAGGCTGGAATAAATCAACACAGCTCAATAGCTACACTGACTTACAACAGCTGAGGAACTAGACACGTAATCAACTCTTAAACAAAAAGCTGTTGGTTAAAAAAGGGAAAGAGGAAGAATCATTTGCTCCTTCAGAGAAAGGAATTTTGACATATGGATTTTAACCCCTGTCCATGTCACCAAACAATGTCAGTACTTCAGCTACCTTACTTTCAGGGGGTTCTGATGAGATCCAAGACGACTTTAGTGATGCAGAAAAGATACAGTATAACTGTACGACCTTATGGTATGTTAATACCAACTCCAACATCACTTCACTTTTATTTGACCTTAAATAACAGAACTGTATGGCACAGTTTGAGGAGCTGGATGAAGAGTTACAAATCCAACACCTGTTCCTAGTAAGACTCCTTGTCATCTGGAAATGTGACTAAGTTTGAAAAAGCATTTCTACATTTGCTCATAGCAAAAGAATACAATGCTCACAACATCACAGATTCCAGCAGAGTTGCTAACAGCAAACACCAAGTGCTGTCCTTTCAGAACAAGCTAACTCATTCTTTGAGCTGAGACCAACAGTTTGGAGATGCAGTTAAGATGAGGCTGGATGTGCATCCTGAGTTTCAAAAGACGGCAGAGGTTCTCTCCAGTAGGTGAACTGACTGTAGGTATCGGAACAAGGGAAGTCTGAAGAATGGCTTCTTTTCAGCAAAGGGAAAATGTGATCTACTACTTCACATAGTCTGACGTAGCTGGAAAATAAACAAATAAAAGAAGATAAATTATTGCAGATTTTCTTACTTTGAATTCTTGTAAGTCAAAAACCACTAAGGCTTGAGTACTTTTACACAGACAAGTAATCATCCTCAAATGAATAAAACTAAACACATTTTGGTGCCTAGCTTCCAGAGAGGATTCACAGAAATAGATGTCATTTTGTGCCCTGCTAAAATATTTTCTATTTCTGTCCAGCTTGGCTCAAGCAGCTCCCTGCTCAATTTATTATTCATATTTTATATACATACGGCTCTCCTTCAGTTAAGGGCACTCTTAACATTACTACATGCCGTGTCCATTCAGTGTTAGTTGCTACAGAGCCTAAGCATTTTGCTGGAAGCCCTCAGCCCTATCTTCAGATTTTGTTTTCTGGCTCTTCTTGAAAGGAGCTCCAGGAGAAGGGAATTTTGAAAAGGCCATGAAAAAGCAGATAGCTTGAAGAAACCAGCTAAGGTCACTTTTATGCTGACTAAATAGTACACTGATAATTCTTTTCATCTCCTTTAATCATGTAATATATCAAATGAAATACTAAACAATTTCTTTTTTTCAGTTTGACTGAAGTTAAATCTGTATTTTATTCTAATCTTTTAACCTTTTCTTTGAAATACTTTAAGGAATGAAATGCATCTTTGGGCAACTTGAGTCATAAATTAGAACAGCAAATCAATTAAGTCCATAAGGTGTTAGGGATAAGAGATTACTTACGATGAGATGTTTGTCTTTGCATGCTCTTGTATAAGTTCTCCTTTGGGGTTAACTGTAAATATCCTGTTTAAAGAAACTCCCACCTGTTTGTATGAATAAACGTCCTAAATGGAAGACAGAAAGGAAAATAAGAAAATTTTTAAAAATCGTGATTCTTCCTTTGCACAATAATGTCTTTTCTATTACCCAGGACAATACCGTATTGGTACAAACTTTCCCTAGTTACTGTGTATCTGAAATTCTCTAGGAAGTTACAAAGGAGGTCAGTCTAACAAAATGCCCATGAAACAGAATTTGCAGCTTAGGTAAGGTGTTTGCCACTTAAGTTTATACCACTGATCAAAATCATGTTTGTTTTCTTCAGCAACTTCCCTTGATGCAGAAATAACATTTAATAAAAAACTAACGATACATGGTGTGAAAGCATTTGCATTTTCATTTCTCTTTCAGGGAGTATTTAATTTCCTGAGTGCATTGTACTGTGTACCTTGCAACAGTGTACAAAGATTAAAACATAACTGAGACATAAAATAGTGATTAGATTGTAAGCACAAGGTCATGAAAGGAAGTCATAATAACTGTGTCTACTTCAAAACCCCTGGAAACATATTTTAGTTCCCAAGTTCAGATTTGTGCCATATCCATATATTGACTCCATGTTGGAGCAAGTGGGAAAGTAGGAATAGCAAGGAATATACGCCAAAATAGCAACAGAGAGCCCCAGCAGGTAATGCAGATGCAATTCATGGAAGTACAATTAGAAGTAAGAATTAAGAATGTCTTCTAAGAAATTAAAATTGTTATAGAAAGCAATAAATACGTTTTGATCTGTTCTGAAGAAATGCTTGACAAGAGCAAAGATGAAAATAACTCCCAGAATATCAGAACAAAAACATTTTACTTATACAAATCATTGGACGTGGCTTTAAAAACTGAAGCGGCAAAAGACTGGAACATTCATGAAGATATAAAGATTACTTTTATCTCTATATTGTAAAAATTGTTCCCTTCACCAAAACAAAAGTTAAGTAACTGAACAGAAGTGAACAGCAGTCAGTTGAAGAATTCAGTATCCTGGCAGTCCCTGCACTGTCTACACATGTAACATCCACGAGTACTAAAATTTCATTGAGTTTGTTCAGGGAAAATATAAAAATAATAATAAAAAAAACCAAACAAAACCTCACAAAAACCAAGCAGTGTAGTTAATTGAGAAAGCCATTATCCTGATCTTCACAAAGCCAGTGGCACCTCTCACACTTGAAAACTGCACTCCAACAGCAGAAGAGTGAGTTATCAGAAAATCCTTTAGAAACATCAACTTGGTGCTTTATTTAAGTTTTATTCTGAAGTATGCATGAAAATAATGATTTTATTTCCCTGAGTTTCAAAAAAAAAAGGAACTAGAGGTAGACACCACTCACAATACAAAACCACAAAAGTCTTTAAAATGTTAGCTCAGAACTATATGCCTAAAGGTTCCTTGGTAATGGAAATAAAGCTGTGTATGATACAACAACTTAATATAGCATTTGGAGAGTAATGATCCCTGTAATATGCTGAAAAAGTTGCTGTTTACAAATGTCAGCAATCCTAACAAAAACATAAAACAAATGTAGAAAGGCATGCTGAAACCTCTCAAATGTAGCTTCAACATTCGTGGTTTCAGTGCCAAAATATCCCATCAGGTACCTCTGTCCAACATTTAAGCATCTAAACTGCCCAGTATCCTGCAACGACCAGCATCCAAATTTATCCTGGTAATTTCCCCAGGCTGTCATGTCTCTGATAGAGATGGTATCTCAGCTCTTAGAGGGCTGAGCAGCTAAGGCTGCAATCCATAGTCCTCAGGTGCTTCAGTCAGAAGCCTTTAGTTCTACTGGAATCAGCAGAAAAAGATATTCAAGTAGCATCTGAATTACTTACTCTCCAGATGTGCCCCATTTCTCGCCACCAACGAAAGAAGGAGGTAACCAATTGAAGTCCTCTCTTGCTAATCATACTAGGAAATACGAAGGGTCTAGGACAATTCTCTTAAGACCAAATGGCATGGCCAGGATACAGGCACACGATTAAGTGAGTCTAGCTTCCAAAACAGGGAGGATATGTATCCAAGCTGTAGGCCAGAGGTCCTTACCCATAAACCCCACACTGGTGTTCCTAGGGTTTTTGTTACGCATTACTATACCACACATCAGTTTCTACAGCAAATATTACCTGACATTACACATCTGTAGGAAGTACCAAGCACGGGGGCCCCTGGGTGCACTAAGGGGCCCAGCTGCCTAATTTAGCTGCCGTCCAAATTTAGGTGCCAGTGAAACTGTAAATATCTAAAGCAGGTCTTATCCCCATCTGAGAACAGAATGTTTTGAAAGATTTTAAACACACCTACAATGATATCTACACTAGTAAACTAAACAATGCAAGTGCCCTTTTGCAGACTTGGAAGTCTCTTGACATTGTATCAGAATTAATGAACTCTCTACAACCTTCCCCTCAAAACAAAACCCCAAACCAATCCGTCCACAACCCCACCCCCAATATGGCAATATCAAATGCCCAATAGGTAGAGTCCATGCCCCAAGCTGACACAGCAATCACATCCAGAAACTGCCTGGAAGATTGCAAGCTGCCTGTGCCAAAACAGCCTCTTGGATCCTGCTAACAATTTAAAAGAAAGGATAATCACTTGGCACAGTTCCTGCCTCTGCCCTAGACCCTGCGACTGTTTCCTTCTGCGGATGCATAACGGTATTCTTTGGGTTAGGAGAGGAGTAAGAAAAGCCTATAGCCCAATTATTCAGCCTTCAATGAGTGACAGAGATCTATCTTCCCATCTCAGTCTCAAACAGCAGATCACTTTCCATGCAAAGTAGAACCTTTTGATTTCAATGGGACATCCAAGTTCTTGTGAATGTACTTGAGTTTTAAGGGGAAGTCCAAGCATTTTGAAAGATCCTCTGTCTGTCCACAGGTAGCTCACTGACCATGTATCAGCGTGGAGGAAAATGAGATGAGTGTTTTCACGCAAGCTTAAGGATTTTTTCATAGTTAGGATTTCAGCTAGCATTTACTGCTATACTAACTGGTGCAGATATAAAGTAGTTACTTTGCTGCTCTTCCATCTCTGTTTGCACTGTACACTGTGAAATCTTTGAGAAAGAACCTTTATATTTTCCTCTGTACAGGGCTCAGTAAAATACTTTTAACTCCCATCTAAGGCATCCAGGTTCTAAGGCAACAAAATCGAGACATAAGAACAAAGTTTCTGTTCTCTCAAACAGAAATAAATTTAGCTATTACTTACAGCAGGTCTGTTTCCAAAAGCAGCATAAAAGGGTTCTGTATTGGGATAAAATAAGTTTTTGATGTCTGTCAAACACTGAACTTTAAATTTTTCTGGCTTCTTTTCTATCACCTCCCTGAAATAACAGAAAACAGGAGCCGAATAAGTACACATGAAATAAAGCACAAACCATTTTATTTTCTTTACCCAACATTTTTCATGTAGCTGGATACTTCTGTAGAGCCTCCACCTTTCTCCAATAAATCTTCCTTTGGAAATCATAGTGCCCATGAAGATAAAATAGCATCCCCAAGTCTACGTAATGGGCACAGTAAATAAATCCTCTGATACAAGGGAACTTCAACTGAAACCTACGTTGGGAAGATGGTTACTGAGCAAGGATGGTTGATTACAAGGAGTAGCTGCTAAATAAAGACTTGAGACATAAATTGTCGTCAAGTAAATTGCTTCCTGAGAACTGCAAAATGATTCATAGATTATATTAGCCTTCGCTGTGTATAGCTTTTTTTTTTTTTTTTAAAGGATTGCAATTACCATATGTGCTAGAAGCACTTGAGTCTGTTAAGACACTTCTACAGTCAGGGTCCTCCATCACTGCTAATTAGAAGAAGTAAAGGAAAAAAGGCATCTTCTATTTCTCTTCAGTTGCTCTTTATAGAGCATAGAATTCATTAATGAACAGAGAAGCAATCTCATCTCCGGGCAAAAGCCTTTTCGCAACAGCTTCTCTTGGCAAGGAGACTGAACAGGTGGCACAGTCTGGAGTTCCCATAACATAGGAAGATGCCAGCATGACACAAAAGTGCTTAAGAAGCTAAGAATCTCACATCCAGCACCAACACATATGTCGAGGAAGATGCGACTAGTACAGAAGCGTCATAGGAGTAATACAGCCCTTTGGAACAGTAGCTCCACGTATAAATCATAGTTTGAGAATGCGTAAAAGAGGAATAAATCCATCCTCCCCCAGTCTCACAAACACCTGATCTCAGAGGCCTCAAAATAATAATAATTAAATCTGTGGATAACAATAAATGAAGTCATTTATTGCCCACACATGACAGCAGTTATGATAGTGTGCACTGAAAGGTCGACATTCTTTACTCTTAACAAGATAACAAAGAGTATCACTTTAAATGTATTTCTAGATATGAGAAGCATAAGATAACAGTGACTACCCTTTCACTGCATTTATTATTTAAGCAGCCCAAGAACTGCACTGTAATACCTACACAGTCTCTTATATTTAGAACAGGGCTGGTAAGACAGCCTGCAGCATGTCACTCAATCAGGAGAACATGTGAACAACCTTTCATTAAAAATTCTAATGAAATATATCCTGTCACAGAAGCTTTTAACAGCTTAAAATATTTTCAATAATCACTTGATGTGCTCCACTGAATTAGGAAGAAAGTACAACATTCATAACCTGTGCTATTATTATTCACTTATTACAGTTCGACAACTAGAAAGAACATTGTCCACAAACACTACAGTGCAGTCAGGAATATAAAAAGTTCATTTCATTCTCAAGTTTCTTCAAAACCCATCAAGTGATATTCTTCCACAAAAAAAAATCTTCCACAAAAAAAAAATGTTTATGCTAGTTGGAACAGCTTAGAAATCTAGAGAAGAGTGATTGTTACCAATACATGAACATTTTTCCCATTTCTAAATATTAACAAAGCATGTTAAACACATGAAATCAACAGGCAGTACCTACTGGTACACACAGATGTATATTAAGACATGTCCAAGAGATAAACTAAGCAGCATGACTATCTACTGAATTCTGGTCTTTCTCCAACAAAATTTCTTCCTAATTAAATTTTCCACCAATGTATTAAAAAAAAAAAAAAAGCATTATCAATTATTTTCAAAGACTCTACAAAAAAAGCTGAGAATTCAGCCTCCACCAGCCTCTGGGTTTCTTTCTGCATAAAAGTGAAACTGCAGTACCTGTGAAAAGCTGAAAACAAGCTGCTTGGACTCAGCAACACTGGTCCTTGAGGCAGCACAGTTCCTCGTTCATTGACCCAGTGCAAGTACCCTCTGGTCATGTCTGCCATTCCAATAGCACGCGCTGAACAATATAAAAATTTATATCCATTCCTGCGAACAGAAATAAAAGAAATTGCTGTAAAATTAAAGCAGGTACTTTGACATTAATAATTCTGTGCATTTATTTTTCACATGAATCAAATCACAACTGTTAAACAGACTTACGTTTAACCTAGACTTATTTAAAAGGAATAGAAACATTTATGCCAAAATCTTGGATAATTAAAATCTGTCTAGCTCCACTGCAATTACTGATTTACCCCTAAAGAGGGCTCATTCACCTCTGGTCTTCCCACGCTTTATGGCTTCTTATGGTTTTCTATCCACCCCTGCACAGTGGAACCACTTAGAACTAACTGGAATTACTTCTGCTAAGATGAAAACACTTGGCATAAAGCAGACAATGGTGTATTAGTCTTTGCAGTATTAAGACTGTTACACTCCTGCCTCATTGGGCTCTGCAAAAAAAGACTGGTCTACGTGCAGCAATAACATATTCCTTCTAGCCTGAGAAAATTTGAACTTCAAAACACAGCATAAGAAGTAAACTCTGACTTGACACTGAAATAAAAGTTTTGGCAGAAGTTACAGTTTTCCCTTTGTTCTGTTCATCATAGAACAGGGTCCAATTACGTTAATTCAACTTAATAGTGGTTTATTTTGCAAATCCTATAAAGAAATTGTTCATAAAATAAAGAAACACTGTATTCAGTGCATGCACAGTTATTAAATCTAACTACTGAATATTTATATAGTGTTCAACTGTAATATCTAGCCAATACATAATTAACTTTGTACTCTAAAAAACATGACTCCAATCCATTTTTTTCTCTTAGGCTTATGATCACCAAAGCCCTAACAATTGACAATGCTGGCAGGCACAGAAATAAGAACTGCAATTAAAAAATTAATTAACATTTTCACCAAATCTAATGCAGAGGTCGTACACAGAACTAAATACTGCTCAGAATGTGAATTCCCAGGCTGTCCTGCATTTTCTGTGATCACGTATGTCTATACAGGAAAAAAAGCACAGACAAATGTCTCTGGCATAATTTAGATTCCATAATTTATAATTCATAATTCAGCATCTGTGTATAACAAAAAGCAATAAACGAACCCTAGCATAACCCTAGTTAATCTGATTTGTTCAGTGTACTAATAGGACAGTTATAACGTGTACCAGAGGTTCTTCAACCATTTATCTGAATATATAAGAACAGCTGAATGTAATGTAATACAAGAAAATCAATTTTATTTTCTGCATAAAGCAGAAATATCAAGCTGAACAGACAGCAATCAGTAATCCTCCTCGTAAAAGTTATATTCTGATATTATGGTTCAGAGTTTATCGGATACTTCATCTGATTCCATTCATCTTCAATTAATTGTTATCCTCACTTCCTTTTTTTCTCTCAATTGCTAATCACACTCTCAGTCTTTGATCCTCTCATGCACACAATGGCTTCACTACATTGCAAATGTGTCCAGGGAACCAACAGTACCCCTGTACTCTGACACGAGTCTTGCTCAGCTAGAACTATTCCCACATATTATCCCGCATGAGTTGGCAGGGTCTGATTCTTTCTCTCCTGTTCATATTCGCCAGAGGAAATAGCCCAAGTTTTTTAGAATATACTGTTCTAGGTCACATCAGGACACTCTCCTGCTTAATGACATTAACTGACCTAAAGCACAGCTGATCTAGGGTTGCCCAATATTTCAACATCTAATGCAAACAAACAGGTTCTTCAAAACATCATTACACTGCAAAAAGTAGCTTAATATACCTGAAGATTCCTGTCACATAATAAAGGTCCTTTCACTTACAGCAGCACAGAAGGTATTTATTACTATGGACCAACAGGCATCAATGCAAATCAACTACTGAGCTATAATATGGCAGCTCACACGGGCATTGGTGTTGCCAGGTAAAAGCCAATTCCTCACACTCTTCACAGCATACATCTCATTGATCTTTAATGCCTTTAAACTGCACTTTAAGAAATGTCTACTTATCACCTACTCTCCAAATTAACCAAGGACACAAAAGACTGTTTTAAGACTGATTCTTTCTAACTTTCCAATTTAATAGTGGAATTTAGGACAACTATTTATTTAGAGAAATAAAAAAATTAATTGAATAATAATCAGTTGTAAAGATCATCACCAACATCTTTGAAGCTCATCATTATTTACACAACAAATAAAATCAGAATATTAACGATGAGTATCCAAAATGGGGCCATTTCTACTCAAGATAATGCAGTGCTTTAAGGGTGAGATTTATCTTGTCTGACTAGAACCCTAATGTTGAGACAGCTCGACTCCAAGCTATTCCAATAAACTCCCTTTCTACACACTAGAAAGGGAGGGAACTCCCCTAAATAGATTCATCCCACGTTAGATTTCATCCCTGCATGAAGGGATATTCAGCAAGAACTCCACCTACAGTGACCACCCTGGTGTAAATCAGTCCTTATGCATTTCACAACCTCCTCAACCAGGAGAGAAGAGAAGGTGTAAAAGCATCTTACAAATTAATGTTCCTGTAACTCCCAGTTTGCAAAAAAAATTCCACTTGCTTCAACTGCACAACCCATTCAAATTACTAAAGGTTTTGAAATAAACTAACTATCTGTTTGGGATGGCTGGAAGAGCAATCGCTACTCATTGGTAGAGGGCTTTTACTTTTGGTATCACAAAGCAGGTTTTTCTCTGGCTATCATACAGCAGATGTTTACACAATGTAAGCAGCACTCAAATGACAAGATATTAATGAAACTGTCACCCTTATAGGTTAAGAGAAGCCTAGAGAAACTTTCATTTTTATGTGCAAATTAAAAAACACAAACCAGTCACAGACGTGTAAACAGATTTTCTGAATACTCACTGGCTCACTTTATGGTACAACTTTGCAATCCCTTGGTGTGTCCAGTCTTTTCCAAGAGTGGGCAAAATATGACCTAAAGTGTCTGACCTGAACAAAAGAAAAACAATGTAATTGAACCGAAAAAAAACCCAAACCCTTACAATCACAATTGAGGCTACTACAAACAGCTCTAACGTACTTGGCCAGCAGCAAAGGAAAATAAGGTTTTCTGTAAGGTACTGACTGTGATCAGAAGAGGATGATTTTATTCCCTTTTTTTGGAGACAGAATGACATGCCTATCCTTGGCCATGCTGTTTTAATTAATCTCATGCCCCAGGACTTGTCTTCATGGATGAGTTTGTGACCCACAAGGTAACGAGGAATTTACAGCTTACAGGTCATTTATCAGACCTCTGTAGTAGGCCGGCCATGCTAAGCATAGTTTTTGAGTTTTACATTAAATGTTCTCCAAACACACCAAACCTAGCTATAAGGGAAGTTTACTGCAAATCACAAGCATAAGGTAAGTCACATTCTAGCTTACTTCAAACTAACATTTCCACGGAAAGCCAGCAGCTGGTCACATATAAAATATTAAGAAATAGTTATACCAGTTTTGATGTATTTCCTGGTTTACATGAGAGAAAACTACTTACACTATAATATCATCTAGAAATTCAAACAAATAAGCACCTCACCTGACTAAGCATCATACAGATACACAGCAAGAAATCTACACCCTGAATATCTTGCACCTTAGAGTGGAAAACATTGGCAGTGGTTTCAGATGGATTTGCAATGGTATCATAAGGTGAAGTGATTCAGTGTCTGGTGAGCTCACCAGCACAGACAAGAACAGAAACCATTAACTTTATTGAAATAAACAAAGTGAGTGGGGTGGGGGAGATATTAATTTCTGTTGGCATAAAAAAAAAAAAAACACCCTACAATGGATAAATCACAGGGAAGAATAGAGTTTCAGTTTAAATCAAGTATTTTAATTCACTCCAGATTGCTCTTAGAAATTATTTTTCCTTGTTCTTTTTTCTAATTAGACACAGCTAAGTTTGATTTCGAAAAAAAATTATTTTGAAACATATCTAAGCATTTCATTTTAAAAGGTCAAAAGACAATGCTTATATTTTTATTATGTGTTTCCCTGTTCCACACACAATTGTTTTCCCCAATGTTAAATAATTAAATGAAAATCGTTGAGGGAATTGTTTTGGTCACTCCAAAATTGTGGGTTTTACCCAAAGTACTAAACTGAAACTTTCCATCAAATTCTAATTCTGACTTTGAATTTGGAGTCTTGTCTTTTAAATAACAATGCCTCTCACTGGAATGCCCAAGTAATTTCTTTTAAAACAGAATTCACATATTTCTTATTTTAAATATAGCCACTGCACTTCCTAAGTGAGATGCAGCAAAAAAGGCTATGGTTTTGCAAAAAGTCCTCCAGTACTACTGTAAATACTATCATCAAACACCAATCAGTGACAAATAATGGACACATATGGAAGGTACCCTTATTAAATTAAGACTTGAGATAATGATTCTTGCATTGTTTGAAAGCCAAATACAAAAACCCAACACACACAGGCAAAATACTAGAATATGATGATTCTGTGACTCAAAATTCCTTTAATTGCTTTTTCCTTTGGTGCAAGGGACAGCTTGTCCTTGCAGATAGAGCCTCTCCCTGTTTGTGAACTCACCGTGTGATTGTTCCATCAATGTCAGAAATGATAACTTTATCATCCCAATTCCATAGGTAAATGGTGCCTTCACAGCGGCAGGTGCCCTGATACTGTGTTGTAACACTAAAGGTCACATCATTTGGGCCATTCTTGAGCTTTAAGCTTTTCTGCAAGACATTATCAGCAAGAAAATCAACAAATTGAGCATGTGAAACTGATACAATGCAAACCCAAATGCATAGAGGATCACTGCCTTGGTCACACTAAATCTGAATGTTTTCAGTAGAACTATTGCCTAAATAATGATAGCGGAGCTCTGCCCTGTGTGGTATACAGAAGGGACTGATTTATAGAGCAGAACAAACCAAAACAAAACCAAAAAAAAAAAAGCCCTGTTTCACAATCAATGATGTAAAAAAAAAAAATCCCCAAAAGTCCAAATAAACAATAACAATTTATGGAATAGGGACTATCTATGGGGATTGCCTGTTGCAAGATACAATATGCAGATAGAAATGTGGGTAACAAGGAGTTCCATGAACTCTAACTGAGACTGTTTATACAGGGATTTGTGTTCTATGGTATTACATCTCTTTCCTATAATAACCCACCTCTCATACCAAATGACCTATTATCTCCATCAAATTTCCTTACCTCTCCCATTTCCCTGTCCTTGGTCCCCATGTTCTCCCCTGTCAGTTAGTGACACACTGGGCAAGAGACTACTGGTTTGATTCTACTTGTGGACCTAACTAGTCATTTTCACAAAACCTGCAGGCATTTAAAAATTCTGTGTCTCTTTTTCTTAGTTATATTTAACTGCATTTTTTCTGTTGGTTAAAAAGTGAAAAGGAGGTGGGAACGGAGAACAACTGATGGGTCTCATCCACTGTTTCATCAAGACACCAATCTAAAAACAGTTTTAGCTTCTGCTAATTTATGTGAGGTTTCTGAATCTGAAAAATATCAACACATTTGTGTAACCCTTGTTTTCTGTTTGCTATCAAAAATTATGAACACATTCCATCTGTCTCTACATTTCTTACAAACTATTTAGGCAGTGAGTGATGAGCTGTTTAATTCTGTATGCCTTGTGTGGGTTTCCTTCAGATAATTAATTGGCTGTAGATAAGACAACAAAAAGTATTTCCCTAAAGTAGCTCTTTTTTCCAGATCAAATTGGAATGTGCAGAATGCAAAACTATAACACTTTTGTCACCATTAGTCAAAACACCTCTGTCACAGAGGAAGAGAATTGGCTCCGGAGAAATTAATAGTCTGGCCTCACAGTACATTTACAACCAGCTCTTTCAGAAGTTATTAACAGAAAACTGTATTTATGTAAAATGTGACTTGTCTGCCTATGAATGAGGGGAAAGGAAAGGAGAGGAAGAAAAAAGGAAAAAAAGAGAAGAGAGGTTTGTGTGTTAACATATACACATTATATATAATACAAAAAGGATGTAGTGAATGCACTTATTCAAGTGACAACTACATACTGTGGAATTTAATTTTGATATTTTTCTAAATGAGATCCCACATCTCCCATTCTCTGAACCCCAGCACAACACTCATGCTTAATTCTGAGAACAGAAGGGAATTTTTTTTAAATATAATAAGGGAGAATTAAATGCAAGAAATAAGAGCTAAGTAAGCTTTGCAAGCTTGAATAACAGGATTGTTCATGTTGTATCAGAAACGACATTTCAGGATAAGAATGTAAAATTATCTCACAAGCTGGTCAGAAGTGAGGCGAAGCGTTTTTTTGTAACTGATTCCAGGCAATAATGAGAGATGACTTGAGTTGGCTTGTAACGACCCGAGGTTTTGTTTGGCAGCTCTAGGGTCTTCGTCGCTTGAAGAAGACTCATCTTTTATCCTGGAACATTTCACACACAGAAAATGATGTTATCATGTCAGTAAGTGCATCTCAGTATCCATTAAAAATGCATTAACAGTGAGTCACCAAATAGGTCATTGATTCCCTGCTCCTACGTACTGTCTCACAGGAGGCCATTCACATCATGGCTCCAAATATATCAATGAAGTGCTGCATTTCCATTCATGTTTGTTCCCCATTATTCATACTTGGATTGTTCTAGCCATTCACTTGCCTATAAGCTAGTTTTCATTATTTAGCAGATGACAACTAGTAGGCCATAGTGACTCAAAAATCTCATAGGATAAATAAATAATACCCATTAGATACTGTAACCTCAAAAATTTCTCAGTTCTCAGAAGAAGAAAGAGGCATTTGTTATGCTGGCTTTCTCTTCTTCACCTTCCTGCCTCCCTCAAAGAATTTATCAATTAATTAAAAAGATCCAGGGAATGGAAATTTCATTACAGAAAGTAACTCCTCCTTCTCTTTCAATGAGAAGCTTTAAGATCATTCATTATTCTTTTCCTGGATTTGCAGAATTACCCCATTCAGGATATCACGATAAAGAGTCATAAAACTTGAGATCCTTTACACAATTCTGTCTAAATACACATCAGTATAATTTTTATTTCTTTTCTGCTAGAACCATTTTTCCAGAAATTCATTAGGGGTACGTTTCTTCAGAGAGAAAGTTTTCCTACAGTAAACAGATCTATCACATTAAGTGGATGGTAAAATATCCTTTCAGATCTTACACATCTCATCAGCATTTCAGCTCTTATTTCGTGCTACGAATTCTTGAACCAATATCAAGCTACTATATGTCATGACTAGCAACATTTAAAAGCCTATTTTATCCTTTGTAACACTGGATCACAAAAGCTTTACTCAACATCCCACTTGTCTCATTCTGCTTTCAAGCAATAAATTCTTAATGACAGATTTTTAAGGTCAGTTAAAATTTAAACAAGGAACACCAATTACAGAATCTAGTCTGCTTGAAGTCTTAAGCAAAAGGGTAAGGTAGCACAGCTGTACCTGGCTAACTCATCCCTCCAAAGCAAGTTAAAACTCATTTTATGGAACCCTCCTAAAGGAGAAATTCTGGCAATACAGTACAATTAGTTTGAAGCACAAGAAGGAAGAGATTTCTGCTGTCTTGAAAGAAGTAGTAGAAAATGATGACTATTGCTGTGAAAAAAACCTCTGGAAAGTCTTAGGTCCCCAAACTTCCTAGAATATGCAGGAACAAATTTAAGTTGTCAAGTCATAAAAACACATAAATCAGGAATTTTAGCAACTGGTATCTGACAACAGGGATCATCTAGGATTTATCTTGAAAACTCTATAGAGATAAACATACAGCTTCAGAAAACTGTATTGTTTTCAAGGGGCTGGAATGCACGTCATGGAGCTGCCAACTAAACCACAGAAGTGCCACAGCACACTCACAAGGTCTGCAACCCTGTCATGGGTAGAGCCTTCCTATCTGCACTTATTTGGTGCAATGAACTACAAATTAAACATATTTCATTCATGCAGTATTCCTTAGTTCAAATGTAAGACATAGTTGGCTTTCATTTTAAATAGTAACTCCCAATCATTGCAGGTACAGATAAATTTGGGAGTACCTGTTTGCCATGCTCATCTGTGAAGAGTTTTCTCCTGTAAGTCCACTCCCACTCATACCTTGTTCTGGCTTTGTTTCCTGTAAAAATACAAGTATGAGAAGCCGTGCATCTCCTGTTGGGCAGAGAGCAAATGTTTTTAGAAAAATATTTGAAACTCAAATTCTGTCTTGTACAGACTTGGTGAAAATCAACAGTGTGTTTATTTCCTGTGCTTGTAGGCAAAGTAAAACTTTGTGTTTTTTTTAAAGAATAAACGCTGCACAGAGAACTCAAAACTGCAAATATGTAACTCAGAGGAAGAATGAAGATTTAATTTTGCATGGAAGTATAGAAATATCAGATTTCACATCTAGTACAGCTGAAGTTCTGAGAACAACACCATAACTGACTCTGATGAAAAAAAAATACAATTACCTTTCATAAAACCACTAAAATCTTTAATAAATTAAAACTTTCCAACCTGCTTTTACCTTGAGTAGATTCGAAGCTCTATCAATTTCATCCCAAAAGATTTTTAAATAGTGAATGACTTTGAAACATGCAAAGAATAACACCTCCCCTTATCCACTTATAGCTGCTGCAGCTCAAGAGATATCCAAATACTTCGACTTGGAAAGAAATTCTAAAAACTTCAAAAACTGTAAAAACTAAAATCTCTGAAGCCCAAACCCACAGATCAGTACAATGGTTATTTCATGAAAGGCTAAAAAAAATACATTGATTGAGACACAACTATAAAAATGTATTAGAAGTCATTCTCTCCCCTCAAGTACTATTCCTTCAGTGGTATAAATTAATATGAAGAAGTTTTACTAGCCAACTTTAAAGATTAAATATGTCTAGACAGGAGATCAATATTTCATATAAAGTGCCTTTTTTCACTGTTCTTTAATGTTCATCCATGGCTTTAACACTGTTACCACAAACTTCTAATGCTCTGAAAAGAAATTCAAAAACACTTTAAGACTAATATATAGTCACATTTTCCATCTTAGGTTTTGTTGCGTTTTACAGCTCGCTCTACTCCTAAATACATCTGTTCTCCAACCATCAAAAGAAAACTCAGAAATGCAGGTAGTCTGTACAAAAACAGCTCTTCGATTCTAGGCTCTCAAACACAGACTTAATCCATTAGATTATACTGCCTCAGGTCGGTGTCATGAAAATAAATGCAGAATCAGAACACTGCAGGCAAACATTTCAGATAGGGTCTGATCCAAAGTCAAAAGTCGGTGTGTTTAACCATCTTTTAATGTGTATATCCTCAGTCAAACTGAATTCTGAGTTACTCTCTGAAGCAAAGTTCTGAGGGATAACTGTGGAGGTATCCAGTCTTCTGACTGCAAACAGAAGGAAACTCTGCTTGCCTCTTGAACTTACCTCTTTAATAGTGCTGTTCCTCCCTCGCCATGAAAACCACCATCTTCCACCTTTTTTGGGCATCTTGTCCCTCATTATAGATTCCACAGTGGCCTGTGATAAATGGGTGGTAACATAAAAAAAAAACCAAAACAAAGGACAACCTGATACATGTAAATGAAAGAAAGTGCCAAACACACAATTTTAACTGATAACAAATAGAATAAAAGTAAACATACTGTCTGTGGACCATAAATTCTACTAAAGCAAAATCTAATGGTATCCAGAACTGCTCTGAAGTAACTTAGGCATGAATACTTATGGTATTTGTAAAAGGAAAATGAAAAAGAGATAAAATCAAAAAGAAAAAAAAACATAGATAGGTATTAGTATAATGTCTAGAATGGAGAACCTACTACTTTTAAGTTGAAGTTACTTAGTGAAATTATACATAAAAAAAAGAAAAATATAAGCTCCTGAAGGAACTCTCATGCAAAACAGTAACAAACCAGCATGCAAGATGGTTATTGTCAAAAAAATAACTACGGAGATCGTATTTAATCATCAGTTCGGAAAAAAAAGCAAAGACGTTATTAGCTTTTATGAGTTTAAAATGAAGCTATGAATTTGACTGACAAAGTTACAACCGTTTCTTTAAAAACCCTAGCTACATTTCATTGGTTAGATATACTAGACCTCAGCAGAGAAAAGTTTCTTTCAATACTGAAAATGGTTGGAGTTGATAATAACGAGAGCTGAATTCTTTCACTCAGAGTGAGCAAAAGATGAAAGGGGAAAATATTACAAATAAAGGTGGCCACAGCGTTTGGTGTATCCCAGAATAGCTTAGTCACTGGCTTTCTGAGATGAAGCCTTCACTGTGAACAAAGTCATCAAAACAAAACTGTGAAGTTGATTAATGATTTTAAAAAAATAATAAATTATTCCAAAAATTCTTAGCAGTTAGGAGAGAGGGCTGAGTTCAGCTAATGCACAGCACAATGAACCCCCCTCTGTTTTCCATAGGTTCTCTTCACTATCTAAAGTACATGCAAAAAGAAAGAAATGACAGAGGAATAAAGTTGAGAACTTTTTAAACAAAAATAAGAAAAACAAGGAGCTGATGGAGCTACTGAGAAGGGAATGCCACTGTTGAGAACAATGGTTACAATTTAAGGAGGTTCTCAAACTTACAGACAACTTCAAGCAGATGTCCTATTGACTTCTAGTGAGACAATTCACATGCTCACAATTAGACATGCATTTACATGTGTTTTGTATGAGTGATTTGTTTGAAAAAATTCTGGTTTTCAATCCCTTTATAAAGCCTGTTTAGATAAAGTATCTAAGTAGTTCAATTCCTCAGTTCCATTATTACAGCAAATCAAAACTGTAATTAAAAAGGCATTAAGAAAATCAGTAGCATGACTAGTAGCATAAAAGAGTAATTTTCGTTTCAGAGGTACAGTTCAGCCATGCAAGCCTTCCCAGTCATACAGACTATTGCCCTTACACATACTGACTTCTCCATTAAATTAAAATTGCACTGTCTAGAAAGTTACTTGCATCCACAATATAAGTTAATTAAAAAAAACGAACACACTGAATTTCACACTCATAAAAGACTTTTCTTAACTGATAACCTATATGAATAATGGTGCAACCATAATGCTGATTACCATTTCCTTTAACTTAAGAGCAAAAATATTTCATACTCATTCTTTCCATTTAACCCTCCTCAGCAAAACCAAAACCTCTGGCTCAGCCATCAAAACATTTAATTAAAAATACAGTTACCTTGCCTTCCCTTTAACTCCATTGAAGACTTAACAGGCACCTATAAAGTTCTGACTCACTCGGTAGAATTGCCCAACGAACAGGGAGTAGGATAATGCCTTCTGTAGGCATTTGAGTCCATGGGATGAATCCCACCTTTGACGATTGCTAGAATACTTGCAGTAAAGCACAAAACATCTGGCTTTACAACTCCCTCGAAATTCAAGCAAGGTTTACCAGATGTTTGGGTCTTTTAGGATCACTTCTCTTTACATTAGGAAGCTATAATGCAGCTACACATGACTGCATACATATCTAAAGTGGCACTAAGAAAGAACACAGGAGTAGACAGTATTCTGGACTTCAGAAAAAATTCTGAGTAATTTTTTTTATTCCATATTCATGGCCACAGAAATAACATTTGAATTCACACAGATTAAATCCAAAGACATGAAAAGTGCTGCAAATGGCAGAAGGAAAGTTTAGGTTTCAAAATTTATTAAATCCATGGCTAACCAGGATATAAAATAGTGCCAGTGGTGATACTGCTTCTTTATATACATTTACAGTAGTGTGTATTTTTGTATTGAGCATCTTTGTGGCACCAGCTCACATGGAATTGGACTAAGTGCATCAATGCGTTTAATACAAGCCAACACATACAGCCATCACATAGTAGTAGCTATCTGCCACTACCACCTCGACTGGTTATAAACAGCCAAACAAGGAATAAAAGAACAGCAAGCTTCAGGCCTTCCTTATATAGTACTTAAAGCTTATTCACAGAGTTTATAATTCCTTGCCTCTGTTTTTATTTGATAATATATACCGTACATAGATAAAATTGAAAGTAGTCACCAAATATTCAGCTACAGCAAACACTAACGTGGGTCAATATAATTTATGCTTACAATCTATATTTATGAATGGAAACAGGAAGTTTTCCTCCTTCAAAATATTTTAATTATCTTAGCCTAGCAAATAAACACTATTCACAGACTAAATTTAGTCCTGGTTATTTAGTCCCTGGCATAAGCTAGATGAATGGTTATGTGTGGATAGATACTACTGGTGTACAGCTTCTTTTGTACAACAACCCTCTTCCCTGCCTTAATAAATGTCAGAATGCCACAACTCCTGCTCTGACCAACCTTGTGCTCAATCTTACCTTTGGCAAAGGTTTCTGGAATGCCTGCATTGCCAGCAGAAGGGGACCAGCTGTTGTCCAGTTGTAGTACCTGGGCACGCAAAAGAGATGATTACTACATTTTGTAATCCCAAGGTTCCAATTCACAATCTACCCACTATTTATCATCTGGCAGGTCAAAGCCATGAAGCCTCTTTAGCACAGGTCAAACTCTGGCCTGCATAAGTAACAGCAGACTCACACTATTCCACAATAAGGTCTTTACATCATATACTTTTCAAGATACACAACAGAAGCTAAGCCCTTAATTAGAAACATCATTTGTCATACTTTGCTCATGTCCTTGCCATACCCCATTATAACAGCATGAGTAATTTTTTTTTTTTTCCACAAGCTCTTTTCACTGTTTTTCCATCAAGGAACTAGACAAAAGCTGGGTGCCACAGTCCGCAGGTTGTCAAGCTTTTTCTATTATGCACTGAACATGGGCCAGCTCTTCTTACAGACAGCAGGACAAATGCAGCATTATCATCTATTTAAGGAAACTGAAGCTCACATGAAATCCAGAGTATACGAGATCAAGATCCTCACTAAGAGCTCATCTCTCTCCCAATGTATCAGTAGGCAGGTAAATGCTCCCATTAAGTTCAAATAACTGTAGCATGGAAGGAATAAGTGACTCCACATAGACCACAGAGTGGGTCAGGTATGTGTTCCTAACATATGTGACACAAATGTCACTAAAGGACTTGTCAGATTTGTATGAGCAATGTCTACGACTAAGGGTAGCATAGCCTGTAACTGCCGCGCAATGCTATAATCTCTCTTTCTCTGTAACACAGTATGCCAGGTGCAAGGAGCTCCGGGGTAAGAACACACTCCAAAAAGCTGCATCTGTCATAGACAACAGTAATGCACTGCTGCCAGCAATAAACACATATAAAATAACATCTATGCATTGTAGGAATATAAGGCTCATACTTGGTGGGTGACATTTGAAAAGTTTTGAAAAAGCAATGCCTATAGAGACATATTAGCAAAATATTCAGTACATACAGACAAATTGCTGGGTGTAGAGTGTTTGCAATTAGGCTGCCATATCCCTGTAAATATTAATTATTCAAATTGGCTTAAGGCAAGCCTTAGCAAGTTTATATCTTATTTCATTTTTACTCTGCCAACCAAGTGTGAACGCTATTAGCATTTAATACTAGCTTCTTAAAACTCAAATTGTGTCAGTTGTAACATGTCATTTGAAACTGCTCCTTCAGTTTAAAGGAGGAAACGCAACTAGAAGAGCCCAAATTCACTAGAGTTGACTTCCTCTGGATGAATCTGAACTATGAACATTCAAAAGCTACAGTTATACTGACCTAATATACTAAGTGCCACAGAACTGGTTTTGTTACAACAGTAAAATATTTTTTCCTGAAATATACTTACTTATTTCCAATCTTAACCACAAGGTTAGGGTCATCAATGATAGCAGGATTGTCCACAAACTGCTGATATGTTACAGCATGTTCTAAGAATTCTTCTGTGGGGAGGGAAAAATTACATCCATAAAGTACATATTTATTAGGTTGGCCTGGGATGGGCCAATCTAAATGTCTTAGCACCACTCAGATACACAGGTTTCACATTCAGCGTCAGCCTTCCATTACCAAGATTACCAGTAACATGAAAGCAAAATGTTCAAAGACTCTCAATGTCAGAAAATGCTGAGGGTTTCTTTGTTAGCTGCTGGGTGTTCAAAATCCAAGCTAAGTGAAAGCTCAGGGATGGAACTGTGAGGGAGGAAAATGAGACTTCTAAACAAGGCAAGGAAGTACTTTTCTCATGCCTTTTACTCTGTCCAAGTTAGGAGCAGGAACTGATGGGTATGTATGTGTAATCCCATAGCCGTAAACTTAATTATCACTTTTAAGACCTTCAGCACAAGGAAAACGTTTATAAATAAACACCCTTTCTACTGCTTGTGACTCCTTTCACAAAATCTACATAATTTACCAGCAATCCAGACAATAAATACAACCCCAGCAAATCCCAGTATCTTTGAAAAGTTTTAATAACTAGCTTCTGAGCCTGTGATTTCATGATGCCATACTACTGCAGACAGTGTAGTCTTAAGACGTTTATCTTCACATTATGCAGCTGGAAGTTTAAGAGACAGAGTACTGTAAACAATTTAACTAAGTCACACAAGGAACTGGAGTTAGAGAAAGAACTTAGGCTAAAGTTTCCAACTTCCTCTCCCAATTTACAGACCATCTTTTTCATTCCTGACATCGACAGCTGCAAATTTCATAGCTATGTAGTGAACCAAGTGGCAAAAGTACCATTAACACCACCATGATACAAAACATAGTAGGAAATAAAAATATCGGTAATTTTCAGAAATAAATATAAAATATTTAGTATTAATATTTAATCTTAAGATGTGTTTAAAAAAATCAAAAGTCCTATAGAAGTCTACTACTTTATGAAAAATTCAAGCAAATTTATGATTACAGGGACAGTATTTATTTTCTCAACACATTCTTGAGAACAGCCACAGGAGGGCACTGCTTCCTTAGTCTGGGATGTTAAAACCTAGATGACAGCGCCTGTCTGCAATTCAGAACTCGTTCAATACCTTTGGTTATTTCTTTGTTGTCAGTAAGGCCTCCACAGAGAGAGATGGCAATGGAAGGCAAATCACGAATTCCATCCCCAGTGTTTTCAACTCCACTGTCAACACCTGAGCTCCCGACAGACTGGGGAGACTGGTTGGCAGACCGCGGCCCCATGTCATTTGTGTTCTTGCTTTGGACATTATCCCCACTGGAAAAGAAAACATCAGGAATTCAGTCCTCAAGCATTCATTCCCAAATTCTCTCCCTTCAACAGGCAATGCTGACATCCCTGGAGGTATTTAAAAGACATGCAGACGTGGTGCTCAGTGGTGGACTTGGCAGTGTTAGGTTTATGGTTAGACTCGATCTTAAAGGTCTTTTCCAGCATAAACAATTCTATGTTTCTATAACAATAAACTGTACAATCTTAGTAGACAAAATAATTCTATTATAAGCAGAGTTTATACTATTAGAACTATTCCCACACAGGAACAAGAATAAACATATCAGATTACTATTTAATTTATATTAATCATATAATAAAATTTATAGATAAACCCAAAACAAATGATATGTATGTTTGTGAATTTATGTCATGTATACATAAATAAAATACGTATAAACTACTAGGATTAAGATTTTAAGAAACAATAAATGATTATACACAATTAATAATCCCAGCTATATACAGATTTTATTACAAAGTGCAGGCTCAAACTCTGCCTTCCATTCCAGATTTCTATGAATGCATTTGAGGAACGAATTTTCATCCTGCTTTTTTCTCCATATTACTAATATTTCTCAGTTTTATTGAAATGCTAATATTACAACAGCTGCGTTTAAACAAGCAAGAAAAAATAAAATATGCAAGCTACTTCAATTGTTGCTCAGTAATTTTAGTCAAATGACTAGATTATGATGTGGAAAGATGACTACAAATGATAGAGGCTCTAATAAAGATCAGAACAAGTTTGAAATAATATGTTCAGAGTGTAATGTTTTCATAAATAAATCTGTTTTCTAGCATTCATATTTATAGCTGATCACCCACAGCAGAATATTAGAGCAATATTTTTGTGCTAATACTGTTAACAGTAAGGTATGTTCTTCATGATAATAAGCAAGGACATGGCGATAAATATATCCCAAGCCCAATTGCTCTCCCAGGGCACGTGAGTAAGAGTCACAAACACCAGTGTATGTTACATAACAATCCACAGCCAATATATGATGCTTAATTGACCAAAATAGAAAATCAGTTTCAGGCACGCTTCTCAGAATGCAGAGCCTTCCAAAAGCTCTAATACTCCTTTCCACAGAGTTTTATTTTCCTTCTGCCTTCACCTCTGCTTGGACTCTGAAAAAGAATTCTTATCTGGCTGGCAATGAAGAGTTTGATCTAAATCTGGAAAGTGATAAGAGCTCTTCAAATAGTAAAAATATAAGCAAAGGACTTATACTTCTTGGGGAAATAAAGTGCAGCAACTTCTGGGTCCATGTCAGTGAGGTCATCTAAATAGACACCATCAGCACCAAGATGCCGGCTTCGTTTGTCTGTAAGGGATGGCATAAATAAGCCTATTAATGAGTATTTTCTAAGTAGCAAGCCAGAACTGCTATCACTGTTTAACTATTCATTTTAAGACTCAGAAACCAGAGAAGTTACAACAGTTTGTGAACTGCTTTTGTATCAAATGGTACGGCAAGTTGCTCATATACATCAATTCAGATTTTGAATACATGAAATGGGACAGCAGAGGACTAGTTTGAGATATGAGGAAGCATCCCTACCTCACACAAAACCACTGGGAATTAGAAGTCAGTGGCCTTTGTAGGAAAACAGCAAAAGGTAAACTCTGAGTATTCGCATAGGCCTATTACAACAGTAAAGCAATCGGAGCGTTTGATCTCCGAGAACTAATCTTCAGCCCCCGTGGCAAAAGGGAAATAACACAACAGACTATATATAGTCACTAATACACTGCAACTGGCTTTGTTACAGAGACAACTCACTGTTTAGCACGTACAACTGACATGTTGAGTGTTCACATGCACCATTGCAGGGGACAAGACAACCCCCCTAGGTCTTTCACCAGTACCAACACACGGTCATCACTGTCCTGTTGTTGCTGCTACATCTAAGACCAGTAACCATCGTAAAGCCAAAACTTAATTTCAAATTCACTCTAAAACGCATGGCTTCTCACCATCCCAATCTCCAGCATCAAAGATCAGAAGAGTACCCAGAAAAAAAATATATAAAAACTGAATAGTAAACAGAGTAATGCTGTCAGTTTTGTCTTCAAAGACAGTGGAACGCATGGGGAACTAGCTAAGAAATTTGTATGTTTACTGATTAAAAAGCATCTGCACAAACTTGGCTTATATAGGGCTTACATAATTATAGAATAACCAGAGCTCTAAAACATGAGGTCTGTAAGCAAATAAATTCCATGGGAAAATTGTAACACTTATTATAAAACACCATGAATATTGAGAACAGAAATTAAATAGCAGAAAAGCATACAGAGTTACATTTCACAGATTCAGATCAGGACGTGTACCACACAGAACTGAAATTGCTCGTGTGAAGTAAAAGCATCTTATTTTATTGCAAGTCTGTTGCTTGTGCAAAAGACATACTACAGCTTTGTACTAAAGCAGAGAGATTCCACCATTATCAGTGACACATAACAACTCAGAAAGCAGTCAGAGCAGGTGAACCAGCGTATCTACGGCATGCTTGTACCAAAAAGGGAAATCTCTGAATCTGTCAAATATGGATGAATTTGGAGCAAGTTTTGCAGTCTTGCTCACATGCACAGAGATGACAAAAATCTCAGACCAAGGTGAATCTTCTATCTTGCAATGTGACTCCTGGGAACAGCCTGCTACACAGCTCATGTTTTGAAGGTTGTTTTCAAAGCTTATTCCTTTAAAAATCTAACACTGCCTTCAGGGTATAGATAAATTTATATGACAATGAGGTGCTTTATCACCATGAAATTTAAGGACAAAATCATACACATGAAAGTGTAGAACGAACAGTTTTACCTTTTCTTCTGGAAGGCGAATCTGTCTTGCCAGTTGGTTGGACTGAGCAAGCTGCAGCTTGTTTTATTTCTTCATTGGCAGGTAATGGTGGCACAGCTGTTCCTGAAGACTCTGTCTCTGGCTTATTAGTCTCATCTGGTAAGGGCTCATTTTCATAAACAGTTGCTGCATCTGCCTGTCCAAGGGCAGGTGGAGGAGACACAGTGTTAAACTCCTCTATAGGAGAACTCTGGATGACCCGAAAGTGAGTACTTTCAGAAGGATTTACATCCACCACGCTCGGTTCCTTTGCTTTGAGCAGAGAACTGGCCTGTGAGGAAAAATATGCAGATTGCTATAAAGAAAAGCTCTTTAAAAATGCCACAGCCAGAGTGTAACCTGTTCTGTTCACTCCAGTAAGACCAGATTTTCAAGGTAATCAACTACAGCAGAAAGCAACCGCTAACTTTGATGGAAACTACAGTGTACAAAAGGCTTCCCTGCTCACACAAGTTTGTGTGTTTGCTCACACAAAATTCATCTGTATCTTGCGACCAGGTAAGATTTGTCCTGCAACATGCTCTACAGTCTTCATTTCCGACTCACCTGCCTGGAAGCACATCACAGCTCCCATGCTGCCCTCTTCCCTTCCTGTGTAAATCCTAGTTTTTCTTCAAAAGGTAACCCTAACAAACCTGGAGAAGAAAGCACAGACTGGAGTCCATACACAAACAGGATGCTCTCAGGTACGAGGGCAGGGGTATACTCTGTTTTTAAATCACTTTTGTCCTGGGCTGGGCTGGAATAGAGTTAATTTTCTTCCTAGTAGCTGGTATAGTGGTGTGGTTTGGATTTTGTATGAGAATAATGTTGATAACACACTGATGTTTTAGCCGTTACTAAGTAGTACTTACACTAGTCAAGGACTTGCAGCTTCTCATGCTCTGCCAGAGAGAAGCTGGGAGGTGACACAGCAGGCACAGCTGACCCAAAGCGGCCAAAGGGATATTCCATACCATATGACATCACGCTTAGTACATAAACTGGGGGGGCAGGTGACCAGGGGAGAACCGTGGCTCACGAATTAGCTGGGCATCAGTCAGCAGGTGGTGAGCAATTGTGCTGTGCATCACTTGTTTTGTATATTCTTTTACCATTATTATAATTTTCTACCTTTTCTGTCCTATTAAACTGTATTTATCTCAGCTCATGACTTTTACATTTTTTTTCCAGCTCTTTTCCCCATCCTACTAGAAGGGGAGTGAATGAATGGCTTTGTGGGTGTTTTAGTTGTCTCCCAGGTTAAAACACAACAAGAACGATTCTAGATCTTCTCTGAGTGTGGGGCAGGAGTTGTTCTTAAAGAGGGGAGATGAACTCCTACAGCAGCAGCGGTATAACTGCTGTAACCTTCCTGTCATACCAAACTCTTACACGAAGATCAACGGTGTCCAAAGTATAACTCCTGGTTCAAATACAGCCAGATCAATGCTGAAAAGCTTGGTTAGAGTCATAGACAGGGACTGCAGAGGGAAAAGCCTCCAGGAATAAGATTTGCAATACACACTAGGCTGTGTGACTGGGATAAAAATGAAACCCCTAAACCTACTAACAGGAAAATCTAAATTCCAGACTGAAAATGCCAATTACTGCCTCGACCTGTATACTTAAATCAGTACTTTATGTAAAGAAAATACTTCTGAATTTTCTTGTAATATACATGAGGAGGAAAATGATGCAGAGGTGATGGACAGCTCATCTTTGGCCTACTAAAGAAGATGCCAGAGCTATTCTGAAAAAAATAAGAATTCTGAATTCCCATCCTTGCTTTTCTCAGTAGCTCCCGACAGCGAATTAAAGATAAATTACAATAGTGCCATTATAATTCTGGTGCCACTGCCAGAAAGCAGAAATGTTCTTTCTGAGGACACCCGCTTCCCTGCCCTGCAAAGCAGAGACTTTATTTCTTTATGATGTTCCTGACCCCATCACTTCTGCAGAGACACCAACCTCCAGCAGAATGGGCGAAATCTTGCACCATCTCTGGTGCAATGCCACTGGAACTTGATCTTTATTTCTCACACCCTGAGGCATAAGCCCCAGGTCCCCCCTTTCCTGTATGAATGCTCTGACTGCGTAACAGGAGCAGGCCAGCACCTGACTGACCTGCAATGTACTCAGCTGCTCATGGCTACTGTGCAGCATGGGAGACAAAGCTGCTGGCACAGTACAGATCCTGCCATCTAACTGGGCCAAAAGGCTTCAGTGAGGAGTCAGGCACCATGCCAGTCAGCTCAGCCAAGAGAGCAAGCACGTCTCAGCATGCAGAGATAGAACTGCAGGTGTTTCTGGATGCTTGCATACTCAAGCAACCGATTTCACTTTTTGTGGTTCACACTGCTAACATCAAGCACCTAATTTCCATCTAAGACTATTTCTGAATTTCAATGATTTACCAAAAGACACTGAGTTGATTTTATATGCTATTTAAGCTTCTAACTTTTACAAGATCAGTTCTCTCTTCTTCATTTTATACTCTATATCATCGGAGTTGAGAACTTTGATGGCACAAAGTTCTTGTCTGTGTCTCCTAAGGAGCCAGACGCAATCCTCTTACATAAAACATTGCAATTTTATGTATAAAGAGGACTCATTCCCTCTTCCACAGTCTGCAATAGAGTAAGTACATGTACCCCATTAAAGCACAACAGATGCTAACGGGAATTAAACAAATCGCATCGGATACCTTTGCAGCTTGCGGTAGCTCTCCCCATGCCCAGTGCATGTGGGGATTATTCTTCAGTCCACTTCTGTCTGTAGGTTTACTGACTAATTCTGAGTCACTTTTAGGAGTAGGAGGACGTGAACCTGATGGGCTGAAGAAAAACAAACAAAGAACATTACAAAACCAAAAGTAACCACAATTCAAGAGAATTTTGGGGTTTCCATGTGGAAAAAAGAATAAGGATGGTACCAGTAGCAGTAGATGAACAGGTGTTAGTATTGTTATAATGAATGTGAAGTGCAGAAATCATTCACTTGCATCAACAAGACACTTTATCCCGACTAAGTAAGAAATTACTCTAAGGAATCCAATTGACTACTTCTTTTCTGCTAACCTTTTCTGTTCTACCCTTGAATACATGTTTATAGGGAAACCAGCAGGAATGCTATATAAGGAATTTCAGCACTTCCAATGAAAAAATATTTAGCTGTTTTGCTGACTACTCGACAGAAAATATTTCATAATTAATTAGTAAATTATCAGTTTGTAGCATATTTCTAATGTGGTGAAGTCAATAATGTGATGTCAAGTAGCCATTATAAATAATGATTCACTGATTTCAAGGCCAAAAGGAAAAATTTCTCTGCCTTTCTGCACAATATGTCATAGATTTTCACCGAGAATCCCCTGAACAAAGCCCATTATTTTTGCCTGAGCCATAGCAAGTTTTAAAACTATGAGCAACAGAACTCATAACATTCCTCAATAAAAGGTCCAAACTAAGTCACCTTCGCTCCCTACCCCCGCAAAAAACAGGCTTCCTACATTTATTATAAATTCTTCACATCTGATTTATTTTTAATTTTCTCCTGGATAAAATGAATATCTAAACCAGTTTTGCTCATTCAATGTAAGGTGGTTTTACAGAGCTAGCTGATCACAGGAAAATAATTACTTCAGACAAACAAAGCAACTTTGAAAAATCTATGAATTTCACATCTGAAAAAACAGCAACCTAATCACTTTCGTTATTCTTTGTTTTCATCTATGTCACTGTAAGATATACTTTGAATGTGGACAAACATTATGACTTTTTAGCTACAGATAATGACATTATCTAACTATACTATAAAATTTATAAGCAATACCACTGTGGAAGATCTTTTTTGATCCTAAGAATTTCAAGTTTTTATTAGTCCTTAGGGTATAATCTACCATTTGACGGATGAAGGAACCAGTACAATGTGATTTTAAAAATATTTTCGATCTCTAAGGATTCAAGGAATGCCTGGTGGGTTTTCATCTACATCTCCCACTGTACAATTTTCAGTATTTTTCATACATCTAGGGCCCACCGAAACCTTGTGAATCAAGAGCCTGGATACTTCAGAGAATCTCCGCAGTCAATAATGCTTCCACTGCGGCTTTAAGCCCAAAACATACAGATATATGGAAATGCTGTCACTGCACAAGTTAATCTGTGCACTACACACATTTTATTCTTCAAAATACCTTAGAAAAGTCTCCAGTCTGGGCTTTAGTATATCTTCAGCTCAGGTTCACATACCCAGCCAGATGACCTGAGAGAATACAGGCATTTTGCAGTGAGAACACTGATCGGGGGCAAGGAGGATCCTGCCTTTTCCACAGTTTTTCCTGAAAACACAGTTCCTTTGCATACACAGCTGAGCGGGGAAAAAGATCAGGCTGTTACTCAGCATGAAGAACCATGATGTATATTCCCAGATACACACACGTTAAGTGCCAGAAATCTGGCTCTTGCGTATGTGTGTATGCTAAAACAGGTAGAGCTCTGCTCTGGGGAGAGTCTTCCTCTTGCTGCAAAAGGCTGCGCAATGATCCCTGCATGAGTCTGGGTTATTGGTTCAGAATAGATATAGCTAAAAATAAAGCCATGGTAAGTTAGGAACAAGGCAAGCATCTTACCCCCCAAATATTACCCACTCTTCCAAAACAGAGAAAATACACCCTATCTACTGAACTTCTGACATGAGGACAACCCAGATCTTTCAATTCTCATTCTACAAATACTACTTTTCTATACAACAAAATTTAAGGATTTAGTAGTAACAAAATGTCAGAATTCATTTCAGTTGACTTCTCCTTGTGGATTAGCGCACAAATGCTAACACAACTTCAGTATAGACCAGAATTATCTTAGCAATGTCATCTTAATTTAAAAGGCCCAAGACCAAATCAGACTGCAAACATGCATCCACAAGACAAACAGGAGATAAATTATTTTGTTTACATAAAAGGATATTAAAGCATTCTCATTCCTTATATCATCTGGTACATAAGATGGAGTTTTCTAAGCCACCCAAAAACACTGATACATAGTCAGTGGCTGTCTAATGAGAGCTCATTTTCCATCACACAGAAACAACTTTACATTTTTCTTCATACACCATATTTTTGTTTAATATCCAACAGTCATCTCTCCTACTAATACCCATCTGAAACAGCAACAATAATCTCTGTGGTTTATGGACACAGATGGCAATTATGCCTACTTCAGTCCTATTTGTATACTTCCTGTTTGTAAAGTTCCATATGTAACACCAGATGTTGTCTCCTTTACCCACAGTGGTACTATTTTGGCTGCTATTCACTTCATACCACTGCCACCAAAGTAAAACAAGACTAAGCACTAACAAAGGTCACAATCACATGCCTTTAAAATTTGTTTAGCTTGTTTAGGTCAAATTATATCCTGAATTAACGTTATGTTTGCACTAGGGATCAGTAAGGCTGAATACTAAGACCGCATAGGATTTATAACCCAGTAACAGTATCCTGCAAATGCATTCATGGATAGGACTCAAAATGGGTTCTTTATTCCTTATACAATGAGGATGTTTGTCTTCAGCTGAGCTATGCCTTGCATAGGCACCTGACCCAGCCTAGCTGAAATTCTCTTGCCTTACACATATTGCTCAGATACTGCAAATCAACTTGGAACCACCCATCCTGTCAACACTGTACAAGGAGGAAGGGATACTTCAGTTCAGTCATTCAGATAAGCAAATCTGATCCACATCACATAAATATTGAATAATTGTGTCACAGCACTACATATTCCTTAATAGCTATGACTGCACTTAATGTAATCCAACATGAAAGAATAAGGAACTTGGCCTGCAGCTGGCAGTTCTGCAATAGCAAACCATGCTGATCTTTGCAGCACTTCCCACTGAAAGCAGAGGGCCCTCAGAAAGCAGCAGCGTGACCTGAAAAGTCCTGTCTTGACTGAGGCCAAATATACCAGGAGAAGACAGTCAGAAGGGAAGAGGCCTACCTCATGTACATGTCACACGTAGAACAACAGAGAGCTTCTGAACATCCTTTGAGGGGAGCATAACAGCATTTCTGATTTCATGTAGAGGAAATCAGTTGCAGACAGAGGGCCTTATTCAGACAAGCTATCATAGCACTTTCACTGTGTATCTGCACTGCAGGACAGGTGAACTCCAGAGCAAAGTTCATGGAGCCATCCAGATCTCCATCCCAACCTGTGTGCCTGCCCTTCCTTCCCATGAAGAACACTGAGAACAGTCCTGACTGTCCCAGGATCTCATCTTGCCTTGATGCTGCAACATGGTCAGGTTAAAGAGGGAAGACCTAGAAGCTTGGAAAACTTCAAGATCATCAGTTTTGATACAGCCTTAGGCACCTAGTATGGCATCTATGTTGAGACAAGCAATGTGAAATTTAGCCTGATTTATTACTGAAAGCTTCTCCAGCGCTAATGGAGAGATGCAGAGGTCATATTTTGACACCTACTTTAAATTTTTTTAACTGAGTTGCTGTGAATTCTCACCATTGACTAATGGAGGGAAAGGCCTGACTGTAGAATCTTGAGACATCTCAAATTTAAGGTATCAAGTCAAGTGTCTGTATCCACTTTTAGCTCTGTAGAAAAGAGTAACAGTCAGAAGAATCCTGCACTACAGCAAAGGCTTAAGTCTGTCTCTCCTAAAACTTAGACAAAAATGTCTTATCTATTGTGACATCGTTACTCTGCAAGATACTCCATCACTGCAGTCCAACATACAGCAAATATTCCTATCCACCAAGCCAGCAAACAAAGTAAGAGAACTTCTCTTTTGCTACTGGCCTCCTTCCATTACATGTTTTGTACTCCTTATTGCTGACTTTAAAAGCAAAACAAAGGCCTCGGGGATATTTTTGCAACCTATGCACAATCAAACAACTCAGGAAAACCACAGGACAAAAACATCACTAAAATACACACTGACTACAAAAAAACCCACATAGAAATGTCAGTCTTCAGAGGAACCTAAGTTTTCACTAGCTAAGTTCTTCCTTTTTTTTTTTATCTTGTTAAAAACTTCAGTTTTAACCCAGGTTTTCACCGGCCTGATTTTCTATTAGCCATGTGCATTCAGCAGGGGATTCATCAGGTAACTTACCTCCAGTCAATGCCCATAAAGAAGTACACAGAGGAAGTCACTTTCTTTTAAAGTGTCTGGGTTAGCAATAAGTGCAGTTATAAGTTAAATGAAGCTCACATACTACTAATGTGTTAAAAGTGCATTAATGTGTTAAAAGGATTAAAGAGCAGCCCAGAAAGGAGGGAGGACAACTGTTCTACCTGTCCGGAGGAGAAAAGTGAGAAGATTGTTGAGGACAAGAGTTAGATAGGCCTCCATCTGCTGGAACAGTGAGAAGAGAGGATTGCCCTGCACAATCTATAGGCTCACTGGACAGCACAGCATGTTGGCAGAAAGAAAAACAGGGTGTCATTATTCACAAGTGCTGATTAACATAAGCTCTTTGTGTATTAGCGGCATGAATGCTGAATTTTCATCTAGAGCTTTCAAAATCCAGAATACTGCCATCAAGAAACAAACAGAACATACAGTTCAAAAGGCCACTGAAGGGGTAGGGTACTGACACATGCCACCACAGAATTGTGAAACTAACTTCATTAGCTTTACAGTCAGTGAAGAAAGTTCCTTTCAGAATGCAATTTAAAACATTTAAATTAGGCCCTTACTCTGAAATACTCTCCTAGCTTCTGCCCTTCAGCTACATTAGCAGTATAATGAGATTAGTGATGGGACAACAGGTAATGGTTTTAAGATGAAAGAGGTGAGATTTAGATAAGCTATTAGGAAGACATTCTTAACTGTGAGGGTGGTGAGGCACTGGAACAGGTTGCCCAGAGAAGTCCTGGAAGCTCCATCCCTGGAGATGTTCAACGCCAGGTTGGATAAGGATTTGAGCAACCTGGTCCCTGCCCATGGCAGAGGGGTTGGAACTGGATGATCTTTAAAGATCCTTCCAACTCAAACTATTCTATGATTCTACGATTCTTAGGACAAGGTCTTATGAATATTGCTCCACTCCAATAGTCTGCATGGAGGACGTGGGGCACATCTGCATTGGGGCACACAATGCACAGAGACTCCAGTGGAACTATAATGTAATGCACATTAAGCAAAAACCTGTCCCTTTTTGACAGTGTTCCACAGACACTAGAAAAGAGGTCCAAACCAATCTGTTTGGATATCAAAGGTATACATATGCTCATATTCGTTAAAAACCTTATTTTTATACACCATCTCCAATCTTGTAAGTTCTTAAAATGATTACACCCAAAGTACTGATGATTTTTATATATATAAAAGTTTTTATATACAGTATATATTCATATATATAAAGTATTTATTTATATATACTAAAGATACATATCTGCATTCACTGAAGTCCTTACAAGCTGTGTGCATTGGGCAAATATTCAGATTTCACAAAACATTCATCCTCTCTACAGTATTTATAAGCAAACAGTGACATTAATAGGTATAAAGACTCTTCCGAATTTGAGGACCTGCATTTGTATGCATGCATTTGTTAAATCAAGACAAAGCTAACTTGAAGTTTCTGATTTCAAATATAGAAAGCACTCATCTAAGTAGTTGAAAGTGACCAAGAAAATTTTTAGTAAGTCTTCATATAGCACTAGCATATAAGACATCAATGGAAAGAGGAAGATTATTTAGAACTGTACTATCAGAAAAAGTACCTTTGAAGAGGTGACCATTCTCCATCCGAGAAAGGGTAAGATGCAGATTGAGAAAACGTAGAAACTGTAGGACCATTTATGTCAGATACATCATCAACAAACACATCTGGAACAGGGATCCTAGATATAGGGAAACACATGACATTTAAAAAACATACTTGATTACTGAATTGTCTTATACTTCAAGTAACGAAAAAACCCTACTGCAGAGAAGAAATAGCATAACTTGAACTAAAAGGAGATAAACATTATCTGATTCACATCTTCTAGTTCACAGCATAATGGAGGATTGTTCTTACATTTTCAAAGTTATTTTCATTGGTTTTGTTACTAGCACTCCCAATAGCTCTCTAGCCTAAAGATATTTCTTTAAGAAACATCATCAGCCATGTGTCCTGACTCAGAAATTATTGTTAGAAGGTATGGAAGGGAACATAAACCCAACAGTGGGTTTCTATTACGTGTCTCAAATCACATTGATACCTTGAATTGTCCAATGGTTCTTTTTCTTCGTCTGAGCTAATCTCTATAGGAAACATGTCTTCATCTTCTGATGTATCTCCATTGTCTTCTCTTTTTAAGCTGTCCAATTTATGGGTAGACTTCCTCCTCTTTTTCCTCCTTTTTTTCACAGAGCTAGAGATTGGAGGTGCTTCATTAGAAGGCTGGGATCCATGGGCTTGGGGCGGTACTTGTGAGGATGTACTGGTGTCCAGGTTTCTTAGCCTATCTGTGGAGTTCCTCTTCAGCTGAGCTTCCATTAAAGCAGTTCCCTCAGACAGAATGGGAGATGTGGAGAGATGATAAGGAATAACCTCCTGAGAAGATAAAAATTCAAACCATTCAACACATTAGTTCCTACACCAGTCATAAATCTGATTCTAAAATCTATGTACAGTGTCCAAGATCTAAGTCATTTATTCCTTAAAAAAGTAATAAAGTAATAAAGATTAGGTCAGTATGATCCTATAACATATGAAAATTGTTCTATAGCGGCACCTCCTTAGACAAGCCAGGAACAATACTCTTAATAAAGAGGATCCTCTGAACATCTAATATTGGTCAGGTTGTGCTATAAATCTCTATCCACCTGATGGACAGAGCAGTAACAAACTCCTAGTTTATGATCTGAACTTTTTGTAAAATCCAATTCTCCTTCACAACTCGGATGACAGTGTTCAGACAGGTCAGCAGTTTACAACCAAGTCACACAAACATCCTTCTAATTCAGTCAAACATATAATCTCTAGACACTCATGGTGTATTTCTAGCAATTTTCAGTCAACAAATAGCTATTACCAAACAGAAGACTGAAGTATAAAGATAGAGCGATGAATACTGCACATACACAAGCTCTCACCTGAAAACAGTAATACCATACTTAATATGAAAATCTGAACACTCATCCTAGTGACAAAAATTATAGGAGATATCTAAAGAGAAATGCCTGTAAAACACTTTTCTTGTGTTACATTTTCAGGGAAAGTTTAGGCTTGATGTTAGGAAAAAGCTCTTCACTGAAAGGTTGATTGGTCATTGGAATGCGCTGCCCAGGGAGGTGGTGGAGTCGCTGACCCTGGAAGTGTTTAAGGGGAGACTGGATGAGGCACTGAGTGCCATGGTTTAGATGATGGTTGGTGTTAGTGTTGGTGTTAGTGTTGGGTTATAGGTTGGACTTGATGATCTCAGAGGTCCTTTCCAACCTTATGATACTGTGATATTATGTGTGGACTACTCAAATTCGTACGACTATAATTTACATAGACTGGTATTTAATCACACAGCTCAAAGGCAGACTTTCTCATTTAAATATAATCCACATTAATAATAGTTGCAAGATCACATCTTTTGTGAATACCAGCATTACTGTGTGCACAGATATTAATGGGGCAGGTGCACTTTTACTGGCTGGCTGCTGAGTGTTTATGTTCAAAGTAAAGATTTCTGAAAAAAAAAAAAATAGGTCCACAGACACATTAACCTCTATTGCACACATCTTCGGAGCACGTGAACACTGTATGTGTTATTTAAGTTCACACACATATTGGCATGCAAATACACTATGATTTCTTTTTCAGTTATGTGATTAAACTCTGTAGATTTTTCCAAATCTCAGCATCTCAGAAACAGAAGTAACTGCATAGTATTGAATTTCTATGGCAAAAAATTGTCCAGAAACTTTGAAAACCATAAATGGATAAAGATAAATTTTTCAACAAAATACCCAAACTCAAAACTGACTCTGAAGAGCAGGCATTGAATTTTTAACGAATTAAAATTAGTTTTGACTCTTACCTGATCATTATCCATCTCCTGCACAAAAAAGGCTTCTCCATTATCTCCTAGTTTCATATGCAAATCTACAGCCTCTCCATTAATTTCTATGTCAACCTGCGAGAAAATATATTCTCATGTGAAAGAGAATTATTATAGATACTCAGTTCCTGTTCAGCTATCCAACCACTATCACTGGACAAATGTTTCTTAGGGAAGTGTAGGAAACCTTATAACAAACATAAAACAGTGAGCAACTCCATTTTTCTTCTCAGTCTTTTATAAGGCCACCAATTGTCAAAATGTTTTTCTAACTCATTCAGCTCATTGCTGTCTTGCTCGTCTACTCAGGTAGATTTATAGCCATTATATAAAGTCCTGAATCTTTTTAAATGCAATTCTGAATACTTTGCTCACAACACAAATCTTTCTGCTCTTTTAATCCATAGTCTAATTTTGAATTGTGCATGAAGTACTTCCACATGCAAATTCTTAAAATACTGTCTTTAAATTCATTAAACACTCCTCTTTACACTATGAGAAGCACAAATCAGAATTCTCAGCACAGTTCATGCATCTATTTCTTCCACACACTTATCTAACCATTATACAGCCCCAACAATTTCCATTTCTTCTCAGAAGGATCTCTCTCTTTGCCTATAACCATGTCAAGTTGCCACCATCTCCATTTTGACTGTAATTTTTTGGAGACTTGGACAAGTCTATATTTATATTCTATTTCAGGACACAGTACAATATTGGCAGGGTAACATTTTCACATGTTACTCATCCTAAATATTGGAATACCTTTCTGATTTATGCAAGAATTGAACAATGTCTATGATATTATGATCCTTCTGCTTAACAGTTAGAGCTACATTAGATCCCAGACTGTATGTAGTTATGAATTATTTCCTAAAATAGTGCATCATGCGTTTTTACTGCCAACTTTGCATCTGATATCATTGCCAGGTCAATTAGCCTGGTTACATCCATCTGAAGGTATTCACTGTTTTTTCTAGCTTCAATTAACTTCAACATTCTGTTATCTGAAAATATTACTTCATTATTACCCTTATTTTTGTAACTATCATCGAACGTGTTAAACAAAGGGGTCTTAATACACAGTCACTAATGAAATCTAGTAAAGGCCCAAATTAGCACATTAAAATTTTGCTTTATCGAAAATAAATGTTATACATGTCATGACCTGTTTTGTTTTTACTATGGACAATGTCTGACAAATTACACTTTGAAATGCAAGAATCAATAACAACCATTTTAACCGAACCACGTCTCAATCTGGGCATTTTTTAGACAGTGTCTAAAGAAAACCTTGACTACCACTCCACAAAACATTCAGTAACTTTCACGCCATTAGAGCTGACCCACAAACAGAACATATCAAGATCATCAATTATCTTACCACTTTCTCCCTAGAACGTAGAACTCCCATTTTCCCAAAGCGTACATGGAAAGGGGAACACTGAAGATTTCCATCGGGCTGACGTACAACAATTATATCGATACATCCTGATAACGTGGCTGGGTTTAGTCCCTTATAGAGCTCCTTCACAGTTACAAACACTTGCCCTGCTAACTGTCCAACGTAATTCATGGTTTGGACCTGAAAGGCAAACAATAGAACAAATAAGATTTTGATCCCTGCTTTATATGTTAAGAGACATTTGAGAGATGGAGATTCCAGCAGTGGGGTATTCTCCTGTTTCACAAAACAACATCTTCATATAGAACCAGGACTTTCCACCTAATTTCTTCACAGCTGACAGGCATTTGTGGAGAGCTATTAAAAGATAAAAGCAAATGAGACTTTGTAAGTCCGAGAATTGTTAACGAGCTTCAAAACTTTGTAACATCAATGGCATTCAAATCCAGTGTCAGACTTTTAGACTCTGCAGCTCATAAATGTATCCAATTATCTCTGAAGAGAAAAGGTTTACTTCCAAAATAACATATCTTCCTATAATTTATTGTGTGCTCACCACCAAATACTCTTTTCTCATGTATTTCTACACGCTTTTAAGGGCAGGGTAAGTGAACGGTTTTAAGGACATCTAATTTTCCACTACACAGAAGTCAGGCTATTTTACCACTTTACAGGAACTTCTGTTAAAAGGCTATTATAATCCACACACTCAATAGATATGCATTAAAGTTTGACAAGCAACATTTAATCCAGAGCATCTGAACTTTAGAGTGCTTCCTAATGCAACGTTACTGTTCCTGTTTTGAAACAGCCTTTTAGAATCAAAAGGTTTATTAAAAATTAGGCATGTGTTGACAGTTGAACTCATCAGTTTTATTTCCTTTGCTCCTGGATTTATTTAGTATTTAGCATTTAGTTTCCTGCTTCTACTCTGTTAACGCATGTAATCTTTATTATCCATTAATACACTTAGTCCCTAAGACAGGACAGCATACATATTTAGACATACACAAAAGTTCAAAAAGTCTTTCAAAGGCTCTCAAAATGCAAATTAAATTAAGCATATTTCCAATATCTATCACTTGCATTATTTGTCCAACATCTCTTGCTAAGTCCTTCACACTTCAGAAAAGTCCTTGTGCACTCTCTATAAAGCGTATGCCTCACAAACGAGTTCTTGCTAGGCTGGACTACATCACCTGGACATCAACAAAAAACATACTTGCAGGGTATGCAACGCTAAAACTCCCATTCATGGTGATGAGAACAGAACTGAGCTCAGAGTCTGAGCAGCAGTTACTGCACCGAGCCGCACAGCATGTGCTAAGCAGCATCATCTGCTACAATACAGATTCTCTTTCAGCTGTGTTCTTTATAAAAGAACAAAAAGATGTGAAATGCTGTAAAAAATAGCTCCAATTTTTTACTGTGATTTATACTTAGAAACAAAAAATTATTAAAAGAATACAGTGAAGGCATTACCATAAAACACTGGAAAATTAGGAAATGTTATAATTAAAGTCCATCTCTTCATGCATTCTAATTAATTAATGATCAACTGTGTATTTTTCCAAAGTCCTTCCACATAGCATGGACTGAAGTTTTGATTTCTTCCCTGTTTCAGTTGCAACACATGGGTATATGGACACAGACCGTGCTCTGAAGGATGAATTATTTATCTTTTTCCAAACTTTATAACAGTCATCACTACATTGCCCCTGAGAAATGATGATAGTGTCCACATTCAATAAGTGGGAGCTGAATCTTTAAAAGATTTAAGATTAAAACTAGACACTAACTTCGGAAAAAATTCTGTTTGGTTTAAGTATTTAATATACAAGATTCCAACCAATGAAAGAACAATACTTAAATACTGTTTGGAGGACCATTTCTGCATAGCTCTCAACTCACGCATCCAGAAAGTGTCACGTACTGGAAAGGCAGCACATACTAAAACTTCATGGCAGAAAGAGCAATTATATTCAGTTCTCCAGCATTCAACTGGTATTAGCACTTCTGTGCTCTTATTATACATAAGAAACATGCCTTCCTGAATGCAAATCTAGTGGTAAGCTGTTTCATAGGGAACTGCACTTGAAACTCATGCCGCACCCTATGCTGTGTCACAGAATACCAGGTTGAAACAGACCTCTAGAGGTCACCTGGTCCCAAGGTCTACCCAGCAGGGCCAACTTGGGCCAGGTTGCCCCCAACTTTGGTCCTGTTTAAACCTCAGTGTCTTCAAAGATGGAGATTTTTCAGCCTGCCTGCACTTCTTTTCTTACATTTGCCTGTCCTCACATGGAAATTTTCTTCCCAGTATCTAATCTGAATATCCCTTGCTGCAACTTGTGCCCATTGCCTCTTGACCTATAACTCTGCACCTCTAAGATTCCAGCTTCGTTTCCTCTATAGCCCCCATCAGGTAACCGACTACCCTGAAGACAGAACAAAACCATCTCTCTCAGTCTCTCCTTTTGAATCATAAGCTCTTATTCCTAATTATCCTGGTGCCCATCATCTGAACTCTTTATAAAGCTGTGAGCTGACATGGACCGAAGTTCAGAAGTGAGCCTTCAAGGTGACAGATGTAAGCTAACTTCTAAAATTATCCCTTTGCTTTGGAAAAATACTTCGGTTTCTACTGGAAATTTTTCTAACCTAAAGCGCAATAAGAAACACATTTCTTGTTGAGCTAAGACTAAACTTAAAGATGGCTACAATTAGGCTCAAAATTACATGGTGTCGTTCATGTCAGTTGCTCGGTCTGCTGAAGCAACAAAGCTAGTTGCAAAACAGCCACAACTTCCTTGGTGGAAAAGGCATTGCTAGGACACACACCCCATTGTTCAGGAGAGTTACAGGCAAACAATCCAAATACTCACACATTCTCTTAACAAGTTACACCAGCAGGTCTCCTGAACAGAGAATCTTACCACTACTCTTGTTCACAACCAATCTTAGCCGCGCTGTCTTCCCTGTCTTAGGACATAAAGATTATTTTTATACTTGTGAATTAAGAAAATTAGACACCATCCTCACACTCTGAGGCCAACTGGCACAGCATAGCTTGCTTCCATACAGTAAAAATCTCTTATCCTTTAAAAAGGAAGTGCCACATTCAAACTGTTACCTGGTGATGGACAATCCTTTCAAACTGGGCTGAACCTTGCCTATGCAACAAAATCGCTGTGGAATTAGAAGACAGACTGGGGACTAACCATGTAAACCCCACTTCCTCAGGCAAGAGGCAAAAATGGTTTTACGTTTCACATGTAAGGAACAAGACATGATGTAGTTAAAAGGGCGGAGGAGTTCAGAAACTGGATTCTAATGGATGCAGGCCCTTTATCCTAAATTAAAGCTGAGATTCTTTGGAGTCTGAGGTTTGTGAGTTTATACTCAGAAACTAAAATCAGTCCTTGCTATGTCAGTACTCCAGGAAACCAACATTCCTTAAAGCCCAGAGAGACTGTATGTGGTTTTGGAACAAAAAACTACTCTGGGCACTTTAAGAAGTCTTTCACTCACTAAGCAGGCAACAGCAACTTCAGAAGTAAACATGAGTTTACGTCATTACTTAAAGCCCCAGCATTTGCCTGTTAATTACACTGAATTTACTAACACTCTTGTTTTTACACCATGCTAGTGGATGTAGCATAGAACCCTTTTTGGTGCTGTGACATTCAGAATTCTTTTGATCTAAGCTTGCAGTAAGTGAAAACAATCCATACTGCTTCTGCCAGGATTTTCAAATGGCTTGAGTGTTGTTCTTTGCCAGGAGACATTCCGTAGCTCTACCTTATGCACCTATTATGAAATTAAAAGTATTTTCTAGTATATTCTAAAGTGTTGATTTAATTGGCATCGCCTGCCAGGAGGCTCAGAAAACTTCCAACTTCCACTTTTTAAAGACAACAGTCATCTTTCAGCATTGATAATCTCATGGAAAAATAAGTTAAAAATAAATAGCTGCGTGTTCCTTATTAACTGATGTGTTAACTTAGGAAAGATTGACCGAACAAAGTTAATTCTTTAAAGTCCCGCTCTACTGGATGCCACAGTAAGATCAAATGCACTGTCATCTTGATTACTCCCTTCTTCCATATAGGTACACCAGACCATGTCTTAATTCCATTGAAATAGCCAGTAATTGTACTCTTCATGGTTTGTTTTTTTTTTTATAGCCCAGCTCTTCCCATACCATTTCATCTTTCCTTACTGTATTCTGTAAAAAAAAAATACTGAAAGTCATAGGAACTAAAGGCCTTTCTTTTCTTTTGCAAGACCCAGTGTCTCCTCAGGTGCCACAACACAATGAGTATCAGGTTAGATATTCACACACATCCAAGGGATGCACGTGCTATTCAATATGCTCTAAAGACAGACAGTATTTGAAAAAAAAAAAATATTTAGGTATCATGTAAAGGTAACTAAAGCTGAAACACACTTCCTCTGGAAGACATGAAATCTCCAGTAAAGAAAATTTCAAAGAGCAGGATAAACATCCGTTGTGACTGGTTTAGGAACAGGCAGTTGTAATCTTTCGGACAGAGATCATCACTGTGTCCAAAGTAGTAAACCAAACCATATCACATCATTCAACTATTGCAATTTGCCACTCTATACTGAATCTACTTAAACTACAAAATCTGCTTCACAGGCCAACAAGCAGTCTGCCAACAGTTCCCATGCACAGATAAGATGAATTGCGGAGTACTCCTATGGTCAGTTTAGAAGTAGATACCTACTTTTAAAGCCTATGAGAGCTTTATAGAACAGATGTGAACAGATGGTGCTTGGTGCTAGCTGGTCTGGCCACCGAGAATGGACGCTGACACAGTTTCATTCACTAGCAGGGATGTAGCATTTAAGTCCCTTTCAGCCCCTTTTCTGAGGTTCTACAGTTATGACTGAGCACTGATTTTGTAGGCCATGAGAGGAAGATCTGCATCAACGGTAAATGTAACACTAGCCAAATGCTTAGCACAAAGCAAAACAACACGTACAGACACATCTTTCAGTTACGCTTTCAATACTGATGTCATGATGAGATCCTGGTCCACCACTGGAGGGATGGGCATAAGCACAAAACAAATCAAGCTTCCCAAGAACTTCTCTGTACAACTTGCGAAATTATGAAAGCGAGCCAAAACTGATGGGCCAGTGTTCAGTTAAAATAAATCACTGTAGCTCTGCTGCCGACACTAAAACTACGACAATTTTACAAGCATGATCCATCTGGTCCCCTGATCTGCCCTCAGCTTCTGTTTTGAAAACATAAAGCTTAGGAGAGACTGGGCTATACTTGGGAATCAGATTGTGGCCCATTCAGGAGAATTATTTCATATTTTCAAAAAAGTAAATGATAATATGCCAAAGATTTCTAGGTAAGTGCTTATTGCCACTCTTTTACTACATATCAAACATTTTTCTTCACTCTGAAGCAATTCAGCTGTTTCTGCCATATTGGAACACCATCACATTCAAAGCTCTTAATATTTAAATTAATTTCAGGTTGAAAACTGAAAATCATTAAGAACTTTCAAAAGCCTTCTTCTTAACTGTTTGTTACCTCCTACATCAGTTCAACCCAAGATCACCATCACAAATTCCTATCCCACTTCTTGAAGTAAATTCCCAGCCAGAATTCCAAAGTCATGCATTTCTGAGAGCAAAACCAGAGCCTGGATTTACTTTCTCTAAAGAAGCAGTGAAGGCACTGCACAGGACCTTAGGAGACCTCAGTGAGGTCTGTACTTTCCTACAAGATTCCCACACAGTCTTGGGCAAGTTACTAAGGCTTAGATCTTAGAGAATGTTTAACTTCCATATGTTCCAAGCAGGGTCTATCACTGGTTGTATCTCAACTGCAACAGACCAAGCTCATTGGAGTGAGACATTGACAAGCACTTATGACTCCTTGCATGTTCTTTATTCCTAGGAAAGGAAACCTGCACACATGACCTGGGATAGAGTCATAAGCAGCCATGAGCATGATTCTGGTTGTTCTGTAAATAGAAGGGCAAACTCTGACAAAACCTGGTTATGTGCACAGCTTTTGCAGACCTCCCCATAGTCACAGCAGCATGGGACAAACCACATTCCTGAAAGGTGATTTGACAACATCTGGTCAATCAGGAGACAGCTGCAATTCACTTGTATGTCCCATATCAGAAAACACGCAGCACATGGCTGGCTTCCCACCAGAGTAAGAGCACTTTGCTTGCTGCCAGCCAAATCTCCAGAAATATTTTAGGTTGGGATTATTCTGGGCCTAATTCTGTTAAGAACTATTTGTTAGCCAAGGCCAGTGCCAAAAAACGTGACTTCTTACAATGGTCAGAGAGTCAAATGGATCAAATGTCAAACTTCACTTCCAAGCTGCCAATCCCTCCCCTAACCCAGTTACTCACTCACAAGTATGGACTTTGACTAAAAGATTCATTCACTCGGTTCTGGTATTGCAAATAGTTGAATCATTACTTGGTCCAATACTTTACAAAGTCCCTGTAAAGGACAGAATATTTTCTTGAGAGTAGTTGAAATAAAAAGTACAAGTTGGAGACTCAAACCTTGCCGAAACTGAATCCTCATGTTCAAATGAAGGGGGAACGGATAATAGTTCCATAGTCAGGGTATCGAACTGACACTCAGGTCCAAGAGAATTATTCACAACCAGTTGGAGTATACAACCATGGTCCCCACACTATCCTCCCAACTGCACATTCCCAACTCTCCCAAATCTGACCCTTGTATCAGCACTGAAAACTAACACCACGGAAGCCATACAAAAATAATTTCCAGCTAGATGAATGGGATGATCTGACTCATCACATACCCATACAATTGCTAGTATCAACTAAAGAGAAAACCTGAGAAAGAGTTAGTGGGGGAGAGAACCAGGGACATCTCTTTCCGCATTCTAATCCTAAAAACACATCTCAAGACTTGTCTCCTCCTTTCCCAGAAAAGTCCTGAGAGACCTTCCACATTTCACTTGATGTCTTTACGTTTCAGCTTCCCAACTGTACAGTGTTCCCTCCACATGGAGACGCTTTGAGGAAATGTACACAAGGGCTAACATCCCTTTGGACTGGTGCTGCACAAACAGGATCAAACTTTACAATGAATAGAAAGTACAAACTGATGCCTGAAACCAAGAACTTTTGAAATAAGTGCACAATATACCATGTACTGTGCTGCCCTGTGCTACTGTTCTGATGTCAAAGGAAGAACATAAATCAGAGTTGGAAGCATAGCAGTAGCTCTACTCAATGCTGATACCTCATGTGACCTGGCATTCTTTCATTCAATAGGACTGGAAAACAAATTTCTTCGCTAGGCTATAACTTTACATCTTCTGCATTTCCAGAGTTTAAAGTAAGGTCTTACTGTATTTCCACTGGTTTCAATGATTTCTGAGTGCATGTGTCTTCACAGATAAACAATGTGAGCACCTGCACATCCATTGGTATGGAAAAAGGCAAAAGACTAAAACTTGTCCAACTCCCTTACAAATGGGCCACACTGAGTCATTTAAGTAGATAATATCAGATAGTCTGTATTACACACTAGTAAACTGGAGCTATCAGAAGAGCAGAAGGCCTCTAAAACAATTATAAGCTATTTTCATGGCTTTATGCCTAAAACCATAACATAATTACATTGAGTCTTTCTCATTTTATCTCTTTCACTGTCTTCCAACTTTTTTTGCCAGTTTTCTTCATGAAACTAGGCTCATTTTGCTGTAATAGCAGTACATCCATCTGCCTTCTTCCTGGGTACTCGACAGCAAAACCTTATCTAAGTACACTACATACATTTGTCAGTTATTTGTTTCCTAAGACAGCGGAGACACAGATAAAGCCACCCACAAAATAAAATAAACAAACTGCTCCAGAACACCCTGCAGACTGTGAATCAAACCACAGGTCAACACATTCATTGAGGTTGACTACTTTAATGCAAAAGGAAAAATAATGTACTAGTCTGCGACATCAGCACTGAGATCCTGTTATCACTGCAGGCCTCTACCCAATTCCTCTTTTAGACACAGATAACAAAAAATTGCAGTTTTCTCTCTCCCCCACAAGACAAATTCTCTTTTACTTTCTCTTCCTGAAGGCAGAGGAGAAAACTAATAGAAAAAATAATAGATGTTCTAGACGATAAAATTTTAAAAATCACGTAAGAGAAACCCCCCAAAAATTCTAAAGTTTAGTTTCACATGTGGAACCTGCACTACTGCTAGCCAGGCGCTGTTATTCATTAAATTCCTCTGGCCTGTTACAGCTTTCATTATCCCATCTTAGGGAAAACATTAGGGAAGCAGTGGCACTAACGCAGCGATGTGCATCAGAGCCAAAGGGAAGCAAGACACCATCTCTGCGGCCAAGGGGAAGCAGCGCACCCAGGGGCTGTGCACTTCCCAGCGCTCGGCAGGAGCTGGGACCGCAAACCAACACCTCCTTGCGCTGGGAACCTCCCTCTGGGCGCAAACAGAGAAATAGCAGATTCGCAACCCCAGCTGAACCCACCAGCTCCGCTGCCTGCTGTCACTCCCAAAAGCCAGACCCCTCGGCGAGGGGAAAGCAGGTGTCCAGAGGTCCCCGCCAGGATGCCCTCGGGTCCCCGCCGGGATGCCCAGCCCCGAGGGACCCGCTGTCTTCAGCGGCTCCAACGCTCGGCGGGGCAAGCCCGGCCATCCCTGCCCAGCTCAGCTCTGGAGCAGTGATCCCGATCCCCATCCCGATCCCCATCCCGATCTCCATCCCGATCCCCATCCCGATCCCCATCCCGATCCCCATCCCGATCCCCATCCCGATCCCCATCCCGATCATCCCCATCCCGATCCCCATCCCGATCCCCATCCCGATCCCCATCCCGATCCCACTCCTCCCCGCGCCGCAGCCGCCCCGGCACCCACCTCGCCGCCGGCCGCCTCCCGCAGCCTCCGCTCCGCTCCCCGCCGCAGCCTTTGTGCGCGCCGCCCGCCGCGGCGACGGGCTCGTATCCCGCCCCGGAGGAGGGACCGCCGAGCGGGCGGGGGCCGGAGCTGTCCTCGCCTGACCCGCCGAGCGCACCACAGGCGGCGCGGGGCGCGGGGTCAGCCCCCGCCGGCCGAGGGGGGGCGAACAGTGCCGCCGCCCCCCGCATCAGCCGAGCGATCGCGCAACGGCGGCCGCCCCGCCCGGGGGCGGTGCTGCGGTGGTGCGAAGGGGCGGTGCGGGCAGGGAGCCCGCGGGCGACGGCTCCGGCGGCGCCTCGGGGTGCGACCGGGAGAGCGGCGGGGGCCGCTTCGCCGCCCGGCCCTGCGCCTTGGCCGGCGGGGAGCCCAGGCGGCTCGGGGAGCCCGGGCAGCTCCGGGGCCCCTCTGCAGCTCGGGGCAGCACTTGTGTTGGTTTAATTAAACTGCTGTGTCAAGCTGGGAGTGATAATCATAGAATCATAGGTGCTTCTGGCCTGCACCTGCCCTCAAGTCTGCCCCGCCCGAGCTCACAGTATCACAGTATCACAAGGTTGGAAAGGACCTCTGAGATCATCAAGTCCAACCTATAACCCAACACCAACACCAACACTAACACCAACCATCATCTAAACCATGGCCCTCAGCGCCTCATCCAGTCTCCCCTTAAACACCTCCAGGGTCGGCGACTCCACCACCTCCCTGGGCAGCCCATTCCAATGGCCAATCACCCTTTCAGTGAAGAACTTTTTCCTCACATCAAGCCTAAACTTTCCCTGACGAAGCTTGAGTCCATGCCCTCTGGTTCTGTCACTGGTCACCTGAGAGAAGAGATCAACCCCTGCCCGACTACAACCTCCTTTTAGGTAGTTGTAGAGAGCAATGAGGTCTCCCCTGAGCCTCCTCTTCTTTAGACTACACAGCCCCAACTCCCTCAGTCACTCCTCACAGGGCTTGTGCTCCAGCCCCTTCACCATCTTCATTGCCCTCCTCTGAACACATTCCAGTACCCTAACATCTTTCCCAAACTGGGGGGCCCAGACTGTACACAATATTCAAGGTGAGGCCTGACCAGTGCCGAGTACAGGGGGACGATAACTTCTCTGGTCCTGCTCTCCACACTATTCCTGATGCAGGCCAGAATGCCATAGGCTTTCTTGGCCACCTGGGCACACTGCTGGCTCATGTTGAGCCTCCTGTCAACCAGCACTCCCAGGTCCTTTTCTGCCTGACTACTCTCCAGCCACTCTGTCCCCAATCTGTAGCTCTGCATGGGATTGTTGTGTCCAAAATGAAGTACCCGACATTTGGACTTATTAAACATCATCCCATTAGAATCAGCCCATCTCTCCAGTCTGTCCAGGTCCCTCTGTAGGGCCATCCTACCCTCTAGCAGATCAACCCTTCCTCCCAGCTTGGTATCATCTGCAAACTTGCTGATGATGGACTGTAAAGTTGCACTGTTCCAACTTTACAACTTTTTTTGATTTTCTTTCCCACGTGGTTGCAGCATTGCCATTGTCAGATGAAAGCTGCACATCACAGCCAATAGATTTCTGACATAATTTCTTATCTTCCTTCTTTCATAGAATGATGTGGGTTGGAAAGGACCTTAAAGCCCACCCAGTTCTAACCCCCTGCCATGGACAGGGATGCCTCCCACCAGACCAGGCTGCTCAAGACCCCATCCAACCTGGCCTTGAATGCTTCCAGGGAGGGGGCATCCACAGCTTCCCTGGGCAACCTGTGCCAGTGCCTAATGGTGCAGAATTTCTTCCTAATGTCTAACCTAAATCTTCCTCCTTCCAATCTAAAGCCATTCTCCCTTGTCCTATCACCACAGGCCTTTGTAAATAGTCCCTCCCCAGCTTTCCTGCAGCCCCTTCAGTTACTGGAAGGCTACTATAACGTCTCCTCAGAGCCTTCTCTTCTCCAGTCTGAGCAACCTCAATTCTCTCAGCTCTTCCTCATAGCAGAGGTGCTTCAGCCCTTTGATCATCTTCATGTACCTCTTGTGGACCCGTTCTAAGAGTTCCATATCCTTATGTTGGGTATTCCATAACTGGACCCGGTACTCCAGGTGGGGTCTCACAAGCACGGAACAGAGGGGCACAACCACCTCCCTGTGACTTGCTTCACATGTTGTGACTTTTGGGGCTATCCTGTGCAGGAGCTGGACTTGACGATCCTTCCAACTCAAGACATTCTATGATTCTAGTCACAGGAATGCCTTCTTTCTTGTTTCTTCTCCCAGTTCATTTCAGTCAATGTCAAAAATGTTTAACCAAGGAGGTATCTTCATTCAGGTTTGTAGATGGAAAAAACAGAGACTGGAACGGGAAGCATTCAGCCTGTACTGCTGAGCACATCCTTAAAAGGCAGGGATGCCAAAGCAACTAGGCCACAGGAAATACATCTTTCAGTATCATGTACTTTAGCATGTGATAAAGTAAAATGCAATGAAATAAAGTTTTTCCACCAGGTAGTCGTTCCCTGCCATTTAAACCATAGTGTAACTCCTTTTGTTTTTTACTGTGAGTGGTGAGGCACTGGAACAGTTTGCACAGAGAAATCATGGATGCTCCATCCCTAGAGGTGTTTTTATGGCCAGGCTGAAAGAGGCTTTGAGCAACCTGATCCAGTGGAAGGTGTCCCTGCCCATGGCAGGTGGGTTTGAATTGCAAGATCTTTAAGGTGCCTTCCAACCCAAACCATTCTATGATTCTATTATTGTTTTACAGTGGGTGTCTTATGCAACTAAAAGGGGAAGTGGATGTCTCTGATAAAAACTAACTGATAAGGGAATCAATCTTACAGACTTTTTTGAGTCTGTTTAAGCAAGGTGAAAGAGGGTGGCGCTAAGTGCAAAACAATGAGCAGGAAAGAATAACACAGACAAAAGAGGACAAAGAATACAAGCAAAAAGGATTCAAGTTCATTAGTTGAAGAACAGCTTGCTACTTTCAGGCTTGAAAACAAGTTTTTCAGAGTTGGATTTTGTGCATCTCTGTGTACACAAAATATACACGCAGCTGAACCCTGGGAAGAGATCCTTGTCAAGTAATTAACGCTTAAGCTTTCCATGTTCTGTTAACTTCCCAGTTATACTGTAAAGCAATCTCAGTGCAATCTCCTCCAGGTCATCACCCAATTCTAATACTTCAAACTTTTTTTTGCCAGCTTCGTGTTGACTAGTCTATGCACAATGCACAACAAGAGAGAACCACTGTGTGATGGGGCCTGGTGCACACTCACAGACTTGAATCCCTGCTTGTTATTCTCCTCTATCCCCCGTTACACAGCTCACTTTGGGTTTAGAACAAAAAAGTCACTGAAGACAGTTTCTGCCTGGGCACAACAAAGAAGGGTGTTTACTTGATCCCAAAGAGAAAACAATATGCAACTGAGCCCAGAAATACCTACAGTGTTGTTTCTCAAGCATATCATATCTAATCCCTTGGCAGTGGGCAGTGTGTCATTCCAGGCAATGAGATGTGCCAGTAAATAATCCTCGATGCAAACAGAAGAAGCTGTGTCTGTGATGGATGTGGATCCTCAGCAGTGCTCTACCCACCATGGTTGTGTGGAATACGATTTTGTATTTTGCTCCCTCTGAGGGGGTGCTATCCTTCAGCCATCACCGTCCAGGACTGCTCTAACATATTGTTCCACTACTTTCTGTCACTATTGTACTAAAATAAAAACATGACTATAACACAGTGACTCAAAAACACTGTCTTTCCACAACCTCAATAACACCCACCTTTCTCTGCTTCTTTCAGAAAGCCAGAAGCTAGAGCCTCAGCTTTTTTTAAGTATAGTATTGTGTTTAGTTATTTATCATGTCCAGCCATCTGCTGTTTGACATAAAATAACCCACACGATAATGCTCTACCTTTTTCATGGCTTCCTGCGCAAGGTCATGTTTTCTCTTCCTATGGTGCAGTGTAAATATAGCCATGATATGTACAAGATGCTGTGCAAAGTGCCAAATGCTTACATAGCAACAGTAAGCTTCCATTAACAGCAAGGCACTATCGTCGTCCTTCTGTGTGTTTATACTCTGTTCTTACTGATGATGTCACCACAGTGCAGGGCAGGTTCCTCAGATTACTGCTCTGGAACAACCTCTGCCAGTTGATTCTGAAATCCCCCTTGCTTGTCTTGTGCTGTACTTCAGCTCATAGCCAGTTCTCAACAGTTGCACCTATCTAGAGAACCAAGAACTAGTACGCAGTCTTCCACACCACCCAGGCTTTAGCATGGTCATGGCTGTGATTTTTGGCTCAACACAATGCAGAGTTTGAAGGACGATATGGTTGGGGGGTTCCTAAGAAGTAATCTGGAGTTACTCACAAAACTGAGTGGCTGAGGGAGTTTCACTGTACAGTCGGAAGGCATGCTCTGTCCTGGCAAGAGAACAATCCCTGATGGTGTCATTTCCAAAATGCACTCAGGAATTATGAAGTTCTAAACTATTACCATGTTCTTCCTATAACATTTCCCCCTTGACAAATTTCCTTCCGGAAGCCTTGTGTTGGGGAGGAAAAGTTTGCTTCCCAAGGTTTGAATTAGAATGTCCATAAACTTTTGAAGGACTTACTCATGGAAGTGTTTTTTTCCCAGTCCTTCACTGGTCAGTTTGTATCCATCCGTTATTACCTAACTCTTGACCCCTGTCTCAGAGTTTACAGTTTACGTATTCACCCTATGTTTGTATGGCTCTGGCATAGTGGAGTTCTAGCTATGATTTGAGCTCCCAGTTACTACGAAAATACAAATAAAAGGAAAGTTGAGCTGTGTAATCTTCTGTAAATTAATAAAACTGGGATTTACAAGCATAGAGGGTTTAATAAAGCTCAAGAACAGTTTCCTAGAGAGTAGTACATAAATTCATACTGGAGAGAGAAAAAAGAAAAACAACTTCAATTCTGGCTGGGAACACTAGATTTTCCTGGCAACTAAGTTGTCAGTGAGCAAAAAAAACCCACCCAAACCAAAAAGTTAATTATTGAATGCATTATCAGTAGGGTCTAGCATTTTTGCCACTAAAACTGGAGTTCATGTTCAGGCACATAGTACCTGGTTTATGAATGACTGCAGTTATTAATGCATGCCCACTGTGCTTGTAAAAATGATTCAATAAATAGAAAAGCTGAGCTTTCAGCTTTTAATTTACAATGAACTCATAAGCAAAGATGTCTCTGGAGTCTGGTGCTGACATTCTCTGTGTTAATATCAAACTCAGAGTAGCTTAAGCAGTATAAAGAGTTGATTTAGTTTTATTCCAGTCCAAACATTAGAAAATAGTTGGACTCTGATTCTGTAATTACCTAATTAAATGTACCACCAGTTTAACAAAGGAATAGCTCTCCCAAGACAAGTAGATATTTTTATAGAGTACCCACAGTACATGTGATAACCTACTGGATTCCTTGTCTGGTTCACATTATTTTTTCCCTTTCTTTTTCTTTTCCCTTCAAGTCCAGTTACCAAGTACTTCGTTTTGTCCTTCATTTGAAGACACGGTAGTGCTGATTATTGTAGCTTGTCTCTTACTGCTTTATTTATTTGAAAACTCCTTTTTTTTTGAAGTGTAAGTAGGTGTTTTATTTAATTGTTTGATTTCTAAAACATTCGGTCCCCTTAACTTTAACTTGTTGCCAGTTTTGTCTGTCCTGCTGGTTTTGCTTTGTCTCTATTCCTGGGATCAACTGTTCCCTCTGTTTCAGTATCAGATCTAAGTTTACTAACAGCTTACTTGGAAAAGAGAAAGAATATCATCCTTGTCCAACAAAAAGCCATATAGGACAGACTTCATTCCCTGTGAAACCATCTTGATTTGGCAGTGTGTTCAGTCTGCCATATTTAGACAGATGCTTCTGACCTACACCAGCCATCAAGTCTGCCCTGCCTGAGCTCCTTGTACTATGCCAACTTTATCTTTTGGATTTTATTTCCCATATGGTCACAGTTCCCAAATATTGTAATTGTCATCTGACAGTCACACATGGTAGCCAATAAACTTATGACATCATTTTTTATCTTCCTTCTTTGGCCTCATTGTTAAGAGATGAGATGATGTTATCATCCTAGGGAGGACTGTGATTTCATCAGAAGTACTACGAAGTTTAAGTCATTATTGAGGCAGAGGGGTGAGAGGTGAAAAGGGAAAATGAGAGGATTGTTTTGTCAAATGACCAGATGTGGGACTGTAATTTTCCAAGAGCTGTTGCAGCTGAAATTAGAGGCAAAGCAGGAGGCACTGATCATGTACCAAAATGCTCACCTGTAACATTGATTATCAGTTCTCAAGCTGTGAGGGCTTGCATTGCATAACCAAAGTTGATTTTGAACCAAATGTTTTCAGATTTAGTTTTGTGACAGAGACACTGTGTCCCTCCCTGCCCCCTGAAAATATAGTGCCAAGAGGGGTTTCTGTAGCCAAAGAACTAGCAGAGAAGGTTTTTTTTCCTTCTCAGTATGTAATAAATCTGAATGACGAAAGCTCTCAAAAGAGCCTTTCTTTTTCCTCTATATCCATATCCAGCTTTCCAAAACCATGAAAACCTCAGCGCTTCCTTTATATCCCAGGAGCTCTTTCCACAGTCAAAACCCAGTTCTCTTCTACAGAATACTTGGCTGCTGAGAAACAGAGGAATACATTGACTCCTATGATCCAAGTATGGCAAAAGCAAAAGTGTATAGGAATATTTAAATTAGGAACAAGACACACTGAATGTATCAACCCTGCTGGAGGTTCACTTGGACCAGACCGGTCTCATCAGGAAGTAATTAGTTCCAAATCTGTAAAAAAACAAACCTGAGCTCTCTAAATGTAATCATAGAAAGCTTAAAAAATCTTGAGCCCTGATAAAGCAAAGCAATCACAATGTATGCGATTAAGGATATGACAGTGAAATCATCAACATGTTCTTTGTTCAGCCAAAGCCCAGAATTCCCTCATAGGCACGTTCAAACAGAGCTCTGTACTCTGCTTAGGCAAAATACATCCTGATGTTTAAATGTGCACACATAGAAGAAATGAGAGCTCACACACAGCTCCTTGGAAAACCCCTCCATCCTGTTTTGATCTGAAACTCTTCCAGGCGCAAAAGCCAGCTTTTCATCAGTCCAGTAAATCCATATATGACTAGCAAAGCCTTTGCCCAAAATACTGTTTTCAGCGCACAGCAAATCAGAAGCAAGATGATCAGTATTATTTGTTTGGAGCAAAATAGTACAAAGCATGCTCTGAGAGCTTCAAAGTAAGCTGCTCTGCTTCCCAAGGTATAACCTTTTCTTTGCTATTCCTGCATCTCTTGCAAACTAAAAAACAGCAATCTCAATCCTGGAACGTAAAAGATGTTTGGAATCCAACTCCTCCTGTTGAGAAGATGGTTGCTTTCTTCTCAGCCTCATGTCTACAATTTCTACATCAGACTGCCTATCGATATTGAATTATCGTCGCCAACGGGTTATGAAAGTTATTGCTTGGGGATTGTAATGTAGCACATCTTGGTAACAACTGTATTGTTGCCTTGGTATTATGCAAACTAGTCCCTCTTCCCTGTAGCTAGCAAAGATATAACCCAAAAGATAATAGGAAGATAAAGACAGATTTTGTATAAAGACTTTTCCTATGCTAGGCTAAGCATTTAGCGCTAATAGAGCTTAGCTTGAAGTTCATTTTGTAACTCCCCTGAGAGAGTTAAGTGTCTAAAATCAGTTTTATGATAAAAGTAGCAATATTTGGTGCTTATCACTAGGACAGAAAATCTTCTTTTCGGCACGGACCAAGGTGTAGAAGTGGTTGTTCTGTGAATGAAGGAACACTCTGTTCCTTGCTTGTAGTTACCAGAAGCAGATTTCCTTCCTGACTTTGAAGTCAGAAAATTCTGCACTGTCACTGTCTAAGGTACTGTCGTTAGTTCAGGTTGTCTCATAAACCGCATGAAAAGGGCTTTAATCTCCCCTCAAGAAGGAGGCAGGTGGAGGACAGTGAGCAGGCAGTTAGGAGGAGGGGCAGATCCTGGCTGCTTTCTCCCAAACCAGTGAACTCGTAGAGGAGGCCTCTGCAAGCTTTGTCTGGTTCTCCTCTTCAGTCCTCTCCTGTGATTTTGCTGAAAGAAGGTGAGATAATCCAGCCTCTTTGAATTTTTTTTTTCTCTCAGTAAGACGTGACTTACTTGAATGTCCAAAGTGGTAAATTGTAGCCAGAATAGGGCATTTTTAGGGGATTTTAGTGATTACCATTTATGCCAAGGATTATGCTAGTCCTGCATTTAAAGTACAGTCATCCTTTGAATGCTTGTATTTCTTTAAGCAGAATTGGAGCTGTATGGAACAATAATAATGTTTAAATATATATTTGGCTTAAACAAAATATTTTTTCAGTCTTGCTTGCTGTCAGAGCTAGCTTAATCTTACTACTACCAGGATGATTTATTCTTATATATATAGTATTATTGATAAAGATAATGATCAAGATTGTGCCGAAATCCTAGAAATAAGTTGAGGTATGGATTAAATCCTGAAAGTGTAGTCACAGGACAATAAACTCTTCTCAATTATTTGCATCAAGTCTGGGCAAGTAATCGATAAATAAAGTTACTTACTGCAGTCTTTCTCTTATCTAAGCAGTTTAGTCTCCTGATTTTGGCTGAGGACGTGTATAAAATTCTCACTGGTGCTTCTAAGCTAGCTATTTTAAGTCAAACATTGTCATTTATTTCAGTTTGCACCTGCTATCTTTTTTTAAATCTTCATATCAGGACAGGCATATCTCTGTGATCTTTTCTGAGGAACTGGCTTATTTTTATGAATTCTGCATCTTGAGTACCTGTATAGTTAATAGACATGACCAGCTTTGCGAAATCATGAAAGCAATACTTTATTTTATTTCAGTTTTATATTCAAATTTCTATGAATGAGAGAGTAGCCCTCATAAAACAATAATAAATCCTTAATAATAAATCCTTCCCTCAAAATATACTTGATGTCAAAATGAATGTAGTCTCTCCAAAATTATTACAGCATTACAGTCCCTGAGCACAGTAATGAATGTTATTTTAGAGCTACAATTAAACAACATTTCATCTCCATCAGTCTAAAAATAATAATTTAGAAAACTGAACTTAGGTTTGCTGTGGCAAAGAATGTATCAACCAATTTGGATTTGGAAAATGAAGTATTTAATGGAGGAACTACAGTCTGTGGTTTAAAAGGAAGTCTTTTCTTTTTCTGATTCTTGCTGTTGTGTTCCAAGCTGAGCAAAAATTAGAATTTTACCCCAACAGAAAGCACATTTTAATATCCTTTTACCCTTTCAGTATTTTAATATTAATATTTGAAAGAAGACTCTGAATTGTAAATGGATCTTCATGTAAAAGATGCACAAAAGTTTTTACAAGTGAAACACCTATCTTAAAGGGGAGTTATTATGGATACATAATCTGGCCAAAAAGCATGACACATTTGAATGACTCTCAGGCAGCAATAACCCCATATAAGGAAATCTAATTCAATAAACTGAGAAATTTGAAACAATATTAGTTTGTCAAGTGGTGAAATACTATAAATGAATGTGTAATCTGTTCTGCTTGCTTTACATTTTCTAGACTCCGTCCTTACATAAAGGCCAGTGAGGGGCAACTCTGTGCCCGTGTATTTCTGTTCATGATTTGAATAAAAGCTTATAAGCACTTGCACATAAATACAAGAATTTTTATTGTTATGTTTCGGGGTTGTTTTGAGAAAATGGCTCCATTCAAGAATTAGGACTCTGTGAAAATCATTTATCCTTGTCCCATAAATTTGGCAGCAGTGTGTCTTATATACAAGCATTTAGCATAAGTCCATGGAAATTAGTGGAATCCATTTTGTTAGGTGCAGTATGTTCTGGGACAGAAAGCCTTTGTCCTGGCAGGCTATATGCTTTGCATATTCAGCTACGCAAATCTGAGAATTCATTGGAGGCTGTGCCCCATTCCTACTACCCTTGTTACAGTTTACCATACATTTTGTCTAGTGCAGACAAATCTACACATCACAAACAGTCTCTCAAACCCAGCACCTTCTGCCCACAAAAGCAGATTATTCGCACATCAGCAGCATTGTGTTCAGTGTATCATGTGCAAAGAGAGTTTCCATCCCAGTGAGTTTAGAGTCTGATGCTCAGTTCACACAAAGCAATATAATCCCACTCAAGCCAGCGAACTCTGTATTACACAAGCAAAGGGTCTTGCTCATTTTTTCAAATAGGTGGAAATATTTTTTTAAAAAGCAAGACTAGGAACAAAAAAGCAGGGAGTGCTTTGCATCAGACTCTGCCATAGTACCAGAAGAGGACAAAGGCTTGGACAGAAAATATGGAAAATAATTCTATTTAATAGAATAATAAATAAAGTCATACCCACAGGTAGCTCAGTTTCGTGTCAAGGTATATGTCTGCTTCTGATCTGAACCCTTTAGACACCCTGTTTTTCCCCATGCCCACCCCCACACTGCAATTTGGGCACAAACAAAAAGGCCTCCCTGTGCAGTCATCCCAGAGATATCAGATGCCCCTCCCCTGCAGCCCTAGGTGACAGCCCAGCGCATTCATCCTGTATGTTTGCATGGGCTTTGATCGTGCTTACTGCTCATCTACCTTGTCCAGGTCAGATGTAATTTATCCTGTGTAATCCTGCTTCCTGTGGCAGATTCGGTTTGATAGGATTTTCTTACTTTCTATTTCATACTGTACAGATGTAAGCACAACTTAGTGGGGCACGTCTTTTGTCTGAAAAATCTTAAGGATTTTTTATTGTTAGTGGTTTGTTCATTTCCCATGATGTCCCTTCTGTGCAGCGCACTTTAAATATAGCGCATCCTTGTTAAAATATTCTTCTCCTCTTTTTCATGTATTTCTATACTATGTTACGAGTAATCTAGGTGAAACAGTATAAAAATTATGTATAAAATGAATTTAAAATTTTGCACAAATAAAACTTAAACTAAAACTTCTTAAAGTATAATCTTATTACAAGAATGCATTATCCTCAGTTCTTTCAAATTTACAGTACAAGATCACATGACATGTTTTGGTCACCCAGGAGATGTTCCTGTAAAGTTCAGAATCTCACCTGAATGCAAACTCAAGTGTTCCTCACATTTAGACAGGAAAGATCACCCTCATTTCAGGTTGCCTATTTGACTTATCCTCCTGTCCAGTTTACATGACATTGATAATATCAGACTCATCATAAAGGTTAGATCCTCAATTTATAAAAGCTGACATAACTCCATGGAAATCTTGACCTGTATCTGCCAGATCCGAAATTAAAAGCTGCCAGGCTCTACCAACCAGCTAGCACACCCAAGAGCTGCCTGTGCTACATGCAAGTCACGATAGACTCCTGGATCAGGAAGCACAGAATATATCCTTCAGTGCACTGTGTGGGTTGTATGGAAACACCTGTGTGGGATTTACCTGAGATAGCAGTAGAGCTATGCTAACATTATACTCCACCCAAGCTAATACCTCTCCTGTGAAGCCTACGCAGAGGTTTATGGTGACTCCAATAGATCAGCTAAATGGATGCGTGTACATGACACTGCTTGGTGCTGGGTAGGAAGTGTTGTGGTGCCACCTGTGATTTCAGAAACATCAGCCTCTAAATATTCTGCCACAATATCACTATAGGAGTAGGTCACTGCTGAGAACATAGTCCAGAGACACTTAGGAAATTATGAGATTGTTTCCTGCATCTATGTCTTTTCCCTCCTTCACCAACTGTTCAGCAGTAGCAGCTCTATAATCAGGGTGGGAAGTGTCGTTCTCCCACTCTCATTACTTCTTCTGGGGGGTTCTACTGTCCAATATGTGGTTGTGTCCCAGGACGATCACAGATGGGTCAATGCCTTCCAGGTGAGCAGCAGTAAGAGGAGTTGGGTATGTTTTCCCTGGCTGGGGACATGTCTCACATCTCACATTTGTCACAGCTTTGCTGATTCCACTCTTATTGCTCAGATCAAGTTCCCAATTTTCAATTTTTCTACTGTTTCTATTCTTAACTGACTATTACCAGCCACATGTGAGAACCGTCAGTTTTACAGAGCCGCCCAGCTTTCCACAGAAATGCTAATATCACAGTAGATATATGTAACATGGTGCCCAAAGGACATGCTGTTCTGAGTACCAGAAGGTAGATAAGAATTAGCCACTGGCTCATCCTGTTTTTCCAAAGACCCATCAGGCTTCAAGCTAGGCCTGCCCTAAAGCACTGGAGTTAAAAAGCAAATGGACAATTAAAATCCTACATTTAGATTGCGAGTCCAAACATTGCGAATCCAACCAGGATCTTTCATCAATGGAATCTGAAAGAAAAAAAAAAGAAAAATTAGGAATAATATAGTTAATTAACTAGAAGTTAGTGTATCCAGGCCTCAATTATGGTCTAATGAATACCTTTCCCATGATTCCATTGTAAGCCACATTCACTCGTCTCATCCTCACTTTTTATCTACATTAAGAGATGTTCTCAATTTCCTTTCCACCACCTCAGTTTTTCAGGTTTTTTGCAGAAGCATTTACTCCTCTGTTAGCAGCATCTGTATCATCAGCCAGAGAGAGCTTGAAAGCAGGGGACCCCTGTAAGCTCTGAAGCAGCATGGACCACTACAAGCTCTGTTTAGTCTTTAACAGGACAGGGATGCCCAATGCAAGGACAGAGGCAGAGGAGAAATCCCACCCTGCTGCCTAAGAAAAAAAATATCTTCTTGTAGCAACATCCCTAGATATTTCATGGTACAGGAAGGCCTTTTATACACAGTAGAACAGGAAAAGGAATTCTGTAGAATTCTCTCTCTCTTTCTCTTTTTTTTCTCTCTTTCTTTCTTTGTTTTTTAAAATAATCATAGTTCCTGATAAATCACATCCATGATTAAATAAATAAATGTCAGAAACATAATAATAGGAATTGCCACAGGGAAACAGTACATTTCATTAGCAGAAAAGTCAGCAGTGTGTTGCAACAGAGTGGGTAATTGTACAATAGTGCTGCTGCCTGTGCAACCAGTTGCTCTGAAAAACATTGATCAGAAGCAGTCCTGTGAAACATTCTTTGTGTACTGGTGCCACAACCACGCGACTCTCCAGGATCCATGCCAGCAGTTTAAAAGGACAGTTAATGTTGCCGTTGAGTATTTGATCTTTAGAGTTGTCTAATCGCTGCTCTCACTTGCATTTGGAAAACAACCCCAAGGAGCTTTCATTCAGTCTTGAAATTAATGGAAAAATTTAGTATTTATTGAATGATATTTTGTCCATTGTTTACACTGACTGTTCTAAATCAACTGTCTGCCTTTCCTATTTAGTAGAATTGGAAATGCAAACTGACATGAGTAAAAATTATTTTAAAGCAGACACAATGCCTTTAATATTTTCTTCAGCTGCACCAGTGCCTGTAGTCACCCTGCTGACCTTAGAGAACAAAGCTAATGTAGAGAAAATATGACCTTGTGCTTAAGCTAGTGAAATAGGACACAAGAGCTATTCCTGACCCAGAAAGCTAAACAGTCAAGGCACAGGCAGAGGCACTGGGAGACTCTGCTCTGTGCCCTGACACTGGGAGAACAGTGCTTGGCATGGCTGCAGCCCCAGCCAGCTAGCAGCTCTAGCTTGGGAAAGAGCACAGAGCATTTTCAGCAGACATATGAATGGGGCCAACCAGTTTTGAGGATTGGAGGAGCTTAAGAGCATGGAGGTGACTAGATCATGCCAAGCAGCGTCAAAGCTGGAGGATGGGCACTGTCACTGTTTAGTTCACTAGTGCCAGTGTAGTCAAGAGATCCAGATCTCTTCTAGAGCTACCTGAGGTTTCTTCCAAGAGTGTGGACAAGTCATGAGCCCTGTTTGATGCTCAGTTCTGCTGCTGTCAGGACCAATTCAGTAACATTTGCAAGAAAATTTTAACTTCTGGTGACAAGCAGAATTTGCCTTTTAACCCCTAGAGAAAGGCCTTATGACCCTATCTTGGCCAGTCTGGTAGCATAAGCCATTACTTTTCCCAGCTAAATATGAAATGTATAAGAATTAAGAGATCTCTTATAGCTGATAGAATATGGAGTAAAACAAGAGAAAACTCAGTGATAATATATTATGGCATGATACCTACAGAAGACATTCTATAACCTCACTAGAGAGAAAAATACATCTTGTATAAAAATATCACAAGGAAAATGAAAAGGTGGTAACTGTAATCCTTATCTCCTTGAGAGAGATGTGAAGATGCAATGAGCGTGAAATGCAACAGGAATCATTTAGGCATTAGGAAAACTTTATGACACTAGGAGTAGAGAAGCTCTGGTATGGCTTGCCGGAAGAGGCTGAGATCTTTCAGAGCAGGAGGAGCACACATTTGTCAGAAATGTTTTAATTATAGTTGAATTTGCCTGTAGGCATAGAAATGAACCGGATGATCTCCAAGTCTCTTCCAGCCTTGTTTTTTATTACTCTGCAATAAAGTGACCCAACTAGATGAGACTGCATTTTTAGGAGCTATTTCCCAGCAATGAAATCTCACAGTGGAGAAAAAACAGAAAGAAGTGGCGAAAACCCTGTCACATGAGATGTTTTGACTATGACTAAGAAAATAGTGCAGAAACAAGATGTAAGGAACTATCCAAGGACGAGTAGGCAAGGGTAGGCTGGGTGCTGTTCTCTGTCAAACTTCTGACTCAGTCGCACCACATCACCTGACTGGTGTTTAAATCATCATATTGATGCAACAATCTTGTAAACAGAGCTGCTCATCTGTGAATTACTCAGGTAATTCAGATATGGTTCCTACTGTAATCATGCCTCTTACTAGACTTAAGTACACACTCTATGTGTGCTTGATTGCTGCTAATACAAGATAGGAACATCCTATTTCTTCCCTTGAAGAACATCTGACTTTAAAAAACAGTTATAAGACCCGCTTCTGATGTCCAGAGGTGACTTATATTCTCTCCTTCACAGAGATCCAGAACTAGTACCTTTGATGAGGGGATGCTATCTCTGTTATAGAGTATCTTTTAAGCAACAGAGAGGAGGGAGGGCTTCCTTCTTTTAAGTTAAGATGACAATACTAAATTCGGCACGTGACCAAATTACTTTTTTAAATAACCTAAAGAAAGAAAAAAATTTCCTGGTATCTGGAATAAGCAGGTTTGACTGTCAACACTAAATTTTCCTGGAGAGGTGTAGCTAGAGTCAGGTAGTGCTTGGTACATCAGTAAATAATGTCAAAGAAATGTAAATATAGAGAGCTCTGTCAGAAACTGCAGTAATGAGTTCCTAGTCAAATCGCCTAACATCTTAAAACACCAAGTCCGAGAACTGATGTCTACATTTGCTCTCTATCGGAAAACTGCCCAAATGTAGCCACTGGTCTGTGGGAGGCCACATAGGGGCTACAGAACGTGGACATCAGCACAGCTGTTTAAGTACTTTGCAACACGAAAATCATAGTCAAATTTTATAATATGAAGCGGAGGAGGCCCAACAATAAACCAGTTCTGCTTTATTAACTCACTCAAACTTGAACTGCTTCATTGCTTTCAAGTCAAAGGAGTCATTATGCTCAAGCATTTTGATAGCTCCAGGGTCCCAAGGCTTCGCATGAAGAGAAAGGCATGGGTATAGGGTGGGAATCACAGAATCACAGAATGGTAGGGGTTGGAAAGGACCTCTGGAGATCATCTAGTCCAACTCTCCATGCTAAAGCAGGTTCACCTAGAGCAAGTTGCACAGGAGTTTTGAGCATCTCCAGAGACAGAGACTCCACAGCCTCCCTGGGCATCTTGTTCCAGGGCTCTGTCATCCTCAATGTAAAGATTTTGCTCAGGTTCATATGGAACTTATGGTGCTCTAGTGTGTGCCCGTTGTCCCTTGTTCTATCCCTGGGAACCACTGAAAAGAGATTGGCCCTATCCTCTTGACATCCGCCCTTTAGATAAGGGAAGATTCCAAACAGCTTGAAGCCTCCTTACTCGCCCAGCCCTCACAGCCTGCATCACTCTGAGGACAGTGTGGGTGCCACGTCAGCTCCTGCAGCGTGAGCGTGATGTTCTCCCTGCCCTGTCACTGCTGAAAATACAGATAGTGGCATTTTGCACTACCTTAAGTTCCTAAATGATTTTAAAATCTAGACCCATGCTAAATCCTTTTAAATAATCCAGCATCCATGGCATTTCTATCCTGGAGCTTCTTCTTAAGTGTTAGAGAAAGAAGAGGGGAGGTTGGACTGGAGCACTCTGCAGCAGAGCCCAGGCATAGTGGTTTGCTAACCACATTTGAAAGTGAGTTTGAGCAAAGGTAGGAGGAACACTACATAACAGTTAAATTATTTAGCAAGGCACCTCGTTGATTATGTCTCAGCACTGGGATAATGTGTGAGACTCCAGCGCAGCTCTTTGAAATACACCCATGAAGGTGCCTTTGGCCCAGGTCTCTATTCTTTCTGCTGAACTCCTCCCATTTCTTAACCCCACATTACTCACAGTGAAAATTAACAGCTGTTTATCTAAAATCTTATGACACATCTGTTGACGGCTGATAAAGGCCATTTCCTCATCTCCACCAAACCATTCAGCTCGAGGAGCGTGTTTGAACACCACCTCCATTGGCTGGCGCGGTGGCCCCACCACCACGCCTGCTGCTTGCTTTTGGAGGATATTCTAATAACTGCAGTTAACACCGTACCTGGGAATGTTCCTCTTAGCAACTACCCCAGGCTATCAAAAGGTGTTTCAAGAGGTGGTGTTTCCACATCACTTGATCATCACACCCTCCCTTGTGGCACCAGCCTTTCCAGACCCAGAGGCCTTCCAACCCCCTCCTTTACAGCGCAGCCTCTCCATCAGGCTGGGAAATGGAGGCTGCTGGCTGCAGCTCTCCACTGGATCACTCCAGAAGGCCATACATGCCTTTTAGCAGGGGAGGATTAAAACGACCACCTCCTCCTCACTGCTTGGAGCAGAAAGCTGGTGGGTAGCTGCATTACTGTGGTATCTGCACCGGACATGCCCTTGCATGTTGGGTTTAGCCTTGTGGCAAACTTTGGGTCACCCATACCCTCGCTGTTAAGTATGAGGCAAAGGAGTTCAGTGTTAGATCCAGAAGAATATGAGATTTGCAGCCATGGAGAAACTGAAAACTTTCAGTTAAATAAAGATCAGGCTAATGCTTGCCCCACTTATATTTGTACTGAGACACCAGATACATGCGTAGTCATGTACACAGAGGACCCTCCGGAAGGAGCTCAGCAGGATCTATTAAGAAGCTCTTGGCTTATTTCAGACATATTCTGGTCAAACAGGTACAGCAGCAGAGCTAAACCCGGAACAATCCTGTTTATAAGCTTGAGAAACTGGGTTTGTGACACACGCTGTATCTCCAGACTCTGCAGCACCCAGAAGTCAGCAGGAATAAAAATTGCTGTAACTGTTGTGCTCTTTAAATAACACAGGACACAGATTTTACATGTTTTCACTTGGTAGTAAATTTTGCCATAGGTCACACACAAATACCTTATAGAAGTTTGTGGGAGCTTCTGAAAAGGAGCGTTTCTTGATCCCATGTGTTTTTTGTGTAAATCTGGGCAAGAGTTTCAGGAGTAGGATAGACTTAGCAAGATAACAGGCACAAAAATGGGTACTGCACACTGAAAAGCTGTGTGAGCCTTTCGTGCTGTTAATTGAACTCTTTGTCCATTTGCCTAAGGCAGCTGCCTCTGTAACATGGCATAAAAGTCACTGCAGGAAGTGGGACATAATGGGGATGACCTTTAAAAATCAGCTGGGCTTTTTATTCCCTCTGTTTAGTCTCTTTGTTTGATTGTAGACTTCTACTCAGAGGACTTCCCTGTGGGTATCATACCTATTTGAGACTTCAGGTGATGCTTCCCGCCCCCCTGCCCACTCATTTGTGGGAAACCTCCCATTAGAATGAAATTTATTCAGAGATTACATTTTGCCACAGACAGAAGTTGCCTCTAGTCGGTACTGATATCATAAGTACTTGTGTATAAGTTACAGTCCAGAGTCAGCAAGCATACCAACAGAGTAAAGTGCACACCAGGTTTTAAGATATGGCATCATGACAGGTTTTTTAAGAGTGATAACAAGCCTGCATTAAAGTGCAAGTGAATTAAAATATACATGAGGGGTTTTCCACTTCTACCTGTCCATCTAGGGGAAAAAATACAGATTGGTTTGCTATGATTCTTTCAAACCTTTCACGCCATCAGACCTTAAAGCCTCACATGCACATTACTAACTGCAGAAAAATGTATCTTTGTCTTAAGTGCAGTCTTCATAGTTTTTTTAAAGAGGTTTGCTAGCCACAGCTTTTGGGAAGTAAGCTTAGGTCATTTTGTGGAACAGGGGAATGTTTGTATTGTAGAGAGGACAGACCTTGTGTCTCAAGATCAGATTTCTGGAGTGGAAACAACAGGAGAAGAAAAACAATCCTACATCTGAGGCGTGGATCGGGAAGTTTGGAAACTTCCACTGTCACAGGCTTTCTGTGCTCTGCTGCACAACCCAGCTAATATCACTCTGCTTCTGTTTTTTTAAACATAAAATAGAGAGAACAGTATGAACCTCAGACTACTGTTATGAAACAGAATTTCTCAATGTTCACAAAGGTTCTGGATTGCTTGGGTCAGAACACAGGACTCACACGTAGTAAAGACTGCGTATAAATAAAAGTAAACACAAGTTAACAAATAGGGTTTGGAAGCAGTTCCCTAGTGAATTTTATCCAGGAGATCAGAAAATAAGGAGGAGGGGAAAGCTAAGTATGCCTTTCATTGCACATGATTTGTTTTTCTTACTAACGCTACATGATGTTCAGGATTATTTCTAGGAAGAAGGAGGTGGTGGTAAAAACCAATCAAAATACAGTACAGCTTTGCTGACTGGTAGATAAACAGCATGTGCAGCAAGAGGAAGTTTTCCACACGAATTCTTGTGAAGAAGCATCATAGAACACAAAGAGTGGGAGAATAGTATTTCTACAGAGCAAATTTAGTATTTGTTCATGTAAAAAGCTTTAAAAGTCTTTAGAAATATTTTGAAACATGTTAATAATCTCTTGGTCTTATCTAGACTTTAATTAAAACTTAAATTATTGTTTTACCATATAACAAAATCACACTTTAAGAGGTTCCCTACCTCTCCTTCAACTTCCCTCAGCATTTTGCCTGGCCTGCCTGGTGGCCTGGCATCTATCACTCTGTTTTGTTAGATGTCATATAGTTTTTCTCTGGGTAGCAAAATGCTATGGATGAAGCTATACAGATGCCTGGCTCTGGAGCATGCAGTTCACATCACCAGCAGGAGCTTCACATGGGACTGGCTGACCCCAGAATAGAACAGCAGGTCTTAACATTAATTGCAAGTGTCTCTTTGACACTCCTAAAGATTCCATGGCTGCTAGGCTGGTAGTGCAGCAGGACTGGATTGAAACAACAGCCCTCAGGAATGCCAAGGAGCTCTCTGTTTTCTGGATTTGTAGCTTAAGGACCATATGGAGAGATGTGCCTCAAAACCTGCACCACAAACCTCTTCAAAACTCTTCCAGTGTCCAGTGACATGGTTGAGGATATCAGGGATCCACCTATGTCAGTGGAGGATCTTGACTGGTGTTTCTGTTACTTATACAGGGCTGTTTTTCCCCAGAAGTTCAAAAGAATTCAAAGCTCTATTTTGTGAATCATTTTTATTGAGTACATTGGACTTTAAAAGCACTCCTGCATTCAGGTGGATGAAGAATTATTAACTGCTCTGACAAAAAATGAACATCTCCTGATACTTCAGGCTAGCAGAATCAGTTTTCAAATTAACTTCACAGATGAGGAAGACAGCAAAAAGTGAGATAGTGACAAGAGAGAATCTGTTCGTTGCAGCAGGCTCCACATATTTACTTGTTTTCTCTTCATTATGCAATGCCCATAATGTAATTATTCCTATGTGAAGGGTCTTCTGCATAGACCAAGCTCACTGGTCCAGCTATTTGTGTTTTGCGTCAGGTGGCAACATAGGCCTATACTTTTTCACAGGCTTTTTTACCCAAGTCACAATTTTGACTACATGGCATCAGTTGAGTAGAAAGCTGTCCTGCCTCTGCATTGGTTTGTCACTGTTACTGTTAGCATTAGATTTGGAGTCCCCACGGTATACAATGAAAGGCATTTAAAGTAAGAACCCTCCTATATTCAGCCCATGTGCACCTATCTGACTTCAAGACCACCTTTCTCAAGTGGGATCAGATCCTAGGGCTGCACCCCTTACCTTAGACATCTGTAACAGAAAAAGTTACATCTGGATTCTCTTTCTAATCAGAATCACAGAGTCACTGAAGTTGGAAAAGACCCTTAAGATCATTGAGTTCAAATGTAAACCCAGCACTAGCAACTCCACCACTAAACTATGTCCCTAAGCACCACATCCACACACAGACTCACAGAAGTGTTGAGGATGGAAAAGATGTTTAGGATCATAGAATCCTAAACCCAGCACTGCCAGCTAATCAATAGCAAGTTTTGCATTGCTAGAGCATGATCCACCTGACCTACCTTAAGATGCCATGATGCAGAGCCTGTGGCCTTTCGCAGTCATCCTCAGTGGAGGGTAAAGGCTCCGTCCAGTTCCTGCCAGAAGCTAAGGGACAATATTGCTGGACTGAATTCAGCCCAGCTCTTACATACATCTAATATATGTGCTCTGTGGAAGTGAAACCTTTTCCCCACTACTCAGTGCTCCTATCCCTCTGAATCTGTCATCCCTCACCCTCCAACTTTGATTAGCTCTTGTGTTTAACGTGCTTCCTACTTACAGGCTACAGGAAAAGTGTTCAGCCCATGCAAAAGCTCAATACCTGGGTCCTGCACTAAGCACTGGCTCAATACTTAGTCCAGAACATTTTCTTAGCACCTTAACCATCACAGAAACCTCCTTCTCCTACCCAGGTGCTCAGAACTGCCAAGAAAACTGGGTCAGGAAACTTGACCATTGCCTCTCCTGCTGCACAAGGCTGTCACCCACTAGGCACACACTGCCCGCAGGAAATTAGACACCTGATTCAGTCTTCTTCTTGCAGTCATTAAGTGTTTCTATATCATGTCTGCCAGACCTCTATTAATAAACCATGTTTTTGTCTGTCACACAGTTATGCCAAGATAAAATGCCGTACCCCTTTTACCATCCATCTTCTTTGCGTTTCATATCCTAACACAACTTTCCATTCTGTATCATTTCCTAATCTACTGAGATTTGTGCAGCACTTACAAGAGGATGAAAAATTTCAAAAATCACTGAACTTGACAAATAAATAAGAGTTACAGGAAATCACTTGTTCTCAGCTATACTATGCACAGCCTACCACTCTGGGGAGGGCAGAAGAGAGAAATATTATTAATTTTGGGCAAAATGTAAGCTTTATGGCTCAGTTTTTATCCAAGTATGTTGCTACAGAAATGTTCTGTGGCCATCTTCATTGGCTCTTACTTTACAAGTCTAATGCAGCTACTGGAGGCTAGAAGAAGGGACATGTGAAATGAAACATAAAACAAACATCCTTCTTCCACAATTTTACCTTCCTTCATTTAATGTTACTTTTTACATTGGGGGAGGTACTATTACTGTGTTTATAATCTGTTTATTAAATGCATTACTGTTCTCTTATATACAGCACAACCTCCGTGAATCTCAAAGTATATTACAAAAATATTACTAACATAATACCCTTTTAACAGCTGGAGCAACTGAGAAAGTTGCAGTGGGTTATTGAAACTCATCCAGCAGCACAAGGGAAATAGCTTTGTCATTCTGCCTCAGGCCAGCACTACACTGATTAGGCCAAGAGCTACAGTTTATTTCTCAGTCTTAGCTGAGAGCCAAGTATTACTTGACTTTCATCCAGCTTTTGGCCTCTCTTGCACACACAACATAAAATTTCCAGGGGAAGGGATTTTTGAGTACCCAAACATTTTTGTATTTCATGTCTGTATTGCTTTAAATTAGGTTAATTGCAATGGCTGTTGCATTATCACTGACCTTTCAAAAAATGCCAGGACTCAGCCAGCGAATCCAATTTAACTAAGGGTATAAAGACACGGGACATTTAAATACCTATGGGAAAATTCTATTTTAAGTTTAATCTGTTTTATTTTAAATTAGGCTAATACAAATAAAGGAAAATATTATTTTTCAAGAGGTTTTTCATACAAATATTTCTTGCAATCTATTTCTCTATTAAACAGTGTTTTTCTATCGAGTTTCCTAAGTGTTCCTTTCCAGGAAAGCACCCCTGCAGATGTTTTTCTTTGACTCATAAAACCTCTAAGCAAAAGCTGACAGACAGTTATGATGAAAGTCTAGATCCATGAAGTCTAGAGATATCTTAGAGATATTTACTGGGATATGATCCCAAAAAGTCCTGACTTATATCTCTACCTCATGTTTCTCTGCCTTCATGCATCCAAGAAATGAGTCCATGGGATCCTAAAATACTTAGGGAAAGATAGGGCAATCCATCATGATTTCTAGATTTTAAGGGAGAAATAATTATTTTAATAGCTAAGCTATGCAGAACTCCTTGAGATGCTTGATGATATATTATTTGCTTTTTAAAAGGTCATGTCCTTCCTGTAGCAGATTGCTGTATGGAGGATGTTAGCATCTAAGCTGTACTATGTGCAGAGGGTGAACAAAGAGAATGGTGTATTATAACCCAGCATAATGAAAAAAAAACAAAACCCTCTCCTAGGATGTAAAATACTGATGTAAAGGTAAACAAATGGAAGACTTTCATACTGTTTAGCAGGCGTACAAAAATATCTGGATGTAAAGATGCATCCAGATTAACTGAAGGTTTTTTAAAGGATACATCTAATTTAATTGATGAAGCATGCTGCAGCCTGTTAATTTAAGGGTGGGACTTGATGATCTTGGAAGTCTCTTCCAACCCAGATAATTCTATGAATCTATGATTCTATGAATTATCACATTGCCTCATTTCTAACAAGACGAAGATAAATACCAGGCATCAGCCATAAATAATATGTGTGACCACTGGAGGTCACTTTTGATTTAGAAATCCTCCACTTCAGAGGCCTTTTGGCAGCAATGCAACTTATGCAAAAGCAGAAAGGAGCGCAAATGGAGCTTGCAACTTGTTCATGAAAATTTATTGGAAAAATTGTTTCATTTTAGGATATTTTGTAGCCCAGAAGGGCTTCATGGAATTATAGTAAAGTATTTTCATGACACAGCTATTCTCACCAATTTTTTTCATATTACAGAGTTTCACAGTGTGGCTATTTTGTCCTGAAAGACAATAACATTAATAAATTGATAAATTGAAGCAACTAAAGGATTGGATTAGAATGAAAAAGAACATATTTCTGTCTTGTGGCTATGCAGACATGTTACTGGCTCTGCATTTAAAAGAAGATAGTGTTAAAATTATTCACTTGTTCTGTGGATCACATATTTATCACTTAGCTCAAAGGGTCCAATTTTCAAGCTTTCGCCACTGGATATAAAGGAGGGAAAAAAAGAGTAACGATATTCTATGTGCTGGATTAATGTCTAGATTAATCCTACAAAATCTTACTCCTCTGAGGGAGTCATCCTTAAAGGATTCATATAATTGGCTTCAGATGCGGCGTGTGTCTGAATTTAAAAAAAAGAGGAGGTTAGACCAGCCTCCGTGTTCAGCCTCTTTCTTTTTGCAGTCTTTCTTGTTTGCTCAGGCTCTCATGAAAGGGGGCCCCTACCTGGCCTGTCTTACATGGGAGCAGCCATGCAATCTGTTCATCCCTTTTATTTCCCATCTCTACTGGGCAAAGGACAATTTGTTCACCTATTATAGCAGCACGTTTCAGCAGAGGTGCCACAAAAGCAGCATTACTCAAAGATCAGACCAAGGCTTTTGCAGAATTCAGAAGACAGGGGGGGAGAGGAAGAAAGGGCAAGAGAATATAGAATCCATACAAATCCCTCCATCAAGTATTTTATTCTTGGCCTTTCAGAAAGAGGAATGGAGAATTTATTGTGAATGGTATGACTCTATTGCCTCGTAATGATGCCTGAAATATAGGGCCTGCTGTGTTCAAGATTGCTCTCTTGTGCTGTGGTCTGTGGTTTTGATGATGAATTTCCTGGGAGACTGTAAAGATAAAAATCACAGCTTGCCACTCATTGAAGATTTAAAGAGCTATAACTTCTAAGTGGTACTACCGAGGCATAAACAGGCTCTTGATTCCTGCCTCTGGGTGCTATGGCATTGCCACAGGATTTTCCAAGACACTGAGACCTTGTCTCCACTGTGGTCTATTAAAAATACATATTTTTAACATTTTTATTTATCTCATTTTTCACTTCAGTTACTGAAACCTAAACAGAATTCATATGCAAACACACAAAATTCCTGCCCACAAGGTAATTGGCAGGCCCCTGTAGGACACAGTGAAAAGAGGCTCTGCAAAGTCTACCAGAGTCTTCTTTGCTGTCAGATTTGTAGAGAAACCATCCCAGTACAGCAATAGTGGCAGTGGCACGGGTGTACAGAGAGCTCAGGATTAGTGATAAAGGTACAAAAGAAGATACCAGGTTCAGCTGGAACAATACAGACTATAGGTTAAGCAAGAAATGGTTTCAGGAACTTATTTTTCCTTCTGCAGTTACATATGTGACATTACACTGGTATTTCTACTAAATATAGTGACCAGTTTTCCTGTGAGGATGGTTACTGGTACCGAAAGAGAGAAAATTAATTCTGAGGATGGTCTCAAGGTCACTTCCCTTTCTCATTTGATGACCCACAGTCCAGATGGGGTATGCCCCAGTTCTAATACACGGTGCGTTTAAACTGGGAGCATGGGGGGATGAGTGTAAGGCAGCGAGCGTTGTCAGGATGGACATATGTAAGGCTTTGTGGTAAAACATGCCCTTCTCTTCTCACTGCTCCTTTACTCCACAGGCAAGCACAGCTTCGCTCTCTCCTCCCATTCTCACTTCTGTGCTGTCTCTGGCCTTCAACATATGCAGCTCTGTTTGCAATTTCCTAATTAATTATTTCTAGCTCTGTAAAAGCAACAAGATCCACAGGACTATTTTCTCCCTTTTCCTTAAACAGCAGTACCACCACCTCATATAATTTTGAGCAAAGTAGAAGACAGTTCTGCATTTGCTGAATGATTTTGCCATGAGCTCCCCAGCTTGTGTTTATTAAAACCAGAGGATGCATGTTTTGAAGTGTAAGCAAGATGGTCCTTTTTTGTGCTTACCCAGTATGGCACCCATGGCCTTGTGGATTCCTGGGTGATGGTGGTGGGAAATGCTCAGCTGATGACAGCCCAGCCCTTTTCTGCTCATTGATTTGGAGTAGAAATTCCCTGGGAGTCTGCAGTGCAAGTGCTGTGTTTCTGCTTCTTTTTAGGAAGCTTTTTCTTATCTCCCAGAGAGAGAGGACTTTAAATGGAGAAAAGGTTTTAACCTTTGCCTTGACTGGTAAGAGCTTGATAATATCATTTTTAAATGCAAATGTCTGAAAGTAGGTAGCAGGAAACAAATATGTATCGCTGCTTTCAAACACCTCAGATTTTAAGGCAGCTCTGGTTCTTGGAGATGTTTATCCTTTCTGCCTGTTTGGACTTTGGCTTTTCTTGTATGCTCCACTTTTAGTAATGTTTTGTACTTGCAGCCCAGCTCTCAATGTGTAGGATTTTCTTGGTGCTCAGAGAGGGCTGCAGAAGCTCACTCCTGGGCTGACCTGTCCGTAGATCATGACCTTGACATTGTGCAAACTCCTGTTCCAGGTGAGGTTCACCCATCACAGGCTACTGTAAGGAGCAAGAGAGTTGGAAGCAGAGATGTTAACATTCCATTTGCAATTACAGCAGCATAAGATAAATCAGTGTTATTAAAGCATTACCGATAATGCAAAGACAGGTTATCATGCAAAGGCAGTGTAGGCGACAGGAACTGGGGAGGGGCGAAGCAGCTGACAGCCTTGATCCTATTTGCCTACTACTGATTGCCCTCACAGCCTTTGGTCCCCGTGGACCAAGCTGAACTTTCAGATCTATATTAAGACAGGACAGGCTCTCTGAGACATGATCTCCAGATACGGAAGGATTGCTGACCTCCAGCAATCTGCTCTAAATAAAATGCAAAAGTACTCAGTCTCCAGCCAGCTCCCCAGAGAGGGACTCTGGGAACTCTGGGGTGAACCACAGGGAAGGGTCCGGGTTCAATTTACTGTTGTTTTTACTGAAGGCAGAACACGTGCTTGAGGGTGACGGAAAGCAGATCTGCAGCGAATACCTTTGAGACATATTTACCCTTGCAAAAATTCATCCTCTGGTCACTGAAGTGTCAGCCCTCTGAAGTGGGAAAAAGGGCTGCAACCAGGCAGCACCTGCTCCATGGGCTGCAGCTGCTGAGCTCCTGCCTCTGAAAAGCCTGAGGTCTGCTCAGCAGATCACTGCAAAAAGGCCCAACAAATTAAAACACAGCAGGAGCTCATGCGGTGCAGAGGGCAGTAGCTGAACTTTTTCGCCTAAAGTGATACAGAACAGCCACAGGTCAGAAAAACCAAGGGGGAAATCAGACCCTGTGTGAGAGATCCTTCACTGGGGAAGTCCCAGGGCCCAGACCATTCCTATTTGCAAGGACAGCTGGGAACAGTCTGCTGTCAGAGTATCTGTGGGTGTCCTTCCTGTAAAGAGCAGGAGACTCAAGATGACTCCAGCCACAGGATAAATGGGCTCTGATCTCCAGCTGGTCTGAGCCGGCACAGCATCAGTGGGGTGAGAACAGCCTCTGGCCCTAGCCTGCTCTTTCCGATTTATGCAGGATAACATTTTTCTTGCAGTAAAATCACACAGTGAGAGACACACAGATGGTTTTAGCTTTCCAAAGAAAATTATGCTAATTAAATTGTTACCCTCTCTGGAACTTAGTAAATCCAGGACTGACTGCAGCCTTGGAGAAATTACAGGGTTTTATCAATGACTCAGTGCTTTGGCCTGGGACTGGGCAGAGACTGACAGAAATTTGCCCTTGAGAAGACAACCAGTTCCTCTTCCATGGCAGCATCAGCTGCAGCTGTAGTACTAGCAGCAGATGGCAACTTAATTGCATCAAGACTTTATATTTCTAGAAGGCTTCTCCCAGAGGATCTCAAAATACAGTATAAGCTTCAGGTTAGCTTAACCTAAAAAAGCTGGAGGAGGAAAGGAAATGAAAATTACAGTTTCCAAGTGTGTCTATTTACTTTGGGTACCCAGTACAAGAGGTTCAAAAGGGATTTTCAGAGATGCTCAGCCCTTGCTGTAGAAATTCCCCAGAACATGAAGGTCTTGAGCCAATCTCAGAGCAGAGCTACCTGCAATAAGTGAAAACACTGAAAAATAAAAGCTGAATTTTACCTAGGGCCATATGGGAAGGTTGTATTTCATTCAGGAATTTGCAAAGGTCTCCTTGTGTCTTCTATGGTTTGACAGGCCAAGTCCTGCTCTAAAAATTTGGTGATAATGAGGGTGTATAAATACTTTCAATGTCCCTCCTAGCTATTTCTATAATTAAGTGCAAAGAGCAGTGAAAGCAACTGTTAGCTAAGCAGCATAGCACACACTATTTTATTAGTTGTCGGGTAAAATACATCTTTATGGGGTCAAATCGAAAGAAATACCACCATATGGAGAGTTTGGAGAGGTTTTAATAATATTCTCTTTCTCCAATGTGGGGTTTTTTTTGGTTAAGTAAGCACATTACTGGCTTTCAACACCCACCATGTGTAACTCAGAGAATACTTCACACAGCCCAGGCACTGGGGCTGCTGAGTAGGAGAAGCAGGAGGACAGCAGGGCCCAGGGATGCTGGGGAGCCAGGCACCATGTCTCCATCTAAGACAGTCCCATTGCCCTGCTGAGTACAATTGCTCTTTGCTTCAGACCAGAGGAGCACAATGGTTCTCCATACACAGCCCAGCAGTGGCCAATTTGGATAATATTTGGTTAGAAGAGAAACTCCACAGTTTGGCAAGCAGGCAGATGTTACAGCACACCATGTCTCCCCCACAGCACCCCAACCGTATCCTTCACTGGCAATATAGCTGCCTGTCCCAGAGCACAGGGATTTCATGAATATTCTTAAAAACAAAGTAAATAACCCCTGGCTGAACCAGTGAAATAACAGATAAGCCAGAATCCAAAGAGTCACTGGAATAAAGGACCTTTCTTCATATCCCCATCAGCAGCCTCATCTCTGCACATCGAACTCGTGCAGCTGCCAACAGCAGCACTCGACACAAATCCAGCTACCACTGCATGTCCCACATGTGCCTATCCTGGTTCCAAAATGGGAAATCAGGTTTGCATGACAAGCACACAGCCCTACGATCACAGAACAACTTTGCTGCAGTTGTTATTTATGGCCTGGCTTGGCTTTTTAGTGTTGTGGGCACATTTCATAGTGGCTTCACTGCCTTCCTCAGTTGCCCCAGCAGAGCAGAGGAAACAGGGTGGCACAGAGCCTGCAACACAGCAGTATCCAGACACTGGGGCCAGGGTGAGCATTTTTTGAGGGAGGGATAAGTGAGTTCCAGAATGGTCCCTACCCTCTGCAGCTACCCCAGCCCATCTTGTTTGGCGAATTTGCTCAAACAGGGTTGCCAGTTCCAATGTCAGCCTCATGCTGATGGTGAGGTTAGGGTGAGTTCCTCTCCAGTAACACATGGCCCAGCTTGTCAGACACCTGCAGACTTTGTCACTGTCTGCAGGCTGGTAGAGGCTGTCACCAAGAATCGAGGAGAGTGGGGAAGAGCCACCTTTGTCGAAATGCACAGCGCTGCCATGTTTCACTTCTGCTTCACAGCCAGATCATTCACCTGAGGTGGACATGTTTTCTTCTGCTCCTTTTTCTGTACATCATGAACTTCTCCCCTCCCCAGCTATCACCTCCTCTCACCTTTGCAGGGTGCAGCCCGGGTTTATTACCAGTGCAGTGCTTGTAGGGAGTGGGCATGGACTGGAGAGGCTTTATCTTGCCCTTTCCAAAGCTATCCATAACTGTGAAATAAGCCCTCCCCAACACGAGAGAAGACCATAGCACACATATGGCAGCTCCTCAAGTTAGATATGGGCTAAACTGGTGCCAGAATAAGCTAGAGGTATCCAACTTTGCATTACCTGTACAAAGATGTGGCAATGCACTATAACGTTTGCAGATTTGTAATTATCTTACTTTCACAGGAGCTCTAGAAAGGCAAATACTTAATGATAGCATGACCTAAATAAACCAGTAGCAACCTCACATTCAAGTCTCACTGCTCTGACAGACAAACATTCCCATTTGCAACAACACAGGTTAGCCATAATTTTCTATTGAAACTTCACATGCTGTCACATTGCCAATAACTGGTCAAATGTGGGAAAGAAACTGGACTGATTATGCAGATTTTTAAGCTAATTTTCTCTTGCTGCTTAATTTGTGTAGTTACCATAAAATTGACACCTTAAGTATCCTTCAGTTTCAAGTTTAAGGGCACTCGTGTTTAAATTCTAGTATCACCATCCCCACCATGTCATATCAGCTTCTCTCAGTGCTGCGTATTTTGTTCATTTTTCCTTCACTCCTCCTCTGAGAAGGACAGAAGCACACAATCTCATTCATGTCTTTAGGGAAAAGAAATTATCTATGAAATTGTACTTGGGTGGTCCTCTTGCAACTTCACGGTGAGTCAGAGGAAGTATTTTTAGGTCTAGATGCTTATAAAAAACCCAAATTCTTGCTTCTGGAAGCATGTAATTTTTAATCACATGCTACATTTCAAAGCCTAGGGCTTGTATGTTTATCTTTGCATACCTAGGGAACCTTTTTATTGAGGAGCTCTTTATTATGAGCTTTTAATATTCTCAAATATATGCGTACTGTCATCCTCTCCAAGAAGCACCGACATGCAGAATCACTTCAGTAAATCTATGGAGGCAAATGGTCCTTCTTTTCTGAAGTCCTTAGCAGAAGCCCGGAGTCAGCAACTCCTAAAGGCCAATATAAACAGTTTCAAATTATCTTTAGCGCATCTATTTCTATCAGAAATCCAATATGCTTTATATGCTGAATAACACTGTTTATTTCATTTGCAATGAAACTTTCGTATTTGTTGCAGAATAAGTTGTTTCACAGAGCAGTGGGATCCATGATTTCCCTTGGCAATATAAAAGACTTACATGTGAAGGAAATCCCCAGAAGGAAACTTAAGAGTACAAATGCAATAGTCAAAATGTTGTGTAGGTTATCTTAATTTTTAATGCAGCTGATAGCCAGAAATCCACTGGATTTTTAAGTTTAAAAATAAAAATAATAATAATAAAAAATCTCTGCTTCCTGTGATTATGCTCAGAGTCTGGTTTATACTGAATGCACTTTAGATGTTCCTTAGCACTCCAAGCATCTGCTAACTCTTCAGTATCTCTCTCTCCACATTCAGCCTCCATTCTGCTCAGTCTGTAGGGGATTTTTGGTGGAAATAGGAAGTTTCCACTTATGCTTAATTAAGAAATCCACATCTATCTTCCTACTCATCAAAACCAGACATGCACCTACACTCAGATGCTGTTGCTCAACAGGAAACCTGTGTCCTGATAGTGAGAATAACTGGTACTCCTTTTCAATTATCTCTGATAACGCCTTGGGTACTTGCAAGAAATACCAATTCCATGCTTACACACATATTCACGCCTGACTGTAAACACGTAGAAACTATTCCAAACGTTGACTTTTCCAGAAAAGTCGTAGATGTGTATGTCTATAAAAACATATGAAAATTTATGGTTATGAAATGAAACCATAAATACTAGTTTCAAGGCATATAATTGTTTTTTAATCACTTTAGTACTTTTTTTAAAATTAATTGACACCTTTGGTTGCACCCCCTCCTCTTTTCCTGGAACTTAGACAATTCCCAGACCGTTAGGCAGAGCTGTTCCTGTTTCCACTCAAAGCCTTTTTGGAGTGAATGCATCCTCTATCTTTCCATCAGTAAACTGCACTGACCCATATCTTCTCTAGCAGCATTAGGCATCCAGCCCAGACATTAAAATATAGAACCACGCAACCACTGATAGTGGACCATCAGTGCAGATTGTCTTTCATAATGGTAAAATATTTCTGTACTTGTAACAGGGCTCTCACTGTCTCTTTTCTTAATTCAGACCCCCAGGGCAAACGTTTAGGCTGTTGTTTACTTCATTTTCCCTCCATTATACCCAAAAGATATCTTTCAACAGTGCTGCTTTACACAGACAGTAAGACAGCAAGGCAAAGAGTACAGAATGAGTCAGGTTTTCTTGTAGCATCTGACATACACAACAGAAGCACAGGAAGATTTTTTGTCATTCAAATTTTTTTTAAATGTCCACAGGTAGAACTAGAACAGACAATTTAGCCATTAATGAAATACAAATTCCAGCAGGAGAGTGAAAACTGATGATACTCAGTTCTCTCTAGGTTCACACAGCACAACTTGTTACATTTTTTCTAGAGCTTTAAAATGACATTTATGAAACCTTAGGGCATAAATTCTTACCCAAGACCAAGGGGAACCAGTGGGGGTTTCTGGCTGGTCTTCTTCCTCAGACGACATCCTGGGCTGATTGTTTTCCCTCATTGTTTTTATGTGCTGCTAAAACCACTCTTGGTTTCGGCCACATAAAAAATGCTGCCTTCAAGTGTTAGCTGTTGACAATAAAGCTTCGGAGAATATAATTTCCCAGTGAAAATGTTTGCTTGCTAATTTTACCTGCTGAAGTTCTTGGAAGCACAGTCAGAGTAAGAAACTTGAGCTCAGTAAACCAGAGCACATTTTCCTTCCAATAGACTCCTTAAGTATGCTGACTAAGTCACAAGGGTCAGTGAAAAATTAGAGCCTGACAAACACAAATTCACTTCCAAACAGTCAACATCCTTACTTTCATATAAAATTTTATGCTCAGACAGTTTGCTGAATTATAAATTCTGTGAACAGAATAGAAGGGATATTCACTACCAACATCTTAATACCATCATTAATCGTATTTTGCATGGACATTAACAGTTTAACTTTGGTTTTAAGGTAGGTTCTTGATGGCAAAGATCTAATTCTGTCTTTATGCACAGCTGCACAACTCCACAACCATAACAACACGCATGTGAAGCCAGCACAGCTTTTCTATTCTTCTGTGAAAACATATTTGAAAGAGGGCTGTTATATTCTGTTTGTCCCTTTTGGTCTTCTGTTTTTGTTTGGTTTGGTACCAAAGTGTAGAATCCAATTATTATAGATCTCACCTGATGTAACTTCAGAAAAACCTGCTCTAATACCTGTTAGACTTCTGGTTCTGTATGAGGGGACTGCCAAGTCCAGCATTTTGAAATCACTTCTGTCACCTGACAGGAATGTTAGCTTTGTCACTGAGAACAGGCCTAGAGGAGAATTTGTGCCTGAACTGAACCCTAATTCAAAGTTATAATGGGCTTTCAAATTCAAAACGCTTTACTTGAATTTTAATATTTATTATTCCTCTGCTTATAAGGCATCCATCTGCAGTAGATGGTGAAGTAAAATCGCTGTCAACCCCCCTGAACCCTTCTAATATGTCTCTGACGTTGGGCAAAGGCTTCTAAATCTTCCTGCTGAGATACATAACAAAATGGGCTATTTATGTCACGCACTGCAGGACAGTCCTAGCCTTAGCTCTGAGCTGATGATTATCAAATGAAGAAATATGCCCAGCTGCGTTCGATGTTTAACTTTAAGCTATATGCAGATTCAGTGGTCACCATGTAAAAACAGGAGGACTAAAATTGAGAGCCCTCTCTGATAGCTGGCTGCCCACCAGGCATTACTAGCTTGAGGATTAGGGTACCACAGTCTCATAGGCTGTGGTTTGACATTGTTTTGTGTTCAACAGCACCAGCATCAGCCGCACTTGCCTCTGTCATCCTCCTTATCCCAAAACTACAACATGCAGGGCTTTTTAAAGTCTGAAACAGTTTCCTAAAACATTCTGTTCTGGAGTCTCAAGAAGAGCTGTGATATCCCAGCTGAGAAGGAAGCTCAGTGCCGCATGGAGTTGCTTTTAAGCTTAGGGAGTATTGGGAACAATATGTTATTCCTGTGCATCAATCCAAACTAATATAGCTGCCAAAGTGCTGCAGATGTCTGACATGGCAAAGGAAATGTCAGTTTGCATCACAGGACAGGCATCAGGTGCAAGTAAAACACTCTTGGCTCACTCCAATTACTCACTGGGCCTATTGGAGTCTGCTGGGCTGCCCTCAGCATCCCTCTGGTGCTTTGCACTGCCTTCATTGACCTGCTCCTGTCCCTGGAACTCTGCCACTCTGGCCCACCAACACCAGTCCCTGATGGAATTCCCACCTGATGGGTTATTTAGAATTATAGGATAGTGACTTGGAAGACATCTAAAAGAGACATAAATTTCACAAAAAAAAAGCATGCTTGCTTAGATTCTTTCATTTTCCACATTAGACATTCAGAACCTGAGGTGGCCCGAATAGCCAAGTCACTCTCAAGGTCTAGGCTAACACTTCCAAGAGAAAACTACACAGCACTTAAATTACCAAGATGCTCAGGTTACTTGTTTCTGTTGTACACCAAATGTTAAGACTGTGAGCACAGAAACCCATTTATTAGCTATCTGACAGATCACATTTTCTTTCTGGAATAATTTTGGGGAAGGAAATTCAATGCAGTTCTTCTGATTTCAGCTAAACAGGGAAATGCCACACCTAATGAATTTCAATGGCATTCCTGCGTCTGCTGAAAGATCTATTCACTAAACTTAAAAGATAGGAACCACTGTTTGTTGGAGTATTTTTCCACTGCTCCACCCATTTCTTCTATTAAATTTGCTTTTAAGTAAGTTATGACGAGGAAGTATAACCATGTATCTGAAGTACTGTCTAAAACATTGTGATACATTGCATAATGTTTATTTATACAATGCTTTAATATGTGGCTGTGCATCTTTCCCAGCAGGCTGTATTTCTGAAGCCTTGGTCATATTCTGCGCCGTCCGGCTTCAGGACCTTTCTGCTTTCACCAGGAAGCCCTAACAAGTAGGAGCATTTCTTTGCTGCAGTATATATGAACCCAGCTGCTGTGGTTCCTAGATCAATGCATCTGATAGTCTGGTATTCTGTGTCTAAGGGTGAATAACACCAAACACTTCCAATCAAGACATCCAGAAAGGGAATAATAACCAGATGTGAAAAGAACTCCATAATTTTCAGAAATTAGGACAGTGGTTCCCACCCTTTTCCCAAGGATCCCATTCCCACCACCTGCTCCCCTTCCTGCCTCCTCTGCTGCTCCTCCACGACCCCAGCAGCTGCTTTTCCCTAACTCCTTTCCCATTACCTCACTCTCAGGACTTCACAATTTTGCTGCTACTTTCCCAGTTGGTGTCTTGAACCAAAGACACAAGTGGAACACAAGGCTGACACAAAATTCACAGAAGACATTCTCAGGATCACCGTTCACATAAGCTTCATGATGGTTTTGGAATCCTGCTCAGCCTATAGGTTTCTGTGAGATCCTGTAGCCATGATTTTCATTGGATAATTATGAAGTATAAATTGAAATCTTGATGTCAGTTTTAAACATTGCCCAGTGATTTCACTGCATGACACAGGGTAAACAGGAGCCAACTTCTTTTTATAAACAGCATTTGCAAGTGCTGTATCATGAGAAGGTAAAAACTGTTTGTAATCATCCCAGAACATTTAAATATAGTAATATTAGCTCATGGTAACCTTAGCATGAACTTCAGATCTGTTGTCTTATTTTTAATGGAATAATTATTCAACTTAAAGGTTAATTTAAGGTATTTTTAAATATAATCACAACTTTACTGTACTAGGACAGTGCCGTTCACCTGAAATTGTTTAACCTTCTCAAGCCTTTTCACATTACTGCAGTTGCTGTGGACAGAACAACGACCTGCTCTTCTGTTTTCTTACTATGAAGTCTTATGTCTCATAAACACTCTTGGCAATTTATAGCACCTTAGTACCTGAAACAGAAATACATCAACAAGAACAACATCTACCTTACCCAGCTGCTGAATTGCGGCTCTCCTGTTTTGCATCTCCTGCAGAGGTAAGACTCAAGATGCTGCATGTTCAAACTCAAACATGAGCCTAGAGGGGGATTTCAGACTGGGACACAGTGCTGTCAACCTGTCCCAACAGAGGTGCCATTTGTCTGGGACAGATCTATGAGATTTACAGCTGATAAATCAACAGTATTTACAAGAATAATTTAGGTTTCAATAGAACAAAATCACAAAATCACCAAAAAAACAGGTTCTGCGTGCTTGCGAAAGCACATTCTGCATAGGTATTGTATGATGTGGTTATATTGCCAGAATAATACTCCTTAGTGTGGTCATAGTTTAAGTACATTAACACCACATTGGTCATGTAACAAGTGTGAAGAAGTTTCCTTTTGCTTTTATTAAAATCTAAATCTAAATCAAACATTTAAATTTACTTGAGGCTTTTAATCAAAACCACATTTACAAACAAGGCAGCTTCATGAAGCCTTTCTTAAAATCATGGCAGTTGATTCCAAATTTCTTTTTCTCACTGAGCAGGAATCTCACTGTTAGACCCAACATCCCCCCATGCCTTTACCAAAAAATACGTGAGCAATGGACAATGCCATCAACTGGACTATTGCCTCAGACCTGCCAGAGTTGTGTCCTCCACAGTCATCAATGGTTTGCTTGGGGAGCTGCCAAAACAGGACTGGAAATGTCAGAAAAGCATTTGCAAATAACCAGAACCAGTGACAGTGAGTATTTCTCCAGGTGAAGGATGGAGCAGGTGTAAGGGGTAGAAAACAGTCTATGGGATATATGGGACTAGTTTTTCTTTTCATTGAAGAAGCAGGAAAAAGGAACAAATATGAAACTTACTTCACACCAGTATAACCACCGTATTCCAGTGACAGCTGATGAAATCTTAAGGCTGGTTGCTGAGGGCTAGAAGATGATGAGTGAGCAGAGGACTCTAGTGGGAGAATGGAAAGGTAGAGTGGTGGAATATGTGTGGCTTGGGTGCCCGCCAGGGTGTGGAACTGTTCTCTCTGGGTGAGCAGCTTGTGGCAGAACGATGCAAGCAGAGTCTTTCAGGTAACTGCAATGTGTTACCACTCTGAAAAATAACTCTGGCACCATCGTTTCCCCTGCAGGCCCATGGCAGTGGCTAGGGAACTGAGCTCGGGAGGGAGTGACTCTTGTGATCCACTGCCAAGCCCAGAAGACTGCAGCAGATGTCTGGGAGCTGTTGTGCTGGGTACTCACACCACCCACCTGAATTCCCCCTTACCATGGAAATCCCAATTCTTTCATACTGCATACAGCCCTTTCCCAGGGCCCTTGTGCCCCAGCAAACACTACCTACTGCAGCCAGGAACCCTACTTATCCCCAGCTTCTTCCATGCTGCTGTCTCCATTCATAGCCCTGCTTCCCTTGCTCTCTGTTTTCTACCCTATAAATTCTCCTCTAACCCTTCCTTTGGGTTGTTTATCTATTACTTGTACCTCTTTACTTTCATGCAAGTGACATATTTCTCCACAGAGCGTCACAGATACCACCTTTGAAAAGCAGCCTCATCTCAGGCAATATTTAGCAGCTGCTTTTAGATGCAGAGTAGCAGCCAAGATCTCTACATTCCATATCAAAACAGGAGGCATTTGCTAGGGAAGGATGAGCTCCCTTACATCCTCTAGTGTTCAAATCATCTCTAATGCCCAGATGATTAGATACCAGACATTAGTGCTGAAGTGCTTGTGAAGAGTGCTTTGATAGTGGAGAGAGGATGGCAAAAAGGAAAATAATGTCACCTTCCCAGTAACCTTCTCTATATTTAGATACTGTCTTTTGCAGAAGCTGAATCATAAAATTCTTCACCCACTGACACACAATACTGTCTGCAGGTGATAATAGTGGATGACTATACCAGCAAGCATGGAAGGCACCAGAGAAGGCGGAGGCTGTAAAAAGCCTGTTGAAGATATGGAGGCAAGGCCTTTTATTTTGTTCGTTATCGATGTGATGCAGAGCTCTGTCTTCTTGCTACGTCCAAAGTCAGAAAGGAAAGACTAAAATATCTGTGTACATAATTAGCATGAGACAGGTTTTTTTCAGAAAGGTCACTGGGACTGAAAGCAAGTAATTCCCTCCTACAAAAGGCATGAAAAGAGAAGGATGGAGTTGGGACCTGGGTTTCCATCCAAACACATGCACCGATGGTAAACAACTAAAGCACAAAGGAGTTGTAGTACAGGATGCCACTCCCACTCAAACAGATTTGTTTTATTTATCATCATTATTTATTTGTATTACTGTATCACCTGTGTCCTAGTTGGACACAAACCCTACATTGTCCCTCTCCTCGAAAGCTTACAGTCTAAGGGAGCTTAGAGTATAAACTAGGCCAGAGATGAAGAAACTTTTGGATAGAGCTCTGGAGAGAAGCTCTCCCTTACTTATCCACCATTACTATTTGGCATCATGTGAACAAAATGCCATCTTTTTCTACCATGCTGGATACATAGCTGATTATATGATGGGAAGTAACTGCATTTTGGTCACACAGTAAGTGCATACCTGGTCTTATAACGGGATGTGCTCCATCAGACAATGGGATGTGCAAGTTTCACCATACACATGATTGCTTATATATGTACTCGATGATGGAGAATGATTGCACTTGATCACAGAATAGACACCTGTAGTGGGGGCAAGGTCCCAAGACCTTAACCGGAGACAGGATACAGAATGTAAGCAACTCATGGAGCAAAAAGGTTAACAGTGAAACAACACTGGTTGGTGTGGTGTTTATGATGCTTTTAGCCCACTGACAGCTGGATTTTTTCAAAATTTTGATGATTTTGTGGCAAAAGAGAACATTAAGAAAGCACATGATTATTTATTTATTTATTTATTTTATTATATACTTTAGGCCTTTTTTCAGTTTCTTGGAGAAAATGGATATCTAAAGACTTGCAAAGCAAATCTCAGGTCAAACACACACGGAAAGTTTACAGACAGTAAGTATTTAAGTATTTGGTTACAGGAAAGGAATTTTAACCTGCCGTCTTAAGTTCTGAGTCCTTGTAAACACTCTTGTACCTTTGAAGCTGCATTACACTTTAGGCCATTAAGCAGTACTGTATTTTCTCTTGATCAGTTCAGAGAATTCTTTAATTATATTAACTCCTTTCTACCAACCACTTTTTCCCTTAAAAAAGCATAATTGACTGTCCTGTATATCACCAAGACAGATGTCCACGCAGCATTAACTTTATTTATAAAGGATGAATTAGACATGAATGCCACACTTCTTTTAATAAGTTTAAATTAACTAAGCAACTGGTGAAAATTGAACAGGTAATACTATTTACATAGCACAATGCCCACTTTCCTTCCCAAAACTTAAACAAAGTGAATTCTCACTCTAAACAAGGACAATGAAATATAGAATCACACTGATTTCTAGCAGTTACCTAAGTCTCTCAAACTTGCAGAACTTACCTTTTCCCTGTAAATGAACCTAAATCAGCTTTTTGGCACAGCCATACTGATGTCTGCATTTCAAGGCCAGTACTGTAATGGACTCAGCTACCTAATGGCTTTTCATCAGTATAAAATCAATGATCCTCCCATTGGTGTATGCAGCAGGAAAGGACTGCCCAGATATTAGATGTCTTCTGACAATATCTATACTCACCCTTCCTGCACCTGGACTGAGTGAAGTTAACACTGATTCTGTAAAGACAAACATGAAGTTTGTAACTCAGGGAATACTTACAAAAACCTAGACAAAGACCATGACCACTGACTTCACATTTAGATTGTATAAAATATTTTGACGCCTGGTGCCATTCTAAAACATGGGTTTAGATATCCACCTGAATTTCTCAGAGATGTAGTCTCCATTTTCTTACTCTTTTGAAGCACCTTGGCAAGAAAATATCCCCAGAAAGTGTATTAGGAGTGTTTCAGAACCATCTTATCTGCTGTATCAAGTGCACTGGGCCCAGCTTGAAGTGTGTAGCCAGTGCAACAGTTTAATCAGAAACCAGGAAACACCACTGTTTCAGAGGTAATATGTCACTTACAGGTAAGTCTCTGCATTTGGTCTCTTCAGTTATGCAAGGTAATTCAGTTTCAGGTTTAAATGTCCAGATCTCATTTTAATATCTACTTTCTTGACTGCTTTCCTTATGCTAATAAAACCAGACATATAATAATGCTTCTATCCCAAGAGCTCTGTATGGTAAAACTATCCACTGTGGCACCTGTTCCAAAAAAATAAGCCTCCAACAGAGTTCCCACTATTTAAGAAATATACTTTACAAATCTTCATATAAAAAGCCTACCTGGATCAATCAGTAGCAGTATTCTACAAAACTGTAACAATTCCTATTGCCTTGTGCCAAGTGTTAGATAAATAAGACTTGTTAAACAAAATCTGCTCCTAAATTTACATTTCCTATTTATGGAATGTACAAAAATTTTTCTAAAACTCTTGCTTATGAACTTGCATGTGGTCTTTTTTGTCACAGAAGAAGCGCACTCATTGACCCCCACTCTGATGCAAAATGATTTCCACCATGCAGAACAGTCAGTTGCTGTGTCTCTCCCAAGAATTAGGAATGACTTCCATCAGACAATTCAATTAGAAAAGTCATTTCAGTGTTTGGAAATATGAGCACAAATTGTCTGATTAGGTAAGACTCTGATAAACAACGGAAAATCAGCCTGTTTCTGTTCAGAAAGCAGAGCCTCTAAAAAGTCATTTCATGAGGTGGCAATTAGTCTCTTGTTGTTAGGAAATGTGTTTCATTTCAATTAAATATGTCTTCCAGTAAGAAAGAAAAGTGGTCTGTCCTCTTTTGCATTGGCAGTCTGGAATTCATCCCGCAGTCGGAACTGCCATTCGTCTTCCAGCTCCAGCCGGACCACAGTCTGGCGAAGAGAATTGCGATCCTGACAAATCACACAGAGGGTGGCACCTATGCAAGCAGTCAGAAAGAAACCCATGTGAGTATCCCCTTTGTTTTCAGATCACCCACCTCCCACCACCACCCCTTAGTATGTAGAATTCCATCACTTTCACAACAGGAGTTGCCCTATATCTGTTATTATTCCAACCCTGCTGATCATTACCTTGTTAAGTGATCACTCACACAGCAAAACACACCACAAGACAATCACCAAGATGGCTGACAGTTTTTGTGCTTAATTGACCAGAAATTGTCTAAACATGTCCTTAAAACTAATCACAAACTTCAGCACTTTTTGGATTGGTAATCTAAAGTGCTGGCAAAGAGGAATGAGGACTGTATGGCTATGAACACAGACAAATCCAGAATGGCAAAGAAATATCACATTTTAGTAAGCCATATAAATTGTCTTGACTGTCATGCTGATACCATTTTAACTTGAATGCATGATTTCCTGGCTTCTGAGAAAAGTTCTCAAGTAACAGGAAATAATTACCTCACCAGCATTCAACAATCTGAATGAGAGATAGTGAGGTAAGTGGAAATATCGAAGACCAAAAAAAAGCTGAGAATATAATAAAAATAAACAAGACAGACAGTCATGTGGTGAGTTATAAAATCAAGTAGATTGCCCAGGGAGATGGAAAAATCCCAAATCAAATACATTTTGTGCTCCATGCTATTAAAAATTGTCTGGTTTATGGAAAATAAAATTGACAGCCTCTAGTCACTCAAAGAATGCAGTACAAAAGCACTGCTTCAATTGTTGTTACTCTGATAGCCTTTTTAGAGAAATTCCAGGCTGATTCAAATGTGGACACTGCTCTAGAGTGAGCACAGACACTGGCACTTGTGGCTTCAGTGGTGTGTGCAGGTACCCCAGCTTGCGCTTTGCTACCCATACCTACATGACACTGTATTAATTGCCACAAGGAACAGAGTGGTTGATAAAACTCTGCCTGTTTCAAGAAGGCATTTACATTTGCCATGGTGTTCTTCCTCCAGTGACAGTTATACCTGTGAGTGAAGTAAATCCCCAGAGCGCTAAATACCTAAGACAGTAGCAGAAAAACCTGAGAGAAATTTGCAGTGTGACTGCCTGCAATATAAATAGAAGTTATCTATGTAGGGAAGTTACTGCTATCTACTGTCATAAGAACTACATGGATAAATTGGTTATTAGGAATAAATTTAAAAAGAGCCAGCTTCTGTTTCCAAGGATAATAAACAGATTTTGCTGGAGGCTAGTTCATCGCTCATTTTCTATCGAAAATTAGAAAACCTGCAAGAACACAATATAAAATGCTTCATAAATAGATCTTAAAATACTCAGTTTTTAAACATAAAGTAATGAGTTATGCACTAGGCATAATGATACAGATACAACATTCCCCCCATCTACAAATCTGCAGAACTTACAGCACTGTTATATACCAGTTTACTACAGTACAGAGCCAGCACAATCACGCATCAAAGATCGGTGGGACATAGAAAGATGAGTAAGACTACATGCATTTACATATATATGCATGTATATTTTCATATATAGTACAATTTTCCCCAGGTTCCCAGAGACCAGCTCACATGGTGTTTAAAAAAAGGGGTAGATGAGCTTTTGAGGGACATGGTTTAGCAGAAGATGGGTGTGGTTGGACTTGATGATCTCAAAGGTCTTTTCCAACTGGAAGATTCTATGATAATTCTCTGTAATAAAATTATAGTAGCTCACCTTTAAGAAAATGAAACTTCTTCAAAAAGCCAGCTACAACAAAGGAGTCACAGAGGTAAAGCAGGAGACCACTGAATGTCAAACCAGATGAACTGATATTTAGAGAGTGAGGCCGAGAACTCACATAGCAAACTGCGATCTGATTGAAAGAGAGAAGAAAAATAACATTTTTCAAGCTTCTATAAAGAGCAAAGGCTTGAATTAAGCTTTCAGTATTTGCACCTGACTCAAATCCAGACTTGTTTTCCAACTCGAAATATTGTGATCTTTGTAGTTCCTTCCTAAATACTTCTCTACTAATTAAATAGCTACATAAGAACACTATTCATAACTATGTAGTAGTCCTTAGTATTCATTGCTATTATTATCATGAGGTTTAGATATGATAGGGTTTGAAAGTTGCAATAAGAACAGGTCCCCACAATCACAATGCTGTGCCCTTCCCAGCACAGTCTATCTACACAGGAGTGAATATAGTAACTGTGCAGTTGGGCATGAAAAGAACCTTTCAGAAGTGAAAGAAGTGCAATGGATGAAGATAGTAACAGCTCATTGTTCTTCCACAGAGTTTGTTTTTCCAAGCATAGTGGGAACATAGACCTGTAAGAGCTCAGCCAGAAAGGAAATTAAACAATATAGTTAAAAATGTTCTGAGAGCAGCTTATATGGGAAGGTCATTGCGCAGCAGGTTTGGTAAAGAAGTTATGTAAATCCAACAAGATTGAATTAAATTTAGTATTCAAGTCAGGTGGAAATGTAAAAATAGTTTATCTTGCCTGAACAACACCACCTTAGTATCACAATTGCATCATCTGCTCTCCATTTGAGTTGAAGTATAACCTTGGCTTTAGACCCAAAGTCATGAGAGAAAGCCAACAGCCCTCTACCATTCTGACTGTTTTCTAGTCATCTGCTTCTTCACCTCAGCTTATCAAGCTTATCAGTCAAAACTGAACTAAAGCATTTGTATTTTCAATTGCTTTCTAAGGGCTAGCTAGTATTTGTAAAACATTCTTGTAGAAGAAAGTTGCTGTAGGAAGGGTCAAATTACAGCATCCTGAAAAGAAAAATGTCCTCTGTATCAATTCAGAATCCCATACAATTCACAGACTATATAATCATTTAGGATAAGTCTTGTATTACTCTCCATGTACTTTATTTGCAGCCTCTAATAATATCTCTAAGGGACTAAGAACTTAATTTTAACTTTACAGGGAACTAATATCTGATTCTTCAAAGATTGTCTAACTATTATTAAGGAATGCATCAACAAACTCATGCAAAACACAGCCTATACATTTCTGGAGCTTCTTGAAGGTTATTTTCTTCAGTACCTGTGGTCCTAAGTTAAGGTAGCAGTCCACAGACAGCACGGGATGGCTATAATTCTTCAGTGAGAGAGGGAAGAAGCGATGGCTGTGATACTGGAGGTATTTTTCAAGAAGCAACTGAGCAGGTGCTGCCAAGAAGGTATGCTTGCTGTCAGGAGCGCAAATGTACTGAGCAGGGGAGATGGAAACTGGAGTGTCAGATACCTAGGAGGAAATGATATTTCTGGTACAGATCAATCTTGATCAATCAAATTGTAGTTATCTGAATTTTGGTTTGTATAAAGTATATCTCTATCCAACAAAACTAAGATTTATATAAGAAGCAAAGTCATTCAGCCAAAAATATCTGCTACTGAAAAAATTTGACAGTTTCACAAAAGTGTATTTGTATTTATAGCATCTTTGAAGTTTCTTCTTTGAACTCAAAGTACTCCTACATATGAAGTCACATGAAGATGAACAATTCAATAGCTATAGCTAAGACACTCATAGTGATTGGTTACTTGGATCGTCATGAGAGAATTTAGGTGTTCTTTTAAAAAAATTAAAGGCAAATTATTAAAGAAATGTGCATTTATGCCAAGAATACTGTGGATTTCAGAACGAAATTGAAAAAAAAAACCAAGTCACATGGCAGAAATACCCTGTTACTGGGAACTAGTGTTGCACCAAAATATCGTAACTCTCCTGGTTATGGGGTACAAGATAGGAAAACAGAATTTTAACAACAATGAAACAGAGATCTCAGTTTCTACCTTAGACTTAATGTGGAATGATCGCTGTCCTCCTACTGTAATTTGCTTTTTCATAACACTGAAGTGATTGAATCGACAGATAAGAAGGCCAGCACTGTGGACACGCAAGTTGAAGTCAACATCATCACATGTAAATCTGGGAAGAACAGAAAAGTCATAGCAGTTCAGAGAAATGTTTCTCATCACACATTAACAAATACAAGGCTCCAGGGCTTTGATCAGCCTGGCAGAAAGGACAAATGTCAAACATACTGACCCTCCACTGGCACCTAATAGTCACAGAAAGAGGCTTCAGCTTTGTAAAAACAAACTTGCCTAGAATGATTTTAAGATCAGAACGAGGGAGGGAACCACTTAAGGAGAGAAAGGAGCAGAAACACAGAGGAAAGTCTAAGGAGAAAGCTAGCAAATTGCCAGGGAACAGACCTAGGGGTTTAAAATATTTTCTTTGCCTTTTACTACAATAATGCAGCTATGGAAAATAGCTACATATGTTACTACCTCAAATATAAGGTCAAGGAAATTAATTCCTTTGTCTTCCAAGGAAATGGATGAGACCCTACATTTGGTTTGTCAAATCACAGAATGTCAGGGTTGGAAGGGACCTCTTGAGATCATGTAGTCCAATCACCCTGCTAAAGTAGGTTCACCTACAGCAGGTTGCATAGGAACACATCCAGTTGGGTTTTGAATATCTATAAAGAAGGAGACTCCACAAAGTCACTGTGCATCCTGTTCCATACTCCATCACACTCACAGCAAAGAAGTTTTTCCTCATGTTGAGGTTAACTTCCTGTTTTATAATTTGTATGCATTGTCCTTGTTCCTGACACTGGGCACTGTTGACAATAGTCTGGCCTCATCTTCTTGGAGACTACTTGTTTTTCCCCTAGAATGTGAACATCCAGTAATTTTTTCAATGTTTCTCCACAGAGATAATGTCATTTTGCATTAGAGACAAAAACGATTTGAAGAGAACTGCTGAGACATAGGAATAAATTAAGTAGAATAAGTTAAATTTGACCAGTTTAGAAAAGAAGATGGAATAGAATAAAAGGTAAATTTCTAAAGCTGAATAAATTCAAATACTCTGGTCATTGGAAAATTCAGACTCAGTTCTCCATTTGAATGTATATATTATACAGAAAACAGGATGATGTGCAGGACCTTTGGATTAACATCTGGAGTCTGGAATAAAAAAGACCTGAGAAATTACTGCAATAGTCAACATCAGCGAGAAACGCGACATTTAATGATAGCTTTTTAAAAGTTTGTCTTTGATCTCAGTAACATGTACACAGATATTTGGTATCCCTGACTGTCAGGGTATCTGTGTTTTAAAATGTACCTTTTTCCTTGCCAGTCCAGGTATGGAATGCCATACAATACTTCAGGCTCAACAGCACCCACACAGAGGATTATGGTAAGCCATGCACAGTTAAAAGATACAAGCAGGAAACGGATAGTGTGACCTGGCATTCCTGCCATTTTAACATTGCCACCTATACTCACATAATTTTGCTTTATCGTTGTTCCCTTCATTAGCCCTTCACAATGCTTCAAAAGGTCATACAGTTAAGACAGCCTGGGAGCACAATTATATACTAGGACATGCATAGGAGCAAAATAATCTATTAAAGTGTCAAGCTGGTGATGACAGAAATTTAAATCATCTGTTTACTGATAAAATAATCAGCGAATCACAGAATAGTTTGAGTTGGAAGTGACCTTTAAAGGTCATCTAGTTCAACTTTGCTGCAGAGAGCAGGCACATCTTCCACTAGATCAGGTTGCTCTGAGCCCCGTCTAGCCTGACCTTTAATGTTTCCAGGGATGGGGCATCCACCACATCACTGTTCCAGTGTTTCACCACCCTCAGTGTAAAAAATGTCTTCCTTATATCTAGTCTAAATCTACCAACTTTTAGTTCAAAAGCATTACCCCTTTTCCTATTGCAACGAGCCCTGCTAAAAAGACTGTCCCTGTCTCAGCCCCAACAAGCAAAAGTGCCATGTGCGACAGAAGACTCCCCATCCTCTATTCACTCAACTGAGGAGAATTATTTAGGAGACACAGGATAATGGCAGTGGGTTACTGCTCGTCGCAGCCGGCAAGTCTCCCCTGTTTCAAACTTGGCCCTGCAGGTTCCCTTGCAGAATAGATATAATAGTCTGCAAGTGGAGCCTAATCCCCATTGTTGACAATTCTCACGGCCTGGAGACATTCCCCAGGTTAAGAAACCCAAAGCCATCAATTAAAACAGCTCTGTAAAGAAGAAGAGGAGGGTCGTAGTCACTGGAGACTCTCTCCTGAAAGGAACCAAGGGACCAATACATAGACTCATTACATAGGGAATTCTGCTGCCTGCCTGGGGCCTCTGTCAGAGACGTGGCCAGGAAACTCCCAAATCTTGTTAAATCCACAGATTATTACCCACTGCTCAACTTTCAGTTAGAAAATAATAAAAAGCCAGCTGGAAATCTTAGGGCAATTAAAAACTACTTTAAGGCTTTAGGACGGATAGTGAAGGGTTCAGGTGCACAGGTAGCTTTCTCTCATAGGAAAAGGTGAAGGAAGGAGTGGGAAGAGCCATGAATTAAATACCTGGCTCTGAACCTCGTGCAAAGACCAAAACTTTGAGTTCTTCGACAATGGGTTGGCCTACACACCAGGTTTGCTGGCAAAAGATGGGGTCCCCAAAGGGCAGAAGGACACTTTCCAAGAAGTTGGCAGGGCTAATCAAGAAAGCTTTAAACTAAATTGGAAGGGGTAGGGAAACAACACTGGTCTTGATATGATAAAGAATGGGAATGGTACCTCAGGTTCTGAGGGATGAAGTACTAATGAGGGCCCCTGGTCTGCCACCTCAGTGGAAGCAGGGGATAGCACTCTGGGTGGCAGCCAGAATTCAAGGAGTATTCATGGGCTGCAAATCACAGCTAGAAAACACTCAGGAACTATGGCTATTCCACTCAGGGAAAAGGTGGAAACAGCAGCCCAACTGAAGGGCATTTACACTCATGCACACAGCATGGGCAACAAACAAGGGGAGCTGGAAGCCATTGCAAGGCAAGAAAATTATGACATAATTGCCATCACGGAAACGTGGTGGGATGGTTCACACAAATGGAGTGCTGCCATGGTCAGCTACAAACTCTTCAGGCAGCATAGGCTTAAGAAAGGGGGTGGTGAGGTTGCTCTCTATATTAGAGAATGTTTTGATTGCGTAGAACTCCATAACAGCAGTGACAGGGTTGAGTGCTTGTGGGTTAAAATCAGTGGAATGTGCACTAAGCCAGGCGTAGTGGTGGGAGTCTGTTATCAGCCACCCAGCCAGGATGAAGAGACTGATGAGCTCTTCTACAAGCAACTGCAAGAAGTCTCCCAATCACTAGCTGTAGTTCTTGTAGGGGATTTCAACCTTCCAAATGTCTGCTGGAAGTATAACACAGCAGAAAGGAAGCAGTCTAGGAAGTTCATCAAGTGTATGGAAGATAACTTCCTGACACAACTGGTGAGTGAACCAGCTAGAGAAGGCACCCTGCTGGATCTGCTGTTTGCGAATAGAGAAGGCTTCGTGGGAGAGGTGACTGTTGGAGGAGGCCTGGGGCTCAGTAATCACAAGATGACAGAATTCTCAGTTCTTGGAGGAATGAGGAGGGGGGTCAGCAGAACGGCCAACTTGGACTTCTGGAGGGCAGACTTTGAACTGTTTAGAAGGCTGCTTGATTAAGTTCCTTGGGAGGCAGTTCTAAATGACAAAGCAGCACAAGAGGGCTAGATGCTCCTCAAGAAGGAAATCCTGGTGGCTCAAGAGCAGGCCATCCCCGTGTGCTGTAAAATGAGTCAGTGGGGAAGAAAACTGGCTTAGCTGAGTAGAAAGCTTTATATTGATCTCAGGAAGAAGAGGAAAGTTTATGAGATTTGGAAGAGGGGGCAGGCAACCCAGGAGGACTACAACGGTGAGATGAGATGATGTAGAGAGAAAATTAGAAGAGCTAAAGCTCAACTGGCAGAGGTCGTCTCCAAACGCCGTTCCCTCATCTAACGGCAGTCATGGTTGACTGGGGAAGCGTGACTTGACTGGAGACTGGCAAATGTTACACCCGTTTACAAGAAGGGTTGGAGGGATGATCCAGAGAACTACAGACCTTAGTACTGGGGAAGAGATGGAGCAGATCATCTTGAGTGCTATCACACAGCACACGCAGGACCATTGAGTGAACAGGCCCAGTCAACATGGGTTTCTGACAGGCAGGTTCTGCCAGACCAACCAGAAGGAGATCATCTCCTTCTATGACAAGGTTACCTGTTTAATGGACGAGGGAAAGGCTGTGGATGTGGTGTACTTGGACTTCTGTAAAGCCTTTGACAACGTTTCTCACAGCTTGAGAAACTGGCTGCCATTGGCCTGGACAGGCACACCCTCTACTGGGTGAAAAATTGGCTGGATGGCCGGGCCCAGAGGGTGGTGGTAAATGGAGTTAAATCCAGTTGGAGGCTGGTCACGAGTGGTGTTCCCCAGGGTTCAGTGCTGGGTCCAGTCCTGTTCAATATCTTTATCAATGATCTGGATGAAGGGATCGAGTGCACCCTTAGCAAGTTTGCAGATGACACCAAGCTGGGTGGCAGTGTTTATCTACTTGAAGGAAGGGAGGCTCTGCAAAGAGATCTGGACAGGCTGGATCGATGGGCTGAGACCAACGGGATGAGATTTAACAAGACCAAATGCCGAGTCCTGCACCCGGGACACAACAACCCCATGCAGCGTCACAGGCTTGGGGAAGAGTGGCTGGAGAGCTGCCTGGGAGAGAAGGACGTGGGAGTGTTGGTTGACAACCAGCTGAACATGAGCCAGCAGTGTGCCCAGGTGGCCAAGAAGGCCAATGGCATCTTGGCCTGTATCAGAAACAGTGTTGCCAGCAGGACCAGGGAGGTGATTGTGCCCCTGTACTCAGCACTGGTGAGGCCACACCTCGAGTGCTGTGTTCAGTTCTGGGCCCCTCACTACAAGACATTGAGGTGCTGGAGTGTGTCCAGAGAAGGGCGGTGAGGCTGGTGAAGGGGCTGGAGAGCAAATCCTATGAGGAGCGGCTGAGGGAACTGGAGTTGTTTAGCTTGGAGAAGAGGAGGCTGAGGGGAGACCTCATCACTGTCTACAACTTCCTGAAAGGAGGTTGTGGTGAGGTGAGTGCTGCTTTCTTCTCGCAAGTGACACATGATAGGACAAGAGGAAGGAAGTTGCACCAGGGGAGGTTTAGACTGGATGTCAGGAAAAATTTTTTCACTGAAAGGGTGGTCAGGCATTGGAACAGCTGCACAGGGAGGTGGTTGAGTTGTCATTCCTGGAGGTGTTTAAAAGGCAGATAGATGAGTTTCTTAGGGATATGGTTTAGGAAGGGGCCAGACACAGTTGGATTTGATGATCTCAGAGATTTTTTCCAGGCTTATGATTCTATGATCTTTCTTACAGGCCTTCTTTAAGTACTGAAAGGCTTCAATAAGGCCTCCGTGTAGCCTTCTCTTTCACAGGCTGAATCCCAACACTCTCAGACTTTCCTCATATGAGAGGTCTTCTATCCTTCCGATCATTTTTGTGTTCCTCCTCCAGACCCACTCCAACAGGTCCATGTCTTTCCTGTGCTGAAGGCTCCAGAGGTGGATGCAGAACTCCAGGTGAGGTCTCACCAGAGCACAGTAGAGGGGCAGAACTCAACCTCAGCCTGCTGGCCACACTTCTTTTGATGCAGCCCAGGATACGGTTGACCTTCTGGGCAGCAAGCACACATTGTTGATTCATGTCCAGCTTTCCATCCACCAGTACCCCAAAGTCCTTCTCTACAGGGCTGCTCCCAATTCCTTCATTCCCTAGCAGTATTGAAACCGGGGTTTGCCTTGACACAGCTGCAGGAGCTGGCACTTGTCCTTGTTAAACCTCATGAGGTTCACATGGGCTCTCTTCTCGAGCCTGTCCAGGTCCCCCTCGATGGTATCCCATTCCTCAGCTTCCCTGCAGTTATAGGCAAACTTGGACTTCAAAAGACATCTTCCTGAGATAGGAGAGTTCTTCTGAGAAATAGTGACTGACGCTCAGTTAAGTAAGTAGGTGTACAGAGCAATTCTAGGCATCCCACCTAGCCAATAGATTTAATGTCATACCTCTGAGCCCCATATGGAGATCTTGCAGATTCTGAGGTGCCTAAAGATCAGGTTTAGACAAGCAATCCCACTACTAGTTTTATCTACTTCATTCTGTTGTAATAAATCCTTGTCCTTCAGAAATAGGGCCAAAACCACAGTCTGTTTCTCACAGATCACTGAATTTCTGAATGAGACAATATACCTAGTGAATACAGTCCTGGTAACTGCGATGATACTGTGTATGGCAATATTATAATCTGATATATCTTATACGGCACAATAAATGAAAAGTGGGATTTCTGAGACAGCTGAAGTGAGAAAAAAACAGCAATGTTAATGAGCTTTATTTATTCTTTTTTTTCTAGTTGTTCTGATGAGCACACAGGTAGTGTGCTTAGTGTTGTTCTCCTCAGGGTAAAAGGTCCAGCTATATCTCAATTTCATGTTAAGACAAGGCTTGGTTATGCACTGTTCACCCATATATCCTGTTTCTTTTGGAAGGGAGTGCAGATAAGCAAGCATGAGGGGAAGTACAGTGTTTACCAAAAGGCCATCTGGAGTAGACAACTGGGGGAACAACACAGCTGGATACGCTGCTGAGTGTGTCTACTCTTTAACTAAAATATGACTAGTCTATTTAGAACTATGGAAATGAATGTCTTTTTCCAACTGCTGGCAATTTGGGAAGAATTGGAATGATCTGTAGGAAAACAAAATCTGTCTGCATTCCATTAACAAGCTACCCAACAAGCCAACAAGTACTTTGGTAAAACTTCTCTTATTTGATTTATTATCTGTTGAAAGATGCTACTGATTCACTTACCTGTTCTGATTGTACTGTACATTCTGTGTCAGATCGACATTCAGCATAATGAAATCATGCACGTGGCAGCAGGAGAATGGTTCCTTGATATCAGCACTGTTTGTTTTACTGGACCATTTCCTCATCCCAATTAAGGCATAGTGTGTGACATTGGGAGTTGCTTCAATATGTTGTAGAATTTGCTTCAGGGAAACGTTCCTTTCAGTCCACGTATAGTCACTACACTCATTACAAAAGTGAGTTAATTTTAAAATATATAGAGAATATTCAGAATCTCATTCAGGTGAAGAGCAATTCTTAATTGTCAAAAATAGTTATGAGTATCAGGTAGATAACTTCGGTGTTGTCTTACTTTATTGCAACTTTTTGTCTCTCATATTAATCAAAGCCTACAAATAACTAGTGTTTCTATGGTGAGGATTGGTATAACAGATGTGAAATTTCGTCTGAATCTTTCAAAATACTCGCTTACATACGTAAACTTTTGGAGCTACCTGCTTAATGTTCCAAATTACTCTGGTAAGGTTGCTGACTTTGTGCCATAACTTAAGCGCAAAGTATATGATCCTCCTAAGCCACCTCTAGACTCCATAAATCTCAGCTCTCACTGAGTTTACTTCTCTTTGAAGGTTTGCTGTAAATCCTGTATAGCACCGTTCTGGGAATAGACAAAAATATCTAGTACAAACAATGTTCTAATGTAATGAAAACAAAAATACTTGTTTAGGGATTTGAGGAGCTGATAAAGGAGTCATGGAGACTGGGAGTGACGAAAGGGGCAGCAAACATCAGTTGTGAAATTTGCACAGAAATATCTTTTAATTTCCTTTAGGAAAATCCTCTTAAAAATGTACATGTGAATGCCCATGCTTGCCCAGTCTATCAGGGATTATTTACAGTGTCTGAAATCTGCAGTCCAAGTAACTCTGGTTTGAACCAGAATCAAGCTACACAGCAAAGGCTGTGGGACATGTAAATCTTCAGGGGACAGGAATGAAAAACAGGCACTTAAATATGTGCTGTGCAAAGGCAGACATCTAGGGAGAATACTCCTCTCATTAAGCAAATATTCTCCATTTGTACAGGATAGTAGTTGTAGTACAGGGTAAAAGTTGCAGTATATCAAAAGTAATTACAAAACTGATAAGGAGTGAAAGGTTAAAAAAGGTCAGCTGAAAAAACATACATTTCTGTATTTACCTTTTCCTGTCTCCTGAACAATCAACTTCTACTGCATTCCACATAACACAGGAGTCATCTGAAATGACAATGAAAGGCCAAATATCCTGGGGTTTTATCCCCAGCTCCTCCTGCCGATTTCGTTCAAGCTCCAAGTTATGATAAGACAACTCTTTTATCAGGAAGTGTGCAGCTCCTGAAACCAAGGATATAAACCATCAGATTAAAAGTAGGGGAAGAAATTGTTTACCTAGAAAACATTTTGAAGTGAATATTTCTACAGACCCAGGTAAAATTTGAAGATTTTAACATCCTAACACTCTGCAGAAGCCTGACTTCTGTAGTGAAGACTTGTTAGTGTCTTTAAGAGTTTAGTGACTGATTCTTTTAACCTCACAGATATTTGGCTCCACTAGCATGTCTTAGTGCAAACGTCTAGAGATGTTGATAGAATAACAGGGGAACAGTTTCCCCTGATGATCTACTTTGAACGCTTTTCACTACTGATGCCTATAAGTTCTTCCAGCAGTAAAAGCAAGGTGCTGAATATTTCACTGATATTATAATAGCAGAACCTACCTAAGAGATGTACCTAATCAGTGCATCACTGCCTATGCAAATAGTACATAAATTATTTCCACAAGGAAACAGTGTAGGTAACTCCATCTGAGTTAACACCCTCATCTCCCTTTAAAATCAATACAGGAGAGTAAGTATTTCTAGGGTGCAATTTATCTTGCTTGGTTTAGGTGACCTGGATTAGGTGAATTGGATCTTCAACTGTGACACATTGTCTTCAAAGAGAATCCTGATCATCAGATCAGATATGCTAGCAACAAGGTGCTACATTTCACTGTTGAGTAACAACACCTCAAGGGCCCAAATTGTGTGTCCACATTTGTTAGAACTTTTTGTTATGCTTACCTACTCCTGCACTGTTGAAAATGCTTGGAAGAACAAGCATGATATGGTTGGGCCAATACTTCTTATATATGGCCATTTCATATTCCTTGACAACTAAAACATGCAAATGACTGGCTCCATCCATTGCATGATACAAATTGAAAAGTCCATGTTCATGGCGACCAGTGGTGGGAGTAAAAGTGGGGCTTTTTATGTAATCTTCACTCTGTAAATAAAAAGAATTGTGAGTTTCTTTATTAGTCTGGAGGATATTTAAACAAAGAGAACCAGATCCTTCAGGAGAATTAATGAAGTTCACCGACACTGGACAAACAGCTACATTTGAAAACAACTAAACAGTGAAATAAGCAACTTACTTAGCTTACTCAACCGATGAGAGCATGGTGGACTGGATAAGACTGCTAATTATGACCTGTCAAGTGCACAAGGACCTTGTGACTAGATCTGGAAATGGATTTACGTCCATATGACATAAGATGGTAAGAAAAATCTTATTCCACAAACAGCAGTACACCCCTTCTGACAGGCTATCACCCAATCTTTAATGCACTGAAACTCACTAGGTGCTTCCAAGTTTGGTAATACAGCTTCTGAGAGGCCCTTTTCTACAGACATCAAGGACTGTTCCCATCTGGAAAACTGCTTTTAGCCTGGTTCCTACTGAAGTTATTTAGGACCCAGAATGAAAGTGTGCCTCTTTACAGAGACTCTCCAAAGTCTTCATAGTTAAACCCTCCAGATTTAAGACTGCCAAAGCACAAAATGGTGAATTTGATGCTAGTGGAGTTCACAAAAGGGAATTTAAAGTGGATTAAGAAAAACGTTATTATATAATGGTTTAATAATCTAGGTTCATATCCCACAGCACATTTCAAGCTTGCAGCAAGATTGCAGACACAATTTTGGAACAAGCAAACAGAAAAAGAGAAAAGAAAAAGAGAAAAGAAACCCTCAAAGCAGGTCTAGTGTCAGAAGCAGGAAAAGACTCCACAAGGACCCAGTGCACTGTTCTGACTGTGTAACCACAAACAAGTTTACTAGGTGAGGAAGAGCAGGAGGTTTCATCCTCACCTTTGCACAATTGCTGCTCTGTTGCTGCCTGGGTTCTCCCATTTCAAACTTGCAGTGGACATAAAAGTCTGAACTGGAGGGTGGTACGGATTGACTATTGTTTATTGGAAACAGATTATTTTCTCCAGGATTGAAATGCTACTGCTTACTAGTGTTCCACAAATTGCTTCAATAAACCAAGCAATGTGGCCTGAGTAAGGCACAGCTTCATCTTACAAATGAATTTTAGGAGTCACTATAAAGGTCCATATCAGAGTTTAACTTTACGAAGTATTTTCTGCAAGCATGATGCGATTCTTTGGACAGTCTTGAAGCCATTGCAAAGATTTTTTAAGAGCCTTATTTTTCTATGAAAGCAACTGAGCATTTATGCAGAATAAGACAGGACAACCCACTGCTTTCCTCTACAGAGAAAATTTGTTTCCTCTTAGTAAACTGAATGATAAATAAAACCCTGTTTCTGAGGCTCATTGCTGAAATCATTCTTACTTTAACATCTTAAACCTCTAACCAAAGACCTTTTGCCTAAGATAAATATGTTTTGATAATGAGCAAAAGAAACAGCAAGGCTAGAATCAGGACATCCTCATTATTTCCCAACAGCAGGACCAGAAGTGTACAGAATCCTAATGCAACAATTTTTAGAATTGGTAGTGTCTCTCTCCCATGTATAGCCATAAGTACAAATATTCATGTACCTTATCTGTGACTAGTGGTAGCCTCATGCTTTCCAATTGTCTTCCTGGTTGGCTAAAGACAAAATGATGCTCCTTTGACTTTGGAATGATAAAATGCAGCTGGATCTCTTCTCCCAGCATAGAATAGGAAAAGGCAAAAGCATGCAGAGTGGACTCATAAATCTGGGGATGGGAAAAAAATAGGATAATTCCAGTGGTTAGAGTCAAACTACAAGGTCTCAACGTAGCTAATACACATTTATAACATTACCAAGCAATCACTTACTGTATTGCACTAGATTTTACCTCATGATTCGCTCGGTGTTAAGCAACACCCCCTAGGCTAGAGCACACACTTAAAAAAAAAATAACAAACTGTTCTCTTTTCTGAAACCGTTGTTTCAACTTTGTCTTGCAGATGGTACCAATACTTACAGGCCACTCCCAGCCTTCAGAAATACTGACAGATAAAACCCAGTATTTGCATTGCTAGTACTTTCTTACATTCTAATAAGCAGGAAATTGGAGGGTTATTCTGAGTAATAATAGTCTGTATGCCACATACAGACTACTTGATGCTGGACTAATGCATCAGAAGTAGCATCTTTTGCAGTTACAGAGGTGAAAAAGTGAGCAAATCCCAGTGGGAAAAGTTTACTGTAAAAGTACTTTTAAGTGGTAGTACACACGTAGAAGGCAGATTACAGCACTGAATAAGCTAGTGTAAATGAAGCAAGGATCGGTCCTCTGACATCCCCAAACCTACAGCCTGTTCAAGGCAGGCAGAGCTCAGGAAATAAAATCTGTAAATCAGCTGATTTTAATGCATACATACAACATACATCGAGTTCAAATATGGTGAATGTGCACCATGGTGTCTGCTTATAAGGAAATCTTTACCTGGTACCTGGGGTTGAAACCCATATACTGATGACACTGTTCACAGTGATGGTAGGTGTTATATGCTGCATACTTGGACAGTCTCATCCTAGTTGTTTGACGACGAGTATACATATCCTCCTGTCTCCTGCTCGTTGATCTGTCTATTAAAAAAAAAAAAACAACTTAAATGTAACATATATGCAAGACCAGAATGTATTCCCTTGTGACAAATTGTTTGTCATTCTAATTAGCTTCTAGAAACTATGGTAGGATTAAACACATGCAAAGCAAATAATAAATTAATTCTGAGCATAATATGTTTTTGTTATATTCAGCAAAAAGGACTACAAAGAAGTATCTGCAAAGTCATTATTATGATAATTCTATACAGATTTCACATAAGGCTGAGGTGTAAGCAAAGTCAGATTATTAAAATTATTGTTGTTGCTGTTATTATTGGCTGCATGCTTGCAAAAGTAATAAATAGTAAAAAAAGAGTCTTATGACAGATATTTGCCATCCTGTGATGGACATCACAGTTGATTGTGAAATGATTGGCAACCTTAATGATATAGCCCTTTAGTGAATATCCACATTTCAAAAAAGATTCTCCTTTGTGTGAGATTGAAGGAAGATGAGATGTAATTTCTGCTGAAAAGGACTTCTGCTATGTCATCTGGCCAAACCTTTCACTTGGATTTTCAGCATCAGATCAGATTCTTCAAGCTTGTTCCTTGTCTTGTCAATTTTTGAAAATCATTCAGAGTGGAGTTTCCACAGTCTCTATGGGCAACCTGCTCCAATGTTTGACCACTTTTATTCTGGAATGTTTTTTTCATACTTTCTCATTGTAATTTCCTATGTTGCAACTTGTGTCTATTGTCTCTTGTCCTTCTGCTGTGTATCTACAATAGTTTACATCTATAAATTCCCACTAGGAAGTTTGAAGACAGGAATCAGATGCCCCTTCTGGTCTTCTCCAGACTGAACAAACTCAATTCTCTTCAATTTTCTGTGTACATCATGTGCTTTAGTCCTCTATCCGTGGCTACCCACTAGACTTACTTTTGTATGTTAGTGTTTTTCTCTTACTGGGAAGCCAAAAACTCGGCAGAGTACTCCACATAGGGACTTACGGGTGCCATGCATAATCACTTCCCTTGACCTGCTTGCTACATTTTTGGTTAGTCAGCCCAGTAAGCCACTAACCCAATGAAGAGCTACTGACTCACGGTCGAATTGTTATCTAGCAGGACCATCAGTTCGCCTTCCTCAAAGTTGTTGTCTATACAGCTTGTACAGCTGCAAAGGTTTATTCCATCCTAAGTGTAAGATCTTGCATTTACCTTTGTTTTACTATACTAAGTTCCTGCCAACCCATTTCTCTGGTCTGTCAAGGTCTTTTTGAATTGCAGTGCTACCTTCTTGCATATTGACGGTTCCTCCAATTTCGTCTCATGCATGAACTTGCTGACATTGCATTCTGTCTCTTTGAACAGGTTGTTAGAGGCAATCTTAAACAGTATTTGCCTCACTACCACTCTCTGGGCATTGTCATGCATACCCAGATGTCAGTCAGATTTGTGCCACTCATCATATTTTGACATCAGTGGTCCAGCCAATTTCTCACCCACTTTACAATCCATCTATACAAATCATCTCTTTCCAATTTTGGCTATATGGATATCATAGAAGACAGTGAAAAAAGCCTTGCTGAAGTCAAGATAAAATCAATGTTCTTCCTTGTCATCTCATCATAAAAAGCATCCATGATTACCAATCGCAGTTTGCCTGCAATAGATCCATTCTAGCTGCTCCCAAACACTTTTCTGTCCTTCACACATCTGGACATGACTTATAAGAGACTTTGTTCCATAACTGTTTTGAGGACTGAGGGTCGGCTGACTAGGCTGTAATTGCTTCAGTCCTCCTTCTGTTCTGCAGAGGAAGGGCACAGCATTTTCATTTTTCCAGCCACCAGGAACCTCCACCAATCGTTGTTACCTTTCAGAAATTATATACAGTAGCCTCACAACAATGTTGGCCAGCTCCCTGAGCATGCTTGGATACATCTTACTCGATCCCATGCGATAGTGTATGTCCAACTGGATAATCCAGAGGACTAACTCTCACCTCAGTACTGCAGGAATCTAGATCTGGACATATGCATCTCATGCTTTCCAAATGTAACCCAAAATCTAAAAAACAAATCTATGAATACTTTTAAGTAGATACATAACTTTACTTCCATAGGCACTTCATTGCTAAGGAGCAGGATAAGCACACAAATCTACTGTGGAATCAGAGATTTTTAATGAAAGACAATCCTTATAATATTCTATAAAATATTTATGAGGCTTATACTCTGGTGATTCATCTAGTAAACTTCAAATCTTTTTTCAATATTACTTAGTACTAAGAGCAACTCTGATAATTTCAACCCGTTTAAAAGTTTAAAGGGATTCTCACATTAAAAACAAAGAAATACATATATATGTACTAATCTAGATTTTTAAAATTCTAACCTTCAGTATTTGTCTGAAGCTTTGAACAAATCAGACTTGCATCTTCGTATTTTGGGTCATGGATAGTATAGTCAAAAGGCGTCTTCTTAAAGGTCTCCAAATCTGGCCACATATCTCCAGGCTGATGGTAGTATTGATCAGATTCTTCTTTTATGTCTGTGATATTATCGAAAAATAAGACTTCATATAATTACAATTTTTAAATCTTTATATTGCTATAGATGGTTTTGCTATGCCTATTATTCCCACATAATTTTTCTTTCATCATTCTGAGGATGCAATATTATTATACATCAAGATGTGCACTTTTAAACAAGTGTACCTCATATCTCAGTGCAATACTTTTAAACTTTTATCAATTTAAGACCTCTATAATCTCACTGGAGCAGTTGCAGATTGGTATAATCAGCAGTGAAATCATGCCTTATTCTGAAACAGGTTAACCGACATAAACCCTCATATTTTTCTATGTAATCAACCCCTTACTTACAGATATACATATATAAAATAACATAAATATATATAAATAATGTAAATTAATTGCAAACATGAATGGCATAGAAAATACAGACAAGTACTTTCCCATTTAACATAACAATTTTCTGCAGTCTCCAGAAGCAAATGGTTTTATATGAAGAACTTACTATTGTTAATTTCTTCCTCATCATAAACATCCACTTCTGTCAGTCTAATCAACATTCGGGACAAAATACTGAGGAACTGCAGATAGGCACCTGTTTTCCCTATCTGTAAGCACATAAATTAGAAAATACAAAATAAACATTCATTTTTCAACTTGTTAGTTTTCCACATATCTGGAAATTGCAGCTGCAGTGAAACTGAATATTAATATTCAGTGCTTGCATATCCCTGTATTTGTATATTTCTTGGCATAAATGAAATGCTTAAATGCTCAACAGTTTTGTTCCCTCTATGCAGGAATGTAGTTTGGAAAATATATTTTATACCATAGGTCCAATTACAGGCTCACAGACAAGAATTTTCTCTCCTGATGTTATAGTTTCTACATAGGCAATGAACTTTCAAAAATCCGTACAAGCTCATAAAATTTTCCAAGAAAACTCCTCAAGTGAGTAATTAAAGAATTCCCTCAACCCTTTCATATATGCACAATTTTAAAGTACACTGACTGCTATTGAAGCACAGTGACTATCCTGAAAAATAAAGTCACTTGCAGCTACAGGAGTACTTGTGCAGGCCACTTCCACCCCTAGAGGACGTGATATATGTAAGAATGTGTTGTTCCACCTCTTGTGCTGAAAATATATTATTTCCCTTCTGATGTTTTAAAAATACCTTTTAAAGGTCTATTTTTAAATTATCATAATATTAGAACTTTCTCCTTTCTTTTCTTATCCCATCAACATACTATATATATTTTCTCTTCATTACACCAAATAGCATTGTTGCTCTTCTATAGTTTCTTCAGCTGAAAGATATAAGACACAGCCCGTGATTTACTTAACAGAATGTTCTGTGTCTTCCACACAAAGTTTGCTGATGATAACATGGAATAAAAAATGCCATATCTAAGTGGACCACTTTACAAACCACTACACTTGGACAGGAAGCAGCAGACAATGGATTTCAAAGAGAAAAAAGAGAGCAGCAAGCTCATGACACTCTTGCAGGAGAATGAAATCGTCATGATTTCTTGTGTGTGCGTATAGTTCAGCCTCAGAAAGGCACTGGTGCCCAGTTGACAATTTAAGATTAACATCACACCTGTTCTGGGGAGGTTAGCATGTAGATCAGTTATGACACCTTCTGCTGCAACTGCCTGATTTCACAAAGCGGTATCAGATTTTGGGCTATGTCTATACTACTACTGAATTGAAAACACAGCTTCACTGCCATTACTGCTAGGATGTGTCAGAAGCATAGGGTATTGAATCACTAAATATAGTAATGAATTTACTATTTTCCATGAATGTCAAGTGAAATTTTCATTTTCTCTCAACACTTGAGAAAGGGAGGCTTTGAAGCTGAAACAAGAGTAGGTAAACATTTTGTTTGGTAAAAGTTCAGTAACTGTAGTCCTTAATAAATTAGACTGCATTTCAATCAGTTGGCTGCCAAGGGTGGAAAACGTTAGTGTTATTCCTGTTGAGGGTCAAATAAGCTTTGTGTCAGCACATAACTCTGTCATCCAGGAGTGACACAGAAAAAAAGGGGACTTTGAATAGATACAATGATAGCATGGACCATGGTCAGCCCAAGGACTAGATGTTTCTCAGTACCATCTGATTTCTGTTCTCACATTCTGAAAAAAACGGCAAAAGGGGAAATAATTCCATAAGGTTTTTCTGGTTTAGTTTCCAGGTGAGATAGTTCTTCAAACACCACGGCAGTGTTTTTTAAACTGTGGTCTCTGAACCAATCAATGGTGATTCACAGAAAACATTCTGATGGGCCACAGGCATCTGGTCAAACAGTGCGGGCTCTTCTCCTTGTTTCCACTTGCTATATTCCTTTAAAACACAGCTAACAACAGATACACTCAGTATTTCCCTAACATTTTTCTTACATAAGCTGAATGGTATATAAGGCCATTGTAATAAGATACATATTGTTCATGGTGGTGCATATCTATTGACACTAACTAACCTATGGCTTAACTTAGATGACATCAGCTAATCTACAGATAAATACATAGATCTATTCTATACTCATCCAGTTCCTGCTGCATTTCCTAAACCATCTTGCAAAAATAATGCATGTATTGCCTTCTAATTTACATAATTGTCCTTTTAAAAATGCAACAAGTCTTCCAGCAAAACAGTTGGATCAGTACAGAGAGTAAAATTTCTCTGTTAGAGATGGGTGAGTGTACTTTATTGGTAATTACAACTTTGGTTCACTAATGTGCCTAGTTTTATAAAGTCTTGGGTTATCTACTCATCTTGTAAATACGGTTCTGCTAATGTGAACTGGTTTTCTTGCACATTATTTACCACAGCGTCTGTTTCTGTCTGCTGTGTAGAGGAAACAGGAAGAATAACTCAATTATAAACTCCCAACTGTCTTCAGATTGATCATAAGTGGTTTTGTGAAAGTCTTTGATCTTTATTTGCAATGTAAATGCATACTCAACTTTAATAAACTGAAATTATACATGAAATCTATCTCTTGAGCAAACTATCTTTTAAAACATTTTAATGGAGACTGACAGAAAATTAACATTACTGTAGCTTCATTGTCTTTGAACTCAGGCAAACGTTAAAGAAAAGAAGGTTATTTTATAAGAAGGGATTAGGAAATGAAGTTCAAGCAACTTACTCTGCACCAAAAAATAAACCTTTCAAGTATGAATAATAACTAATCTATTTTTTCTGAGATTGTGATAAAATTAAACAAAATAAATCAATGACAACACTTTGTTCTTATTACACACCTGTGGTGGCCCACTCAGCAGCAGCCTCCTTGGGTGAAAGGTGTCCATTCTGCCCTCAGTTCTGTTGCTGTAGTCCATATGGATTGGCTTGGGAACTGTCCATTGGCGGTAGTATAGAGACTGCTCCGTGCAAGTCATCATCTTACTCATAAGAGGGCGAAAAGAACTTGCCCACATAACAGAATGATAAGGCAAGAGGGAAGATGACTTGGGAAGTCCACTACTGTCTGTAGAAGTAATAATGTCATAAACTAGTTTGGGCAGGAAAACTATAGGAGGCTGTTTGGATGCTTTGGTCATGGAGCATTGGGAGGTCTGTAGCACGAAGGAGTTATGAGTAGGTGCAGAGGAGGAAGTAGAGGAGGAGAAAGGTGAGGAGGAGGATGAAGTGATGGAAATCTGGGCACTTTTAATGTTTTGTTTTGTGTCTAGCTGATCAGTTACTGATGGCAAGTGTTTGCTGATTGTTGTTTGTGCCCCCTTGTCTACTTTCTGCTTCTGCCTTTCATAGTTATTTGTAGTTTCTTCAGTGCTGTTGCTTAGGACATGGTGAGGGGATTTTGCTGTATCCCCTGCTGCTATTAAAGGAGGAGATGACTCACTGCAGAATGCTGTAACTAAAAGAAAAATTGTATTTCAACATAGGGCAACTGTCTCTGCTAGTCAATGACATAGTTAAACAAAACTAAACCAATTTAGATAGAGTAACCATCAAACATTGCAATCCCACTCCTGTTCTTGCTTTCCTTTTCGTAAAGGAAGTCATAATGGGGAGTGGTACAGAGTAGTCTTCTCAACATAGGAAATGGCTTTTAAAATACTGAAGCACATAGGAAAGATGTCAGCGATCATCCTGTCCTCTACTTCCTTCATACGATTCTATCATCAGATACTTCCATCACCCAAGATAAATACAAAATTACTGAAACCATCATGTAAGAGAGTGTAAGAAAATAAGTATTCACCGGCTATTCCTATATCAGAATACAGAAAGGTCTACACCAGCGGTATCAAACTTATGGCTCCTGTTCTCCTGCTCCTGCAGCGTAACACACATCTCACACTCTGCACATGTGCCCAGCACTGGCAGGAGCGCAGGGACAAGGAGCCCGGCACTGCCACCGGGTAGAAACAAGGTGCCGGGCCAGATAAAACAAAGCAGAGAGCCAGATTCAGCCCGTGGGCCATGAGTTTGACACCCCTGGCCTACACAGACTGACATCTGGAGACAGTCCTCAGCTCTGAGTCAGATCTGGTCAGACACTCGTGTGTCTGCGTCACTGCAGCACTTACTTACTTAGTCTGATCTGATAAAACCTGGCTCAAGTCTCTGTTGCTACATAATGCGTGAAAACATTCACACAGCTTTGGGTCAGCTCAGAGCACAGGCCAAACTCACAAATGTTGGCCTTGAATATGTCTTGTAGATAAACCCTACAAGTAATTCCTTATTTTCTGAAGGTGGTATATTTTTTTACCTTATATGTTCTAGTTATTAAGATGTCTTGAAAGCTTAAGGCTTCATTTTAAGTGGTTCTGAGCATCTTTAATGCTCAGTAATTCTAAAGAGCAGATGCAAGTACTTCACAGTCTTTAGAGTGGACTGAGAAGTGGTTGAGGAATCAGTCTCCACCTGGCAACAGAAATGTCTGTATGAAGCTGAACATAGATAAAACCAGATTTCCTCTCTTGGTGAAAAGCAGCCCAGTTTTAAAGACAAAGAAATATTTTGAAAATTAAAGTATTGATGAAGCTTATCCGGATGTTTTCAGGCTTTTTTTTTCCTTTGGTAACTACGACTGTGCCTGTAGAAGAGAAACCATGGGCCAAATATGCATGTCACCATGTTAAAAACTACAGTTAGATCAAAAAGAACTTACTGTTACTGACAAAAAATAACATGCTTTAAAAAGCTGCATGACATCACAGTTCCTAGGAAGTTCTAGTACAATTTAAATTTCCCACTTTTATTCAACTCTCCAGTTAATATTATCTGCATAAAAAGCATGCAAACAAATTTATCAGACAAAAGAGTTGTAGTAGTGCTCAACATTATTTCATGTTTTCTGTATCAGTTTGCAGATTAAAATGGAACTGAAGATTTAAAAATTTGTCCACCTCTAAAAGAGCTTTCAAACAGTGCAAAATTAATGAACATTCCAAAGCAAAAACAAATAGGCAGAAATACCAATGTGACCAAGCATATTTTTTGTCCTTCAGATATTTAAAAGATTTTTTAGAACTATCAAACAAACATGTTTTCATCTTCATAAATTGACATAGCTTCAGTGAACACTCTCAGCCATCACAGTACTAACTGAGGATTCATACCTCAGTGGCACATATTAAAGAAGTCTCTGTTTTAGGCACCTTAACCTAGGACTATTTTCCAAGCAGGAAAATATCTTGTTTCTTGTATTTCAGAAGTCTGATGCTTATTTCTTTTAAAGTTATCTTTAATAATCCCATTAAAATAGGCCCTACCAAATCCTTAGTGATTCATGCCTTTTATTATTTCTCTAATAAGCTGAATAAAAGCTCTTTTATATCCTAAATGTAACTTAATAGAGATGATCTTAAGGTCTTACTGGAAGTTTTTGAAGAGAGAGACGAAGATACAGAGTCGTGGGAACGTGATCTTTCTCTCTTCATAGGACTTCTTTTTTCTGAAGTAGAACCTGTTTCATGAGTGGTAGAAGGGGAAAACAAAAAGAAAATATAATTTAAGTAAGCCTGCAAGAAGGCACAGCTACATTGATGAAGTAGGGAAAGGCACACAAAAGTTTTGTCCTCATTCTGACACTGTTTTCAGTGTGGAGAGTATCTGTTCCTACCACACAATATTGCATCAGCCTACGGTCTAATATAACTATCCTGAGTTGCAATAGTTGCTGCAGCCATTGGTATTTTCTAGGCACGTCTCCACCATGTTTTCTCCTTCTGTCCATGTCTGTCTTTCCTCACTAATTCAGTGTCAGGGAAACCAAGAGGCAACAATCTCTATTTTATCAGTATGTTATGAAATCACCTCCCATACCATACTTTCATCTTTATGGCCAGATTATAGTTCAGCTTTTGGTGATGAAAATCCATATCTGGCCAGCCACCATGGATATTCACGTGAGGTTCCTAGTTTAGGCTGCTATGTTTGTACAGGTTTACCATGATAAACAGAAAGGGAAGCAGACTGTAAGGTCTACAGAGTCCCAAGTGTTCTGAATTGGACTCTGGAGGAGCATACCATACTTTATGGACTAGGAAAGCAGCCTTACACCTTAGACACCTAACAACCTAGGTGTCCATTTGTCCTTGAGAGGAATCACCATTGTCATTGTCAGTATGTAAGCATAGGTTCAGTAGCATCAGCCAGGGACAACTGAGGTGGAATAGACGCTCCATTGCGGGAGGGGATCAAGTCACTGCTTCCCAGATGGCAAAGCACGTGATTCCTTGCTGCCAGGAGGGCAACAGAGCACACAGTTCTGAACAGTGAGCATCACTGGATGTACCCACTTGAGCTCCACTTTGTATGGGGAAAAAGGAGGTATGGAGGAAGGTGAGAGAAGGATCCACAAAAAAATCAGACAGAGAACAGATGCAGTAGCAGGACTGAAAGAGATTAAAATGCTGCAGCAGCAGTCCCTAGGGAGAGGGTGAGGAAACACAGGTTTAATGAGATGAAGCAAAAAAACAAGAAGCAGAGCTCATTCGGCAAGGTTAACTGCAGAAACTCTCACTGAGTAGGTATCCATACAATCCTGCTTTTTGTAACACAACTCAATTAAGTTACTGCTTCTTTTATTATCACTACAAATAATACCTTCTGTTGCTATTTCTTCATCTTCATTATCAGTGCTGCTTAGTTTCTCAGGGTCACTTTCTAGCACATCATTCACAACTGCTTTCTCTGTGTGAATTTCTGAGCTTACAAAGTATGCTGCCAAACCAAGTTCTTGCTCCAAGGTTGTCCTTACCAAAGAAGATGAATTTATTAAACGTAGGTCACAGTATCTCAGTGATCTGGAGGGAAACAAGAGGGGCTAGTATGAAAACACACTAGAACCTATTCCATAATTTCTTTTATAAACACAGCCAGAGGGGATTTTTTTCATCATCTGCTTAAACTACAGATAAGATAGAACACAGTGTATCTTTTGTGTTTAGTAAGTTTACCACTGTGATGCATACATGTTATTTTTTTTAATCCAGTTATGCAGCTTAACCTAATGCACTGAACATAAGCATCAGCATAAGAAAAAGAATAATTGTTTGGGTTCTAAGCTTCAAGCTGCCACTCCAGAAGGCACTGATCACTCCACACATCCTCTAGCACATATGCCAGCATCATGCAAATGTCTCAGCTACCCAGCTGAGTATCCTCAGCTACTATCTAAAGCACCTATACTATTTTTTTACATACTTATTCTCTCCTCTAAACTGGGACAACTCTTATAATATTTTCTGAGCTATTTATATCTTGTGATAAATAGGAGGTTATTATTAATAATACATGGTTTGTATGTATGATATAAAAACTGCCAAAAAATGGAAAAGAAACCTCTTGATATTGAAATCCATTTTCTTTTCCACATATAATTAAAAAGTTAATCTTTAGCCATTTGGTAAGCAATGGATAAAAACCTGCCACTGAGAAAATACTGGATCTTCTTACCGAGGCAAAGACTCCCCTTGTGGATCCATACCACTAAATATCAATATACAAGGCAAACCTTCCAATTCCAAATACGTCTGTGGCCTCCAATCTACATCTTCAATTTTCTGCCAGACCTGTACACGGTGAGAAATGCTGTTGAACTTATCTACACGGCACAAATGAAAAAAACAGAAATATATACTTCTATCACCCATTACAAGTTTCAATCTGCCTGCTGTAAGTCTGAGGAGACTGGGACAGCATGTTCCAGTCTGAATAGCCTCCCAGCTGCACAGCACTGAGACCAGGACATAGACAGGTAGAGAGGATACGGTACAATGGACAGCAAAGCTGAGTGGGAGCTTTGGGGGAGAGAAGAGCACAGAGGGTTCCTTCTTGTGGAAGACACTGCATGCATGTCTGAGACCAAGGAAGAAAATGAGCTAGGAACAAGACTTTTTCACCTTTGAGGAAGCTGGGGGTGTTAACACACACACACCACTGTCCACAGTTGTCACCCTCACTTGCTAGCCTCTCCCCCAAAGCTGTCAATTTTCCTGATAACTTCACTAAGTTAGTTTGATAATTAGATCTATTGTTTGACTCTTCAGCATCAGGCTTTACTACTTTACTTACACCAGTTAGTCTTTCTTGATGTAAAACTAATCTGCAGATAAGGAACACACAGTAGGGCCAACAGTACAACAACTCAGCCTCTGTCATTTATGCATTTATCACTATTGTGTACATCAGAAAATACAACCAGGATGCAATTCAGATCCAATACTGATTTTTCAGAATAAGTTATGCTTAATTTATACAAGAATGGGATCAGCACTAAGCCCTGGATGCCAAAGGACTTTGTCTAACATATATTGGGTCAGACACAGTACCGAGTATACTACCTATATATTACACTATCCTAGAATGTAATAAGTTTTTCTTTCGGTAATTAGATTATAGTAACTTTATTAAAACAAGGTAGTATCAGAGGCTTTTGTTGCATACATGAAACAAAACTCTAGACTTAAAAGATATAAATGAATCCATAAATCAATACATGGTGCAGAAAGCATGAAGTCCTGAACTGTGAATACCAGGGTGTTCTAACACCCATAACATCACTGATTAGGTGCCTTCATGCCATCTGCTGGTGAGAAGCATAATATAACTCTCAGCTAGTCACCAATGCAAATCTTTTTGCACTATGATGACTTTTTGAGAAAATTCTGCTAAAACTGTGACAATTTTGTCTGGATTTTTTCCTCATTGCTTACGGTCCATGTAGATAAAAGCAGTTCAACTATTCAGGAGGGTTACTGCTGGAAGCAGTTAATATTCCACTAAAGTACTAACCAGGGGAAAAATAAAAAGAGTAGAAGGGTCACAGATGGTAGGTCTAAAATATAAAAGTCATGCTCCTTACGGTAGTTTTCATTTTCAGTAGTAAGTCCTGTACTTCAGCTCATGGTTATAGCTCCCATCCAGTAAATTCTCCCTGCCTAGTCATCTAATGAAGCTTCCCAGTATATCTTATTCTGCAAATTACCTTTAGTTGCTCCACAAAGCGCTTCCCTACTGTGATTCCAGAATTAGGATTTCCCAAGATTATTTCAAAGTTATCTTCAAGGGCTAGTCTTTCCCTTACATTATACAGACGTTCATATGCCACTGCAGCCAGCGGAGTACATGGAATTCTCAACACTACCATGAGGCCATGACCACTAGGACATTGTCTTGAAGAGTTTATTAGGTTTTGGGTGATTTCCAGAGTTTCAACTGAGGTGTAATTCTTCATCTGAGAAAGACCACACACTGCCATCATAGCTGCAGAGTAGTGTTGTATGAGGACAAAAGTCCTTATCACTGCACTGTGTAATCTGGGGAACCTGAAATAAATGGTGAATTAAATAGTGAAGTATTAAAGGCTAAAGTGAAAAAGCTAATGTTTTATAAAATACAGTAAATTCAGGATTTTCTCTTGTACAGAATCCCTCATATATACTATGCAACAGAATCTCACCAATTTGCAGCTGTTTAGCCTTTGCAAGACATCATTTCACAATTGGAATTGATGTTGTCTCTTCATTTCTTGGCAAAGATTTACTAAGCAAGTAATCCAGTACAGTTACCTTGCTTCAAGTTACCAAGATTTTACCACTGTTACAAAATTTATCACAGGATATTTGCTAATGCACTTAGTAATATCATCAATCAAAATGAATGCACTTTTTGATGACAACAATACTCTTCATGATGCATTATTCTGAGGGGTTTTTCTCTCGTTTTCTTACTGAAGCCATGAATCAACTCACTCTTGTTTCCAAGAGGACTGAATACATAGGCCTCATCCAACAAGCACTCCAAAATCCCAGGTACACCTTTTCTCAATTCCCAGTCTACAGAAGGGAGAAACATGGATATGCAACAGCTTCCTGTGCTCTGGTATTCACAAAAATGAAACAGGTGCACAGTATAAAGAGGAACTATGGCTTGCTCACAAAAGTGCCTGATATGTGTGATCTGCTCCACAGCACCCTGGAGCAAGACACAGCAGCTAAGTGTGGATGCACTCAAGTCTCCTGGTGAGCAGTACAAATGTGAAAGTCCCATCTCATTGTCCTTACAGACCTCAAAGAGTTCATCCACAACTCCATGTATGCACATTATTTGTCACTGCTGTTTAGCAGTGATTCTAGACTTGCTGCACGGGGACCAAGGAAAACTGATGATGTGTTATCAAGCTCTGTTGATATGCCTACTTCTCTTTGTGGTCCAAGTGCAGTATACACAAGTTATATACAATAGCCAGGATCAGCAAGTGAAAAAGGTAATAATACATTTAAAAGTACATGATGATGAAATTTTACATTACGATAATACAGAAGTTCAGAACCAAGAACACAATCTAAATTGGACTAAACTGTGTGCATATTCATAGTAAGAGGCAGCCTACATTGATCAGATTACAAGCCAAATATATACAAAAAAGATGGAAAGAGAAATTAAGAACGAGTTAAATGCCTTTGAATACACAGTTGATTCAAGGGACAGTGATAAAAAAAAAACTAGCTTTCTAAGTAGTAACTAAAGTCACAAGAACACACGTCCTAAATTTCCTGAGCTAAATGAAGAAGTGTACTGTACCTCTTTCCCAAAGCCATGACCATTGCTTCAAAAGAGCTGTCGTAGCGAAGCAGTGGAATACTATGTCCAGAGAGGGTGGACTCAATGAATTCTGACAGTCCAAAGTACTTCTTGTTTTCATGGTATAAGTCTACACCCTAGAACAAATGAATCAATACAAATTGAAAGACAAAATCTATCAACTATTAATGGGTTAATGGGTTTACAATGGGTTAATCATTGCTATCATTGTTATATTTGCAAACACATCTCTAATAAGCATACAGACATATTAAAATAAGGAGAGAAATAAAGAGAAATAATTTTTCTGAGAGAAAAGAAGTTTAATTCAATTTTTGCCTGTTTCCTTATTTCCATCTGTCTCCCTGTATGTACATATACACAGACAGAACAGTTATGTGTGGAATAAATATCACAGTATCACAGTATCATAAGTTTGGAAAGGACCTCTGAGATCATCAAGTCCAACCTATAACCGAACACGAACACCAACACCAACACTAACACCAACCATCATCTAAACCATGGCACTCAGTGCCTCATGCAATCTCCCCTTAAACACCTCCAGGGTCGGCGACTCCACCTCCTCCCTGGGCAGCCCATTCCAATGGCCAATCACCCTTTCAGCGAAGAACTTTTTTCTAACATCAAGCCTAAACTTTCCCTGACGAAGCTTGAGTCCATGCCCTCTGGTTCTGTCACTGGTCACCTGAGAGAAGAGACCAACCCCTGCCCGACTACAACCTCCTTTTAGGTAGTTGTAGAGAGCAATGAGGTCTCCCCAGAGCCTCCTCTTCTTCAGACTAAACAGCCCCAGCTCCCTCAGTCGCTCCTCATAGGGCTTGTGCTCCAGCCCCTTCACCATCTTCATTGCCCTCCTTTGGACACACTCCAGCATCCTGACATCTTTCCCAAACTGAGGGGCCCAGAACTGTACACATATTCAAGGTGAGGCCTGACCAGCGCCGAGTACAGGGGAATGATAACTTCTCTGGTCCTGCTCGCCGCACTATTCCTGATGCAGGCCAGAATGTCATTGGCTTTCTTGGCCACCTGGGCACACTGCTGGCTCATGTTGAGCTTCCTGTGAACCAGCTCTCCCAGGTCCTTTTCTGCCTGACTACCCTCCAGCCACTCTGTCCCCAGTCTGTAGCTATGCAAGGGATTGTTGTGTCCAAAATGAAGCACCCGAAATTTGGACTTATTAAACATCATCCCATTATAAATATGCACACATATGAAGAAAATCCATTTATGTGCATGTACTTATCCAGTAATGCACAAAAGACAGATTTTCAGATGGTTTCCATTTATGCAGCTCAAAAGTTTTTAGCAGAGCTACTACAGTTTATAGAATATATAAAAAGAACTAATAAAAAAAGGAAGAAATGATAGGATAAGCAAAGGTAAAGAGAATGTGCCCAGGCTGAACAAGAAAAAGATGCCATGCAAACTTCACAAAAATCGTGGGGCCTCTACAGTTTCACTAAGTAGGTAAAAGCAAAAATAACTTATGAAAAGGTCACAAAAGCACCTTAAAGCATCCATCTTACATTGCTGTACGAAGAAGGCCAGTGGATCTCATTGTAAGGGCTGATATGAGTATGCTGTGTCTGCAGCGCATAGGGGAAGGAAGTCACATGGAGGGTCACAATATTTGGCGCCTCTTTCACCTCCCTGCAGTTCAACAGTCTATCAACAAGTCCTGCAGACAGGTCTGTTTGAGGATAAAGGGTATGCATAGCACTGCAAAAAAGAAACCCAAAACTCTCCAAAGTGATCAGCACAAGCGAACAATTGCCAGTGGAATAGCTTTAACCTGGATGTGAAATCAAAGTTAAACACATACAAGGAAATTAGCACCCTATTCTTTGCCCTGCTTTTGTTGCACAGAGGGTTGGTACGTGGGAAAAGAAATGAAAAATATTTCACTGCATCAGACTGTAAGCCTGTTAACTCCCTAGCTTGCAAATTACCAGTCCTTTACAGATACCAGAATATGAGAGACAAAGGATGAAAGAAATACAATGTTTTGGTAGTTACTAATAGTAACTTTGGTCAGCTTATTAGTGTTGCCCTTAAGAAAATATAATTCTTACCCAGAGAAATCAAGATAGAAACTGCAGACAGTAATCCAGTGTGACAGAAAAACAGAGGGAAACTACCTGTGATAGAGCTATTATTACAGAGAAGAATACTTATTGTTAGGGCAAACGCCAGTAATTGCATACCTACAGTCAACCCCTTCCTCTGATGTAAAACTTCAGTTCAAATTCATGCTGCTTAATTTTTGGCATTTACCTGCAGTGACTAAGTTACAAGCCCAGTCACTGTAAGCTCCTTCTGTTACCAGCAGAGAGAGGTATCTCCAGAAATTAGTTGTGTCCACTTAAGACATAAGTCATCCCTCACAGATGCCTGTGTCTCTGTTGTGACTATGTGGGCAAATCCCAGGCAATTACACTCTATTTTAGACACCTCATTTAACTGATTTCAGTTGGGTGGCATGAATCCTGCTGTGCAGAATAGTCACCTAAATATTTGGCACTTACATATCTTTATTAGATAAGAGGCAAAAATCAGCAATACAGGTACTTCCTTGCCATTCAAGGATTTTAATGAATCAATGCCTTGAAGGCTGTGACCACCATAACAGTTCACATAAATTCCTAAGATAGAGAGGAGTTGAACAGGAAACCCTCACATGCAAAAATAAAGTTTTGGTGAAATCATTATTCTTAACCAACGTGAAAGACAAGACCTTACCACTTCATTCATAAGCAAAATTCCATAGTTTTTGATTTCAGGAACACTACCATGCTCCCAAAGTCGGAACATGTTGGTGTTTCTGGAATTCAGTATGTTTTCCAAGATCCCTAGTGCCTTAGGAGCCAGAAAGCAAAAGGAGCCCAACTTCTCAGCAGGCAGATTGTTGAGAAGCCAAGGAAACAGGGCTGTAGGAGGGAAGCAATAAGTTATGCAAGTGAGATGATGGGGAACATTGTAAACATTGGACAGAAACCTCTCTGATTCCCTGAGAGGTCTGCCTGAGATTACCATGTATTCACAGAAGCTTTCAATTCTTACAAATCAGTGATTCTCGGTAGAAAAAAAATCATTGCACTGGAAAAGATACAATCAGTTAAAAAATAAGCATTAGTGTTGGCTCACTAGTTGTCTACTTGCTGTGGAGCATTTTTTTGCATGTTCTACAGCCCAGAGGACACTGAATAATGAGCTCTGTGTACTTTCATGGGAAGATTTCCTTTGAACAAATGACAACCAGCCAACAAAACCAAAGCTGTGGCTGAAAGAAGATAAGAATGGTGAGCACGGAAAGCTGAAATGTTCCACTGATGCGCAATATAATAAGCAGGATAAGAATAAGTCATGAAAGACCTTGAAAGAAAACATGTTTATTCAATGCACGTGAAGAGAGAATTAGCAGAGAGATGCAAACAAAGATGAAGGAAGGGATAAATCAGAAAACCAACCTTGAAAGCGAATGCAAAAAACTTCTCTAAAAACAAGTTACAGTTTACTTACCTCATCAGATCCCAATGTGCATGATCATGGATAAGGACAAACAGTGTGTGTGGATTCTGCATAGAGTTTTGTAAGAAGACTTTGAATTTAATCTGGGCTTCTGCATCTAATTTCATAACATACTGTTCCACCCTCTGCTTTGTAAGATGCTCCTTCTCTAATCCAAGCTCCAATAAAATACCTAAGGAAATGGAATAAATGTCAGTATTTCCAGACACAAATGCATTTAGCAATTTCCTGCAAATCTAAAACAAAGTTAAGTAGTGAGTACCTGAGTGCCAGAGATGAAACAAGGTCTGCTGATAAGTCACTTCAGAGGGTGGAACACAAATCAAGAAATCAATTTTCTCGAAGGAACCCAAATCAAGATTTTGTGTGCTGGAGTCAGCAATTGAGCAAATATGAGACAGCAATTTCTGAGCCACTGCTAGCTGGAATGGACGAATCTGATGTCTTTCAATCTCATAACCTGGAAAAAAGGCAAAATTCTGTTGAGATATATACCCAAAGTCTAATGTAATGCAAAATGTCAAGAGTCTGGCAAAGAATGACCGATCTACTATTTAAGATACTTTGCTTATGAACATGAGTTCCCGTTTATAAAAATCTATACAGAATATACAAAGATATCTTTCTGGATTTGGGCATTTTGATCCTGTAAGTCTCTTAAACATCTGAGAGTTGAAAGTGAACTTGTGCAATAGCATTCTGTTAACATAGAATTAAGACTTAGAACCTCAAAAACTACAACATCCAGTCGAATGAAGCAGAACATCCATCACTGCCAATCAGCTTATCCCAAAACATGTGCTGTTGTTTGCCTCAGAACCTTTGCCTTCAAGAGCCTAGGACTCAGCCCAGATAAATCTAACTGCATATCCAGACCTAGTCTGAAGCACCCCACCCTATGACCTTTCAGAAAACCCTCCTTACTTACTTGTACACACAGCTGCTCCAGTTCCATTGATTGCTGTTGGTTTATTCACTGAAGCAGAAAGCGATGAAGAGATATGTCCTTGGTTTTCCTGATAAAATTTCTCCAGCAAAAGATCAATGTCACCCTCTATCAAATTGAAGGGATAGTGGAATAAAAATTCATGTAAATAACAGCTATATTTTATTTTGATTTGGCTTACAGGCTGCTTCCTTATTATTTTCTATTGTATTTGTTTTACAGCATATCAGTAACAAAATGCAAATCAGGCCAGGGAATCACAGATCAAGCCTGCAGACCGCTGGCTGGAACATTTATAGATGATGGTACAAAACTAACCTTAAGAACCTGATGCAAATCAGCAACAAAGACGTGAAACCGGCTTAGTTTATGTTCAGACCATGGAGCTACACTGTTCGCTAATAAGGATTACAAGAAGCTTTAGAAAATCTGACAAATATTTTTAAATCTCTTAACATTTTTGAGAGACAGAAAAAAAATAATTCCCTATAAAGCTGAAAGAGAAATATGAGCTTTCTAACTGCATGCAATGCTGAAGCAAGCAAGAATTTTTTTATCAAGCTATGCTTATCTGCAAATACATCCTATTCTAGAGGCCCTGCTTCCAGATGAAAGCTTTGGAGTGAATAGTATGCCTGTCCTGAGTATTTAGTATTTTCTGTGCAGCTGAAAATATGTTTGAACACGTCTGCACTGAGCTCAGAAAGGCAGAGTCTGCTCCTTGAAGTGCAATCCAGTGGATGTAGATGGCAGCAATTTTTAGAACGCTCATTTACTTGATCTGCTCAAACAACAACAATAGCAAAAGTGATTTTAACAACCATACTTTGAAGATCCTAAGAGCAGAAACACTATTACACGATGGTTCCAAGAAAATGAGTTTCTCTCAATTGACCACTCCAAATATCATGACATATCCAGAAGGGTTCTTGTGACCTAAGTACAGATTTACCAACCTGACGTGAATGGCAAAGGGGACTGTGACATCCCAGTTACGCTGACAAGTATGACAAATCCTTCCTTTGATAAAGTAACTGTTCTATCATGGTCTAAATTAGTTATGTGCTTAGGGCAAAAGAATTTCTACATTGATATGGATATGGACTTCTGTAGTATACAGATGCATTTGCAAAGACAAGTGTAATATGCTCAGCTATTTGCTAGCCTGTTTTTATGAAAGTGAAGGATTTTAGAAATAGATACTTTTAGGAGGAATTTCTATTCAAATGTACTTTCACAACCTTGTCCTGCATTTTTTATTTATTTATATTAATGACTTGCTTCTGGAAAGGTATTGAGCACAGATATTTTTTCTGACTTAACAGTTTCAAGGACTTGGAAACATGCTTCTTTATTATCTGTTAGGTACCTGGGCAGAGTGTGCTAAAGAAGGACCCCAGAGTTTCCACTTTCCCTGTGACCAGCTGATAGTTAACTTCTTTTTGGTAATCTGAAGGACTGAGCATGCTCTCAGACAGAACTCTTGCCTGATACTTTCCTAAAAGACAAAAAAAAGTAATTTTGAAAGCATTTCAAACTGAAGTAAAAATGTTCTAAGCCATCACATAAATACTACTCATCTAAGTGAATACCACACACATAAAAATGGCAGAGATGAGTCTTTTCTCTCTCCTATATATTTATTCACCAGACACCTGTAAGATAGATTCATGTTTTATAATTCTTTGTGTTTCTGTACCTTTCAAGAAAATATTTTTTGATGTAGTACACAAAAAGAAATATAAATAGCCAAAGGGATTGACAATTATCTTACACTCATAACGGTTATTCAAACAATTTATTCAACCACCAGCACAGCCCTCAACAGGTTGTTGAAAGGAATGATATTGAAAGACCTATCTCTTAGAAGCTAAGAAAACGTTCGATTCTCTGCTTGCAGTAACATCCCAGACACCCAGAGCAGGAGAGCTTTATGCACTGTGTGTGCTGTAACTTGTCATTATTTGGTTTTAGTAGTGCTGGCTGGGATTCCTTGGCAAGAAAACAGGTAACCCAGGCAGAACGTGATCTACTGGGGTGAGACCCAACTTGTGCAGCATCAGCTTGGGTACATCAAAACTCATTACTTGTTGGTCAAAGGTCTGCTTTATGAGGCAGCTTATTGAAACTCCAACCAAACTCCTCATGGCATGGCATTGCACTACTCTGGTTTGCCTGGAGATGCACCCTTGGGATCTCACCTGTAATCACAATGCAGGAATCAATGGCTCGATTTCTATTGGCACATATGATCACCACATAGTTTGTCTTTATTAATTTTCCTTCAATGAGCAGCTTAAACATTTCTGAAAGCCCATCAGCCAGTGAGTAGCTGCACTCAATGATATGGACACTGTCATTGCAGGAGCTGGCGGCGAGGCCTGCCAGCCAGGGGAGCTGGGCTGAAGTCACCGCTGCGATCTGGCTGGGCACTTGAGGAAAGTTTTGTGGGATAGCCTGCTGGTACTGACGGATTTCAGACAGGTGTGATTCCCGCCATGAACGCATGAAGATTTGTTCCAAATCCTCAATTAAAGGGACCTGGTCCGAGGCTAAAAACAGTAAGAGGAAAACACTATAAAAAAATTGAATTAAACTGTTGAATTAAAACCAACTTTTTCTCAAAATATGTACTTTTTCAGGCATGATCATGTTTCAGATTAACGCATGCACAACTCTATTATCTTTGGCAGATGAGAACCAAATTTTGCATTTTGAAGTGCCTTTGTGATACTTAGGTAAAGTTGCCCTAATTGGAACCCAAAAATCAGTAATGAGAAATATTTAAGAGGCTGAGTGCTGCCTATCTCAGCATAATACTAGTTCTAGACTACAGACGGTATAGAAAAGCTGTGAAATACAGCTCTTTTCCTTTTTTATTTTTAGTTTCTGACATTCTAGACTATAGAAGATGAACATTGTATGATTATATTTCAATCTGTCTGATCTTCAAGAACTAATTATTTAGTTTCACCTCATCGCCACAAATGAAACTGTCTAATATCCTAAGACTGATACTTCATGTTGTCCTGCCCTAACATTCCCTTTCTCATTTGCCAGAATGTAATATGTTCATTGCAGTATCTTACCTAGCTGAACAAGGTAGTAGACAGTCAGTAAGAGCTGCATTTCCTCTGAAATAGGCTGTATTGTGGAGGCCCCATATTGTTCATATGCTCTAGATAAAGACTGTGAATTTCTGTAACAGGTGTACAGCAAAGGACTCACTATCACATCATTAATGTTCCCACAAAGATATGGGAAGTTTCCATGACCTACAAAATAAACGTTTGTACATATCACATTAATTTCATAACTTCCCATCTATGCATTAAACAGTTTTAATGGTAAACCTTTTAAAATTGACAGCTTTAGCAGTGTTTAGCAGTAGGACATATCTTTACATCTCTTACAAAAAAGATACAAGGTCTAGTTGGAGGAGCGGGGATTTTACCTTTAAAAATAACTGGCTTTGCTTTACAGATTTTCAGCAAGTTATCAGGAACTGAGACTGGTTCTCCTGAACCCACCATTGGAGATGAGGCTGGCCCCACCAAAGCAGAATGTGGTAAAGTTGATAGGCTTCCTCCATCTAAAATTTTAGACATATTATTACTGAATAGCAATAATGAAGTCAGTTCATTAAAGAAACATCATCTCATACCCACATTCGGTATCAGTGCTAAATGCTTTTTACGGTTACATCATGAGCTGGTACTACAACCTGTATTATTACACTAAATTTCTTGGAAGACTAATCATATCGTTGCAACTTGAAGACCACACATGCATCTAAAGATTCTGAGTTGCTAAAAAAAAAATAGTTCCAGGTATGAATTCAAGAATACAGACTCATGCGATATTAGTGCACACATAGCTATGATTTGTGTGTTTCTGAATGATGTACTTAGTTTCACTGATTCTAAACTGCTTCTTAATTAAAAATTAAAATTCAGTGTTTGATCAATTGTAACTTTTTTTACAGTAATTTTAATTTAAATAGTACATTAAAAGAAAATATTTTGGGGAAAGCAGCTTATTTGACTGCATGTCACTGATCTGTATCTAGACTATAAAACCCACATGCTAAGAACACTGTGACAAATAATTGAAACAATGGGTAGAACATTGACCTGAGTCATGACACTAATGTCAATGTCCCAAAGGTGTTTTGTGCTAAAGATGAACGCAAGCACCTGTTGGGATTTATTAATAATGACTCATGAGGGTTAAGCTCAGAGCCTCAAAAAGAAATCAACAGAAATGAAGTTGGTGAGCATGCAGGTGTCCAACACCTTTCAAAACTCTAATGTGAATCTGCATTTGTCTTTAAAATACTGCTTCTTTTCCCCCATTATTTTCTGAATGAGGAAATAAACATTATCATTATCTTGGGCATAGCTTACCATTTTTAATTCTGTTTGGAACCTGTGGGTTGAGCTGCAAGTTCCAAGTTTCAGTAGATGATGGAGATTCTGGTGACCAACCTTTATGGCGCTTTTTTGGAGGCCCTGTATTTGTTAAAGTGCCTGAATAACAGTAACAATTCAGAAACATATTAGAATAAAATGCATTCAGTTTTGTGAATAGTAATTCAACATGTTTTAATAGATTGAATGTGTGCATTAACTACAGTGGTAGATGGGATCAACTCCATGAATACAATAATATTTTATGCTTTTGATTTTACTTTGCTATGCCCTGCTTAAACTCCTGGAAAAGAAAGGTAAGAATGACATCTACTAAGAATGTTTTTAAGTGTTAATATTTAGAATTCAGCACTGTGGGCATTTTACTCCTTTTATTTCTGAACACATGACAAAGTGTTTCATGTAACTTCTTGCAAAATGAAATTCTCAAGCGTTTCAGGGTAATATTAGTAAATATCTGAGTTCTTTTCAACAATTTTCGCATTTACAGGATTCTCATCACTTCTTGCTGGCTGCCATCTCTGGTTTTATGTTATTCCACATTAATTCTTAGCAAATTACTTCTGCATTTTCCATATGTGGCTCCAACATATTTGCCTGTAAAAACGTAACTTTCTCACAGTTTTTCTAGGAGCTTCTGATGACTGATTTCTTGAATCTTCTTTTGCACTCCTGCAAATTCATAGAATCATGAGTTTCCACTAAAATCAAGTATTTCTATCTATTGAGAGTCAGTGGTCCTGCAGAAATTGCTCAGAGCATCTTGCAGGATTGAGCTATTTCTATTTCTGACATGACTACGCACAGCTCACAATGCTACTTCACACCAGCAGGGCTGTAACTCATGGCAGAATTGTTCATCCCATATAAAATTCAGGATAAGGTGAGAATCTTATATAAAAAAGGGGGATTTAATTTTTCAAAACCTATTAAAATTAAAACCAAACCTGAAGTCTTCAGCTCTAGAACAAGATTGTTCACTTGCAGAGGAACCTTACTTACATGTTTTCAAAGATGACTTTGTCCTTTAAATTTTTACCATGCGAGGGCAGTATTTAGCCATTTCTGCTGCTTGATTTTTTAATTTAGTTTCCTGGCTTAAATTTGGGACAAAGTCACAAGGGAGTGCAATGAAAAGAACTTTTATTTTAAAATGCCGCACTTGTCCCTGCAAATATATTGATATGTGAAAGTAATCCATGTGAAAGGAATTGGCAAGAATATGTTGCTGTATGGAAGAAAGAGATCAAGAACCTGAACGGGCAGAGAAAAATAATTTGGTTGTGACGACAACAGGGAAACTTGGGAAGACTTATTCTAAAATACAGCTATAGCATGTTTCTAGCCATAGTGAGGAGTAACAAGCCAGTAACACACAATATAGTGTGTGACAGAAAACAATTAACATAAATCATGATAATAATGGTGCAGTAAGGACAGTTTCTTTAATTTGGAGTCAGTCATCGAAGTCTAGTGCTCCATCCTCAATATGGAGTTTAGCATTAATAAGCAACAAATCCACACAAATACCTAACACTGAAGGTCTTGTCAGAGCAGATGATAGGTTATTTTTCACCAGCTGTTGTTTAGGTGATTCCTTGCCATTGTAAACTGCTGAGTTGAACGCTGCTGTTGAAGGGATGTGATCTAGGGCTGCAGCTGGCAAAAAAAAAAAAGAAATATTTTCATTAAACAATTTCTGGGTTAAGAATAACAAACTGATCATTTGATCATTTACTTTAATAGAGCCACCAGATCTGCTCAGAGTGAATGCAACGCTGAATCAAACAAAACCATTTCTGATCTCATACCAGATTTTTGCTGTCCGAGTCCCAACTAAGTATCTGCATAAAACCCAAGCCTGTAATTAACTACCTAAGTCATATCTTTTAGCTTTTTTGAAGGTGGACTCCAGCCCTTAGATGAAGTTTACTCAAGATAAGAGAGTGAGAGAGGTTGTTTAAAATTTACTAAAAATCTGCTAAGCGTCTATTCCAATTTGACATTCGTTTTGTAAAATTCTTTTTAATGGTGCTACATTAAGAAGAGAGCTTTTGTCAAACCTAATATGCTTGTAATTAATGTAGGTTTTTTACATATGTTACCTCTGACAAAAAAAAATGCCAATCTGCTATTATAAAGAGATTAATGATTTATTCTGGAAGGGTACCAATATTCCAAATGACAACTACTTATCAGGCTTCTATCTCATAGAGAGAATATAACCACCAACAGATGTGCCTCACTTCTCCTGTGTGAATCTCTGTAACAGTGTGAAGACACTGAAGAACTGTTTTTATTATGAAGAAGCTCAGAGGGATCACTCTAGCCTTTACTACTGATCACCTTCCACTTATGTCAAGCTAACGGAAAAGTAAATGTTTCATAAACACCTCAACACAAACAAAGGTTAGAGATGTTAATCATTAGCTTATTTTTTTAGTATTAAAGTTGATTTTCTCAGTAGAAGGAAATCTCAGAAGTTTTTAAACTGATGCCCATGTCTGCAGTGAAGAGGATCCTGGTCATACCATAGAACAGACTGGATCAGAAGAAAAAATTGAAATGACACTGGTTCCTGTAACACTCATCCTCTGAGACCAGACAAGCAACAGCTGGAGGAAAGTAATACTGATTCTCAGCAACTTTAAAAACAATGGTTCTTAAAATATTTGATTTGCCTTAGCTGTGAAGAAGGTTCAGAACACCTGTCTATTTTATTATTTGCTAACCTTTTGCCCATAAACCTTGGGGATGTGAGTGGAGAAATGGATAGAGAGCAATCTTTTAAGTATAATCGCTTTCTTTATTTGTAATGTATCTCTAAATCTATCCAACTTGTTTTATTTTATGTGATAGTGCACTTATTTGTTTTTCCTTTCCCACAAGTACACACAACACACATGCACATTCTATGATATGAGTAAGTGGTACCTGTTTGCTGGGTCCCAGCTGGAGCACTCAGGTTTGCTGTGGGGAGTGGCTCACTTGAGGTGCTTCCCGAGGGGCCCGAACTTTCTGGCAGATGAAACAATGTGCTTGAGCAGGTGCTGGATGAAGACTGCCGGCCTCTGAACTCTTAACAAAAAAGAAACTTCTTATCCCCTGACAAGAGTGGCATTTGCTTTTTCTCTGCACGTTTGATTTGATAATTTCACACATGAATTACTTAGAGGCTACGGAACTTGGAAGGGAGGAACGGATGTCTTCAGACATGCCACCCTCATATTAGGTCACTCAATTGCTTTTTACAGCCACTTCAGTAATCACCTAGCTTTAAAGAGTCTTTCTTTCAGCTGATCTGTCTTAGGTTTTACACAGATGCCAGTCCCTGTGATAGCTAAGCTTGGATGATGAAAACCAGAGCTCGAGGAAGACAGCTTCATTATCTTACCTGCCCCTTTCCAGCAGATTACAGATCCTTTGGTCAGAGTTCCCTGTGCATTCCTGACCAGATAATACTTTAAGTGTTTCTGTTTCTTGGGCTGAGTGGTCAGTTTAAGATTAATGTGATTTGAGAATTCTGTAAAGTAGCAGAAACCCTTCTTGCCACAGCCAACACAATTGCCAGAGAAGCCTGATAAAATAAACAATACATATAATCCAATGAGATAGGTAGGTAACTATTAATAACATCCAAACACAACTCTTCCCTGGAGAAAAGATGTTTGTTTTGTTTTTTTTTTTTCCCACATAGTGAACTTTTTATTAAAATTTACCTCAAAAAAATACCATATCAAGACCACTCCATTGTGTTTTGGCTACCAGATTGCAAAAACAGAGCCCCACATTTACAGAATCATTAAAATATCTTTAGTTTTACCCTACCAGAAAAAGATCACAATTTCTCTTTATTACGTACCTGTGAAACAATAATCCAAGAAGTTTCTGACTGAAGAGTACTGAATCACATGCTTAACCCCAGTCCTATTCAACACCACAGAAAGTACATGCTTCACTTTTACTTCAGCTTTCATTGAAATTAAACACGCAATTAAGTCTCAATAAATTAAGTACGTTTAATCTAGTATATTTAATTAGATGAAAGTATATTTAAGTGCAAAGTTCCTACTACTGATGCTTTTTTTACAGAGGAAAAAAAAAACTAAAGCCTTCCTAGGCTATTAATTTAACGTAGCTTTCTCAAATTATGGCTGGACTGTGTTAGCACTTCACAGCAATTTAAACTATTTATGATTACGGAAAAAAAGTGTCTGCAACTTTATAGACACAACAGAGACACAGTCCTTGCACGTAATGAACCTTATTGTACTAAGGCTCGATGAGGCATTTCCAGGGACACTGCTATTTCCTCTCATTCTGAAATACACAGCTTAAGCCTAAAACAGAGGCTTATGGTGGCATTTTCATTATCATCATAAATAAAAAACATTCCTTGGGCATCTGACTGTCTGCCTCAAACAATTTTTTTTGTCTGTTTTCCAAAGTATTTCCTAAGAAATTTTCATCTTGTCATGGCAAATGTCTGAAAATACTTACTATCTACAAAGAAATCCTATGAAGTTTTCTTTTATTTGATCATATCTAATCAACTTTTTCTTGTGTCATCACAGGAATTGAAAGGGAAAGGCTGCATTCAATGTACTGGAAGATGGCAAAAATAAGGAGTAAAGGTTCAATAAACTGGTAAATAATATTGAGCCATTTATAAAAATTATTATTTCAATCATATTTCAAAAATTGCTGTTCAATAACTTTTTTCTTCTGTAAAATACAGGCAAGGAAATATAACACTTTATAAAAACCTGTTGCTTTGTTTACGATCTGAGCACTTTCATTAGTTTTCAAATGGCTCAGAAATATGTTTTAAAAACCTAAGTTCATGTGGAAATTAGTCTGGTATCCATGGGAACAAGTGGCTAACAACTGCTGAAAGCTGCCTATTATCTCTCTGATCCTGGTTGGTAGGATGATAAAGGTCATTATGACTCATAAAATCAGGACACGTCATGACTCGGCAGAATCCTATGTGTTATATCAGTCAGCACAAAAGCATCTGTCTAACATCACAGAGCCTTCAGTAGCTGCAATAAAAGCAACAACAAAAGGAAACAAAATTAGAACGGATGTGGCAAAAGCTATAGAGTCTGCATGCATTTTATGCAGATTAAGAAACCATGAAAAACACTTCTACTAATAAATGAAAACTTCCTATACATCTGGCAGCACACTGAGCATGGCCAGCAGCACTGCAAGTTTTGCCTGGTTGCCACTTACAAGCTCTTCTGTGTTTTCAAATACAAGCATGAAGGGACAATTTCCAAAAGTAAAATGGAACTGCCTTTACACCTTTTAGGTTTTACAATCTTGCTGAGAATATCTAGCAACTTGCCAAAGCCACAGGTAGAAATATTTGTCCAATAAAATGTTGGACAGTGGAAATAAAATCTTTTCATTTGGACTTTAGATGAGTCACTACTGGTAACTCTGGTAAATCATCATCAGCCTAAACCAGATTTAGCAATAATACTTACCCAAAACGACCTTTTGCCTAAACACTCATTTTTACCTCTGTCATGTCTACTGGAAAATTAGTTTACACAACATATAGCATACAGATGAGGCCTCGTAAGAATAAACAGATCTAAATTATCCAATTCTTTTGAAAAGTCCTTGGAGAACTTTTTAGAAATTTATTTTTTCATTTTCCTTTTAAGTCAAACTATCCTCTTTCCCCTCAAACTTGCCCAGCTCCTCCAAGTCAGACTAAGAGTTCTTTCTTGCAAGCTCCTTGCCAACACTGTTTTTCATCCCATTCATTCTGACCAATACTCTCTTTGATGGCTTTGTTAATACAGCTGAGCCCTGATATCCCAGATGGAACACAGCATAATCTTATAACTTCAGTGCAATAAAATGCTGTATAATCATTACTCATTGTAGAGCTCTGCCAACATTGCTCATAGCACTTTATGTAGCAAATTCAGTAACACCCAGAACCCAAACATATCCTCCTCCGCCTTTCTCTGTACGTCCTGTTCATGCGCCATAGCCTGAGGCAGCAGCTGATAGAGGGGACAACTTGTTTCATAAACAAGCTGCATTAAATATTCTTCCATACATTATAGAGAGGACAAAGGTCAGGGGAGTTGGGGCAGCCATAAGGTGACTCAATATATCTATGTCATGGAACTGATTTCACAAGAGAATCAGAAATCAATGCCTGGAGTTTAGAGGCTAAAAGCCTTTCACCTTCAGGTCACCAGTTCATATTCAACTCAGTTCAGTAGTGGCTTAAGGCTGTTACCCTTTGAAAGTTGTTTAATGGGAAGGTATTTGATTGTATCTGATATTTTATCATATGCATTTGCTTGAATTTGCTCACATCACAATGATCAATTGCTCATAATTTAAAAAGCCCTTCCACAGTAGGGATCTTATTGTCAGAAGAAGGACCTTGGACAAAAAGGGTATGGAACCTGATCTGCTTTCTCACTGGGAAAATGGTTCCTTTGGATCAACAGTGGGCTTGTGCTAGGGATAAAGAGAGGACTTCAGGATGGAAGGATATCTGTCTAATATTTCATAATCTAGTCTTTCATAATCTGATCTTCCATAAATTGCCAGAAAATTTTCTTCCTGTTTCTCTTTTAAATGAATAACAGGCTTTTAATTAATGTTAATATTTTTGTGGAAGGTTGACAGCTTTCTTAAGAAAAAGAATGGTTATATTGTCAACTTTTCAGCAGAAGTATTTCTTCTCTTCAGTCCTACTCACAAGAAAAAAAAACACAAACACAGACTGTGCCTCACATTTTCCCTTTCTATTCAGTACCACCCCATTTGAAGACTGAAGTCCTACATTTAAAAAATAATTTAAATCAATATGGTCAATCTGGAGATTGTACAGAAACTCACTACTACTACAAAAGCCAAAGAGAACATTATACAATTTAATGGAAGCAGCCACAGCATTTTATCCAACAATATTTTCACCTTACACACAACTTACAATGCAAGCAAACTAATCTTTTCCTCTGTCATTTTGACCTCAGGGACACAATTTAAAGAAAAGGATTTCTTATACCCTGCTAAGAAAGTGGGCAGCTGTTTGCTTTTGGGAAAGAAGATGATGGGTGAATAGCTGCTTTGTTTATCAGGAGAGACTCTCCTTAAGAGTGAGAACTGGATTAATAAAAACCAAAATATAAAAAAAACCTTTGGGAGTGGTACATGGTAACTGCTTTTATTAGGAAACAATAAATATCAGATATAAATAAATATTTCTCCATCTATGCATTCCTTTGGGTCACAAAAAAAACCCAAGAAACAGCTTCATAAAGGCAAAAAGCTGAATCTGTTTTGAAGAGTACTTAAATCTGCAGTCTAACTTTATTAACAGAAGCACACGAGGTACATGCTCAGATACAGGAACTTGCTCCTTGCCAAAAATATAGTCTTTTCGAGAAAATGGCATTTTTTTCCCCGTGGAGCAACGCGTCAATTGTAAAAAAAAAAAAGAAAACAAAATCTGCAACAGAAATTACTTTCAAATCACAAGCACACATGCCTTGATGGTGGAAAACTTATTAGCATAATCAATAAAATGGCACAAGCCCAAGAGGCATATCAACAACCCTTAATGGGAACAAGACCGTAAGTCAAAAGGTAGCCTGGAAACTACCGAGACATTTCCTGTTTTCTCCTGGAATTTTTGTATGCTCCACAGGCTTCTTCACAAACACATGCAGGCTGACCACGAAAAAATAGGAAACCACTGGGTAATTTGTTAGTGTCTTTTCCATTCAAATAAATTATTTTGGAAAATATCTACAGTACTGAGTAACACCCGCCTTACAAAAAGTCTATTAAGAGAAAAAAACCATAAAATTAAGAAAAAACAGTGAGTTTGAAAGATTACAGGTGATGTGCCTGTATCACCAGTAAGTCTTACCAGAAGTGTGGGATATACTCTGACTCGTGATGACAGCTCATTTCAATTAAAATATATCCTATTCAATTTCCCTCTGAACTTAGAAAGGCTTGGATGGACCACCTTCCATGCTGTTTCAAAAGGCCAACATGTTTGAAGGAGAACAGCCTAAACTCAGAATACCAAAAATAAGTCTTCTCTCCTGTTTTTAAAAGCAAGACAATAAAAAGAGCTTCCCTTCTTCATATGAAATGTTTTCAACTAAAATCTAGCACGAGACAGAGGCCACTGTGTTACATAATAGACAGAGAATGTGTCTGGAGCTATGAGACTATTGATGTCTGCTTCTAATTTTACTTACCCTGATCTGACTTGCATCAGGGATGAAAACCAGAATCAAACAATCATTTCTATCTACAGTATCTGTTGTGCAAACAGTAAGCTATACTCATGTCAATGAGATACATAATGTTTTTTCATTAGATTAGGGACCAGGAACATTTATTTTATTTTCCAGTGTCCAGATGAAGACTTTGGATCTTCAAGTATGTAAAGTTCTTTCATATTTGAGCTTGCTATTAAATAAAAGTCATCTTACAGAAATACTAAAATTCTTTGCAAAAGAATGTGATTCACTGGTGCTTAAGCGTGTAACAACAGCCAAAAATAAGCATTTAAATGGTTTCAGGAAACTAAGATGTATTAAATAAGCAAGCTAAGAGTGCAAGTAGCATAAAAACCTCCCAGTAATGTTACTGTTGCCTTTTTCTGTTCTTCTTTAACATGCAATTAACAAATACACTACTTCCTCTCCTCTCCCTAAGGATCTTAAGCTGTTAATAGTGCTAGCACTGAATGACTTGAGTGGTACAACATTCCTGTCTTTATCTTTAAAATGACAACACGTGGGTGATTTACAACCCTTTTAATTCTTTTACAATCACTGGTCAAATGTACTGTGACCAATCCAGCTCTGAAAGATCACATGAGGAAAGAAATTACTGTACATAGAATTACGTTATGCACCTTCACACTACTCTGTCATCCCAAATGCTCAAACTGAGATAACAACTGAACTCACATCATATCCCTCAGTGTTTATGAAAGGAAACAGTTAAAAGACACAACAAATGTTTCCCTTTTGCTATTTAAAGCTCAGACTGGTAGCCAGATATGTGACACAGGATTTTTTTGTTAGCTAAGAAAACAATACATAAGAACCTGAGAGTGACTGATTGAAAAAAGAGTTCTCCGATTATACACTACTTTTCCCAATGTAAAAACTATTCCATTTTAATAACAATATTCAGTTCATTAAGGTCCCTTCCAACCCAAACCACTCTATGATTCTATGATTCTACGATTGCCCATATTCTCTATTTAGGTTGATTTGGATGAGGCTAATGGCAACCAGAGTGGCTATAATAAAAACAGATAGAAGAGACAGAAAGAGCTAGCTTTGTGTCAGAAGTTTGACTTTTAAAGAAATTAAAAGCAAGCAGTGAAGGATCCAACAAAGAGCACATAGTATCACTCAATTACATATATAGGAAAAATATCAATTTATTATCATACATATTTACTCATTTTGTGAGAATAGCAAGAAGCCACAGGTTAGGATCCATAACCCATGCTATTGTTCAGACACAGCGGAGAATATTATCCCTGTCTCAAAGAGACAAATCAAAAAGGTCATATATTTTTGTAGTCCAAACCGTGATTGAATTGTTTACATGTATATGCAGCCTGAAAGTTCCACTTGATGGACCTACAGTCTGTCCATGTTAGTATTTGGAAAGCTAAATTAGAAACTGGAAGCCCTTCAACTAGTCCAGTTGCCAGATGTGCAGTTTCAGTAACTAGGACATAAAGGGATCTGACAATGACTTTAGCCTTGGACTAATGGATAGAAGGTGATGAAGCATTTCTAATGAACTGCCTCACTCTGTATCTTTCCAAAGCAAACATAGCCAGCTCTGAGTTGTTATCTTGTTGTGCATCATCAGTGAGCATTACTGTAGACCTGGAACCAAAGATCCAATGAACTCACTCTTGAAAAAAAGACCTATTAATTGTAGCCCACAGAAGCATCCTCTTACTGCAGTCACAGACACTTACCCAACAGGGCATTACGCCCATTGTCATCTGGCAGGAATCTTTTATCCACAGCACACACTAAAAGATGATCAGGTAAATTTGGTGACTTTGCACCAACAAGTAAAAACCCTGATGGTACCTCAATATGTTCATTGGAAATTGAAACCAGTCTCAAATCTTTACCAGCCTGGCAGAAACCTAGGGGGAAAAAAACCCACAATTCAACTTATTATAATTTTTTTTTTTTGTGTTCTGTTTAATACTCACAATTGTCTTTATTAAAGGACTTCCTATATTTTTAATGAAAAACAAAGTTTTATCCTCTGAGGTCAAGGGCAAATTAAGAGATCATTTTCTTCCCTGCCTTTCAGTCAGCCATAAACAGATGCTACCAGTATGATAAACAAAACTCCGAAAATGTCCAGTGAAGTTGCTCTTGATGATGTTTTGTAAACTACATATTTATGTCACTGTTTACTAACATCATCATAACTTAGGTCTCATATTAAAAAACGGAGATAATAGTTCTCAATATCTGGTGAATTTAACTGGGTTTTCCTGGGGTTTTGAGAATTTTTTATAGCAACATTGAATGAGGTACAAAATAATTAGAAAAGAGTGATGGCAAAGCCGTAAGAGTTACTACATTCATTATAGCAAATGCCATGCCTGCAAACTCAGGCTTTTAAAGGTTACCTTGGCTAAGAGAACAGAAGTTCTGTCCTCATGCCAGGCATTCCAACACAAATGCATATCTGATACATTCGGCAAAGACCTTGTCAAACATAAGAGCAACCAAGAGCAATCCAGGTGATGAACACTGACATTTTTAGGAAGTCCGTATCATATAGATTATCTAATTCTGATTAATTATAGGCGAAGTATCCCTAATTCTACACCTTTCAGTAGGGCAAATGCCTTTGGACAGAATGTTCAGTGTGTTTCTTACCATCAGTAGTGCAACATCCTTCTGGGGGAGGTTTCATCTGGTAAGAAACAGGAGGACTACTTGATTCTGAGCCTTCTTCCTCCTCCTCCTCTTCTTCTTCCTCATTATCTGCTCTGCTGCTTGCTACAAATTATAATAGCATAAATGACTTAGGCAACAGAAAACGCTGGCAACAAACCAATGAATGAACAGGGTGACCCAGTTACAGAAAGTATTAGAGCAAACTGTATTCCCTCTTCTTGACAATACTTTACTGTTGCCAACTCTTAAGATATTTGTTTCCTTAAAGCTCCCATTTCCAGTCATGTTTACAATAGAATGTCTTAAATCAAAAGAATGAAGCTTTTAGCTCCCGTGCAAAAAAAAAGTTCAGAAATATGACACAACTGCACCTGAGAATGTAAAAAAAACCCTGAAGGACAAATACTAAGAAGACTCCATGTATTATTTTTTTAAATCTCATTAATTTTAAGCTAACCTCGCAATTTTTTAGAGGAATAAGTCCTGGTGTTTGAACTCTTCCTGATAACAACAGTGTAACTGTATCCTTTGTTTATAATATTAACAACTAATATAAACCCAAAGTCATTACTTCTTACCACTTTAGAATGTCCTGACTACAGTCCAAGTACAGATTTTATTAATTAGGTATTGACATCATGTCCTTGATGTTCTACAGGAAACTGAAGAAACAGTTCTTGTTTGAAACCAGGCTCACCACAGATGATGTCATGGTAAAAACACCTAATTCTCAAGTCTTCTGTCTCCTATGAGAATCCAAAGCTCTGAGTAACGCACTGCCGCTTCCTGTACAATGTCAAGGAAAGGCAGATGTCTAGGAAGACAATTCACAGTAGCCTCTGCATGGGCTGTACTAGTCTAGGAGGCAATACAAATGTTGGGGAGAAGAACAGATGATTTGGTTTCACTTTTCAGAGGGCTTTAGGTGTTTCTTCTTCAAATTCTCTGCTATAAACCACTTCCCTTGTGCACTAGCTACCTGAATCGTTATTTTCACATGACAGCTTGCTTGTTAAGAGAATTCACCTGCATATTATTGTTGTATGTTTCAGCCATTCAACTCAAGATTGCTTCTTTCCTTGTCTTTGGGGCAATATTTTTTTCATGCAACAGCTTCAGTGAAACATGCTGAGCAATGACTTCAACCCTCTTATGACTCAGATAGACTCGCAGCAAATGGGACAAAGACAGCAAACAGAGGAGTGCAGCTAAATGTTAAACACGACTGTTCTAAGGATGTAATCCAAAGACAAAAATGCTGAAAGTGAACAAAGGAAAAACTGAAGTTCCCTATCTGTACTATTTAAATGAGGAATAAATTATGGGTTAAGACTTAACCCTGACTGACACCCAAATGCAATGAATAAAGGGACGAGTCTGGTTTTCCTCTTTCCCAATGAAGTTTCTTCCTTTCCCTTTGTGCCAGCTCTGACACTTACTGGAGCCTGTGCTGAGCTGTCTCAGCTTGCAAAACCGGAGGAAAACTAACTAAGTAAACAAGAGTGACCAGGTTGGGGTTTTTTTTTTTTACTGGGTTTATGTATTAAATTAGCTCAGTGCAAGATCCAACAAATGCCAAAAACTGATGAAAAGGCAGAAAATGAGATGTGGGTAGGAGGACTGGGGACAGAGGAATGTGGAATTTCCCCCTGTGGGCAGTGGCAAGCTATCCAAAGTTGTTCCATCATAAGAGGTAATTTCACATCAAAGAAGAAGATAAAAAAAAAGATTGAGACAAGAAATGGAAATGGAGACAAAGGAATAGGAGAGCTACAGCACTTTCAAGTCAAAAATGAAAAGAACACAAGAGCAAATATGTTCCTATAATACACAAGAATGAGCTGCTTTCACCTGTAAAGGGCATCATTAAGGGTTTCCTTGTAAAGGGCATCATTAAGAGTTTCTGCTGCTTGATTTAAAAAAAATCTACAGTTTCTGCTTCAATTTTCTTTTTAAAGAAGGGCCCCTTCGAAGAGCTCTGTGTTTGTGTCTGACTGTTCTGTGTCTTCTTTTTTTAAATAGTTCCAAAAGAACACAAAATCAAAGAGAACCAGAGCTATGATGAGGCTGGAGTACATGATGCCAGCTTGCAGACCTCTGCCACCCAAATGACAACCTAGGGAAAACTCTATTACAGGTCTCTTTAGAGCTACCCTTGTGTGAAACATTCATGAAAGGAATGTTCTCCATAAGGCTGTTGTGAGACTTTTAATTAATTACAGTTCAATTCTGTTTCTGTTAACTGCAAAGATAAACAGGATCAGCCCCTCATGGTTTGGAAAGTTCTTTGAAAAACCTTGAAAGAAAGAAGTTACAGAAGTGTGAAATCACACTTCCATTCCTGAAAATTGCATCTGCTCCTGTAGCATCTTTCCCAACTGATGACATGAACCATTCTGTGACATCATAGTTGGTTTCCATGGAAAACTTTATGAAATCCTTATATAAGGGCTTGATAGAAGGATTATTTTGTGTAGGGGATAAGCAGCACATGTATTTAAACAATGAATGTATTTTTATTATTTCATCCTATATTAGCAAAAAATTAGTGAGCTGTGAGGAGGTTTACTTTTTCAAGGAACTTTTTCTCAGCTGTTATCGTGAGGTAATAGTACAGAGTTTAATCTGCACAGAATATGCCTATGTACTACTACTTCTTGGGGTGGGTTTTTTGTTCTGTTACTGTGCATTATTAACCAGTATGCATTTTCCATTACATATCTATCTACACCATCTTTAGCAAAGTATGACAGAGGAAGTAGACCTGGTCAAAAGAAACAAAATGCCACCCTAGTAACAGAAATGGCTAAAAAGCAAAATTATTAAACATAACCTTGCACCACCATGCCAGTGCTCTGTACGCGCCAGAAAACTTACTGAAAACTGTGAGATTATTACACATAACAGAACCTAAACCACCAAATTGTATCATGAGTTCGCTTGTCAGAGCTACGCAGTTCATTTAAACTACACTGCTTCCAGACCAAAAAAAAAAGACTGAGCAAATCAAACTCAGAAAGCAGGCTTCTCTAAACACACACAAATATTCAGTGAGAAATCCTATATGTTAAATATCAACTTGTGCGGGGTTTATGACAGAACACATCCTAAAGTTTTACCTTTACGCCCAAAGTAATTATAAACCTTCTCAAAAGCTAAAAATATTTCTTCTGTATTTATTCACAATGAAAATTAGTCAGTATATATCATTTAGAAATCTATCATGTGTTTACCATCATTTACTCTGTAACTTTCAGCAGTGTATGAGAAATTATAGGATAACATATTTATGTTCCAAATCTCCAAAGATTCCTCCACAGATTTAATGAATCAATTCCTAATTTTTCGATTTATGTATATTCTTAACTCTGAGAAAGCAAATGGTTTAATTGTCAAATCAAAGACAATGCCGTTGGTATTTTTAATCCAATTCTAATGCATATACATGTTTGCAGATCATAAACAAATACAAAGAAAACCTTTAAATACCTCTGATTTTCTGTACTCTGATTTGAAGTTTATGTGCTGACCCTTGGGAGAGCAAACAGTAGAACTGACTTTGAGCAAGAAACGTAAATTCCATTATTTCCTACCTTCAAGTGATGACAGTTGCTGTTCAGCTTCCAAATACAACTGAGAAAAGATTGGTCTGGGAACTAAGTTGTTTGAACGGAGAGATGCCTCGATAGAATTATGCAACACTTCTTCAAACCGTGTTGTCTTGAGCTGACCAGCGTAAGAATTTCCCATCTTCTGGGAAAAAAAAAAGAGAAGAAGAAAAGAAAAAAAGAAAGAGATTTCAATTTTAGCACTCAGAACTCAATCACTGCATGTTAATGTCAGACTGCAACGTTTCTCATGAAAGAGAGAAGCTTTTGTCCACAAAGAAAGGCAAAGAACATTGACTGTAGTGGTCGCTGAGCAGATCCTGCTGATAAATTACAGGAAGTTATCTAAAAGCAACGGCTTTCTGTAATTCAGCAGAAAGGCAGCAGGCTTTGACACCTTCATGAAGATGTGGCTAGAAATGTGATTCAAGTAATTCCTTGGTTTATATTGCAATTGGGGAGATGCATTTTCAATAGTCAGCAATCTGATCTGTAAAACAGCTTTCCCGTTTTACACGCTCTGAACAGAATAAATGTTAAAGGACCCGAGGAATAGCATAGTTTTTTCTATTAAATTTTGCATGGCCTATCATAGTGGAAAACTCATGGCTGGAGCAGTTCAACAAATCTGTCTAATAAATAATGTAGCATTGCTATAACTCAGATATTGTATAATATAATAGCTTTTCCTTCTCACTTTAAGCAGTATTTTTCTTGTAAACATGGATTTTTTTATTTTTATTTTTATTTGAATTTTAGAATGAGACATGTATTACCTATTTGATTTTGCATTCGATTATTAGGATTTCATCATTAGTGAAACCATATGATTTACTCATTCTGTCACTGAGGAATCAGTCTATTCCAGAATACCCCACATACTTAACTGCTGCCTGCTTTCCACAGTGAAAACAATGAACTGGTATAACCAAAAGCCATGTCAGCTTTCTTTTCCTAATACAAACTAGCGCTCGCCCTGGGCCCCATGTCCGTTCCCTCCTCAAGTAACTGTGAATAGAAAGCATGAAACGCTTCCTGTTTGTGGCAGTAATTCCCAAACACTGAACAGCCCCTGAGCACTGGATATTGCTTGGGAAATGAGCCTGTTGGGAAGCATCCTGTAGGAATCAGTCAAGCAAAAGAAAAAACACTGTGAAACCACACACTGCTCGTGATGCAAAAGAGGTTTGAAAGGAAAAACATACAAAGCTGACAATTTGGATCTCTTTTTATGACTTTGTAAAGTATATTTAACATATTTAGTCATATTTTTGTATTTTTTGTATAACGTTAATACTATATACAAAGTATAATTAATACTATATAATATAGCATATTGATATATATTATTAATAGAAGCACAATAGGAATTATTCAAAAAAATGCAGGCAGCGTGTAAGAACACAATCTAGATTAAAGATGAGGCACTGCTGACAAAATATTAAGCATAAAATCAAACAGAAAAGTTGAAGGTAGCAGTACTGATTTATCTACTTGGTGAAGGGTAAATTGGAAGCTGCAAAGCCCATTTGTGATGTTCAGTGCTCATACAGAACTGAGGATGCATCTTTTCTTCCAACACAGAAAGCAGATTACAGTTCCCTTTCCTCATTGATAGAATCCCTCTGGCTCCTCTTGTTTTAAGTACTGCTACACCAAAAACAGCTAAAGACAATGAGGAAAGCCTGACATGAGTACTGTCCTTAAAAAGTTTTATCAGAGGTATATGCAAGAAACACAAGGTCAAGCTCTAGAATGAATTATACTAAATACCGTTTCTACACAAAAGCACTAGAAAATGTTTAGTTCTACTTCTAATCCACCTTTCAAAATTTTGTTTAATGTAACAAGGACAAATAATTATCAAGATACCTGACATACACCTATTTAATGTTTTCTTCTTTTAAATTCCCTCCTACAACAGGAACTAGTATTTTCTCCTGTTAGGCTGGAGGCACCTGTGGGCTCAGGGACCCATCTCTACATTTTCAGGAGCAGATAAATACGGCTCTACATGGCCATTTGTCACAGTCTTGAAAATCTGATTAAAGAGAAAAAAAATGCACAAAGAGGATCTCAACATGTTAACATTCAGAGTTACACCTTTAGGAACAGAACGGCATTCAGCTATGATTTGCTCCTCACGTTTTGTTACATAGACTGCTTTATTTAAATACACAGCCAAACCACGAAAAATTCATATAACATTGAAAATACTTTTTGCACTTAAAAACATCACTGATACAGCACAGAGACTATTCAAAAGTTTGACTGCAGTGGCAGAGGTTTGTCTTGCAAAGGGCTAGGTTTCATCTGTTCTCAACATGACCATGCAAAGCAGACTGGTCTAACTGATTTTCAGACTTGTTTACTTCTTGAAAAGCTTCATTAAAGCACATTTAAAACGAGAAGGTTTTAAATTCATACAGAGCGAGATAAAACATTCTGAGACCATTCAGAAGCATTATCAGATGAACAAGCACACAGACTGCTTTATACAATGAAGGTTTACTTGCTGTAATGATCACTACCTGAATCTAATTGCGATAAATGAGAAATGTATTAATATTTCTGCTTATACACTCTATTTCATCGACACAAACAGCCATTATTCCATACAGTTTACTAAGAACAGAAACATATATACAATTTATAGGGATTTAACGTACTTGATCAGGTTTTGTAGACACCATTAGTAGATTAACCAGATAGCCTGTTTAACCCTAAGGATGGTAGAAATCAGCATCTTACTGATGTGATATTACAGACAAGGAATCAGTTATTTGTGCAAGGAACAGGTCCTGCAATCCTTTACAACATAAGAATGTTTGTTCATCCATTAGGGTGCTAATTTAGTTCTATGAATGAGTTTGTAATACGAAGAAAAAGTATGCTTTATGGGTTTGTACTTACTCCTGGCAAGCTCTTGCATACCTGTGGGATCTTAAAATCACAGTGCCAAACACAATCATAAATGCAGGAACATTCTTTGGAAGATCTCCTAAGTATTTTACAGCCATTTTCATCATCAAATACACATCACCGGAACAAAAAACTGGGCACTGCAGGAGCTTTTTTTGCCAGCATCAGCCTTCGCCATCCAGGGTCTCAATGACTCAGTTGCAGGTGAAATTACTTCTATGAAGAAAGAAAAGGAGAAGCTGCTTCTCACTAACTCTATGATGGTTGTCATCCTTTCTTTTTTTTTAAACCTCCTCAGATTGTGGTACCTGAATTGTAAATTGCTGACTTCGTGGCACCAGAAAGCAAAGGCTTTGAGTCCTATTTTCTTGCTTCAATGAACTCAGCATTCCTAACCCACATTTATTTCTCTCTTGGATACAAGTGGGCACAGGCTAAACTTTCAAATGCTTGTGAAATTCCAAGCCATGAACATAGATGTGACCAGATCTATCAAAAAAAACCCTCACACTGACAAAGAAGGATGGCCCTCAACCCCAGCAACTGATAAATCAAAGTGCACCTCCCTATCCCACTGTCAGTTTCCATGGAGAGCATGCAGAGAAAAATACTTGCCGATACAAAGGGAAGAAAAAGGAGAAAGACCTGGACATAGAAGAGCTGCTTAAAACTATGATAAAAAGAAGAAAACCACTTTGAGGAACTTGAGAGACTGAGAAACAATTTCAGATAGAAATGAAGAAGGTCAGGCCAATGTCTTAGAAACTCATGGATAATCCTTCCAAAGAGAAATGCCACATCCAGGCACCTGAAAATAAGAGTGGAACTGTGTTAGTCACTAAAGAGAACAGCCCTCAAATTCCAAACAAAGTACTGTCAGGATTCTCATTGTAAATAGGGGTTACTTGAGTAGGAAAAACAGGGGTCTTCTTAAGGTCTAATGTCTGTTGCATATAGAGTCAACTTCAAGTTCAACTGCAGTTGAACTAGCCAGGCTTTGAAGGAAACTTGCACTACTCTGCTATGACTGTACTGCAGCTGCTGTGATTTAGAAAAGGAGCTCCCTCCCAGCCAAGAAGGCAGCACCTACTACAAGAGCCATGACAGTGACTGGTCACAATAACACAGAGTAATTGCCAGCAGCAGGAGGACATGCAGTGCCATCACCGAGATCTTTTCCAAAGTGGAACAAAGATGGTGACACAGTAGTGACTTCTTAGTTGCAGTTGTCTGTGATAAAGATCACCGAGGAGCATTAAGATTTTGTGAAGACTGAGGATCCAGCACAGCAATTCCGGAAAAATTTATCCTATACCCATGACAGACTAAGAAAGCTATGGAAATTAATCCAGGGCTTTTTGACAACTACTATTGAAATAGAATGACAAAGACTGCCTTCAGCAGAAACTGAGTAAAGCAAAAAAATATATGTGCACTGTGCTATTAAAGCTTGAAGAAGTAGTCAAGGGAATTAGGAAGATAATTATTAAAAAATTCAGTCTTGGATATGATTACTTACAAATCATTACAGGAGGAAAAATGTCATATGAAGTTGCATATTTTTTCCATTCTAAAATATAATTTACATTACTAATGTAATATATTTTTCCTTCCAGCAAAGCCCTATAAAAATGGATACACATTACCAATCTAAGCAGTCTTATTTTCAAAATAGACTATCAGAGTAATTTATGTTGTATCATTTCCAATTTCTCTATTATTCCAAAATAATTTGTTATCGTTACGGCAAGATGTAGTTCATCACTTGCATGAAATGAGGGGGTTTGTTTGGATGAACTATGGGTTTAGGTATTCAAAAGACCATGAAAATTTGTCTGCAAGAAAAAGCATTCTTTACTGCAGGCTAACTATTTGTTCACAAATAAGTACCAGAAAAGTTGTTAGTGAGATCCTTTTCTCTTAGAACATGAGTAACATCCAAAATCCAACAATATTTCTACAATTCGGTAGTCTCTAATAATTCTTAAAAACAACTACCTGATTAAGAAGAAAAAAATCCTGGGGCAGGGACTCGTATGTAAATGTTACTCTAAGAAGAAAAGTAAATTTGGAGACAGTACAAAACTGACTCCCTTCAATGCTAGAAAAGCATGCTTTAATATCATCATGGATTCGGTTCAGTCACAAGACTGTAACCATGTTTTATTCTTTTATTTCTATGAAGCTATCAATAATTATAGACAGTGCATGCTTTCTTTCACTTTGGAAGAATAAATAATTTTTAATGTTCTATATTAACATTGGTCTCATGTAAAAGTGATGCTGTGTGGTAAATTCCCACAGGTTATGTAAAATTCTTGATTCAGGAGAATTAAGAGAGTCTCGCTGATATTCACCCTCCCACCAGACTCAGCTTATGTCCTTACTGCTAGTGTCAAAAAAAGATTACTCCATCCAAAATGCCTTTTGGGAATGATCACTGGCCCATCATAGTTTCTGAAGTGGTTTTGGGAATTGCTGCAGAGAGTGAGTGCCAGCATCAGAGCGATGCCAAGACGTTACAATAGAAAACTGCCTTCTGACATACAGGAATTTTTCTTGCAACTGTTTAATTTCTCATACAGCTGTAGCTCATATGGGCAAAGACAAACTTCCTTTCAGAAAGCAATCAAGTTGCTCACGTACCACAACATTATTCCTTGTTGAAGGAATTTACAAAGTTTTTCATTTACAGTTTCACACACAGCTTCACAATATCATAAGGTTGGAAAGGACCTCTGAGATCATCGAGTCCTACCTATAACCCAATACGAACACCAACACTAACACCAATCCATCATCTAAACCATGGCACTCAGTGCCTCATCCAGTCTCACCTTAAACACTTCCAGGGTCTGCGACTCCACCCCCTCCCTGGGCAGTGCATTCCAATGGCCAATCACCCTTTCAGTGAAGAACTTTCTCCTAACATCCCTGATGAAGCTTGAGTCCATGCCCTCTAGTTCTGTCACTGGTCACCCGAGAGAAAAGACCAACTCCTGCCCGACTACAACCTCCTTTTAGGTAGTTGTACAGAGCAATGAGGTCTCCCCTGAGCCTCCTCTTCTTCAGACTAAACAGCCCCAACTCCCTCAGTCGCTCCTCGTAGGGCTTGTGCTCCAGCCCCTTCACCATCTTCATTGCCCTCCTTTGGACACACTCCAGCATCCTGAAATCTTTCCCAAACTGAGGGACCCAGAACTGTACACAGCATTCAAGGTGAGGCCTGACCAGTGCCGAGTACAAAGCCATCCACAGGCACAGACTATTGTCAATTTCTGCTAAAAATAATTGTTTCTGGAAGTCAAATCTGTTTCTTCTGCCAGAATGTCTTGGTAGTAAGAGAGAGGAAAAAAAAGGCTTAGAAGACTGATGGTTATGATATAGTACTGGAGTGTGGGAAAAATTTAAATATGTTTCCTCATTTGCGATCACTTCCAGGTCAATGTTTTACTCTTCCTAGGATTTTCATTAAAATCTTTGAAGATGTTGCTTTTCTGCTGTGAGTCTTACCTACGAAGAGAAATTTTGAAGCTTCAAAAGTTGGTGAGAAACGAAATTATCCTCTGCTGAATTCAACTCTATACTAACTATTAAGACTAAAACCAGTAGTTACTTATGGATCTCCTGATTGAAAATCCACTTCTTCAGTGAAGTAATTTATTCCACAGTAATAAAGCTGTCAGATCATTTAAAAGCCTCTAGTAGCTCTATGTTTCACATATGAATAAAGTTACGACAATCCAGTAGACCCCATTTGGCCCTTACATTTTAAAGGCAATATTTTAAAAGCTTTAATTAAACCACCGTTACCTTTGGCAGAAATTCCAGCGTCTTTTCTGATTCCAGATTTTAGAACTCATATATCTTCTGTGGAATTACATTAGAAATGTTATCTACAGACCAGATCAGATTGAATTTAGTGGTTTCCCAATAATGCCACCTTGGAAAATAATTCATGATTACACACAGAGAATCTAATTAAGGTTGATGACAGGTCACAGAGAACGTAATCCTGACATCTTTATGCAGCCAAGAACAATTCTGCTACTGTTTCCATAAAGAGAATATGCAGCAGTAAGACTACTCAGATATCTCTACTACTTCTTCATCTTTTGTGTTTGCATTTAATTTTGATCTGATATCTTCCTAGCATTTTGAAAATCAGAGTGACTAAAGACACAGGATTTCTCCTGCATTCACAATGATATGATTTCCTCCACTGACTTATGTTTCCAAGCAACAAGATGTTGGAACTAGAGGGCCAATCTAAAGGTGCCAAGCTTTCAAGTGCACTACGAAGAGTGGGGAGTGGGAAGACATCACAAAGGTTTTTGCAACTTCAGATTACAAAGCCAAATTGCTTCTATTAATCACCGAAATCACTTCTCTCATTCACTTCAGAAGTAAGGAACAGGGAGATGATTTTATTCTCAGGAGCTTGCTGCAGAGTTTGTTACAGACACCTTTGCAATGAAATCAAATATATGCAATTGTCCCCAGTTTTCCCCACCTACTGAAAAATCAAGCCCATCTGTTAACTGCCTTCTGTGCCCTTGGAAAACACCACACAGATCCATATCAAAAGGGATGAAAACAAGACTTGGGCAAATCAATGTTAAATAACCTCAATAAAACCACTTTTAAAAAGCTGTTGCTTTCTTTTTTCCTTCAGGCAGATAATAAATTAAATCATTTAATGGATCTTTCTTAATATGAAATTATTTCTCATCTATTTTGGTCATTGGAAAAAGAACTTAATCTAAAAATAAATATTTCCTTGTTTTTGATGAAATTTTTCAGCTGCAAAACAATAAGCATTACTTTTAAGGATAGACTTCATTTTTCAATGAAAATGCTGCAATTCATTCAGGCAAAAGTAGCAAAAATAGCAAATCAGTATTTTCAACAGAAAAAGGAAAAAAAAAGAAATTCCAGCTATGACTACAAAAAAAACCCCAACAATATTTAAACTTCTCATACAAATTCAACTTTATTTTGAACTTCCCCCCTTTCCCCTCAATAAAAGCCTGACGAAATACAAAACAATCTAACTTGTCATAAACCCATTAAAAAATACAGCTATGCTTGGAGATCCAGAGTAAGGCATGTTGGCAATTTAGCCTACATTACAGTTTGCAGGGGAAAGAGAAAACTCCAACAGCAGCCACATTCCTTTAATTATTTAAGGATGAAAGGCTGTTTTGGTTTTAAGACATAGTTTAGTCTTCCTTTATGACTACCGAAAATTTAAATTTCCTTCACCCTAGAAGCTATTATACCTGCTCTCAAACAAGAGTTGATTTTTTCTGAGACATTTAAAGCAATGATTTGGTTTAAATAACATTATTTTTACTTTATCTTAATACAGAAGAAAAAAATGCCAACGTTCAAATTGAACATAGAAAGTGCTTTGTGAAAAATCATACGTTGGATTACTATTCAAATTTAAAGAAAATCACAACCAATGCCTAATAAAAATCTATATCTGCAGAAAAGAATTTGGAAGACATCTTAATTAGTCTTTTTATAGATGACTGAATATCTATTATTAGCTTGTTCCATAATTATAATTTTCACTAGAAATTTATTTTCAGACATAATGATATCATTGATTTTCATTTACTTGCTTTTTTTGATTTAGTGTGGATCTTCTTTTCATAGACAAACATACACATAACTACTTAATATTCCGATAACTGGTCTGAGGATCCACTTCATAAAAGTAAACACAGACCTGAGTGACAGTCCAATGTTGCAATAACAGGGCAGACCGAGCCTAATATACTATATGTCCATAAATACATTTAGGCAATGGCACCTAATCCTGCAAATGCTTTCACACTCTTCACTACAGGAAACAATGTATTCTAATGCAGATTTCTTTGATTTTCCTTTAGGATCTCATAAACTTTGCAGGTGTTACTGGAGAGAAAATCCCTTATCAGTAGCTTCCTGCACAGTTCAGCTGATACGCTTTACTATTTCTCCAGCACAGAACCCTGACCCTATGGCTGGACAGGCAGCTCTGCCTTGGCTCCCATTCTGCTTTTGTTTGCTGCTTTGATCAGCTCCTGGCTTTGGATGAAAGCAATTCTTTCAGAGACCACCTTCAAACTCTCTTAAAGAAAAAGAATTACATACATAAAACCAATTGAGCTTGTTAAGCAGCAGGAAGAAGCCAAGTAGAGGGAGGAGAAAGGGAGGGAAAGAGGTGCCACAAATCAATACTAGGAAGGGATGATCAAAGTGGAGACTAAAAAATTAGTGTAAAGTGTTCCCCAAGTTGTATAGGTCTAGGTCATTCCCTTTCCCAGCTCCATAAGCACAAAGGCTTTCCCACTATTACTCAGGAAAGAGACAGAACTTTATTTTCAAGAACTGTCTCACATATCTGCTCTGTACCTTTGAAATCAACAGCACCTGAGATCTTAGAGTAAAGCAGCAGGAAGCAAACCGGCAAGTCAGAAGGAGAGATATTATCTTGACATGTATGCTTTCCAAAGAAAATTCTAAGAAATCAGCACTTTGGGTATACGACTTTTTTTTCTGGTTACTGCTGCTAGACACTGTTTCTGAGATTCTTTTCAGAATCCAGAATGAACATACACAGAGTAATCCTACACTGATTGTACAGGTTACTTTCCTTACCCCAAGTCTAATTCATGGAAGCAGGGCAGCAGCTGTCTGTGGGGCAGCACACACCGAGACTGGGATGCACAGCTTAAAGCTTTGGAGCCATCTCTTTTACAGCAGCAGAAGCAGAGCCAGACAGTCTCTGCGGTGGTTCTCTGAGGATACACAGAGCATGCAGGTTTAGAGGCTCTGCCTCATTCACAGAGAGGGGCCTCGCTGCTTGAAAGAGATCTTCACTGATTTCTTCTGATAGAGCACACTATGCTATACCTGGAAAGTATTTGCCATCTAATGAACAAAGAGTTTACAGAAACGCAATGGGAGCAGCCTAAAATAAGCTTCACCAACTATGGATAGCAAATACAACTCTAGATGAATGTGTTACATCATTGCAAAATAAAACTAAGCATCAAGGTATACCCAGTCAGATCAGTTGCACGTGTATTATATGTTGAAAATACATTAAATAAGAAACATACACAAATATAAATATGCAATCCAAAAGCATTAAGCAAGCATCTTTAAAGAACCACTACGAGGGTCAAATTTCACCTAAGAAACTGAACTTAGCAGTTTGAGATATGAGCTGTCTATTTTAAGGGTTAAAAAAAATGCAGACAACTTGAATTTTTAATATTTCAAAGTTTTTCTGAGAGGAAATCACTCACTCCAAAGACAGCAAATGGCTGACAAGGAAGGAGGTACACAAAATGCAGACAAATGCATATACTTAAAACATGAACATTAGCTGTAAAATGTCTCTTAACTACAATATTTGAACAGTAACCAATATAAGGCAGGGTGAGTATGTTATCTTATGATATGTTCATGTTTTCATGAAGCAGCAACAGTCTTTTTCAGCATGAAAATACTAGCTATGTAATAAAAAATATACTGTACCGTAAAAAAAGCATGTGCTCCTCAGTGACATCCAGTAAATTACTCCCAAAGGTTCATGTTCCAACAGCACTGCTGAACACCTCACACCTGTGGTAACTGCCAGTGATTATATCTTTATGGAGTTTTCCTTCTTTTGATTTAGAAGAGTCTGCTGCTTGATGAATTGGATAGGACACTTAAGGCTCCTGAGTCAGCACTGTATGCAACTGAATAACTCAGTCGGGTCACCGTGACACGAACACTCGCCTGTCACAGTAGAGCATGGGAAGGTTTCAAAGCTATCTGTTCTGCAACTATGGCAAAAACAAAGTAATGAGACCACAATATATCCTGGCAAACTGTTCTCTAATCTGTGTGCTGGCCACACTAAATGATAAATGGCCTGACTTTATGTCTCATTAATACAGAAGTGCTGTTCTGGGTCACGGTGCTCCTGGCCAGGCACATTCAATCTATCGGTCTGAAGCATTACTAATGTCAACAATTCTGCTGCAGTTTTTGGGAAGGAATGAAGGTAGGGTTTTTTAAAGAAATGGGAGTGCATTATATAGACAACAAAATCACTAAAAGAAAGCATAAAGCGTATACTGTGGGTATTTCATTTTGCTAACAGCAGATTAACAGGAAAACAGAAATTAGATATGTAGTAATATTATATTAGTTTTGTGTTGGTACTCTGCTTGTACCTTCTGAATAAAAGGATAAGAAATCAAAACAATATTGCGAGACTACATTCAATACACTGCTAAAGAGAAACATGTATCATGTTTAAAGAAACACTGCATCTTTTCAAGATACATCTAGAGCACGTGTACAGAGAACATTTATTTCTGCTAAACGTATATTTATTAAAAGTTTCCTTACGTCACAAATTGCAGTACTTCAGAATATGAAAGCAATTATTCTGAAAACTGAATTTTTTTCTTCCTATGGCTTCATGCCATGAAACATGTACTTGATTTTCAACTCTGTTAAGAATCACTGAAATTAGTAAAATTAAGCACTTATCTAGGCTCTAGGTTGAATTTAGGTTCTGTATAATCTTTGAATGCCAGACACGCTGAACAACGAAAAGAGATTATTTTTCGGTACAGCTTCTGAAACTTAGTTTTCATCCTTCACTCTCAGGGTACAGTTTCATAACTGTCTCAAGCTGCAACTCAAGCTCCAGTTGAAAAGGACTATCTCTTGCTCCTGATCATATGCTCTCCCTCTGTTGTTCAGTGGCATGGATCTGAGCTGATATGGTTGAAAATCAGTAATTTTTGTAGGGCTATGTTCAGCTAGATGAGATCCCTCACCTAGCTATGCATAAAGTACACAGTCATTAATATATGCAAAAGAAAAGGACCAGAAATACATGAGTAGGGATAGTGGTGAGAGCAGGATCTTTCTCTCCAGACTACGAAAACGCTTTGAATCTTGAAACTACACTTTCTGATTCTTCTTCTGTAAGACAAAGGGAAAAAAAAATAATTTTAAAGCTTGCTGAGGAATTCCTTGGAGACCTAGGTGATTTACTGTTTTCACTCAAAACAATTTTCATGTTAATGGAAACATCGTTCATTTGGTAATTCTTAAAAGCTATACTCTATATACTGGATATATATATTCAGTGTTTAAGAGGCATTTGGACAATGCCCATAACAGGCTTTAACTTTTGATCAGTCCTGAAGTGGTCAGGCATGGGACTAGATGATCACTGTAGGTTCCTTCCAACTGAAATAGTCTATTCTATCACATAATTAAATTTTAGATGCGAGCACTGCACGAAAGAATATGAAAAAGAAACTGTACAGAAAGTAGTAAGAAATTATCTAGCAGAGTTACTGATCCCTTTTTCTGTTACTATGGAAGTGAGTTAGAAGTTTTATAAACGTTCTGTACTTAACACCAAATATTGGAGACCTCAGCAATGTCATTTTCAAGTAGGGTACAAAATCATTCAGCCAGAGAACACAGAAATCATTGTCTGGTTTCTGCCAGCACTGTACAATTGTGTACCTAAAACATATTAACCTGACAAGATGACACATAAGAGACTGTATTGACAGCCGAAGTTTAGAGAGATCCAAAGGGAAAACAAACACTTCATGAAATACATATGAATGTGTGTGCAAGCACATGATTTTTGGAGGAGTCACTTTCAATGATTTACCAGATCAACAATGACACAAGCCAGAAAATTCACAGTTTTTAGGAGGTATAACTTGACTAATGCCAACCAAACATATGTGCCTCATAATGGTAGTGCGTTCATGAACAGAATTTCTCTAGCATGCTGTGGAGAGTGCTGTCTAGAAGTCTAGGATGCTGCAGTGCCTATCTCTGACTTTGCTTTGGGGTTGGAAACACCACATCACTCTTAAAGTATATTACTATAGGGTGGGTGTTAGAGAATATGTTAACTTGATCTTCCGTAACGGAATGCAGAAAGCAAAAGAGGCCTTTCTGCTTTGGATATAGGCATGGAGCAGAAGTTCTAGAGAAGAGAAAGAGGAAGCAAGTGCAGAAGGGCCTATTGTGTTTGATTAGTACCCAAAGCAGGAATGCCAGGAATGGGTGATGAGAATGGAGGTTATGTGTTAGAGATCTTACATATAGAACCAGCAGGAGTTGGTCAGCATGCAGCTGCTGATGCAACCCACGCAAGAAAAGAGTGGGTCTGCCTGCTGAAATAAGTAGCTGAATCTGTGTGAAATGAGTCAGTAATATAAGTGATAAATTGACAGAACAGTTGTTAGGGAAAAGCTGATCATGTAATTATCCCAACAAAATGCATGTAAAATATATACCTTGCACCCTACACACTTAGAGAAAAGAATCTTCTTTTATACAGGAATATACAGGCAAAATTTATTTGTGATCAAATAACTGATTTGTCCCACAGCTTTAGCAGAGAAAAATGGAGACTGTCCCTCCAAAACACCCAGCAACTTAGTATTTGAAGTATTCTGCCTGCAGATTGTGTATGAAAGCACTAAAACTGGGCCCTGACAATCAGAGTGACTGGTTTAATTGCAAGACACCTAATTTTCTTCTCAAAATGTTTTTAAAATGTTTGCAGGCATACCTGCCTTTTTGTGTTTATGCAGAAATATTGAATTGTGTATAAAATTTTATGTAAAATGTCATATATATAGGCTAAAAATACCTACCCACATTGAATTTTCAGGGTACTTCTGTAGAGTTCAGACGATCTCTTCCACAAGAAACATACTCAGTCTTGTACTTTACACATGTACAAAAGGAGACTTCTAAAATCATCTTGAAACACAGAGTACAATTATGCTGCCTCACCACAGGCATATTCTGACTCTGAGATGCCCTGCAGTATGCTGTCTGGACTCTAACTGCTGCTACAAAGAAGCTAGGTCTGAGGCAAATTCTCTGTCATATATGCCGTGGACAGCTCAGGTAAACCCATGAACTTCAAATGAAATGAGGAACCTGTATTCAGGCAACGTAATTTCAATGCAGGTATCTAGTGGTTTACTAAGCAGAAATTTCCATTACCGTCAATAAAATCAATGGAGCTGAGAGAGTCAGCTGACCAGCTGCTAGTGTTTATTCACTTCAACAGGAGCTGAATCACTCACCTGGCTCCATTGACTACATCAGCTGTATCTTCACTGCCTACCAGGAATTGCAGCTATAGCAGTCTACATGAAGACTTCTATATTCAAGAGTCTTGGGACTCAAATCAGTTGCTCAGATATAGATGTTTAGTTATCTTTGATATGCTCCAGGGTATCTAAGACAGCTGCACAGGTGCTACAAATACAATGTAAGACCTTGCAGGAAACCAAGCCAGGCAGAATACTGAAGGACACCTCAAATGTCAAAAGAAGCATGTAGAAAAGAAACTGAATCAAATCCTTAATCTCAAAATAGATCTCACTCACAGAGTCAAAAATTGACATTTCTACAGATACATTTACATTGTCAAATGACTCAGCTTTCAGTTGGTTCTAGCTCCTGATCACCTGATGGTTTGCACTGCATACACAGTTCTCCAACAGCTTCCCAAAAGGCCTAGTGTCCTCACCCAGCTGTTCTCAATCCATGCTCCCAGACATGCAACACATGCCATACCACAAACAGTCCTTTCTGGATAGCTGTGAAACATACTTCACAGTATTTTGGTCATCTGAACACACATACCCAACACCTGTGCCTTGGAAGCACGGCATTCACATGTGGAGCACTGCAGACACAGCCCATTTATTCTGAAGAATGCTAACCTGAGCAATGCACAGCATGGCCCTTGGGCCGTACCTCCCTGGACAGCTCTGAGTCCAAGGAACTAGCACTGAGTTCTTCCAGGGCAGCAATATTTGATCAGGGTTGTCCAGATTTCAGTTTGAGCAAATTCTTCTTCTAAAAGTCCTTTGCCTGCATCTTCTCTCTTGTGGGTGGGTTTTTTGGTTGGTTGTTTTTTTTTTTCCTGTAACCTCAATGTCCTTCCACTGTTTTCTGTAAACTGGAAATAATAGCACTTCTCTATGATGCAGAAAACAGTAACACTCAAGCTTGCAAGCTATTCCAATCTATTCCAATCATGCTGCCAGGAAAAAAAAATAAATGTCAGGAGTCTACTCTTCAGTTTTTGAAGGAAGTAAAGAAAGAGGAGTTTTTAAAAAAGATTTTGAGGAGAACTGCAAAGTAACGTGCAGATATCTGCTGTGAAAGACTAACAAATGTGAAAGAAACTGAGGAAGTGAGTGTTAGCAAACGGTTATTTATAAAGTCATATGATACCTGCAATAGGACTGCCTTTCATTTGGAAGTGTATTAAAGGCGCGTAAGAACCTTTTAAAATGCTGTTTTGTATTTAAAATCATATAAGTACTTTGATCTTCATATCAATGAGTTCATAAGGATCTTAACCATGACAGTATAAGTTTTAAAATCTATGAGAAAAAAAAATGTTCTTTAAGAGTAAAATAAAAGATTGATTAAATATTATAAAATAACCTACTGATTAAGTAATGAACAAGAAGGGGAAAAATAGAAAGAAAACAAAAGGAAATACAGACTCGCCAAAAACTAGGAGAACCAATACATTCTTCTCTCCTGCTAATTCCTCCTTAAACACCAACTGGATAGATCTTTAAAACTGAAAAATTAAAATAAACAGGGTCATGCTGACCTTAAAGAGAGGAACAGAGTTAATTACTGCAACAGATAATGATAAATCATACCTAAGCAAACCTCCCATTCCTTTTCAATAGAACGCATTATTAATCAGACACATTGTTTTATAACTGGTACAATCTCTGCCAGAAAAAGCCTTTGTTTTCTCAGTGCATAACAAGAACATTTCAGAGCATCACAACTGTTTCTTCATCACTCCTACCAGTAACCGAAACTGTTGCTGCTTTCATATCTCACCACATTTCATTTTGATTCACATACTACACAAAAGCACCCAGTGCTTATTCAGTCATGCTGTACCTGTGTAAAAATCATAAATTAATGTTCAAAACCCATTTTTTAAAAACTTAAAAGCTACAGACTAACACTTCTGTATCTATTAACAGCTCTAACTGTTCAAAACACTTCCTTAGGAGTGTTCCTTCATCTCCAGTAATTGTCGTGCTAGCAAAAAAAAAGCCTCTGAACTGCCAGGCTGAGTAACATCCATTTGAGTGCTTAGAAAAACAGCTCTTAAGAACTCTCAACTTTCTTCGCTGTCATTGTCAAAGACCTCATATGCCAAGCCATGTGATGCAGGACACTGTACAGTACATTGGGTCAGGAGACAAGACGTGGCACCATCTTATACCTGGGGAACAGGCACATTACATTCTGTTGTGAATGTGAACTGAATCTAATTGAACACATCTCACGGTTACTTGCGTTAACCCACGATCCATCTCCAACTTAAAAGACAGTGATGGTGCTATTCCACTGCAAACTATCAAAAATATACACTATTTCCACTGTCATTGCCATGTTTTGTACCTATTTCCCAATGTGCCATTTATATTTTCCCAGTGTCTATATATGCTTGGGAAGAAATCGTGTCCGTGTCCACCAATGGATGGCTTTTTTCATACACAGTGAATGAGACAGGAATACATATCTCTGCCTCTAAGCCAAACAAATATACCACAGCATAACTACACACACCACTGTTGTACTACAGCACGACTTCCTCTCAGACTCTCCCACTTTCATTACAGTGAATCATTAAAGTTTTCATCTCTTTAATTTACGTTGGGTCTAGATGCACTTTTCTTACTCTGTCATCTGGTCATTTGATACTCCAGAGCTTAGTGCTGCATATTAGAAGCATTAATGGAGAATGCTCACAACAGCACTGTTTTCAACCTCACTTAAATAAAAACTATGCTGCCTTACTTTTGAGAAGCATCAGAATCTTGAGTTTCTCTTTCTTCAGATCACGTATTATGTATCACAACTCCTGAATGCTTCACTGGTTAATGAATACCACTCTCAGAGAATCAAAGGGAAGTATGGGTATGTTCTTCCTCTATTTTTCCTGACAGGAAATTACGGACTGAAAAGATATTGGCATAGCTCCTGTGAGCACCTGAAACTCTAATTACAACTGAAATCTATGGCAGATAATGTTATCTAAATACTTTTAAATGTCTGATTTCAAATATTTCAAAGTCATACAGGAACTGGGGAAAAACTCAGATCTGAATGCAGCTCTCCTGGGATATTTCTCTGTACTGGATCATCATCTCTTCTAGCATCTTAATAAAGTCTACCTGCATAGTTTAAATTCTCTGTTTTGCCATTACATAAAAATGAGAGGCAGTTACTTGGAGGAGCTGCAGACACTATTTTGCAAACTTTGAACCCTTTTTCTGACATTGTTATTGAGAATCATCATTACTGTAAGTTTTATCATATCTAATTCAAACCAGCACTGTTATTTAAACAGGTCTATTAATTGAGCCTGAGCACAAAATACAAAGGAATGATTGTTTTCTCATATATAAAATCATTGTGCTTTTCAACTGAGTACCTAAAAGTTATCAGCTATGAATAAAGTATGAACAATGTGAAAATACTTTCACTATGCTATTACCACATAAATTTTAGTGCAGTTTCCAAGGCCTCAGAACTTAGCATTTAACAGAATACTGAGTGTCAAATTACAAAGTTAAATATCCTACAAATTTATTTTAGCCCACATCCAAAATTTGGTGCTGAAAAAGCACAGCAACTATACATGATGCTACTGACATTTGGAAAAAAATAAAAGCAAGCATTTATTAGAAATTATTATGTATTTATTATAAAACGACATGATTAAGATATAATGTTTTGTCTTTTATCCTCAAAATTTACCAAAAAGCAATTCTGGACTCAAGTCTGCCAGAATGATATAAAATTCTTCACCAAAATCAGAACTCAAGTTTTCTGACATTATGCTGAAAGCACTGTTCAAACCTTTACCATTTTTCAACATCTCAAACTCGAGAAAAAAGATGGAGACGAAGAACATTGACATTATGACATTTTTGCCCTGTTTGAGAGTTTTGTCTTGCTCTGGTTTGGCACCATTAATGCATGTTATTCAACTCATACGCAAGAAGTATTAGCAGGAGAGGGAATCCACACAAAATAGATCCATACAAAAAAGGAATGCAAATAACAAGTAGTGATTTCTTTTTTACCATAAAAATCTTAAGTCAGGACAATAGCAATTATATACTATATAATGACAATCACATTCTCTTTCTCTGTGTGTGTCATATATATGTGTTATATAATCCCAATTTTTATGGTGTTTCTATTTCTAAATACAGTAATCAAAGAAAATGGCTGTTAAATATTTCTTTGTATCTGAAATTATTTACTCCTATAGTAAAAAAATGACCTAGAACTTCAGAGTCTTGCTCGAGAAAAGCAACCTCAGCAGTGTACTAAGCGACTCTGAGTGTCTAAATGACATAATAAAATCTGAAACAGTTCAAAGAAAGACAAGAAGAAAGACTGAAAGGATTAACAAGCTTCAGGACTGTAGTTCAGGGATTCTTCAGAACAGAAAAGAGATGACATAGAGGCATATGCTAGATGTCTACAAAATCATGACTGGTGCATCAAGGGTGCATAAAGACAGATAATTCACTCTCCAAGTATAAAAATTAGCACTCTCTCTCATTTATATTATTTTTAATGCCATTAATTCAGTTGGTTCGTGGTGCCTCATATTTTTCAAAAAACCTGGGCATTGATTTCACATTTGAGCATTAGCCATTATACATTGTCCCTGCAGCAGAGAACAGTCTCTCATGATCAAGAAAGACTTAAAAGAACAGAATTCACGTGACTAGATGAAAGAATGGAATAGCACTCTACACGGACAGCATGCACAGTAAAACGTGGCATGTCTGAAACACCACAACTGATCATATTGTACTACTTGACATGGTAGGAACAAGCTTTTATGTAACAACACAATTCTTGCCATTAAGGGCTGACCCTTCCACGTCTGCTAGCATACATTCTTCCTGTAATTTGTATAAGAGCAAAATTCTTTGCTTAAAGGGGTGGCTCTTTCACATCTGCCAGCATCCTTTTTCCCTGCAATTACGCAGCCAGTATATTTTATACACCCCCACACACACTTGTTCAATAGCAGTAAACATTTCTTATAAAAGACAGCCTTCAGAAAAATATAGCTTTATGATATCATTTGAAAGCATGAGGAAGATGCATTCAGAAATGTTAACACAAGATCAGCAGGCAACAATCTTAGACTTCTAATTCAATATTTGAAAATGACAATTTTCTTCAATTCCAAGTAGGTCATTTCACCTGGGCACCTTAGTCCCACTACTTCATCTCGTATCTCTGATATTGGGATGCTTAAGATTATCTTAATTTGTTATAATACATCTTAATACATTAATGTTATGTTCTTAGCTTCTGTTTTCTAAACCTATATGCAATTTCTCACTGTAAAATACAGATAATTCTAGTTACTGAAAACACACTGAAAATTTTTCTTGGCAATGCCTTGGATCCCCAAGTACTGTCTATTTTGTAAACATTACTACATAACTTTCAGGAAATAGCATTGCATTAGAACTTAACTTTTGAAGAATAAAGAAAAACATTATATTAAACAGTACCTAAACAGTAGCTGTATGACAGAATACGGGATAAACGATATATGAAGAATTCTAAAGAATTTATCCTATGCAGGGAAACATCTCCATAAGCACAACCATTACAACCATTGCTTGCCTACAAGCTGTCTAAGACTTGGGAACATGATCTCTGGCTAAAGAAGAGCATGAATCAAGCTCACAAGGGGCCCAAGTCACCTTCAGCTAGAAATACTACTTTTCTTCATTGTCTCCTCTGCCAAAACCTGTGAAGAAAATGGAGGAATACCTGGTTCACACAATTGCAAACTCTGCCTCTTCCAGAATTCTGTTATCAAAATCCATCCTTTTCTTCTAACACTCTGACTCGGAACTTCTTTCAGTGCTTGACATTATGGACATAAGTAATAGTAAATAATTATCTTTTTTCCACCATTTTCACCATTCAGTTAATAGTCTATATACTACAGGAATAGCATCTTCCATTAAGGTGCTTACCCTTTACTAACTAGAGCTTTATAAAACCTCTTATTGAATAGTTTTTTTACTTTATAAGGAATTTTGAATCTTTGCCTCATCTGAATAATTTCTGCTTTTTTCAGATAACACTGTCCTAGTATGCTATTAAGCTCTTTTTAAGCAATTGCTATAGCCCAGTGATGGATAAAAATAAATCAGGTGGGAAGGTACTACCTGTATATACACACATATCAACACACACATACAGTCTTCCACGTCCTGAGGCCGAGGCTCAGTTATAAATGCATAACATGACACTTGTTCATGCCATAGTTTCCTTCATCAGTTGACATTTATTGCTTTACTTTCATGACCTCACAAGAATCTTGCACAAAAAGCAAGGACAAAATACGCCATTTGCACAGTAATATAAGTTTTAGTTATTCCTGTTAACCAGTTTTTCTCTATATGTCACATTCAACAGTCCTTAGTGGTAAATTCTGTAGAAATTAATTTATTGAAAGATCCATACAGATGAAGTCCCTGTCATTACTGCTACTCAAAAAGGCAGGCACTCCCATTCATATGAGGTTGTAGTTTCACATCAACAACATCCATTTATCATCTACATCCAAAAAGGGAATGTCATTTCTTTGCTATATCTATACTGTTAAATAAAAACAGGTTGCAGGTTCTTCTGTGGCATGCCCATCCATGGCACCTTTCACGAACATGTAGTGTCCTATGGCTTTGTGGATATAATCATTATGTGTGGTGTGAGACAGACTTTTAATCAATGCCAATCCTGTGTTGCAAGTCATCCTAGTGATGCCTTCACAACACGAACCTGAAGGGCTGCAAAAATGTTTTTTATGGGAGAAGGCCTGCTGAGTCAGCATGTGAAGTCCATGCACACAGGGAACAGTGCCCACTGTGTGCCATTCCCAGCCCAGGCACTGTTTGGAAGATGATTAACTGCCACAGGCCAAAACTGTACCAGGAACCACTCTAATCAGGAGTTCCAGCGCTCACCCTAAGCCCTTTTAATTAGCACTACAGACTCAGCCTTCAAGTACATGTGCATCCTGGTCACAGTTTTCCCTTTCTCATCCTACCTTCTTTGATTTCTGTTCTGTTCACTGTCTTTTTAAAACCATTCTTTCTAAATATTCTTTCCCAAAATGATATACACACTCCACTTCCATCTACTCCTCCTTTCCAAGAACTGAAATATTCAGCAATGAAACAACTGATATTGACACACAACATCAGGTTGTAAATTTATCATTGTTACTAAAGACTAAGAAACCGGCATTCCAGACCCAGAGACACTATAATGGTTTTACTGCAGCTGCACATATTCCCATGCAGCCATGAGAAGAGACATTACTTTCTTTACCTTTAAACTACATAGACTAAGTAAATACAGGAACAATTTGAGTACCTGTCTTCTTTATATTTGTAAAGCTTCTATATCAACTGTGATCTTCTGTGGGTGTCCAAACTGATTTTGTCTTCACTCCATGCCTTTTGTTACATGCATCATCACACAGGGTGTTGGGCTGCTCAGACCACTCAGTAGCAAATTTCTTAAGGATATTCCCATTCTTCTCAAAAACAGATTCACATTTTTCACATGTATTCATATTAGTTTGCAGATTTTAAACTTCTTTTACTTCATCACCTCCATTTCTCTGCCCCATCATATGCAGTATCAATGAGAACTGACTGTACAACGCTAGCTATTCATTTTTTGAGGCAAGTCAGGCTTGACAGGAGATTCAGCATACATTAAAAAGAATAAAAAGCCATATGATGACAAAATGACCTGAGAAGTTTCTCTCCATAAAATACATAAAGCCCACCTTTACATTTTTCCTGGCATAGCAGAGAATTATTCTAATTTAATTTTAACTTAAAATTATTTATAGCATCTAACCAGCTATGGTTAGATTCATTTAAGAATAAAACAGCAATTAAAGGAAAGAACCTCTTTTTTGCAGGAGAGCTGACACAATTTACTGCAAAACTTCATACGAAGTTAGGTTGCAACTTACCTGAGCCTGAATCCTGTATTATCCAGCAGCACTCACTTTTCACTTCTTTTGAGATTACCCAAGTTTCTCTCTCTCCCATAGTATGTAACAGGTTTCCCACCTCATTCTTTGCAATAAATCTGGGACAGAATTTAAGATCTCGGACATTAATACACCTCTAGTTAACCATAAACAAAACTCGCTTCTGAAAACTCACTAAGATCAACAACTTCTTGAGCACCATTTTTTGAAGACCATTTTTTTCAGAAATCATTGTAAAACTCAAGCCTGTTTCACCTAATTGCACCATATCATACAGATCTATTTTTCATATGTGACATAGCTCAGAAATGAAATTTAAGCTGTTCTGTCATGATGAAAATGAGCATATGCATAAGAAAAGTGGTATGGAGAAGCACAGCAAATCAAATATTAAAAAAAAGAATAATAAAAGCAACCTGTTTCTTCATCTTAGATTTGTTTCATGGTATTCCAGTGTATCCCTTAATTCTTTTATTAGGAAAAATAGTGAGTAAGTTTGCCTGGTACATTTTCTTATCTTTCATTACCTTCTAGACTTCCTAGACCATCTATCCCCTCTTCCTGTGCCTCCCAAAGCTGAAGAAATTTTTAACATAGTCTTTTCCATGGCAACTCCTCCATACCGCCAGCCATTCTTGCCTTCATTCTGGGACTTCCCTGGCTCTACTCTTAAGACCAGAACTGCACACCTTACTCAAGATATGGGTAGGCAGCAGATACAGTGGTAAAATATTGTTTTCCTTTTCTTTATTTATTCTTATCTTAATAATCATTCTCTTTTTACTTGCCTAACTGTCACTGAGTTTTGACCTAACAACTTTAATACCTGTCTCTTGAGGGAGAAGAGTTAATTCAGATCACATCACTATGCATGGATATTTAGTTGATATCTATATTACTTTTCATTTTTTCATAATACTAGACACCATCTATCACCTAATTACCAGGTCATTAATTCTACCCTACAATTAGTGATGAAAATCTACCATGTCTAACTTCCCTTTAAAAAGTTATAATGATTTTCCAGCAACACTTGTAATTCTAATTAGCCTTCTCTAGAGTGACTGATGCAGAATGAAGGCGAGTACTTACAAATGGATTCTTTAAAAATTATTTTGACGGACAAGTGTTCTACAGCACACACACAGAAATACCAGAGATGTGGGTCAGCACATCTGAATTTGGAAAAGGCAATTTCTGTGCTTCTAAGAACATCAATTTTGTCTTTCTTCAGATGTGAACATTTTCAAACATGTACAAGTAGGCATCGGTACCAGGAATCCATTCTCCTCTTGCACATATTCTGAGTATTTTTTTCAATAGTTTTTGTAGTTTGTGCAGTGAAGCACCTCTCCTCCTGGGGCTGACCCAAGCTACACACTCATGCTTCTTATTTTGTTTGGGCATAGGTATTCATGCATAGGCATGTTAAGTGCAATTAGAGCATGACCTAGCTGAAAAAAAAATCTATTGCTTCTTTTTCTAAGTTGATCATAGAATCATAAAATCTTCTGGTTGAAAAAGACCTTTGAGATCATCAAGTCCAACCGCGCCCACCCTCTGCTAAACCATGTCCCTCAAAAACTCATCTACTCGTTTTTTAAACACCTCCAGGGATGGTGACTCAACCACCTTCTTGGACAGCTTGATTTTCAGCCAGATCTGTCCCTTAAACTATTTCAACGCATAGCCACAGGAATGCATATACCACCTATGCTATTTTTCAACTGTCATGGGAATAAGAGCCCAGCAGCAACAACTGCTTACATGATGATGGCCATAATCACTAGGAGTACTGCATAGCAATTCTATTTTTAAAAATACATTTTTAAATGGCAGTGGGGAAGAAAGAGTGTTCATAAACTCATACAGCAGAAAGTTCTGTATGATTGTCCAGTAGTGATAATAAAGAGGCAATTCTGTAAACCTCAAAGATGGTCTGGAAATCTTTGTAAATGAAATGACATTTTTCTCTTGTTTCCTTGACTTCCGTTTCATACTTACTTATAAATTATGCACACATGACATAACAGAATATGCCTTCTGCTAGTAAACACCAATGGTGACCTATTCATTAGTGAAGTCTATTATCTAAGCCACTGATGAAATATAATGCTTCAGACATGTATCACTTCTCATAAAAATTTAAATTTATCTATTTAGCCATAGGATCAGAATTTAACCACAGGCCCAGGATCTCACTTCTGTAAACACCCTACTTTTGTGTGGCCTTTGTCGTTCTTCACTTATTGGAAGCATTCCCTTGTGTATAACTAGGGACAATAATGTCTGTAAAATTGGAAGGCAACTATGACAAGAAAAACAATGCAGGTGTAATAAGAAAAAGCATAAAATTTTATAAAATATTCCATGCTTTGTTCTCCATGTTCTTCTACAAGTAATATTATATTATACATTATATAACATATTAACTATAGAATACACAAGCTGCAGTATCAATGTCTAAGATCCATAGTCTGAAAGTGAAAAACATTTACTGTGGACTCTCAGGGCAGCAATAAAAATCATCCAGCATCTCTAGGGTCACTACGGCGTGCTAGCAAATCTGGAGCTCTTCTTTACTAGATGAGAATATAGCACGGTAAGTAATGGTGAGTCATCTAGCAGCCAGTAATGTCAATTTTCAAGTGCAATATCTATCCAAACAAATAACAATTGTCCCAGTACATCTGTTCCTTTTTATTAAGTTTAGTTTAGTAGCAGAGATACTGTTATATGTGTTCTTCTAGGTAAAGTTAGCCGATACACTTATATCAAAGTTTTCTCTTCAATCCTAACTTATGATAAAATGAAATATGGTAGAGAAACACATTCTCATTAAAAAAAAAACAATGCCAGACTTTTGAAAACACATTGCACTTACATTTTTAGGTATTTTTAAATCCCAGATCCAATTTCCTCTTAAAAAGAGTTATGGATTCATTCACAGTTATTTTATTTTTGATACTTACTTTACCATTTGGCTTGAGTATCAGATATTTAATTCATAAAGTTTTATTACAACAAGAATGCAATTATCTATATTGATGTGGCCTAATTCATTATTGAAGATTTCAAGCATATTCTAATTAATAATACTTAGCAAAATGTGAACTAGTTTTATTTTATTTCTAGAGACTGATGCAAAATCAGAAATTCTTCTTAGCACTCAGTCTGGCAAAGAAGTTTTTTTACAGTGTGTTTATGTAGTTAAGAATGACAGCAGTATTGCATAATAACACAGGAACTATCAGTGGTTCTTAATCAACAACAAAAAAAACAGTTAGACTCACCGTCTGACTTCCTCTCTGTTGCTACATATCTTAGGGTAATGAGCTCTCACACAGCTGGGGCCCCAGACTATTACCCTGGTTGTTCCCCACTAAAACTTGCAATATGTCCTTGCAAAACTACGAATTTAAAGAGCTCCGACCTCTAAAAAGAAAACCAAAATGACAAGGACCAAACAACATGTTTTGCTTTTGGACATGGGCGACAATAAAAAATATTCCTAATACTCTTCTTTACTCATAACATTTTCAGAACAGACCTTCTTATTGTATATAGCACAAAGAAGCAGCTAGCAATGGTTATTCTTTGACCAGTGTAGAAACAGGGTGAAAAGGTAATACAGGAGCTGAAATAGATTAGTTACAGGCTTTGTTTTGATACTGTAACTTTTATTTGTTGATGAGGAAAACAATCCATCTTGAAAATTATGTCATAACTCTTCCAGACATCAAAGTCAATGTTTTAAGCATGGATTGCATCAAATATCAGTTCATTTTTTTTACTTTAAAAGTACCTCAGTACATACAACCCATGAATTAAAAACCCCTGTTAAAGACAGGTGAGGGTTTTGTTTTGTTTTCTCAGAACAGTTCTCCATAATATGTCGAAGCAGGCAGAAAAGGAATTTGTTTAAAGAGTAAGGTCTCATAACATATACGTTATGAAAAAAACATGAAAACTGATTCTTGGATGTGCAATGTATAATTTATAGGCTTGAGTAATCTGCCTTTTTAAAACTAACAGATTGGTTTACTGGTTAGTGCAAATGTTATTGATCTGCTTCCTTGCTGAATTAATAGCACTAGTGTCGGACAACTTGCTTTCTCAGCTTCCCCAATGTTTTCCTGAAAAGAGGCCCATTACATGGCAGGGGGCAAAGGACAGGCCTAGATAACACTGTTCAGACATTTCTTTGATGTCCAGAGGCATCATCCTCGACAACTGACCACTAGAGACAAAAGAGCACTCTGAGGCTGCTGGAAATCCCAGCCATTCTTCTCACCACCTTTTGATATCCTAAGGCTTCTATACCGTGACCTCTGCACTCTGACACAAAGATCTTATTTGAAGGACGGTCAGCCATGTCAAAAATTCTTTCCAAATTTAGCCAATAAACTAAAGATTTCTTTTGCTTTTCATAATTGCTTTGTGTCCTAATGCACCAATGGGAACATTAAGAAAATTTAACAAAAAGAGCAGAAGGAAAAGTGTTGATGAGAAAAAACTTTCAGTTTTCTGGTTTTGAAACCATTCTCAAACATCCGCTTTCTTTCACAAACTGCTGTCTAAAGATTATTGATGATGTTCTGTTGTGCACACATGCCTACAGTATTTCTACCCTCTCAGTGTCATACAGAATTCCAGTTTTAATATGCAAATGTCTGAGCTTGCTAATGTAATTTTCTCAATAAATGTACAAATTTTAAATTGTGTGCATGCTGTTGTTTAAAAACTGATATCAATTCCTATGCATTTGTTCTTATTTTTAAAATAAATGTTATTTTAATGGTTTTCAAGATCTTTTTCTCCCACCACACAGTGTGATTGATAATTGGATCATTTTCCCAATGTCTTTCAGAATACTTAGAGAAAACATTTTCCATTAAACTATCAGTGATGATTATAGGAACTTATTATCAAGTACTTTCATTTTCTCCATTTCTGAGGGATTAAAATTGAACAAACCGGTCAAATACAAAAAACAGACATCTAATCAAGACACTGGGATTCCCTTAACATCAACAACACCACAGACACTTCCTGCAGCATTTAAACACCATTGTCTGCACACATTCAGCCAGGAAAACACGTAGAGAAACACCCTTCTCCCCTTCATTATTATGGGACATCCTGCTAAAAACCTACTCTGGATACATAAATGAAATCACATAGGTAAGCAATAACTCTAACAAGACAAACTTACGGACAATCAATAAGCACGCACAAATTTAGAGGCCAAAGTAGTATTTGTATCTGGACAACCACTTTTGTAACAGACTGTTAAAATATTGTCCTGGTACGAAGTTCTATTGCTGGGAATGAGGACAAAGTCTGATCCAATATTTGATAGATTTCACAGTATACACTCTTCTAAACTAACTCGAGTTTAAAATTCTATGCCCAAGTGGTAAACTGCTTCGCATTTTCATTTCTCAGTTTGGCATATACAATTTTTTCTACACTGACAATATTCCTCTTAATTTATAAGTCAACAGCTTACCAGTGATAACACAACAGATAAAGAAAACACACATAACAACATTTAAAGAAATAGAATGATTAATAATTTATAGCGCAAACATTGGGATTCCCAATGCTTGTTTTAAAGCCAGTTCTAAATCACCTAATATTAGCCACTCAGCTCAGCCAATGTTTTTTTACTTTAATGTAGATGTCTATCAGAAAAGAGTGAAACTGAATTCACAAAAGGAATGGAATATGACTAGAATGACCAAGAACTTCGCCATCTTTAGGAACTCCCTTGTCCTCTATATTAATTTGCTACCATAAAAAATAAGGCATATAGCAGCAAATAGTAGAAAAGAGGAGGGAAAAAAAGAGGGGTGTTAAGTTTTTTAATTCAAAAAGTTCTCAGACAAAATGTTGATGATGGATATACAGGGGCTGCTATAATTGATCCTATTGGTTTTAGTTGGTTTTTAACTAAACCATATCCTGAGCATTTTTGCTTAGTGATTACTGGTTATTTTAAAAACTAGACAGAACAGGGACTCAACTCTGAATCAGCACAGAGCCCTCAAAGCAGCTCTAGCATGAATGTAAAATAGGCAAAGTTAAACCACGGTTAAAAAAAGCTCTACCGAACTACAAGACTGTAAATAGTTTAATTTAACTGAATCCTGACTGTGGATAACAAACTACATCCAAACAGGCAACATATATACAAATGTAAGGTCACATCTATATAGCAACATGAAAAGACTAAAACATAAGTGGTGTGAATTCAACACACATAAGACCATCAACACTGAAAAGATTACAATAACTTTCATAGAGGCTCTGTAGTGCTCCAATGTTGGAAATTATTGCCCTGCTAGTTTTAGCCACATAGTTGCTCCTGGGAGCAACCCCTGAACCTCTACAGTAAAAAAAGTTAAAATTGTTAAAACAATAGATTGTCACCACCCTCATTAATTTCAAGGAAAACAGATTAGGAACTATGCACGGGAGCTGCTCAGCTGGCAGAGTCACCTCTGACAGAAGTGCAATAATGCAGTAGTAGGGGCAGCAAACTCCTTAGCCAGCGCAGTTGCAGTCAGAAGAGGATGTGTGAATAAAGCCTTAATAAAACACATCAGATTTTCACATACATGCTTTTATGACACTGAGCGTAGGCAAATGCTATGGTGCAGTTACACATAATTCTAATGTAGGTAGACGTAACAGACTATTCATTTGCAGACCTACAATTTGTCAGACTATTCTATCTCCATTGTGTCAAATTCATTAGAAGTTGCCAGACTTTCATCACACAAACTAATAAACACAACTATGTAAGCTATTTCTAATTGGATATATCAAAAGATGCACCTTAAAAAGAAAAAAATACATTTATTTCAACCTGGATCCACAGAAGCACACTGAAAAAAACAAAATCAGGGAAGCTTTCCCTGTAGATTAAGACCTCATTTGCAAGGTTTAAAGGTATCGCTTCAATACTCAGTAACATTTAGCTTGAATTCAGGATAGCCTTTTTGCTTTAGGAAGTGAACATACTGCCAAAGAAACCAAGTATCAAATGCCACCTAGCAGTAAAAGGACTGTGAAGTAATTTAGCCAATTTGAAACCAGGATAGCATCATCCATAAAGATTTGCTTTCTTGCTGCCAGCCTGTACAACATTACTTCACATCCAGACTAGCCTGTCAACATGACTTTAAACCTCTACTGCTAAAAGCATCTGGACCAGGAGAAGATGCTTGGTTTTTATGTCAAGGGATAGAGAATCATTTGCATCCACACTGCAGGATCACATTCACATGAGTTGATGCTTGGCCAGAGTGTCTCTGGGCCTCTGTTGGGCCTCCATGGCTCTGAAATAATTATTTGTGCATGCTCTTTCCCCTAGTCATTTGAATTCAATTATTATGCAGGCTGTATTGCAACTTTTATCAGACTGACATTTCTTGGCAGGGAACTAAAAGCATGTCATAGATGAACCAGGATGTTGCATCACATTATACACAGAGTACACAGAGTACAAAAGTTGCTTAAATATTTTTTGAAAATTCTGTGGGCTTAAGACAGTGGTAAGTAACTGTGTCATCCATAGTGCCCAGTGGGAGCAAGCCTTTTACGTAAATCATGCCTAAGGTTTGCCTTGGAGGGATAATAACTGAATTACCGTAAAAGAGAACCCAAGAGTGAACACCACACAGTGAACATCATCAATGGGCTTGAACCTGGGAATGAACTGAGAAGCCAAGTCACCTGCCCCACTTGTTACAGTGTTTTTCATACCAACTGACACTCTTAGTTGCATCCCTCAACTGCCTTTCGCTTCCCTTTGTAAATATAAAATGCTGGCTGCATAACAAAGAAAACAACTAAAATAAACATCAGAATGTATTGGGAAACTTTACTGCATAAAACAAAACAAGACACCCACAAATAAAGACCTAAACTAACATCTACAGAAGACTACACACAGTCACTGCCTGAGATTTTACAGATGTTAGTATTTTAATTCTCATTAAGTCAAAAATGAAAAATGACCTTTTGAGATTGTAGAGATCTTTTAAGGCACAGTAATAATGAAATGCTTTGCATTTTCAGGGATTATGAAGTCATTATCTAGATTTTTAATAAGCACGTCTTTATTGCAGAGTTAAATTCAGTAGAAGACTTGCACTCTAGCTGGAGAATATTGTTATTTTCTATGCACTTTAACTAATCAGCCAAACTGTAGATAAAAATCATAGAATCATAGAATGACCTGAGTTGGAAGGGATCCACAAGGATCATCTAGTCCAATTCCTATCCCAGCATAGAACAACCCTGAAGTTCACACCATGTATCTGAGGGCATTGTCCAAATGACTAATATGCATCTAATTTGATGGGAAAGCATCCCATTATAGCATCCATATAAAAAGCATCCATATGGATAGTGATGCCGTGGCTTGGTTACTCAGATGGATAGGAGCACAAAATTAATCAGATGAAGCAATATTCTAAATCATCCAACACATGAATTAAGCTATAAACATGTAAGTGAAAAGGGTAACATGGTGGTGCCAAAGATAAGTCCATTAAAGACCAGAAAATCCATCAACCGAAGAGCATCATTAACATAGCTAGCAGAACTGGTAAGAATAAGACCAGTCTTTGCATGAGCAAATCCACTGTCTGTTTAGCAACCCCAAGAAAAAAGACCTGACTTCACTTCTGTTCCGCCACCACTAAGTACATCTTCCCAGAAAACAGCAACGCTGCCTGTTTTCCTAGTTGTTCCTCCTTTTATTTTTCTGAACAGGAGCCCTTTCTCTTTTTGTATTAAAGCTCTGCATGTGACCCTTAAATTGAAGGATGTAGGACTGGCAGTGTAAAGGTTGCTTGTAGACCAGTACACAAAATTAATAGCTTGCCTTTCAAAAATCCCCAATTTCACACTCTCAGCCCACCAGGAAACGTACCAAGAATTGTATGAAAAAAAAGTACTTATCTATTATAGTATACAGTGCTTTAAAAAAAAAAAGAAAATATGATTAGGTTTGATGGAAGAGGAAGAAAACGACAGAAGAATCAAAGAAATGTAGAGCATGACGTTGGACTCACAGTTTGAAAGACAGAGACTGTGGTGAAATCTTGGTGCAGTCTTACTTCTTTATTATAGCCTCACAGACAAAAGCTTTTAGTTACGGGTAGCTCTGACAGAGCAGCTCATCAAGCATGCAGCTAAGCCATGGTAACTTACACATACATCCATAACACAGTTGTCTGCTTAGGCCATAAACTCTTGTTTGTGCACATACAATTTGTAAAAGAAATAGACAACAGTTCAAGTTGGCACCTTGTGAACTTCGGTAGCAATACTGGTACTAATATTAATCAGTGGGATACTGTAGGCAAATGGAAGATACTCTAAAAATGGAACTTCTTAAAATTTCACTGATTTCACTGTTTTGTTAATTTTACTGCTGTTCTAGGCATGGAGAAATATAAAAGACTGCTTGCTTTTTCTAAGTTACAATACCATGAAACTGACAGTCCAAAGGTGGTCAAGACAGTGACATGGTAGGACAGCTTCTATTTAATATAGAAAAAAAATCTCACAATCATTTTGAAGCCAGACTTCTCAAAAGCAAAATAACAAGATGCATTGCTTTACTATATAGCTTCTTTCCTGTGTCCAGGTTTCCTCTGAAGAGCTCCATAAGCAAGAAAGTTCACCACATGACGGCTCTCCCACAAGTATTACATAAAAAGAAACAGATCTGCAAAGAGTCTGTTATCAAATTCTTCTCACATGACAAATAAATGTCTAGGAATCTACGACAGCAATCTGAACCTGCCACATATGGCTGCAGAGCAACATCCAATATTTATTGATGAATTCTGAAGCCTGGTATCAAAACTCAGTAAAAGTCAGAAGGATCTAAACAGATGTTCAGAACTCAGCCATTCCAAGCTGTCAGTAACTGCATTGCCATGTTCTCTAACCTGAAGCAACAATACGTACTGGTAAGAATTCAAACAGAAAATTTACCAATACAAACTCCACAATGTAATCTTCTTAGTGGTTTTATGACTTGTGCCTAAGCCATAAGGAGATTGGCTTTATTACCCTGAAACTTGGATACTTAAAATTTCTTTTTTCTATTTGAACAAGACCTAGACAAGCATCACTAGACCAAAGTAAATTTGCAACTAATTCACAAAATTAACTTTCTTAAATGATCCTTTAAATGGCACAAGGAAACATATTCCAACACACTCAGATTACATAAGAGAGAGTAAATCCCACAGTAATCCATCAACAATATTAAAACTACAGCCAGTTCTTCTTGTGGAACTGCACACTTGTTTTACATTGTGGAAGCCTACTTACCCCTACAGAATGGGCTGCAGTATCAGTGGAAGATGAGAGTTTTCCAAATACCCTGGCTCTGATTCCAGTCCAAGATCTGCTCCACGGAATTTAAAAGGACTTTTGCAGGTCTACATCAGCTCTTCTAAACATAGAATGTGTCCTCTATGTTGCTTTTTACTCAGCCACTCTCTTGCCTGAGTAGGCCTGGTTGATATCTCACAGCCACCACCATGCTGGGCCCTGTATCACACACATGGGATTGGACTAATGCCACTGCCTAGGAAATATTCCTTCTAACTGGTCTTTCAAATGGGGACTCCACTTGTGAGGCACAGTACTACAGTTCATCACTGAGATTGCTCTGCTGCTTTTCCAGCATCACATGAACTTCCAAGTAGGAGATATCCTATAACGTTGTGCTGTAACTGTGTAAGATGCTTGCTTCATAGGTGGGGGGCTGGATACTGTATCAAACATTTGTCTCATGCTGAGAAGAAGAGACTAGGCTTATCTGCTTTCTTTTAAGGCTCTGTTGCTTCAAAGCTCTTCTGAACAGGAGAGGCACATTTACCACAGATGTGAACACTAGGCTCTTATTTACAGAAAACATGACAAATGACAAAAAAATGTGGGAAAATAATGAAGTGTATAGCAACTTAGACATCTGTTGACATAAGATTTTTAATTGAATAAAATTATAAAACTCCACCAAGTCAGGTACATTCTAGCAAGTCTGAGCTGGCTGGCATCTTGATGCATTTCCTCCTCAAATGAGAAAAATAAGACAAGGTCCTTATAGTTCTAGAGAGTCCTTATAGTGGCCTTCCACTACCTGAAGGAGGCCTACGAGAAAGCTGGGGGACTTTTTACCCAATCAAGTAGTGTTAGGACGAGGGAGAATGGCTTTTTAATTGGAAGGGGGAAGATTTAGATTAGACATTAGGAAGAAATCTGTCACAATGAAGGTGATGAGACACTGGAACAGGTTGCTTAGGGAAGCTGTGAAAGTGTTTAAGGCCAGGTTGAATGGGGCCTTGAGCAGCCTGGTCTGGTGGGAGGTGTCCCTGCCCATGGCAGGGGGTTAGAACTGGGTGGGCTTTAAGGTCCCTTCCAACTCAAACCATTCCATCACTCTATGACAAGTGACTATTTCACAGAGGGCAGGAATGACTGAGCTCAAATTACATATATATGTCTATGCATATCTCCACAGCATATTCATGCATGGGTTTTCAACAATTGGGGCCCAAAACATTTACAGTTCCATCTATACAAAAATGCCACTGAGGTGTGGATCCCTCACTTAACTACAACATCCCTTCTATTGCAGTCAAGCAAGTCACAAATGTTTTCTTTATTTAAAAACAAATGCAGTTAGATCAACTATTTCATTACCTCTGGGGTGAAAAAAATGAAAATAGCTGTCAGATTACGATAAAACAATCTTTACAACTTTCCATCTGCTTCGAAATCACTTCTCTGTTCAAAAATATTTTCACTACTGTTAATACAAGCAACATCCCAAATTATTACACCTGAGATATTGATGGTGTTACACACCATCCTATGTGGACAGTTTGACCATTTTGTGTATGAGGTATTACTTTGCTACTTTAACTTCTAGTTCATACAGAAACTTGGAGAGTACAGAGATATTGAAAACATGAAAATGTGACTCAAAATCAGAGAAGACTATACTTTCCTTTTTAGCACTAAATTTCTAGTCAACAGAAGCAAAATTGGTGTTTTGAACCTGACTAAATACCCATTCAAGTCCTCTTGCAGTTGATACACATACACTGATGTATGGACCTGTATGATGAAATAATAATAGACGTGTCGTCACAATCATTAGAAACCAGCTTATCATTTCAAAGCATTCTATAATGACACTGGAACTTCACACTACAGGATTAGACCACTATTTTTATTTTGCATAAATGTTTATACTTGGAAAAAGAATAAGAAATGTGGAAATATAAATTTTCCATCCCCAAAATATGAAATCTATGTATTTTCTCCTTCTCATACCAACACAAGACCTGATCCCACACTTCTCTACTCTAAAAGGAGCTCTGAAAACAAAGACAGCTAGGTTAAAAACAAGGATACAGTTTCCGGGCAACCATTTAAAACAACACATAAAGTGTTAAAGGAGTTGATAAACTAAGTATCAGAATAAATTCTTATACCTGGAAATACATAATTGATGACAATTTTGTCAATACTGCTTATTTTCATGACTGTGATGTTAATATACTTTCTACAAATATTTTTTCATTTCTGTTTACTGCATAATTACATCAAATATGACTCCACTATCATCACAGACTGCTTTTAGTACATAAAGAACTGCTATGCTGTTTCACTAGAAAAAAAAAAGGATATTTTCTTTGAATAACACTCAGTATTTATATTTTACAGCATTTTTTTTTAATCTATGCTACGCCTAAATGGTAATAATATTTTACTGTTTCTTCAGAAATACATTACTGGCTATATTACTTCTTAGACGTCCTTTATTCTTCACATAAACATTCAAGCATGAAGGGCAACACCTGGATAATGGCAAATGAAGGCAAACTGAAAATGAAACAAATGTTTTTTGGAATCCTTAGGTGTAATTATAAAAAAATTGTCTACCAAATAAACACAAGTGACACATTTAAATGTCCTAGTACCTCTTGCCACAGTCTGTATAACAGAAGTTTCTAAGAGTTACTCTGATTTGCAGACTGACTGAATCATTAACAACAGTCTATGAGGAAAAGAGCAAAGAATTTCCATCTGTAGTTAAAGATGCTACGCCATCCCGGTGCCTGTGAGTAGTACAGGAATACAGACATGTATTTGTGTAAGCATGGATGTCTGTGTGTAGATTTTTGTTGTTGCTAGTCACACAAGCCTTTCATGCCCTTTCACGTAGCTTTTATTCACATGCCATAGACCCATGGTTGGGCCTGATCTCATTTAAGAGTAAGTAAATGCTTTATTTTGCATGAGGGTGAAAAAAGGAGTGACAGATCACTTATCATGCTCTGTGCAGGCTTTGTATTCATTAGAAGAGCCACAATCAATAAGTACCAAAGGCAATTTTTCCCCTAAAGATAATTATTCCCAGCATCATTAGAGTGTTTCAGAGTCTGACAGGCTTTCATTTATTAACAAGAATCACATCTGAAAGTTTACAACTTCCTAATCCAAATTTGGCCTTATGTAACACGTGCTGTAAATTGCTCTACTTTATTTTGCTAATCAAAAGTATTTTGTTATTCTTCATGGTTACTCTTACACTGTGTAAGTTGCATAAGTTTCAAATGCAGAAAAACTGCAAATGTCAAATTGATTGTCACGTATAGAGCAATGCCTTCTGGGGTTTGTGTAGCAGGTTTTTTTTTAGAAGAGAAGCTATGGAAGATGTTAGTTTCTTATATACAATATTTTCTTTTAGTTTAACATGAAAAACAGAACTCAAACAATTGCTTTTAACTTGCTTTTTCACATTAGAAACATTGCCTTAACTTTGTGCATATCATACATAGTATTGTTGACGTTATAAAATCTCATCTAAGAGGTTCTGGAGTATGAAAAGCCTCCCTTAACAAACTCTTTAAATGTAGACCCAAACAGACAATAGACTTGAGATATAAATTAGAAGAAAATTTCTGCAAAACTATATATTCACGAGACCAAGGAATACAGACATGTTTAACACAAAATAAATCAAGCATTACTTCAAAAACATTGTGCCTAACATATATTCACAAAGCAAAAGTCAATCATGGCATAAGTGAAATTCCATCCCTAAATCATTCTGTTCTGTGCCTGTGCTTGTGAGATTTTCTGTCAGGAGCTAATCTCAAGTGACAGGCCTGATCCAAAGCCATTTGAAGTCAATGGAATGTCTCTTCCTGACTTCAGGGAGCTTTGCATCCAGCCCATATAAATTCCAAGAACAATATAGTTCATAGAAAGTTGTTTTAAGAGAACAATAGTTAACTATTGCCTAAGTAGAAAAGAATGTTAGCTTCAAATGAAATTTACCTGCAGTAGGAGATTTGTGTTAGGTTTGGTTTGTATTGTTTTTTAATGCACACAATACAATTAAACCTTTACAAAGTGACAATATTCTATTTCTTTAGCAGAAGCCACAGAAAACCAAAACTTTAGTCAAACACACACAAAAAATAAAGAAATTTTGTATATGGTAAGATTAATCTAAAGAGACAAAAGTTCACTTTTAAGGCCTCGATTCATTTGAGGTTTTCTTAAACAGCTGTACCTTAAGGACAAGACAGATGAAGAGGTTTCAAAAACATATCAAGCATCCCTGCTGTTAGCAAACTAAAAGATAGATTAAAAAACTAAAACAAGTTGTGTAGGCTGACAAGTAAACAAGTTATTTAGTTTTTCTAATAAAAACCCTGATTCTCTATTCACTGAAGTCAATTCCAAAGCCAGAGCTGACAACTAACAACAGATAAGGTGACCAAAGTCAGACTCCTACGTACCGTTTTAAAATAATAACAGAACCGAAACAGCAATTAACATAATTGTAAAAAACTGCTGCAAGAAAAGCCCCATTGCTGTCACGGGGCTCTTTCTCTCTTTTGTAAGAAAAATGGTGCAATGATGAAGCAGACAAGTACAGAACTTCATGCTGATCCCATGTACATTTGTACCATTAAATTTATACTGTTGGAAAAAAAAAACAAAAATCAAGGCAGCAGAGAATTAGTGCTTCTAACTTCCTCACCAAATCAACTCACTACAGCTATTCTAGCTACCTAGCATGGAAATGAAAACACAGAAACTTCCAATTATGAGTAAATATTCCAGAATGTCCATCTTTGGAGACTGATGCCATGTTTCATAGTGACAGAAAGACATTAAATCTTAAACATTCTTATTCATAAGACATACAAGCCACTGTTAATTTGCTGGGTAGCTGGTTCAACATGTTTAACTACAAACACTGACTTTACTGCCATTATTAGTTAATAATATTCAGAAGGGTGTATAAGGTGTTAGAAGAAAACCAAGGTATGTCAAACCTCAAAAAGCAAAGTAAATGAGACAAAGCACAAGGAAAAAGCAAACTTCAGTTTCCCCAAAGTACAGATGCTATACTTTGTGTCTCCTTCATCTAAACTTCCAGTATCCACAACTAAAAGTAAACAATTCACTTTATAAAGACACTTATCTAAATTGCTGATTTTTTAGGCTGAGTGGATTAGTCAAACAGAATTGTAAGTGTAATTTCAGGCCAGTAAAAAATTATGTTGCCTTTTTCTAAATGAAATTAAGCAATATTTCTCAGGTCAAACAGTATACCTTGTTTTGGTATCACAAATATTTTCCTACAATAATTGTCAAACAGCCCGTTTTGTTTGACTCAAAAAGAACCCAAACATTTCAATTCGATATTTTGCCTTTTTTCTTCCTTGTTGCTATTAAATGCATTTCTGAACTGAAATACTGTCCTAAAATGAAAACAAAAATTTCATGTTAAAAAGTCAAAACAATATGCAAACTTTAGCTTTGCTTTTCATTTATATTTTTTCTTCTGACATGCACAAATTACTGGTTTTGTTCCCTCCAGAACTACATTTTGGGTAAATAAACCATTCATATATTTTGTTAAACCTTATTTAGTCACGTGTTTCAGGTATTAGAGCATCTCCTTTAATGCCTCTACCTTATTCTCTCCCCTTTCTACACATGTAGTTGGGACACAAATTGTCCGCTGAATATTACTAGCTGGTATCCTGATCCCTTTAGACCTGATTCGTTCCCCTTTTACTCCGTTCTTGTTGCTTGCTGCTGCTGCTAACACTTCCTTAGCCGTCAGGGGACCTGGGCTTCCAGTTACTCCCCTGCCGTCTCTAAGCATTTCCAGGTGCTGATAATCTTCCCTCTGTATTGTTGCTGCTACTTCTCCTTATTTTGGCAGATGCTACAGCTTTGCAAGTTGCCAGGATCTTACCTCTGAGATCCTCTTTGTTGCTGTGTCTGTGACCACGCTGGAAGCAGGGAGTGATGGATATTAGGGAAGCATGAGCCTCCCCTCGCTGTTTAGCAGCGTGGTCTGCAAAGAAAGATAGAGATGCTGCTCTCTCCTCCTCCCCCCCCTCGCTGTCCCAGCTTCCTCCTCCCTCCTCCTTGCTCCCTCCTTCCCAACCACAAAACCCAGTGCTGTCTGTGCTTCCACACAATACGCTACCTCTCAGCACCAGCTACCTAAGGTCAAGAATACACACCCCCACCCTTCCCCCTTTCCTCTCCAGTCTCGTGCATCCTCACCCCTGCTTCCCACTCAATATGGTATCTTCCCAAGTAGACGTGCCCTATTTGGCTCTAGGGTCTAAAGCACAGGCAATTTCGGCAGCCTTCTTGAAAAAGTTATAAAACAGAAGACCAAGGATACAAAAGGGAAGAGGAACTCTTCTGGAGAAACTGGATACCTTGGGGGTTTATCTGTGTGTGAAAGAAATCTAGTCAGGGTAGCTAAAGCCTGCCACTTGAGATTAGTTTAAAACATCTACACAGACTAAAGGAAAGTGCTTTGGATAGCTAGTTATCTCCCAAATCCAGCTCACCTATTGTTTATGTTCTTTGTTTCTCAATCCTTATTCTAAGTAGTTTTTTTTAAAGAAGCTTCCGAACTTTTCCCGTGCAAAGCCAGACTTAAATATTAGTAAAATGTGACGATGCAAAGGTGAATGAAAGTGAAAAAGTAACCTGTGGCATTTTTTAGGATTTTGCGATATGAAATAATCACCTTTCAGATCATGGATAACACAGGCCTAAGTCCTCTGACTTTTCAGCTTAAACGATAAATGTGTTAAAATGGTATTTTTCTCTTTCAGCAGTTATGATGACTAAAAGTAACTTCAGGTGACCAGTATGTGGCTTCCAAAAATCACAATTACAGCTAGCCAGGGTGTTCTTCTTAGGGACGTAATTTTACGTAGGCAATAGACTACTTCTTCTAAAGTGTTCATGTTTGTTACAGGGGCTATGGAGAGAGGTAGGTGATGCTGAAGACTTCTAAAAGATCTTGTCTGCTTAAGGTTAAACACTTGAGTTAACTGGACAGGATCTCCCTCTGGAGGCCTTGAGAGGCACCTGACTCTCTCCAAGGATGTATGAAGATGTATTAGGCACTTACTTCATGAGGTTTGTTTTACTGAGTGCCTAAAATTAAGCAGCAAGTTAGCGACTGCAAGGCCAACGTCAGACACAATGAAGATTGTAGTAATTACATTATCTTAAACCTTTAGATATCCCAGCCCATGTTTCTTCATAGTTGGTGGCCTCACAGGGCAGCTAGAAGGCATGGCACATCTAAGGTCAGCAGAAGGTGGTCCACAGGGAAAAAAAAAAAAATTGCTCGCAGTCCCTGGATTATCTTACAAATAAAAGAAAAAGTACTCTGAAGAGGCTCTTTGATTACAACAGCAACATTCAACATATCAAAAGAATTTATTGATCAATATTTGTAAAACTTGATCAATTTTTAAAAAATCAGAACATGGTCTTTATCTTCATTCAGTGCCAGGACAATCTCAGTAATTAGTGCAAACAATACAGATTTGGTCCATTTGGAGAATACTAACCTAAGTGACTGAAATGAAACTAAGGGATTAGTCTGTTTACTCTGTCATAATAATCTCAATCACGTTGCCCAGAAATAAAGATTTAAGAAAAAAGTTACAATCCAGACTTGCTAAATCTCATATGCTCAGCCTGTGTTTCAACTCAGCAGCCTCTTCCACCCTCTCCTGTGCAGCAAAACTTATATCACAGCACAGTGCTATATCCCCTGTTCCTCTTGAAGGCACAGCAAGCGCAGCTCTTGGCAAATAGTCTAAACTTCACTAAATGCATCTGATATTTAATGCTCAGAAATGAGGCACAGTGTTGTGATACAATGAAAGGGTGTGTTGCCTATTTTCACGCTCAAGAGACTTGCAACTCAGTGCATGTCGCCTAATTTAAGTAACCAAATTAATCTCACATCTCAAAACCAGTGCAGAGCTGTTTCAAAACTTAAGGCGAAGTAAGGACCTGAACATCTGGATAATTTCTGACAATTAGCCAGACTGTCAGCATCAAGGCTTTCCTTCCAGAGTTGTGGGCCTGAATACGCTTTTTAACAACTTTATCAAATTTTTTCTCAGAAATCTCCAATGATGGAGACTGCACAACCTCTCTGGGCATCCTGTTCCACCGCTTTACTGTCCTTATGTTAAGGGAAAAATTTTCCTTTTTTCACTTTTTTTTTTTTTTCTCCTTTCAAATTTTCCTCCTTTCAAATGTCATACCACTTGAAAAGGCTATGGCAGAACAGAAAAGCAACACCGAAGAGTGACTAGAGATTTGAAATAATTTCTGCACAAAACAGATTACATAGGATAGGAGTCTTCAAATTGGAAAATAAATAAGTGATCTGATAAAGAGCTATGAAGTTGAGAATAATATGGAAAAAAGTTAACTGAAAAAATGTTCTTCCAATGTCTTATAACACAAGAATTACAGAGAACCTAATGACATGATTAGGGAGTATATATGAAATAAATTGATCTGTGTTTTGAAACAACTTATAAATCTTAAAACTCACTGCTGCAGAATGTAACAGCAGTTAAAACTATCAAAGGGTTCAAAAATTAATTCAGTGAATAGATGGATTTTGGCCCACCGTGGGCAACTCAGACGCGGGATATCTGCAGGACGGGCATTCTCCTTACTGTTTTACAAGTGGATACTCCAGAGTGGGCACTACTTAACCTTTCTGTTTCTTAAACTCTTCCTGCAAGTGGATGTTCCTACTGTCCATTGTCATGGACAGAATACAAACAACATTCTTTGGTAGCACATATTCTTAGGAAGCAAATTTTTCAGTGTACCCTCCTGTGTCCTTTTAATAAAAGACATTTCTAGCCATTTTCTTAGTAAAGTGAGGTAAAAAATCTTCACATAAATAAACCATCAATGCTGTATTTCAGTAGAGACAACCAAGATTCATTAAGATGCTAGATATTTCAAAACAATATATCACATAACATTTAAAGACACAATCATGCAGTGAATTTTTGTTCATTATTCCTTGATGTAGCTAAAACATGAAGTCTTCTAGTATCTGCACATTGTCATCAGCTGTGTTTAGCACAAGTCTTCTATCACAGATACTTCTGACAATCTCCATTGCTTCATCATAGGCCATTTGTAAATCATGTACCACTGCAAAGATGTAATAAATGACATTGGTGTGGTGCTAGATCAAAAGTATTCAAGTTCTCAATGGAGTGACATTAGCCTCAACTTCCAATGACAGACAACCAAAGCAGGTTCTTGGTTTCATCAGAACAGCTACACTATGAACTCCCAAAGCGAAAGACAGCAAGTGCCTGTCCAACTTAAACAGCAGTACTTTTTGGCAGAAGTTCCTGAGCAGAGCTTGCAGATCTGTGGAACAACCCAAAGGTTGCCATGGCAGGCAGAAAGGGCAACGAAGCTGGTGAGGGGGCCGGAGAACAAGTCTTATGAAGAGCAGCTAAGGGAAGTGGGGTTGTTTCGCCTACAGAAGAGGAGGCTGAGGGGAGAACTTATCACTGTCTAAGACTACCTGAAAGGAGATTGCAGTGAGGTGAGTGTTGGTCTGTTCTCCCAAGTGATAGTGGTAGGATGAGAGGTAATGGCACCTGGGGAGGTTCAGATTAGACGTTAAGAAAAATTTCTTTATCAAAAGGGTTGTGAAGCACTGGAATGGCTTCCCAGGGAGATGGTTGAGTCCTCACCCCTGGGGTATTCAAAAAAAGGGTAGATGAAGTGCTTAGGGCTATGATGTAGTAGTGGGCAGGTACGATTGGACTCCATGATCTCAAGGTTTCTTTTCCAACCAAGAGATTCTATAAGTCTATGAAATTCTGAACTAGTCCAGAAGATTCATTCACTGGATGAACAAAATGAGAACCTGCTTTACACATCTAACACTAACCAGGAGTCAGATCATTCCAACCCAGACATCAATTTTAGCCTCACTGTGGTATGCAAAACTGAATTTTGCCATTCCATAGTCAGAATATTTTGTTCTCTCAGTGGTAATAGCTACTTTCTATTTTGCTTACAGCAGCAAAGTGAAAGGGAAAGAAGGATAAGAAGAGGCGTAGAAAAGTCTTCTTAGTTTTAAGGCTCTGAGGGTGGAGGTGACGTAACCTTTCTGGAGGACTGGGACCCATTCGCAAGGGTTGTTCCTTCCTGGTGGCAAAACATGGAAGACCTGGGCCTGGACAAGCACAGCATGGATGGTTGGAATGTAGATGCCTCCAAAATGAAAATTAATACCTTTGTTTTCCCAGTGTTTCCTGCTTTTCCAGCATCCTCCTACGGTATGCCTCCCAGTGCCACGTAACCCACTTTCCAGAATCTGTTTCTCCTCTACCCTTCCCTCAGCACAGAATAGGTGCCCTAATATTTCTCAGCCATTTCATACTCTCAGTGCTCTAAGACAGAGTGAGAAACTGGAAGAAAGGATGGCAGGGGCCAACCCAAACACTTCCTTGTTAGGACAGAATTACTTTTATGTACTTAAGAAACAACCCTGCCTTCAGTGAATATGTTACATCATAAGCTTCAGTGCACACATAAAATCTCTAATTTTAAGTAGGTGCTATAGAACACTTTCATATTATGAAATAAAATTAAATAATAAAATAAATTTTAAATAACAGAAAAAATGCTATGGGGAAATCTTCACCTGAAGTAAAAAAAAGTAACTTCAAAAATACTTTGAAACTCAAGATATAAAGCTACTCATCTTATGAGGACATACTTCAACTTTTCCATACATTTAAAGCTGGAAAAATGAAATAAACCATGCAGTTCTGCACCTCCTCTGCAGCTCAAAAGATACAAACAACAAATATAATAACACTCTTTTGCATTTATGGTTTGTTCTTCTGTTTATAAACTCCTTAGCATGGACGAAAAATTCCAGCAGGCTCTGTTAAGGCCTTTGTCTACAAGTCCTCAGACTCTTTCAGATGGGAGATGTCCTGCTGCCAAGTTTCAAAACCTTACCAAGAACACAATATTCACCAAATGTTTCTAATAAAACACACCAGTGTTTGTATGCAGCAAGCACTTGCTATGTCACCTCAGGGGTACTTTTTCCATCTTTATAATTTCTTTTCTGTATTACAGGTATAAAAAGTAGGGGCTTCAATTTATATCATGTCCTAAAACCTACGTCTCCAACATGCTACCAATCCATGACTTCTAATTTCATTTCAGGTGTGCAATTCAGGACATCACAAAAGAGAATGCTGTTTAGCATTGTGCTGTTCAGATCTGATTAACTGTTGTAATCTTCCTCATACTCATATGATAAAGTGGAGAAGTAAGATATTTGCCTCCTTAAAATAATGGATGACTATTCGCCAAGTATACAGGAACAAATTACTTCAGTCAGGTTAAGCTGAGCTCATCAAGAAAGATGGTACTATTACCAGAAACAGATTTAAATCATTAAATTCTACAGCATAACAAATTACATAGTAGTGTTCCACACCTTTATGCCTAATTGTTATGCAGTGGTGAGAACCTTAGTTGGACCTTAGGAGGCTAGGAATTTTATACAGACGTACTAAAATACAAAAAAATATGTATGACTGTGATTCTATGTAATTTAAACAGACACTTACAGCTATTTCTGCCTGTCATGATTTTGTACTTTTGCACCTTTGCAGGAAGATATTTTCTCTGGTTCATCTTTGCAACAATACATAAGCACCTAATGGAAGATCCAGATACAAGATTATTATTGTTAAAGGGAAGATTGCATTTGATACAGAGCCGAACAGTTTTTTAGAGAAGTCAGCCTGACTTTAACTGCACTATGTTGGACTTAATATGCACATAAATAAAATAAATAATATCATACAAGCATATAAAAGTACCTGTCAGGTGATATAATTCCCAATTTCAGGATTACATATATAGGCTAATAAATATTAAGAAGACATTAGTGTAACAAAAAAAAAAAGAAGACTAGGAAAGTAATGGCTTTCAAAACAAATTTTAAAATATTACACTGACAATATAAAAATCACAAAAAATATTATTTTGCACGAAATCCAAACCTTGCATCACTACAGTGCTGCAAGAGACTTACCACTTACAAAGCAGTTTAGTTTCAGCTCCTCAAAATAAAGGTAAAAACTACATGTCGACGGAGTGCAGAGTAAAAAAATCTTAAAATATTAACGTAATTGGCATTACATTTTGCAAGTGAAGAATTTTTAAGAAAATTATGTTTTAAATTTCACCTACAGTCCCTCGAAAATTTTAATGAAACCACTGTTTTACTAGTATATATCAATGTTAACAGATCAAATTTTGGAAATGGAATTATTGCCCTCTGGTGGCAGGTTAAGGATCAAAAATGCACTCGAAGAAAACAATTTTTAGATAAATAAACAAGTCTTTCCTTTCAAGAATCATGTCTTGTGTGACTAATGTCTGGCGATATTAAAAAGAATGAACAGTCATTTTCATATGCAAGAAGATAACAGTAAATGGGGTATAATTTACATTTTCATCTAGAAGAGCAATAAAGAACGTGGGAGAAAATCAATTAGCAGCTTTACAGAATGTAAATAACACATTAGAATCAAACTCTTTGATCAACAGAATGCACAGCCAAATCTCCTGATAGTTCAGTTAGTCACTTCAAAATCTAATTTTCATCTAAAATAATAATCAGGCTTTATAATTTTCATATAAATGTATCTTCCTAAATCTGAATCTGTGTAGGGCTTTTCTTAACTCCATCAGATATGTCAGCAGCCAAGGACAGAGAAGCACAGAAATAACAGAATTTGATCTTATAACTAGCTAGAACAGCATAGATAAATGTTGATACAATGTTTTCTACATGGGTTAATACAGAAATTCATGTATCTTAATCCTCAAACTATGAGTCGTTAGCCTCCCTCCTAATATCTGACTGCCCAACAATCATCAAAATCCCATTCAATGATTTTTATACTGTATGGCACATTCCTTACCCCATCCCAAACTAAAGCTGCCCAAGACATCTATTCCAAACCAGTTTGCTGTTCCAGCTGGAAAAGCCCTGCTTTATCACAGTGTGTTTACACCATCTGTGATAACAATGGTAAGATATGTCTTCCAGTTAAGAGTATAACAAAGGGAGAGAAACAGTCATTCCACATAGACCACAGAGTAGTTAGCAAGGATCATGTTGACCATACAGAAATGAGTGGTTTTACATTTCAGTGATGTGTTGTTTCTTCTGCCACAGGAATAACCTTTTACATTTGCAGCAGTCTAAGCTCTCCTTAGAATAGTGACAAGCAATGTTTGCATGATGTCTTTAACTGCACAGCTCAAGTCCTCATGCCTCCTGATGCACACACATCACACCTTTCAGGAGCTGTAGAATATTTCCCCCCTTTTCTTCTTATAAGTTGATTAGAACATAAGAACAAGCTGCCAGTTCTATACATCTATACAAGGACAGTTATTACCATGCAAGTACTGCATTGAAAAGTGGTTTCTATTAAGAAATCTCCATCCTCTATCAAGGCATCTGATGTGTCAGTGGTGATATAAGCTACTCCAAAGGAATATATAACCTGAAGGGATATGAAAAAGTCAGTAAAATAAAATTAATTCAGTGTTTTTTCAAGATAACGGAGTGTTACTTGACCTGTCCAGTCTAGCATATTAGAAGATGAATGAAGTTCTTCATGGCTTTGAATTCCTTATACCAGAGTGGCAGTTTTACACAACGTCCAATGAAATTCACATTTTGCAGGAGTACCTGACTTGGGGGTGGTGAAGGAAAGTGACTGCAATCTTCGTCTAAGGTGTAAGTAGGGGAAGCAAAATAGTTCACAAATTCTTTAAGCAGAAGAACTCCATGACAGATTTACACATTGTACAATAGAGTAGGGGACAGTTAACTGCCATAAAGAGCAATAAATAAACAGATTGGCCATCTAACAAGGAGGTGGGTTTTAAAAAAATGTTGTAGCTGACCAGTAGATGTTATCTACTAAAATGGATATTTTGTGGTTACTGCTGATGCTGACAAATGAGCAACGCAAAAGCCAGTGCTTGTAAAAGGTTATCAGAAGCATGGAAGAAAGGGCAGGAACAATGGAGTTGGGATTTCCGAAAGGATCTGGGACCTCTTTCTGAGGGGTAGATGGACAGGTACAGTTCAGACAAGCTTGATTTGCTGGCTCCTCCCTGGCTCCAGAGGAACACCCTACCCTTCACCCACAAACCTCTCATCATTAACTTGTTCTTGACACTGGCATGGAATCCTTGTCTCCCCATTGAGTAACATACACATCTTTGGCCTTCTTAACTAGCAAGTTGTGACAGAAGCAGATTATCTGAGAATAAAGCAATACCTATTATCTCACACCTATTTACACCATGGTGCCTGGGATGGGTGCTCTCTCCTTGCTCAACCTGTACACTGAGGGAAGAGAAACTTCCCTCCTTGCAGCAACAAAAGCAAGTGAGAACCTCTCCGTTTTAACCCAGTTTAGCCCACTGCAGTGCCTTCGGGATTTCCCCTGACCGGCTGCACCCCACTGGCACGGCAAGGAAGATGGGGGTGAGCCAATCTTTTTCTCCACCGTGCTGGAAGGGTGATGAGAACAGAGGAAGCACCAACCCAGGCAATGCTCAAAGAAGTCTTCCTCCTGGTGTTCAGAGGACTCAGGTTGTGCCAGGGGAGGCTTACACTGGATACTAGGAAAGAATTCTTCTCTGAAAGGGTTGTCAAGCCCACTGGAACAGGTTGCCCAGGGAGGTGGTTGAGGTATGCCTGGAGTTACTTGAAAGATATGTAGATGTGCTGCTTAGGGACAAAGTCCTGCACCTGGGACGGAGCAACCCTCAGTATTGATACAGGCTAGGCGATGAAGAGATTGAGAGCAGCCCTGTGGAGAAGGACCTCAGGATCCTGGTGGCTGAGAAGCTGGACGTGAGCCAGCAAGGTGCGCTTGCAGCCTAGAAGGCCAACCATATCTTGGGCTTTATCAAAGGAAGTGTGGCCAGCAGGTCAAGGGAGGTGTTTCTGCGCCTCTGCTCTCCTGTGGTGAGGCTCCACCTGGAGTTCTGGATCTGGAGCCCTCAGCACAGGAAAGACAGAGAGCTGTTGGAGCAGGTCCAGAGGAGGCACACAAAAATGATCAAAGGCATGGAACACCTTCCCTACGAAGAGAGGCTGAGAAAGTTGGGATTGTTCAGCTTGCAGAAGGCCCTAGGGAGACGTTATTACAGTCTTTCAGTGCTTTCAAGGGGCTTGTAAAAAAGATGGGGAGAAACTTTTTAGCAGGGCCTGCAGTAATAGGACCATGGCATAATAGTTTTAAACCACAAGAGTGGAGACTTGGACTAGATATTAGGAAGGAATTTGTGAAACACTGGGAGAGGTTGCCTTGAGAGGTGGTAGGTGCTCCATCTCTGGAAACATTCAAGGTCAGGTTGGACATGGCTCTGAGCAACCTGGTCTGCCTGAGGATGCCCCTGCTTACTGCAGGGGGATTGGGCTGGATGGCTTTCATGGTCTCTTCCAACTCAAAACATTCTATGGTTTAGTCGTGGCTTTGCAGCATTACGTGTATGGTTGGACTTGAAGATCTTCGAGATCCCTTCCGACTCAAACCACCCTGTGACGCGCTGAGGAGCTCCTCCCGCCACGCTAAGGCAACGCTACTTCACCCGCGCCCCGCGGCCATTGACACGCGGGACGGTGCGGGGCCCGCTGGGTGAGGGCAGCGGCAATGACGGACAGGCGGGCGGGCGGGAACGGCGAGGGCGGGCGGTGGGCACAGGGGCCGCTGGGTGAGGGCAGCGGCCAATGACTGACAGGCGTGGGCGGGCGGGGTGGCGCAGGAACCAATGGGTGGCGGCAGCGGCCATTGACTGACAGAAGAGTGGGCGGGGCGGCGCAGGGGCCGGCGGGTGCGGGAAGCGGACCGACGCCTCCTCCCGGGCGGGGGCACGTGCATGCGCAGGGGCGGGTTGCCGCTCTCCCGCGCAGCCGAACGATCGCGGCGGGGGGAGGAGGCCATAACAGGGCCATAGCGGCGGGAGGGCCCGTGCCGTCCCCCTCCTCCCCGAGGTGGGGTGGGGATGGCGGCGCCTTCTGCCCTGGCGGGCTCCTCGTGACGGTCTCCGAGCGCCCTCCCGCCGCCTCGCCTCGCCTCAGGCCAGGCCGCGGCCGGGGCCGGGGCACGGAGGAGGGGCTGGGCCGGGCCGGGCGGACATGGCCAGTCCCGCCGGCTGGGAGCGTCTGAAATCGCTGCGTGCGAGTAAGGTGCGGAGCGGGCGGGGAGGGGGCCGCTGCCTGTGCGTGGGGGAAGGGCGGGACGCTTTGCTCCCACCGCAGGAGGCTTTGAGGAATTCCCAAACTCCTTTCTTTCGCCTGCCGGGCAACGAGACCCTCGAAGTGGGAAGATGTGGCCGGTCTGGCTAGAGTGGCGCACGAAAAGGGGCGTTGTGAGGCGTCCCTTATCCATCGCGTTTCAGCTGGCTGCGCGGGAAAGGAAAAGGCTGAGCTGGAAAGGACCCACAGGAATCATCGAGTCCAACTCCTGTCCCTCATGGAGCAATCCCCAAAAGCGATGGTAGTGATAGTGCACATGGATGGTTGTCTTGGCTCTCTTATCTGCACCCTCCTAACTGAGTTGAACAGTTTGAACCTATACTCGAGAAAACCAGACTGCAACTAAGTATTTTGTTTTTCTGTGAATATTTGTGACGTTCAGGCAATCTTATATGCACCTTTTACTGTGGCTTTTAGTAACATTATGAGGTAATTAATAAAGAAGACAGGCCTACTTTTAATTCTGTGAAGTTTCTTAAAAACATTCCTTTTATTATTAGCCTTGGATGTTGGGCTAAATGTTACTTGGCAGTATTGTCTTAAAGCCATGGAAAACTTTCCTTGAGATTTTACATTGGTAATTGGAAATTTCTTATTACTAGAGATTATCTTGTAAGAAGCTGGGTGCTGGGCATAACTTCTCATGTAGGTGTTTACATGAATCAACGAGGGTGATGCTTTCCTGGATCTGCTTCTCAGAGTAGGGAAATCAAGGATGTGGTATTCATTAGCAGCCTTGGCTCTAATGGCCATGCAGTATAGTGGAGTTGAAGACCGTGGGTGAAGGTTGATAGCAAAGCATAGAACCTGGACTTGAGGAACACAGGCTTCAAGACTTCAGCTTATTTGGGCAACAGGTAGCTGAGATTTTAGGGGACACAACTTTGAAAGCTGGAGGAGTTGACAAAGTGGAGGTCTGTAAGGACAGGGACATTCTTCCATCCTGATACTTGAGACAACAAGTAAGTGTGTTGAGAGATGGGCACAGCTATACTTGCACTCCCAAGAGCGTAGGAGGTGGAAGCAAGGACAGGCTATAAAGGAGAAGGACAAAAAACATTGCCTGGGCATTAGGTGTGATGCTAAGAAAGCCGGAGTTCTTGTGTTGAAATTAAGAAAGCCAAAATTAAACTTCACCGTAAGGAAGATCAAGCAATGGAATGGGATGCCCAGAGAGGTGTAGCCTCGCTTCTTTGGAATTGTCAAGACTGTCATTGGATAAAGCCTTGAGTAAACTCTTCTGATCTAATGGCTGTCGCTGTTTGGAGTTGGGGGTTGGACCAGAGGCATTCATGGGTCTGTTCCAACTGGAATGAATCTGAATTTGAAAACACTCCTTTTGTTTACTTGGGTTGAGAGGTGGAATGAAATGCCTGCTTAGGCTCATGATGTCAGTTTCTTCAGCAGAGCAGTCCATGCTGCTTACAAATGCTGTCTAGTAGGAATGTATCTTCTGTATGTGAGCTGTCACATGGAACAGCTGAATTTTGTATTTGTACACTTTATACAGGTATCTGTGTTGTGACCATTCCCTGAGTATTAAGGAATTGGATGGTATTCCTGCTTTCCAAGACAGAGAAATGTGCTGAGATTAAGGGCTGAAAATTCTGATGGGAATTAACGAGTATATATCCCATTTATGAAGTGACTCCTTCACCACAACATCTGTTGAGTTGTTGGCACTCTTTGACTGTAGCATCTAGAGTTGATTTGGGTATTTATTCTAAAGAAGCTTCCTGTGTAGGGAGTGTTTTATGTCGCTCACATTTTTTGTTTTTCTCTCCAGCCACCAACGGTCGACCTGAATGCGGACGATGAAGTACCGTTTGTGAAAAGTAAGTTGCTGTGTTCCATGTGTGAATACTATTCTTGAGGTATTTGATGTTTCTTTTACAATGCTGAATATATCCAAAACAAATAAATTGTTAGATATCTAATATAGGCAGCACAGGAGGAATGCTGCACACTAAATGAAATAACAGATACGAAGTGACACATTCTTCGTTTTTCCTCTTTAAATCTGTTGCAAGAATGCCTTCCCACTGCTATGAAGAAAATAAGTTATGGGAAAAGTTAGCTAGAGAAAACTGAAACAACATGCTGGTAAACATTGGTTTTGAACTGATACTAATAATTGTAAATAGATGCTTGAGTGAATTTGCATTAGGTTTTGGGTTTTTTTTTTTAGTTCACCAGTTGAATAATCGTGCACATTTTGCAGTAACACTGCAAAACTGAGTTGTTGAAACTGTCACTTCGTGTTAAAAAGTGCAGTCTTGCAGCCGTTGCATGAGCGTGTTATACTTTAAGTGCCTGTCTCATTCATCCTGGGAAAAACACTGAAGTTTGAAGAGAATCTTTCCTAGGGAAGTTTTCTTGCACGTCCACCCATGTGCAGGAACACACACACGTGTTCTTTTGAAGCATTAGACAGGAATGTTACTCAGTGACACAGTTTTATCAGATACAAAATAGCCAGTTTGCTTTGCAGGAGAAAAGACAACAGCAGGATTTGACAGTTTTTCAATGACTCTAGCATCAGATGAGGGCGTGTATACCATGTCTTTTTTTTCTACTTTAAAAAGACATACTTTTTTATGCTTTATAGATAAATAAAAACCTAAAGTTCAACAAGCTGTTCATCACTAACTTTTCTACAGTTTCTGCAGATATGCTGGTAATGGATATGCACAGCGCAGGGATCTCTCAAACCTATGGTGTTCTGGTGCCTGTAGATCTTTGCTGGATCAGTAAATTAAACAATGGCATCACCGATTGTTGTGCCCAAAGGCCAAATAATATGGTCAGATTTTGTCCATATATTACGTTTTCAGATTCCAAAAGAGATTGGTCACATCCAGGCTGAAATAGTCCCTAAAGTCAGGCTAACTCCTGCACTGTGCATGAATGTTATCTGGGAGATCTACTGCTTAATGTGGGCCTAAAGGGTGTGAAAAAAAAAAAAAAATTGTCGTGGAACAGATGATAGAACTGCAGGTCTCTGGCAGTGCCCTGACACTATCTATAGTTACCTGAAGGTTTCACTGATATTCACTTAGTAGTCTGAGCTCATGTCCTACAGAACATACAGTCACAGAGTTATTAATGTCCATTCTGGCAGGTTGAAGGCATGAATGTTGAAAGCATGAAGATGCATGCTTGCTATTTTGATACAATCATTGCAAACAAACAAAAGTATATGCAGTTAATAGACTTCATATGATGCAGTTACAATGTCAGTGTTAATAATTGCAGTTCTTTCAGACTCCTCATTGTTACTTCATCACTAATTTTTTTTTAAGGAACACTTCGTATTTGTGTAGTAGTTTATCCTAAGTATTCTCTCAAAACTCTACAGAAACTCTGAAAGCCAAAAAGCCTCGATTTGATGCATCCTTGGTTTATTTGACCCGAAGATTCATGGATCTTGTCAGAAAAGCTCCAGACGGTGTCCTTGATTTAAATGAAGTAGCAACAACACTTGGAGTACGAAAACGCAGAGTGTATGACATCACCAATGTGTTGGATGGAATCCACTTAATTCAGAAAAGATCTAAGAATCTTATCCAGTGGATGTGAGTTGGCTTTGATACCTAGTTTCTGAAGCAGTGAAACCCAACAATGTTGAGTAATGTTTATAACTTTGAGAATACTTTTAAGCATATTGAATTGCTTTTACTAGATAAAAATATTTTAAGTTCTTCTCTATCCTTAGGCTTTCTGAATTACTATGTTAACAAATATCAAGTGAAAAAACACAATGAAGCATGTTTCATCAGAGTAAAGGATGCCAGAGTTCTGGGTGGTTTTAGTATCCTTTGTGTTCAACAAACAGGCTCTTATTTATATAAACATACTAGACAACTTTCATATTCTTCTAGAGGTTCTAGTTTTGACCCAGTTGTTGGAAAAGCACCAGAGAAACAAAACCTTATAGATGAAATTTCTGACTTATCAGCCGTGGAAGAAGCTCTGGATGAATTAATCAAGGACTGTGCTCATCAGTTATTTGAACTAACAGATGACAAAGAAAATGCAAAATATCCTTTTAATTCTTGTATTACTTTAACACATGGTTTTGGTTAAAAGCATTCAGGTGTGTAGTAATAGGTGTAGGCTGGTACCACAAGTATGCAGTAATACTTGATAATTAATGAGTTTTATAATAGGAAACATTGGTTATTTTTATATCAATATACACTAGCGATGTGCCCTGCTTTGCAGTACCATGTGCAATCTAGCCTGTTCTCAGAGGAGCGCTACTTGTATGACCCTTGCGTTGCAGAAGAATAGAAGTGGAGCTATAGTCTTGGTATGCTGACCATCACTTCGTTCTATCCATTATAAAGTTGTTCCAGGGGCAGGTCTTGACCTACCAGTGAGTCTGAGTTGTTTAGTGAGATGAACAAGAAGATCCAAAAAACTGTTGCCAAGAAGATAAAATGGTACATTAGTTATGTCCTCATACTGTTCTCTCTCGGGAGAAGATCCCGTGCTGTCTTATCTTTCAGTTGGGTTTTGATAACAAAAAAGGGATTTCCTTTAATATGACACAAACTTTGAATTTTTGGTTTTGGGTTACAATAACAAATTACATAGTTATCCAGGAAAATATTTATATGCATGGTTATTACAAAACATGTAATAATTTATCAAGGGCAGCATTCCATCTGTTTGTAGACTTACGACAGCATCTGTGAAAACCACTTGTCAAATGTGTTTTTTAATACTGTCTCTAATTTTTAAAGCTTTTTCCTTCCTAGAAATAAAGGAAAAAATGTTTTTCATTTTTCAGCTAATATTCAATTTACAAAGCCAGTGTTAAAGTAACCTCAGCTGAACTATTTACCCCTTAAGCTGCTGTTCTGCTTCAGTGCATCAACATCATGCTCTTTGCTTGTGCCTATTAGCAAATTCCTGTACAGAATCCTTGACCAATGTATACATTAGCTTATGTGACATATCAAGATATCCATGGCATTCAGGCATTTCAAGAACAGATTGTGATTGCAATCAAAGCTCCAGAAGAAACAAAATTGGAAATACCAATTCCTAAAGAAGTAAGTCTTATACATTTCTGTATTAAGGGAACAAAACTTCTCAAATTTGATTTTTTGCAGCAGCAATCAGTAATTGACTTCCAGTTTTTGTCATGTGTAGCAAGTATCGGTGCTTCATTGTTCTTGCGTTCCACTATACAAAGCTGTAGGGATAATAGTCTAAGAAACCTTTTTGCAGTATTTTTTTTTTGTTTACCTAAGCTATTAAACAATAAACGTGTCTGAGCTTTAGTTCATTGCTTTGCCTTGAGGGAATGGAATAGCTATAATAAATGTCACTTACTTCCACTGTCTGTTTGATAGTTACTAGGATACTGCAGCTGCCAAAAAAGGGGTTATTGTTTGTTTACTGAAATCTACAAAAACTGTAAATCTAGCCAAACAAAGCAATAAGCATGATTTGATAATGATTTTAACAGCATGTAAATGCTATCTTACTGCTTAATGAGAAGACAGGTGTTGTTACTGTAATATTCAAGTATGAGATGCACATGGTATGGTTGAAAAAAAAAAAAAGAAAACGTTTTGGGACTCTAGTAGATCATGTTGGGATGGATTTTTCATGGAGATGGGGCTGTACCCTGTCCTCACCTCGTGGTACCACACGCATCCTCCTATTTGGATCATAGAGGAGAGCCACAGGTTTGCCCTCTGCACCCAGTCACACTGCACCTGGGCCTCTGTACTGGGAATCCAGCATTTAAAGGAGTGCTGTGAAAGAGAAATTCTGGAAGTAAGTTTCTGATAACAAAGGCAGCTTTAATTCCATTTTGCTTTTGCATGCTAATTTTTATGATGTTCTTAATTGTGTACTCATCAAATTTGCCTTGCTGTGTGCATAGATCTACTGCGTAGATCTCTGGTGGTTTCTCTGGTAGAAGGAGCTGACTGTTGTGCTATAGGAATGACAAAAGATAAGATTTCAGAGGCTTCCTGAAGCAAAAGAAGGCAAGACTTAAAAAGCGATACTTTGGAGAGAATAGGATCTTCTCTCAGCTGCCCATTAAATTTGATTTCCTCTGCACCTTGAAATGTGATAGCTGCTGATGGAAAGCCATAAAAATAATATGGTTTAGTTGCTTTGCCATATTATTAAAGTTGCTAGGTGCTTTGATTTGTTTTCTGATTCATAGCATTGACTGGTCAAATTTTTACTGTTGTTACTCTTCATAAACATAGTAAATCTTGGTTGTATATCAAAAAGACCGAACAAAGATTCATTAGGTGCATGTACGTCAAAAATGAAATGCTGTTAGCTTAGTGGTGCATAATAATTAGCCTACAAATCTATTTAATAGTCATAATTTATGTGGAACTAGTAACACAGTTTTAAACAGGAACAAGAACTATATTCTGTTCTTAATTTATTAGGTTTAAAATATGTGCAAGAATAGATAATTAGTGTGTAAGACTTGTTCTTTGGTTTGTAAGCAAGTTCCTGTTTTATAGGATTGCGTAGAAATACATGTGAAGAGCACAAAAGGGCCCATTGATGTGTATCTGTGTGAGGTGGAGCAAAAGAAGCCAGGTGCCGAAACTTCTGAAGATACGGACAGTTCTTCTTCTGAAATAGAGCCATGATTTCCTTCTGATGAAGGTAGTGTCTTCCATTTGCATTTTTATCCACACGTTATTTTTTTTAAGACAGTCAGACCATTTTGATACAGTTGAAAACTGTACTGTACTAGTATAATTTTCTGGGCATAGTTTGCAGACTTAGACATGTGGGAATATAGGAAATGTCTGAAAGAGAACTCTATGGTCTTGTGTTACCTCACAACAGCAGGTCAGTCTTGTTCTGTGATGTTTTCTTTCTTTTGCTCCTTACTGGTTTCCTGATGGAGCATGGAATGGTGTGTGTCAGTTCTCAGCTGCTTCAATGCAGAGTCCAGCAGCTCAGCTGAAATAGTTGTCATGAGAGTCAAGATCCTATTTGAAGAAGAGAGTGTGCTGCTCGTTACTATCCTGTCTGAGGAAGGACAGACAGAAGAGAGGATTTAGCATTTTGATCTCCTAAAACAAGATTGGCTGAAATATAGTTTCTCAAGAGCCCCAGTGCTGCAGGTTGTTGTGGTTTAAAAATGAATGTGGCGGGAATTGCAGTAGCTCAGAACGCAAAAGATAAATTATTTTTAGGAGTACTGCCTTATAGTTGAGGGGAAGAGTTGTCTTTTTAATCTTAGGCATTCTTTTAGTTCATTTTGTTTGCAAAATGATCAGAATTATATTTCCTACAATGACATTAATAATTTTCCTTTTTTTACTTTCCTTTCAAAGTGAGATTGCTGGGGGAAGAGAAAAAGCAAAGCATCTGACATGAAAGACTAATTACAACTCAAGAATCTAATACAGAATGTAAATATCTGTGTTGTTAGAGCTTTTCCAAAGCTGGTTGGATCTGCAAGCTTACTAACCTGAAAAGTTCCAAAGTGTTTTAAATTTAAAACAGCAGTGAGTTGGTTGAGTGCTTTCACAGGATTGCTTATCTTCCCCAATCAAAAGACAACAGTTCCTAGAGATCTCTTTGGAGCTTTGTTTTCATAATTACATGTGATCTACAGAGCTTTGGGAAAATCTTATTTTGGGCTTATGAAATAATTTTAATGGACAGAATACAGACAATGAGTTACTTCTAAAAATGAAGATTTGAAAACTATTTCTGGAAGAGTCTGCAATCCTTGTGAGAGTGTATATAATAAATGCACTTTTCAGTTCGGAGGCTGCACTACTACCAAGCTGAATTGTGAAATACAAATGTAACAACCAACTGGTGTATCAGAAGCCTCTGCAATAAGGAACAAGATGTAAATATCATGAGTTATGCCTTATGCTGTTTGCATTGTTTGCATCCAGCTCTGCAGGAACTATGTACTGAACACTGAAGTTAAATAATGGGGCGTTTTGTATATATCTGTATCATGTCCAGGTAGTTACTGATGTAGATTTATTGAGATGGTTTGCATTTCTGCCTTTGTACAGCAAATAAATAAAATATATGAAATAGTCTGATGTCTCAGTCTAATGAAACATGTTGTTTTTTCTTTGTTGGAATTTACAGGGTAATTACAAATACCAAAATTTTAAATCCATTACAGGTAGTGCTGGCAGTCAGCACTCTGATCCGGTTCCTGTGATGCCACAATACCTTAGCGATTTTCAGAAGTATGATGATCAATAACTGTTTAAATTGGTCCCATCCAGTTTCTAGAGTTTATATTCAGCGTGGCTTTGTGGCTTTAGCTTGCAGAAAGTACTTGAAGTCAAGTACTTGAGAACTACATCTGTATTCATCTACCTTTAATAGTTGTGAAATGAATCTCCAGAGTTTTGAGACTGGGTTTTCTGACTGAATTACTCTCACTATACAAATGTCATGCCTTTGCTCATTTCACTCAGTACTGAAAAGTGTACTTCAGAGTTTTGGGGCCAGGGAATGAGTGTCTTTCTTTTTAAATGAGAACTCCAACTCCTTCTTTTCCCCATTGTGCAGTATGAACAACTGTCTGTATTTACTCACAGGTAATAAACAAAGCTAATAACCCCCTGTTTTAATCAGCAACTCTACAGCTACTTTAAGCAGATGCTGTGAAATTAAATGCCCTATATTCTGCTAATAGATGCAGATAAGGTAGGGCAGTTGACAATGAAGACCTTAAATATACCTAAATATAGATTGAGAGTTAATCTCTTTTCTATAAGGTTCACTAGTTCTGTGAAACGCATAGTGTACTGCTGTGCAAATTGGGAAACACACAGAGTATGAGTTTGTGTCAGAAAGTCGTCTTGACTTCTTGTGTATCTGCTACCAACTTTCAGCTCCGGAATATACAATTTCACTGTTGGATACAGAATGGGGAAGGTGCTCCTCTGATGAAGTTAGGGGTTAAAATTAAGAAATCCTTTTGCACAGAAAAGTTGTACTTTTTCTTCAGTGGCTTCTTTCAGACAGCAAAGTTGCTATTACATTTTTCACATTGCTGTTCTGTTTTGGTGGGGAGAGAGGCCTGCGTGTGAGCATTATTGATCCCCCTGTACTGCTTCAACAACGTGGGATAATGTTTGCTGTGAAACCTATAAAAACTTCTAGCACCAACAACTAATCCTGACTGTTGTGCATTACGGGGTGAGATTTTTCGTAGGTGATACAGACTTGAACTGTGCAGTGAGGGTGTGTGCATTTACAAAATAACCCTTATAAATGATAAGGAAATCTGTTAAAAAGCAGAATGTAACTATTTAATTGAAATATTAGGATTTTTCATTTAGAGCAAATCGCTGGTGGTTCTGGTTTTTAACATCAAGCTACGCAATTATCACAGTAAAATGGGAGAAGCTGTAATATGACAGTTATATTTCTTTTAATAATGCACCTTCAGTGCAACAAAGGGACTTTTGATGATTAAACCGCTTTGTTGGTACTACTCAAATACTTAATTATTCACTATACTGGAAAACAGTGTTTTCATACTGGAAACAATGTGCTGTATAAGATCAGTGTGCTATCTAGCTGAAAAAAATTGGCTTGGACTTGAGAAGTTACTGAGGGATGCTGAGCTTGAATACAACCTACAAGCTCGCTTAAAAAGTAAACATGATAGGCCCTTGCTCTGAATTTATATAATACTTGATTTTTTTTTCTGAACAGCTAAGATTAAAGTACTTTTGTTGACATATCTGCCCATTTTCAGCATATTTGTCTGTGTAAGCACTTCTGTGTAAGCTATGAGAGGACTTTGCCTGTAATAAATTAAAAAGCTCTATTAGCATTTTTGTCTTCCTTCAATAAGAATGGCTGAGCATCTGAATGCATTCATCAGCAACAGCCAGAATCCGTAATTATAAAATAGCCTGGTTTTGCTGACTCTGTAGCTGGAACAAACACCACAAGATGCCAGTTCAGCCCTTACTTGGAATGGGAGATTACTTGTCAGAGTTTTCAGATGTCAATTGCAGTTTTTAAATAATGTCATTTGTAAATAAAAGTTTGAATTATGATTTTTTGGAAAGCACTTAAAGACAACAAATTCCTTCATTTTGAATAATCTTTTTGTTGGGTGTGAGGAGCCTCAATTTACAAGCCTAATTAAATTACACTGATCCCAAAAGTCGCTTTAGCTCTTGTAATTTTCAGTGATGAAGTCAGCCTGCTTGCTAGACAATCGGCTGGTCCTAAATATCTGGAGTTAACTGGAAGTTTTAAACCCATGTGTGTTCCACAATCTCAGTGTACAGGCTGGCTCTGGCATTGTGCTGGGACTTAAGTTTCAGTGCTGAAGTGTTTATCTGGAGCAGTCATCTGCTATTTTTGGTTCCACTTCTGATCTGCCAACAGTAACTTCTGAGAAGTATGTTGAGGCTAAAATCACAAATATTACATTTGGTTGTGTCATTTATGTAAATCTACCTGAGTGTTCTCACACAGGTGTTTACTGAAGGACTGGGATACAAACATGGTACATGGAAGGAAATATTACTTGATGCTTAGAAAGAGATGCCTGGTTCTCTCCATGTACCTCCTACGTGGCTCCTTCCTTCCATCCTGCCACAGTGTGATGGTCGGTTGTCTAAGGGTCTGTAGCTGTGCTCTCTGTTCAGCTGCCACGTCTACATGGGCTTATGGTAGCTCCTCACAGCATGATCCATGAATGAGGTAGCATTTGTAACCGGCCTCGAATTAAGTTACAGGGCTTTAGGAGATGACCCTAGAAGTTGAAACAGCAAATTCAAAAGGTGCAACCTCAGGACATCATTAGGCTTTTATTGACTTTTATTAAGCCTCTAATATTACATAGCACCCTTCTTTAAAAGGAAAACTTGACACTTCAAATGAAAACTTCATGAATCAAATTCTGCAAGAAGCTATTCAAGTTCCTGGAACAGTTTTGCTTTCAATCTTTTGTAGATTCTAATGCAAATCCTGCACAGAACTGCATTTAGATAATGCAATATTATTTCCAGACAGACATGAAATTTGGTGTTACAGTTGTCACTTTCCAAGGAATTATATTTTTCTTTTTTTTTTCATCTACAACCGTAGAAATACCACAAGTGGGCTACAGCAGGAGCTGTTGCTTCTCTAATACAGAGCCAAAGCGCATGTCATGCAAAATGAAACAAAAATTGATGTATTGTTTTTCTTGCAAATCAGGAAGGTGTCAGGTCAGATAGAAAGTTTCAGCAAGCTCAGAAAGGGAAAACCTGGTTTTATATTTATTTAATTATGAGGCACACAAATTCTTAAGAGGTTTGCACAAACTGTGACCTCAACATTAAAAGAGTTAATTTCCAAATATGAAAATAAAAGTTATCTGTCAGAAGAAATGTTCAAAGTCCAGTAAAAGTGTTTCAGAAGTTATTTGGATAATAAAGTTTTAAAGTGGATTGTAAATTAGAGATGGGCCGAAGCCTTTTAATGCATGTTAAGAAACAAATACCTGCGAACTTGAAGAGTAAGCCAAGGTCAATAGGCCCCATGTTTATTATACCAGTCATTAATGGCAAAGGTTGAAACTAGATACAAACTTCTCTAAAGAGCGAGACTTCTATCTGAGATTTAGCATGGTCAAAATATTTGAGAGACAGCTGGGATTGCAACAGAAGAATTCGGGATCTGAAAACACCAGCAAAGGGAGAACTTCCCTCCATGATTTGCAGCAGTAGATGTTTGTAGGCAGTTACCTAGGTCTTTATTTTCTTTACAAGCAAGCAAAAAGAAATTCTTAAACACAGGTACCAGGAGGACTAAATATCCCAAGTGATAAAATTTTAGCATAGCATCTGAAATGAGGGAAGGCATTAAGTGGTTTTGAAAAGGAGGACATATAGTCAGTACCTGTAATGCCATTAGTGGTAAGATCCTTCTTCCTGCAAACTGTGATGACACTGTCTTCTGATATTCTCATCTAATAGGTTGTACTCTGCCTGTGCTCTTGTTCAGAAGTGTCCAGAAAATAAATTGTATGTAGAATGAATCAACGAATGAATGAATTCTCATTTTCCCCTGGTGAGACTCATAAACATTCAGTCCATTTGTTCCTGACCATATAGCAGCTGTGAAACAACTCTGAGTAACACCAGACACTCAGCTATTAGCTGGGCACTCGAGGATCAACTGAATCCTCACAGAAGTTAGTTGTGATCTCTTCATGATCCCTAAAGCACCTACAAAACCAGGGCATAATACCCACACACTGCCTCCATCCCTTACCCTAAAGCAGGTTGCACAGAGTTTGCAGCTGGAAGCAGAAAACCAGGATTTACTTGATAACGAGACACCCCAGAATTCATCAAAGAACCTTTTTATCAAGACATATTCTAATCACCAACACTGGTAATACTTTAGGTTTGTGTAAGAAGCAATTTCTTGTGGAAATAATCCCCCTGTTGTATGACACAAATTTAACCTTAACTGCGTAGCAACGTATGCAAGGCCTTCCAACTAGTGAGAAGCTATCGGAGATGATTTCTACCCTTCATGATATTCAGCTCCAGGTAAAACAAACACCTATGAAATGATACAAAATGATCACATTCTGTGATTAGAAGTTTGAAAATAAAAGCAAAATGCTATGAAAACATTCATGCTCCTTCTCTTTGGAGATCAAACAAGTCTTAATTGCAGATTTTGCTTGGAGAACTGAATAAAGGGATAAATATAAAAATTGCCAAAGGTGCCATCTAGCTTGGCAGTCTCAATGCTCAGATCAGCGGTTTTGATTTGTTTGGAAAGTATTAAAAACACTGCAAGCCTTGAGAATCAGAACAGCATAAAAAGAAAATACGGATTACTGTATATTTATTGATGAATTTTCTTCCATTCTGAAAGAGTCCAGACTGAAAATTTATTGCAGATCAAACTCAGGAATCTTACTCCTTTTTAAAAAGGAATTAGATTTATGACATAGAATGATGTCCTCATAGATTCTTAAAAACAAGTATGTCCCACATGAAAATATCTTTTATTCACAATTTTTAAAATACTGTGCCTTTATACATGGAGAAGATAGTCTGTTGTAGTTGGACAGAAGAGGTTTGAAGGCTGTCCAGATATTGTCTGTGTGTTGTCTATGTGTCCCTGAGGATCTGTTGCCTAGAAATGAAAACAAGACAACAATAATTGTTTACATAGATGCTGCTCGAAAACTTTTCAGGCATTTATGCTTTCTCTGCTGGCTTTATGCCAATGGACCATTTCTTAAATGGACCAGTGGGAGCTATTTTTGGAGTGTAGGTCTGCAAAACAGCAGTTATGATTTGGGAAGAAAATTATACAGTTTTAAAGGGGAAAAACCCCACAAACCAACACCACTTATACAGGTTTTTATCACATTTGAAATCGAAACCTGATCAGGATAGGGTCTGTTCACTATATTAATCACTTCTGAGCAGAGTAACAAAATCAAAGCTCAACTAGAAATAGGCTTTCAGCCATGTGCTTTGTTGGCAGCAAACGGCTTTGAAGTTGGCACGAGCAAGCTCAATAAATTACATATGGAGCTGAATTGTTGCACTTCCATATTTTTTATAGGTAATTCTCAGATTAACAATAATGGATTCAGAACGGCAATACTGGTAGTATTACTGAGAATTACTGAGATATAGAACTATGATTATCAGAAGGATGAGATTTGAGGTTTCTGTTTGCACAAAGAGAGACTCTCAGTGTGGGCTGTCACTAGGGACAGTTTCACAGTTTTACCCATATAGCCTTTCAACGCCACATGACGCTGCCATCAGGAAGCTTGCTGCCTCCAGACAAACTATTCACCTGTGCTATGCCCATTTGCAAAAAAAGGGGTGACTGCCTTGATCTCTTTTGCGAACTCCCACCAATTCTGTTGTGCAGTGACTCCTAAGACTGTACCAGCTTCCCCATCCCCCAAGATGCTTCTCCTAGGAACCCCAACACCAACAAGGGCAGTCCTTGAACTTCTTGTAGTGCTTCATGAAGCAATTGTAGCGGGTGCCAGGACCTCCCAGGTGCCCCAGGAGAGCATCCCCTCTGATGATGGCACTGGAAAATTCTCCGCTCTCTTGAAAGATGCCACTCCAGGACTTATTGATGCTCTCAGTCCTCAGTCTATACTGCAAATGTTCACACTCTATACTGCCTGTCCTTTAACAAAGTCAATGATAAAATAAATTAAATGTTCCAAACACATAATCAAAATTAGCATCTTTTTGACAATTTCAATCGAGAAGCTAAAGTGTACAAATGAACAAATAAATGTTCTTTATTTTACATATACTGTTTTTTTTCCTTTGTTATCCTGTCTGTATTGTATTATAAGAGAGGGAAATCTGCAATATCTCCTTAATCTTCAGTATAACTTGCATTTTTTATGATGACAAAGTTGTTCCATCTCTAGGTTAAATAAACTGACATTTAAAAAATTCTTAGAGGCGGGATTAACCCTTTCCTCAAGCCTCTTTCATCTCCCAGAACATCTTTTTTACAGTGGCCAGAGAGGAACTCAAATGGGTATGTCCTTCCAGCATTGTGGCTTGTGTGCAAAAAACACTGAAGAGCCTGAAATGGCGCACAGTTTCAAGGGCAACTTTGGTGAATACCAAAAAAGGGAAAAATTACCCACTATTCCTTATCCAGTTATGTGAGACAGGTCCCAAACCCCACGCTGACTGAAGTGCACAGCATGCGAACACCCAACTATACATGCTGAGCCTGGGGACTACCAACTTCCCAGAGGCTGCAGAGCCACTAGAGGGATGTCTACAACCATCCTTCCACACATTTCTGGATCATCAAACCACTACTGCACCTATCAGACCAGCTGCAAATTACATGCAGCATCAAACAGTAATTGAAAATGCTGTAAAGAACACATAGAGGGCTGCTCACCATTGCCCAGGGAACTCTGGAAACCACCAACCTGAAAAGATGTAATGCAATGCCAGTGTGCCATGAGGTCCAAGTGAACTGATCAGAAATCTGCTGGCTGAACAATTTGCTACTGTAAAATTCCAGTTTGGTGGAAAGCAAACAGCTTCCCCCCAGGTCCTTGGCTGCTGCTTTCCTTCCAGCACATCAGACACCATCTACCCAAGTCTTTTTGACAGCCCAGGTTCAAGGACTTCCGGGTCTTGGAAGATCAGGGGGTCTGGGCTGTAGCAGTACTGGCAACTGACTCTGGGCTATGCAACTGCCTGCCTACGACACCTGCTAGGGGGGGATCTTGGAGAGTTACCTTCTGAAAAGAAATTCTGAAAAAAACTAATTTTGTTATTTTCTGTAGTGAATTTCTCTTCATGCTGCCACTCTGCAGGAGCTTCAGATCCAGCATTTTTTTTGGAGCTGGAATTCTGTTTTACTGTAATGTTTCCTGCATTTTTATCAACTCCAGCTAGATACATCCCTTTTTATGTTTGCTTCCTATGGTTTAGCTTGTACCTTATTGCATAGCATGAAGTATTTAAACTCCCAACAAGTTAGCAGTATGCTCAGTGACAAAAGTACTTCTTTTTATTTTTTTATTCTAAATTAGTTGACTAGAAAAGGACAAAAATTTAATGGTGAAGATTGTCCCTCCTACAGAGACCAGAAGTTGGAACTGATTGGATGAAAGGGGCTGCAAAGAGGAAAATAATGGTAAACTGAAGAAATAAGCATTATTTGTAAGTGCTGTAATAGGCCTCATGTGCCCCAGAATAACATAATTAACGAGCCTTATTTACTACCCAGGCTGGGCTGGGTAAATGAGTCCAACCCTTATGCTTAAGAAAGATATGTGTTTTAATTTAGGTGAAAAAGAAGCAGCTTAGATTTAGAATTGGCAATAGCTAGAGCTGGATGATTTATTTATTTATTATAATAGCTAATTCCCTGGAAAATGTGGTTTCAGTCATGTCTAAACTATTCACTTCAAATTTGCTGAATAGTTTTGGCTGGAAAAAAACAAAGGAGGGGATAAACTCTGTTAGAGGAAAGTCTCCAATTACCCAACAGCTCAATGATCAGAGCATTTACTTAGATAGCGGAGACCCTGCAGAGGCTGTTTTGAGAAAGGCTACGCTCAACCTTTTCTGTTACCATTTTGATTTTGTCCAGACAGAGAGGGATGGGGACACTCTTCCCAAGGGAGCACACTGGTTCCCAGGGTGGGAAGCCATGATTCTCATGCTCCTCCTTGCTGACCCAGCAAACTCACTGCCTTTGGGCAGGGCAACAGCTTCAACTCGCAGAGTAATTTCCCCTTTCTCCCACTTAAGGGATCCCCAGGCCTTTGAGAGCTTCCTAAGAAGTAGAATTCTGCTTCAAATTCCATTGGACAAAGTAAGATTTTCTTATTGTATGTATCTCTGCATTATGAGATAAAAAGGGACTGTCTCCCTTCTCTCAAGCAACCAGAGCAAATATGCTACATCAGGTTAAGCAGAATGTTTAATAATCCACGCAAAGAAATATCTTAGGTTACTTTCTTTCAGCAAGGAAAAACAGCCAGTTTGCTTACATTCAAACTATGCTGTTTTTTATTATAGTCACTGTGGCTTTTGAATAAAAACACAACCTCAACAAAATCACTGGTCTCACTTTCATTCAGGTGACACTATACTTCTTAAAAACTGTTATGCCTGCAGTCACCGAAACAAAGAACTGAAAATGACGCCGAGGGCTCCCAACTCCAGCCCTATGATGCCAGTCACCACACCATACAGCCCTTTCAAAATACATGATCACTCTGCAGGTAGTTACTGTCTTTAAGTGGATGAAGGTTGTACCAAACTTCCATCATTTATAGCCAGAAATGTTCCTATTTCCCATCTATTTGTGGCCAGTTTATATACACACATTCCTCTGCCAGCACTGTTCTGTAACGTGCAGAGCTGTTGGTCTCCTTGGTGTTGACTTTGGTGTATCCACAGACACCACCATATTCTCAGTCACCACTCCACTGGACTTAGCAAACTGAGTTATTCAAGTCACCTCACATTAACCAGGCTGCCTTGTTCCTTTATATATGCCCAATTGCTAATTTCAGTTCCTCTCCTTTAATACAGATGAATAGAACCATTTATGTTCCAGCAGAAATTTTACTTGATCTTGCCTATACCCTATCTTACTTAAACATCTTTGTTAAATTTTACATCATTATTTACGCTTCTTAATTCCACATTTCCATCAACTAATGCAGCCTGAATATTTTCTCCTCAGCTGTTTCCAAATGGTAAGTTCCCACATTATATTAGAATTTCTTACTAGTCCCCAAGGGCACATCCCTCTATAGACCATAACATTAATGACTTCCTATTTCTATCATTCCTGTCATTGAGATGATCCAGATCCTTTGAGCAACTTCCCAATCCTCAACCCTCCATTGATTTGTCTTCTGACTCTATGCAAACAGCCAGCATCATCAGCACACTCCTTGATGTCGTGCTGGTAAACAAAAAGATTCTAATTTCAAAATGCTGAACAAGACAGACCAGGCCTGATCCCTGTAATTCCTACCAATCCAAATCTTCAAGGACTCAAAGAATACCCTCCTATTTCACTCCATAAGGCATTGCTGTCCTACCTATAGTCAGTTCTTTGTACTTCAGGGACATGTTAGCGATGGACCCCCTACAAAGAATGTATATGAAAAGTTCCCTTAAGAACTCCCATTAACTCCAGCCTTACCATATAAAAATTATTTACTGAAAACAAGGTAAATGAGATCAGCTGCACCTTTTTTTGCCATTATTTTATAGCTGCAATTAGGATGAAATAATGTATATTTGCACTGCTTCCTGTTTACTTCCATATCTTTGTCATTTGCTAGTGTTTTGTTTTAACATCATGATGTATCACCAAAGCCTTGATGAAGAATTCATTTGGGCAAAGCTGAGATCACCTCTACACTAGCCTCTTCCCACAGCCACCCCATTTACTATTTGAGAGTCAAGTCTAGTAATAACAGTTGTTAAACAAGACTACCCTTCTTGTTGGACAAAATGTGGAAAAATAGGAAAATCACATCTTTTCTAAATGGGAAGAAAAAGTATAAGATTCCTGGGTGTTCTTTATTTCTCTCCCTTCCTCTCTATGCTGAGTGTTTCCTTTGCTGCTTGACTCTGATGTTGTTCAAATACAAAGTGATGTAATTTCTCCAAGAGCATAAAACCTTATCTGCAAAGCTATTTCTTCAGTCATGCACTCCACGATTGTTCTTGTACCTATTTTACAGTTCCTGCAGGTTCCCAAGAGTAAGCCCAGCACCCATCTCTGCTTGGACCCCTGTATCAAATAGAATGGCTTGTTTTCCCCACAATTAACAGTAGAACAGTCTTGATGAAAAGCAGATTGTAGGAATGACAGTGCTAACATGGAGACATAATGTGGGTATTCAGAGATCCACATGGAACTACAGCAATAATCATCTTTATTTAGCCCGTTCTATACAAGTCATCTACTACGGGCATTTCCCCCTAATTGCAGGGAGCCTTTGGTGCCCAGGGTTTTTACTGTCGCTTTCCAAACCAGTTCCTGCGTACTTATGGCTAAAGGCCAGATCAAAAGAAGGATTTGTTAGGTGCCTACAATGGTTCTCACACCAAAGTCCAAGATCAAAGTCCAAAAATACTTTTCTTTTTAGACATCTAACTATGAAGGTTCCTAAGTTGGCTGCCTATCTCTGCCTCCATCCTGCTGAGCGCTCTCATTGTTAGGCAAGAGCACCTTTTCTTCCTGATCTCTTTATCTACTTATTAATGCATTTTTATTGCATCAAGACTGCTTCAGCAGAATGCGTCCTTCAAGAGGCAAAACCACACAAGCCTGCAAGATAATGGCTAGGAACTTTATTTGGAGGTGGAATATTCAGCATGAATCCACAGGACAGAGGAATACACACATGGGTTCTCACTCTACAGAAGAATTACAGATAGGATCAGAATGGACATGCTGGTTCATTTTAATATTATCTGGGAAACCACAGGATTTCAGGCACACCTCTATAATAAATTCTGTTCAGTACACAGTTGGGCACTCCTTTCTGAAATGTCCGATTCTCCTCAGGTTTTGTGTAAGGAGCCTGTTTGCTCACTGGACTTCAGATTCCGTTTTGGAAATAAGTATTTAAATATTTGCTCTTAAATCCAGAATAAACTACCAGAAATGCTTCTGTTCATCGATACCTATTCACTGGAAGAGGTAAGTACTGAAACATGCAAGTGACAGGACTGAATCAATCCTTAGTCCCCTTGTCAGAATTAAATGGGGCTAAAAACAGCTTTAAGAAGCTTTAGCTAGCACTTCTGAGGGACCAGCAGGGTTGTACCCTGCATGCTTCCAATTCTGCAACCCTTACAATGTGTCACACAAAGGAAATGCTGGTGATAATGCAGAAATAAGAGCAGCACAAACTGTCTCCACTCCAAGATACTGTGAGGTGTAAGCAGCCTAGTGACAGCAGAATGGGGAGGATTTCATAAATCAGAGCAGCCTCGTGAAGTGCTGTGACTTAGACCTATGGGCCGTACAGCCCCTAACTTAACCTAAACATAGAAAGTAGCAAAGCAAAACCTGTGGTCACTTCGTCCTTACTCTCCAAGCTATGCTCACTGCAGGTTTCCTCCCGAGACTTACAGCAGAGAGTCTGGCACATCAACATCTCGTAAGCATTTCAATTAACCTAGATTCACAGTTTTGCTTCTGTCTTCCCAATGCATCCAATAAACTACGAAACTGTCTTATTAACAAAAGTGATGTTAGTTAGCTGGGGAGAATTATGTAAACAATTAAAAGAAAGACAGGCAGAGACCAAGTCCTGGATTATCAGGGCACACCCAGGCATTATGCAGCCAATTTTGTTTCACACCTCCTTTTCTTGATCCTCTGGTATTTGTGTTTAATATACCGGATTCAATACAGCACAAACAGCACCAGCAAATCTTTCTGCATTTATCAGCTATACAGCAGGACATGCTGTTTGAGAGAGTGGGAAGCAATGACAGTTTGCATACCTATTAGAGATAAAAATATATTCTTTCCCAAGTAGCAATAGTAGATGTAGGCCTTTACTGATAAAGTTTACCATATGAAGATATTTTCTTTAACATTTGCTTGATTACTTTGGTTTGCATTTAATTATACTGATAGCTGAGTGGTTTTGTAATTTTACAGCTGGCCTGTGCTAGTGATTGATGTGGTAGTGTCATCCTTACTGAGGGCTGGTTTGCAAATACTCGGGGTTTGAAAAGCTGCTTGTATTTAAAGCTACTAATTGCAATGCAAGAGATGCTGTACCATGAATGAAATGAAAGAATGTTAAAAAATGTTTTTTTTGTGGACTTTGTATAAACTATAATATTTGCACCAAGACAACATTGGATTCAGAAAATCAACAATGTTGATGATTGTGGCTGAATTTACAGCTCCTTTAAAACCATGTACTTTTATCTCCCAGATACAGAAGTCATGTTTATTTCTCTCTGTTTACTTTCATTAACCTAAAATGAAAGAAAGGAGAAATGTAAGAAAGGAAAATAAAAAACCCACAATACATTTATATTCCTTTTCATCCCTGTTTCATATTTATGGATCTAAAACCAAATAAATTCTTACGCTAGTAAGTCTTATGAAGTAAATGTAACTTATTTTCTGAAGGTAGAATGATAACCTTTAGCCACAACCTCCATAGTCCCGAGACCTCATTATCTAAAAAAAAATACCTCTTGTCCTATTTACATCACAACAACGATGGACTGTGACATTCAAACCATCAGTGCAGCATCCTGGACACCCCAGCGGGGAAGGACGATAGTTATGCACCTTTGCCCATAGCAGCTGACATGGCTTAATTTTGTCAGCTTTCAAAGACTCTGTATTTGTTTGGATTATTTGGGGGTTTTGTCCTTCTTACTCTGTTTTCGTAATTTGCTTCTCATTTAGGATGAGAGTCAATTCGTGTCTCTAGGCAGAGATAAACCATGAGATCACTGGCAACTCACTTAATGCTTCCATGCATCTGTTTTCCCATATGCAAAACGCAAAAATGGACTAGATCCACATGAAATGCCACATGTATATTTTAGGGACCTCACCAATTAGTAGAATCAACTCCCCCATCAACAGTGCTCTTATGCAAACTATAAAACACATCCAGAGAGTGGAAACCTAAAAAGAGGATTTGCAAAAGCCTTAACTAGCCAGCAGCAAGTGCTAGAAAGATAGCAGACACTTCTCCCAAAACAGAAGCACGGGTGGGTAGTTTGTCTCCTTTTTCGTCTTTGCAAGTGCCAAATTCTTTTTTCTTCCTGAGCAGGCTTGATCTCTATGGAAGTATCCTAATGGAACAACCTGAAGCTGGTGGCTTTTACCCAACAAGCCCAGTTTACCAATTTTTTACAAGTTTGGTTATAAAAACACACCCAGAAAATGGTTGACAGCAAATTCCCAAGTGCCTCCAGACACCTAAGATATATTTGGACTGTAGACACCTAAAGAGTTAAATGGCATATCAGGGAACAGAGAGAGAGGTGAGGGATCCAACTATGGACTCACAGGTTTAAAGCTGCAGCATGCATGCTGGAGGGCTTGAACTTTGCCTTAATAAAACATGGTAAATAACATCTGACAATTCATTGCAGCGGACTTCAAAACTACCACACACGGATCAAGTATAAACATTTCTTCCTTAGATGGTCATTGTTAGGGATAGGTGTTATCCTAAGAGATATATATCACTAGGCAGAACTGTAAAAAGATTGCAAAAGGTGGTATTATTTTTCCTTTAGGACATCTGTATTGAATTTGTTCAGCTCATACGTTAAGACAGTGCTTTTTGCAAATAGTGTGTGCAGGATGTGACATTCCGGGCACTCTTTTTGCCACGTAATCACTTATAACCAACAATAAAGCTCCTGCTGTTAGACCTTAGCTGATGATTTTGTCGCGGATTTGTGTTGTACAAAGGAATTCAGCTGACTCTGCCACTGTCAATTTGTCCCTGTAACAGAGCAGAACTTGTTTTGTCAGTAAACAGATATGTCCTGAAGGCTGGAGGAACAGATCTATTGGGCAAGAATTTCAAGAAGGTACTGTTTCTACACGCTCGCTTTTGAAGTCTCAACTACACTTTCTTTGTATGCAAAAAGGGCTGTTATGCTTCTTTAAGAATTTTTGTTACCTTCTTTTAAATAGCATCCTGAGCAATGTCAATAAATCACATAAGCAAGATAAAGATTAGTTTTTACAAAGCTTATTTTTATAGATAAGAAAAATGAGGAAAGGAGAAGTCACTTGTCTATAGCCAAGGGGAAACTGGGAAGAGAGCTTAGGTCTACACATCACCTGGTGCTAGACTCAAAGTTTGCTGAAATCACCCCCAAGATTCCTGTGGATATTAGCGAAACTGAGCATGGGCTCCTTATTGATCACTGCAAACACCTCTCACATTTTGTTTCTTGTCCAAACCTATCTTAAATCCCTTCTTAAAAACACCAAAACATTTCTGCTGTGCCGCTGACAATAAATTAATCAATGAGTAGGCTGCATGTGAAGAAATAATGTTTCTTTTAGGCAATTTAGAGTTTTTAATGCCTGACATACTAGGCCATGTAAATTCAAGACCCTACTAGTTGCCACATTCTAATCTTAGCCGCAACCTACCAGTTGTTACAACTGCTTCTTTTATCTTGTCGCAAAGTGAACTGCTCAAACAAATCACGTTATTTTTCTCTTGGTGTTGCAGTAAAGCAGCTCCTAATCTTTTTTTTCAGGATGAAGCAGTCCTACAATAATAAACAGTGACCCTCTGAACAGATTTTCACCAGTTCCTTCAGAAAACTCAGACTTCTCAATGCGGTTCACTGAAAGAAGCATGAATTACAAATCCAATCAGACTTTTCACAATGTTTGCAGGTGTGTGTGTTTCTGGCAGGTTCAGGGATTTTGATTCCACAAACTATAAACCAGAATTCAGTTATAGGGTTTGGACTGATGTGCAGACCTGACCTTCCCTTGAGTCAGGGGCTGTTCAGCGCCAGGGCCCTGACTCAGAATATCATACAGAGTGATCTCACTCAAAACCATGCAAGTGACTCATGTATTGACTGCTCTTTTGAATCCTTCTCATGTTAAAATTCCTTTCACGTTAAAATATTGGCCCTTTTTTTTTCTGACATCAGCTCACTGACATCCAGCTATCAACTGAAAGTCAACAAACTAAAACTAAAACGTTGACCTTTCTTTTCTGAGGTCCCCACACCTCTGCAGATGGCACTTCCATGGCCTCTGTCGCTTTGCCTAGTGACTACAGCTGCATCTCTGGGCTGCTGGAATTACAGTTTTGTCACAACCTCATCACTCCGTCCCATGAAGCATCCCCACCATCCAACTTGCCTCTTGCATCCCTGCAGTCACAACTCCAGCATTCCAGGGCACTCTCCTTGCTACAGCTTGTTCTTGCCTGGCTCTGATCAGCAGCATCCTGCCCCCCCTCAAAATCCCTGCCGAGCAGTAACCAGGTGCGGCACAGTGTGAGGAGCTGCTTCTTCCTCAGGGTGAATAAGGTAGGTCTGCATCTTCCCTGGCACAGCTCTTCACCTTCTAGCTCTCCACCCTCCCTCTCCTATGCGCTCTGACTCTGCTGCATTAAACAAAATGCCTTGAGCCTACTTTCTCAAATTATTTTGGTGTGTTTTACACTACAAAGTTGAATGAGGCCTCAAGCAAAATTCCCTCGGCCACCACACAGCCCCTTCTCTCTCTGACTGCTGTGCGGAGAGGCCGGGCCTTGCCCACTGTGACTGCCTCAGCGGCTGGTGGAGTGTGAGGTCACCTTGGTGCTTCGAGTGGGCAGGCACCGGGCTGGAGGCTGTGGGAGCTTCATCCCCATCCCATGAAATCCTAGAATGGCTTGGATTGAAACGGACCTTAAAGCCCTTCCAGTTCCAAACCCCCTGCTATTGGCAGGGACACCTCCCACCAGATCAGGCTGCTCAAGACCCCATCCAACCTGGCCTTGAACACTTCCAGTGAGGAGGCATTCACAACTTCCCTGGGCAGCCTGTTCCATTATGTCACCACCCTCATATTGGAAGAATTTCTTCTAATAGCTAATCTAAATCTCCCTCCTCTCCAATTTAAAACCATTCCACCTCACACTATCACTACAAGCCTTTGTAAAATGTCCCTCCCCAGCTTTCCTGTAGCCCCTTCACCTACTGGAAGGCTGCTGTGAGGTCTCCCGGAGCCTTCTCTTCTCCAGGCTGAACAACCCCAACTCTCTCAGCCTGTCCTCAGAGCATCTTCGTCCACATCCTCGTCCCCATCTCCTGCTCCATGCCCACCCTCGTCCCCGCTCCCATCCCCGTTCTCAGCCGCAGTTCCAGTCCCGCCCGGAATCCGAGCGCGCGCAGGCCCGCGCCCCCGCTCGCTGCCGCGGGGCCTTGTGGGTAGGGGCGGCCGCGTTGCGGGGCGCGGGCAGGCGGGGGCAGGGCCCGCGCCATGGAGTGAGCGGCGCGGCAGGGCTGGCGGGGATCGCGGCTCCGGCCCAAGCAGCAGGCACAGGCGGGCAGGAGGCAGCCGGAGCCCGAACCCAGCCTCGCGGCGGCCGCTTCCCCGGTACCGGGGCGCTGATGGCGGGCGGCGGGCGGTGAAGCGGCGGCCGCCAGGGACGCTCCGCGCGGGGGAAGCGCTCCCTACCCCCTCCCCAGCCTCCGCCCTCCCTCTCCCCGCGCGGAGCGGCCCCTGCTGCCCCGCGCCCTTCATGCCCCGGCGCTGCTTCGCGCCGCCGCCCCGCCCCGGCCGCGCCAGCCCCGCTCCGCCGCCCCTCCCCGCCGCGGGGCGGGGCGGGACGCGCCCGGGCGCCGCTAGCGGGGCCGCAGCATGAGCCAGCGGCCGGACGGGAAGATGTCGGCGGCTCCCGCCGCGGCGGAGGCGCCGCAGCCGGCGGCGGGGATGCTCGAGGGCCGCCAGAGGAAGCTGGAGTCCATGATCCGCGACCCGCGCTCCCCGGTCAACGTGGAGAGCCTGCTGGTGAGGGGGTGCGGGAAACAAAGAGCGCTGCCCGCGGAGGGGAGGCAGGCAGGCAGGAAGGAGAGCGCTCCCGCGTCCCGGAGCCGTCCTGGGGGGAAGGAGGCTCCTTCCCCCGGCGGCAGGGCTGGGGCGGGCGCCTTTCCGGGCTGCGGGCGAGGGCCGCCCGGGCACGGAAGGCGAGAGGGACTGGCGAGTCGCGAGGTGGTGAGCACCGGCCATCGGCCCCCTGAGTGGTGTTCGTGGCCACTGGAGGGGAATGGACCGGCCCTTGCCCCCTGGGGGCCCCTTTGTGGCCACCGGAGGGGAGGGGCTGGCGAGTGGGAGGGAGCGAGCGCTGACCCTCGCCCCCGAGTGCTCTTTGTGGCCATCGATGGGAGGATCCCACGGGGGGTAGTTGGCGAGCACTGGCCCTCCCCCCCTGGGGGCTGGTTATGGCCACTAGAAGGCGAGGACTCAGCCCTGCGTCCCCCGGGGGCTACCGAAGGCTGACCAGTGGGCAGGTGGCAAGCAGCAGCCCTTTCCCTCCTCCCAAGGCTGTTTGTGGCCACTGGAGGGGAGGTGCTGGCAAGTGGGGAGGTGGCAAGTACCGGACTTCGTTCCTCGGGGCTGTTCATGGCCACCTGAGCAGAGGGTTTGGCGAGTGGGAGGTGGCCAGCACTGGCCCTCGCCCCCCGGGGGCTTTTTGTGGCCACCTGAGCAGAGGGTTTGGCGAGTGGGAGGTGGCCAGCACTGGCCCTCGCCCCCCGGGGGCTTTTTGTGGCCACCTGAGCAGAGGGTTTGGCGAGTGGGAGGTGGCCAGCACTGGCCCTCGCCCCCCGGGGGCTTTTTGTGGCCACCTGAGCAGAGGGCCTGGCGAGTAGAAGGTGATACGCAGTGGTCTTCGCCCCCAAGGGCTGGTTGTGGCCACCGGTGGGGAGGTGGCGCTCGCCCCCCCGCCCCGAGGCTGTTCGTGGTCACTGGAGGGGGGTGGAGTGGCGAGTGGGAGGTGGTGGGGAGCAGCCTATGCCCCCTCGGCGCTGTGTTTGGAGGAGGGAGGGCTGGACACTGTAGCATGTGCCGTGAGCTAAGAGCGAGCACTCTCCGTTTGGGCAAAGCTTGTTTTGGGGAAAATGAGAAATGTCTCTGGAAAGGCCTGACCTGGGGAGGAAAGCGCCTTTTTTCTCTCCCAGCGTTGCTTACACCGTTTGCTTTGGTGCCTTGGTAGTCATAGTGTGTCTGTTCCCAAAGTGTGTGCCTTTGTGTGTGCTGCAGGGCTCTTGGCACCAGTCCTCTTTCTCCCTGTAAAATCTCCCCTGGTAAAGTTGGGGTTTGCTGTGCGAGTTGGGAATAATTCAGAAAAAGGACACTCCTAAGGGCAGGATGTGACTAGGGGGGTCCTGTGGGGTCAGGTTTATTTTCCGTTGGGGCAAATTGATTCATCTGTCTCCTATTGCAAATAGCATTTTTCTGTGTGAGTGTGTGAAATATAATTTCCTTTAATAAGAAATCCATGCCCTCAGGAAGGAGTGGGAAGGGAGCTATATTTCCCCATTTAATACATTCAAACCCTGGAAAGGCATTGAGAGTGAGTCTTGATTAGTATTAATGTTACTTTAACTGAAGTTCAGGGTCTTCAGTCCTTATATTTCCAATCTGTCCCAAGATTTCCAGTGTGTCCCAGTTACCAGAAGCAGAAAAGGGGAGGAAAAAATCCCAGTCCCTCCAAGAGTTGCTTAGGGCTCTTACAGTGTCTCTTTCCCCCTCCCCCTGCTTTCAAATGACTCAGTTCTGTTTGGCCAAAAATACAGGAACTTACTGAACACTGTGTATGCCTGTGCTGTGTGAAGAATACAGGAATTTCCTATAACATCTGAAAAATGTTGTTCTTGAGGCTTTAGTTCTGTATTGCTTCTCTCATACATGTTCACAGGCATAATGACACCCAAAGTAGTCAGTGAAGGGCAGTGGGAGAAAGTTCTACTTATATCTAACTGGATTCAGATAAGTTTTTGCCTAGGCCAAAGCAAAGGGAGCTGCCTCTGGGCTTCACTCCCAGCGTTTTCACTTTGGTATTTTGCTAGGAAAACTTTGACCTGTGGCCAAAAAAGAGCAGTTAAAAATAGTACAGTCGTGCTGAAAAATGCATCAGGTTAATATATAACCACAGCAGATTTTTTCACACTTTCTGCTTTTATAGTCAAAAGTGTGTTTCTTTTATTCTCTTGCCTCCCCTGTCTTTGACGTAGATTTGATAAAGTTTGTGTTTCGGAAGAGAAATTCTAGTTGCAAAATTGAGTCTGTGCTGATTTAGCACTTGGGTTTTTCTTTAATATTTTGTATGCTTACAGCATAGACCATTTCATGTAATACATTGGACAAACTAGCAAACCGTGGGAGAGGGTTAGCTGGTTTGTAAATGTGTATTTTTTTATAGGCAGGGTCATTACTTTGCTCTCTGCATTCTCTCTGTAAGTATTGTTTAAAAAAAATTAACAGCAAGTGAAATATAATGCTGATCAATCAGATTAGCATGTGCATTCTACGGGTCTGCATAAGAGTGGGCTATATCATGTTTATTATTTGGAAAATTTACAGTTGATTTCCTGTAAAAGCCCTTTTTTCTGGACTTTGTTATTGTTTATGTATGCTATTTGACGTTAATTTTGTATTGGCATTCTGCTATGCAGTCTGAGTATGAGAACATACTCAAATTGCAAAATTTACTTGTTTACTAAACAGCTCACTTTCAGTATAAATTATCAGAAGTGAAAATGTATTTTCGGTTAAAAGTAGAAATACAGCAACAGAAATTAAGAGTCAGGGAAAATGTTCTAAAAAGTCTAGCTGGCATGCCACTATTTCATCCTCCAAAAATAACATAACCAAAACTAAAAATGTGGAATGGAATTCAAAATGGAATTTATTTCCTTACACTGTAAAAAGTCAAAACCAGCTGCATTTTGTGTGCATGCTTTATTTTTGGGAAGCTGTAAAAAGGAAAAAAATAACTGTTAATCTGTAACACATGGTGCAAATTCGAAAGATGTGAAAAGCTGGGATAATAAGCTGTCTTTCTGTAGATACCAATTCCACTGCCTATCAAGAGATAATTTATTCAGTAGCTTTAAATGAAGAGACTTTCTTTGTCCTGTCAGCAGGATGGCTGACCACATCCATCTATTTCTTCAGCAGGAGAATCTGTGAAGCCAAAGTGTTTGATTGATTATTTTCCTCCCATCTCCCTTTGGGATTCGAGAGACTGTTAGGTTTCCCGATGTGATTTTTTTAATATTGTATGCCTTAACACTTGCCTATTTATGTCTGTGTTGAGCATGATCATTTGTGTTTAATTAAAATATATCTTTGAAAAAGATACGCAGTCTCAATTTTGAGGGATTAAGAGATGCAGAACTCGCCATTTAGTTTGTCCTGGTACTTAGTTATGAAGACAAAATGTAAAAAGAAAATGCAAATCGAAATGTGCGGCATGGTCATCACTGTCCTGTTTCTGCTGAGTTTAAAAAGATAGTCATAGAGGACTTCCTGCTCATTAGCGTTGTTCAAATGCATAACCTGCACTTGGTAGGTTTCTTCTGGTTTTGGTCTGATAAAGAGGTGATGAAAATGGGAACACTAGAGCTGTATCCACTGTTCCATGATAGGTTTCAGCAAAGACATCTACAAAGGGAAGTGGGGTTTGCAGCCTCCTTTAGAAATCCACTGTTTGCTCCTTTTCTCATTGTACCTTGTTGAAAGCCTGTGTTAGTTTGTCTGTGCTAAGATAAATGACTTTTTTATTGTCACAGCTTTCCATGATATGGTCTCTTACTATTTTTGGTTGTGTAACATGGCATTTGTGGTTATGAAAACGTGTTTTGTGTTTTGCATTTAGACTATGCAGATCACTACCATTTTCTTATTATTTGTTTTTCTACCAGTTTATGTCATCCACTGATTTAATGAAGTGACATTTTTATTTGTACTGCACATACACATTGATGATAGCACTAAATGGTATTTGACCTTGGGTGATGTATAAGAAACCCTTCTATAAATACATTCCTACTGAATAGTTCCTAGTTGACAGCTACATTTAAGAAGAGCTTAATGGTTCTCAAGTACATTTGTGTGTTTGTTCTCTATCTATAGTATTAGCTCAGTTGTTTTGTATAGTATTAAATACATGTTATTTAAGGGTGCATTGGTACGTGTTAGCTGAACACTTGATGTGTTCTAAAACTAGAGCAGATAGGACGATGTAGGCTGTGTAAAACTAATCCAGACCTCCACTTCTTTGCCGCGTGTAATTGTATCACTTCAGCACATGCTGAACTCGACTTTAGAGTTTTATGGTGGTGACGAACAGCTCAGATAAACCTTATCATCCTCCTCCCTGCAGTGGTCTGCCTGGTCCTGTTGCTGGAGCTGCAGTTGAATGCAGTTGCCTACAAGAAGGGAGTTGTTGTCTGCCACTGGTTTTGTTCAGTGCAAGCCTTAGAATTTTACCATTTAGCTTAAACCTTGACATTACACTACAGATGTAAAGTGGTGAGTATTTTGTGCCTGCTCAGCTATGGTTGTGCCAGCCTTTGAAAAAATAAATTCTTACAACTATTTATTAGACAGTGCAGTAGTGAAACTGTGAGCACAGAGCTGGGCTATGCTGGGAATGCGTTCATTGTGAACTAGAAATGGAGAGATGATTAACAGGAGAGTGCTTAAGTGTGCTGGAGTATATGTGCCTTAAAACTTTAGTTAAAAAAAGAAAACAAAACTGAACTAATTTGCTATTTATTTCTTCATTACAGTAGACAGAGCTGTGTTTATATTGGTTTGAACGTTAATAGGTGTTCATCTAAGTTGATCCTTACCATCAAGAGCCTAGAATTTTAGTCGTAGTAAAAAGTCTACTGCAGATACAGCTGTGGCTCTGATCCTTTCAATAGGTGCACTGCAGTCTCATCAACTGGGTAGGTACCAACTATATCAACGTGAAGTGTTAATTTATCAGATCTAGAGGCTGAGCTCCGTTAATACAGGGTCTCCAGGTCATTGTGGCTGACGCACATCTATCACTTTGCAGGATTTTGGCCTTATGAGCCTTCAAAGTGTTTCATATTTAATATGATAGTTGTGTATTTAATTTGGAAGTTGTTTAATTTTCCTAAACTTATTGCCACGTAATTCTGAATCAAGAACAATCTGTTGTGTTAATTTAAGCCAGCAAGCATAGGGAAGAGCTGAAAATGTAGGTAGCAGTTAGCAGGATCTGATAGGAAATTCATTGCCCAGTAAGTAGTCAAAAGGCTGAATGGTTCTCTGTTCTTGAAGATATAAAATATTTTTTCTTGATTGTTGTAATTCTTGTGCTGTTATTCCTCTCTTAATTTCTCTTTCTGTAAATTATCTATTTTTGTTCTGTAATTTCAGAACATCTACTGCAGAGTTGAAAAAAGATGAGCTTTAAAGAAGCAGAATTGTCTTTTGTTTATTGTTCCCATGTGATGGATTTATATATAGCAATATAGTTAACTGGAAATTGACAGTTCTATTTTCTGACACTTTTACATGTTCTTATATTCCATTGTATTCCACACTAGGATTAAAGCATTTAATTTTTAGTTTAAGGAAGGAAAAAAGCCAGTTTCCTCAGGTTCAATACTTTTACATGAGATGTGTGCAGTTCTTTTGTGTGGAATTTTCACTCCCAGTATTTCACCTGTATTGATGCAGGGTGGGTCATTAGTATCCTTTAGTTCAGTCTCTGTAACTCTTCGGGGGAGGGGAAGACAGCCACACTATCAAATTAGCACACTTCTCTTCTGCTTTTTATGTGATGGTATGAAAAATCAGGAACTCTTCGCTTTTCCAGATTTTAGTAACCTCGGTTTCGGTTGGTGAATGTGTGCAAATGCTGATTAGTTTTCAGCTAATGGCAGAGCAATGCCAAAGCATTTGGCTGTTTGTCTAGTAATGCAATCCATAACAAAAGCTGCCTAATTTAAGAAGAAAGAAAAGAATGCTACCACAGTAACCAGTCTCTGCAGCTATCAGTTCATGATTTCTTGCCAGTGTTTGATCTACAAAATATGACTGGAATTGTATTACTGCCACAGAGGAACTGACCTTGGATTTTAAGGATGAAAGCGGTTAAAATTTGGTAGAGTTTTACATAATGAAAAAAATATATATTAAAAAAATATGTTTTTATAACCCATAAGGGTGGATTTTTTTTTGCAGGGGGAAGATGCTATATTGTGTCCAAGGTTTTTCTGATCTGTTATACTGAAAAGCACCAAATGTTTCTGATAACAAATTTATTTAAAATACTTTTTTCTTGGTACATCCCACTGGTTAAGAGCAAGAATACTATGTTTATATTGGCAGACTTTGCTAGTAATAAACTTATTTTAATGAGTCTTTTGCTATGTAAACAGAATGTTGAATGCAGTGCTCAGTTCTGAAGCCCTGCCTACTGCACATGAAGCTTTTGCTATGTGAAAACACTCCCATATTGCCAGCCGCAGTGCATCTGTACAGCCAGTGACATTTAAGCTTCTCTAATGCAGGTGAAATGTCACTGATATCCTTAATTTGGAACATTACATTAATTACCTGCTAACAAACTTATACATAAGACCATGTGCCTGACCACCCCTTAATGTGCAGAGACTCTGTATTTGGAAGATTTTGATTCTGTGAATTTTGTACAAATTTTGCTCGTTTGGATTGATTCTCAATAAGTAACAGCTGGTTCTGTGGTGTGAATGTAGATGAATACACAAAAAAAAGGGAAGAAGCTGCTGCAGTTACAGCTATTGAGAGAGGACCCTTTATTTTCTTGTGTGAAATACCATGAAGTTCCATTGTTTCGTTTCATGTGAAGGGATGGGCGCAAATTTCTTCATTGGCTTCTGAAACATCCCTCATATTTGATCTCTGTTTGAGTTGTTGTAGGGTCTGGGAGGTGATAGACATGAGGCGAAAAACAATCTGGGTGCCACATACACGTGGGTTTTCATTATGCCTGTCTTTCATTAGTTTTATTTTATGTAGAATGACTTACCTAAGTGGGATACTTTGCAGTCACACATTATGTATTCTGTGTTTTCTGTGCCCAGGTGGAGATGCAGCATTGTTATTTTGAAGCCATAGTCATGTTCTGTCCTACAGGCAGAGAGATAAACATAAAGGGGTGGCGTGCAGGAGGGTCTGAACCCTAATCTAGTGCTAGCACTGCACGTCATCAGACAAATCCATCTTCATTTCCAACTATATGAAATGGAAATCATGAAAATCTTTTAAAAAAACATGCAATGGAGAAGAATTTAATATTTAGAATGAACTTCTGTGACACAAAAAGGAAGACGAACACAAGGAAATTTTATGACTAAGTGTTTAATTCTGAACCTTGAGAACTCAGATAACTGAGTGGTTGCTTTATGGCCTCTTGACTGTTCTAAATCATGAGTACTGATTTTATTAGTCTGTATTTAAAGTGCAGAATAACAGGATCCTGCATAAAGCAGGATAAAGTTTGGGTGACTCATCCAAACACAAGATTTTTTTATACTTTTCTTCAGAAGGAAATGAAGAGGAGGTCACATACAGATATGAAAGAAGGTTTGAACCATGATGGAAGAAGAAAAGCTTATCTTTACCAAACATTATTTTTATTCTTTTTTTTTTATCTCAAAACAAATAATGTTGACTATTATTATTACCAAAGAAATAACTAGAAGGAAAATAATGCTGAATTTCCAGACTTTCTTTCAAATAGTATTTAAAATTTAACTAAAATCTTGATTGCTATTTAAAGGCTGTAATGCATCATTGTTCTTTGACCATGTCTGTCACTGCTGTTATAGGTAGTTGTCCAAAGTCGGTAGCTTAGTTGTTGATTAAATATCAAACATTGCTCTCTCAACAGTGTAGAATCGCCCTAGTGTGGTGTATATATAGATGAATAACTTTGAGTATTTCTTGGTAATTACTTTTTATTGAATGATCTGTGAATTTGGAAAACTTAGTCTGCATGTGTGTTTTGCTGCTGTACAGTGTGACTGACCCTTGATATTTTTCTTTTGTTCAGAATGAGGAGCACTGTACCAATAAATTCACTGTAGTATCTGCATACTTTCAAAGAGATATGCTCTGAAAACTATAATAGCACAGGTTTTGGTCAAGGGGCATCCAATAATTTGGCTTGCATATACTATGAAAAAGTTCTGTTTCATATGGAAACTAGTTTTAAACTGGTTTTCCCTGTGGTTTCTGAAACTAGTTTGTTCTGGTCTACATTTTCAGTTTAGCGCTGTGTACAGTGCAACGTTAGAGAGACAAACCTTGCTGTCTGTGGCATGTATAGGACACTTCTATTTGTAAATGACTTTTAGTATCATCTGGGAAGTGTATGTTGTGATAGACATCTAATATGAGCAGCTAAAGTCATTTGGAACAAACTCTTAGATAGAAGATGCGATGGGGTTACTTAAATTGTTTCTGCCCCTTCTTACACAATTTGATAACCATGCTTGGCTGCTCAATGCTTTTTTTTTTTTTGTGGAATTCATAAACTTGTGATAGAGTAGCCATGAAGTTTCTTGCCTTAGGAACAGAAATATTCTCTCTAATAGCATGAGAAAATGGAGAGGAACAGGAAATAATACTGTGTTGGACACTTTTTGTTTAGTGAATAATGAAAACGTACCTAATGCCAGCTGTATGCATGGTTGGTCTGTTTCCGTTAGTGAACATTTCAGGACCTCTTCCTCCAACAGTAAAAGTCAGCCTGCTTAGGCATGAAGCCATAGTTTTTGTTTCTTGGCCTATTAAATTTAGTGACCTCTTTAGGGTGTATAAGCCTGGATTGTAAAGCCCCAAACCCTCTTTTTTTTATTCTTTCGTATGAAAAGTGACTGAAACCAACTACTTGAATTACTCATGTGGCAAGGAGGAGGTGACAGTTATTACTGTATTGCAGCTACTGGTATTGATATAAACATTATTCTATTTTTATTTTTTTTTTGTGAGTAGAAAGTAGTTAGAAATTTTGTTAAATATTAGAGTTGCATCCATGCTGGTATTGCAAGCACCTAAACTCAACCATAGATCTGATAGGGAAAGATAAAAATAACTGCATTTTCAAGATTACAATTTAGTAATCAGAACAATTCTTTAATTTTGTAAAGCTTTGTTTTTTAATTGCTGTCAAGTTCACTGTTCAGTATTACTATGAATAAATTAGTTCATTTATATTGAAACATGCTTCTTTTTTATTTTATTTTTTAATTTGTTTTCTTTAATCCTCATCCCTATGGATTTCCCCATTGTTCATCTGCCCAGAACTGAAGGGTTTGTCTTGACTCTGGAAGTGGTGGGTTTTATGCCAGTGAGGGAGGGGAACAATGGAACTCTAGGTGTGTAAATTATGGTGGCAAAACTTGAATATAGCAGCAAATAAGGTAGTAGAGATGCTGTTTTGTATACACATAGTTTTTTTCTGTTTCTGGAATTTTTAAAGCTTGATTTAGAAGGTAAATGTATTAGAAATAATGACTATACTAATATGAACTGCATCTTCTGAAAAATACTATGCTGGCAGATCCTTTTAAGTGTAGACATACAGCTAGTTCTCTGTTTTGAAAATAATTTCTAACTGTTAGGATTATGAAGAAAACCTCTAAATATGAACAGTATGATGAAGAATGTTTCAAACGTGTAGAAGCCCGACACAGTAGCACCATGATGTGTGAATCACTTCATGTATTTTAATGATTGGCTGCCTCTGAAGAAAGACAATTTAAATGTCAAAGTGAACTATTTCATTGCTCTTCATTTTTTCAGAAGAAATACCAGTATTTTTCCTCACATATGCCTTGCAGTGTTTCTCAGTTGCCAGAAGTCCAAAATGTCCCCTCTTCTGCTTGTGAAAGCATCCTTGCCAAAATTTGGCTTGTTAAAAATAGAAAATGTAACTTTAAAACCAATTCTGTAATGCATGGCGTTGTTCATTATTAAAAAACCTACTAGATTTCTTTTGTATGAGTAGTGCAGAACTTACTTCGCTGAATCAGAAAGCCAGAGACAACTTTGAGCCTAACTGTAGAGTTATGTTTTCTGTACAATGTGCTATGTTTTGATTAGACTGTATTGCCGAAAGTGTGTTTGGTAATAGAATATTCCTGTTTTGAAACCACAGTCTAAGCTTTTGAGGGAAGGTGCACAGTGTCTTTCAGACTTAGAAGTAAATTGGTGAAGTTTTGGTATATTTGAAATCCAGGTACTTTTTTGTTAAGTCCAAACCAAACTATGTACAATGAAGTTACCTGTTTATCAACAATACATCAAATGGATGCTGAATGTGAGGGGAGAGAGGAATGGCATTATGTGTAAACCTTTTGACTTTTTGTAGTATGTAGAAAGTGAAATTGAAGGAAAGATTTGTGTATGTTGTATTCTGAGGTAAAACGTTTCAGTTAAATTTTGATTTCAAGCTTAATTTCTGTAACATAAATATCAGAAGAGGCTACCAAGTGATTGAACTCCTATTTTGGCACATAGGAAGTCTTGGTTTTGTACACTGAGTAATTTTCTGAATTGCAGGGTTGGTGTTGTTTTTAGTGCCATTGTGTCTTGATACATTTTGTAATGTATGAAATCTGGCCACTATTGGGTTAGTTGTCCTCTAACATAGAAAGAGGGGGGAGAAACAAACATAGTTTGCTGTAATATCATAAAATCACTGATACTGAAGGTACACGCAGATCATGACAGGATAATTTTTTTTCTTTGTGTTGGATTACATACAAAATAGTCATGAAAGTACAATATATGTCTCTAAGTCTGTATTCATAACAGTAAGCCAGACAATGTCAGGGTCCTGCCATGCTCTAGCTGGCTTGGTGTTGCTCTGTCCCTGATGTTTCGTTTTTGGCACATCGATGTCCAAAAGCATGTAAGAAAATTTTTATACCTAGTTTAAATTTTACAGTGCCCAGGAGTCTTTCCTTATAATAGTTTTGTCTTGAAAAGACTGTGAAATAGTCCTACAAAAGTAGGAGGTACTTAATTGTCAGATTGAGAGCAAAGTTCCTGAGGATGTGGGTTCCTTTGTGAAGATATCTATCAGCTGTAGACAAAGACCTTTAGAATGTATTTTCAGATAAGCTCTGTCGTCATCCCTTTAAGAGCTGTGAGTAGTCAGGGGATTAGAGAAACCTTAAAAGGCCATAGGATGCAGTATCTGTTTAAGAATGACTCCTAGAAGCAGTGAAAGATGAGATTTTGCACACAGAAGGTTACTAAATAGGCAAGTGTGGTCGGACTCTGGTCTGCAATGTGGAAGTAAATATGGCAATAATTAAGACTAGCCTACCTGTTCTCAGGTAATGTATAATGCTCTGAAGGAGGGAAGGTACAAAAAAAGAAGGTGACCCCTTAATTTTTAAAAAGGTAGGCACAGCAGAGGACTTACAGGCATTCTCGGTTCTGTTATTATTAATGGAGCCAACTTTGCTTTTGTGCTTTTGGGGGTAGCAGGTTTAGAGGAGGAATAGACAGGATGGTCTTAATAATTGAGGTGAGGTTTTCTGGATTATTCTTTAATAGTGTAAATTTTGTTTTTTTTAAAAAAGGGTATGTGTGGTTTTGTATTTATTTAAGGGCTTCAGCCATCAAGGATAATCACAATCAAATTTTTCTTTATTTAGCAAATATATTTATCTTCCAAGAGTTTGTGAACAAATTGATAAAATTGCACACTGTTGGAGAGAGATAGCAATCAGGTTTTAATATTAGAACATTAAATCTTCAGAAATTTGAAAATGATGGAAGTTTTTCTGTATAGGAAACCAAACTTGCGTGATCTCAGAAACTTTTTATGCTGTCCCTTAGTTTTATAGATCCATTTAAAAACAAATGGCTAGGAGTTCCATAAATAGTTTCACTATCAGTTAAAGATAGCTCCACCTGCTTCCATGGTCACCACCTTGATGGTGACACAAATGTTTGTGCTGGTGTGTTGTGAATTGACTTGAGTAACTCATTAGGATTAAAACTAACTTGTATCATTTTTCCAGTTAATCGTGGCAGATTTACAGAACACAATGGCAACTGCCACTGTGACATTTAAACCAATCCACTAATCCTAGACCTGTCCAAAGCAAACTAAGAAATCCACAGTGTATCTCCTTTCCTCAGAGAACTACGTTTCAAACAAATGATGTTTTTATTAATTAAATACAGTCTACTTTTTTTGAATGCAGGACATCGTCTGTGTGTTGGTAATGCAACTTTGAAGGGAGTGTGGGAACAAGAACAAAACTCCATGTGCAAATGCTGTAGCTACTTTCAGAACTGCAGGGAAGTTCAGTTCAGCTAGAATCTACAGATATAAACTTAAAAGAAAAGAGAATTAGAATGAAAGAGTGAAATAAGGTCAGTTATCACATTCAGACTTACATAAGAAAGCAAAGGGATAATCTTACTGGACTATGTACAGAGCAAACTGGAAACTGGGAAGTTTTATGTTTTTTTAAAGAAACTTGTAAAAGGCCGATTCCTGCTAATACTTGTCTGCGTTTGAATTCAGATAACTTAAACCTGGTTTTGTATTGTAGTCTATTGCTTTCATCTGATATTTCTTCCCCTCCGTTTTAGGAAACAGCAGGTTTATGTGTGTAAACAGCCTTGTTTTAAAGATGAATAGGAGCTCATGTTTTCTTCTGAAAACAGCTGAAAGTAGTGGAATCCGTCAACATACCAGATGCCAAAATGACTAATTTGAGGTCTTAGCTGCCAGTGCTTATTTGGAAGTTGTTCTTAGTGCTGTGTTGCTACTACTCCATCACTAACATGTATGTTATGTTACACTGGCACAGAGCAGGCTGATACCAGTGCAGACTGCTTTGATGCCTGCCTGGGATAAATTATACAAATACTAATTTGACTCTACACTTACGCAGTGTTTTCTGATTTTATGTTTTCACATCAAGGCAGCAACATCAACTGCATCAGTAGTGTTATAATAAGTCAAGGTTGTTTTAGCTTAAAGGAAAAAAAGAGTTCTAAGTTGTTAATGTAGAGGTGGGGATGTTTGTCACAGATAAAGCTATTTTGAAAGTTCTACAGAAAATAAACATTTAATTTTACAGTTGGTAAAAGAAAAAAGTTTTTATAACGATGGACGTAATTTACAAATTAGTAAGAAAACAGCTGATTTCTGATGTAGATGATCTTTTTCAGTACTGATGACAGAAGTCTTTCAGAATTATATAAGAGTTTGGCTTGGAAAGGATCTTTAAAATCATGTAGTTTACTCCCCCCTGCCATGGGCAGGGTCATCTTCGACTACATCAGGTTGCTTAGAACCCCATCCAACCTGACATTAAATGTTTCCAAGGATGGAGCATCCATAACCCCTCTGGGCAACCTATTGCAGTGTTTGACCGCCCTCACTGTAAAAAGATTTTTTTCCTAATATCTAGTGTAAATCCACCCACTTTTACCTTGAAACCATTTCTTCTTGTCCTATCACAACAGGCCTTGCTAAGAAGTTTTCTCCCTCTTTCTTATAAGCCCCTTTTAAGTACGGAAAGGCTGCAATAAGGTCTCCCCGGAGCCTTCCGTACTGTATAGCTGTTCCAGCCCTCTGATCGTTTTTGTGTTCCTCCTCTAGATCCTCTCCCGCAGGTCCATGTCTGTCTTGTGCTGAGAGCTCCAAAGCTGGATGCAGGACTCCCGTGGGGTCTCACCAGAATGCAGCAGAAGGGCAGAATCGCCTCCTTTGACATGCTGGCCACACTTCTTTGATGCAGCCCAGGATGCGGTTGGCTTTTTGTGCTGTGTACTCACATTGTTGACTCATGCTCAGCTTTTCATCCACCAGTACCCACAAGTCCTTATCCTCAGGGCAGCTCCCAATCCCCTCATCTCACAGCCTGTGTTTGTGCTTGTGATTGCCTTGACCTAGGTGCAGGACCTTGCACTTGGCATTGTTGAACTTTGTGAGGTTTAGGTGAGCGAACAGACTGATAGTTTACTGGAGTTACAATGGGAATTGGTGCTCTTGATTTTTTATTTTGTTTGTCTGAAAGTCTTACAAGACTATGTAAAATATGATTTATGAAGGGCTTGCAGTGTCACCATAGTCAGTTCTGTGTTAAATTTGTTTGCCATTTGTAGCCTGATATTAAGCAATTCAAAACCTTGTTTTGGTGACAAAACAGATAAAGGGTGCTACGAAAAATATTTTTTCAGTGTTAAGGGTGCAGGAACCATGACAGGATCACTTTCTGTAGATACCAGACCATGCTAAAAGAAATTTTCTTTCAGAGAAGAATGAGTCCCAGGGGATGGTATAAGTCAGTTATTTTTATAAAAGTTAATTTTTGACAACACTAATGTGAAAAATCGAATACAGCAAATCCAAAATCTGTATTGTTACACTGTGTAGCTGTTCCCAAAATTGTGAGGATATCATCTCTTCACAAAAAGATGAAATGAATTTCTGTGTCACAGTGGGGAGTTTCTTTGGGTTGTCTGTACATTCTCTCATCTCTCTTTTATTATGAATTCCTTTCCCTAAGATAAACTGATTAGGTAGCTAGACTGAGATATTTTTTTAAAGTTGTTTAATGGATCAGGGAAGTGAAATGGATCCTGGAGAGATGGATTCCTGAAAGTCTTTTGAAAGGTCCTTTGGGGCAGGGGGAGTGTTTTTCAGAAATATGATTACAGTGTAATTTTACAAGCCCTTGCACGCACCTTTAGATTAAAACATTTTAGTAAGTACCACTAAGTGGGTAGGACTACTTATGAGCCCAGAATTATATAGGAGGTTGTTTTAGTCCAGAGGACTGTGAATTTGGTGATTGTCGACGGTGACTGTAATTTCTCTTTGTCATCTCTTTGATATACCGGATACTTGTTGTACCCACTTCATTTTAATCTTTCTCCTCATTGTAGAGCAGCAGGGAGCCATTTCAATTGAGAGTAGCAAATGAAGTCTATTTCCTAATAAAAACATATGTTGTTTAAGTGGATTCCTGGCAACTTAGACCTAAAGTTTGAATGTGTTTTGTTAGCATGTAGTTTCGTGAGCTGAGTTATTACTGCTTGGAAGCCAAATGGTTTGCCTTACGTGAAATTTAGTAATACTTTCAGTAATTTAATAATACATTCAACGTATTTCCGTGGAATTCCACCCCTTCTTTCTCAGGTATTTAATTGTAATTTTTGAGTGAGTTTTGTATGCATTACACAGAAATAATTGGAGGAAGAGGAAAGGGCCCTGGGTCCAGTGATGATTTTATGTTATTTTTTCAGACTCCAGATGTTTTTGTTCTGTTACTAGAATATCCGGATGAAACTTGCATTGGAATGTAACTGAAACATTTGCAACTGTGCCACTGTGATGAAAGTCACAGGATTAAACCTGCTGATTTATCACATCTTTAAATATGTACTGGTTGATAGAACCTTTTTATTATTTTTCTTTAAGGATTGTATTGTAAAGACATTGACCATTTTTCATGGTACTGTCAGCTTTTCTTTGATATTATTGGTGTCCTGTTATGCATAGGTGTATGTGTACTTGGAATTTCATATGTCTTTATACTACTGGAAATGAAATTTGGCCAGAGCTTTGTTTCATGTGCATGTCTCAGTTATAAAATAGAATTGCTTTTCAGATCCTCTCTGATTATTTAAGTAATATTTTTAATTTGCTGAATTATTAATCCACTTTGGTTAATATGAATATGTAACACTGGAAATAAAAAAAAAAATATTTTCCAATGTTTTTAGTGAGGAAATGCATATATTACCTGCATTTTTTTTATTCTGAGCTTTTCAGTAAGTTTAATCAGATGTTCAGTCCTGTTCATCTCATTTTGCCAAACAGTTAGTCAAAATTACTTCAATTTTTTATATAGTTGCTCTTCTTTGTGCGAGCTGTACTGCCTTTATTAGACTAGACTTTGAAAACCAATTTCAACTCAGACTGTCAAATAACTGGCTGTTATCTCTTTTTCTCCTCTTTTTCCCCACAGGCACGGGGATAAAACTCGTCTCTGTTGTAGAAAGCTTCTTTTCTCAGCAGAAATGTGTTATAGACCATGATCTTAAGGTGGGAGATGTTACCGATGTCTTGATGCTATAAGGTGCAGTTCATGAACTTGGTGTTTCTCCAGGAGTGCCAAGATCAGTCTTCTAAGTCTCAGTCAACCATCGGAGCCAGAGGCAAATGAAATGAGATGGCTAGTGTGGCTGTGGAGGAATTCTGCAGTGTTTTGTGCAGTAGGACTAGGCTCCAGCGGGCTTCATGTCCATGAAATGCTATGGCAGCACTCCAGCCAGGTTTTAAGATAAGTGAATAACTAAGGCTTATCTGGAGAGTGGGATAGAAAGTTGAGGAGGAAAAGTGTCAGTAGGGTTTTTGCGGGTTGTTTTTTTGTAGGGTAGAGAGGGAAGAGATTTTCCAGTTGGCAGCGTGGATGTATACAGCTCAGGATAAATGTTCTTTCAGACTACTTAGTATAAATCCAAATGACACTTCTAAGAGAAAAGTCATGACTGTTATCTTAGATAGAACAAGAAAGAAAAACTATTTGAAGAGGTGATCTGTATAGAATACGGATCAATTTAAAATAGAACAATTTAAGTAGGTTATGATTAATCTTGTCCCAACAATATATACTATTGATTTAGCAGTGTGTGTTATAATTTACAGCTGAATGTGACCCTTTAGCAGTATGTAAATAGGACTTGCTTACAAATTACTTTTCTCTTTTTCACCCTCTCTGAATTTCCTGCTCTGTTTCCTAAGCAAAAGAAGGTACTATATTCATATTTGAACATTTTAATATTTAATTATATAAATCACTATTTTGATATATTGACAGTTTGGTTTTTTTATTTTGTCAAGAAATAAAGGATGAACTTAGTGGATGGCTCTTTAAAATAAGTAGAAAGTGTTTTGTTCTTGAGACATCTATCTGTCCGCTTGAATATGAACCATAACTCAGTAAAATACAAAACATTTTCTGTGTATAAACTAATAGCTATTGATAGTGTGCTTAGTGTATTTTTCTTATACAGTTACAAAAATATTTTCTGTTCTTTAAATGGACTGATTAGTATGACTAGAAACAGTCAGTTCTAGAGACTCAATACATCTTCTTTTTGATTAAAGTTGTACTGGTAGGGTAAAAGAAACAAATTCTATTTTATTTTTCTCGGGAGTAATTTCCCATGCATCAAACTGATCTGTCTTAGTTGTTACATTCTTTCAGCTGCCTTTCCACTGATTATTTTACATATCTGACCCTGCAGTGAACAGGTTTAAGGAGCTAAGTGGCCAAAAATGAAAACTGTAGAAGACCTGTCCAGTTTAACTCCCAAAACTGGCTTGCTCAGAGTGAGAAAGGCATTGCTGCTGAGTCAAAGAAGGGGTGGGGATTTTTGTTTAGAGGATGGGGAGACTGGTTTAAATTGTCCTGGAACTTCATCCTCAGACCTTGAGTAGATCATTGCTGTATGCAAACATGCTGCTTGACTGGTTAATCTGCAGCCCTGAAAATTACTGTGGGTTGCTTTAATTGATTTACTCATTGTTAGATGCCTACAACATACACAGCTTTGGAAGCAAATTATAATGTTAACCTGCTTTCGAAGTTTGTTTTGAGAAGAGTTGGGTGGAGTAAGTTTTTGAGACATCCATCTTGACTGTTGTGGATATTGCATTTAACTTAATTATTCTGATTTCTCTGCTGTTTTTATTCAAATGCTTCTTGATAGCATCAGCAATGTAATGGCTGTTTTCTACTGTTTGGAGCAAATGGAAAGAAATCCGCTTCAAAAGGTTGTTTTACACTTGTCCTTGATACAGTGTGTATATTACAATGTCGCATAGTGATAATTACTGTACATGAAATATATCAGAATGGGTCAGTCTTAATGAAAAGTACAAGCTGTTCAGTAACTTCCATTTCGGAACCCCTCCCATTTTTCTTCAGCGAATTAAAAAAAAGCAATTGCCAACATATTTTACAGTTTCAGTGTTTTCACAATTGTTATTTATGGTAGTCCTTCAAGCTTTGTCAAAAGGTGGAGCAAATAACTGCATCTTGTATTCCAAGAGTCACTTACTACAGCTTCTAGGCTTTTTTAATTTTACGTTTAACATAATCTTATTGAAATGACTTTAATAGGCTATAATATATTTAGACATGTTTCAAAGCTATTAACTTTATTTTTTAAAACTTACATTTAAAAATAATTTTTTTTTAAATTCTGAATATTTAATGTGTGCAGTATCTGTTGTGATTTGTGTTGTATAAACCAGATATTTTGAGGTGTTGAGACTTGGAGGTATGTAATGTAGGAGCATTATTGTTACGTGCATTATTGTTAATTTCCTGTTAGGGAAGGAGTGCATAGGAGGGAGGAGCTTGTATTAATGTTCTCATTTACGTAACCTTTTTAATGAAAGGCTTAGCCGAATGCAGTATCTTGCTAAAGAGATGAAATGACATCACATGGCTAAAACTTAAAGTTTGGAAATTCCAGACTTCTTTGTTAAACTATGAACTGCATTCCAAGTAATTATGGAAAGTAAATACTTTTAAAGTAAACCTGTAACTCCCTATGGAGTTAGGAACACCCAGGAGTTCTGTCAGTGTTGGTGTTCTAAAGCCCCAGTGGCTGACGCAGTGATGTGCATCTCCTTAGGAGATGGTGCCAGGCCAGACCCTCTTTTGCTCCTCAGTCAAGTTTTGGAAATGCTCTTAAATAACTTTGCTACCAAACATTCACTAATTTACTGGCAGTATTTTCAGTTACATTGGGTGCATCTGTTTAATTTCACTTTGTAGTCTTGCTCACTCAGAAATTCTGTTTGAAGCATATGGAAATTAAATGCTTCTAATAAAGCTACAACTTAACTAAAATGATGTGGTATATATAATACTTGCACAGAAAATGCTGAGATAGTATCGTTCCATGCAACAGACCTCCAGAACCTCTTTCTAGATGTTTATCAGTAATATTTATTTAGAATTTCTCTGCTTTTTTTGCTATAGTGCTCCTGTTTAGCTGTGAAGTAGGCTTGGCTATTGTATTTTGCCATCAAATAGACTGAAAAATGAAAAACCTTCAGAGTGCAAGCTAAAGGAGGCACTAAGTTCAAGGACAAATGCCTAGTGTTTTCCACAGGTCTGTATGTGCATCTAGGGGAAAGAAGAACAGCTGATTGTTATAATGTAAAGAGAAGAACTCTGAAAATTACTGTTTAAAAGCTTGACTTTCCTGAAATTCCCCAGTTTTCAAAAGTTTGGGGTCTTTTCAATCTGAATGTTTGAAAAGGTCTCTTATGAGCGTGCTCTGATGGGAAGAGCAGCATGCATTGTTAGTACAGCAGACCTCTTCAGATGTAATGAAGATAAAAAAGTACTTGTAAGGAGAAAATGGCATGGCAAGCTGGACTATGTAGATAAGATGTGTTTAAAAAGCTGTGAATGTGTTGGCTGAGTAAGACATTGCAACTCTGAGGAAGACCTGCAACCGTGGTCAAATATTTCATATTAAGATCAGTCAATGACAACTTATGAAAATAATGCAAGGTCAGTTTTGAGAGAATGAAATTTTGTCTGAGAATCAGGCTGAGTTTGAGCTACAGCAGAGAAAGAAACCCCAAGAGGAAAAAAGCAGGAGACAAGAGTAACACAGGAATGTAGCTTTCTTAAATAACTGCTGGCATTGTGTTACTGGCACAGTTAAAGCACCACTTTTTAAAAAGCCTTAAATATTAAAGTGACAGTTCTGCTGACCTCAGTAGACATAAAGTGAATCTTGACTGAAGTGTCTTATTGCGGGACAAAATAGTAAGAAACTTCTAGATTTTTGTCCTTATTTCTGTAGCGTAAAGAGCTGCTGCAGCTTGGTTTGCAAGTGGAAGTTGCACAATCACTTACCTCATTTTCATGTCCCCTGCAGAGAACTGCTTACCTCTGCGTTTACATGAACAGTACTTCATGTTCCTCTGATATGCCCAAAAAATCACAGTATAAATTTCCATTCATCTTCATCATTCTATCTTTAAAGTGTACATTCGGACTGTTTCTGCCCAGGGAAGGACCTAGCTCTTTTAGTGGGACATGAGGTGCCGGTAGGAAGATGGTGCAGCTGGGAGGCAGCTGAGTCATAGGACTTTTGGAGGGATTGCTGGAGGTCTCTGAATGCTTCCTTGGTTTAGATTTGGTGAGAAAAGTGAAAAGCAGGGAGTCGGTTTAACTAAGATCGTGGCTAGCTGGAAGAATACGCTTAATCACAGTGTGCTGTAATTCAGTCAGCAGGTGAATTTGCATAGTGTTGTGATTTACGTTGTACCAGCTATAGCGAGCATAGCCTCACTTTCTTGTATTGTGAAATTAATAAATGCACGATTTCACACTTCAGCTTTTAAGCTTGATGTATGCATAATGTGGATAAATTACAAGTCACTATAGTATTGTTATAAATTCCTGCTTTTCATACAAACATTCACACAGTAACTCATGCAGGTGGCTGTGTTATGTAGCTCCTCCTTAAATTTGAGGGAGATCAGGAATTTAAATGATTTTCCCATCCAATCCTGTACTCCTAGAGGACAGTATTATGTTTGAGCAGCTGTTCACAGGGGTGGGAAGGTGCCCCGTTCCGCTTTGTTCAAGTACTTCCTGTGGGGATTGAATGGAAGATTTTTTAAAATAAAGCAAAGTGTGATTATCATTTCCTTAGCATTTTAGAGGATGACAGAGTCATACTGTTAATTTTACACATGCAGTGTTAATTACAGCAACTGAAGGGGTGGAAATTAATATATAGCAAAGCATGGTTGCAGGTTTCCACATATATTATAAAGTATAGAATCACATAGTCGTTTGGTTGGAAAAGACCTTTGAGATCATTGACTCCAACTGTACCTGTCCACTACTAAACCATATCCTGAGCAAGAATTTTTTTTTTTTAATTGAATAGAACAACTGTAAATGTAAAATTGATCTGCAAAACAGTATATCCTAACAACCAATCCTGAATCCTGATAAACTGCATTTTTGGTAAAAAGAATAACGTTTGTGCAACTAGAATAAAATTCCATGACAGAAGTAAGAACAAGACTTCTGCTCTGAGGGCAGTGTTGTCTGAAGGGAAGTCTCCTAGTTTTGAAAATGCTTGTCTGTGGGTTTGGGGATATTTGTTTTTCTTCCCTTTTGCAGTTTGCAGACAGTTAGATGTTGCCAGCAGGTAGAGAGGAAGAACAGCCAGATAGTGTTGCGGAAGCAGATTGGAAGGCTTCTTGGCACAGGGTGGGAATTCTCATTCTTATTCCTGAATGCATAAAGGGACGTAAAGCCCATGCTCCTGATGGCACCGGTAGAGCTGGACAGAGTGGCCAACCCCCAACTGTGATCATAATTCCTGCTCTGCTTCCAGAGGCCTTCTTCCCAGAGGCTACTGTCGTGATGTACCGTCCTGCACAGCCTCAGCTGGTGGGCACAGACATGGCAGCTGGATTTGCTAGGAGTGTGTGATGAGGGTAAAGCGATAGGTACTTTTTAAAGCATGTATTTGGATATAGCGTATTTTGCATATTTGTTTGAAGTTGTTTGTGTTTTGTAAAGCCAAATAAGAATTTGTAAAATTTCAGTCAGCAGATTAATTCTGTAGTAAGAAGGCCAGCTTCCTTGCATATTACAGGTCTGGACAGTGGTAATCCATCAAGATTTTCCCAAGTTTAAAATAAGTTACAGCTTTTATTACTTCGAAAGATATTTCGTAAAGAGATACTCTGCTTTCATGGTTTATTTAAAACACTCTTACTATATACAGCACTTAGCACTTTTTACAAATGTATTTATACAACTATAAGCAAGGGACACTTCAAGTAAATACAAGGTTTCTAAGCATTGAGTAAGGGGGATTTGTTTTTTTCTGGATCTCTTGCAAAAATAGGAATAAGCAGGTGATACAATGGAAAAAGCTGCTACTGAACTCCTTCAATTGCTTTCATTGCATAAGTAGGTATTTTCTCGGTAATGGATGTTGCTGGTAGATATTTGCTTATTTTAATTTATAGCACCTATCAAACTTATCTTTGGTCTTGATGTCATTTGCTCCCCATTCGCAGCATGCACTGTGCTACTGTTTTGGCTAAGAAGGGGGTGCAAATGCAGGATTTTTTTTAAACTGATTGTTTCCCACTGAAGGAAGTCAGTTGCTTGCCTGAGTATTGCATTTGCAGCATGCATGAGGTTTGAACCTGTGTGACATTGGTAGAGTGAAAATTAATAAGAGAGAGGGGAAAGGTAGCCTATCAGTAGTCTTGTGTAGCTGTGCACCTACTCCAGGCAGAAGTCTCCATCTAGAAGTCTGCCTGCGTTTCCAGTGTCAGTGAGAAGTCCGAGTAACAGGTGTTGAGATCATCCACATTTTCATTTGCAGCACAGCAATAGGGCTGTGCTGGACTCTGGACGTAATCTTGACTGCGAGTGTTCCTCTGGAACAGTCATTGGCACAAAATACAACTGCACAGGCTGCATGGGAGTGGGTCACTGCTGCGGGTGCTTTCCCTGGGAAGAACGTCATTATCTTCTTTTAAAGTACCTTTCTCTGGGAACTGGGGCCACTTGTGATTCTGAAATCAGGGCTATCTTTTGGCAGAAGATAGTACTTTTAAAGTTGAAGGGTTTTTTGTTTGATGTGTACTCTGCACAGCCTGTGCTGTTTACCTGAAAGGCATCCCATTTGTCTGTCCCCTCCTGTCTGAGGTACTGCCATCCCCGCTCTTGCTGTGTAAGCCTACTTGGATGGCTTATTGCAGAACCATTTAGGTTGGAAAAGAACCCGTAGATCGTCAAGTCCAACCATAAACTTAACATTACAAAACAAACTTCCCTTTCCAGATTATTTATTTGCACGTTATTCCCGTGGATGTAACGTGGGACATCTTGGAAACCGTTTACAAATAACGATTCATATACTATAGAATGTATGTGTACTCGTAAATCAACTGAAAGAAATCTATCTTGCTGACTCAACAAGCAGCTTTAAGGCATGTGTATTTTTCCTTAATTGAAAGTGGGAAGGACTCAGATAAGAGATCGTAAAATCTGATTGTCAATTTATTATTTATTGGTGTGCTAGTTTTTATATATGTATGTAGGTATATCTGCAAAAAAATTACATGGTCCTCTTACTAAAGAAATTTGTGGACAAAAATTGTAAATAATTGAAGAACTAGTTCTAGAATTCTGACACTAATTTGTGTTAATTGTGTTTTAAAATTTTATTTTGAAATAAGCAGCTTCAGTTTCTCCCACAGTGTGGTTCAATGATAGGTAAGGAGTTGAATTTCCATTTAATTAATTTGCTGGTATTTATTTTTAATTTTAGTATCCAATTAAAATTTATGATATGATTTAGTAGTTAATGGGATTTAAAGTCAGTGAAGAACTGTTGGTTTATAATTAGAATTAAACAATTCTGATTGAAAAGGAAATAACAGTTTTATCTGGTCGTCTCCTCTTTTTGCCCAAGTGATAACAATACTTAGAATTCCTTTCAAAATGTCTTTCGAATGATCTTTGGCATTTCCCTATGTAATCCTTTTCTGTCCTTTCATCTTTTTAACTGTTGACTTCCCTTCTTGTCTGCATTATGTCTGCTAAACTCCGGCGTGTTTTTTCTGGTCATTTTACTATAAACCTGGATTTTAAGTTAAATGATTTATTGAAGAAACCTATCTGTCAATTCTTATTCTTCCAAATCCTTTGTGTGAACAAGTGGGATCTAGTTTTCAAGCCAGACTTTCATCAGTATTTGTGGTAAGTAATGTTTCTTCTCTTAAATATCTCCTAATTTGATGACTGCAGTATTTCTTAGCCTAACAATTCCTTGGCTGCCTTTGGAGATGAGGGGTTTATATTGCTGCTATTAGTCGAACGGAATTATATGGGCTTTTCAAATAGGCACTTCCTGGTCAGTTTATTATTTAGATGTTTTTATGTCGATGTAGGATCGGACACAGTGGCAGGGATTAGTTGCACACTAGTGAAGTTTCATGAGTAGTTATTGTGGTGAAAACAGTAACTGTCATTCAGTATTTCTGAAAAGTACACTTAAACGTTGGTTATTCGAGCACGTAATGAAGTTAGATATATGCTTTCGAGGAACTGAAGTTATATTTTCAGATAAATGAGTCAGCATAAAGGATTACTGCTTCTAGGATTTCTATTTTGGTATCTAACCTAAAGTGTTTCCACTGAGAGTGATGGCATTCTGAGTGAAGAGTTGGCTTAAATATAGAATTGCATAGTGATTGATACCAAAACTTAGTAATAAGTATTAGAAAGTAAACTGCATTGTAGGTTATTCTACCTTTCTTTTAAGTGATAAGAATCAACACACTAGATTTCTATAATTTGTGCATTAATGTTAATGTGTTTTCTTGTGAGTTGAAAGTAAAAAGGGGATCCTTTATGTCTCTCACCTGCATGCATTCATCTTCCTGATTTATCTACGTGAGGTTAGAGACCAGGAACTCTCTTAAAGAATAGAAGGAAGTAAAGATGCATGTGAACTTCAAAATGTCCTTGTTTTGAATGGGATTTTTTTTTGAGAGCTTGAAAACTTGCGTGCCCACCTGAAAGTCACATTACAGGTGTCATGGCTAAAGGGATGAATGTGCAAGTGTGTAGCTAAAACTTAAGTTTTATTTCACATGGGATTACCAGAAGAGCACAGAAACATCATCTTTACTGTAAAGGACATTTCTACTGGTACTTTTAGTGTCAGAACAATTTCGCTATACTGAATGTATTAGTAGACGTAAGTCTTTTGAATTGGACGTGAAAACAGTAGTTTCCTAGGTTGATAAAATTGTGCGACTAACACTACATTAAAAGTTGAGATAGTTGTTCTCTCTTAAAAAAAAAAAAGATATCAGAATTCTCTGCTAAAAAGACTACAGTTTCCTTTGCTATTTGATGTGATTCCTTTTCAGAAACGCAAATGAAAAGATCTTGTATACATAAGCACTCCCAACTGTTTGATTTGCACCTACATCTGGAACACTTGGAAAGATGAATGTTCTGGGAACTCGTTATGCAAATGCCAGACCAAGTGTCCTACTTTATTTCAGAGTTACCATCTAGAGTATTACCACAACAAATAGCCTTTTTTAACTAGAATGGGGTTTAACCAGCTGTAAAATTGATAATCAGTCATGGCATTTCAGAAACTGCCATGTGAGAGGTTTTTGCATTGTCTGTGCAGTAATGAAAATCAAGTTCCTAGAACACTGAATGTACCTGAAATGTTCTTTTTAAACTGCCGGAGAGAAATTTTATACGCTTAGTTGAGTTGATTTGTTCTCACTGAGTGAGAAATGAAGTTGAATCTGGGAAAGAGGATGCAAAGCAGTATTGCACAGCCGTTCCAGGCTGGAAGAATTATCATGATGTGGAAGGGGAAGTGAAGTAATATTGGGCACTCAACTTTTATTTTATTATGGCTTAGGTTTTGAAAATTTTTCTCTTAATATAGCTATATTTCTGTGTAGTTGTGATGACACTTCCAAGATTTACAAGTTAGCTTAAAATAGATGCAGTATGACTTTGAAATATCACTACATGGTGAATAGTTTTCTTGTTCTGTATATTGCTAAGATTAGAAAAATTGTTTTATTCCACATAGGGCTGCTACTGAGTGCTTTTAATTTTTTTTTTCTACAAGCTCATTGCCAGCCTTATATCAGTGGTATTTGATGTGGCTGTTGCCAGAGCTGGCAATTGAACCCAGCCTCAATTTTCTCATGTTTGAGGCAAAATACAATGAACTGGTTTCATAGTGGCTTCTCTTAGTCTCTGTCTCACTTGTCTTTTTCCTTGCGTATCTTTGAGTTTGATGCATTTTGTCCAGAGCATGTAATACTGTGTCTGAAAGAAACTGTCTTGTTTCCTTGTAATTACTTGTAGGGCTTGAAGTGGCTTATGTAGGAATGAAGTGACAGTTGCTTGAAGTAATAACATGGAAGTGGATCACTAAAATGGAAACTAGATTGAATCAGGAGTTTGTCTAACCTAAATACCCTGTTTCCAGCAATAGCCAATAGCTCAGAAGTATCTGGGATCAAGTGCAGCAAAGGGGTTCTTCCAATTCCATTGCAGTAGCTCAGCCTGTGGAGATGAGGCAGCTTAGGGACTCTGGGGTAGATGTGGTGGTTTTCTGTCTCATAGCTTTTGACGGCTTTATCTCACAGCTGTCAGCCCAATGTAAACTTCTGGCAGCAAGAACATCCTGTGACAATGAGTTCTGCCCTAACTCTATGATGTGATAAAACCCAATCCTTCTACTTTGAGTCTCTTGCATACTTGCTATGTTTACCTTCCATCTTCCTATTAATGGGGATTCAGCTGGCCAGTGACTGAGTCACCGCATACGAGACCAGGTTCCAGCCGATTGCCTGTGATGCTGTCTGGTGTTGTCTCTGCTTATTTCAATTTGTGCTTATCCACCAGGCATCTCTTATCTTAGATTTGACTGCAGTACAAAACAAAACAATCATGATCTTCCACAGGCAGGCCCTGGTCCGTGATTGATGACACCATGATAATACAATTCACAATGCAATATTGTTTCACAAAATATCTTGTCAGCTCTTTCAACAGCAGTGTCTCGCCAAATAGTTTGTGATATCTCTGGAGATTTACCCTTTCAGTATTTGAGCTCTGGGTGAAACTTTTCAGAATTGAATAAGAATAGCCATCATAGGATAATTTAGGATGCAGGGGACATGCGGAGGTCTTCTGGTCAAAGCCGCTGACATCTTTTAAGCAGGTTCAATCAGATCACATTTAAGAATTAAGTTCTGAAAATCTCCAAATACAGAGATGCCACATCCTCTCTGAGCAACTTGTTCCAACCTTTGACCATGGTGGGAAAATGTTTCCATATAGGAGGTTGCAGTTTCCCAAGAGGCAACTTGTGTCTGTTGCCTCTTGTCGTACCCCTCTGCCACAGACCTGCTGCTGACTCACGACCAGCTTCTTATCCACCAGGACCCTTGGATCCTTTTCCTCAAAGCCACCCTCTAGCCAGGGAGTGCCAACCTCTCCTGGTGTGTGGTGGTATTCCATCCCACATGGCGGGATTCTGAGTGTGGCTTTAAACTGCACAAGGCCCCTGTCAGTCCATTTTCCTGGCCTTTGGCTATCCTTCTGAATAACAGCTCTGGCCCCTAGCTTATCAGTCACTGCCCCTGGTTGTTATCCATGAAGTTGCTGAACGTGCACTGTGTCCTAGCTTTTGGGTCATTAGTAGAAACATTAAATGATACTGGTCCCAGTATCACTCCCTGGGCAATGCCTGTGATCACTGGCTGCCAGTTTGGATTTGATGCTACTGATCAGGATAATTTTTTGAGCGTGATGGTCCAGACAACTTTCCTCCCAACTGATTGTTCATTTACCCACTTGGCATATAAGATTGCTATAGGAATCTCTGTTGAGTATCTTGTGGAGGTCCAGATAAACAGCACACAGTGCTCACTCCTTTGGTACTGAAACAGTCATTTCATTATAGAATATAATCAGGTTGGTTAGGTATAATTTAATTGTGATTAATTTATTCAATTATGATTTTCTCCATGTATTTCAAAATGGTGTCCAGGGACCTGAAGTTAACTGGAATTCTGGCTTCTTGTTCTGCAAATACTCTTTATTGCCCTTATTGAAGGTGGGCACGACACATGCCCTTGTTCAGTTGACAGGAAGCTCCCCCAGTTGCCATGACCTTTCAGAGATGGTAGAGAGTAGCCTGGTAATGGTTTTGATTGGCTCCTTCACTGCCCCTCAAATGGATCTCATCTAGAGTGGAGCTCTATGTCTTAGGGGACAGCAGCAAAAAGGCATCGAGTGCTTATCTTCTGTCCCTAGGTTTCCTGTCCCACTGAGAAAGTGTGCCCATGTTTAATCTTGTAGGTGAGATAGCTCATTAATATAGATCTATGCACAGAACTAACTCGTTGCTTAGTGAGTTGGAATTACAGCAGTAGATTGCAATAGACCCTTGCTTCCTCCGGCTCTCCAAAGTCTCAAAATATGCAGACAGGAAGTGTAACTGACAGCATTTCTTTGCTGCTGCTTTACTTCTTACTTTTTTTTACAATAAAGAAATTCCTTATTTAAGGACTATCTTCCGCTACACCAGAATTATTTGGACTCATTGATATAAAAACTGATTTTTATGAAGCCGACCTGCATGTGCTGAGTTCAGTGGTATTTGTAGCATCACAGAATGATTTAACTTTGAAGACCTCAGGAGCTCATCTAGGTTGGACCCCTGCTCAAAGCAGCTGCGTGATGGTTATCCCGAGTGTGAATCCAGTAAAGACATCAAGTTATGTGGGTCTGATAGGCAGAGGATGGTTGTGTTCCCCCTGCCGTTCTCTCATCGCTTTCCCCGCTCTCCATTTTTTTGCTTTTCTGGCAGGTATTTCAGGAATAGGAAGTTTCTCCAAATTATTTCAGACAACAAAGACAATCTTAATCTTTTTGTTCCAGGGAAATACATGGGAGATCAAACACTTCTAGTTGAACTTGTCAGGAAATCCAACATCTCGACTTCCAATCCTAAAGACTGAGGCTAGTGGCCTCTTAAGTAACTACTTTTTTATTATTGAAGGTGCTGAGAAAACTTCAATTCTTTAATAATGCTTCATCATCGTGTTTTTATATATGATGGAATTATTGCTCTGGTCAGTCCCTGGAAGCATAGGTATTGACTTTCAGCAGAAATCATCTAGAAAAGTTCCTGTTCTGCCTTGAAACCTAGAATTGAAATGATACTTCTGTTATTTTAAAATATTTACATGTATGCTTATTTTATGGGAAAACACATTACCTGTTTGAGAGACAAAGTTAATAGTGAATTTGATTGCAGTCTGGTGTCATGAGGGAAGTTTGCTTTTCGGATACATATTGAACTGTGGAATAGTGTATAATAGTGTGTTCGTTTGAACCTCCAATTGAATATAATGGTGTGGATGAAATGGGAATTATGCTATGCGAACACAGTTCTTCTAAAACAAGAACCCTAAAAAGCATTTCTTCAAATGGATTCCATAAAAATCTTTTATCAAGTTGTATGCTGTTTTGTCAGTACTGGAGACCTGTATTAACTAAGATTCTGAACAGATGTAACTACTTTCAAGAATATCAGACTTAAATAAGGCACTCATTTCTAGAAATGCTGTATACTTTACTAATTAAATAAATTAAAATGTTTGCAATTATTATTGTAATAATTTCCTTTATAGCCCTTCTTTTCTGTGAGAAAGCCAATTTTAGGGCTGCTTAGCTTTTTTTTTTTAAATAAAAAATAATCTTACCAATCAATACCTATTGGTATAGGTGGATATATGTGTTAATTTGTTTAGATTACATTACATTTCTTCCATTGTCATTAGGTAGATACTCATGCAAATATAATCTTAGCATAATTGTTTGGTCCATATTACTAGACAGTAGAAGAGTAGTTTGAAGTTGAAAAAGGTTTTTTGACTCATAGTTATTTAAAATTAATTCTTATCGCTTTTGATTTTTTTCCTTGTCTGTTTAATCTTTCCTGTTATCGCTCACCTGCAAGTTCCCTTTCTTCCAGCAATCATTTTTACAACTATTGACTTTTCCAGAAGTTGTCCAAAGACCACATCTGTGTGTTAATATGTGAACAGCAGCTAAATGGTAGGGCTATCTCTGTTTTGGCTCTCTTCTACTTGACTTGAATTGTTTCTCCCCTGGAGTAGGAACACTGCCTTTTTCTGCTTGCACATGGATCAGTGCATCCTGATTTGTGATGGATTGGTCTTGATATCTTCACCTTAAAAAAAAAAAACAAAACATCAGCAGTAAGAGTTCTGAATTTTTCTATACTGCATCCAAGTTCTATAGTCCAAAGTTAGATGTGATTTTTATTGCTTTAGTTCTGTTAATCACTTTAACTGGAAATCTGGGCTCACAGAATTATGGTGGAGTGCCGCATGTATATTTTAAGAAAAATGTGGTGCAGCTGATTAGAACATGCTGCTTACATCAAATTTGAAGTTAGGCAGGAGATACCGTGATAGGCAGGCTATTATTTATCGAGTTAGAAATGTTCTAAGTGATTTTAAACAGTTGCTGATATTTTTATTACAGGGAAGTTTTGTAATCATTCCTTTTATTACATCTAGTCAGTCATGCTCCCGGGGAGGAGGGTGCTAGATAGTATCTTGATTTTGCTTTTGAACCTTGTTGTTTGCAATTCCAGCTACTGTAAGACAAATTGCTATAATTTTTATTATTTACTGTAATAAGTATCCTTTTTTAGTTATTAGATTTTGTTCTTACATTTTATTTATCCAAGACAGCTTAAAAGATTAGTAAAAATATACAGTGTAATGCAATTATTTACATTGTATGAAGGAATATGTAAGAAATATATTTATCCAAAAATAAAAAATTGAGGGATAAATGGCTCTAATGGTGCACCTGGCTAATTGCTGAAACTAAATTTACCAACTGAAGCTGCAAAAAGATAAATAGAAAAATTTTAATGATGGAGAAGCAGGACTCTTTATTTAATATGAAAGAAACATGACCTTGTGGTCAAAACATGATTTTAAGAATAGATTGTCTCCTACCTCAGCTGCAAGTGAGCTCCCTGACCTTTTATCGGTGTTCGTGTAGCTATAGCCTTTGAAAGCCATTGATTAGGAAAAGAGCAATGGCTAAAAAGCCGTGCCTTGCTGTTGGATTTTTATGAAATGGTAGGTAGTTCCGCTTTTTCAGAGTGTCAGCAGAGCAGTTCCAGGCAGAGATTTGTTTTCTGTGCATTTTGTAGAGTCCTTTTGCAGTTCTAGTGCTGGTACTGTTCTGCTTGATTTCGTAGGAAATCATCACCTGAACTGATGTGTGTAAAGCTTACTGCGGGGGAGTGGCAGTCAGAATTACGAGGCTGCCTTTGCTGTTCTGCAAAGGAGCTAAGCTTGCTATTAAAGGCCTTGGAGAAATCAAATTAATAGGAAGTAATATTCTCTCCAGTGTTACTTTAACAGGTTTGCAATTCTGGACTTCGGTGCACATTAATTTTTTAAAGCGATATCAATTCTAAAATCAGGGATAGCTAAATAATCTGGAAATGTGCAGTGACTTCATCTGAAGGCAGATTATGCTGAACTACTTACCTTTCCATGGCTGCAGTGATAACCAGCAAGACATGGCAAGACCACGTTTATTTTAATTGAGACTTAAGGAGAAAATACCAGCAACTGATTTGGAGAAGAAAATGTGCATTATTTTAATGGTTAAATGTTAACTACATTGGGGTTTTCTAAAGTTAATAGTATTTGAGAGATTATGTTGTTCCTTCACTCCTCTTTCTCAGTCCTCTCTCTTTAGCTTGATTTGCTGCTTTTCTGTGTTTCCTCAACTAATTTATGAGGAATTTCCAAGTAGGCTTGGAAGGAATTGTAGAAGTTCACTAGGAAAGTCCTCTTCACAGAAGTGGGATCTGCAGCTGGATCTACTGTAATAAATATTTCTCTAACACGTGAATCTCTTTTGAAGGCGATTTCTCAGCTTTATTGGGTAGGTGTAATACATCAGTTCTTCACTACTGCTATTTAGAAGTTTTTCCTAATCTGCAATGTAAATTTTCACTCATAATTAAGCTAATTTTTTACAATCTATGTGGGGTTGTGAGGAAATGTCAATTGTCATAATCATCATCACTCATAACAGCTTTAGTTGTTCCGAAAGAAGTTGTCCTCTCTGCTCTTAGCAAACCTTTTTTTAAGACTAGAGTCTCTGGTCTTGACAGTCTTCCCTCGAACAGATAGGTTATCACTTCACTGCTCCTGTTAACCTGCCCTCAGTTATTTTCCAGTCTTTTGCTGTCCTATATATAGGGATCCACAAAGCTGGATAGAATATTCTGGTTCAGGCTATAATAATATCTGCAAAAGATTTCTGATCTTTATTTACAAAAGAACCTTAGTTCTCTGTGAGGTCTTATACAGTTCACCTCCTGTTTATGCATCCTAGATTAGAATTCTGTTCTGCTATAACCCTGTGTCTTTTTCTATTATCTTCCTCTTTATGCATTCCCATTTTCATGTTCTGTACATTTAACTTCATTTAGAAGCATATGATGGTGGGAATTTTTCCCCTTCTTTTTGTGCTTATCCTTTGAGTTGCATCTGATTGTATTTTTTTTGCAGATTTTTCTCCGTTTTGAGATAATTTTAAATGCAACAAAAAGCATGCTCTCAGAAGTCTGAGCTTGGTATCTCTGTAGATTTTTATTTGTTCTTAATAGATACATTTTTAATTATGTTTCTTTATTGTGGTAATGAAATATTCTAGAGAACTGGGATAGGACAAACCCAAGGGAATTTCTTTTGACACACTTCCAAATCCTGATAATTACCTTTTGGACCTTTTTTCCATGATTTCCTGTACAGTACTTTTTTACTTTGCTAATGAGAATTGCAAGTCTTGTGTTCTGTTCATTTGTTAAGATGGTTTGCTTTATCAGTTACACCACGTATTCTGCGAGGAATCTGTTACATGACCCTATTTTATTTTTTAGAAGAACAAAATAAAAATGTAAAAACATGGATCTTACATGTTAATCTTTGAGGTGTTTACAGAGTGGTTAATGACTTGTTCTGACTCCTTCTCTTCAAGTGTTCTGATCCGTAGTTTGGAAAGCCCTCTCTCTTTAAAGGGTAGTGTTTTAATTTGCCCTTTTGAGTCCTGGTTACCTCTCCTGTTCTTCTGAGTTCTCAAAGAAAATTGTTTTAAGACAGTCTCCATAAATAGTTTAGATTGAATTTCAAGTCGTCTTACTGTCCTCAGCTAATTTCTTTAGGATTTTTTTCATTCTTATCTCTTGGAAATATGTCCAGATATGTGACATTTGAAAAAATGTTGAAGAAAGCAGAGAAAAATGAAGCCGTCTGTGCATCTTTTGCCTTTCTTAACTCTTAATAGATTTTAATTTTATCATTCTTATATAAAATATCTTCTATTATTTCCTCTTATCCCTTGCAAACTATGACTCATACACCTTTGCCATTGTGGTCTTTATTTACATGCTTTTACTGTTCCATAGCGTTCCTTGAAGTTGTTGTTGTTACATCTTGAACAATTTTGTGATTATACTTGTGTTAGTATTGAAAGATGAAGTAATTTTTGGTCTACTACCATCCTGTCTTTACAATGGAATAGTTTGACACTGTGCCTTTCAAATTGCAAGGTAAATTGTATGGAACAATTAAAATATGCGTGTAAGATGTAGCCCATGTAATGACGGTCCTTGAGGAATATTGCTTATATGGTGAAGAAAAATTTGCATTTATTCAGTAATTTCAGTCACTTGAATCATTTCAATATTTGTTTACCTTCATGTACAAAAATCAGATTGTAAGTAAAACCTCTTGTTAAGTATTTACATACTTATTTGTGGACAGAGCTGCTTTTAGGTTTGTCAACTGTACATAATACTGGTAAAACCTAAATGTGTTAATTAATGTAAAATAAGGAACTTCTAGAATAGCAAGACCATCCAACAGTAAATGCTGACTGCGTTATCATGCTTTGAATTATTCTTTCACATACTAAGTGTGCTTAAATAAGAGAAAAATGAATTGTAACGTATCCTAATAATCACTGAGTAGGATAAGCATGGGAAAATTATATTTCTGCCTTGAATATGATATTTTAGTTGTTTTTTTGTATTGTATGCTCTTATTGAGCTGTTTGCCTTCTAGCCAAAGATAGCTTCTATGATATGGGAAGAAGTAATCCCTCAGGAAAGACCAGAATTATTTGAGGGTCTATTTGACATACGCAACAATGCAGTGGGGGTTTAATCCTAGTGAAGGGGTTCAATCCTGGTGAAAAGTTATTAGATGGGAAGTTCTGTGTGCATAGATTTCGGAGGTTCTACCTTAAAAAGCATATAGGTAGTTAGAAAAATGTAATCTAAAGCTCCAAATTTTGCTATCCTTACTGTCTGCTGCAGCATAGTTTACGAACTTTTATTTGAGGATTTGGAAGGGGAAAGTAATAGTGTTTTAGTTTATGTATATATAATGGTTTAATGAAGTTTTGTTAGGATCACATAGGTTTGGATTGGAAGGGAACTTGGAAGATCACCTGGTCCAGCCCCTCTGCTGGGAGCAGGGACATCTGTCAGTAAACCAGACTTCTTACCCTTTCCAGTTGTTGCATAATTATGAATTGTTTCTGGAGCAACTGATACCTCTTCTGCTCAGTCATCTTTTTGGTCTTGAGCTTTACTTTTTTCTTATGGTGAAAACTAGGAATAAATCGAGGCAGCTAAAGCTGTTGTGACATCCTGTGGAGTTTACATGTACATATCAATGTTGGACCAGCTTCAAATAGCTATTTTAATTTCAGGAATTTGTACCAGCACAGTGGGATTTGATTTGGCAAGGGCTTAAGTAGGATTGCCTGGAATTAACATCAAGCTCGTTATTTAGAAATTACCCTTATTTTTCTCGATTACTGCCCCTTTTGTCCAAGAACATAAACATTTAGTACCTGAATATCCTGAACTTTTCTTGCCTTCACTCAGGTCTGTAACAGTTCAAGCTCCTCACTGGGAAAGCCAGGCTCCATGTTGTCCCTACTGGTGTTGGCTGCTGCCAGAGTGGCCAGGAACACTTCTTGTGTGGAGGATGTTGCAAAAATATCAAGCTTGGGTTTTTCTCTTCGGTAACAATCTGTGGAGAACATTTTAGCATGTTTGCCATGAGCAAAAGGCTTTTGGTGGGGGCTGAGCTGTCTTTGCCAACTGTGCATTTGTTTGGAAGCTTCTATTTTTAGCCTGTTAGCTTCTAAGCCTTTTGTAATAGCAGAAAGAGGAAGTGAACAGTGAAATCACTTTAATAACATATTTCCTGCTTGAAGCGACTTATCTCTAGACAGAGGAGATGTCATTTCCGGGATTACTTCTCTTCAGTTTGGATGATCTGTTTTACTCTGTAATCTTATGACCAAGCTTCTCAATAGTAATGCAATTTTTTGTGTTGAGTAATGTAAACTACAACTTTTCATTAAAAGGTAAAGCTTTAAGGAAACTTTTTTGACAAAATACTAATGTGCAAGACAAGTCTTTCTTAAACTATGCGTTGATGTAAACTTGAAATCCATTACCTTAAAGTTATGTTTGGGATTTTAAAATCTTGTATTTAAAAGAGTAATAGAGTAAGATTTGTTCACGAGGATAAAAAGAAATGGATACTCTCTGTTCCTCGAGATGCCGATACTCATCACCTGTCTTTGACACCAGTGGTACCTGACTGTCCTATGCAGTCAGGACACTTGCAAGTACTTTTGAATCTGTATAGTAGAAGCAAGAACTGCAATTCATTGTCAAAAATATGCTTAGGACCAGCCGAGAAACTTTAATTGCATTAAGGGATTGTAAAGAGTAAGAAGATTCTGGTACTGTAAATTGATACTACCATCATGTATTCGTGTAGTTATATTGCACATATGTTAATGAAAGTATAGCTTCAAGTTGTATTTGGCGATGGAATTAGGTGTCGTGTATAGACTACCAAGGCTTCATTGTGCTAGAAAAATCATAAAAGATGGCCCAGCTGTTCTCTATCAGGGCATTCAGCACCATCCTTTTCTACGTGAAGATACAGATTTCTGCTGACACACTCTACTACAGAATGAGATATCCTTTTTTTGGAAGGCCATGTTCGCTAAGTACTTGATATTACAGATTCCGCTGTGCAATGTTGCAGGAAGTCACCTCAAGTCAGAGTACTTTCTGTTTGATTTATGCAGGTTACTGAGCAGTTCCTGTGTAATTCATGCAGTGATTTATCCATAAGTATTTAACAACTTCATTACTTCAGTTTAGTTTTGTTGCATTTTTCATAAAAATATAATAAAATTTAGGAATAGATGCTAAGTCTTCTGTCCCTCTGGAATATGAGTTCGATGTCGTAGTGCAGCACTCATCTGTAATGGATTTTGCAGGAACTGTTACGATCAAGGCTGAAACAATGCCTGTGAATATTGTTCTTAAAGTACGAAATGATTGATACAATGTCTTCTTCATTGACTTCCTTTTGTGGTTATTAACACTGTTCTATGCTTCTTTTCTTAAGGAAGTTCCAAAGTAATGCGTAAGAATTTGATGATACAGTTCATGCTACAGAGATTGAAGAGTAAAATTCTTCCTTAGTGCAGCAGTGAAAATATTTTAGATGTTACATCACAGAGTGGTTGAGGTTGGCAAGGACCTCTTGAGGTCATCTGGTGCAACACCCTCCCCCCCCAGTGCAGGGTCTACTAGAGCAGGTTGCTCAGGACCACATCCAATCAGGATATCTCTGCTGATTGAGATTCCAAAACCTCTCTGGGCAACCTGCCAATGTTTGACTACCCTTACAAGAAAAAAAGTATTTTCTTATGTTCAGATACAATTTAATGTATTTTACCTTGTGCCCAGTTCCTCTTGTCCTGTCTGTGAGCACTGCTGAAAAGAATCTGGCTCCCTTTTCTTCATTCCTTCCCATCAGGTACTTAAACGCATTGATGAGATCCCATGCCTCAAATCTTCTCCAGGCTGAAGAGTCTCAGCTGTCTGACCCTTTCCTCTTATGAGAGGATACTCTAGTGCCTTTAGTATTCATTGCCCTTTGCTGGACTTGCTCCAGTAAATCCCTGCCATTCTTGGTTTGGGGAGCCCAGGAATGGACACTCCTCCCAGTGTGGCCTTGCCAGTACTGAGTAGAGAGGAAGGACACCTCCTTTTACCTGCTGACAATGCTTTCTCTAATGCAGCCCAGGAAGTTGTTGGCCTTTTTTTTTTTCCTGCGAGGGTGTGTTGCTGGGTCATGGTCAGCTTTTCGTCCACTAGGACCCTCAGGTCCTTTGCAAAGCTGCTTTCCAGCTTGTCCAACCCAGCCAGTACTTGGTACCTGTGGGTTATTCCTCCCCATATACAGGACTTGGCATTTCTACTTGTTGAACTTTGTGGTATTTCTGTCTGTCTACTTCTCCAGCCTGTTGAATGCCTTTGAATGCGCATTTTCTGAGCCTGTCCTGCCCTCCATATATTCTAGTGACGGCTGCTGATACTGCCCAAGACACTTCCACTGAATCACTTAATTTCAAAAAGCTGCTTAATCATTAATTTTTTTTGTGGTGAAAAACAGCGTCTCCACAGAGGAGGTAGTCTTATTTTTGTATGTGCATACTTAGGATAGTCTGGCATTCAAAATGTACATAATAATATTAGGTCTTGCCTTCAACTCTGCCCAGGCAGATAATTAGAATGAGTATAATAATTCTAGTGAGATTTGCAACAGAGATTACCCCTCCCAGATATATTCAGAAAAGAAATACAAAATCATCAGGTTGTCATCTATAGCCTCAATTATTAAGAAAACTGAAAAGCCGTCTAGTAATATTAACTGCGTGTTAGTAAACGTGATGTGGTGTCTGACCTAAATCTGTGTTGCCCTTTTAAGGCTCAAAAAAAATGAAGAAGCAACCTCAGGATTTTGTTCCTAGAACACTGAAGAGAACTACAAGTTCAGGCAGAACTCTGGAGATGCTGAGTAGGAATGGAGTCGCTGGCTCTTCTCAGTATCTGAAACTAACTTATTTCATTTGTCCTTGCGTAATTGGAAAGGGGTGTGTGTTTTGAAGAGTATTTTGTCAAAGTTTTCTAAATTACTGAGCGATAGAATTGAGTTAAGTCTTGTAACAGGCATTTAAAATGCTAGTTTTAATTTAGATTTTGGTGATCTCGTCCCTTGCCATTATAAGGAGTCAAAATTATTTTCCAGGGAGACATTGATAATTGGTAGCAGAAAGGCATGTAGAGTTCTGGCTTGTCTTCTGTTGAGTCACTTCGAAAAATAGTCTAGTCCTGTGAGCTTGAATTATGTGGTGAATTGTTGTCTTAAGTTTAGGTCATGTCTTCCTTCCAAGAAGAAAAATGTGCACTTTACTTACGAATATCCAGAATGAGAAAGTAGAGAGAATGTGATGAAAGCAATAATATGGATTATACAAGCATGAAGTTTTTTGAATATGCAGGAAATGTTTAATGGAAATAAGAAAACCAGACTGAATTGAATATCTTAAATCAGTGCTTAATGAGTGATATTACTTACTGATTAAGGCTAGAACTACTACTTCAGTTTAAGCTCCAGTGCCACTAAGCAGTGTTAATGTATCTGAACTGTTTATAGACCAAGTTGGAGCCAGTCAGTGTGTGTTAGCTCCTTTGCGGTGACTGGTTTATAAACATACTTGAGAGCTTGTTTGATTTGCCTGCTAGGAATGTAATGCATGCTTGAATAATATATAATCAGTCTCAGTGTAGTAGTTTTAAGAAAGTTTTAATTATGATTTTAAAACTCAATTAACTTATTTTTATTTCTTTTCAGGATGGCTTGAATTCTTTGGTCCTTGACCTGGATTATCCAGCACTGAGGAAGAACAAGAACATTGATAATTTCTTAAATAGATGTAAGTTGCAAGTGGCCCTTAAACAGTGACTTTGTTGTGATTGCACTCATAGGAAGCTGAGAAGTCAGAAATGAATTGCTGAGTTTAGTTTTGCTAATTTTTATAACTCAGAGCTTCTGTGTTCAGAAGGCTTTGGAGGACCATTTATTACAGAGAGGTTTCATTTTGGGGACTATTGCTGAAAGTATGTTGGAAAATACCAGCTGTAGACTGTAAGTTTTCCAACTACAGTTGCAACAATCCTTTTGTGTTATTTTTTATCTTAAGTGCGTTCTGTGACATAGTTTGCAAAGCGTGTCCCAGTTATTATTGTTTAGGAATTAATTTACTCAAAATGTCAACATTGTATATACAGTCTTATTTAATCTAACAGGGAAGCCTTCTGTTGATTTTTAAAGCTACCTTAAAATCTGTTAGTGCATTTTAGAACCTTTGTATAAATGTTTGTGATTCTCCCCAAATTAATTGTAGACAGGGTCTCGGTGTTTTTTTGAGCCCATGAAAGTTCGAGACTGTTTCATTATAGTAGCTGTATTTTGGCTTTTTAAAGTGTTTTCTATCCGTGTATATAAACAAATTTTTTTCCCTTGTAAAAGTAGTGGATTATTTGCTTTTAAAATGCTGGGTAAGCCTTCTTGGGACAGCTGTGTTTTATAGTGAGCTTATTTTGTTGGGTTTTTTTCTTAAAAAAAAGCCTTTTCTATTGCATATTTTGAGGTTACTCAGATGCAGTCTTAACAGCCCCTCTCTTTTGGTTCTTTACTGGTACGAGCTGTATGTCTGCTCTGGGACTCCTTTGAATATCCACTCATGCTGCTCAGTTACGTGGTGGCTGGTGTAGTCATTTGTGGCAAGTGCTTACATCTAGAATTCAGTGCTTCTTAGTGAGGTTTAGCAGAGCCCCACTGCTGGACATAGAACTTTACGGTTGCTGCTGAAGATTCGTTTGGAGAATTCACGGAAAACAATAAAATAAGGAGCAAATTAGGAAGGAGAGGCATACCTTTGGATTTTTCTGTGTTCAAAAGAATTCAGGCAGATATTTATGAAAGAAAGGATCAGGAAAAGCATTTTAAATAATTTTGTTTCTGGCGACTGTGCATTGTAAGTGTAATGTGATGGAAAAGCCCTGTCTATGGAAAATAGGAAAATGACAAAAATGACAGTATCCGTCATTTTTAGGAGCTGTTCAGATTCACCTTTACGTTCCAATATTATTTTTAAAGTAGGAGGAAATTAGAAAACTTTTTCTAATCAAAAGATCAGTATCTTCTGGTATATGGCTATTAAAAATAGCTCTGGGAAAATGATTTAACCTTGAAAGCAGTTTGTTGGTTTTTTTTTTTCTGCAGTCTCTGAACATTCTTGCTATCTGTCTTCCCTTTTGTGAAGGGTGTTGCTCCTTCTCCTACTCTGGCTTCTCTCCAGTTGTTGTAGTAAATAATATTAAGCATCTGACATGTCTCATAGGCTACCAGCAGTGGCAGAACCCCAAAAATACATTTCGGTTCACAATTTTATTAGTGCCTGTTTTTTTTAAATTGGCTGACGGTTTACAGTTTAAATAGCCAGGTACTAGTTCTAGAAAATTGTGAGATGTATTACAAAAAAAAATCACAGTAGTTAATTAAGAACTTTCAGGGGTGCACTTCATCCTTACCTTGTGAACTTAAAAAAAAAAAAGGTGTGTAAGAGCTGAGTATCTTGATTCACACATTGTAAAGCTGTGCATCTCTTCAAAATGAAAGTTCTCTCCTGTTTCCATATTGTCTAGGAGAGAACGAAAAATAATGCTGCATATATTCTGTGATTTACAGAGTTTTAAAAAAAATTCTGAAATTAGAATTCAGTAAACTTTAGAAACAGGTAATATTTTGGCATTGCAACTGAAAGAATCAGTCCTGCCACAATGATTTAGTTCAAAGTCCTTTCTGACACAGGTGTTTGTGTTGTTTGTTATAAACCAGATTGGGGAACTGAGTAGAATAAATTTGAAGAGTGGTGTGGTTGATTTGTTTATTGCTTTTTGTTAAAACTAGTCAGGCAAAAGAAGATCAAAGACCAGTTTATGATTTTTCATTTAACTTCACTGATATTTGTTCCAGCACAAGGCAAACTGCTTGGGTGCATGACAAAACATGAGGACGGTTGAGTTCTTAGTGGCATTGCTGTTTTTTGTGGTTCACATTGCTGAACCCATATCTCATGGCATTTTGGAAACTGTTCTGAAGGTAGCAAGTAGTATTGCAGAGGAAGAGAGTTACTTGTGCTTTCTGAAGGCTCTTTCTACCATGGCAGAAAGAGATGGGAATAGTATTAAGAATTTATGGAACAGGAAGTTGTTGCCCTCCTTAGGTTAGGGAACAGTGAGTTCTTGTCTCATCTGATTTTTCTCGTCATCTGAAGAGCTGTAGCAAATGCCTAGATGAGAATTATTGTCAAAATGTTCTGACAGATTCTGAGGAGCAGTCTGTGCCGGGGGCCTGGAGCCTGTATCCCTCCTCAAGGCTTCCTGAGTCAACTGTGGAGAGGTGGCGGGGCCACCTTCTGCGTTAGCACTCTGTAGTGCAGAGTGAAACAGCTGAGGCGGAGTAATTGCTTACGATTGCTTTAATCCGTATTACACAAGTCTTCAATAATTGTGGAGAACACTGCAATAATCTTCACTCAGTCAGTTTAATCACTTAATTCTTCCACGATAACACTTTGAGAAGGATTTTTTTTTCTGCATATTCCCAGGGATTTGAATACACCCTACTTGAGACCTACTGCAAGCCATTACTAATCAGGTTAATGTTTTATTAATAGCTTATTTTAATTCAAAAATTAAATAGTTTACGTCTCAGCTGAGACTTTAAATGATACTCAGCTCAACTCATAGTTTCAAGCTGAAATTCAAATGCTTTAACTCATTTCACAAAGCTACAATTTATTAATTGTCCATACTGCAGGAGTTTGGTGTATCCTGTTTCTGTGTCTGCTTTGCAGAGTACCTTCTTCATCTGTTTAGCATGCAAGAATTTTTTTCATTGCCTGCTTTCCTTTACTATTCTGGTTTCTTACTGCTTTTTCCAAGGCACTGATCCAAAATATCCTAAGAGGTACACAGGGCTGTACTTCGAGATAAGATACTTCCCTTTTCAGTCTACTGTATTGCTTTAATCAACTGTTAGGGTTCTGGGTTTTTTGCTGCTTTTTTTTTGAGTATTTATGGGACAGGAAAGCGTAGTGTGGTATTTAATTCCCAAAACAATGAGAAGAATATTATTAGTCCTCTGAGAGCAAAAAGTAGCTTGCGTACTTTAGAAAAGAAGCGTGAGCTTTCCGGCATGGTCTTGGTGTAACAGATCTTTCTTGGTCTCTTCTTCTTCTCTTCTGTCATAGCCTGTGACAACAGGTTAAGTAAATTCTTCCAAGTAACTTTTTCTGCCATCTGAGATTTGTAAAGCATTGAGTCATGTCTCAGTGGCTTGCGCCTTTTCTGGTGTTCTCCCGTGCAGGTACTACATAGCCTGTTCACCGCTTTAACTTCTGCGAGCAGAAAGTTCAAAAATTAAGCAACAGTTAAAAGTATTTAATCATTCTTAATTGTACTGTCAGGAATAGAAGGGCGTGAAGAATGGATTTTGAGGAAGTGGTGGCTTGACTCCCTAAATGGATCAGTGACTTTCTATGCGTTATCCAGCATCACTCAAAAATTGGAAACCTCCATTGTTAAAGTTATTTGCAGATGTTTTGGAGGTTGGCAAACTTCTAGAATTACAATGGCAATGGACATCCTTACAGGAGAAGGAGCTTTTAGCCACAGGTGTGTCACTCATACAGCAGCTTTGATCACGCCCAGAATAAACATCCTGGAAAGTTGCTTTTGCCGTTTTCTTCTCCAAGAGATGCTTCTTACTTAGATTTACCTGTTAAGATTAACTTATTGCAAAAGAAACAGTTCTGGTTCCTTTCCTTACATTTTGTTACATCACTTGAAGTTGCTGAATCAGATGCCGACCATGCAGTTTACCAACAGAAACGTGTTACCTGGTGTGGTGGTAATGCCTGTGATTGCTGTAATTCTATGTGCTCTGTACTTACTGTTAGTGACACAGATGAAATGTGCAAAGATGCAAAGAAGAATCTTAGAAATGTAGTGCATTGTAGAACTTGCATTGAATCAAGGAGCTAATTGTCCCTCTGGTTTTCTCTGCCCTTGCCAGGTCTTTGTGTTGACCTTGGCAGGTTGGGCTCCGGTTCCATTCTTAACGATACTGTTCTGGTAGGAGTAGCGGTGGGAGAGGTACCAAATAAGCAATTTTTCCCAGGCAGAGCATGAATTAGCACCACAGTGTTTAAGACAGAATGTCTTAGATGTATAAACAGGTTATTTTGCAGTGTTATTAACCACTTTTGCATTTGGATACTTGATAGATACAAAGCAATTGAGTTCTGCCATCAGGCTTGCTTTTGTTGAGTCAGGGATGCATCCTCTGCAAGTTGGAGGACTGCTGCTTTCTGTCTCCCTGTCTTCCACTCCTTTCGTCTATGCAAGACAAAATACTTCTTGTGTTCTGCTTTCTGTTCTCTGGAGGGGAAAACACTAGCCTGTCTGAAGCTTTGCCTTCTAGTTTCTGCTGCTTCTGCTTCCAGCAGCTTCTTTTTCCTCACACACCTTTAACCAGAAGTGTATGCACCCCTAATTACTTCAGTCTTTCAGTTGTGCTTTGTGTTTGTTTTTGGGCGGGTGTGGGATTGCAGTGCTTCCTGGCTGTGCTTCAGTTTAACTTCTGGCTAGACTTTTGCCTAGGGCAGCAACTGTTGACTTAATGTACTCCATAGCAACACTCATTGACTGACAGTGTCTCATCTGTGGGGATAAAATTGCACTCTCTTTCGTTTTTATTCCTAGAAGATAGACACCACAGAATTGCCTGATACATGTTTTATTTTCTTAAAGAGCAGGAAAACTTGGGTTTTCTACTCCACCTCGCCACCCCCTTTACTCTTCCAGTCAGGTATTTATTCCATTTTCGCAAGCACACGTAACCTTCAGCCACATTCTTGCTGCCAGCTGTCAGTGACTGATCTGAACACTCTGCCCTTTTGGAAAGTGAAGCTTCATTTGTTTAAAGGTTATAGTGCCATTTTCAAGTAGTAAATCAAAAGCTGTCTTTAAGTACTCTTGCTGTCTAGCATTCCTGGGCCTTCCTGTGTTAAAGAAACCTGAGTCATGGGTGATGATGTTCTCACGTTTTAGGGCTTCTAATCAAAAGGCACAATATTTTTGTAAGATTCCGTTATTTTCTGGAGCTGTGCAGTCAGTCCCATCTAATACCTTCCTTTAAACCTGACTTTTTTTTTTTGTGCTGAGCTTCATGCTGTTACAAATTCATGAGGCTGTGTAAGATACAATCTGTGGTATCTGCATACAGATACTGCAAATGTACAAATTCATCCTTGTGAAACATTCTGAAAATTCAGTCCTCTACTAGAAGGGTAGTGTTGGAAAGGTCACCTGCACCTTGAATTAGATCATGTTACGTGATACATGAACTAAATCATGTGATCCAGCATGTTGCAATGCTGACATTGCTTTGGGGTTTCTCTGTGCTTGCCTTCTTGCAACCCGTTTTTTGTTTCAGGTTGGTTCCATGCTTTTATTATTTGTTCCATATCTGTTAAATTTTATGACAAATAGACAGTTCATCTATGTAAGTAATACCTCTACAACAACTGTATCCCTAGATGATGATTGCTTATTTTAACTAAGATTATTAAATCTTTTAGCAGAGCACGTAGGATTTCTCCATCCTCAGCTTTTCACAGGGATGATAAAATGGTTAACTCCTCAGTTGATATCTCATTCATACTTTGTATTATTGGCTTTTTCATTAAACACTGCTTAACTGCAGTGTTTAGTGCTTAAACAGTTTCACTGGAGCTGTATTAAACTTGTTTATAATTTTATAAATTGTAATTATGCTTCATAATTATATTTTGAACACAGAAGTATTCCTGTGAGTTTCTGACCAATAATGGAGCTATGTAAAACTACACCATACTCTTTCAACAACTTTCAACTCTTTTCTGCTGTCTCATCTCTATATCTGAAAACATTTGAAACATCTCAGAAACAGTTGAAAATAAATTCCTGGGATTTCCTTCCCTTGTAAGATATGAGATTGTGTTCAAACGTTTAATTGCATATTCCGTCTGATTTGAAATTTGCTGATATTCCTTCTCTGCTGCTCCTTCCTATGAATTTGCATTTGTCCTCCTTGTTTTGGGCCAAAGCTTCTGGTTTGCAATTAAGTAATTAAGTACGTCTTCTCTTCTCAAACTGCAAAATTAATTCACACCACAAACGAAATAACAAACCTGATGTGAGTGAAGCACTTTTGCTGTCCTGGGCTTCCTGTCTAAGCTTTCACGATTCACTATAGAAAACAGGCTCAACATTCTCTCAAATTGATTTCCTGTTCACACTCTGGATTACTTCAGTCTTACTGGTTACACAGGTTGAGGTTTTAGTTACCTCTGTCCATACAACTTTACTCTTCCCTGATTATTCTTAACTTGTATTTTTTTTCTGTAAATCTCTCTCCTTCACCTTCCCACATAATCTTTTCTTCTGAGGAAGAAAGTTTTAGTTGCATTTTTGTATGCTGAAGGGCAGCTGGTCCGGCTGTCTGCTCAGAGTCAAAACAGTTTTGATGTTAGATTAGCTTGTTCAGGTACTTTTGCAGTTCAGTTTTGAGAATTTCCAAAGACTGAGGTTTTTCAGCTCTACTGGGCAGTCTGCTCCATTCCCCAATTCTAGGGATTCTTTTCCTACAAAGTAGGATTTCCTGTGTTCCATTTTCTGTTGCGTCTTAACCTTTCACTTTGCATCTGTTAAAAGTAAAGCTTCCTTCAGCTTTTGTTGGGGCCAGCCGGACTTCCTGAAGCTGAACGATTCCAGTTCTTTCAGCTTCTCTATGAGCATCATGTGGTCCCACCCTCCAAGCATCCTGATGGCCTTCCATTTATCTAGGGAATGTTTTGATATTTTTCTTGCATTGAGGAGCCCAAAGCTAGATGGAGCATTCCAGATGTGGTCTCACAAGTGACAAACAGAGGTGAAGAATCACTTCCCTCTACCTGACTGTATGTTTACCAACACAGCCTTATATGCAGGTGCTGCAAAGGCTTGCTGCTCATTCCTCTTTGTTCATCTTGCTGTCCACCAGAGCTCTGAGGTCCTCTTTCTCAAGGCGCCTTTGTAGCTGGTGATCTCCAACCTGTACTTCTGTGTGGTCGTGTTCCACCCAGTTACAGGACTCTGCATTTGCTTTTGTGGAACTTTGAGGTTCCGATCAGCTCATTTACCTATCATACCTGGGTCCTCTTGTGAGCGTCCCTGCCTTCCAGTGTATCAGCTTTGAACCACTGACCATGACTCCTGCAAATTTTCCATCCACCTTGTAATCTGTGCAATCCATGTCAGCCTAGTATGGCTACACACAGACTTTATGATGCTGTATTGAAAGTCATGCTATGGTCAAGAAAGAAAACGTGTACTGCTTTCCCCTTGTCCACCAAGATAGACATCTCCTCATGGAATGCAGTCAGGTTAATTCCCATCCTTTTCTTGTCTGTCGCTGTGGGTGGTGAGGTTAGGCTGCAGTTCTAGCCTGTAGCAGTTTGCCCATTAACCAGTCATCAGGAGCCTCCCCAGGTTGCTGAGACCGTAAGGTCATAGAGGACAGACTGGTAATGGTGTTGACTGGCTCACATCTTGTGTCACCCCATGGTCTGGTGTATGTCAAGTTTGCTTAATGACTTTCTCTGCAGAGATACTTCACTGCCCCACACTCTACTGTTAGCCCACGTTTGCCTCATTCTTTCTTTTAGTGCCAGTGTATTCATAAAGGCTCTTGTTTCCCGTCCTAACCCTGGCTAGTTTCAACTCCAGCTGAGCTTGGCTTTGCCAATTCTATCCTTGCATGCTTGGGAGATTCCTGCTGGGTAGCCTATACCTACTTCCATGTTCAAAACCTTCACTTTGTGCTGGAGTTGAGGCAGAGGTTGCCCATTCAGTCAAACTGGCTCTCTGCCTCCTTGATTTCTAGCTAACTAGAACAGACTGTTCTTGTGCTATGAACATGTCATCTTTGAAGATCAACCCACTCTTCTACCCTCCACAGCAGCTTCCCACAGGATCCTGACTGTGAGTTTTCTGAACAAGCTGTAGTCTGTTCTTCTGAAGTCCATGCTCTGCTATTTTCCTTCCTCAGTTCTTTCAGAGTCTTAAATTCCACCGTTGCAGTTACTTCAGCCAAGACTGTGACAGACTTTGTCATTCCTAGCCAATTCTTTCATGTTTGTGAGCCATAGGTCAGAGTGTCTCACTGATTATAGGTCTTGTTTCTCACTTGGAACAAAAGAAGTGGTTTTGATGGTCAGGAATCTCCTGGGTCTCTTGTAGCTTGCCAGGTTGCTCTTCATCAATATGTAGGAATGGTTAAACTATTTACTAGATGTTCATTATCATTAACTCCATGCTGACGATGCCATCTTTAATGTCATACTGAATTAACTGTACCTCTGATCCTCCCCCCCCCCCCCCCCCCCATCATATTCAGATCTGAAATCCCTTTAATGCCTTTCTAGGGATCAAATTCCACAGTCTTTGACCCTGAACAAGGATCTTACAATACACACCTCTTGTCTCTCTTTGAATATAAGCATCCACAGCTCTTCATACAATTTCATGCTTTTCATTGGAGAGGTCTTGCTCCAACCAACCTGTTTTGCTTTCTTTTGTTGTTGTTCGAAGCATTTGTGGGGACAGCATCAAAGCTTGTCATGCTTAGGTGTCACGGTGAACCTCTAGTGTTATGGGTTCCATTTGTGGCTCCCATTATCTTTTTGTCCTTGTAATAAGAATAGATTTTTAAATACATTTAGCCAGGAATGCATTCACTGGCATTCCACATTTACAAAATTAAAGAGTCTAGGACCCCGCATGTTTTTAGAATTTAGAATTCACTGGTTTTCCTTACAGATTCCCACAACTGCCAACAAGAAAAATACTGAAAAACAGAGCTTATCTGCAGAATATTGCACAGATGATACTTGAACAGAGAGCACTGTAGATTTAATTTTATGCAGTGCAGAGCTACACGTGCAGTGAACGTGAAAAAGTGTTACAAGGTGGCTAGTGTTTACATAAACATCAGTAAACTGAACTGGTACTTTATATGTAATAAATGAATCATTCTGAAGTCATATGCTCACATGATTTGAAGTTGTACACGAAAGTTACAGAGTTAAATTCCTCATGGTTTGATTGCTGTTGAACCCTCTAGATGTGTAGGAGCAGGTTGCACCTTCAGCACTTTGGTGTGTGCCAGGTACTTCACACTCCTGCATTATCAGCGTATCCTGGCAGCACAGCAGGTGGCAACAAATAATTGTCTGAAAATTCAAGATAGGCATCTCTCGTTCTCTTCATTATCAGTCTTTCTGTAAGCTTATGAATGATGACTAGGGATGTGAAATGCAAGCAAAATCCAAACAAAATTTCAGTTGTTACAGCTAAAAGGAGATGGTTAACGGTTTCCAAAAAATAATGAAAGGGGCCTTTAATAGTGACTGCAGATTTCAAGAATTGCCAAGAAAGCTCTAAACATTTATTTAAAAGTATCTCATATAAACTCTAAATGAAAAATATTCAGGAAAATTCTTATATTTTGTTAATGAATCCATTATCACAGTTTTTATTTGATTCATTTTAGATGAGAAGATTGTGGAAAAAATCCGAGCTCTACAAATGAAAGCTGAAGACTATGATGTTGTTAAGGTGATTGGAAGAGGGGCTTTTGGAGAAGTGCAACTGGTAAGAATGTAATGATTTAATGGTTGGGCACATTTACTGCTCTAGTCAAAACCTTTTCCAGTCTTGCATGCTTTATATCTAAAAATCCGTTCTTATAAAGAACATGTTATTTTCATTGTATCATGAGGTGGTTTCTGTGCATTGTAAACAGTACATCTGAGTTCAAAATACGATGGATTGGAAGGGAAGGACTTGGGAAACAGTTTGCTAGAAAAAGGTGATTTATGGCAATTCTAAATTTTTTTTGGCTGCAAGCATAACTCTGTCTGAAATGTTCCTATGAAAGAGCAAGCTAATAGTGCAAAAAAAAAATTGGTTTGATCTTATAATTGTGATGCTTGCATTGTATTTAAGTGATATGAGTCAATGTAAGATTTTTTCTTAACATTGTCCACTCGACATTGTATCCTATATGATATCTAATGTAAAAATGGGATTTCTTTTAAAATTTATGTTGCAGAGAAATTGGGGTTTTTTAAAAAGCAATCAGAAGACAAAAATAATTTACTATAGTGTGCACAGACTGCGTTTCATTTAGTTTTGATTTTTCCTAGACTTCCTAATCATATTGTGTGATAAATAGCATAAAAATGTGTGTGTATATGTAAGGTGAATTGATATGTCGGTTTTGAAATAAGATGTGGATGTAAACACCAAATAAAACAAACAAGAGGGACAAGTTATCATAAGTTAACATGTAACTATCAGCTGATCCCTGATCATTCTCTGTATAAGCATTTATAGAAGAAGTGAGATGTAAAGCAAGTCAATGAAAAGGGGAGCAACTAGTTTGCAGCAATTGAAGCTTGTTACCAGAAGGTAACAAAAATTACCCTTTTGCTTGTGCCTTTTGACATGGAACTGACGTTTTACTGTTCTGTGCTAATTTTCATAGCATCATAGAATCATGAAGGTTGCAAAAGAACTGTAGGATCATCAAGTCTAACTACCACATTGTCTTGTAATGTACATAATTTTTGGAAAATACAAAGATGTTTTAGAGTGTTGTTGAGGAATGTGGCAAGATGTTAGCTCTTAAGTGCTGATAGGAGGTACACGACCTATTTTAGCAATCAATTTATGATCCTTTTGTAAAATTATTTGTGTTTTCCATATTAGTATTGGTGAAATTGGTTGGAACTGGGGGGGAAGAAAACCCTGCAACTAGCCTAATATTATTTTCGTGGCTAATGGGTAATTTGCAAATTTACATGTAATTCGTGTGGCAGTTAACAACATGTAATCAGCAATTTTTATTCATTTATGTTGTTTTTGTAAGGCAACTTCATCAGTGTGGCAATGTGATACCTATTTCTTTGTAGGTTGTTTGCACTTTTGTGCAGAGGATTATTTCCAAGGGTTCCTGCTTTTGAACAAGACTTTAAAGAAATAATGTGCCTTGGCTATGCTTTTATGTCCTTGCTGGCAAGGGATTAAAACAAAACCAAAACCTTCAGCAGAACCTTACTGATTTGAAAAGGTAGTTTGAGAGGTCTGATGACAAATTTTACGTTACAATGATGAGGGAAATGAGAAGTGATGGTAAAATGCACAGTAATGCAGTCATATAATGATGTGGTTTAGGTTTTTTTCACATAATGGGGCTTTTCAGTTCTTTAAATAAAGCCCGTCAAGCCCCACATTAAAAAATCTAAGGATGCTTGATATTGAAAGAAAACTTCCATGTGTTCACATCGAGCTTTTATGTACTTCATCCCGAAGTAAAATAACACTCTTTAGTAGAAATCATAATGATATGTAGTCATACAGCTAAAAAGCAGTGAGTTCATGAATACAGCTGTAGATCTGAACTAATTTTAGCTGGTGATGAGGGCGTACATACCTAAATTTTTTGCCTCACAAGGTACGATACAAGTTTAAACTATTGAGCTAAGCTGTATCTATTTCTACTCCATTCAGAATGTTAACACCACAGTTGCAGATGATGGATTTGCTGTAATCAAAAATATTTTGCAACACATTCGGTGATCAAAATAGAAATTTGCTTCAGTGGGGCCTAAATGCAGAAAGAACCATAAATAAAACATTATTAAATACATGAGTTAAATTCATGAAGATCATGTTATCAGTGTGTGCCATTGTGCATAAATATTTGTAGCACAAGTATTTGTTAAATATTTGTAACATTTAAATATAAGAAGCCAAAAAATAGTATGTAAACATGTAGCATAAAATAGTCAGCTATGACGTCTTTCATTTCATTTTGTTTCCCCCAAGCTTTCTGCTCCAGTGTAGCATTTTCTTGTGAAAGAAATGCAGAGATCAGCTTTCCAGATTCTAACAAGACAGGAAAATGTATTTTTTTGCTGTTTTTTTGTTGTATCATACAGTGAGGTTTTTTTAAAAAAGCCTCGCTTTTGCCCCCTTTCACTCCCACAAAAATTAAAAAAATCAGTCCAGTAAATAGAGAATGAATTATTCTGGTCTGAGCATCTGAATTTGGCAGAAAAACAATTTCCTACAAGTCCAGAAGTATTAAATTCTACTCTTGAGCTCTGGTCTCTCTGGCTTTGCTGTGTCTGTACAGATGGGAAAAGCTAAGAAAATAATTGCCAACTGTCAGATCACTGATTCTCTTATGCAGTGCTGTGAATAAAACTGGCTGGTGTCGAAGGCAGACAGAAAAATTGAATTATGGTGCTTAATATGGTACTTGTGGTTTATGCAGAAACAGTAATTTATGAGAGCACATCCTGAGTATCTGTTGTTTGTTTTCACTTGAGGAAAAATCCTCTTTGATTTGGAATTGAAACATATCCTCAATTTCTTCTCCTGGGTCTAATCACAAAGTACTATAATGTTGCAGTGTTATAGCCCACTGATTTGATCATGTACTGGTTTAGAACATTAAGCACAACTGAGTCTTGTATTTGGGTAATAAAGGATGGTCTGGGTAACGGTCTTCACTATGTAATTTCTTAGTGTCACAAGCCATTGATTGTCGTGGCCTATGTAAACAAGTGCTGGTTTAGTGTTTTGCCTTAAGTCCTTTGTTTATTAAGTTTACTTCCCAAGCCCCTGCTGACCTACACTTCTGTGGTAATGCAAGTAAAGCAGTTGTGGTCTATTACCTGAAAATTTATCAGGACATGAGCTTTGGTACCCTATCTGTAGTAATCTCTTATGGCTCTAGTAAGTATTTTAGGGTACTTGTGGTTATTTCAAACCTTAGAGTTCATTTCTCAACACCACTCCAGGATCTTTGTTTTCTTTTATCATAAAAGATATGGTACCATTCTCAACACAGCATACTCAGTCTGATAACTTCAGATGGAAATGTTAATTTTCTGTGCCTACAGATAGTCTTCTGACCTGAATGCTGTAGAAATTATAGATGTGTTTTGTGCATACTTGTTTCTTGAAAGTCTTAGATTGATGAAGCAGAGAAGAGTGATATCTTAATGCATTTTCGTAAGTTAAACAAGGCCATGCTACTCAGTGCTGATGGCATGAAGGGATTTTCCTGCCTATTTTAAGAGTTACTCTGGTGAGCTGCAGTCTAAATTTGGCAGTTAATTTAAACGGTTGGAAGAAATTGAAGTATCATGACAGTTCAATACATGAATAATCTGCTGTATGAGCCAATATATGTATGTACAAATACAGCCCTGAGTAGAGAGCAGAGCGGCTGATGGCTAAATAGGCTGCTTCCAGGGGCCATGGTGGTGATGTAAGGGATCACAGACTCTGGTAGGTTTGTTCACCTGTGAGGCATGCCAAGACACATTCAGCATTTGGGTGTGCCAGTGTGCTCGTTATTGCTTTGGTTCCTTGATTTTTGTACAGAGAATGAGCCTATCTTGAAATTTTCCTAAGAAATAGTTTAGCTGACTAATTACCCATTGGCACTGCCTTAGAGGGTGCACAGGCTGTGGTTTGTGCTCCCTCTACCCCTGTTTACTTTGCATGTCCTGCGCACAAGCTTCCTTCAGGCTGTGCTGACAAGGATTTTTTCCACAAGTAGTGGTAGACAATTATACTCGTAAATGAAGGCAGCTTTACTGACTACAGCCAGGCAAGAGTACACAATGGTTTTAAGAATTTTAAACATATAAATAAATTGCAGAGCTTTACATGGCCTTTCACAGAAAATGCTTCTTCAATTAAACAATAGGACAGACTGGGAGAGTTGTTGTTGTTTATCCTGGAGAAGACTCGGGAAGCCGTGTAGTGGCCTTCCAGTATTTACAGGAGACCTACAAGAAAACTGGGGAGGGGCTCTTTATCAGGGAGTGCAGGGATAGGATGAGGGCTAATGATTTCAAACTGAAAGAGAGGAGATTTAGATTAGATAAGAGTAAGAATTTTTTTACTGTGAGGTTGGTGAGGCACTGGCATAGGTTGCCCAGAGAAGTCGTGGATGTCTTATCCCTGGAGATGGTTGAGGCCATGTTAGTTGAGACTTTAAGCAACCTGATCCAGTGGGAGGTGTCCCTGCCTGTGGCAGAGGTGTTGGAATTGGATGGTCTTTCAGGTTCCTTCCAACCCAAACCATTCTGTCTTTCTGCGATTTTATGAATATCTTTTTGAGGTTGCTGGTCTGTTTCTTCTAGTGTTGAGGATTACAAAAGCACTACTTCATGGTGTACAGTTTGTGGTGTACCACCAAGTCTTTGTTACTAATCCCATGTGGGATTAGTAAATGGGAAGGAGGTAGTTTTCAAAATCCTTTTTTTAAGACACCTTTACTAGCTGGTTAATTGTTAATGTTTTAATTATAAAGTTTTTAATGCATATAGATAAAATGTTTCTGATTTGGTGTTTGGTTGGAGGGGTTGTGATCTAGCTGTACGGAGTTGGTTAGTGTTAAACTATGCAAGAAGTTAATTCTAAAACTTTTGTTCCTATCTCTTAAGAGCAAAAAAGCCCCAGTTTCAAGATCAGTAATTTCATAAAGAATTCTATTTCTGTTCATATTCTTCCCAGGATTCCACCCCTGCAATGCTTCATCTCTTTCTACAGATCATTCCTGTTGGCTTCAGCAGTGTTATTGTTTATAGCTCCTCAGGAGCAGGAGGCTGATGATTTGTAGACCAAGTAGGTGCCTCAGTGAAGCTTTGCACTGCAGACATAATTGACCTGAAACATTTACAGTTGTTCAGGAAGAGAGCATGTTAAGCATTCTTTCAAGGAGCTTTATTAAAACTAGGCATTGTATAAAACAATGAGATTGGGGAATATGGTGTGGTTTATTAATTGTGAGGTTTTTAACTGCACCACAAGGTCATAACCATTTGGTTCTGGTTTCACAAATTAGTCAATTTTTTATTTTCACATGAAGAAAATCTGCAGAAACCTAAGATGCAGTTAATTTCGGGTTTTTTTCTGCTGACTCAGACATCTTACAGCGGAATACTTCTCACCTTGATTTCTACAAGGAACACTCAAGAATGTTAAAAAAATGGTCCTTTAGTACTTGTTCCATAAAGTAGTGTAAATCTAACTTTGTTTCATTAACAGGGTAGTGACTTTTCAGTCTGTGCTGTAAGGATTTTGTTTCATGTCTGTATTCAGATAGAGTTTTCAAAAATATTTTCAGATTTTGTCACAAAAGTTTTAATTTTGGTTTTCCAACAAGATTTATGTTACTAATTTTACACTATTGGAAGTGAATTTAAGGACTGATTAAGAAAAGAAATGGGAGGAATCTTTTGTGAAAAATAAAAATTGGAAGAGTCTGAAGTGGACTGCTTGCAGAATCTCTTATATGAATGAATGCAACACATAAGTGGTGCTTGGAATAAGATAATATAAACAGTTGCCTTTTATGTCTTCTTATATGGTGGAACTTGTGAAGGGGAAATAGAAAGACATTTCTTTTTTTCTGTAAACATAATTATTTAATCCTGGGTGTTTTGAAGTAGGCATGTTCACTCAGAAAGTTAAGAAGAGCAGTCCAGTTCTTTGGAAGGTGATACTTTTTTAATTCTGAGTTTTGGGTTGTGTTTCTTTTTTGTTCTGTTTGGTTTTAGCAGTTTCAGTTTGAGTAAGCAGACTACTGGAGTCAGCCTTCATTTTTGTGCCTATAGCCATAATGAGGAAGAAAATTGTGGTGCATTGGTGCATTTTGAATAAAACAGCTACCTCCTAAGAGCTCCCGCAGCCCTGAGGCATGTCCTTCTCATGGTCCTGCAGCTCCTCATATGGGGCTGTAGCAGTTAGCCAGGTTCTGGCATATCTTCCTTCATTTCACATTTTGAGATGTTTTTGTTTTTTGTTTGAATAGCTGATAGTTTTTTCTTCGGGTTTGGAAGTTCTCAAATCCTTACTATGTAGAAAATTGGATATATGAAGGCCTGGAGGCATCACATCCCAGAAAGCAGTTTGCACATAGGAGAAATATACTGTACTAATATTCAATTTTTTTACAAGACATTTTAGAAAATATGTTTCTCCTCTTTCTCGACCAACAGGTTCGCCATAAGATGACACAAAAGGTTTATGCAATGAAGCTACTTAGTAAATTTGAAATGATCAAGAGATCAGATTCAGCCTTTTTCTGGGAAGAAAGAGATATCATGGCCTTTGCCAACAGTCCGTGGGTGGTTCAGGTAAGGAATAAATGCAAAAGTAAAATAATAATAATAAAGCCATAAGTCTTTCCCAGTCTTGAGGTGGTTTTGAATTTATATCTAGATTGAAATCATATTCCGGTTCAGATCTTACTTTTTAAAGATACATATTTAGAGCAATTTCACAGTTTTGTGTATTTGACTGTGTTAGAAAGTAGATGGATTTACATTTTAGTTACTGCAAATGCATCATAAAATAGAACTAAACAGATATAAATATCCACATAAATATGTGGAATACCCTTCCAAGAAAAAAAAAATTCTGGATAGAAATGTAGAAACAAATGTCAGCATTATTTCCAGTCTTTCCTCATGATACAGTCAGTTAATCACAGGCCATTAGTGTTAGGGTTGCTTTAAGTAGTTACTCTCTTTTCAGCAGCTGTTTGGTAGATGGATGAGTGCACACTCTTGGTCTCCTGCGAGACAGGAGGTTGTAGCAGTGGTTTGTTTGAAACACTATTCATCAGTCAGTTACTGCAATCTCAGCTCAGAAATAATATCCAAGTAATGGAGAGTTGACTTCTTCAGCTGGTCTACAGCACTGTTGCTTGTAGCTGTCTCATGATGTGTATCATCATAATATTTATAATGTGAATTATGCCTTTGGGAAGAATTAGTACTAAGTATTGCAATTTGTTGTAACTGGCAAATTACACTGATTAATTAAATGAGTAGTGAAAGCCTATGTTTAGAGAAATTGTTAGTATTCGAGTTTGTTAAATAATTAATATGTTTAAATGCTCTGACATATATTACCATGCTTCTGCATATGTAATAAGTAAAGACTGGCCTTAAGCTTTCCATGTATTCTTCGTAACACTATCTCAAATATGCAAGAAGTGTTATGAGTTTGGGTTTTTTTTTATTATTTAGGTGTTTCGCTCTTCTGAGCATATTCTGTGTTCTTTCCTGTATTCAGCAGAAATAATTAACCAAATAGATGAGTTTTTATTTAGTTCTTTGTTTTTATTCCAGTTAGTAGTTTTGTAGAATTATTTTTCACATGCAGTTGAAAAATGTAGGACACTCAGTTTTCAAAGGAAAGTGTAGCAAGCATGATATAAATTTGTGTGTCTGTTTTTAAATAGCAAATGAATTAAATTGTAGTTGCAGCTGTGCCTTCTATACTATGTGTATTGGTGTGATATATTTAGGTAATGTGGTCCAGTGGGATGGTAGTTGAGCTGGTTTTTAGAAAATGTAGGTCCTGTTCCGAGCTGGAAACTGGGACAGATCACACTGCCTCTCTGTGCCACCTTCTTTATATGAAAACAAGTGAAACTAGAGCCTGAGATAATTTAATTTTTTTTAAATGAAATCTCCTGAGGGCAATAATGAAAGTGCTGTATAAAGGCATAGAGTTGTTATTTATTATTGTGTTATATTAATATATTTACATGTGAGAATGAAGAGACTATTTTGGATTTTAATATAAATTTTAATGGCCAAATGCATGATCATATTATATAGTGTATGTACTACCCATTTGTGGAAATTAATACAGTGTAATATATATGTATTAATATGTATTTATAATACAGGTCTTCTGTCACTATTATACAATAAATTTTAATCTAAAGGTTAAAATTTTCTGCCTTTCGTGGTTACTCAGCTTCCACAAACTCTCTCGTTTTGATTTCCTCCTTATCCATTTTTTTCAGTTGCCTTTGAATTTTTTTGTGGGTAACAAAGATGTGAGTGATTTTAGTTTTTAATGTAAAAGTAGTCCCTGAAAAATAAGGTGAGAAAATTCCAGAGACTTTTTCACACCAGTCATTAAACGTCAATAGTAATGCTTTTTACTACTTTGGGACATTTTCAGACTTGGCAATCACTGGGTGAAATCTCTAAGACTGCAGCACCCTAGGTCTGAAATATGTTTTAAAGAGATTAAACTCAGTTTCACGATCATTGCAGTCAACTATAACCAATACCAAACTATTATTTTATTGTTAAGGGTAATTTATTTGTATTGTGTTACAGTTATTTTCAGGATTTTTTTTTTCTCTTTTCTATTTCAATGTATATCTTGATTTAGGACACAGTCAGTAGTCACAAGTGATTTTCTAAATATGTACAGAGAAGGAAGTTTATAATATAGAAAATTTAGAAACAGGCTAAGATGCTAATCACTGTGGAGCTATTTTCAAATCAGTACGTGATGCTCCCTTTCTCAGATCTGATGTTGGGCACGTTGGCTCAGTGATACTTTTTAATGCCAAGAAAACTGGGTGTATAGAAGCTCCTAAAATAATCAGGAAATCTTTTTCACTTTCTTGAAAGTGAAAATGAGGAGGTTTTGAAGTTCAGTAAATTTCAAGGTGCTGTCATAATTAACAGAAAAAAATAGATTATCTGAATACGTAAAATAAAGTTTCTTTACATCAGTCGTGAAAATATATGCTCATGTTTGTTGAAACTTCAAGATTTAAGTGCTTTATTCTTTTTCCTAGCTGTCTCTAAAAAGTAACTCCTCTTTTTTTCTTTTCCTTTTTATTTCAATATTGCAGCTGTTTTGTGCCTTTCAAGATGACAAATACTTGTACATGGTAATGGAATACATGCCAGGCGGAGATCTTGTAAACCTTATGAGCAATTACGATGTGCCTGAGAAATGGGCCAAGTTCTATACGGCCGAAGTTGTTCTTGCTCTTGATGCAATTCACTCCATGGGCTTGATACACAGAGATGTTAAGCCTGACAATATGCTTTTAGATAAATATGGGCATCTGAAGCTGGCAGATTTTGGCACTTGCATGAAAATGGATGAAGTAAGTATGCAACTGTATAATTTATCATCTATAGAACTGTAGATCTAAGGTTATTTTCTTGTTCTAAATTGTAATATCCAAAGGAATATTCATCTAATGATCCACTTGGTTGGAAAGCTGTTACTTTAAGTAGCGTAACCTTGTGTATAATCAGCTCTTCTGGCATATGGAAGATGGAAGCGAGCTTACTTTTTGTTATTTTTGAAAGTATGTGTGTTTGTGAGTTTGAGGTTCATTTTTTTTACAAATGTTTGAAAAGCTTGTGAAGCAACTCTTAGTTTTGACATCAGTACCCTTGGAACAGTTAATAAACTGATATTTTTGTGTAAATGAAATTACTATATATGCAAGATAACAGTCCCTTTTTTTTATTGTATCTAATTGTTCTCATAGCATCCTCTAGTGGTCATTTAAATGAGGGCACTGTAAGGCAGCAGTGCTATGTGATATATCCATTAAAATTTATGTTAGCTATCATCAAGATACCATACATTTCAATTGTCCAGATTTTACCACGTGTAGCCAAACATACAGTTTTCTAACAAGATTGTGTAAAAATATTTTATTTTTAACAGGATGCTATACCTTGTATTATTAAAGGAGACTTAAAAATGAGGTTAACTTTTATAGCTCACAGTTTTGAAATCTTTTCTGACAATGTGCTGTAATTTACATAACTTTTCCTGGGAAAAAAAGATATAACAGATTCATAAAAAACCCCATATAAATGTGTGTTTGCCCGACATTTGAAACGTTTCTGTGTTAATGTTGGCAAGAATGATCCTTTTAAGCGTGTTTCTTTTAATTTGTTAGAGGTTTTTCTGTATTGTTTAGGCAGTGCTTGGTGTAATCTCTGTAATCTACTGAATTTGCATTTACACCATTGACTTAAAGTCTTTTCAGCTGTATCTAGAAGTACCCTGGTTTGTATTTTTTTGGTATGATGATACGTTAAGTCACTGAACAACTGCAGCTGTTTATTGAGGTTGAGTAGTCTCTTCTGTTTCGCTGATATTGGGGTTGTTATCCTAAAGGCAGATAGATTGCTTGCCTCCACTTTGATTTACTTGTGTATATTTTAGGGGACAGCATTTCCTTTAGTTGAAAAAATCAAAAGTAGCATTTGATTTCTTTTTTTTTTGTTGTTAAAAGAATGAAATACAGAAATGTATTTCATCATATTATAAATGTAAGAAGCGATAACACATTTCACGTAAGGGGTTACAGAGAGCCTCAGTCTGGACTGGGTATCATCAATGAACCAGTGATCTCCTGAAGAAGTTAATTTTCTGGCAGATGACGTTTTAAGTTCTTTGAGTTTCTCAGACGCAGTGGAATGGCAAAAATGTTTTATACAGGAAGCTTTAGAAGTTGAGAGGTTCTGGATTGCCTCCAAATCTCATGCTACTTCTTACAAAACATGAACACATCCCAGCTGTGTAAATATACTATTGATGTTGGCAGGATGATTTCTAGAAAATACATGCTTACCCAACATTTAATTTTTCTGATTTGGAGCTGTTTTAGTAGTTGTGCACATTAGCATCTTCCTTACGATGTTCAGAGCCCAGGAAAAGTCTGATGGAGTTTGTTGAGAGACTTTTGGTCTTTGCTATGAAGTTGAAGTTAGTGTTGTCTTAAGTCTTCCAGGCCAGTCCAGGCACTTGCAGCAGAATTCTTCCTTGCCTGTATGTGAAAATTGTTGCTAAGCCTTTTAGCAGTCTTTCCAACATAAAAGGAACTGGCTTTTTTTTATGTAACTCAGTTGTGATCCTTTTGTTGTTTGTGCGTTTTTTGGAGGTGTTTAGCTTTTTATAAAAAAAAAAAAACTGCAAGAAAGTGAGAATTTTTATAATTGAATGAAGAACAGCATTGTCCTCAGAGGTTTAGTAGGAATTACAGTTCCCTTTGGGTATTTGGGTATGATAAGGTGGCCCAGGGCAAGTTTCACCAGACTCTGATGTTCAGGTTTTCTGTAAAACTAGACAGTAGCACAGTTGGCTTTGATAGGTGTCTCAGAGCCAGGAACTAGTGCTGCCAGGCTCAGTACATAACGCTGTCTTGTGCTAGCTGAGCTTTTAGAAGAGTACAGATACAGAGAGTATCTGTTGAAAAGAGATGTGACCGAAGGAAGGAATGTTTACTATTTGGGATTATCGCCTCAGCTCAGGCATTTTAGCTGACGGAAGGAACGTGTTCCTCTTCTTAGAACTTAATTCTCACTGAAGCTCGTCTAAGGCTCTGCCGGATTCCTCTTGCTTCAGTTAGTTGCGTGCATAAGGGAGTGAAAGCCTGATTCAGTGAATGAGGAGTTTGTTGGATAAACACATCCAGAGGTAGTGGTCAACAACTCAATATCCAGATGGAGATCGTGACAGGTGGTGTCCCTTGTGGGTCCATATTGGGACCACAGCTGTTCGATATCTTCATTAATGACATAAACAGTGGGATTGAGTGCACCCTCAGAAAGTTTGCAGGTGACACCAAGCTGAGTGGTGCTGGTGACATGCCTGAGGGGCGGGATGCCAGAGCTAATAGGAGCTAGTCTGACTGTGGTACTAGGAGTATCCAGTACTTAAAAACACATAAGGAACAATGACCAAGTTCTTTGAAAGGACAAGTGTGTAAATGAGAGGAACAGAAATCTGGGAATATTGAATTCAGGTGATAATGAATCAGCCTGCCTAGGAACATGGTAGAAACTCCATCACTGGAGGTTTTTTAAGATATGAGCGGGCAGGGTACTGAATAATCTCATTTAGACTCCCTTTTCCACGACAGCATCCCAATTCCTTTTATTTTTTCCTAGTTTTAAGTAAAAAAACAAGGTGTGACTATAAAAATTTACCTGTAACTTGATTTATTGCCTAAATTAGACAAAACTGTTTTGTGTCTGCTGTGTAGAACTCATAGCTTGTAAAAATTATTCTGGTTTGTCTCTGAATTCAGAGAGATAAGGAGCACTGCGATATAGTATGTAGCTTCCTTTTGAAACCAATGGTAAAACTAATAAAATTGGTCACTGTTTGAAAGATGTAATCAAGACAAAACGCTGTGCAGTAGGCGGGGAGAGCATATTATCAGGGATCCATACTGCTTCTGGAGTTAAAAATAGAAAGTTTCAAACGCATTCCTCAAAGGAAATAATTTGGGCTGTATTTTTTATGCTTTTCTGGTCTGCTGATAGACCAAGTGTTTGAAGACTCAGAAGTATTTTTCATGGAGCTGTTTGAATTCTCGCTGTTGCACAGACAGGAATGGTGCGCTGCGATACGGCTGTGGGAACCCCTGACTACATATCACCTGAAGTCTTGAAATCGCAAGGGGGTGATGGTTATTATGGACGGGAATGTGACTGGTGGTCTGTAGGAGTTTTCCTTTTTGAGATGCTAGTTGGTAAGTAGTGATTTCTTCTGCTAATGAGATTATTGCTAAGTCCTTACTGTGCTTTTAGCTGCACTTTGCTGCAGGGGGCCTGGTTGTACCCTCACCCAGCAGCTTCTGACTTCTGGCTGACGCTGCTGATGTATTCCTGTTCCCTTTGCTCTCTGTCGCTGTTGCGCTGACAGCTGTTTGCGTGATTGCTCAGTGATTAGTTCCCTGACTTGGCTCAGCTTAAAACTAATTCTTAAAATAGTTTTAACTGGGGCCAGTTACTTCACCATCTCATGCCTGCTTGTGCCACCTCAGGGGCAGCAGCAATGGCTTCTGTTAGTTCAAAATGGCTGTGGAAGTACAGCTTGATTTTTGTCTTTTGTTGCTTGAATCAGGATTTTCCAGTGAATACTGGAAATGACTACTATGACTACTAACATAAAATATAATCTGTTAAGGAGGTGAGTCATCTGCATCTTAAAATACGGTGAGGATCAGTGTTACAGTCTGGTAGCAAAATACTGATTATGGAAGAATGGACTTGAGCATGTAATTATTAAAAATCCAAATCAGCATGTTCTGGGAATACTGCAGATCTGATGTTTCTGGTATCCTGAGCCAGGAAAGACATTTAGATATATGCTGCTTAATGTGATACTAAAGCAGTGGATATAGCTGTCCAGAATATTTTCTCAGAGCCTCTTTTTTCCTCCCCTTGTATCTGAGAAAGAGGACTCTCCCATTCTTCAAATAAAAATGTCTTTAAAGCAAAAGTGGAGAGGTACAGTTTTGCAGGATCTTGATCAGATTAGAGGATATCTAGACTTCAATGTTTCATTCTGAGTTTTCAGAATTGGTTGCTAAGCTTATGGGCTTTTTGGTGTGTTTACTCCTAGAGTTTGGAGTTGTGTGTTGGAAAATTGCTAATATTTCGTTTTTCCTACCAAAGCGTGTCTTGTTTTAATATTTGAAGATATGCTGGGTTTACTACTTTTGTTTGTTTGTTTTTAGTACTTGGCATAGTATTTTTCTTGTGTTTACTCTAGACTGGAAACTTGGGTTTCATTAACTTTGTGATTTTTCACAAACTTTTCCTGGTGGAAGTGAAATAACAGTTTTGTTTCAGTTTTAGCTGTGATTAACATCGTACCCACCCTTTCAGCTGAATTATTTTCTTTCTTTGTGCTTTTCATGAAACCTTCCTGTCTTTTTTTAAATTTTTGTAGTCTAAGCATCTTTCTTTCGCTGGAGTGCAAATGTGATTTTCTATCTATGCAGTCTTGAAATGTTAAAATCGGCTTTGCCTTTATACTGGTAATTACAATTACAGGGCCTAGTTATGCCTCATTTTTTTATTTGTTCTTCAACCGTAATATTTCGGTCCCAGTTGGATTTCCTGTCTGACAGTGCAACTTCATTTTTTTTCAATGACTTTGTTTGCAAACACAGTATTTGAGGCTCAGGTCAAATTCATTTGACAGAGTGTCTAGAAAAACACGCAGCTTCTCTTTGATAACAACATAGCTTTGGTAGTCCTTGCACTTGAAATAGGAATAATGGAACTGTTCAAGACAGGTCTTCTACTCCCATATACGTATTGTTAAGAGACAGGCACCAGTATAATGGTTTGGAATATTTGATACAGGCTAATTTGATCTTTTAGAAAACCCTTATCCCTTCATCATTGTATGGTTTTTATTTGATTTCTTCTTTTTCACCCCCAGCAACATATAACATAAAACAAGGTTAGCGTTATAATTTCAATTCTTAAATAGCCCTATCAGTTTCAAGATCCCATTAACAACAATTGTATTTAAAAGCTTTTGTGGACTTTCACACTTGATTTTCTCTGGATAATCTTACTTAGTTTCTCCATATTCCATGCATGTGTAGAAAGTATCTATATTTGTTTGTGTTTACATATCAGTTTCTGCCTATAGTCTTCTAAAACTTTAAGCTTTGAAGAAAGCACAGAAAGGTCCTTATATTATGGTTTTGGTAAAGACACAGAACTAATGAAAATGGTGTTACATTTTATTTTGTGCTTAAATAAAAGCTAAAATGTTTGAGGATGAATCCTACTGCTGCTTTAGTTCAGTGAGTTTAAATCAAAGTTGTGTCTGAGACGGAAGACAGCTGGAGTGGGGAAGGTTTGGAAGAAGAGATGCAGCAGCAGATACCTGAGGAATCAGTTGAGCACAGTGATTCCGCTCCCCACCCCCCAGCATGTACTGGTAGGGCAACCTAATTAATTGTATTAAAAGTCTAGTGATTCAGGCTGGTACGTACCAATTTCTTATTTTGTCATAAAATGACAGAAATAAGCCAAAGGCAGGATTGTTGCGTTTATATTCTTTGAAAGCCAAATGAGTTTTGTCCATAGGTCTGTTGGGACCTTTTTTATGTACTTGGCCTTCGAAATTTTTAGTACCTTGTGGAAAGCACGCAGTTACCATGCTGCCTGCCCTGCTGGCCAGTCCCCACCTGCAGCCAGCACTCCAGGACAGAACTCGCGCGATGTAGTATTCACCTTCTCCATTAAACCTATGGATGAGTTGTGAGAACGGATGTATATAGAAGTTGAAGCCTCTTGATTACTGTCCCGAAGCATTTGTGTGTTCAGGATGTTGTCAGTTAACTTGAATATCAGTTGCCTTTATCCATATTGATTCTTTTCAGTTGTCCCAGTTTTACCTTTCTTAAGGATATGTCTGCAAAGAAACTGGACTCAACTAAAGCCTACACTGCAAACCTTTGTGTGTGGAAAGGCTGTAATTTTAAGAGCCACCTGCCTATGTTAATTTGGGCACTCAAGCTCTTATAATTTTCAGTCAACAAGATTTATTAATATGGATTTAACAGTGCACTAACACACTGTGAAGGCTCCTGCTCAGAGCTGGTTTGCCTTGGGCAGCTCCAGGGGTTAGCAGGGCAGACCTGTGTGCCTCTGAAATGGTCTTTGGAGAGCTTTGGTGGATTCTCTGCAGGAAATGTGCATTAGCAAATCTTTAATGTGTTTCAGTCTGTTAAACCCATGGAAGCTCTTAAAGCTTGGGATTTATGTGAATGACAGCCATCATGTAAGTTAGAAAAGACCATGGTAGTCTTGAGGTAGAACAAAAGGTGTAATTCACTGGATAAAATTTTGGTAGTGATGTATAGGATGAAAACCAGGTTGGTTTTGTAACAGGCATTTGGGGAAGGAATATTTTTCGTAGTATACATTATTTAGTACCTGCATCCTCTTTTCTTTCAATAAAAGAATGTCTATCTGTCTACATGTGTGTATGTAAAACTAATAGACTTTTCTTCATATCTTTTGTCTTCTTCAACTAACGTGACACAAATGTGACTCCAACTCACAGTAAATGTACTATGTTTTTTTTCAGGCGATACTCCTTTTTATGCAGACTCGTTAGTTGGAACATACAGTAAAATTATGGATCATAAGAACTCATTACATTTTCCAGATGATGTGGAAATCTCAAAGCATGCAAAGAACCTTATCTGTGCCTTTTTAACCGACAGGTAAGTAAATGTTATATTCTGGTACTATTTTTATTTTGAATTGTATTTTGGTTGTAAATAGATCCTAGAGGTCTTCCTATGTGGAACTGAGCTGTTTACTGATATTAAGCTGTGTGAACTTGTTCTTGATCTGAACACTTAGATTTTCTTCAGTTCCAGAAATGACAGATCATCTTCAGTTTCTCTAATTTAGATGAACGCTGGAGGTCTGTAGGTAACTCTGGATATATAGTGCCTTCTTATGCTTTGCTGTGGTCACATGAACTTGACTCCAGCAGAGCATCTAGCCTTTATGGAGTGAAGGATTAGGTAAAAACAATGGTCTTGTAATGGCTTTTGCATTCAAGGACAAATTGCTCTGTTAAGCAAGATGGTGGTTACTCAGGAAGGATGTGCTTTAACAGTTGTTCACTGTTAGTGGTTGAAGGGTAGAGAGAAAATACGAGTAGAATTTAATAATGTAAATGTGGCGAGGTGTACTTCCACTACGTGTGTCCGTCTTCCTGTTTATATTTAAAACAGTGCTTGAGCGATTTATTTGAAACAGATGCGTTCTTTCCGTATGCGTGATCACTGCTGAAGCACTTAAAGAAGGAATAATCATCAACCTGATGATTTATTAGCTCCTTTACATGCATTTTTTTAATGTCCAATTCTTGTAGATAGTGTTAAGGAGGACTCTTCTGGTCAAACTAAAAGTTTCTTGTTGCACTTAAGATTTACTTCTCTGCAAATATCAGCAAAAGATGTGTCAGGGTTAGTTATGGGGCAGAGGATGGAATTTTTAAAGTACTTATTTCAGTCCAGCTTTCAATAACTGTTCTGTGCAGTAAGTTAGAGCTTCCTTTGCTTGCGTCTTACGGTTTGTCATGTGGTTTGGCAGACACGGCATTTCTGCAGTTTTTTTCCCCTGAGGGTGTTGGGTTTTGTTTGTGTTTTTAGTTTTTTCTCAGTTTTTACCTCAGTGCTCTCTTTCTTGCTTTACTCCCCACGTGGCAGACTCCAAGTTCTGGACATTTTAGCAGTCGCAGGAAGAGTGCATGCTAGGAAACAGAGTACATTTTATGTAAGAATCTGCAGATCAATGGTTGGTAGGGTTTGAATCTTTTTTACGTTTGACCATTAGTGTAGTTAACGCAGACAATCTTCACTGAAGGTTTGTTTGCTGCTTATGAGCAGGCCAGAATTTAAATAACAAAAAATCAAGTGCTGTTTTTCCTAATGTGAATTTGGCTTAATCGCTATGTTTAGGGATGTGCGACTTGGGAGAAATGGAGTAGAAGAAATAAAGCATCACCCTTTCTTCAAGAGTGATCAGTGGAACTGGGACAACATTCGAGAGAGTAAGTAAATTACCTTAAAGGTTCTATTTGTATTCAGTATTTGCAGTAGTGGAAATGAAAAAAACTTTAGGCTTTATTAATTAAGAGGTTTTTTTCCTGTTGTGTTAAAGAGCCTTGCACAAAATTTCATATTTAGCATTTGTACTATAAAAACTATCAGCAAGAGTTAGTAAATACATTTTTTTTTCTACTGGAATTATCCTCACTTTTATCATACTTTTAATGTATAGATTTCTGTTTCAAACAACAGTCCTTGATGTTTTACAATTCTAAACAAAAGGAATGTCAGATTCTATATTTTTGTGGCTTTTGTTGTTTGGTTTGGGTTTTTTTGTTTGTTTGTTTGGTTAGTTGATTTTTTTTTAACATTCTGTAATAAGAGAGTGGTTTAAGAGTAGTCTTGTCAGTTGTACTGCTTTTCACTTACAACTTTGTGAGCTTGATAACTTTAGGCAAAAATCCCAAAGTACAGCAGTGCACGAGCTTGCTTATATCTTCTAAACTGAAGTTTCTTAAAATGATGATTATGTTTAGATTTCCCTTCTCAAATGTGATTACCGTAGCAAAAACATTTTGTGCATTAGATATTTCATGCCTTAGGCAATTGATTTAAGAACTGGTTGCCGTAGGAAAGAAGCGTTCACAGTGATATTTGCAGACCTGCTGTGTCTATAATACACACTTAACTAGCAGGGCAGCCTATACTATAGGCTTTTTAATGTTATTGACATGTCAGTATATAGCAAGTGGCTGAATCTTGGCATGAAGTTGATCTTTTCTCCCCTTTTTATAGCTGCTGCTCCTGTTGTTCCTGAGCTTAGCAGTGATATAGACAGCAGTAATTTTGATGACATTGAGGACGACAAGGGAGACGTGGAAACCTTTCCAATCCCCAAAGCCTTCGTGGGAAACCAGCTGCCTTTTATAGGATTTACCTACTATAGAGATAATTTGTATGTGATATTTTAATGTGCATTTTTAGAAACATACCTGCAGATTTTTGGTATAATCCATGTTTTTTCACTCTAGATATGTAATTTATTCATTACATTATATTAATTTACACCCAGTTGGGAAGATACAAATAGTTAAAAATAATTGCATTAATTAAAAACTTATAAGCTGCTATGGATCTGAAAACATACGTTTTTTCTTCACTTGAGAAGATTCAAATCAGAAAGATGCACTCATACTGAAGTAAACCAAGCTTCATTCTGATGATAGCATAGAACAAAGTAAGACTGAGTTGATTGGCAAGGTTGCCGCAATTGTTGAAAACCTGAATAAGAGCTGGAGGGATTTGGTTTTGTTTTTGACAGGTTGCTAAGTGACTCCTCACAGTCTTGCAGAGAAAATGAATCTGTGCAATCTAGTAAAAATGAGGTTAGTGCCTTTTTTTGTAAGTATTAACAGTATTTTTAATTAATTTTGTAAAATCTGCTAAGAAAAGATGAAGTCTAAAATAACTTCTCAAGATATTGTGGGGGAGGGCTTTTTGTCTTTTAATGGTCATCAATAAAAATATTTTCTATTTACAGGACAGCAAGGAGGTAAGTATATTATTTGAATTATGAAAGGAATAAAAAAATTCCTATGTAATTTATGTGAATGTGAAATATCTTAAATGTTTGTTCCCCAAATTGTTAACAGTAAACAAGTTGTATTTTGAAACAGTTGTACACAAGCATTAAGGTACTGTAGTATAGAGATGAATGAATATAGATTTTTCTCAAAATCTTTTGGCATCTAGAATTTGTTTGGAAAACAAATGTTTAAGGCTCTGTTTGCTACAGACTGCATCACTGTTGTGAATTTCGGCTCAACACTTGACTGAGTGTTTCATGACTGGTTTATCCAGAGTTTGGAAAAGTGAATTGTCACCTGCAGTGATAAAGAAATGTTTAAGTTGTACTCTCAGTTGAAATGACCGTATGGAACTTGTTTATCCAGCTTTTGAAGTTTAACAATTGAATTTAAATTTAAAGATGACAGGAGAATGCTACGAAATTTTCATGTGCTTATTTAATTCATTATGTTACTTACAAATATTTGTATTATTCCAGTACAGGTAGTATATTGTTAACATTTCTTTAAAGTTAAAATTCCTTTTCAAAGTTTAAAAAATAAGTAAGTGCATTATATATTGACCACCATAAATTTAAATGAAAATGTTTGTTAGACTCCACTTCTTTCCTTCCTGTCATTGCTGAATAGATAAGTAGATTTAGACATTGCTGAATAAATTAATAGGTTTGGAGTTTCCCTTTTAGAAAGAAATGCTACTGCTGTTTAAAATACACAGCGACGCATTTGTGATATGTGCTTTATGGTGTGATAGTAAATATAGTTGGTAAAATTTTACATTTCACTTTTAACAACTTTTTAAATTTGTATTTTCTCAAGCAGTGGATCTCTAGGTTTGATGTCCTTTTCAGTGTCTCTGTACTGGGAATTTTCTAATTGTAACAATTATAAAGTATTATAGAAAACTACATTTTCATATTTCGTGCTTGGGGGTAAAGAAGAAGGGGGAAGGGAGGACAATAAGTGCAGTTGAAAGCCTGAAGACATGAGACAAAATATTATTTATTTCATGAATATTTCCATACTTATGATTTCTTTTTAATATTTTAGGAAGCAAAACAAAACATTCCCTAAGTTGAAAAGCTTTGTAAGCGTCTGTATGAATTAGACGAAGAAATTATTCTTTTAATGACGTCATTGAGCATGCTCAGTAATTTTGACTGAATATTGTCCACTTTAATCATGTGCTCCCCTTTTTATTTTTTAATTTTATTTAGCAAAAATTATCTCAAAAATTCTGCTGCAGTGGTAAGTCTCTTGTCTACAGAGAAAGAGTACAACAAAGGGCCAGCAACAATATTCTTTGCCTGCAGAAATTTTATGACTCAGTCTGTGGTACATAATTCTGCAGTGGTTAGATTTAATGTAGCATGCAGCAAATTTTGTTGCTATGGATATGTAGGTTTGAAATCATCTAGAGAAATAACTTGTAAAGATGTAACCTTCTAGTGATGGTTTTAAACTAATATAGTGGTAAATTGAATTTTCCTTGTTTTCCCTTTTTTTTTGTTATTTAATTGAATCACACTTGGTTTATGTGATAACACTTTTAAATGTGAGTTATGCTTTTTTGACATTTTACAGTTTCAGAAAAAAATAAACAAGCTAGAAGAACAGCTCAGTAACGAAATACAAGCCAAAGATGAACTAGAACAGAAGTACAGGTGAGACTGTTTTGACATGTTTGGTATTACACCTTTTGTTTTTGAATGCTTTAAAGCTTTTTAATGCACTGCAGGTACTCCTGACCCTGCAGGTAGATCTCCCTGTTAAATCACTGGCTTAATTCCTGCTACTTCTGTGACTACTGTTTTATTTCTTTTTTTTTTCACCTTAACTCTCCTTAAGAATTGGATTCTCTGTTGTTTGAGGGATTTCCCCAGTCCTTGAAGTTTCATGTGATCGTGAAAACAGAGTATCTTACATAAAAATAATGAGACATGTCCAAACATTGTAGTTTCTGTATAATCAGCAGGGTTTAAAAATGTTTTTCAAATTTCCTTAGGTCTACTAATACTCGTTTAGAGAAGATAGTGAAAGAGCTAGATGAAGAGGTAAGTTCTTAGTTATTTCTTATTGGAATTAGAACTTTAACATTTGTGTGTGGCTTTTTGCCTTAGTAAACAGCAAATTGCTTTTGAGTAGCTGTATATTTATAGTAAGTAATACCAGTTGATTTCTTGATATCCACGAGCATGAAATTGTTACCACTGCTAAAATATTTTCATTATGATTTCTATACTACAACTACACATTTGCTTTTAGGATTCTTTTTTTACCGTGTTTTTAATTTGGAAGACAGTATGATCTAAATACCACATATACAATCCTAAAAGTTGAAGATGTGAGAGTAATGTTGCTAGAAAAAGAATGCTATTCTTTGCATTGTTAAAACAGTGTCAGTAAAACGACCCTGTTTCTTGCTCAGCTTTGTACCTTGGTGCTGCTACAAACTTGTGCTGTCTTTAGTAGACAAGCACAACTTAAAGTATTGCTCATCCAGGTGCATGGCAAGGTCTTATATTACATGGGTGTTTCTGTGCTTCCTGAGGCGCTGCTAATCAAGTTTACCAGATATGTCAAATCTGAACAATGAAAAGTCTAAGTTGTAAAAGCTCTTGGACATGGTCATCCTGGGCTGGATTTGACCACATCTTCTGATATGCTGCGTTTGTTACATGCAAATAGACTGTATTGTTCTCCATTGCATACTAAACTGAGTGTATGTACTGTCTTTTTATCATTTGAAGAATAACAGTGTTTTGTAAGTAATCAGTAGTGGGGTTTTTAAATATATCCAGATAACTTCAAGGAAGAACATAGAGTCTGCAGTCAGACAGTTGGAAAGGGAGAAGGCTCTTCTGCAGCATAAAAATACGGAATACCAGAGAAAAGCAGAACATGAAGCAGATAAGAAACGCAATTTGGAAAATGAGGGTAAGTTGAATCATGCTTGAAGGGTTCTATTTTGATGTGGGTTTTGAAAAGATAAAATAAATTAATTATAGCTTGAATCAAAGCTTTTCCATGACAGTGATTAACAATGTTGCTTTTTGTTTTTGTTGCAGTTAACAGTTTGAAAGACCAACTTGAAGATTTAAAAAAGAGGAATCAGAATTCTCAAATATCCAATGAGAAAATCAATCAGCTACAAAGACAGGCATGGCAACCTTATATATTTATATTTTAAAATAATAGTGCTTGAGTTACACATTTTATTAATAGTGGAGGGAACTGAAATATGTAATGTAGTTGTAGAAGATGTTCTTTCTTACCATGTTTTGATGTTCAAAAGTAATCATAAAATACATTTCTCTTTCTTTTTAAATCCATAAAATCTGGTATTCTGTAGTAGAAATGGTAGGTGTTATATTCTAATTGTTTCTAAAGTATGTTTTTATCAATCCTTAGTTGGATGAAGCCAATTCTTTGCTGCGATCAGAGTCTGATACTGCAGCCAGGTTAAGGAAGAATCAGACAGAAAGCACGAAGCAAATCCAACAGCTGGAAACCAATAATCGCGAACTACAAGATAAGAACTGCCTGCTAGAGAATGCTAAACTCAAGCTGGAGAAGGACTTTCTCAATCTTCAGTCAGCTCTAGAATCAGAAAGGAGAGATCGAAGTCATGGATCAGAGATTATCAGTGATTTACAAGGTATTACCACAAGTGTTCTGAAGTTAAGATTGCTTCTCATTTCAGAAATAAAAATAGCTTTTGATGATGTTATTTGAGCATCAAATTGTGACTAGATTAGTGTGCAGTTCTATACAGTGTTCTGTAAGCATGGACACACTTCTAAGAAAAAATATGTGATAACATTTATAAAATATTATTGATAACTTTTAAAATCACTCTAAAGGGAAATATTCTTCATAGTCAGGTTTAGAAGCTGTTATATTTTGAAAATTTTGGTTTTAAGTAGATAAAATACATTCTTTTTCCACATACTACCAGGCCTCATTAATATTTTGTATGTCTTTAGGTCGAATATCTAGCCTGGAAGAGGAAGTGAAAAACGGGAAGAGTGCATTAGCCAAACTGGAAATGGAAAAGAGACAATTGCAGGAAAAACTTACAGATTTAGAAAAGGTAACAGCGCTGTTACTGTACATGGGTGTTGCATTCTCATGAAGTTTTTAAATTTGCATTATTATTACTTGAGATGTAGAGGCAAAATCTGTGCAAAAAATAAGCCTTGTTTTCAGTCTTTATTCTTTTTCTTAGATTTTCTTTTTTTTGTGTGTGTATTGTTTTTCAAATATGAGAAGCTGGGGGAAAAGACAGCATTTCCTTTAAGATCATAATGTGTTATATTTCTAGAGTAAAAGTACTGTACTGTACAGATGTGGCTTAACAATGCAGAAGTAACCTTGAATTTCGTCTGATTTTCTTTTTAAATTCCCAATATTGCCAATAATAAAAAAGCTTCTGCTTATGTTTTTCAACAAACATGTCATTGAAACAGAAGTATTGAAAGAATTCTTCAGTAAACTTAATCTTTGAGCTGCTCTTATTACCAAATGCTGGTTGTTGAGATGGTAATTCTTTAATTGTTTGCAGCTGGGGATGTCATTGTGTTTTTTTGGAGCACTTTGCCATCCAGAGAAAAACATTTGTAGAAGTGAGTTCTCAGTTAGCTCCTTAGTCTGAGCTCTCTCTTCTACTCTTAGCATACTTGCAAGCAGCATATTACTGTTGTCCAAAATTTTGTCTTTAACCTGAGGTATTTAAGGTTTTATTTCCATATATTTTTTTATTTAACAGGAAAAGAGCAACATGGAAATAGATATGACATATAAATTCAAAGTTATGCAGCAGAACCTTGAACAAGAAGAAGCTGAACATAAAGCTACAAAAGCACGATTAGCAGACAAAAATAAGATCTATGAATCTATAGAGGAAGCAAAATCTGAAGCCATGAAAGGTATGTATTTGACAGCACAGTTTACACACTGTGTAAATTGTGCAACATAGGCTTCCACTAGCATTAAGGGATTATATTACCTAAGTGTATGCTTTTTTCATTGAGTCTCCTGTTCTTTTTAGATATAATTAGTGTCGGAAAAAAATCAGTTGTAGTCGTCTCTCTGTCCTTGCATTGCTAGCTTAAAGAGACATTGCTTTAGTCTTGGGGGTAAAACCAGTTCTCTGTTGCACACAACAATAATTAATTTTCTGTAATAGTGTATTCTGAATTATTTTTTCTTAAATTTAATATTACTAAAACGGCTTGAAACATTTTTGTTAAGAGTTTTTCTGTGTTCTTACCAGTGTACTTGTAACTTTTTTATGTTCCTAAATAAAACGTATTTCAGCAGCTTAATGATTTAAATATATAGACCAGATAGAGTTGGAAATAGCAGGGCGTTTGCTCGGCTTCCATAGTCACTGTCCATGTGCCGGTGCATCTCATGACAGTTGAAATATCTTGGAGAAAGGGATAATTAGCAAACAATTCCAGAATATGGCTCTTTTGACTTAAATGGCTTATCTTTATTGCATCTACTTAAGCTACCTACAGATCCTGTCCTTCTGATTGCAGAGTGTTCACAAATATTTTGAGCATGAAGATGTTCAGAAGCAGCACAAATGTTGCAGTAATAATGTTTGGATAACTTGGCATAGCAGGTTCTTGAACAGCTTCAGCTCTTTAAATAATTTCAAATTATCCTAGTCAAAGCAACACTTCAGAAGATTTAGATGAAGTATTTTTTAAAATCCGTCCTTTTTGTCCGTCTCGGATACGTTACAGATAAGCTGGAAGTTATCTTGAAACTCAGAAGAAGGAAATAGCTGTCAGTCAGGAGTACTTGCAGAAGCATCCTCTGTGTGTGGGTCAACTGTGAGAATTTTAATGAATCACTTTTCAGCAATCTTTCTCTTCAATGTTAAAAGGGGTAAACATGTTGTTTATCGTTAATATGGGATAGACTTCCTCCTCCTCCCCTCGGTCTCCAAAATCCTGTGGTTTATACTGATTGACATATTAAATCTCTTCACAGAAATGGAGAAGAAACTTTTGGAAGAGAGAGCTTTAAAGCAAAAAGTAGAAAATCGGTTGTTAGAAGCTGAAAAGCAGCGCTCCATGTTGGACTGTGATCTCAAACAATCACAACAGAAAATCAATGAGCTCCTCAGGCAAAAGGATATACTGACTGAAGATGTAAGGAACACTGACAAAAGGAGTCTTGAGTGGAACCTGGTTTTCAATGTCCTAATATTTTCCTGTTACAGTTTTTAGGGATATTTGTCAATGAAAATGGGAGCAACTCTTTTCTTCTGTGTATTCAAGTTTTAAAAAGTCTGCTAAGTGTGGTTTCATTTTTCTGAAATATTTCAGCATTATTGATCTTAAATTTTTTTCTTCTGGAATGTGAAACACTGTGAAATTGACATGGAAAAACTAACTTATTTATTATGTGCTAATGCCTTGAGACAGAAAACAGCTTTAACTTCTCAAAAGATGTGAGCATGTTGTACAAAGATGCACAAAGATAGTAGTCATCAGTAAGAGACACTGTTTAAATGTTGCATTCGTGTGTAGGTCTGTAAAATTCACAGGCTTCTGTTTATTTTTCAGGTGAAAAACCTAACATTAAAAATAGAGCAAGAAACACAAAAGCGCTGTCTCACTCAAAATGACCTCAAGATGCAAACTCAGCAGGTCAACACCTTGAAAATGTCAGAGAAGCAATTAAAACAAGAGAATAACCATCTTCAGGAAATCAAATTAAGTCTGGAAAAACAAAATAATGAACTCCGCAAGTATGCACAGTTGCTCTCTATTTTTTAGTAACGTTACTGGTTTGTGATTTGTTTTGGGCAAAAGCTGAGAGTAATATTCATGTTAAAAAAATGCTGCATGGAATATGCTATTCTACAGTGCAAAACTTAATAGCTGTTTAGAATAATTTGTAGTGACTCTAGTTGAGATTTATCCTAGTAAATTTTTTGTATTAAAAGAGGTTTTTTAAGATTTCCGGGATAGTAAATATAGCTCAAGCACAACAGTGTGAGGACTTCATAGAAAGTCTAGGTTCTTCTATTTAACAGAAAGTTTAAGTGGTACTTGTTTTTTTTTTAAATTACGTGGGGCTTTTGTAAAGAGAAAAGTTGCTGGCATTGCTAGTCCAGGGGAGCTTATTAGAGCTGGAAATGAATACTAATACAGAGCTGTGAGGCATAATCATTGGAAATATAGTACTAAAGATGTTCAGAAGCATCTGTTAGACCTTCAAATAGGAGCTGTGTAAATCAGAGCAGATCCTGGTAATAAACAAATAAATACATAAATAATTTTTTTTTTTACCATAAAGAACGTTTTTGTGAATGAAAAGACAAGTTGAGCACTTATATCAGATGAGTCTCATTCTTAGCTCCTTCAGGACTTCTGATGATTTTTCTCCTTGTGCTTTATGTTTTCTGTCAACAAGATGCAGGTACTTAGCTATGTGTGACAGTTGCTGATGTAAGACACTGGCAGAAATCTTTTCTGCTACGTGACTGTTCCTTATTATGGACTAACAAATGGACTGAGTTGTTTTAATAACAGATGAAGTCAAGGAATGGTGCATGTCAAAGAATACAGACGTTTTCACAGTCTGAGCTCAAGCAAACAAGAGACCTCAAATAATCTGTCAGATCAGTACCTTTTTATGTAGAAATGAGATCCTGTCAGTGGCTGTTTGCTTTCTCGGTGTCTCTTTCTTGTTAAACTCTTGACACTGTGGTAGTTGGTGTATTAGTATTAAGCTGACTTTTTATTAGTGCAGTGTTCTCAGCTGTATGAGTGAAAAGAGAGCTGGTACTCAAGAGGAAGCCTCAGGTTTAATTGTCAGCCATTCAGGAAATCACTGAAGATCTGAAGAGTGTGAACACAGACTTTTGATTAGGGGTCTGGAATTCCTTCAGGTCTTTTCTTTTAAAGCATGCTGTTCTTTTCTAGGGAACGTCAAGATGCAGATGGACAAATGAAAGAGCTTCAAGACCAACTTGAAGCTGAACAATATTTCTCGGTATGTTTTATACTTCTTTATTTTTAAACTAATCTGTTTACTAATTACAATGTTAGCTTTTATTCTTCCTCCTCAGCCATCAGGCATTTCACATCTGTAACGTAAAGCTGGTTCTTTTCCTTGTGCCTCACTTCAGTCTTGTCTGCAGCCTTGTCATCACTCCTTGTACTTGATCACTGAGCAGTGTGAAAAAGCTCATGTTAAGAAATGTTCCAGTTTTGGAAGGGAGTCTCAAACACAGTTCAGAGGCAGGGAGGAGTCAAGCAGCTCATTCTTCCACAGTGTGAATAAATTTTGTGTGATTCAAGCTTTTTGCATTCGTCACCTCTCCCATGTTCACGGAAGAGAACTGTCTTCTCAGAATCACGTGGTGTGACAAAACGTCTTCATTTAAGTCTTGGAAGGAATCTTTTGTATTACAGCCAAATTTGGTAGTGATTTGTTGGTAGTTTTTGCCTTATTGTGATAAGGGACAGCAGGATAAATAGGTGTTGTACTTAAAAATCATCACTAGAATGTGGAGGTTAATTTATATTAACTGCACAGCCAGTTGCGCTGCAGATAGAAGCCAGAAAGCTTGTCTCAGAATTAAAGGAAGCTTAAGATTTTACTGTGGTCTTTAGGTTAGTGATGAGAAGGACTATCAGAAGTTTTAGTAGACCAATATGAATGTAAAAGTCATGTCCTTTTATTTCCAACTTTAAATTCTAGACTCTGTATAAGACGCAAGTTCGAGAACTTAAAGAAGAATGTGAAGAAAAGACAAAACTTTGTAAAGAAATGCAGCAAAAAATACAAGAGTTACAGGACGAGAGGTAGGTTTTAGTAGTTGTACTAATAACACGTAAAAGATCTGGATGGCTTTGTGTTGGTTTTTTCTTTTTTTTTGGCTCTTCCTTCCTTCCCCACCAGCCACTTTGAAAGTTAATAACATATATAAATAATTTTCAGAGATTCCTTGGCTGCTCAACTAGAGATTACTTTGACAAAGGCGGATTCAGAACAACTTGCACGTTCCATTGCGGAAGAACAGTACTCTGATTTGGAAAAAGAGAAGATTATGAAAGAGCTGGAGATTAAAGAGATGATGGCTAGGCATAAGCAGGAACTTACTGAGAAAGATGCCACTATAGCCTCTGTGAGTAATATGAATTGTAATTTTGGTATGGGTTTACATGAGCTTGAGTTTTGTTTGCAGTTGGAGTTATCCATTGTTATTTAGCATACATAAGATATACAGAAACATATCTGATATTTTAAAAATAGGGTTTTTTAATGAAATAAAACTCAATCTCTTATCATGTTTACTCCACGCATCTTTCTGATCGTTCTTTGTTCTATGCCCCACCCTTCTCACAGCCAGTCCTCTTGTCCTTATCCTGTCTTCACTCAGAAGTATTTCCCTTTCTCCTGTATTGCTTTTCTGTGCCAAATGACTTATGTTACATCATCATGTATACTTTTTATTTTGTAGTTGGAGGAAGCAAATAGGACACTAACTAGTGATGTGGCTAATCTTGCTAATGAGAAGGAAGAGCTAAACAATAAACTGAAGGAATTGCAAGAACGTATGTATTCTCTGAACCAAATGTAATTTAATTTGAAAGCAGTTTTCTTCTTTAGTAGAACTTTTTTCTTTTGTAATGAGCTTTCATAGAATTTTTTTTGTAATTACTTTGCTACAGAAATTACAAAGCTGAAAGAAGAGGAGGCAAATATAGGAAATATTAAAGCACAATTTGAGAAACAGTTGTTGAATGAAAGAACATTGAAAACCCAGGTAAGCAAATATATCTAAATGCATGAAGAGAGAGTGTTCATTAATCAAATAATTTACCATGAAAAGTTTTCTATTAAGAACTATCTATACGTACCATAAATGCTTTATTCTTTTTCCTGATACGAAACATACTGATTTTTGTTTGTTTGTGTCTACTAAGTAGATTTTCAGTTACTGAAACTCTCAGTGAGAATGTGCCTGATGATTTATCATAGAGCATCTTCTAATCCAGATGCAGTTCACCAGCAAATGCTTTCATTTCAGTCAAATAAATTAATATTTTACCATTTTACATCTTGATTTTTATTCCTCTGTAAGTTACATAAAACAGTATATTTCTGATTTTAATCTGGATTATTTTTTAGAACAAGTGGCATTATAATCCAAAAATATATCTTGAGGCTAGCTATTGAAAACATAGGGTAATATTCAATTGAGTAGCTTGCTTAAATTGAAAATGGTATCCTTACTTTCTTTTCAGTTTTGAGTAATACATTGAATTAGAGCAACTTTATAATACTAGATTGCAGAGCACTTAGTTTACAGTTGAATTAGGAGTGTCTGGTCATGGATGGCAGAGAAAACTATTTCTTCACGATATAATTCTGTGTGTTTATTGGTGTGTTTTTGTCATATTTTTTTTTTTGTTTCTCATGGGAAGGCTGTGAATAAATTGGCCGAGATCATGAATCGGAAGGGTCCAGTCAAACGTGGAGCTGACACTGATGTGAGGCGGAAGGAGAAGGAAAATAGGAAACTGCATATGGAACTGAAGTCTGAACGGGAGAAGTTAACCCAAATGATGATCAAATACCAGAAGGAGATCAATGAAATGCAGGCAGTAAGATCCTTTTGCAAATATAAACTTCAATAGCGTTTTCTGTAATTCTCTTTGAATTGATACAGTCTGTAAGGTATTGTGTCCAGTTTCTACTCCTGAATTGCCCATGACTGAAACAAATGCATGGTGTATACATTGAGATTGGCTGCAAAGTTGGTGTAATTTTCTACTTAGATTTTCTCTGACTAACTTGAGTATTGTAACAATAGGAAATCTTGTAATTTATCCTTACAGCAAATAGCAGAAGAGAGTCAGATACGGATTGAACTCCAGATGACTCTGGACAGCAAAGACAGTGACATTGAACAGCTTCGTTCACAGCTGCAGTCGTTGCACATTGGTCTAGACAACAGTAGCATAGGCAGTGGACCTGGAGATGCTGAGGCAGATGATGGATTCCCTGGTATGTTAATTGTATTTCTACATTAATTTGGTTTATATCAGTGTTTTAGCTTAGAAATGGAAGTATTCAATTAACTCTGATTCTGTGGCTTTTCACACATCATATGTTTCTACTGTCATATCAACACTTTGATAATGATCGCTATCCACACCTACTAACTAAATCTGTACTTACACTTCATCTTACATTTATCCGAAGAAATTTCTTTTAAAAATTCTGTGGTACCCCATTAAAAGTAAGTACTTTTTCCACTTTATTGTGGTGGTTATTTTGCATTTACTGTGTTATGTGATAAAATGTAAAACTAATACTCTCTTCTTAGAGATTATATTTTGACTTCTTTTCTACCTTTTTCCTCCTTTATGCTTTGTTTAGTCCATATCACTCAATCCCACACTATGGAATCCATGTCTTTTACCTACAAGCACTCCTCTACCTCTGTCAGTGTTGCCACTAAGCCTTCCAGTTCTCGCATGCTTCTTGATTCTGATTCTGACTCAGAGGAAGAACCTTTGTCTTGTTCCCACAGCCCTACAGAAGTTGATAGCACAGGTGACATCCCTGAGAAGTGTTTGGTTCTTTTCTTACTGTGTCCTTTTCTCTGTTTCAAAACTAATACTATTAATATATTATTAAAAAGAAAAACCCAAAACAAACAAAACCCAAATCTGGCAGTAAACATTGCCATCAAAGACATGAAAACATTGCCATGAACAGATAACTGGCCTGTTTTCACTAAATGTTTATAGATGGCTTCTTACCATTTATAAACCCACCATTTTTATTAAAGCATTGAATTAATGAGCCTTATGGCCTTGTTTTCAATGTAGCCTCTACTCAGTACCTGCAGCTGTACCTGTATCACCCTAAGTACTGGATACCAAAAAGTCATATCTTTAAGTGAAGTGTGGAGACATCTAATTCCTCACCATCTGAATTCACATTATTTGCTCACAGAAATTCAGTCTTCTCAGTATTACATTGTTTTGCCTTAATTTGAATCTTATATTTGATTCTTATGGCAAGGCAAGGAAAATTTATTCTTTTTTGCTTGCAACATAAAACATATAATGAAATGATCCAGTTCTAGTAAAGCACAGCTTTTCTACTGATTTTATATTCATTTTATATGACTACACATCCACTATGTTGATGAAAATTTATGCTTGGTGTTAATGTCAGAGGGTTTTTTTTTTTTTTTTTTTTGTTCAAATTACATTCAGATTTCTGTATTTCACTCGGGGTTCCTTTAAAGTGTGAATATTTCTTCTCTGAAGGCAAAACTTGTTTTGGGATATTGACATGGCTTCATCAAACTAGAGTAAAGAATAATACATTTCTTCCATTTTCCTCATTCTCTGGTCTTTGCTGTGAGGCTTCTACTAAAATAATCATGAAATACGTAATTTTTTTTTCTTTGTTAGCAACTCTTGTGGCATCTGCATGGGTCTGTTTTGTTCTAAAGTAAAAATACCTAAGCTAGAGCTTTTTGCTGACATAATTACAACAGATTGCAGGTGTAATGGTTGTGTTTGGGTTTTGTTCCCCCTAGTGCTCATGAGCATGTACCGTGAAAGTTTTGGAATATTCTGCCCTTTCTCTGATCTGCTACTATAGAATGAACACCAGAAATGAAGTGTAATCAGAAACTCTCATTTTGTCCAATTTCATGTGAATAGTGTTAGAGACTACAGAGAAAGATAGGAAAAACATTAACGCGTATTTTTTTTCACACCATTAACAAATGCATGTGCTTCCTGGATGTGGGGAAGGATTTTTTTCATCAGCATTTATGTTTGCTACCCTTCGTGTCAGGTGTAGTTGAAAGGAACAATTTGAAGTGACAGGTATGAGACAAAAATATGTTCTAGGACTAGTTTATTTACTTGGCATGTACGTTGAAGTATGTCAGCAACTGCAGTGCTTATAGGGCAATGAACATTAAAGACGGCACATATCTGAATTAATAACCTTGCTTCAGGTCTGTCTAGGCAAAATGAGAATTGTGTGAACAACTCTGTTGTTGTTATAGCCTGCAAAAACCCTCTGATGAGAAAGAAAATACCTTTCAGAATTTTGAAGCATAATTACACTTCTTTCATGGTTTTATGTTTGTTAATACATAAGATTTCAGTGTTTGTGACTTGGAGGTTCCTCAGTAGCAATAGAGTTATCTGCTAGGGTGGGTAACTCATTAGGAAAATATTACTGCAATTGAGTAGTTCCTCTTAAAAAAACGTAGGGGAAAGAAATGCTTGTATTAAGTGCAGTTATAAAACTAGGGTCAAAGGCAGCATGATGCTGCATATTCCCAAGCACCAGGAGGGTGTGATCCTGGTAAACTTTGGGTTACTACTGAAGTGTGTATCTCAAAAAACATCTGAGCTGTTAGTACTGTTAATAAATCCCATCTGACTAATGTGCCAGTCTAATATAAAATACTGCAAGTGTATAAAACGACAGTTGAATTTAGGCAAGGCCTGAGGATTAGCCAAAAATTACTTATTTTTGATTAGAAAGCCTAGGAGATATAGTCAGAATTAGAAAAAAGAAAAACAGAACAAAAAATAGGAATTAGAATACTACGCTTCTGATATTTTAACCAATTTGTAGAGGGTGTAAGTTATTTGTTGTGGTAGTTTGCCTCTTTTTGTCTTGAATTGAATGTTGTGTGGTCTGTACTAATATCTTCAAGTGTTGTTTTAAAAGGTAAAGATTGGTAGACATAAGCATGTTAAGCCTTGAAAAAATTACTAAAAGGAATGTGTGTGCTGTAATTGCAAGTTTTCTCTTTCCATTCTTCCTTGTGTCTACTATTATTTTTGTGATTGCATAGTTGGTTATTTGCTCTACTCAGGAATACAAGCTTTATTTTATTCCTGAACGTTTAGTGGGACCAACGTCGCAACCTGCGTAGTCTTAAATACTTTATGTTCTCTTGTTTGCTTTGCTGCTTTATTATTGATCTTTGATAACTTTTTTAAAATCCACCGTTGTCTCAAAAATATTGTTTAGTGAATATTCAAGTTTTTTAATATATATCTTTTTTTCAGAATCAAGATTGGAAGGCTGGCTATCACTGCCTGTTAGAAATAACACTAAAAAATTTGGATGGGTTAAGAAGGTAAGAAACACAGATTTATAATCCTCTTCCATATGTATTCTGGATTTTAAACTTACTGCAGTTTTTCAGCACTTCAGGTTTTCTTTGTTACCTCTTCTTTCGTAACTTAAATGTATAAAATGTGTTACCTGGTATAACTATGTCTGAGAGGAGCAGGTTAAGATGATTGTAATAGGTTACGACACTTTGTCCAGCCAGAGGTGAGAACAGCCATTCATGATCTTCAGATGTTTATACATTGTCTTTAGCATTCCCAGCAGTATTACATAACCGGAATTCACCAGATTCTGAAAGCAGATGCCTTTGACAAATTCTTTATTTAGGAGATAACTAACAACTACTCATTGGCCTTGTGCAGCCTTCACTTATTTACTGCTTTTCAGTAACCTCTTTGATGGCTCTTTGGCCAAAAAGTAACATACACGTTTTCATACTCATTCATTTATTGCTCTGTCAAACTGTTCATTCCGGATGAAGTTCTGGAAATAGAACATCTTCTAGGTTTTTAATGAAAATTGCTAGCAATGCTGGTAAGTATAACAGTGATTATAGTGAGCATGATCCCTATTAGCTGTGAAATGCACAGGTAAAATAGCCACCATAATATGACAGTTACTCTCAGTATCAGTCTAAGTGAAAATTAAATCACCAAAATAGAAATTAAAAGCTTTTATCTTACTTTCTTCCAGGCTTTCATTTTAATCATTTCATAGATACTTAAATCTGTTTAAATATCAAGTAATCTGATAAGGTAAATAGATTTATCAGAATTTTATTTGTTGTGCAGTGAATTTATTGGCAAATCGTGGACTTTGCATTTATCTACCATTTAATAAAATTACAGAAAAATATTGCTGTGACATCTGTGGTAATTGCTGTGACATCTTTGATATCTGTGGTGAGCAGGATTAAAACATGTCTTATCCCTTTTTGTATCCTAACAGTATGTAATTGTAAGCAGTAAGAAGATCCTGTTCTATGACAGCGAACAAGATAAAGAACAGTCTAATCCGTACATGGTATTAGATATAGAGTAAGTATTATCATGTCAGATTTTCCTTCCTCTGCTTTGTAGGTGAACTTGGTCAGAAAGAATTTGACAGCAGCGTTTTGAGGTCCAGTCTGGCAGTACAGTGTCAAATGGGGCATACTTTTCTAATGTGATCTGTAGAGCTGGGACCATGGGTACCCATTGTGATGAACCGCGTTGGCTGTAAGCGGTGGTGCAGTGGTAGCGCGGTGTTCAGTGGCATACAGGGAGCCCCCTTGAGCTCTGGTGTAACTGCACTGCTTCTGCTCTAGACTCGCCTCACATACGCATTGTAGCAAAAAGTGTTAAACTGTAGCAGAGAGGCTATAATTTTCAGTGTTTGTACATTTTCACTTACAACATGTCCTTATGGGTGGCTTGTATACTTAATGAATTTATTTTCTTAATAAATGCAGAATGTGGGTATTCAGAGGTTGGAGCGTGGGGAGAGGATGGTGTTAGAAAGCTACTGGCAATTATTAAAGTCATAAGATGGGTTTTCAGTGCTGTCTTTTTTTCACAAATATAGCAGAATACTTGTGATTTCTTTTTAGTTAGGGTTTTTGGAAGTTCATGTGCAGGATCGAAAGACAGGACTTCAGTTAAGGGGTTATAAATTTGTACTGACAGATCTTTAATGGCTCTAAATCTTATAATGGTTTGTTGTATCATAACTTGTCAATTTAAATGTATCATTTTGCTAACATTAATGTTTGTCCTTTTTTGAAATAATTTCCTATAGCAAACTCTTCCATGTTCGACCAGTCACTCAGACTGATGTGTACAGAGCAGATTCTAAGGAAATTCCTAGGATATTCCAGGTATTCAGTAACAAATTAACGTTTCTATAGTAACAAACATGGTATTTCATACATTGTAAAAAATATTTTCATAACTTTGTCTAATGAAATATTTACTAAAACAACCTGGGAAAAAATCTATTTCAATGTAATTCTTCAGTCTTGGAAAGATACTCTGAATTTATGTTTAGTATCTAGGAGTTCTAAGGTTATTTTGCTTTTGATTCTAGATCCTATATGCCAATGAAGGAGAGAGCAAAAAGGAACAGGAATTTCCTGTGGAGCCCATGGGAGAGAAGTCAAATTACATTTGCCACAAAGGACATGAGTTTATACCTACTCTTTATCACTTCCCAACCAATTGTGAAGCTTGCATGAAGCCACTGTGGCATATGTTTAAACCTCCTCCTGCTCTAGAATGTCGCCGTTGCCATATCAAATGTCACAAAGATCACATGGATAAAAAAGAAGAGATTATAGCACCTTGCAAAGGTAAATAGCAGGTATTTGAACATGCATATGGTCACAAGGCATTCTAATAGATGAGACAATTCTAGTAATGGTCTGACACCAACTAGACATAAACAGGTGGGTTTTTGTTTTATTGGTATGCAGCTGTCAGAACCTTCCTAAGGGTGTCTACGCGAGGGTCAGCTCACTGCTGTGAGTTGATGACATGTGGCCAGAGTTAGGTACATACCTGCTGTGTCATCAGCCTCATCCAGTAAAGTGTGGTAGTCATAAGGCTGCTCACAGTGTGTGCTGGGCTGGATTGCTAAGCAAACAAAGGTGTGTGTTATGAAACAGATGACATTCAGTGAAGTTTATTCCTTGTGACTCACATTACATAGTTTCTTGGGCTCAGGCACACCCCTTTTTGTTACCCTTCCTTGTTTCTTTCCATTGTGAGCGTATCTTCCACAGTGATAAGCTGTTGCCCCCTAAACATAAGGAAGAGGAACTGTCAGCAGCCAGGAAACTTTGGCAAAACCTGGTTCACTTTGCTTCTGATTTCTTTGGATGTGGGACGTGTTTAGAATAATAACAATATTCATTTTTATTTTGAAAATTTTTACTACAGTATACTATGATATTTCAACGGCAAAGAATCTACTACTGTTAGCTAATTCTACAGAAGAACAGCAAAAATGGGTGAGCCGACTGGTGAAAAAAATACCCAAGAAGCCTCCAGCACCAGACCCCTTTGCTCGATCTTCTCCCAGAACTTCCATGAAGGTACAGCCAAACCAGTCCATCAGACGACCAAGTCGACAGCTTCCTCCAAACAAACCAAGGTGACACAAGAGCTGCCATTCAGTTGATTGTTTTAAACATTTTACTACAGCTAATGTTGTATATGTTGATAGGGATGATTCACCACACATATTGTTGACTACTGACATGTGGTCTAGCGCATCATCTTCTATAAACGTCTTAAGTTATAAGAAGAGCCACTGTGTTGGTTCCCTTGTTTAACGAGCCTTGCATTACCTGCTAGTTAATCCTACCACACTGATAATGTATCCTGTTGCTCTATGTAATAGGCAGAACTGGTAGCATCATCTGGAGCCTGATAGTCCCTCTGAACTGGCAGTTGGTAGGGAGAATGGGGTTTAACGAGGCAGAGAGTCAGTGAGAGGAGCGTGAAGGTTCAGGAAAAAAAAAAGAAAAAAAATCTTTACCAATATTCAAGATGACCACTGTGGCACCTGATTTGAAGTTGAGCAATGAACTTAGGTGCTTGTTGTTGTAATGAACTTTGGAGAGAGTAGATGCCTTTGAAGAGCACTCTAGAAGGCCTAACATGTAGCGAAAGAGTACGGTTTTTGTTTCTTATTGCTTGGTTTTTGAGGCATGTCTTCGAATTGCTGCCTTGCTGTAAGGTTAGACATCTGATTGCAGATTTGTATGTTAGTGTGTTTCATCTGACCAAATGTCTGTATCTGTGTCTGACTCCATCTACAGTTGATATTTAGGAACGGTAGTTCTCAGGATTCATGTCCTCCTAGTGTAGAAAAGCAGCACACGGCATGCCCTTGGACATGTACAGTGGGAAGCTGGTTCAGACAGATCTCAGTGTTGTGTCTCTGCCCATGTGATTTCTCAGTGTGGAGCCCGTCGCTGCAGTGGTGGGCACCGCTATGAGCATCACTTGCGCTTTTTGCAGGAGAGCAGGAAGGTGGGGAGTGCAGGGTCACCATTTGGTCAAGTAGCAGGAGCACTTACCAAAGGGTGGGAGAATTGGTTTCAAGGCCTTATTCAGCCCAAAAGGACTCATGCTTGCATCTTATGGCTCCAAAAAGAATGGTCTGTTCAAGTTCCTCTGATTTAGTGAAAAAAAATATCCCTACAAAACCTAGTGATCTGTCACTGGATCACTGATGTGCCATGTTGTGGAAGTGATAACGTTCTGCAGGTGAAGCTTATGGGATTACACAGTACAGAATGCTGGGTTTTTCTCAGCTGGCTTTTTCCATCACCCAGAGTACTGGCTGATGTTCGGTTATATCATTCCCCAGTTGTTGACAGCCTGTGGGAAGTTTGGTCTGACTTGTTGTGTTTATTGCAGTATTCCCTCAGCAATGGGCTGTTAGCAAAGGCCTCACATTTCCCCCCGGAGAGGTAATTTGGCCGTGGCTGGTTGGTATTGCTGCTTTTGTTTCCGTGACCTGGCTGTCAGCAGTATCCAGGCTGGATGGTGGAGAGCTGGGTTAGGTGGGTTGCCACAGTGGGGATTGCAGCATAAGTGGGCTTGTCTTATCGTGATGCTGCTGTTATCCAAAACAGCCAGACAATACAGAGTTAGATCCTAAAAAAACACTGATATTTATTGTGTGGAAATGCATAATGAAAGGACTCAAAGTATGTAATTTCACTTTCCTCCTAACTTCCTTATAGACTGATTTTTTTTTTGTGATTTACTTTAAAGAAAGTCTGACTTCATAATTTCAATTTTAAATTATTTGATTTTTTGATTGGAACCATGAAGCTAAACAGATTTTTTTTTAAATTTACTACTTAGGGACTGATTATTTTGATTATTTAAGGAATTCTTTGTGCAAAACTAACCAAAATGTCAATGATTGGATTGAAGCATGAATCGAGGAAACATTCATGGCAACTTGGAGGACAAGTAAAATGGTTTTTTTTCTGTATGATCTTAACAGTCTAATTCAGTAGTGTTTTCTGTTTCTTACTGTGGACATACAAAGGGTATATTATAAATTCTGATTCTTCTGAGACAGTATTTACCCTTACCATTCTTTTTAGTTGTGATTCTCCTCCAGTCAAAATCAATCATTATTGATTTTCATTTTCTGTCTATATATTTTGTAATGGTGTGTCAAGGAGGAGGATGAACATTTTTATGTGTAATAAACTTGCAATTAAACTTTCCAAGTTAGCTGTGCAAATGTACCTAACAGATGGGAAAGTGTAGTTCTGTGAGGTCATGTCACCTATCACCGTACTCATGTGGGCTTGTCAAACCAGTGGAAATTTGTATGGATTTAAACACTTAATTAGGAACCACTTATAACTGTAATTGTTATGGCAAATTTATATCAGATGGATGCTTCTGTGAGAAAATTCTTTGAAGTGGTTCAGAAGTTACTGTAGCCATAGTTCATATAATAAATGAGCCTACACCGGGATATATTGCATTTAAAAGTGTAAAAACTTTAAAATCTGAAAAAAAAACCAAAAGCCCTGAACCCCATTTTGTTTAAAGCATGTGATTAACTTTATTAAATACTGTAGCATGTTTTAGTTAAAACACACTGAATGCTCTGTTAGGAGGCAGAGATAGAAACCTACCCTATGTCTGGCATGTAATCCTGATGTAAAATCCACTGAGCTCACTGGAGAGCTGAGCAAGTGAGGAGTTAGTGCTAAAGATATTTGTCTAAGATCCTTTGATAATAACAGAAAGATATGAGTCCTTCTAGACAATGATTCATCCCATCCCCAAATTAATGCCTAAACTAGGTAAAATGACTCACCCACTGACAAGGTTTGTTCACTTGCTTTCTTTGTTCTGTACTGACCATAGAAGGAGCACAGACAGCGATGCCTGAAGAACAAGTTAATATATCCTCTTTTTTGGCATTACATAGCTTTAAATAATGAGCTACAGGAAGCTGTACAGTGTAATCCCACTGTATTTGGAATATAGTAAAATCCTACTGTGTGTTTGTTGCTATTTTATTTGATGTTCTATTCAGCAATCAAAATTATTTGATTTTTATTGAAAAAAATTTTTAGCCTTGCTTTTAGTATCTGGAAAGGGATAGTAGGAGAGCATAAGCAAGAACAGCAGCAAAACAGAAAGCAGAATATTATGAAATGTACATGTTCGTGTTTCTACTGAAATTTTGGGGGAAAAAGTCAGCGTGGTAAGTGTTCTGTAGAACTGGATGATTTGTAAGATAAATTTCCAGTGAATACAATATTCCTGGCTTGCACAAACACTAACTGGGTCTTCGTATTCCGTGATAGACACGGAAGGAACCCACCTACCTTAATGTGCCCTTCTACTTGAAAAGGTTTAATGTTAACAAATGGAATTTTGAAGTCTCTTCCAGAAGCGTGACACACATTAAATGTCAAACCCTCCTGTTGCAGATTACTTGATCTGGCATTTAAGGACTGGGATTGGTCATTTGATGATGTTGATGATATTGATGGTGGTGATGATGATGATGACGATGTTTTTGATTTCTGAAGAAGTATAAGGGGTAAATCTAAACAGAGAGGAATGGATTTGTTTGCCTTTGAATACAGCATGCTATGTTGGATTTTGTTTCTCAAAGCCGAGAAAATACAAGATCTCATTTTAATATTCTAAACAGTAAAAATGAGATTCTGTTCGTGATGTTGATGAATTTTTAAAGGAGTAATTTTCATTAAAGCAAAGTTATTGCACTTGCTAGTGGTTTTATTTTTCTAATTCTAGATTTTTAAAAATTCATGTCTGCCTGCTGTTGTCAGAGTAGTTGCTCATCTACAGTGCTAATACTGCTAACCTCTGCAGAGAAGGTTTGATGGCTAAAACTGAGACTCTAACAGTTGAATGTTCAGCTGAAACAGAATTGGCATTTACAAATGCTTTTCATTTTTAAGCTTTTAACGTAAACTGGCTGGTCTATGGCTAGCAGACATGACATCACCAGAGTTGTGCACTTTGCTTTTCTACTTGCGTTATGAAGTGAATTTGACTTGGCTTTCCTTTGCAGTGCTGTGTTTTTTGGGTACCTAACCTTGTGTTTGAAAACTACATAAACAAATGGGCTTTGCAGCTTCTATGATGCGGTTTCCTTGGCTGCTTTGTTAAAGATACAGCCCTTTTATTCATCTTATTTGTCATACGGCTTACTTAAATAAGGAGTGTGAATGTGCTGGGAATCATGATGACTATTCTGTAGTTCTCGATGTTTAATGATTTTACATGTTGATACCAAGTTATGTTTACACAGGAAAACCCCTAAATGTTGAATTCCAGAATTCTTTTCAATAGTATGTAAGGTGTGTCTCAGCCTTATAAAAGAACAGGCAATGTCAGCAGCACTAGGGCTGCACCTCGGCTGTGTACTCAGTTAGCTGGGATACCAGCTCTTGGAGAACTTCACTGGCTTAGTGTTTACAGTAACGAGCATTCCATTAATTAATATACTGCATCATTATGTTTTAGAAGCTTAAAAATTACTAATCTTTTAGAAGTGGCTGTGCATATTGTACTTCACCCTCCTGTATTACAAGGGGATTTAATTGATTTGGGATTATAATGCATAAGGATGTACTATACTTAAGTAACACTGCTGTTGAAAGCAGAGGAATGGCCTTTCTCCCAAGTACAGTGATGAGCCCATCTTAAAGGAAGACTTTGAGGAAGCATATTTTTCAGATTTACATTCGTGGCATTTACTGACCTCCCTCTCTGCTTCTTTTTCAGCTAACTGCTTTCTGTGAATGCAGACACAATTCAAGGTGATAATTTTCTTCCTAATACGGCAAGACTGAAACATACCCCAAAATATATTAAAAAAAAATCTATATTTTCCTGAGAGATTGTGCTATATATATCAGAGGTTTACATTTTTGCTGCAATATAAATTACTAATCTCTGAGGGTTTTCCTGTATTCCTGAGTGACTGATCCAATGAGGAATGGTTGGTAAATAGTTAAAAGGGTATGCTAGGTAACCTTTTAAACTCTGTTCCACAAAGCTTTCTTGGCAAGACACATACACTACATTTCATAAAAGGATTGAGAGGAATGAATATGAAAATGGAAGAAACTGACTTTTCAGCTTTCGGAAAGATGCCACCAGCATGTCTGCGAGAAGACCAGGAGGAAGATCCACCACAGTGATATAGACTGCATCTGTAGGAAGTGACCATTAAACTGTGTATATATATTGTACTGTAATACTGCAAGAGGGTTTTAAAAATCTTTCCACTTTATTTTTTTATGCTTATTAATCAGATACTGTTACTTATTGCAGTTGCAACTATGCACTTGTATAAAGCCATAATGTTGAAGTTTATATCATTCATACACGTCTATCAGAAGCTGCATGTCAGTGTTCAGCAGCAAGTATGAGTTTGAAGTATATACTAGTTGCAGCTACGTCATCATGGGCAGTCCTGTTTTACCTGTCTAATTGCCTTAATTTAATTTCTTTCAAGTTTTTTGCCCATTCTCTCTATTTAAGGAAAAAAGAAGGTTTACCAGCTCTTAGGATGTAATTTTGCTTTGTGGCAGAAAAATAGTGCACTATTTTTACACCTAGTAAGTATATCAATGTCAGCCTATTTTGAATGTATATCGACTGGTTTTAAGGGTGGAGAAGTGCTGGTTACAAAAACAATGGCTGATACCATTGGAATGACCATTTGCTTGTACATGTAACTGCTCATCCAGCCCTTTCGACAAACCTCAATATTAGTTATTGACTTATATTAATCCTCATTAAGTGCTATGAAACTTCATTTTTGCCTTGTTTTTGCATACTCTCCTAGATGTGTTTTTTATTTCTGGAAAAAAAAGAAGAATCTGTGACTATTTTTACATTTCACAACACAGTGTCCCAGGACTGTCAGAAACTTTTAAGAAAAATAAAACATACTGTAGATGTATTTTAAAATTTTAAATCTGGTTCTCTAGCACATAGCTGTAGGCATAGATAAAGAGTTCAGTAGTGTGTTTTGAGAACTGATAGCTGGGAAGAAAGGGCCTCAGAGGCACTTAATCTGACTTTTTTTTTAACTCGGAGTTGTACAAAAAATATAATTTATGTGGGCTCATTCATGATGTGTTCATAATTATCCCAGAAAATGCATGTTTTATACAACTACAGTATGCGATGTTAAACATATTGACAGTAAAAAATGTAGTCTCCTATTTGGTCTCTTTATATATATAAATATATATATATATTTAAAATATATATATATAAAATATTGTGTGGGAGTGCAGTAATTTAAAATATGATCTAACACTTCAATGAAGGAGGACATTTCACTTTAAAATTTTGTTTCTTTGTTTTTGTTTTTTTAAAGAGTGTTGAAATGTTTGGAAGGATAGGACCATGATTTATTTAACACTATCATGAAAGGTGGACTTGGAAACACTGAAATACTGAAAATTAATAAATATATTTACATTTTGTAATCTCTGCTACAGTTCAGCTTAACAGAACCAGAATGTATTCAGTCTTCTATTTATGCACTCGCAAAGTAAAATGTTGTGAGTTCTTAAATTCAAAGGTAAAACTTCCATATCAATTCTGTTAGGTATTATAACACAGCTACAGTGTTTTTTCCCTGCTTGTTTTGATTTACAGGAGTACGGTATATTTTTAGGTAATGCAGATTTGCATAGAGTACAACATTAAAAATGTATACAGTAAAACTGTTTCCATTCACTGAATGCATAAATATTTTATATATATATATATAAAAAAATGTTACATTGTGGGAAGTTCTATCCTTTTCTGAATTGGAGAATATTATATATATATTTTTAAATAAACTATTTGAGTAAGGTAAAATAGTTCCTGAACTTGAGAAGCTGGTAATTAATTGAAATATTTAAGTATATAGGCAACTACCGAGGCAGAGATGGAAAAGGCAAGGGCTGCGCACGGAGGAAGCACAGACACCAGGGAAGCTTTTTCAGCAGGCCAGGAGGTGTTTGGACTGGATGTGTTGCACTTTCTCCCCTTGGCTTGCCCTCATTTCCTATGAATCCTTGGGCTGATAGGGAGCAGGGGAGGTCCTCTGGTCTGATCCTTGCCTCAAAGCAGGGCAAACTTGGTGTAGGTTCCTGAAGGCTTTTGAGTCTTCAGTGCCTCTAGGGATGAAAGTGTCCTAACACTCCTCAGTTCTCCTTCGTGCAGTTTGTCCCAAAACAAAGGAAAAGCATGGGCTGTGTTGAGCTGTAATGTGGAGATCATTTGGCCAGTGATGTGATGTGCATGAGGCTTGTTCTCTACCCAGGATACGAAAGGCAAAGCTGCTCGTCTGTTCTCACTTGTCCTTCTGCTTGAGACAGCTTCCATCTGCTCGCCTATGGAATGCAAAATACTCTTAAGTATTTGTTCATGGAGATGTTTCCTTATTGTCCAGTGTAACCTTTTAAATTTTTTGAGAGAACAGCACATTCCTGAACTAAGAAATATTTGTCTTACAGTCACTGACATTTAAACACCTTCTTTTGTAACAGGGCTGTCCCAGCAAACAGGACGTTTTAGGGCCTGGATGACTTTATTTATAGAAATTCTCTCCTTGCAAGTCCTTTTAGTTCATAAGAGTAAACAAATACCCAAGCTGTAAATTAACCTCTTGGAAAAATCAGGGGTCAAACTTGGTGCCAGAAGCTCGAGACACTTGCAGGGAAGTGTCTTTTTGGTTCCGATCGAAGACCACGGTGACCACGGAAGCTGGACAGGAAGACCCCATTGGAGTTAACATGTTAGTTGTCACAAAGATGTTTCAAGTCCCTTCACCCATCCTGTGCTTGTGAGGCTGCATTTGGGATGCTGCTGTGAAAAGGGTGTGAAAACAAACCTCTTACCTGCATTGCTCTTACAAACCCTTTCCACTTCCTTGTTCTGTTTCTAGCAACAGGAAAATATAACAGTTCATGGTTCAGTTCAGGGAATTGGAGTATTTCAGTCTTCTCCGCATATCCAGTTAGTTTTTGTCAGCATTCATGTTAAAATAGTAATTCATTTGTTTTTTCATAGAATAATAGAACATCATTGGAAGGAACCCATAAGGATTATTGAGTCCAACACCCTGCTCCTCACAGGACTAGCAATAACTGAACCATACAGCCAAGAGCATTGTCCTGATGCTCCTTCAGCTCTCGCAGGGTTGGTGCCTTCTCAGTGCATTAAAATGGATCTTCAGAATAATTTATGGACTGTCGTTGCTGCACGTACTACACTTTAAATTGAAAACTTTAAATTGAATTTGTTATTTTTTAAAACAATCCTATAAACCACTGAGGGGATTATCAGCATCCCATGGATCGTGGGTTTTTGCCTGCTGCTTTGAAGTATCTCTTACGAGAATGGGAAGGAGTTTTCTTTTGGATGTCTGTAAAAGATGTCAATGGAGCGGTTTGGAAACAATTCATGTTCTTTGTTGAAGTTGCCTTAAAGTGCGCAATGATGGACTCGGACACGCTCATCTGAGAAACGAGACGAGTCTGCTGAGATGTGAGAGGCAGAAAAGAACACCAAGTCTAAACACATCAAATGTATTTCACCCTAGAAACTACTGCAATTAATGGAAAAGCTTCTTGTAAAACCATATCTCCAAGAAATGGGGACTCAAAGGAACTTTAATTTATTAGCACAAGGATGCTAATTAATAAGCCTTGTTATGACAATGGGGGGTTTGAATCTTTCTTCCTTTGTGGGCAGGAAGTGTTTTATAAGGGTGGGGAATCAAGTTACTAGCTGATACTTGCCATTGCAAGTGTGAAGCTGGATTTGTCGCCTGCTCTTTTGCTCCAGAAATGTTACAGAAGCTCCAGGATTAAAGAAATCTTTAAAAATGAAAGTCACAGTGAATGGCAGCAAAATTAGAAAGTTATAAGTGTATGTAGTCCTGCACACCATAAAGAAATCTGGAAAGACGTATCTTCATCCTGAAAAGCAAGGGCAGAGAGTGCAGCAGTTGTGTGTCACTGCAGCCCTTTTTAGGTTGTTAGGAGCGAGGCAGAAATGCTTTCACAGCCAAGGCAACTGCGAGCGATGCTTCAGTCGTATTGCCCTGTTTTGAGGTCTAGGCTTTCAACATTTGCTCAGAGATGTGAGGCTACTTGTATGTCTTATGTTGTCATATCGCAGCGTGCCTCTCAGTTCATTGAGTTCTTGTCATTTGGCATCACTCTTGATAGCTCTTGGGGATTTTCTTTTTGCCCCAGATGCTGTTGGCACCGCTTGGTAAGCACGGGCACCCAACAAAGTACATTGGGCTGTGGGATCACTGCCAGTCCTCCTTTTGTCCTTTGGCTTGCCAGCTGCTTAGACTTTAAGCAGTGAATGGCCATGTTAGCAATGTACCTTGGATATGTGCTGCTTTTTAATGAGTGAATTGGTGGAAATGCTTTTTGGAGGTATCAGCTATTTAATATCTCAACAGTTTTAAGGCTGAAGGAGCCAGGAACCCCACTGCTTGAACCCCTCTTTCACATTTGCTGGTTCCAGCATCCTCTTTTGCCTTAGCTGTGTTCCACATTTCAAATGCTCATCAGCTCTCTAGGCTGATCTTGCAGGGAGGTACAGGGCTGGCTGCAGCTTTGGGACTTGCAGCTACTTGCTGGATTCCATGGCCTCACCCATCTGCATGATGTTGTCCAGCTTACTGCAGCCCCTGGGTACTGGGGTTCAGCTGAGATTCAATAGGATTGTGTAGCCACTTGTCCACTCTGGAGCAATGGAAGGGAGGGATAAACAGTAAGGAATCTGCTGTACATGCTTCGTATCCCGTTCAGAGCTACAGCAACAGCAGTTTTATTACAGGAAGGGTGGGCATCTGTGCAAAGCTAAAATACACATCGGCGCTGAGAAGTGAAAATATCCTTGAGCTCAGAGAGACCATGAGGAGTGTAAATCGTGCTGATGGTGCATCCAGGGAAAACAGTTGAAAGTCTCTGAAGACTAAGCCCTTGTCTTGGAAATCAGCTCAGTGGAATTGGTGTGTAGCCAGTTGCTCAAATGTGAAAGAATTTCTTTATTAGTAGCTGGGTAACTTAGAATATGCTTTACACAGACTCAGTTTGTGCTTTATTAGAAACCTGACTACTGGATTTACGTGACAGAGGGGACATGTAGGCACAGTACGCATTTTGTCTGGTATGAGACAGGTCAGCATCTTGGTATTGCTGGCTGAAGCCTCCAAATTCAAAAGCAGGAACCATGTACATCCTAGAGCAGGCCTATACACAGATGACTTGCAATTACAATAAGGTAGTAAGCAGAATTTATCTTCTTTGTGCAGCTATGTTACTATTCAATTTGAATTGTAATCATTAGTAGCTGACCTCGCATTTTAGGCTGGTGCAGGTTCTGTTCTTTAAATTAGTTTGCAGAATCTTGACAGATAAAACAAGGTGTCTGCGTCTTAAAGCTCCTTTCCCTTGAGTCAGTAATACCACACCATATACAGAACTCCCTGTTCAGACTACTGACAATTGAAGACCGTTAAAATGAGCTGAAAGAACAGAACAGACCAGAGCATGAGCAAATTATGACAAATATTTAACTTATCCTTAAGGTTTCCCCAATTAAATTTCATCAACAGGATCATCTGGTGTAGAAAAACCTATTTTACCCCCAGTCAAAAGATTGGATTTTTTGCAGGACAGAGACGTTGCTTGCCCCAAACCACTTCCCAGGTGGGATGGAATAGCTGACATCTTTGACTTGAAGATGTCTCTGCGTCTGTCTTGCCACCAGGCAAAAGACATCTGAGGTCCCTCAGGCCTCGGGTCTGTCAGACTGCCAAGGTCCAGCACAAGTGATAAGCTGGCAGCTTTTAATGGTGATGTTTATTGTGGCTCCCAGACAGCGATTTGTCATTGAGATCCATCATCTCTGAGGACTCTTCAGTATCCTGGAGAATTCTAGCTCAAAATCAAGCAAATTAAATTCAGTACAAACCAAGAATTTAATAACATTCTATTTTAAGTTTTTTTCAGCTTTGTCACATTCTGAACTGGGGCATCCTTTAACCATTACTAAGTAATGAAGGCAACATTTCATGTTCTGCTTCATACATAAATATGTATCTCGAGTATCAAAATATCTGGAAGGGAATGGTACACATCGGCCTTAAAAGAATTAAGAAGGGAATAACTTATTCACCCTTACAGACAATATTTGGCTGGGAAACTACTTTGTTTGAGTTGATCTCCACATCTGTGTAGCTTTTCATTTCCATTAGTTCTTCCTGTGGGATCTGAGGTGTTATTTCCTTTTTCCCTTTTCTCTGTAGTTACCTATGTCCTTAAACAGATGATGGTTGTTCAGTGGGGGAAGAGTAATTTAGCTCATTCAGAGGACAGAATGAAGGCTTTTTACAAGTTGTGAGCTGTGAGGAAGTTTTAGCTAATTGTGAATTACTTTCCCCAAAAAGACAAACTGCTCTAAAATCCAGCTTCTGCGCTCCAGTGGTTGAAGTGTGTGTCCACCTTCCCACCCCACTCCTTTCTTTCCTTTTTTAATAAATCTGATGAGTAGAACCAGGTGAGGGAATGGCACAAGGTAAGCCAGCAGAAGAGGCTCAGGGGTCAGACAGCGACAGGCGGTTCTGAGCAGTAACATCTTTTGATGGATTAGAGTAGCACAACGAAATAGATGTAAGTCTGTGTAGTCTTGCTCTGTGCTAAATGCTGAGGGGTACGGAGGCCCGTAGCGTGTGGGAGATGATGGGTTTGCATCTGTGTGCGATGTTCCTGTTCACCGAGGACAGTTCAGAAACAGGCTTTTGGGAAAAGTAAAGTACACACATTTTCCACGGCCTATGTCCGCACTTTCAGACCTGCAACCTGGTATCACTGGAATCGCGTCCTCATTCTTTCTTTGGATAGGAAAACTCATGGATATTTTCTCTTTCATGCTGTTAAGCTGAGTTTTGTGGCTCAGTGGAGACTGTAGCTTTACCTGTTATCAAATGCACAGCCATAGTTCAGCATATCCATCGCTGGAGAGATCTGGGTTACACTGAAACTGCCGTGGGCTGTACTGGAAGTCAGATCTTGGCTTCTCACCAGCAAGAAAGCTCCTATTTCTTGAAAGCCCTGCCAGGACCCACACTTTATCAGCCAGGACAGGAAAGGCTATTTTTACCCCAGGAACTTTCTGTGAACTGGTGCAATGAGACACCGCCTGTGTAAGTCCACATCTCTAGAGGATCCCTGGATGGAGGTGTATTACTTCCAGCCCTGTGGATAAAAGTTGCTTACTGGCTTACACACACCGCAGCAAATCCGCGATGCTTTCCCTGCCTGCCTTTGGTTCACCACTGCTGCCTTACGCAGCGAACAACGTGCTTGTGTCCACCCCAGCACTGCTGAGTGACAAGTTTAACAAGATTTACCCTCCCTGTGTATCTTGTCTAAGCTGTTGCCTTTAATCCAGCTACCAAGAAGATTATGGTTTACATACTGGAAAACCACAGGGTCTGCACTTTCAGGGGTCTTTCCCAGGACTTGACCATACTTCTACCTTACGAAAGTGAAATAAATTACTCCCTGGCAGGTGTGTGACACTATTTACTGCGACCTTCACATTTTTTCCATTTCCCATGCAGCCTGAATGACAGCTCATGGTCCATCTTTCCAAGTCCACAAAATTACTTTACCTTAAGCTTATGAATTATCCAGCGTAGTTTCTTTTCTTCGGTCTCTTTTTTCCACATGCTTCTAAGATGATGTATTTGAAGTATGTCAAGTAACCCATAAAGACCTTTTCTTAAATGCATTTTCAGCATTTCATTACGAAAAGAAAGTGCTGATCCTCACACCGAAAATGGAGTGTGTTCATTTTGGTACAGCATCACTCAGCAGTATGACACATGTCAGTAACAGACAGGGTTTGGACTCTATACAAGTCTTTATCAATAAGAGGCTTTAATTTAAAAATTTAAATGAGAAGTGTGTCTTTTTCATTTAAGATGCTAGAGCACTTTAGCATTTTACAGGTTACTATACAGTCTGATACTTCAAATGTTAAGGTGAAAGCTGCCCATTAATGACCTGTAACGAATATTTCATTTTCTCTCCATATATGGAAACAGAATAAAAAATACAAAATAATGAAAATTAACTGTAAGGATGACATTAAATAGTCAGAAAGAACAAGAAAGAACAGCGTTTATTAATATGACTTGGAAAATGTCTCATGTGCCATCTGCTACCATTTAAACCACTTCAGATATTTCACGTGGCTTCAGTAAAATCAGTAACAGAAGTTTACAGTTCCTCTCCCAACAAACATAGAAATGTTTATACGTTTTACTGGAGCAGTAAAAATGCTCATCTTTGAACTTGCTCTCAGTATGTGTGGGACACGAAACTGCATGTTCACAGACACACCTTTTCCCCACCCATTCCTGCTCTAAAATCAGAATTCACAGAGCAGCTATGTTTTCTGATGGTGAAATCTCAGTCTGATCATTGATCGTACACTGGTGGAAACATCTGCTTAGATCCTGCTCTTCTGCAAGACTGCAGTGATTTATCAGCTTCCTCAACCCTTATTCAGCAGTTTAGGCTTAATTGTGTCAGAGTTTTTTTGATGGTAACTACAGCATGTGCTGATGAGTGTCTTCTAATCAGTCTTTTTAGTTTTCCTGTACTGCAGGACTGTGGCTGTGACCCAAATATTGAGAATGAGCATGGTTATGTAACGGATGAGAACTAAAAGGGAAGGAAAAAAGAAAACCTTGTAAGCATAAATAAAAAAAAAATAAGCTGCAGTCATTCTCAAAAGAGATGTTGTTTCATAAACCTTCACTGGTGTCCAGACTGGTTCCCATTTTACAACAGTCAATTAGTTTAAATTACCATGTTCAGGAATGCAGAAATTCTCAGAGTCAATATAGCAGAAAAGAGCACTTGGCATTTGTGAGTAATATCTGAAAATAATACACTATTTGACAAAAGGCATTTGAAGAGCTTCATATAAATGTGTATTTACATCTAAAATTAAGCTAGGGAGCTGCAGCTCACATGCCCAGTATAGTTCACGTTTTGTTTATAATAAAAAATTATTATTCTCTAAGTTTAGTGTTCAGGGAGTATGCAAACACTTGTATCTGTCAGATTTTAACCGTAAGAACTCTGACAACTGAGAAGAAAAGCAGGTTTTCAGTATCTTCAATAACTTGCAGATTTTTTTTAAACCAAAAAAAGCATAGTATCTCTACCTGTGAAGCTGCAACTTGAAGTACAGGTATATATAAAATCCATTTGGTAAATGAATAGTTACAGATATGTACTACAAAACTTTGATTCAGAAATATGAGATATTTGACAGTTTCATACATATGTATGAAACCAAGGTGAATATGCTAATGTGTTCAGCATTACAGTTAGCTGGAAACCTTTTCTGTTAGAACAGCACAGCACCAGTGACTGCTGCCACCTCTTCCCCTTTCCAAAGTGTATCATGCTATCTTTTAAAAAGCAGCTTTTACCAGAGATAACTTTACTTTCAAGAGCCAGCTTTTTACTTTCATGGGATTTTTCTCCCTTCCTTCCTCCTCTCAGTACATCTTTCTCACTTCTAATCAGTGTGTGTAGCTGTGGGTGAGCTGGACTCAGTTACTGACCCGGACTAAATTTCTGCATGTGCATTATTATCTACTTTTTGGTGATCCAGTTAACTGCATGGCCCCAAAATTCTTAGTCTGATAAAGAGAAAGGAGCAAGCATGGGGGTGAAAATGAGTGACATTAAGAGGGACTTCCTTTTCCAGTGAAAGAGCCACTTGAACTGCTTGTAAAACTGGACCCTTATTGCACTGCAGATGACTGCTTAAAAAACAAATAAATCCATTCATGGAATGTTTCTGTTGAAATACCAGCTTTGAACTAGAACAAGGATCCACCCAAGAAAGTACAATGTGGTTTTGTTCTTATATGTACTAAGTCTTCTTACATGTACTAAGTTCTGATTTCGAACCGTTTATTGAAAAATCTGCACTCCTTTGCTCTTGCAGTTTTGTCAGGATGGTAAGAAGCTGATAAATTAATTTGTTTTGTAATGAAATCAGCTGCAAATTATATATTTTAAGCCCTTTTTTTTTACTTTCTTACCAGTCTGCCATTTCATTTTCAGCCTGCCATAAACTTTCAGAATGTTGTGCCTAAAATTATTCATATACTAAGCTGAACTTTAAATTATTTTCTAGAAGATTTTTTTAATGCATAAACCCCAGAATGAGAAAACACTCATTAATTGAAAAGCTATCACTCAATTATTACAGATTAAGACTCACAGAATGGTTTGGGTTGGAAGGGACCTTAAAAGATCATCTAAATGTACATATTTATGTATTTAAATAGTAAAGATTTTTAATGCTTTATTCTGATATTTATATAATTAAGATAATTTTGTAGTGCTTTTGCTCTTTGAAAAAAGTAATGGCTTTTGAACAATTTGTCACATGGGATAAGCGTAAGCAAGGTTTCTTTGTTTTCTCCAAGGTATTTAACTGGTTTGTAGTCCTGTGCTACTTTCTTGCTGTAAATACTTCCGTGCTAAAACACCAGGTTCATGGTTTGTTCTTCTGAGAGCAGGTAACTGCTCTTACAAAACAGTTAAAAACGACTGTGGCAGCTGTTATCTTGAAAAGGCAGGCGATTCCATAGTTTACTCACCTGCAACATCATTTGTAGTCATTACAGTTGTAACAATTCTCGCTGTAAATTGAATGAATTCCGATTACTGGACTGGATACGACACATTTATGCTTTCAAAAAATGATGAAATATCAGTTTTTCAGTGGAAGCTAATCTTGCATGAAAATATATACTATATAGGCATGCCCTCTTCTACTGCATACAGTCTTCACTATTTCAGCTACAGAGATCAAGCTCTCAAACCTGAACAACACTGTATTAAGGGTCTTTTTAATAAGATCACTGATACAATTAGGATTTTTGTATCTGTATCTATCTCACTAGATTGGCTGCAGTCAGAGTTTAATGCTTCTTGTTTCTGTTCAGCTCCTTTCTTCAGCAGTTGATACTGAGCTACACCCACAAGTTAGCATGACAACCATTGTAAATGTTTAGATGCATGCTTTTAGGCTTCTGCAAATATGAGGAATGCAGCTTTCCTTCCCACAACAAATCTAAGCATTAACTACTTCACGTTTGCAGTGAACATACCACATCTTCTAACTATCGACTTAAAAACATTTTTTTCACAGGGAAATCAACCCAGCATCACTATGTGTTATAGTAAGAATATAGTAAGCAAGTTTTGTGAATACAACAAATGCATTTCTGACAGACAACTGTAGAGGAACTGTTCATACAGATCACTAGGTAATTAACACATGAACTGCACAATCACTGTTCTTGGCAGATTCTTAAATTCTCTTTTGTTGAGAAATGTATTTACACGTAGTCATAGTTAAAGGTATTGAGCATTAAGTGTCTATTTGTAGATGACTTTTCAGAATTAGCATTGACTAACTGTCTGACTACAAAACCTAGCACCTTTTCATGCTAGACCACTAGTAATTTTATTAAATCCTAGAACACTACAATCTTTTCTTCATAAGGACACTTTCAGTTATTTCAACAATACCAGGTTCCTTTGACCATATGATTTCTAAGTCAAAGTGTCTTTGTGACTGAGTTGGTGTCAATGATAAAACTTGATTTCAATAGACTGCATGGTATGTGAGTCTCAGTAGTCAGCACAAATGGGAACCACATTAGGCGAGACTTTTACCTACTATGATTGAGTAAACATCTAGTGAAACAGGCATTAGGAGGAGACACTGCTTTAAAAAATGAAAACTCAGTGCTTTGCCCCAAGTGGCCCATAGCTTACTTGCACAGGTATATGCAGACATACTCCAGGTCACGGCGCTCACTTCTCCAGAATCTTTTGTCTGCCAGAGGCACTGCAGCTGAGCCAGCTTACTGGCCCCACTGAGCAGCGTGCACAAATTCTGAAAAGCAGGTTAAAAGAGAGAAAGCACCTCTGCCATTGCATTATCTGAGTGTTCAGCTTAGGGCTCTAGCACATAACTTACTGAAAAACAGAACTTAGCTTTTTCATTTAGAATTAAAAAAAAAAAATATACTTTGTATTTTGCAACCAAAAGCATTTCAGCCTCTTACTGAGGAAGTTGCCAGAAGCAAGGGACTGATTTCTAAAGTACCGCCCAGAAAAAAAGGTCAAAAAGCACAACAATCGCTACTGCTACTGGCAAATGCTTCATAGAGTGAAACAGAAGAAGCAAAGAAATAGAAAAGCTTCTCAACCTGCTACATAATACTGCTTATGAAAGCTAGCTAAAATGAGACTGATATAGTCTAAACAGCAAGGTTGATTCAGACCATCTGTTACCATGATGTCTGGCAAACAAAACCATAAAAGAATGAGAAAACTGACAAGAATGTGCGGAAAATGACTCCAGTTGGTGGGAAAAAAAGTAATGAAGGGAACAGACTTCACCCTGTCATCCTTTCAAGGGGCATTTTGCAAGGGCAGAGAGTAGAGGGGACCTCCACATGGGTGTCTGTATCATGCCTGGATTTCCCTTGCAAGTAAGAATGATTATTAATAGGCTTTTATCCCCATTTGTATTATATTTTACATTAGCAACTCCAGTTCATCTCAATTAAATTTTACCTTACTCTCTTCTGATAAAAAAGGACAAGGTCATCTTTAACCTGTGTAAGGCATTATCAGACAATATTTTTCTTGCAAAATTTTAGGACTAAAGAGAAAAAAAGATCTTGTGAAATACTTAACATTCCCTATATCAAATAATTTGACTGATGCTCTATTCTTTTCCTCTCATGTTAAAGGTTTATTAATGGGGATTATAATTAGGAGTAAAGAGGCAATCTTTTTCAAACATCTTAAACCTTTGCTAGTTTTAGTTACGGCATCACAATTAACAGCTTTACTTCAGAAAATACTTCCCTCCCCCCCTCTCTGTAGAGTCCCTATTGCCAATGCTGTTTTCCAGCTACTTACAGAAGTGAAACAGCTGTATTTGAAAACTGGTATTGTTCCAAAAGCTAACCCGAATGATTAATTCTTCCAAGGACAAATATAAAGAAAGATTTCCCTGAACAACACATCCAGAAAAATAACTGTTTCTTACGTGGACCTAATTTCAAATAATCATGCAGCACTTACCATGGCCAGGTCTATTACCCGCTCCTCCAATGTTAGCATGTACCACCCCCCCCAGAATCTTGCATTATGTTAAGTTTCATAGCACTGAAAATTCTAGGATACAGCAGTTCTCAAAATTATCTGGGGAACTGTATTTTTTTTAAACATTTGGAAATAATCACATTGAAACTTTATAACAGACTATACAATCTAGATAAAATATTATTAAGCACTGGTTGAAACACCAAGTGCTCCAATTTTTCACACTTGTCTTTGGCTGAACAGTGCCTGGAGTTTCTCAAGAGCTGCTCTAAAGCACTCAAATCCTACTTAAAACCAAACGAACAACACACTGCTGTGTTCATCATAGCAAGGGCACTCTGCAAGGGTAGGAATAAAAGAAAAGATACATCATTTCCACCTTGTATCTCAAGCAAAGATGTAAATAAGAACTGGTCTTACTCCTTATCAATTGTGGGCCTTCTAAAACACAGATACATATAAAGATTACTTCTCATAGGGATTTTACTGTGATCCAAGAAATCAGCACATGAATATGAAATGCGTATTGAGGCGTAGCTGCAAATGATTTACAATGGCAGCACAGAACATCCCATGACATAGCTGCTATGCAAAGAACTACCAAACAAGCTACATAAACCTAAATTTCCAGACTTCCAAGGATACATGACTGCAAAGAACAAAGCTCGTCTTGTTTTTCCGCTGAAATGCATAATAAGCAGAAGGAGAATGGCATCTGAAATAAATAAAAAATTGCTCGTCAGAGAAGGGAAAGAAGGGGTTCAAATGCAATGCTAGACAGTTCCACTGGGCACCATGTCAATGGAAACTGGTTTCTTATACATTCTGTCTCTCAAATTTGACTTATGTCCAAAATGCTGCAAGCTCGAAAATGAAGCTTTTCTTGAGTCTGGAGTGTTTATAATGTTATATACCACATGGATGGAGTCACTGGATAAAGGATAAACTTAAACTGCAACTCCAGCATGTATGTATTAACTGGATCTTTTTCTTCTACCTGATCATCTAGTTTCCTAAAATTCCTAAGAATTCTATTTCAGATGTTCATTCCCTCTTCCCCACCCCAACTCCAGCTAGTGCTGGTCAATGAATTCACACCACTGCAGTGCAGTACTGTACCTACCTTGAAGTGCTGAATGAGCCCTGTTTTAATTCCGAAACACGGCTTAAAGAAATTACCTTGTGCAATGATGATGGGATATTCCAGGTATGTCTGCAGAGGGTAACCATAATAGATCTGGTACCTCAGAAACACAAGGAAGCTGAACAGAAAGACATAAAACACTGTGACTGCATGAAGGTACAGGACAGCTCTTTCAGAACTTCTTTGTTATTGATTCAGTTCTGCCAAAGGCTCCAGATAGGTGTAGCCTCCGCCGTCAAAATGACCAAATAAGAAAAAACTGCAAGACTGATGTAGTAGCAGTATATTTCTGTTACCCTCAAATACAGTAAGATATAGAGAGCTACACACACTGCCTGTTCAAGGTCTTTGTCTCACAGTGTGTAAGGCATAATTTGATCAATTACAACTGATGCAGAAAAAGTAAAGGCTTCCAGACCTAAAAGATACCTTCTCTTTCCAAATGCCTAGGCATCTCTGGGATAACTCAAATTTATTCATTGATGTCTGTAGTTCAATCTATACATTAAGGAAGTTTTACACGATCTTCCAAACTGCCTAGACTACACTACTGTAAGATTGCCCAGTGTAGCTGTACTGGCCAGACTGAGAACCTGTTCTTAAGTGCACCAAACAATGGCAATGCTCCTTCCTGCTGTTCCACAATATAGTATTTAAAAGGATTTGAACTTCTATCACATTTTCTTTAGTTTCTTCAATTTTCATGCAACCCCACGGGGTTAGACAGAAATTTCAAGACTGCAGGAAAAATAGGAAGGGCTCTTAAGGAATATAAGGAAAAAATGATGGTTTCCAGCATAGAAAGATGGCCTTGAGGAACTGCCTGCCTTGTAAAAAAACAGCTTTTACAGTGTTCAGAATTTAAATATCTGAACTTCCTAGAAGTCCTCTTTCTTGTAGGTCAAATTATACGCCTTGCCATTAGCACCACACTTGTGTATCACTCCTCAGCCAGGTCACTGCATTCTGACTCTTCAGAACCATCCCAGTTTGTACCAGTGGCCCTGAAGCTCTTTGCACTCGGACCCAAATTCTTTAAAGGCTGCAGGATAAACAGTCAACTGAATAATCAAACAGTTCAAATAATTGTTTCAAGAAAGCTTCATTGCAACTCTTCCAAAATAGTACTGCCCGGAGCAGATGAAGCTGCAGTGGTGTGGGTACTGTGGTTATCACGCAGGTGCTGAGGAGATAATTTAAAGCTTCTCCATGCTTATCTGAAACTACTTATAAGGACTTTTTAATGCATACCAACACACGTGCATGACTTTAAAATGCTACCCATGGGTCTGTGAGTGGTTACCTCTGCTGGAACTAGAAGTCTGAGGTGTGTCAGGGGTAAACAGTGACCACAGGGGTTCTACATTGTAGTGAAACGCAGACAGCAAATGACCACAGTAGAGACCCCAGGGGACTCTGCACAGCTCCATGCAAAGGTGTCCATATCCCTAAGTCCCCACAGCACCAGACTGGGATCAAGAGTTGTGCCCTGAACTGAAGATTAAGCCCACGCACATACAGAAACAAATCATTTCTGTGAGGTAACTTTTCTGAATAAAAAGCCCTTTTTTAGCTTGGTGCGGAGAGTAAGCAGCCATCTGGCTGGATGTTCTGGCCACGTCCATCACTGGGTTCAGCAAATACAAGGCTCTTCAAGGTATTTTCCCTCACACCCTTGTAACCACATTTGCACGTACATGCATGCAGTTTCTCTATTTTTTTTTTTCATTTCATACAATACTCTTGAAGTAAGATTTAGTAAGTCTAGCCCATGTAAACTTATTACAGACTGTAATTTGGCATTTGACATGGCTTGTAATTTCCTTGAAGAATGATTAGGTTTTGCATATTTGGGTGAGGGAAGCCTGTCTAACTGGTAAAATTACCTGCACAATAGGGCACACGGACCATTTAGTAACACAAATACATGCCTAAAACCCAACAGTAGGTGTTGTCTCCAGCTACATGGGTGGCCCGAGTTGGTTTTGGGTAAGTAAAAAAAAAGCCATGTTTCCCTTGAACCAATAACTTGGAAACACTGCTCCAAAGCCTTTGTATGCCAAATGAAGGCAGAATGCTTCACATCACAGGCATATGAAGAGTCTGGAAGCTAATATGAGTTATAAAAAGGAGTGGTTTTAAAACGGAGGAATCACAGAATGGTTTGGGTTGGAAGGGACCTTAAAGATTATCCACTTCCCATTCCCTGCCATGGGCAGAGACCCCTCCCACCAGACCAGGCTGCTCAAGACCCCACCCAACCTGGTCTTGAACATCTCCAGGGATGGGACATCCACTTCCCTGAGAAACCTTTTCCAGTGCCTCACCACCCTCACAGTAAAAAACTTCCTGCTATCTCATCTGAATCTCCCCTCTTTCAGTTTAAAATCATTACCCTTTGTCCTATCACTGCCCTCCCCAATAAAGTGTCCTACCACTCCCCTCCCCAGCTTTCCTGTAGCCCCCTTTCAGTTCTGGGAGGCTGCTAGAAGGCCTCCCCTGAGCCTTTTCTGAAGGCTGAACAAACCCAACTCTCAGCCTCTCCTCGTACGGGAGGTGTTCCATCCCTCTGACCACACGCGTGGCCTCCTCTGCACTCGCCCCAGCAGATCCACGCCTTTCCTGCCTCCGGGGCTCCAGGAGCGAGCGCAGACCGCTCACCTCCCCCTCCCAGCCGCCACCCAACACGCTCCCACACGCGGCCAGAGCCGTGACGAAGGAACCGATCCGCCAACGGCCGCCGCCAGGCCCGCCTGGCCGCCCCGCTGCCGCTCCCCCGCCGCGCGGCCCCCTCCCCACCGCAATGGCCGTTCCCGCCGGGCGCGCGCAGCGCACCCGCCCCGCCATCCCGAGGGCTCCCCCCGCCGCGCGCGCGGCCCTCGGCACGGGTCGGGGGCGGCGCCACGTCGCCCTGTGCGCCCCCCCCCCCCGCCGCCGCCGCCCGCTCCGCCGGCTCACCCGGCCAGCTCCAGCAGTAGGCTGGTGACGCTGAGCCCCACCGCCGAGCCGGCCGCCAGCACCGCCGCCAGCTGCGGCAGCTTGATCACCGCGCAGGCGGCCCAGGTGCTCCAGTGCGCCAGCTGCAGCAGCGCCGCCGCGGCCATCCTGCCCCGCCGCCGCCCGAGCGCCAGGCACCGAGCGCCGGTGGGCGTGGAGGCCGCCGGGGCCGCGGGGTCAGCGCCTGCCGGGGAGGCGGCCCCTCAGCCCCCGGTCCCCGCGCTGGTTCTGGCCGATCGGCCCCGGCGCGGGCGGCCCCCGGCTCTCCCGGGCCAGCTCTGTGCCGATGGTGCAGGCGCCGGGCAGCGCGAAGCTCTGGGTCGCAGAGTCATAGAATCGTTCCGGTTCCAACAGCCCTGCCGTGGGCAGGGACACCTCCCACCAGCCCAGGCTGCTCAGGCCCCATCCAGCCTGGGCTGGAACACCTCCAGGGAGGGGGCATCCACGTCCCTGGGAAACCTGTTCAGTGCCTCACCACCCTCACAGTAAAAAACTTCTTCCTGCTATCTCATCTGAATCTCCCCTCTTTCAGTTTAAAATCATGACCCTTCGTCCTATCACTGCACTCCCTGGTAAGAGTGTCATGTCATGTCCCGTCCTTCCCCCACCCCACCCATATTTTCCTGTAGGTCGCCTTTAAGTACTGGAAGGCTGCAATAAGGTCTACTGGGAGCCTTCGCTTTTCTAGGCTAAACAAGCCCAACTCTTACAGCCTGTCCTCGTATGGGAGATCGAGAGCATTGCTCCTGAAATGACTCTTACCGTAAAAACAAACCACAAAACTTTAATTATCAAACGCTGAATTGGGGTGAGATGTTAGTAGCCATGGGTTGCATTCACTTAGGAGCAGTGTAGGTCAGCTCTTGGTTTAGAGCTGTAGGTTGGATTTCAGTTGCTCTCCATCACAGTGGAGTTTCCAGTGCTACAGCTCCTCTGTTTTTTGGGTCACATTGCCTTGATTGCCGTAGTGTTAATTTCTGTAGTAGAGATAACATAGTTTTGACATCAGCACGATGGATTGCACAGAAAGTTCAGCAAAATAAGTTCCTGAATGTTAGACTTGTCAAGTTATTGGACATGGAGCAGCTTCCCTGGAACATGCACCCTACCCACCATATGCAGTTACACACAAAAATAGTGAAGCATGATTTTCAAAGCTTTTTTACTTAGCAGCTTGTCCGAACTGAACAAGAAGCATTATCCAAGGAGTACGCGTTGTACTGCTTGTGCACATACAGAACCTTGGTTCTTTTGAGTCCACATATGGCCAGGACTACTCTGGGTGTCATATCCTTACCATTAATTTGGATTTTTACCTACAGCATAATTGCTTTAACATTAGGTGTTACACACAGGCATGATTGCTCTGCACTATTGCAGAGCTACAGACTGGAGAGTAGTCAGGCAGAAAAGGACCTTGGGAGTGCTGGTTGACAGGAAGCTCAACATGAGCCAGCAGTGTGCCCAGGTGGCCAAGAAAGCCTATGGCATTCTGGCCTGCATCAGGAATAGTGTGGCGAGCAGGACCAGAGAAGTTATTGTCCCCCTGTACTCGGCACTGGTCAAGCCTCATCTTGAATATTGTGTCCAGTTCTGGTCCCCCCAGTTTGGGAAAGATGTTAGGATACTGGAATGTGTTCAGAGGAGGGCAACGAAGATGGTGAAGGGGCTGGAGCATAAGCCCTATGAGGAGCGACTGAGGGAGTTGGGGCTGTTTAGTCTGAAGAAGAGGAGGCTCAGGGGAGACCTCATTGCTCTCTACAACTACCTAAAAGGAGGTTGTAGTCGGGCAGGGGTTGGTCTCTTCTCTCAGGTGGCCGGTGGCAGAACTAGAGGGCATGGACTCAAGCTTCGTCAGGGAAAGTTTAGGCTTGATGTGAGGAAAAAGTTCTTCACTGAAAGGGTGATTGGCCATTGGAATGGGCTGCCCAGGGAGGTGGTGGAGTCGCCGACCCTGGAGGTGTTTAAGGGGAGACTGGATGAGGCACTGAGTGCCATGGTTTAGATGATGGTTGGTGTTAGTGTTGGTGTTAGTGTTGGGTTATAGGTTGGACTTGATGATCTCAGAGGTCCTTTCCAACCTTGTGATACTGTGATACTGTGTGATACTGTGATAAAATCTGTTCTTTTTTCCTTCTTACTGAGACTGTATTTCTGTATGACTAACAGTTCTACGGTTTAGTTTCAGCTCTTTTGCATTTCTTGCAAGTTGTTTTGTGTTGTTTTGATAATATTTTTTGACAAACAGGCTTATCGCATTCATTCCACATACTTTTAGTGTATTATAATAATATTATTAATGCTTAAACTGTGAATTATGTTGCTCTCTATGTAATTCAGTTTTTAAAACAGATGGTACATTTAAAATCTCAAAACTCTTAATTGAAAAGAATGCCCCCCCTACAGAAGTCTAATTAAAAAATTGTGATTCTGCTAAAATAATTGAAATGAATCAATCTTTTCAGAGGCAATAAACTTTAAAGGAGAAAGGAAAACTTCAAGTTACCTTAAAATAATAACTGTTCTTACATTTTCTTGATAAACTGAGTTCCCAGCCTTGTGGGAGTATTGTGTACTTGAAAAAATGTTGAGTAATCCACCACACAAGATGAAGTTATCTGTCTGATTTAAAATTAGGCCTGAAGTGTAGAAGTGTTTGTCGTTTCAGATAAGCTGACAATACTGGAGAAATACTTAAAGTAGAAGTTGTACATCTGCATTACTGCGTGGATGCTGATCCAACAAAACCCTAAAAGTATCAATAACATGCACTGCCTGGTATCCTACTAGAAAAATCAAGAAGCGGAACGGACTTCAAACTATTAAGCAGGTCCATAAGTGTATTTTTATTCAAGTATTTTTATATTTAAAAAAATGAAATGTTTACCATTAGTCAGCATTTCAGCTTTTTAAAAAATACAGTTACGGAAAATGATTTACTGTCCTTCCCCTATCCTGTCTGCTTAATGATATTGCTCTGTGTTTGATTACTGACCACTTAAGTAGCAGCTTAGGGAAGGAATAGACATCACAGTGCTGGACAGCCCGATTGAAGGTTATGCCAAACCAAAATATCTATGGTTATTATAAGAAATTATTCCTATTCTGTTTAAATTATTTTGGTTTATATCAAATTTCAGACTTTTACTTGGTAAGTTGCAGCAGAATTCAGAACCACTTTAAATTACAGTTCAGTGAATAAAATTCTTCACATTCAAATCTACAGTGCCTGTTTTGTAGCAAATGGGCAGTGGTTTAGCGCTGCTGCACCTCAAATAGGAACATAAATGTTGATTCCTATTTAAAAAAATAGAGAAGGAAAATAATCTTTCTGTAACAACCAAAGAAAAAAGCCAAACCAGGATTGCTTTTTCAAATAATGATTTTGGCTTATCATAGCTGAGTTTTTAAGCAAAATAATGCCTGAACTTTGTGAATTTGCAAGGAATGTAGAGAGTGCTCTCTTGCTCATTATTTCCAAAGCTCACAATGTTAGTAGGGAATAGTTCATTCTATAGATAATTGGTGATTTAGTCTCCGGGTTAAAATAAGGCATGTTCCGTAACTGTAACCTGTGGGGATGGAGACAGTTCCCAGGAGACGTGTAAGGGAAGGCTGGGATGGACAGAGTTGGACAGGGACAGCAAGTTGCAGGAGGCTTTATCGCGTGCCCTGAAAAAGGGTTGTGACACTGTATGAGCACACACAGTCCAGGAAGGAAACTGGAAGGCATATCAGCACAGCTGGAGAGCTGTGACCTCTTTGGGATCACAGGGATGACTCATAACAACTGAAGGATATGAGCTCTTTAGGAAAAGCAGGCAGGAAAATGAGTGGAAGTTGTGGCTCTTTGCCTGGAGCTTTCCTCCACTTTGGAGTGAGCAACAAGCCAATTGAAATCTAAAGGGTCAGGATCAGTGGGGAAAGCAGCATGTGGAACCTTGCAGGGGGCTTCTGCTATAAATTGCCTTGTCAGGAAGAGGAAACAGATGAGGCCTTAAATAAGTAGAAGAAAGATCATGATTGTCGGCCTAGGCTTCTTTGGGAATGTAAAATTGCTCTGACACCTGGAGGAACTGACTAGTGAAGTAAAAGCAATCCAACTAATTTTTTGTGGGGCATCAAGACCAGTTTTTTTGACTCATATGCTGGATTTGTTACTCAGAAACAAGGAAGCACTTGTAGGCAATGTACAGGTCAAGGGCAGCCTTGGCTGCAGTGACTCCAGGACCTTGGAACTAAGAACTCAAGAGAAGTCAGGAAGGCCAATAGCAGAATAAAGTTTCTGGACTTGAGAAGAGAATTTGGCTTGTTCAGGAAACCAGTCTGTCAGGATTTCTCAGGAAACTGCCATGGGGGGCAATGAAAGATAGGGTGGTGCATTGATATTGAAAGACACATGCTCGTAGCACAAAGACTGTCTTGTCCAGTGAGCTGAAATTTGAGCTGGCGTGGCAGAAGAATGGCTTGACTGAACGAGCAATGCTTGTCTGAACTCAAACGCCAGAAGGGAGGGTTTGAAAGATGGAAGCAGGTGTGAGCTACCCAGGCAATACAAAAGCATCGCCCAGGTATGAGAGGATAGAGTTAGAAACCAAAGCTCAGCTGAAGTTGAAACTGGCAAAGGATGTGAGCAACACCAAGAAAAGCTTCCATAATTACTTTGACAACAAAGAAGACTGAAGGAAAATATGGGCAGACTGCTCAACAAGTTAAGGGACCTGCTAAGAATGCTTAGTAGGGAAAAATATGGGCAGACTGCTCAACAAGTTAAGGGACCTACTTAAGAATGCTTTGGAAAAAGCCAGGGTGCTCAGTGCCTTTTTGTTTCGGTTCTCACTAGCAAGGTCTGCTCACAGGCCTCTCAGGTTCCCCGAGCCTAGTGAAATACTAACCATGAGAGAGGAAGATAGAGCTGGGGACTGCATAAGCAAACTGGACCAAGTTCTGCTGCAAACTGTAGCAGATGAGAAGCATTTGAGAGTGCTGAAGGAACTGGTTGATATTATTGCAAGGCATCTGACTGCGTTTCATCTTTGGCGGGTTGTGGTTATCAGAGATTTCCCGGTGTCTGGAAAAAGGCAAATGTCACATCTTGCAGGAAGGAGGACCCAGAGCATGACAGGCTGGTCAATCTAACCTCAGTTTCCAGGAAAATTATGAAGCTAATACTCCATATTGGCTACCTCTGAGTACATGGGGAGCAGGTCTGCAGACAATACCACGTTGCGCACAGCCTTTGACACTGGGCAGTGGGATCTTGGCAGGCTGAAAAGATGAACTGACAGAAAAATTATGACATTTAATAAAAATCAAAGCCTGCAGCCTGTTACGGAGTAACCCCATGTGTCAGTACAGGCTGGAGGGCAAAAGGACCAAAAGCTATTTTAAAGAAAAGGAAATGCGAGTCCTGAGGGAGAACAAGTTGAGTGTAAGTCAGTGTTGTGGTCTGCCAGCAAAGACGGACAGCTTCATCCTGGGCTGCGTTATCAAAGGTGTTGCCTGCAGTTTTACAGGAGTGATCATTCCTCTATACTTGGCACTTCAGAGACTGCACTTGGAGTACTACTCTCTAGAGAGCTTAGAGAGGCTCTGGAATCTCCATCTTTGGAGATTTTCACAACTTGGCAGGACCAGGTTCTGAGCAACCTGATGTAACATCAGCGTTGGCCTTTGAGCAGAGGATTGGCTTAGAGACCTCGAGAAGTCCCTTCCGGCCAATGTAACTGTGATTTCATGTACTTTATTCCTTATGCAAGCTGCATATTTGAGGCCCCATTCTGCCACTGAAGACACTAGGGTAAAAACAAAGTAAAACTTATCAAGACTTTTTAAAAACAGGATGACTCTGATTCTACCTACTCTTCCTATTTGTTTGTATTTGCCCAGTGCTCAAAGACTGGGAGTTTTGCTATGGATTTCAGCAGTAAGAATGATGCAGAGTTGTTACAACAGTTCGCCATGAGGAAGAAGGTTATCTCTGGGCTGAGAGACTCCTCAATGATGAAGTGACAGTGTTTCAACTCTTGACTTGAAGAATTCCCTCTTACTAAAGAAATCCAGTGGATCCCTGTGTACTTCATGTTTGAGGTTATGTTGTACAAATGTGTTTGAGGTTATGTTGTGCAAATGTGCATGACAGGAGTATAAAAGACACACTGGGGATTGTATGTTGTTCATTGGTTTTACATGCAGTGTGTTATATATATTTGTAGCAAACTGAAAACATGGCTGTATTTATATAAGGTTTATTTGATGTTAGGCTGACCAGAAGTGTCACAAATCGAGTGAAAGTACTGTAAGCAATAAAAAACCCCAAACCCTGTTGACTCAGTGTTTGCTGTGTAAACTGGTTTATTCGGTTAACTCAAGGCCAGAATGCCATTCTGAGTAATGGCATGATACCTAAAATAATATGTTTAGCTGAAAAGTAATACTGAAAAAGCATGGAATACTAAAACTGCCTGATCCACAAACATGTTTAAAAATCTAACGTAAAACATAACAAAGCCGAAGAATTTGGAGGAAGAAAAGAGGGGGGAAATCTATGAACTAGTTTGTATTGGGACATCTTAAATTGATTTTCATATTAAATTTGGAATTGTCCCTTTTATGTAGAATATCTACATTGAGATTGTAGCCCAGGGAGGGAGTTGGACTGTAGGTTTTGGATCTGGAACTGGCATTGTTGTAGGTTATGCTTACATCTGAATTACTCAAATAAGAGACTCCAATAATACTTGAGAGTGTGCGTGTGTTATGGCAGCCCTTAATAAGGTCCTGGTGTGTGATGCCACCTATATTCTTACTACAGATCCTGTGATTCCCCCAGAGCAAGCAAATGCACTGAGGAGCAGCTACAGGATAATCATGCATGTTCGAGCAAGGAAGATAGTCAGCTCACTAGATCTGAAACACTGCCATGTGCTGCTTCTGCCCTTTGGCTTTTATATTTTTCAGTGCAAATCAGTTCAATAGCCCTATGGTGCAAGCAATATGTCAGCATTTTGTTAAGTTTAGCTATAGAAGCATTTATATAAACATTGTGTTCTCCATCCATTTGGCTTTTAAGAGGGGTAATCATATAACTGCTGTAAGCATTGTGATAATTCCAGATAGTTCTATGCTGCATCATTGGTTTGCTTTATTTCTCCTTCACAGCAATACCTGTAGCTGAAATAAGAGTTGCTGCATTAATACATTTGTTGATTTACAGATTGTATAAAACACATCCACTGATGATAATTGGTCAATAGTAAATGGGGATGATACACAGATTTTGAAGTGATAGGTCAAAGTCAGAGTGAAACCAAATCTCATTGGTTTTATAGCTATTTTGCCTGTATATTTGCAGATTAGTTCTTCATGTAATTTATCAATCAGTATATGCCAACTGGGAGTTTCCTTTTAGCATTCTTTGGATTAAGAGACATTTGCGATGTTTTTGCTCCATCATCCTGGCATGAATGTCTTATGCTGTGAGTGAGGCTGTAAGCCCAAGTACTTGGAAATTCCATTTCTAAGTACTGGTGGTTTTGTGGATACTTAACAGCTCCTGAGAGAGGTTTTGAGAAGGTTACAAGCTGAAATCAGTCTATGGCATCTGTGCCCTCTGACAGAAGAGGGCTGTGAACAGGCTGTGATTGACAGAACCGTGCAAATGCCTCTTCAGCCTTTGGCAGAACTTCTGAGTTCCAAGGAGAAGCATCTGTGTTTTAAGGAATTCATTCAAGCAAACATGAAGTTTTCTGAGGAGGGAAAAGCGTACCTGACATGGATTCAAAATAGTAAGTAGAGTTTTTAAGAGAGACATCGAGAGGCATCCTATTTCAGGAAAGATTTACTGGTTTCTGTCTGGGCAAGTTTAGGAAAATCATCTTGGGGCCCTAACAAATTATTCTTGGTTTCTAAAACCAACAAACCAAAAAATACCTCACTTCAGAAAAGTATTATCTGCTTTAAGGTGAACTACGATTCAGAAATTCTCTTTGATGGAGTTTTCTTTATAGAAAGCAAACACCGTGAATGTATATGTACATAACGCATACAAACACATGATGCCCAGACATGATGGGATATTGTCCATCTAACGATCATACACAATTATCCTCTCACTAGAGGGCATGGACTTAAGCTTCATCAGGGAATGTTTAGGCTTGATGTGAGGAAAAAGTTCTTCACTGAAAGGGTGATTGGCCATTGGAATGGGCTGCCCAGGGAGGTGGTGGAGTCGCCGACCCTGGAGGTGTTTAAGGGGAGACTGGATGAGGCACTGAGTGCCATGGTTTAGATGATGGGTTGGTGTTAGTGTTGGTGTTAGTGTAGGGTTATAGGTTGGACTTGATGATCTCAGAGGTCCTTTCCAACCTTGTGATACTGTGATACTGTGATACTTCAGTATTCTAGGAATCTTACTTTTTATGCAGTAAGTTTTACAGCATGATGAAACATTCTTTGTAGGAAAACTCATTTTGTTGTTTTGTTTAGAGTAATTTAAAGGTCAAGAAACAGTTTTAAATACAGTTTCTAAGAAATGCAATTGGATTTACAGTCATCACTGATGTTCTAAAATGAATATGAAGACTATTCTAAAAGAATGAGAAATACAGATTTATATGAACTTCCATATGTTTTTTAAAAAATACTTTACACTTTTTTTAGTGAAAGTGAAACTCAAAATGAGAACACGCAAAATCTGGAAATGTCTGTGTGCCAAGTTACAATTAATATTAAAAATACTCAAAAGTCTACCAGAGAAAAAAGTGTGTCTAACTGAAGAATTAATATAGCTTCCCACTTGTGCTCCTTAACCGAAAGAACACAGAAAATGAATTATCTAAACATGTATAATCTCTTGTTTGAGATGTGACAGCAAAAAGGAAAAAGCTTATAAAACTGAAGCACGTGATACATCATAAGAATGCCTTACAAGAAGCTTACAACACTGTTTAATATCCACACAGTCTCTTTAATAAATAGACTTTCCACTCATTGTTTACATATTTCAGTGCTCTTATCATCTCATCCAGTCTTTCTTAGAGACTCTGCTTTATAAATAAGGATTAGTTGGAAAAGTTAATTAAGGTAAAAGAAAAATGATTGTTAAACTTGAGATAAAAGTGACATCTAGAGAATATCTGTTTGCTGCCTTCTACTCGCAGATGCTAAGGCAGTTTTTATTAGGACCTCTGATATTCCCAAAAGGTCTTTTCTGGAGGTTGTTGTACATTTAGAAAAAGTCAAACTAAGAAATGCAACGCGATGTACCAGAGGAGGGCTAACTGCAGCGGCATAAAATAATTTACATTTCCAAGGAAAGTGTAGTAATTGAAGAAAATAATGTTTCCAGTTGAACACAGTATTCCTATATCACATGGATTATCAGATCTGTTCTGTATGGGAAACTTTTGTTCTCTAAACAGTCACTTAGAGATAATCATTAAGGTGTCAAGGGCCTAAGAGTTGCTATTGATTTCAACAGGAAATAGGAATGAACTGGAGTTTTGGGGATGAACAGAGCTATTCCTGTCCAATTTCTTTCTTTGTAAGCCATGCCTTCCCATATTCCCGTTACCGTCATCACTTCTCTGTACTCCACTTAGTGGTCCACGTCTTCAGAGCAAGACATAGAAGGTCTTGTCCAAATCTGGGAGAAGTGCTTCAGCTAAAACAATGTCAGTGCTAAATCAAGTAGAAGGATTAAATTGTGCACTGCTTAGACTCCTTCCTGTACCCTCCAGTTTGCAGGGACTGTCTTGGAGAGGGATTCTGTGGATTCGCACAGAGCAAAGAGAGTGGAGGATCTGAAATTATTAAATGTCCCTGGAAAGTAAAAAGGGATTGGGTAACACTGTTGTGCTGTAACGTAGTGTCCTTTTCAGTTGATTGCTTGTTGGGGAGTGAGTGCCACCTGGAGGTTAAGAAATGTGGAACGCTGCTTTCACGCTGAAAAAATCCCCATGCTTTACAAATGTTCCTAAATGAGTAGGAGCTCGAACCTGACAGGTACTGGACATCTGCTGCTCAGTATAGAATTTGTGACTCATGGCAAGAGTGAGGCTACTCAGTGTATCTCAGAGTGAGGCATGCAAGTGAATTTCAGTATTATGCAATCACCAATAAATATGTAGACTCTTGAGTGGCCTGTGCAGTTTTCAGAAGGAGCTCTGGACAACACAGGGACAAGGCAAGGCCTTTTATTCTGCTCTGTCCTCTCCCCCTTTCAGATGTTTGAAGATAAACCAGTTCATGGTGCAGTTTTCTGCTCGCAGGAGAGAGCAGAAAGCATTTTGGCTGAAGAAGATGTCTTTTTCAAACAGTAGGTTCCCATTTGGTGTGTTTGAACACAGTTGTCTACCAAAATTGGATATGCATGTCTGCACGGAATGGAATCAGCCCTCCTCTCCTGGGATGATTATTGAATGACGTGGTCTTCCATCCTCTCTCTAGGTGGCTTCGCTATCATCTTGAAAGCCTTAATCCTCCAGCTCTCACTGCATTGAAGAAGCCAGGAGGAGAACTGCTGGGTGCTGTGATTTCAGTGACTGGAATTTGGCTACTCTTACTCCAGTGTCTTTTTTTTTTTTTTCTAAAGACCACCTCCATGTTGACAGTGATCATCTTGTTTCATACCACCTCTTGTCCTTTTGAACTACTTTCTGCTGTTGAAGTTTAATCATAAAAACAAATAGCCCTAGTTGCAAATCATTAGCATAAGCATCTCCACCTGGGTTGGGTGTAAGATCACAGCCTGTTGTATCAAGACAATGCTAATGGCTTCTGTGTTGATCTCCATCTAGGACTGAACATGGTCCTACAGAAGCTACATACAGTTTCAAAGGCAAATATTGTGTGTACACTCTCCATGCTCTGGTGATTACGGCCTTTTCCCTACACAGCAAGGGGTCATAAACAAAGTTTTCATCTGTGTAATAAAGATGCATCAGTGAACAGGCTTTAGGTATTGTGTCAGTTAACTTGATGATGCTTTCCCTGGGCAACGACAGATCCTAGGAACTGTGAACCTCTTAAATTAAAGACTGATGATTGTAAAAGTGTAAGACAGGTTGCTGACCCAACATGCCTTCAAAGCAAAGTGAGAAAGCCTGCTTCCTTGTCCATGACTTTATTTCACCTCATCCAGAAAAAAAAGAGGTAAAATAATTTGAGAGCAACAAATCTAAAGAAACAAATATGAAAACTAGTGTGAAATAAATTTGGTCTCCCTCCCTAAGCAGGCAGAGGTGAAAAAGGACAGAACACATTTCACATGCCTTAAATTTTATTCTTTACAGCAAGTTTATACATGCAGATGACAGAGGCTGATGAATGTTTTGCTAAGTACATGAAATGCAACAATCTGCTGCATTTTATTGCACTGATGAATTGAAAGTGGTTGTCATTCAGACTCACATTGTTTCTTTTCAGAAGGTAAAAGTTCAGGAAGAAGTTGCCTTTTGACTGTGATCTTGTTCTTTCTGGTGTTAGTGGCAATGTTACTGTAGACTTTCATAGGAAGATAGATGAGATCTGTGGTCCTAACTCTCTGTGTATGGCCCAGTTACCCCAAATTAGAAAAGAGTTGTCTCCTACACCATTGTTGAGCAACTTCGAAAAAAAAATCCATGCTAGACCGTAATTTTGGTCAGTCTGAGAAAAAGATTTTTTTTAGATACTATTTAGTCTGTTGGCTAGAAGCATTCAGCTTGCTTTGTTTCTGTTATATTTTTGCTGAAGCACTAGGAAAGCTGGAGCTCATCCTCAAATTTCCTCTTTTGTGCTCCACTGCTGAAGAAGTAATCCATGTTTACCAGAGTCCTGCCAAGATCTGTGTTTATTCGACTGCCAATAGTCTGGTTGGTTGAGTTGGGAACTTTGCGTGAGAACAAAGGCATATAGTTTGGCAGAGGCTTCTGCTCCTTTTTCTTACCCTGCATAAAACAAAGACCATTAATAATTTTTCAGAATTACATCCATTGCTTGTTACAAAAATACAAGTTACTAAGATTATTATTAATATCAACAGTTTTGCTTTTTAAATTAGAATTAAAAATGTTGTACTGAATATACATGAAAGTGTTGCAGAAATACACTAAATGGGTTGTTTTCAGTCCAGCGCTGAAACCGCTGTCGTCCTTCATGGGATTACTATAGCACAAGGAAATGAATAATGTTCAAGTGTGTTGCTTGAAATGTCAGCCAAGGCAGAAGTTGGCCTACTCTTGAATGGTCATGATGTGGAAGGTTTTTTATTTTGTTTTTAGTAAGTGGCTTGGATTCTACATGATGACATTATCTTACAGATTTTCTCCTAAGAAGTTGGTTCTTCTAGCACTTGTCTTTCTATGGAGTTGTTAATATTGCAGCAGATAGAACATACGCACATAATGTGTTCCTTTGTGGCACAGGTAGCAGATTAATGGCACTTCAGTTGTCTTATTTTTTCCTGAAGATTTTAGTCTCAAAGCATCTGCCAATTATGACTAAGTATGCTTCAATTCGAAATATTAGCCTCGCTAAAATTGATGAAATCTAAAAAGAGCATGGATTACAATTGAATGTTTGCTTGAAACTTACCATTTGGTCATAGTCCTTTAGGAAACTCCAGTTCTGGTACCTTGGAATTTAAGTAAAAAAATACAATGTAAAATTTTCTGTCTTTAGATAAAAATAGTTAATGTTGGTCATATTTGAATGCCTGTTTAGTGGCTTAATTGGATACTTCCAGCCCAATTCTCACATCTGCAGACTCTTTGTACTGAAACCTGTCTTTTCAGTGGTGAAGCCCAGGGTTTTCTTTATTGGCAAATAGAGCCCATACTACATGAGGAGTGGGGTATTTTGCTAAAGGAAGATGAGGATCACATGTCCACAATGTATTCCTTGTGCAAATGCAGATAAATTAGCAAAGTCAAGGGTCATCCTAGCAAACTTCTGTCCCATGCCTTGAGTAAGACACATATTCTTGTTTTTTAAATGACCTAGTATATACTGCTGGCAGAAATCCCTGGTAAAAATTCCCAGAGCAGGCAAACACCTGCAGGAGTATTTTGCGTAGTTAGGCAGTTGTGGTAGGAGCAAATTGAGAAGTCAGAAGACCTGAGTTTTGCTCTTCAGCTCTGTTCTATGCCTGGTGTGGGACTATAGGACAAGTCCTTTGATATTCTGTCCTTTACTTTCCCTGACCTGAAAATAATACCTCACACATATTGTGAAAGTGCTGTGAGGTCAACAGAGGAAGCAGTTATCTACAGCTGCATTTGCAGCAGTGCTCAGGGGACACCTGGGTTGACTCTCTGGGCTAGTTATTTGTGTCTATGCAGTGGGGCATCTAAGCTCATCAGTACATCACTGGCAAGCTGTCCATTACATCCTTCTGGTTCGTCTGTACAGCACAACCTTGTAACACGTGGAGCCTTAGATTTCTCTGCTGCACTCCCAGTCCAGTGCAGATGTGCCCTAAGTGCAAATGAAAGCTAATCTATGCTTATTTTGCTCATTATGTGTCTTGATATACCAGCACAACATAGAGGTCCTAAATTTTTTGTCATGCTGTGCTAGCCACTATTTGAACTTAATGAATCTGGGTGTTACTGGATGGTGCTAAGTACTGTCTGGGTCTCAGATATTTTTCTAAATCCACTTCAAATCAGACCACCAATGTATAGCAGCCTTTTCCCATCATTGTTTTTGGAATGGGGATGTGGAGATGAAGGACATTTCTCTGCATGCTGTAGCATATGTAGCCTGATGAATCCAGTTTATGCATCTGTCTTTCACATGTCTGTCCTAACTTTTTACAAGAGTTTCTATCTTCGCAGCTAGGACTGGAGAGCAGGACACATATAGGATGTGTTATTTTACTTATCCATGAAAGTGAGTTTGCATCAGTATCCATGACTGAACTCCAGGGAACAGGCACAGGCAGAGAGTCCTTCCTGCTGCCTTAGCTAGGGAATGGGTATCGAACATGCTGGGCCACTTTGGAAAGAATCTGGGTGAACAACTGGGAGTAACATTGCCAACATTGCCTTGGTTTACCATAAGTCAGAGTCCTGGTATCAGCCTTTCCCTTGAGTAAAAGGAGCCAGGCAAGAGTGGAAATGCCTCTCTGGGGAAATCAGAGCTGTGATTTGTATCATCTCCTCCAGAAGGCTGAAGAAGACAGGGGATTTCAGGTGCTTTTTCTCATTCTATGGAAGTGCTGAGGGTGATGTTCCTTTTCCTCCCTTTCCTTTAGCTTGGCTAGAGCACAGTCAAAACTGAATCTGATTTTACTTTTGCCAAAATTATTTTTCTAAGACACATACGCTGTGTACTGAAGTATGAACACAAACACTCAAGATATGTGGCAGAGAGAGAGGGTCTTAATGTTGGGTTCCTTCAGGTCACTGGTGTATAGAGCTTAGGTTCTTTGTGTGCAATTCAGTCTGCTGAAACATGGTATCAGTGGGGCATGTTCAACAGATTTACAGATTGGAAATACAAAATCATATTTTGGTAGAACACTCTCTTCATCCTGCAGTTCAGCCATTTCCAAGAATATGAGAAGAGGTGATAATATCAGTGTGTCTGCAATAAATTATTAAAGTTGACATGTCTTCGTTGTGGAAATCCCTATAAAGATAAAAGATACTCAGCATACAGTTCTTTGCATCTCTTTTCAGCTTAGGCCCAGTATGTCAGGAGATATTAGCACAGATTTTTTCCAGTGAAGGAAAACGGAGATAATACAACCTTGGAAAGAAAGATGTTAGGGTCTGATCCAAAGTTCCTGCAGAAGAAAATTTCTTTTGATAGTGTAGGCTTTGGATCAAGTCCTAAAACTGCCAGGGAGCATCAGTAGCATTGTCAAGATGAGTAGAAGAGGCATGAAATGGAACAAGTGACTTACCAGATTTTTCTTGCTCTCTGTTCAGCCTCCACAGACTCTCTCCAGATCTTATCCTGTTGAACGTGGTCCTGCTGCAGTGCTGTCTGCTTATCTGCCCAGGCCTGAGCAGCCGGTTGTGCAAAGACAGGTCTTCTGGGTTGAGTGCTGCCGGGAGGCACAGATGGAGCTGAGGCAGGTTGTCTCAGAGGTGTAGTTCCTGGTTGCGAAGACCTAACCAAGGTATTTCTCCTGAGTCCGGAACCCTTTTCCAGCTTGCCCATTTTGAGACTTCACTGTATCCCCAGTATTATTTAGGTGTATTGTTAGGAAAGTTAAATCTGCTATTGTTTTCACTTTCAAAGCTCCTTATCTCCTAACATTTTCTTTTATCTGCTGATTTGGAGTGCTTTCAGAAAATGCATGTGCGCAGTGGCGCCGACAGCTCAGCACCGTTTTACTTCCCTCTTATTTAATGCTCATTTGCTTCTCCTTTATGTTACTTCATTGCTTCAACACTGAAGGAGTTTTCATGGTAACAGCAATTTTGTAAGAAATGACTATTACTGAAAGCCATTGGTTCTCCAGCTGTAACCAGCAAACTCTCAGCTTATGAGTTGATTCCTGCTGCTTGCAGATGAGACAACCCTCTATTCAAAATCTTCAGAACAATAAAGTCTGGTTTGGTAACAAAGGGTGCTGTGGAGATTGCTGCTGAGTGTATCAGAGCACTTTTGTTGTGGTTATGTAGCAGAAACAAAATCTGAAAGCTGCTCGTTTCCCTGTTGTGTTTACTGTTTCCATTGGAAACAAGTCTGACTTGTGAATATTCACCAGAAAGGGAACAGAGACCCAGTGGGATGACTGCTGTGGCCTTAAACTGTATTTGGGGCACAGCTTGTTTGCTTAAAATAAGGTATTTCAATTAATATGTACTTTGAAAGCTTCTTATTTTTTTATTTTTTTAAAAAAAGAGCTGCCAGAGACCATCAAAAGTCATTTTTAAGTACCTAGTAATTTCTGCAGAAGGCATTAAGTAGCTATGAGAAGTAGTTTTTAAATAACTTTAAAGAATTATTAGGATATGAAGTGAGGATTCTCAAAACAGTGTCCAAAATGTTGGTGTTTGTCTTTACAGCCAGCCTGTTGGGCTTTTATGGTATGAAGTCAGGAAAATGGAGTATTTTAAGTATAAATTTCCTCTGAAATCCATGACTGACTTTTTTTTAGAGTAGCGTGGATTAGCTCCAGATGAATCCTAGCCTCTTGTTTCATTTTCCTGGTAAACGTTCATCAACTTTGGAACTACTTTTTTAGGGTTTTTTTTTTTGGCAAACTTCTTTGCTTGCAATATTGGAAAATACACACTGTATTTGACAAATACTTTCTTTTAAAGTAGTTACAACTATACAACGCAAACAGTTTGAGCAAGAAATGCTTCTATATATGGAAGAATTATTCTGACTTTGAAGACTGCAATAACATAACTTAACAAGAGGTAAACTCCACCTCAGATCACAATGTTTGCTTTGAGTTCCAATGGAATTTTAGTAGACTTTTTGTTTGTTTGCTTATTTTTCTGAGATATTTGAAATCTAGCAAGTGTTTTTCATCTCTTTCAGCCAAAAAGCAAAAGAAGTCATGTATCATGCATTATCATGACCTTAAGAAATGAACTGCTTGCCAACCTAGCCTGATAATTCTCTCTGTTCCTCTTGTGGAATTTGTTTATCCTACTGCCTTCATTCAAAGGTCCTCTCCAAGCTGGAGAATGTGCAGCCAGTTGGAGAGTGGGGTTTTAGCAACATCTAACTGCTTCAAAAGGAAGCTGAGGTACGTTTGGAAGACCCAGTGCATTCCTGGTGGGAAGTTTGTTCCTGAGCGTAGAACACTTTTAAATTCTTATTTACAAAGTTCTTGAGTTATTTGAATTCTAATCCTTCCTTCAAGTCAATTTCTACAAATTGAACACAATAATAAACTAAAAATGGTTATTGAGCTGAGTACATAGCTTCCAAATGACTCCTTGTAGCCACTGAATAAACTGGAGGGAAAGATTACAAGCAAGTGTTTAAAGTCTGTGCCATTGAAGATGTAGAAGTTGTAACTGTCTGTGTTATGATGCAGGGCTGCAAAGTGCCTCTTAGAATGTCTTATTAAAATGAACTCATAGGTTAAAGCCAGATTCATTGGTCTGAGACCTCACAAAGTCAGAAAAGAAGAAAGTCTTAAATGTTTAGGGCTTCTCTAGACTTTAAATAAAAAGTAAGCTATGAGTCTACATGCAGGTATTGGATACTTCATGGTGTCCAAGCTGTTTTTCTGGAAATAATAGGTGGGAATGGGATCATAGCTGTTTAAATAGTTCAGATCACTAATTTTGAAAATGATCCCATTTTCTATTGGGACCAGAAGTGATTAAGGGAGTGGTTACACATCATTAAGCATATCAAACTGAGTACAAGGATGACATTTCTGGGTGTTACTCTAGATTCCTTATTGGATATATTAGCAGCACATTGAGGCTTTTTACTGGTTTAAAAATTTAGCAGAATTGCTGCAGATACTGAACTGTTTCCTCTCATGTTACTATCTGCCAGTTTCATGTTTTATTTGTTCATTATAACAACCTGGGACATTTAAGCAGAAAACTCATTTGAATTGGTATGACTGATTTACTGTGTATTTCTTTTCATCCTTTAGTGAATCGGTTGATGTTAATTTTGGCTTCCTGCCATATATATCTATGTGAATTGATGATAGCATCTTCATTTTTTTTGGATGGAGACTTGAAACTTGGAAAAAAAGTTATGAGTGTCACTGTAGGAGATGGTACCTTGGCTTAGTAGTTTGTTTTGGGAATAGTTTATCTGACAAACAATGTTGGTGCCCATCATTCTGAGGAAGAACTTTACTGAAGTTAGCCTTTTTTTTGCCAAACAAGTGACGATATGCAATACAAATTCATCTGTAAAAACTATCATCTGAGTTACTTTCCTCTGTGAAAGGAAAAAATGTCAAGAGAGGTTTTTTATGGAGGAAAAAGTTCAAGTGTTTATGTAAACCATTTTTATTTGACCACAAGAGGGTATTGCAGTATCAGTTATGAATCTCTTGAGCTGATGTTTGACTTGGTATGCACTGTCTTATTTTTAAAGTACACATTTCTGGAAACTGATTATTTAAATTAAGCAGTAGTTAAGAAAATTGGGGTTTGTATGCCAGTATTTGATGTCTTGTGGTACAAAGGCAGTTTCTGAGCTGTTTTTTTCTAGAATTGTTTTGTTTTTTGTAGTAATAAGCCACTAGAATCTTGGAAAGTTCTCGTTGATTTCACTGCAAGAGAGGAACTTTAGAGGCTTATTCCAAAATACTGAAAAACTTAATGGGAATTGCTTGGTTAAATGTGAGAATACATCAGTTACAGAAGGGAACAATAACAGGAGATGAATTTGTTGTTGCTTTTGTTGCAAGTGCATGTTGTTCCAGGATGAGCGCTATCAAAATCGATGAGACTCTGGTCTGGTTTTCCCATGTGGTCCTGTCTGTAATCTTTTTTAGCTCATTTGTATATCCCAGATTTCTCTTTCTGCATTATACATCCGATGTGGTTTTGCACATTTTCCCAAAGTCAGTACTGTTTTGGGATATTTTCCTACAGAAGTTATGTCTTCTAAACCTGAAGGACATGGTTGCCCAGTGCTCATGACATGTTTTGTACAGTTCAGACTATGGAAGAGGAGAGCTAGGAGGATTTCTGGATTCTCCCACTCCTAGATATGCTGCTGAATTTAGGAGAAGAACCATGGTATGCCTGCCTGTCTCTCTACAAGCACCTCTGTAAAAGAAGAAGGAACACAGCCGTATCACATTATCTTTGCATAACAAATTTCTGAGTAGTGTGATAGTGATTTGATGGGCAGCAAAACAAGTTTCATATAAGAAATTTTGTGTTAGTGAGATACTGCGGAGATATAAGACACACACATACTCGCCCTCTAATTAGCTTTCGTGAGACCCCACCTGGAGTATTGTGTCCAGTTCTGGAATCCCCAGCATAAGAAAGATATGGAACTGTTGGAATGGGTCCAGAGGAGGGCTATGAAGGTGATCAGAGGGCTGGAGCACCTCTGCTAAGAGGACAGGCTGAGAGAATTGGGCTTGTTCAGCCTGGAGAAGAGAAGACTCTGGGGAGACCTTCTGGCAGCCTTCCAGTACCTGAAGGGGACCTAAAAGAAAACTGAGGAAGGACATTTTGCAAGGGCAAGTAGAGCTAGGATGAGGGGGAATGCTTTAAATTGGAAGGGGGAAGATTTAGATTAGACGTTATGAAGAAATTCTTCACAATGAGGTTGGTGAGACACTGAAACAGGTTGCCCAGGGATGCCTGCTCCCTGAAAGTGTTCAGGACCAGATTGGGTGGGGTCTTGGTGTGGTAGGAGGTGTCCTTGCCCATGTCAGGTGGTTGGAACTGGCTGATCTTTAAAGTCCCTTCCAACCCAACCCATTCTGTGATTCTATGATTTAAAAATACAAGTGCAGTGTATATGTCACTTGTGAATAAGAGGCAGGAGCAAGATCATCAGCTGGAGGAGAGGACAGCTCCCGAGAGAACAGCTTTGCAGAGTAGATCGCCATTTAGATGATCTCTGCTATTTCGTGAATGGGATGCAGACCCCCATGTAAGTCTTTTTGTTATGAGCAGAGCTGCCTGCCTTGAATAGTGACATTTGCATTGTCATCATCATCTTTGTCAAATGAATCAGTCAAGTCAGTCAAGGTTTCAGGCTGGAAGATGGGTCATGGTGTTGGTTAGCAGAGCGAGGTGTTAGATGATTAGCCAGAGGACACAGCACCCAGCAGAGAAGTGATAGGTGGGAGAGCATTACACCACTTTCTCACTGGCCCTGAGCATTAACCTGGGTGGGTGCTAGAAAGCCTGGAGGTGACAGATCCTGCTGACAAGCTGTGTCTTTTTCTGATAGGGAGCAGAGAGCCTTGGGTTGCTGTATACAGCCAAAATGAAATTAAGTTCTGCAAACTGCCAGTTTGGAGTGAAAGATCTTTTAAACACTTGTGTAGCTACTTGATTAAAGGCCTTGTGTTGAGTTTTGCTGTGGCTTTCATGAAAAAAAAATAAATTTCTTTCTTGTCTTAATGGAGTTCTGCTGAGAGAGCCTGGCAAGTTGAGCGTCTGTTGTGTCAGCAGTGTACAAGGGGATGCCTGTTTCCGGTGACACAGAGTCTGACACTGCAAAATAAATTCAAAGCTGTAATGCATACTGCAAGAAATGTGTTGTGAATTTTTTTCATCTTCTTCTTTTAACATAATTCTGGTGTTACAAAATACTTAGCTACTGATAGGCAGTTTACTTTATTTGAAACAAAAATGATTTGTTTGAAAAAAAGTATTTACTTGAAAAAAGATATTAAACAGCAGCTATTCCATAAAATATGCAAGTTTGTTACATTAGAGTCTTCTGCTTAAACCTGCCACCTGAACAAGATGATGGGATTTCAGGGAGAGTGCGCTGCAAGGCCGCTGTGTAAGTACGGATGTTTGGAAGTGTCTGATTTGAGGGGAAAGAACTATAAGTACAAGAAATTTTTCTCACTGGATGAGGGATGTTTTCAGTTGGTATGTCACATAATTTCAGTCTTAGAGGCTAGATCCTTTCAAGAAGTGCAGAATTTCACAGTATCACAGTATTACAAGGTTGGAAAGGACCTCTGAGATCATCAAGTCCAACCTATAATCCTACACTAACACCAACACTAACACCAACCATCATCTAAACAATGGCACTCAGTGCCTCATCCAGTCTCCCCCTTAAACACCTCCAGGGTCGGTGACTCCACCACCTCCCTGGGCAGCCCATTCCAATGGCCAATCACCCTTTCAGTGAAGAACTTTTTCCTCACATCAAGCCTAAACTTTCCCTGACGAAGCTTAAGTCCATGCCCTCTAGTTCTGCCACTGGCCACCTGAGAGAAGAGACCAACCCCTGCCCGACTACAACCTCCTTTTAGGTAGTTGTAGAGAGCAATTAGGTCTCCCCTGAGCCTCCTCTTCTCCACACTAAACAGCCCCAACTCCCTCAGTCGCTCCTCGTAGGGCTTGTGCTCCAGCCCCTTCACCATCTTCTTTGCCCTCCTCTGAACACATTCCAGTATCCTAACATCTTTCCCAAACTGAGGGGCCCAGAACTGGACACAATATTCAAGATGAGGCCTGACCAGTGCCGAGTACAGGGGGACGATAACTTCTCTGGTCCTGCTCTCCACACTATTCCTGATGCAGGCCAGAATGCCATTGGCCTTCTTGGCCACCTGGGCACACTGCTGACTCATGTCGAGCTTCCTGTCAACCCAGGTCCTTTTCTGCCTGGCTACTCTCCAGCCACTCTGTCCCCAGTCTGTAGCTCTGCATGGGATTGTTGTGTCCAAAATGAAGTACCCGACATTTGGACTTATTAAACATCATCCCATCTTTCCAGTCTGTCCAGGTCCCTCTGTAGGGCCATCCTACTCTCTAACAGATCAACCCTTCCTCCCAGCTTGGTATCATCTGCAAACTTGCTGATGATGGACTCAATTTCATAGACAACAGAAATTTTCTATTAGAATTGTTCAAGTCACATCCTCACCACAGCAGGGAGCTCTGGTAACTGTGGAGTGGAGCTTGGCTTTATCCCCTTCATCCTCACTATTATTTGCACAGTTCGTTAACAGGTCTAAAAGAATTTCAGTCTATGAAATGATTAAGTACTTCTGAAAGGGCTGTGCTTCATACTGCTTAAGTACCTAAGGCAGCAGTTTGACCTCTGAAGTCTGGCATAGCCCTGCTTTTCTGTGCTCCTGTGGTACGCATCTATTAGCAGTATCAGGCTACAGGTGAGTTTATAACAGCTGAGGAGAAGCTGCTTCAGAAATACTACAGAGATTCAGTATTCTCTCTTTGCTACCTAGGGCACTGTAGTACTTACAGAAGTATTTTTTTCCTGTAAATTACAGTATTCCAAGTGTGTATCACTGTATAATTCAATGCTCAAGATGCTGTTCAATTATATTTTGCATTATCTGTTTCTTAGCTATATCTCCTCCAGCAGCTAAGAATCTATTTGTTGACCTGCACTTTGATACTCTAAATGTTTCATCTTCCATCTGCTCACCATATTTAGAAAGGACAGGCTGAGCAGGATTTGGCCACTGGTTGTGTTGCCTACATTACACAGATCTGTCAGACCTTTACCTAATTCACTCCATTCTCTATCCCTGTCTGTTTTGACCGTGTACGCTACTCATGCCCAGTCAGACATATGCTCCATGAGACCTAGAAAGGACAATAGAGAGTATACTAAGGAAGCACATAGTTCAGTTCAGCCTTATTCTTTCTAAGGTTGTAGAGACCTGCTTTGTTTTGCTATGGAGATGGAAAATTTGCTCCCTGAAGAAATGAACAGCCAGAACAATGTGAAGTCTTCCTGGATGTGCTTGGAGCTTTGTATTTTTAGCAATAGTTCACATGTGAATACTCAAACAATAAGGAAAAAATTGAAAGGAAAACAGCTGCAGCCTGAGACCTTAGGGCCAGAGCAGCCAAACTGACTTCAAACAGCTTTCAGACTGTACTTTCATTGTAGCAGATGTTTCATTAATGAACCTGTTAATGGTTTTATTGAAGAGAACGGGAGCCTGGCTCTTAGGATGGGCTATATTCCAGTTTTCAGGACAGGTCTTAGTTTTAGGAAACAACTTCCTTAGGTTCCTGCCTAAGTTTAGAAGGCTTCCAAAACAGTAGACAACTGTGCAATTAAGAATTAGGGTAAATAACCTTCTTTCTTACAACTGATCACTTAATGGGAAAAGTGCATGATTTTATCCTGCTTTTTTTTTTGTGAGTATCCGTATGTTCTACACACATTCAGGCTGAAGGTTATATGCCTCTCTAAAAATCTAGATTTGACACAGCACTGACATAATGGCATCTACCAGCCTTTTCCACATAGACATCATAAGAAACTTTTGGGGAAAACCAAGATTCTGGAAAATTGCTGTCCTGTTCAACCTAAAATATTTCATCTGAAATATAATATGATCAATTGAACCTTTGATGAATGAGAAGCAAAGTTTCCAGAATGCTTCCAGGATCTTGAACTGAGGGAAGTGGTTCCTGGAGATCTTAAAAAACCGTGTAGATGTGCCATTTTGTGACATAGTTTAGTAGGCATGGTGGTGTTGGATTGACTGTTGGACTGGATGATCTTAGAGGCCTTTTCCAACCTTATTGGTTCTATGATTCTGTGATTCTATGACACAGAGTAAAGTAAAGCCAGCAGCATGGCAGTACAGAGAATCCTGTGTGACGTGGTGTCTCTTGTGTCTGAACAACCAGAATCTCAGAGCTCTGGCATATTGGGCTGCCTGTATCCTTGTTTTCTGTGCAGACTACTCAACACTTCCATAAGTTTTAAAAAAAAGTTGAAAAGATAGCAACCAAAATAGAGATATTCAGACATGCTTTTTTCCTTCTTGATTATCTGCTACAGTATTCCAGGTCACTGATAATTTAAACCATGAAAAGAGCATTCTGCATATCACCCTGGTTCTTGTCTGCTGTGCATGCCAAGGATGCTTTAAATGTATTCTAAATTGTTTAAGATTGACTGAACTGCACAAAATTAGTAGGGTCAGTTGAGTTAGTCATGCACAGAGGCATCTACTGCCCTTTAGAAAGTCCTAAGTTACTCGAGAAATTCATGCAGGTCCAGCAGATCTATAAGCAAACCTACAAGAGACTTTTGTCTTTCTGCGACAGCAGGATGGAAAGGCAGGAACGTCTGGCTGTCAGATTGCACTGGATGACTATTGGGTACATGAATATTCACATTTGAGGACTGGTTAAGAGTGTTTTTCAAGCAAATCTCTCTTGGAACACACAGGCTGTGGGGACTCCTGTGTTGCTGCTGGGGAGGACGAGTTGCACTCACTCTCCAGCTGATCAGGGGTGTTAATGCTGTGGACCAGGAAAGAGCAGGCAACCTCTGGCGCACAGCATGGATTATATGTGCCTGTGAGTCCTTGATATTGGTTGGCTTCACTCCACAACTCCACACTAGCTGCTGTTGTAGATATGCTCCCTAGACCTTCAGTATCTGCACGGATGGTGGAGGTGCCCTTATGGAATCATATACACAGATGTCAAAAATGAGATTTCTTAATAGGAGAAAAAGGTATAACTGCACCTAAACTAGGAAAATAGTGCCTGGCCTCACTCTCTGTGTGGGAGTTGGAAGCATGCCCCAGCTTAGTGGAAGAAGTTTATTATTAAGCTATTGCATGACATTTTCTATTGCTGATTAAAAAGGGACCTAGTAATGAGTAAAGGGAGAATTTGGGTGGGACATCATAGACTCCCGTAGAATTTAAATTTTGAGTCTTGTACTGGAGGAAAGAATGTGTGTCTTCTCCTCTGTGTGATGCCATTTATATAGAATCATAGAATCATTAAAGTTGGAAGAGACCTCTAAGATCAAGTGCAACCATCAGCCCAACACCATCATGCCTACTAATTCCAGCTATTCTTCTTTGATAAAATTTTTATTTATCTATTTGAACCTGACAGCTGGAGGATTAAGGATGTGTTTGGACTATCTTTTTTTCAAGTCTGATTATGAAAACCATCTACACCATTAGCATAAAATAAAAAGCAGAAACTTTCTTATACTTGTAGTTCCAGTAAGAGGGCAGTTTACAGGAGCTACGAGTTTTGCTGGTGAGTAAGAATATCCATTTTGGAAATAGCCTGCACTAGCTCTGTAGTTAAAATGGTAGCCTAGGGATGTAGCAACAACCATATCTGTGCTGTATCTCTTTACTTGTTGCTTTTTCCCATTCCTCCATGGTCTCATTAACTTGCAATAATGTGAATATTCACCTATGCTGCATACCTTAACTTCCACAAACCTACAATTTTGCAAGAGGACAAAAAGAAGCAGCAATCAAAGCTCGTCAAACTGCTGCTTCTTTTAAAAGCTTTTATCCCAAAATACAGATTAAAATACAATTTTTAACCTGAAAAGAAGAATTCATCTTGCTTTTCTACATACCTTTGTTTATGATGAGTGATAAGATTCTTTTTCTTAGAATAAGGACTTCTCAGTGCCATGGTGTGTGACGGCTGCTTTACTTTATACTTTCTGTTTTGTGATCTCCACTATTGATACTGTTGTTAGCTGGAAGAAGTAAATAGACGCTGAACAAAAGATCACACCATAGCAACCCTCAGATTCTGTTTACATTTTGAATAAACATCTCTGCCGTGGAAATCTATGTCCTAAGGAATTTTCTAAGCTAGTACTCTAATTGGTTCATTAACAAAAGGATTAATGCAGATAAGCTGAAGACAAACTTACATTCAATACTTAAATGGTGAATTATTTTTTTTAAGGCTGCCAGTAAATAATACATCACAACTACTCGGCAGGGAGAGGTTATTTTTTGACCTATTTATCATATGAGAAAGTGCATGACAAGTCTAAATGAGAGATTCATGTAAGCACTCAGCAGAATATTAGTTCTTCGTTTAAAATAAATATTAAACCTCCCTCTGTTTATGGGAGCAATTCTCTGTGTGTTTTGAAAATTCAAACCTGTCATTTTATAATTTCCTCACCTTTTGGTTAAGTAGCTTTTACTCAAGCAAAACTTATATTTGCTGAGATGGACATTTTGCTTGAGAAAAACTCATGGAATAAGTTATATGCCTATGAAAATCCTAGATGCAGGGCGATTTTAGGCTTTTAAAGGGTATACCAGGAAATGACATTTTTTTCCTTTCTGCAACTGATACTAAGACACTGTTGCTAGCAGCGTTTTGATTTGGTTTTTTTTTAATATGCAAATTGGCACGATTTTATTTCAAAGAATAATCGTTCCGTAGAGATTTCACACATAGCTGTTTGTCCTTCATATGGTTTGCCTTTGTAGTTGACCAATGGTGCAGAAAGCATAGTCAGGGGAAGGGTCTGTCTGGAGTCACCATGTGGAATCCCAGCCAAAGCTGTGCCAGCCAACAGGCCCAGTGGTTGTAAGCTGGGTTCACTGTTCAAAAATGGTTGCTTTAGCACACGAAGCTGTGTTGCAATGCTATTTGATGTTCTTTAACAACCTGCTAAATGTAGCAATGTGCCATTGCATGGTTGAAGTAGAAAAATACCATCTAAATAGCAAGGCTGACATTGTGATTCTCAAATGAATCAGATGAAATGCACCTTGTAGAATATTATTTTATTCCTTCATTAGTGTGGTGAAGAACTGAGGGTTGGGTGCAACCCTTGAATTCATTCTAGACAGCGTACTGAGCAGAGGAACTGTATATAGGAACCAGGCGCCACCAGCTATAGGGTACACAATATCTGTACACCCTAATGAGCTGAGCAGAGTGGAGCCACTTTTCAGGCTAGGGCTGGTGGGCACAGTGTATCTGCGGTATTATCACTCAGAGGATATTGGCTGATTGGTACTGGAGAGGTGGGAATTCCATGGGGCAGAACATGGGGCAGTCCCAGGGAGGGCCAGAGAGCCTGGAAGGAGCTGTGGGGTGGGGCATAGTATAGATGTTGGGTGGCAGTTGTGGAGATGTTGACTTAATGTTGCAGTAGGGGTTGTACTGATGAATATTTTGGGGGATGTGGTGTGTAGCACCCATGGGGGTCCTGTGTCTGTGGGTGTGAGCATCAGGAACATCCCCCATCAGCACAGAGAGCTGAGGAATACAGGTGATGCAAAGATGGAGTGGCTATGAAATCGGGAAATCCTCAAGGTACCTCCTCCCTGATAGAAATGATCAGAAAAATATAATAGCTACAGAACATTAGTGGAAAGTTAAGTCTTGAAATCCAGGGGTAGCTGATCCCCACACAGCCTCCAGTGTGATGCTTGCTCTGAGCTCGTCTGCAACATGCACAGATAAAAGTTTGTGCTTCTTCTCTCCCAGACTCCTTACATCACTTAAAGGTTACCTAGGTGAGGGAAAAGTCAAGATTTTTATATAGCCCTCGCTGCTATAGAAACCACTTAATTCCATAATAAGTCTGCTATGGAGCCACAGCTGGCAGCAGCTCTGGACTAGGGGATGCTGTATCAGTCGCCGCAGCTGTAACCTGTGCCTTCAGTCTTTGGTATTTTTTTGACCAAAGCCCAGCTGCCTTCTGAACTGCTGTGTTCACTTTCGCAACATGCAACTTTTTGGTATTGGAAATAAAGACAGCAAACCTCAGTACTTTATATTAAAAAAAAAGTTCATAGATCTGTAGTATAAAGGTTTATCTGCTATTTTAAGTCTGTTGCAATGTGTGGATAACATTAAGCCTCTTCTGGTTTGAATTATGGCTGTAACTTTCCCCAGAAAGTCACTTGTCAGCCATCTCTGTGTCTCTCCAACAGGAAAGAAAAAGCAGCATTAAAGGAAGTGATATATTGAAAGCATTTTGTCTCCTAAGCCATTTATGATAGTGTTAAGATAAAAAGTCTGTAACATGACTGTAACTTTGATGAATATTCCTGAAGTCAGAGGATGATGCAGCTGTCAGCTATGAGGGGAGAAAAGCAATCTAATAATGATCCTCAGTCAATAGAGCAATCCTGCTCATGCTTATAAATTCTAATTTCTGTCACTAGAAAACAAACAGAACAAGAAGAGAGAAAACAAATGTAGAACATCCCAAAGACATCTGAGGTGCTCTCTGCTAAAATTAAAATGGAGATTGGCTTCATGAAGCGTATAAAACCAATAGACATGCTTGCTTCTTTAGAGGTTATAAGATCTCTAAATGAATTACAAAGAAACTGCTTTATTTAACCATAAATTCTGGATGTTACAGCTGAGGCAGTATCTCAATAGCATTTACCTGAGAAACAGATCTGCAAATAAATATTCTCATGGGATAAAAAATACAATAGGGAAGATACAATACAAAATAAAGCTCTCTTTTCAGTGATTAAAGGTAGAGGCCAACTCTTTTTCTTTTTTTTTTTCCTTTTAAGTGATTTTGCCAAAGGCTGTGTTATATTTAGCTTATGCAAAGCAGCATCCCAGAGTTTAGGCAGTGAAGCTGTAGGCAGGTGGTGGTGACAAGATATTTTATGGACAGGTGAGGTAGGTTCCATCGCTTAGCAAAGCCTCCTCCTGTGATCCATCAAGGGCATTAACCCAGCTAGGACCTGGCGGCTACTGCCTGTGGACTTCTTGCGCAAGACAGCCCTGCCCTCATCTGTGACCAGACTCTCCCCAAAAACGCACTTGTTACAGAGCACCAGGATTCGTTTGGCTCCCAGTATTAAGTAATTCAATGCCTTTTGGCAGTGGAGGAAAAAATGCCCTAAAGATTTTCACAGATGTTTTACAGTAGCCAAAGCTGTTAATTGCTCTCCTTCACATCATTTCCTGTTCCACAGAGGCGCACTCACCTCCACAGTATCTTTGCCTTCTATAGAGGTAATCTTTTGCTTACAGCAATTTTATCTTCATTTTGCTCTTATCTACTTCTTTTGTCAAATGTCCTAAACTAATATCCAGAAGTAGGTGGCTGAAGTTCAGCTCTTGATGCTGTGCCATTGGCCTCAGCAAGAGTTTGCATCTGACTTCCACAGCGCTGAGCAGTGGTGGTTTCACTAGGTTTGACTTGTTTGAGCCCTGCAAAAATTTAATAAATTAGGCTGCTTCTTTTGACAGATACTCGTTTGCAAGTTTGGGAGCTAAACTTATTTTGGGTTCTAAAATGATCGTCTCAGAGGAATGCAGGTGACCCACTAGCAAAGTATTGAGTGGGGCAGAGGCAAAGCTGTCTATGGGGCTGGGCAGCTACAGCAGAAGGGAGAGAGCTTTGAATCCTGGCCTCTACTTCTGCAAGTTAGAAGCTTATTCTGCAAGTTTTTATAATACTTTATCCAGCTCTTCTCATTTCAAACACTAGGGCAGGTTAGCTGTATGCTCAGCAGCCTTCCCTTTGGTTAATGTCACAGGTGTAGAAATACCACAGCAATATGTTGATGCTGCTCCAGGTACCTCTGAATACCTTGTGCAAGCCTAGGGTGTTCTTGAATTGTGATACCAGTACAATTCAAAACACAGGAAGGTGGACACTTGAGGTTGGCAGACTGCTGTACTCAAGCTATTAGAAGTACATGCTGGAAGATATACGCTGGCCCACAACCTCTACTCTGAAATCAGTAGCCTATGTATGTCAGGTGTTTTCAGAAGTAATCATGCTCTAGGAGTACTGAAGTTCAAACTCTAGGAGGATGAGGATTCTGACAAGCTGCAAAACAGTCTCTCCAGAAAGACTGCGTGTTTTACACACCCACTTCTTAGTTTTGAATAATGTAGGATTATTGCTGCCAGACAAACTAAATTAGTCCTGTCATAAGATCTCAAAGCCAGGCAATAGCAAAATCTACTTAAGGGGTTTTGTTTTCTTTAACTTTTCAGGGATTTGCAAGCTGTGGAAATGACAAAACCCCTAAAACAGTGCAAGAAATGAGATTGTATAGCATTATACTAAGTAAGCTTTCTGGTGGGAAGCATGCAATTATATATTATGTACTGTCAGCACGTGGAGCGTGATGGGACTATAATTTTACCTGTTATTTCCCTTGGTTGCCAGAGAAACCATAGGAATAAAAGTCAAAGTGCTCTTGTCCTTATTGATCATCTTTACAAACTCTCACAAACAGCATCAGATGTTATAATCATTTTCTCTTCACTGAGCTGATATCTGATGTCACACATACCACTGTCAAAATCAGATGGTTTACCAGTGCAGAAATCTATTCATAAAAGTACGTAAAAAAATCTACGCTGAAGTAAATGGAACAAGCGCATTAAATAAGAGTAGTGATGTGTACGAATGCTTAGAATTATAGAATCATAGAATGATCTGAGTTGGAAGGGACCCACAAGGATCATCAAGTCCAGTTTTTATCCCTGCATAGGACAATCCCAACATTCACACCATGTGTCTGAAGACATTATCCAAATGCTTCTGGAATATTGTCAGGCTTGGTGTTGTGACTGCTTCCCTGGGGAGCTGTTCCAGAGCTCCACCACCCTCTGGGTGAAGAACTTTTCCTAATATTCAACCTAGCCCTCCCCTGGCACATCTTCCTGCCATTCCTTTGAGTCCTATCATTGACTACTAGCAAGAAGAGATCAGTGCCTCCTCCTTCTTCCTTTGCAAGGAAACTGTAGATGGCTATGAGATCCTCCCTTGCTTGCTTTTGCCTTTTCTTGAAAAGCCTTATTGATGCAGATTGAAAGAGGGGGAAAAAAAAGGCATTCTAAGACAAAGAAGATTAGTTCTTGTCAATACTAAAGTGCGTGAGATGGTAATGAGTGGCTTACTGATGGCTGGTGGTGTACAGACTACAGGTAGCTGTGTTTGGGAAGGAGCAGGAGCTCTTTGGAGACCTTTGTTTCTAACCACAGGCTGGAGCAGGTTTGATTGGCAGCCTTGGGAGATAACACAGCAGTGTCTCTTGGGTGGATTTTAGAAGATATGGGACAGGGAGGCCAGTGGCGATGGGGGTGAGGTAAGCCAGAAGGACACTTCATCCCCTCTTCCTGTGAAACCAGTGACTGAGCAGGTGCCTGAAGCCTTCCTCCTTCTTCTTCTCCTTCTCTTTCTCCTCCTCTCCCTTCTTCTCCTCCTCCATCTCCTCCTTGCCAGAGTCTCAGAGGGAACAGGGTCTTTGAGGCTGTGGCCCCACACCTGACAACCTCTACTTAGTGGCAGATACAGAGAAAAGAGGCTTTTTTTTGAATCTTATTATTAGGGTATAAATAAAAGCACCGGAATGCCAGAGAGGAGTTTATTTTGTCAAGGAAACTGAGAAAAATATCATATTTGGGCTTTAGTAATGGGACCAGAGAGGTTTTCCATCTTTTGGAGCATGAAAACCATGGCTATTCCTTCTCTCAAGTTCTCATGTTCACCTCCAAAGTCTTGGTGTCCCCTGTTGCCCTGAGATGATGGGCGATAACAGTCTCCCTGGGAACATATGGCTGTCCAGGGACGATGGGATTGGGAAGGCAGGTCTCAGATCAGGCATTGACAAGCATAGCATACCTCTGGCTGGTCTACAACTTTTATTGGGATCTTCAAGACAAAAGAAGTGAGTTCATATTTATTGAGAGCGGTGAGTGCAAGGCACATCTGAGTGCTTGGGAGACTTAAGTGAAACCTGAGAAGTGGATGTGTCAGCAGAAATGTCGAAGTTGGGTTTGTGTTCATTTATTTGTCTACTGTTTCCTAAAGCTAATGCAAAACACAGCTGTCTCCCTCATTTTTGGGAAGAATTTTCTCCAGCAGGTTTAATAGTATGTGAAGAATAAATGACAGCACCTCCCTGCCTGATAGGCAGCCAGAGCTAACTTGTAATGAGTTTTTCTTAATAACATTTAAATTATTCTCCTTCCTACTGAGAGTGAGTGCAAGATATAACTTAAATAAAATCTTTACAGCCCTGTTCTTAAATGTCCCTGTGCAGAGTAGCACTTGGGGTGCTGATTGGCTCTGATGCGTGCAAGGGAGCTGATCTCTCAAAGCTTATGAATAGTCATCCCTGTAACAAGTACATGAACAGCCCATGTTTATGTTCCAGAGAGCTTTTGAGTTTCTAGTCTTGATGAGGATTTGATGAAACAGAAAAGAAGCTACTTTTAAGTAAGTGTTTGGAAGAACAGAAAACGTTTCTCTTACTGTATGATATAATTGGTAGAAGAGACAATGTGGCCCCCACTGGCCAACCTCCTTGCTGTAAATCCCCTCTGAACAGAATGTTGGCAGATCTTCAAAATCATCTTGAGAAATCTTTCACCGCTGAAGGAAAGTTTCCTAAAGATAGTCAGAAGATTCACATTAGAACAGTTACTTAGGGGGTGGCACTGGTTTTCAAATTATTTCAGCCTCTCCTTCTACCATGCTGGTTTAAATCTCTTCACAGGGTGTCCACACCACCGCTGAGCGTGCAAGGGAAGATGGAATTACATCTTTACTGTAAACAGCCTTTGCATCATGTAATGCATCGAGCAAATCATCAGCTATGAGACTGTGATCAGTGGCTGATGAAACTGGATCTGAAATTATTGCAATATCTATCACTAGAGTCAGTTACTACAGTATATAGAATATTCTCTGCATATGCCATTTTCCCATTACTGTCTGTTTGCTATGCAAAGTGTCTCTTTGCTGAAATATACCATCTTACCAATCAACAATGCCATTCATTATGGCCATTTTGTGTATTTTGCCTGTAACTGGTAACAGGATTATAGTTGTGTGACTGACATAGCAAGCCAAGTGGTCAGCCATTTATCATTGCATTTCTGTGTGCTTTTATGTTGCTATTAGATTTGTAGCATAGTTATGGATTTACATAAACCAGATCAAAATTTATTCAAACAACCACCCAAGCATTTTGTATTATTTTTGTTTTCTTTCCTTGTTTCTTTGTACATCTTATTGGCCCTATTTTGTGCTCTGGCAAGTGGTGAAATTATAGTTCTTTACAATTGCAATATGCTAGATCTCTCTCTGCTTCACAAAACATTAAGGATTATAAAAAAATGTCATTTACTCAGTATGTGTAATTGAACACGTACATGTTCTATGAATACATTTGGATGCATGCATTATGCATGAATGTTCCCATAGTACAAAAAACATGTTGAAACCCGCCAGGTTTTGACCCAAATCTAAAGAGATTCCAGGATAAAGGCAGTTCCTGTTTTTATTTCCCTTTGGGTGAATGAGAAGCCCTGAGTTTTGTGTCTCTATTGTAGATTTGGATTCCTGTTGAGAAGATGCTTACTAAGCACTGGTGTTACTTTGCATACAGACCCCAGTGGCTAGTTCAAATGCAGGAAGAAGAAGATCATAGATGTGTTCCTGGGCTGCAAAGCTCTTTTGAAGGGGCAGCGTCCGGTCCATGAAGTTGAAAACTGCTCAGAGACTGTTCCTGGCGTGTGGGACAGTTCTTTGGCTATTCCTCTTCTGCAAGGTGGATGTGCTAGGCAAATGCACTCGTAGCTCAGGGCTGTATCTGTAGTTGTCCTCAGTGTCTAAAAATTTTAAGAGTCTATTACTCAGGGCATACATAATTTAATACAAATAATAGTAATAACATGAATAATGGTAAGCAAGTTCCTTTCTTGGCAATGAGCCAGGTAAATGAGGCTTCTTTAATTTTGTGGTATCAGAATTGATTCAAACCAGAACTCCTATACTTACGATGAAACGCCCTGCATGCATAGTGGAGTTTAAACACTTTCATTATTGAAAAGTCATGCTCTGTTGCCTTAAATCAGTAGCAGAATTCCCATGAACACACAAAAAAATCAAATCCTTAACCAGATAACGTAAAACAAAAGCACACTTGAGCCGTAGTTATTGCTGAAGGATACAGTCAAGCCTTGAATGTGCTGCCCTGTTTTCAAGACAGAGCAGTCCTGGGCTCTTTGTCTGGGGAACGCCCGCTGAAAACACATGGATCTTCGCTGGGTAGGACGGTTGCTGCCACCTATTCTCCAGCAGCTCTGTTGATTTGCTGCGTCGGTAGGAAGGGTGTTACTGGCTCATTTTGGGCAGTGTTTTGACAAGATGCTAGATGTGCAATCTCACAGAAGGGCTAAAAACAGCAATGTGCTCTCAGCACAGACAGGCTCTTTGTAGAGGTTTGCTGCCAGACTCCAAAGTTTCTTGCTGCTCATGGGTGGAGAGGCATTTTTTGAGTGTGAGTTTTGTAACTTGGCTACATACTTTCTAGCTGGTGGTATAAAGCAGTTCCCAAACACATGCTGCCAAACTTCAAGTTTCTGCTGGGAAATGTTGTAAAAAAACCAAATCAACAAGCAAATCACATGAAGGAGGAAAAAAAATTCTACTCTTCCTTAATTAATTTTCAGAAATTGCTGAGCTGTTTTGATAGAAAGTTAAAAAGAATTGGTCTGAGGCTGAGATCTGTCAGGGAAATTTTCAGGCATAATGATTAAATCTTATAAACACAGATATTTACAATCACAGTATTTATAATAACAGCAAATCTAGTGTTTACAACAAGGTACTCAAGATACCCTGACCCTAGGGCAGCACTGCCAGTGCCTCTGCAATGGTCTCTGCATAAAGAATTTGTAGAAATTGCTCTCGGGTGCTTTTGCCCTTGCACAGAGTCTGGCAGGTGCTGATCACCTGCCTGAAAAACATAATTTCATGATTATTAACAGTTTGGACCCTTACTGCTTTCCAGTTGGTGGCTAATGACCTCTGGGGAGGTCTGGCCATAGCTTTGTGCCATGTCCAGGTAGCAGCCAGCAGAGGGGAGCCGATGGCCACGCATCCATCTCTGCCCAGTGCAAGAAAGCACAAGCTGCAGAGGAATGAATGAGTGAATGTCTGCCTTCACATTCCAGCTGCTCTGATTTTTAGTCTTCTACTGTGTGGTGCTGGAAATGGGCTTTCTAGTGAATTAAGAAATTTAGAAATGGTGTGTTGATGACAGAAATATACATGAATTCCCAAAATACTGAAGAGTACACATTCATGCCCCGAAAAATTTATGCTAGAAAACACATGACATGAAACTGTCTCAGAGCTTCTAAACTAGTCTTCAATGAAACAGCAGGTTAATGAACCAACATTACAGAAAAGATCTTGAGAGAGAGCTGCATGTCTGATAATCACATCTCTGCTCATTTTATCCTACTGGAATATTCAAAGTGTCTCTTTTTATCACAAACTATAAAGGGCCAGACATAAATGGACTGGAAAATATAATTTAGCAGGCTATTTATGTCCTTTGCTTATGTGATGATTCTTGCCTTCGCTTCAGTTGGTTGAGGGAGTTTCTGACTTGTTTTGCCAGCAGACAGATTGAGTCTGCACAGAGCCTGCGATCATTTCCCAGCAGGAACCGAGGGCAGGAGGGCAATGGCAGGAAAAGCTCCAGGAATATGGGTGGAATTGATAGAACAGCACTGATTAGCGTTGAAGAAGGTACAGGGTCAGTGTTTACTGTGCAACGTCAAAGGAGAAAGGGAGAATGCACCTTTTGCAGTGGCATTTTTGTAAAAGCACTTATTGAGGTGAAGGAGGTGATGTGGGAGAAGGGTGTAACAAAATTATTGGTGAGAGTGACTGTTGGAGTGGGTGGCAGCTGCAGGTGGAAAATATGGATTGGTAAGGTTAGAATGGAAGGCTGAAAGGAGGCAAATCAAAATGTGAGTGGGTGGAGGATGAACAATGGCTGTAAAACAGGAGAAAGATGAGCACCAACCAGTGAGAATTTCTGGTGCTGCCTCAATGCCCGAGGGCACTGAGTTTTCTGAGTTCTCACTGTTCCTCTTCTTGACTTTTGTAAAATCACGGTGGCTTGACTTTATGGGACCACAGGATTATTCAGGTTGAAAGGGCCCTCACAAGATCATCTGATCTTTGGCATCATCTTCCCTTCCCTCTCTCTGCCTTAGCTGATTAAGGCTTCTCTTATTTCTAGAGTTCCAACAATATTTTTCTATATTACAAATAGTAATAAAAAGCTGTTTCCCAGAAAGCTCAGGCTTGTAGAGGCACCAGTTCTTAGTGTATGTAAAGGGCAAAGTGAAAGATGAGAACAAGCAAAGTGTAATGTTTCTTCTGACTTTAATGTGGTTGCATACATATTTGCATTGCCTAAACTTCTGTAGCAGCAAACTTCTCATTTCCCTATTTAAAACGCACTTGCTTGTTCTCTACTGACTTCACCACAGCTGTAATGCATATGAGAGATAAAGTATTATACATATATCTTACAGCATGGAAGAGCTTTGTGTCACAGCCTGCTCAGACCCAGATAAATGTGATTCTTGGATTGTAGCACTTGCTTTATGAGAGTGAGCAGTCAGCTTTCCTAAATTACCTGTCTGCTCCAGAAGCCCTGTGTTCACTTTTTGTTTTGTATTATTATTCTCATGGTTATCACTCACCATTATCATTATTGTTTTCAGACTTGCACTTGCTTTACTAAACACTGCAGTTATTGCTTTAAAAACACTCCGTCCTGTTGTGGTCAGGCTCTGAGGAAACCAAGCGTGCCTAGAAGGTGCAAAAAATGCTTTTCTGGAAGAAGGAGGAAAATATTCAGAAGGAATAAGATGTGCTTCATCCTAAAATACCAGGGTCATCAATAGGGAGAGTAGGAGGAAGCAGTGATTCTTCTCTTAGCCGAGGTAGGGGCAGCAGGGGCAACTGCCCAGCCTTTCCCTTTTCCCTCGCTGACCTCACAAGGAGGTTGACAGGACTTCCCTCCCCAGTAGCCACAGTTTCAGATAAGTTTGCTGGAGGACTAAAATGATCGCTGGCAGGACAGCTGGGGTTGTTTCAGCAGCCAGTGGCATGCTTCCCTTGCTGGGAAGCTCTGGTGCTGCTCAAATCTAGGACTGGATTCAAAGCATTGACTGACACACTTCAGGTTGCCTGGAAGGCAGCACATTTTGACCTCATGAGAGAGGGTTCGTGATCGCTATTGGAGAGGCTTTATTGGTGCAACAAACATGTCTTCTTTTATTCAGGGGAATTGTGCTCTGGAAAGATAAAATGTACGTGCTGAATGGGGAATAAGAAAGACACTGATCTGTTGGCTTCTGACACTCTTTATTAAATTACCTCTTTCTCTTCAAAATGAGCTCTGTTTAAGAGTATCCAGGAACCAGACAGAAACATAGATATATAGAAATAGTACCAGTGTGCATCATTCCTTCAGGAAAGTAATTTTAGCTCCCTCTCCATCCACTGCAGGTGATTTTAAAGGGCAATTTCATTTGTTCAAGGTAGGTTAAAAAGCCTTTCTCTGTGAGTTGCCTAAGTCTTTCAAGTGCATTCAGTGGGTCACAATTAATGAAGCACAAAAGAATAATCATCTAGCTGTTCAGAGAAAATAAAATTATAGGTTCTTATGAGCCAAAGTACTGTGGTTCCCCAATGTCTCCTTCTACTTGATCCCAAATAAAGTTTTTAACAGAAAAAAAAATAACACTTGACTGTTTAGCTGCTCCATGCTTTGTGTGGTTAACACAATTTTTCATGTTAGAAATACACTTTTCTTTCTCACTCCTTTTCCTGTTGTAGGTGAAGAGGGGATGAGGTCAACATCAAGTCATATTTTGACTTTTGAACCCTCATCTCTGAGGATTATTAAAATTTGGCAAGGTGGTTCCATCCACTCTGGACATTGTTGGCTCAAATGCAAAATACTGCAAATACAGGAAAAAACCCATAATCTTAAGGCCTTCTGCCTGATTTTCCAGGCCTAACTCTGAATGAGCCTCTGGATGCATTCCTAAGCCCGCTTTACTGTTTAGAGAGATTTCTCTGAGTTGCTTCATTATCCACAGGACAGGCAGGTGGCTGAGAAGTAACTGAGAGATTGTGCCACTATAAACCAAGAACAGGCAATAAACAATTTTCTGTAAAAAATAAGACTCTTTAAAAGCAGAAAGAGACTGTTTGCATGAGCACTCACTGACAGGATTGGGAGAGCTCACAGACCTCTTATGGGAGCTGGGCTCCAGTTGGGGGGCAGAACATACCATTACACAGCTATATCCCCAATTATATGTTATGATCCAGGTCATGATAACACGAGTGACTGACGGTTTTCATTCAGTAGAGATCCACAGCCAGATGACCAACATGTTTTTTAAAATCATCTGGCAGCATTCCCTAAGGTTCTACCACTGTCCTTTGAATTTTATAGATATATTTCTTACAGGCAGAAGAAATGTAGCCTGACCTTTGCTGAGAAGGAATACTGGTACCTTCTGCCTTGACCTCGAGTCTCCTGTGTGGTACACCAATTGGTTTACAGAGGTACTGAGATTTCTTTCCAGTTCTCCCTACTAGCTAATCTGCTTCTGCATCAGTAGTGCTGTAAAACTGTATCTCTACAGTCAGACTTCCATGAAACAGAAAGACTTTCTTTCACATTCTCCACACATCTTTTTGTGTGGCTTTTGTTTTGCATTGTAGCTGTAATAAACTCTCGCAGGAGTACTCCTGGCAGTTTGGCCACATCTCTGCTGCCAGCTGTCTAACAATAATCTCAGATGGTATTCTAGCATCTGGGGTGACTCATTAATGTAGGACTATTTGAAATTCTTCCTGTCCCATCAGTCTGGACCAGCTATATGGGAACGAGTTACATTTCCCAGAATATCAATATCAGGTTAAAAGGCAACTGTTTATCGATTCTATGTCTTGACTTGATACTAGGACTTCAAATATTTACAGACTTCCATCTCATAAGACTCTTTTTGTTATAGAAAGTAAGTAATGCAATTTAAAGTAAGTGCAAATTAATGAGATGAAAAGCTCAGTGTGTTTCTCCAAATTAAAGCAGCACTAAAATTTTATTAGGCATGTAGGTGCAGTTAAAGTTAATAAACCAGCATGACTGATTCAGCTCGCTGTACCAACGCAATTTTGACTCAGCTTGGTGTACCCTTATTATCTAGCCACAAAATATCAAGCACTCCATTCTGCAATAGGAATGATTCCATTTCTGAGTCCCAATTACTCTTGCATATCTCATGGAGTCACCTCTCCAAAATCTATAAAAGACTACACAAATTCATTTATGCTTGATTGGAAATCCAGCGGGCTCAGTACATGGTTACATTTTTGAGCTACCAGGTGAACCAGAGATCAAATTAATGTGAATTCTTTGGCTGAATAGGTGATATGGTTACCTATAGAAGTTTTTATTGTATCATGTCCAGTTTTATTTTTCATTTTGAAGCTAATGTTTGTTGTGTATTCACCAACCCTTTATCTGAAGTCTACTCTTCTTCAGCCCTTGATTTATATCCCACATAAACTTCTGTGATAGTCTCTCTAAATGGACTTGAAAGTATTTTGATGAGCAATAGGTAAATTAAGCTAGTTTTAAACTAAATCCCTATGTTTCAAACCAGAATATGCCTTTACTAACATTTTCTATACATTGGAAAGAGAGTGGATGGACTCCATTTGCAATTATTGGACATTGCCAACCTCATGCCACTTGACCACCATCCTACACAGAAATGTCCTGAAACACTTTTTTCTCCCCATTGTGAATGCTGCTATATGAGAAACCAGAAAGTTTTGCTTAAAAAATATTTCTCCTAACCAAGAAACTCCCAAGTGCTCCCAGTAACACAGTCACAGGTGGATGAAAGTCCTCTGATATTTTCCTGATTCAGCCTCATACAATTTGAGATCTTGCCAAGCTGCCTTAATCACTTGAGTTTCCAAGAAGAATTCAATAAAAATCCCCACTTTATTGCCAGTAAATAAAGTCAGAGAAATTATAAACCCAAAAGATATACATAGGAGTAAATCCTGTCACCTCACAGCTGAATGAGCAGAGAACATACTTCCTGAAGTCTGGCATGCGGAGAGTTACAATGCAAATTTTATTGCTTAACTTGTTTATTTTGCAGTCATAGGAGTAATTTCAGAAGATGATGGGATAGAAAGAAGATTCCTTTCAGTATTTTAATTACTGCTGTTGGCTGAACATTTGCTTTTCCATTTTCTTTGGATAAAAATCCCTGTTTTCTAAGTCCATTTTTCATGGATTATTCCATGTGGGTGGAAGAATAGCACTTCTGAAAATACCCACAGTGTCTTGACTGATGTTGGTATCCAAGTAGATCATTTTACTCAGGTGTGTTCAGCCTGTGTCTGAGAGCTTGCTTGCAGAAGCAGTTAAGCAGCAGTCCAGTAAGGCTCTGGGGGCTCCAGCACTGTAGATTAACCCCTCTGGTTATATAACTCCTTGTGCACAGGATGCTTGTGCCCAGTGCATTCTGGGCCCTGATGACCCTGGAAATGCTGGGCTTGATGCAGGCATTGTGCATATACAAGGTGAGAGCAGAATTTCTGGGTAGTGTTGAACTTGGTACATCTGTATCCTTTCAACTGCAACCTCCAGCCTTTGCTTTCTCACAGGACTTTTCCTGCTAGTCTACCAAGAACTTTAGTGTCTGCAACTTCTTCCCTAGGGAACTCTTTAATACTGTAATCAAGTTATCAATCTGTGAGGACGATCAGGCTGATTGTGTTTCTCCTGTTATTTTTCTCCTGTGATCCCTTATATTGCATTGCCCAGAAAAGGGAATTGGGATTTCAGCAGTTCTCAGCCTACCAGAAATACACAGAAACAGGTTTGGCCACTCAGAAAAAGCCACAAAATGTTCCTGGCTCCCATTATTTTTTGCATTTTGTGACACACAGAAGACCTTACATGGATGTATTGGTTTATATATGGCTGTTTAGTATGTGAAATACTGAAGTAATGCAGAAACGTTTATAAAAAATATTCTGTGTGCTGTTAACATGAAAATAACAATAATAAGTTATTATGTAAAGCAATTGGATCATTCAGGGTGGTTTCTAACACATTTCTCTAGCACTACAAGGTCTTACATTAATACCAGCATCCTCAGTGTCAGAGCAATCTCATCTCACAAGTAATCTAGTCTTTCTCATTTCTAAATAGCAAAACACTCTGCTGACCTTTCAGATTTGTTCCAATATGACAAATTAACACATCTCAGTACTTTTTCTTTTGCTAAGTTAACAAGTGTGGGGGTTTGCTTTTGTGGCAGAGGCAAATCATTCCTCCTTCCACTGTGATAATTAGTAGTGTCCTCCAGCAGTACAGGCTCCCAGGAGACCTGTCACTTTCTATGACTAGTACAATTATGGTTAACATTAGAGAGTACATTCTGGTTTAATTTTCTTAATAATGAGCATCAGTTCTTCTACTGTGACTGCTGTGGCTGAACGGATTCTTTTTAAAACAGTGATTGTTGTGTATAGTACTATTCATTGCATCTTTTAAATGCTTATTTTTAGACTTTGTATAGCTGGTGATGCTTTAAAATCTGCCTTGGACCTTCAGAAAAAATGTTACCATCTTTATGAAAAGCTGAAGACGCGTGTTATATGGAGGCTGCAGAAAGTCAAGCTGTAGTTGAATTATTTAGTAGGTAGTTTGAGATTTCACTGGGGTCTTGTGGAATCAGGCATGCTTTGCAGTGCCATCATAGTTTACTGGACAGAGACAACAGTTGCAATATAGTTTATCACGTTTCAAATAATTCGGTGACTATTAAAATGTGGCACTATTGCTTTAAATTTGCAGCATGCTCTGGAAGACCTCAAATCCTGGAGACCTTCCTATGTGCACGATAAACCATGTAACTGCCTTCTTGGTGTGATCTCTCTGGAACGAAGAGCCCCAGTGGCTGCCTTCTGCTTTAGCAGCTTTGAAATCATGATGTTGGAGATACTGTGCCTTCCTTCAGAGGGTCTCAAAGACCTTCCTATCTTTACTGGATGCAGCACAGTTAACTGCTAGGTCAGAGCAGGACAGTTGTGTCTCTGGATGAAGGTACAGATACTAAGGCAGGGATTCCTTGTGATACTAAAGCACAATAATTTATGCTCTTTTTGCGTAAACAACTATAGACATACTAAGGTTTCCAAGCTCCAGATTCTCATTAAGATCCCAGTAGAAGCTGGCAGCTGGATCCTGCAGCAGGCTTTCCATTCTTGAGCTGCCCAGAAAGGCTGGGGGATCATCTTGCATTTCTCTTTGAATGTTCCCCCATGCATCATCTCACTGCAGGCCTGAAACAATGTGCTTATGGCATGTTCCTTGAGTCCCAGGTGAGGTGTGGGGTGTGGGGTGGGAGGAGGGTTCTTCTCCAAGTATGGCCTTTGCCAGTGTGGAAGAGGTGCACCTGAGATAGCAGTGGCTACAGAGGGAAAATACTCAGCAAAGAGTTTAGAGAAAAATGGCACAGACACTCTGATGGGTGTGTAAGACTGGCAAAGGATTTTATAATTTCTGTTCAGAAGTGTATTAGAAAAGGCTTATTTTCTGAAGCTATGATTAGAAGGAGAATCCTCGGTGTCAGATTGATGGTCCCTTGGGTCTGGTATGTTTCCCAGAGTTTGAAAGAGCAAAGGTAAGATTACAAAGAGACAGCCCCAGTGGAGACCTTGATGAATTGTTCAGCATGTGATCCCCAAACCCCAAGAAAAACTGAGGACATGGAACAAGCGTTTGTTGAGAAGATTATTGCAAGGGGAAAACAAGGGTGGAAAAAAAGCCCTTGCAGTTCGTTGCAGTAAGAGCCATCATAGACACAGAGCCACGTTCCCTGGGGCTGCACATCACTCAATACTGCACTCTTAGGCAGTACAAGGCACTTCCTATTCCTTATCCTTTGCTCTGGGCTATCTAAATAGTTGCAACACTACAACATTAAATTTGTCTTAACCTAGCTGGAGGTTTCGATTTAGTGTTTGAAGCCTGTCTTCTTCCTTTTTTTTTTTTTTTGTTAGAGGAAATTGTCTCATAGGGAAGAAATTGCAAAGAGCTCACACCTTTTGACAAACTGCCTTGAGAGCCACCCCAAATACAGTTTTGGTTAAGTTTATTTCAAGTAGAAGATATAATCTAAGGTCTTGTTCAAGATCAAAACCAGCCAAAATGAGTGGCCAAGGCAAGGAACAGATAAATCGTGTCTGAAGGCATGCACAGAAATTGTGAAGATGGATTAATCCTCAGAGATCTTGAGTTATACCTGTTTTGATAGGTGTGGTGACAATGAGGTTTATTACTGTTCTGCCTATATCATTGGTTGCAGGTGGGTTCTTTCCAGCCTTTCTACTGGAAAAAATAACTTTTTATGGCACATCTGACTGGTTTCAGTCCCTTAAAGGCAACATGGCTTGGTCCACAAGGGAACACACATAAGATCTGGACTCTGTTTACCTCTGCTTCAAAGCTCACCACATGTCTGTGGCTGAATCCCTCATCCTGCTGTGCCTCTCCCTCTCTTCAGGTATTTTCTTGGAATTTTTGGGGGGTTATCCATAAATTCCTTAGGAATTACGGCCTTGGGCTTGCAAGCCTTATGTCTATACAGCACTCAGCGGGCCCTGGTTTCACCCAGTCTTCAGGGTAATGGGGACGGCACACTGATGCCAAGGTGATCAGAGGAGAGAGGGGCAGCTGCTGTTTTCTGAAACTAAAATTGGTGACAAGGTCTTCTGCATCTCCTTTTCTTTGAACTGAATATTTGACTGCCTCCGAGTTGTTACCATGGTCTCTCTACTACGCTTAAAAATACATCAAATAAATGGGAAAGAGAAAGATTTTAAAGCATCTCCAATATGGTACACCTCATTCTCCTAAACTGCACCACCCTGAGGGTACCCAATCCATGATTTATTTAGGTTTAGGACCTATTGAAAATGAGATCTTCAAGTCAGAGAGGAACCAATACTGGATGACTTAGGTGCCTACTCAATGAATTGATATATCCACTCCTTGCCATGAGGAGCTTCATATTCATTCACAAAGTGAAATTTAATAATTTTAAAATGCTAAAACAATTGCAAGAGCAAAGAGCAAAAATGATAGCTAGATAATTCACAAATGGAAATAAATAAATACACAACGTAAACTATGCGTTGCAGTAATTTGTTCAGCTACAGTAATAATGTTTTTTGTGGGCAGGGTAGTTACTCTTACAAGCTGTACAAAAGAGAAAAATTTTACCCTAAGAAATACATTCCCAGGAAATTAATATTTATTCAGATTATGACATTACTCATCATCTTATGGAAATCTGGAAAACTTTTAAGAATATATTCAGTAACATATTTCATTTAGGAATTAGTAATGCAATTTTATTGTGCTCAGATAAGTGGGATCTCTTTAAAAGCAACCTCAACATTAGATTCCCCACTAGCTCCAAACGGGATCTCTTTTCTTGAGGCAGCATAAAAATGTCTTGTGTAAAAGCTGCATGTGTTTCTGACCCTGTCAGCTCAATTGGATGCTATAGCATTAGGTATAAGTGTGAATTGCCAGATTCTGTATTACCTTATTGTTGCTGCCTCTGCGATACTGCATTTCACTAATAATTGTGACTCCAGATCTCTTGAAACCATCAGCACGTTTGCTTCCTATCATGCCTTGTTACCTCTGCTAGTGTTGTGCTGGGAGAAAACGGTTTTTACCCCAGCAGGCCTAGGCAGGACGGGCTTCAAATAGGAAAAATTTGGAATTGGTTTAAAAAACAGAGCCTCTGAAAATGAACTCTCCTTGCAAACATCGTTTGGCAGAGCCTTGCCGTGTAAAAATGGTGGGTGCTTCGCAAACTGCCTCCTAATTGCCTTGGACTATCATCCCTCCTGACATCACAGTGGTTTAGAGGAGGATTTCCTTTGTTCTTGCATGTCAGCTCACCTGTGCTGTATGGGAAAGGATTCACCTTCAAAAAACAAGATTAAACCTCATGCGAACCCACCACAGGGCTGTGCATGCACTGCTTTGGGCATCTGATACTGTCTTACTAAACCACACTCCCTCACTCTTGTGGCAGAACATCCCTATTAACATATTTTTTTTTCTGTAGCAATATGTTTGGTTTTGTTCAGGGGAAACGGCGATAAAATCAACCATTCATTAATGAAAACACATAGGAGGATATTTCACAAACTGCTTCTTGGCCTTTTTTTTTTCTTGCTTTTGTTGTTGTTTTGAAAGAAAAGTTCAAAAGAAAATCTTTGACAATAATGAGGAAATATTTCTGCTACCATTCTTTCTGTAGGCAAACCCCAGTAACTTCCCTTGTGTATTGTCTGTAATATGTACTTTGCTGGAACTGAGGGAAAAAAAGGCTACACTGAGTATTCAGGAGCGCTTCTGGTGGGGTGGACGTCGGACGTTTCTACCAGTGCAGCTATGGCAGTGCCAGGCACAGAGTGGGACCCATGACTGCGTGGTGCAACCTCTGCCCTGATGATGCTGTCTTCCCTAGCAGCTCTTGTTGCACTCAGGATCTATCACTCATCACAGCTTGTGGCCACATATTCAGTAGTTCCTATGTCTTACCAAAAAGTGTTCTTGGCTTGCAGTATTGATAAGAAAACATTTCCCTTCCATTGTAATGGGATAGAAGGCTTTTGTCAGTGTGTCCAAACAGTGAATAAGCACACTGGGAGAGTTGATTGGAAATTATTGAAGCCCTAAAATTTTGCAGCAAGGAATTAAATGCCACAACTACCATTACACTGCAATCACATTTGCTGCATCTGCTTAGTTGCTCATATCTGAGAAGTTAAATGGTGCCAGGATCCACTCTCTGTGCAAAACTGGCATAGACTAGCCCAGTGTTTAGAGAGAAGGAGAGCCAGTTTTGGAGCACTCAAGCATGGCCTGGCTATATCAGTAATGTCATGCTCTCTTCTGCTTCACATTAGACACTGCATTGAAGTACAAGCTGCCCTGAAATTGCCTGCAGGAATTAACTCCTGGATATCTCTGTGCCACCCCCTGAATCCTTCCTAGGAATTGCTTGGAGTGGTGGTAGGTGTCCTGGCCAGAACTGTACCTGGGAACCTTCTACCAGGGTGACCTTTTTACCTAACATGGTCTAATTTACTAACGTAGTTGTGGCTGGTTTTGGCAGAAGAAAGCTGACAAGGGAGACAATCAGTCAAGTTAAAGATGCATGAAAAGGCAGCAGTGGAAAAGAGGCAGAGGCTGCAGAAATGCTAGATGAAGGGAACAACAAGAGAGGTTTTGCAAGGGATTTTAGAGATAGTACAGACTGCTGTTGATAAATGTAACAGGTATTGAGGAAAACAGGAGATTTGTCATGCAGATGTCCTTGGGATCCAGAGGCAATATTTTTTTGGAGTAGACGTCAGCCAGCAGTCCTTCTATTTTGCTTCCATCACTGCCTCTTCCAGATACAGCAATGATTTAGATCATTGCAAACAATGTGTGATGGATTAACTCCTAATGTGAGTGCGACAGTGAGATCTCTTTGCTAACCTTCAGATGAGCAGCTGCTGTAAAGAACTAAGCTCCTTCTGAGCCGCACAAGTTATGTCCACAGAAGTAAATTAAAGAAGATGAGGACATGGGGCAGCACTGGCATGAGGCTGTATGTACTGTGGGATTGCTGACACATCCTTGGTACAGCCTGGAGTAGCTCCAGCTCTGCCATACAGTGCCTGGGCATAGTGCATGAGAGAGCAGCATCTGTTTCTGTGAGCAATGTGGGTGCTGGGGATAGCAGAGTTTAGCTGCAGGGATGCAAGCCAGGCCATGCCATTCACTCTTGGAACTCAACAATGTTCTGGGCATGCAACGGATAATTTGTTAATGTCATGTTTGTGTGGATCAGGAAGGTAGTGGAAAGGGTCTGTTTACAGAATGGTTCCTTGCTGCCTACTAAATCCATGCTACAGAAAACCAGTTGAACTACAACATAAAAATGAGAGTTGTTCTCTTTGGTCATTTTATATGGCTTTCACCTAGGTAAAAAAGATTCCTTTAACAGGTTTTTTGTTTGTTTTCCTTAGTTCCTTGTGTTTGATAAAAATCTCCATAGAAATGCCATCTAGTGAAGATGGCATCTCAGTCAAATCCCTATCTTAGAAAAACTCCCTGCAACAACTCACTAACAGAAAAAAGTAGCAGTATTTCTTTGAAAGTTATTGTATATACACAAATTGTTATGTCCTAATTTATGCACTTATTCTTCTCTAAGAGGTAATACCTTTTTTCATCTATGGTTTAGCATTTAAAGGAAGTTGTAACTATTCACCCATCCTTCTTGTGACATGAAAAATATAGTAAAATGTGTTTATTTTTCCCAGCAGCTCAGTATTCAGAATATGCATAACATACATGTTACTATTATGTTACAAAGGGCTTTTTTTCAGCACATTTATTAGAAAAGCTGCTGCTTCATACAGAACATTGCAAGAAATTTATGTGCCTCTCATGCTATGTCGCTGGTGGAACATATTAAAAATTTTGTACTGTATGAATTTCTACTAAAAATGCAGGGCAATCCACTGTACTTAAAGGACAATTGATATTAAATGAAAAATGTCATTGCAATCAGGTATGGTATCCATTTAACAAGGATGAATTTAACAACCAACAATTCTTTTTAAGCAGGAGATGCAAATAAACGCAGATGTTACTGGGATGCAATACTCATGGCAGCTTGTTGTCTAGGCACAACATTTGAAATTTGTATCCCAGCCCTAGTCTCTTGGATTTATATCCACACGTAGAGTAAAATTTAGATAGGGCAATAGAAATTGAAATAAGGGATATTTTCCAACTGGGAATATAAGGTATGCCTCTATACACATGTAGTGGTTACTATTTGCCAGACAATATTGATGGGCTCATCATCATAGTAATGTAACTTCAGCAATCTCAATGAGGATGAAATGTGGGTTCTAACACTGACCTGCTGCTCACTGGTATGCAGTGCTATGTATGAAGTTACACAATAGGTAATTTACAGATAATTGTCAATGCACCAGGATCAGAATGCATACCATCACCAGTTTAGCTGCTTGCGTCAATTAACACCTAAGGCATTCACGGAGAAGTGTTGATCCACTTCAGACTGGTCATTTATGGTTTGATTTTTGCTGATTCATGGCTGAGAACTCACACATTTTTCCTTCACATGAGTTAAATATCAGTGATCATGAAACTATAATTTTTATTTTCTCCTGCTAATTGAATAAATGTTGTGCAAAAATATTGGAGGGAGGAGGAAGAAATGTCTACAATTTGGGTGAAGCAAACCTTTTTGTTCCACAAGTTTTTCCTATTTTCTAGATGTCTACTGTTTGCAGGAGGAAAACACTTTCCAGCAAGTTAGAATGATCCTGACATAAATCATCCGAATATTTTTTTCAAAGTAATTTTTTACAGCTGGTTATCTTTAGGAGGGTGTTAAGTAGTTGACAAGATCAATGATCTGAATTTGTTTCTTTCATAGTTTACAAATTACCACCTTGTAAGTCTGTCACTTTAGAGATTGTGTTGCCTCTTTTTCTGATGAATTCTTACCCCACCAAGAACTGACTAACTGGAATGTGTCCCCACACCTGAGCCTAGGAAGGTGCTTGGTCTCCTAGTCTGTACCGAAAGAAATGACTGCTTGGACAGGACTTCTCAAACAGGACCTGTTACGTCAAGGGGAAACTATACAAGGTGGGTATAGTGCTACTTACTGTGAAAAAAGATGCTGATGATTGGTATCACCTGGCATTACCTTCAAGGAGCCAGTGCCTAGGGGTTCTGCTGGAGTTTGAAACTTGTCACAACTCCTCCTCATCCTGCTTCTTAGCACAGCTGTGCTTTGGCCATGGTGGCAGGTAGAACATAGACCAACACATGCCCTTGTTTTAGGCATTTGTGTAGCTTCACTTTGTAACTGCTGTTATTTTGGCCATTCTTTTCTGTAAAGAAAAGATGGGTGTGATGAGCTAATTCTGTGATGGAAATGTCTTAAACCAATTGTTTTCATCCATTGGACTGCACGAAAAAGGCAATCACATGGAGGAAATGTGAGAGAGAGGAAGAGTTAATGTGAATTAACATTGTTTCTGCATAGCAGTGGATGAGGCTGACACCTCATGATAAGCAGGATTATAAGGGGAGAGACCCTGGGAGGAGCTAGAGCAGCCTTGCTCAACCCATCCTGGTCTGAGACTGTGACAGTGAAAAGAACTTTGTGCATATAACAGGTGACACCCATGCGTGCATATGCACATGAGGATTAGTGAGTAGACAGTAGTTGCAACACCCCATGTCTCCTATGACCCCATGTAGAGGTGTACCCTGCCCTTACATCATTGACTGACTGGAGAAGTGGTCACAGGGGCATAAAAAGCACCTCCACCAAGGAGTCCAGTGGGCGCCTGCCATCCTGGGATCCTAGAAGGTGTGAGAAAATACTGAAACCTGGGTGGTGATACTATACTCTTCTCTGTCTCCCTCTTTTTTTCTTTCCTTTCTTTCTCTTTTCCTTACTACAAATTAAACAAGCCAATGCTTGTCTTATTCCTAAGACCTCACTTGTGTAAATAAATTTATTTTATGCCAATTGTCTAGTGTTTTTTTCACTTTCATTTAGACCGAGGGAATCTATGAACTTTAGATACCCAGGGTCCCTGTGGTGACCCCTGGACAGTTCAGTTTATGTTGCAACACTGGGGTGGGACGCTGAGGCCACCAGCCCGAGGAGTCACGAAATAACAGTAAATGTACATTAAATGGTTATAAGCAGGTTCTGTATTCACAACTTTGAGTCTGAAACTGGAAATTTAAAGTCTGCTGGTGTACAGTGGAAGATTGCAATGCTATTTTTATGCTCTAATTTTGGCCATTTCCATCAGGATTTGTCACCATTTCTGAACAAGTTCAGGAATCTTGCCTGATCTGACACTTGTGGACAATCCTGTAGCTTTGCCAGTGACTGTGCCTGATGTGAGGTGAAATAATTCCTCCACAACTCAAGCATCCATGACTAAATTCATGGTGAAGAGTTTGCACTAGTGTGAAAGAGCTATATTAGAAGTCTGTACAATTGGAGTAACAGCTTGCTCCATTTCCAGAATACCACAGGATCAGAAGATGAATTTGTGTGTGTACAGCTGTAGCACAGGACTGGCAAATATACAGACAAATTCCACACAAGAGATCATTTTAAGAAACTCTTATTATCTATATCATATTAGACGTAAGGTATGAGTAGTTTCAGTTCTTAATGCGGTGTGATGCCAAAAATTATTTGGTTTTAGCAGAAAGTATGTCTTATGTCTCATCCTCAGAAGACGAAGATGAGTGGACACATGGATTACCTCTTCTCCTTCCTTAATCATCATCATTAGCCTTTTCCTTGGAGATGGGCAGGCAAGGAGAGGCCAGGAGAGGCTGAGTGTATTCGTGCACTGCCCATGCTGGTGCTGGCCTGTGATCCTGTTGGGAGGTGAGGGGCTGGCTGGAAAGGCTGGGGATAAGCCTGCAACTCCACGCACCATGTGTTTCCTTGTGTATCATCTCCATGCATGCCTTTGGAAAACGCCTAGGGGAGCAAACCTGGGTGCTCTGAGTAGACTCATACAGATCTTGCTGTGCATGAGTGTGCATTTCCCTGAGAGTGGCCCCCTCACCCCAGTGCAGAGACCACCCACCCCAGTACAGAGAGAACAATCCCTTCCTCACCTGCCCACTGAAGTATTCCGGCAAACGGAAGCACTTTTTGTGATGAAGAAGAAAGCCACATTCATTTGCAGATGGTCTAGCAGTCGCTATGTATTTCTGTTGCCATGGATACAACGAAGCAATAACTTTATTCAGGATTAGCTATTTTTACTGTAATTACGGAAAGGAAACTATTAGACTATTTTTCCCTCCTTCTCACCCACAGTGTATTTATGTGATGCTTCAGGTGCTTGTGCTGAGACCCCAGGTATTCAATGGCTTGTGATCTGGGACTGCTGCTCTGCCAAGGGGTGTGCAGTGCTGATGGCTTTGGGGGTCTGACGTCTCTGCTCAGCGAAGCAGGGAGCAGGCTGCAGGCAGGAGCCAACTCAGCAGCACCAGCAACTGGGCTGCAGCCCAGCACCACAGGGGACTCGATGTGGCCCTGGCTGCTAGCAAGAATTAGTGTTGATAAATAAATTGTTTTGCTGTGGAATTAAGTGCATTGAAGAATTAGCAGAGTTTACAGTCAGGGTTGATGTGAATCACTCTCCAGGTGTGAGACTGGGATTGCCCCTGAGCTGTAGGGCACTGGCTCCCAGCAGGGCAGGCCATTTTACAGACCACTGCTTGGTCATGTGTATTGTGAGCACCCAGCTCTGGTTTTCATCCCTGGGTAGTTAAGCCTCTCCAGGGGTGCTGGGGCTCCCCAGCTCTTGGCTCTTACAAAGCCATTGGAGCTGCAAAGAATCCTCTTCTGAAATTTTGTCTGAGCATACTGCAGAGCACACTGCCATGGGGTTTCCTAAGTCTTTCTCTACCTATGGTGGCACATGGCTGATGTTGTTAAGGTTGTGGCAGATTGTGAAAACAAGGACTTAACCCTGATTTTTGACTCTTGTTGTTCTCTAGGGTCCTCAGTCTAAAATCTCTAAGGGAAAAGTCCTATAGAACTTAATAGAAAATAAAATTTCTATAGAATTCTGTAGATTTTTAATCAGATTCGTGTAAGATTCAGCCATGGAATTGTACAGTACAACAGAGGAATCACTGAAATCTAAAAATTATTCTTATTTGCTTCTGTTAGGCTTTAGAGAGTTTTTTTCTTGCCCACTGCCTTCATTTTTCCAGCAGTTTTGTACCCAATGGGTGCAGCAGCTTCTGTCTATCTCTTCTTGCAGCACATGCAGAGGGACAGTGTCGCTAGCAGCTCTGTGTGAAGACAGGTCTATGAAAGCAGAATAGAGGGGAGAACCTGTCAGGCAGCTGGCATAAGAAAATGTGACTTTGCCAACAATGATGGACAGGCAAATGAACACAGTGTGTGATGACGAAAGGCCAGAGAGATGCTCGGGGAGGAGGGTGAGTTGAGCCATGGGCAGGCACCCAGGGGCTGGAGTTGTATCCAGCCCAGCTGTGGAAAAGTGCATTAGGAAAATGAACCCCAGACACTCCAAGCATCTTGATCCATCCAGAGGCAGCCATCCATGGGTTAATCCATACATCAACCTGTACGAAATGTAAAAGGGAAGAGTGTTACTACATAAACCACAAGCAAATATACTGTGACACAGGCAGCCATGTGCTAGACTCCACATTTACCTTAAAATTCATAAAGAGAAAAAATCCTTAAAAGGATCTTAAAAAAAATCTTTAAAAAATACAATCTGGAACTCCCCTCACTGGACATGAGGTAGTTTTATCATTGCACGAACATCTGCTGTGGTTTAGAAAAGAGGAGTTTTTCAACCTTGGCAGCACTGATTATCTTTGACTGTTTTTTGGCCATTAGCTACATTGATCTAAGAGAGAGAGGATGGTGACACAGGATATGAGAAATATTGATTACGGTTTTGAGTTTACCCCAACCTCCATGGTGCTGCATCTGACTCAGTTTCTGCACCCTGTGCCAACCTTGCACTGCCACAATTGGCTACACAAGTAGGGCCTGTCCAGAGCCCCAAACTTTCCTTTCCTTTCACTTCTGTGGTGTGTTTGGTCATGGTTCAAGGAGAAGGCTGTATGCTCAGGTAGTCTGGTGGCTGCTTTCACTGGCTGATAATAAAAATTATTTTTAAAATTGCCCCAAAGAGAGTGGCATAAAAAGACATTTGAACTGATGAAAGTTTTGGAGAATTGAGTGTTTTATTTGATGCTTTTTACTAAGGAAATTTTTGGTCTTGACATTTTTGTAATTTTTCAGTTTACAAAAAGTGATTGAACTTAATTTACTTAAACTTTCAGCCATGTTTAGGTCATTAAGGACTGCATATTTCATAGCTAATGAGAAATAACAAATGCAAAAAGAATATGGGATGAATGATTCAATGCAGAGCATTAGAAGCAATTCCAATTTCTGAGAAATAGGCATTTAGAAATGAAATAAAAAAGAATGAAAGAAAAAGCAGATAATTCTCCTGTATGAGAACCCTGCCCCAGAACTGTTGCTTACTCAAACGGAAAATTTCAGAGGATTTGTAATTACCCGTTCATTTTACAGAGAAATGCCACTAAAAATGTCAGAAGTGTTGTACTGAAATTATACATGTAAATTCTTGGCTGTATGTGAGGAAACAATGGAAGAAATAAGAAGGTCATTTAAAAAATAGTAAAGAGGAAACTGCTAAATTGTCACCTTCACCCACTGAGATGTGTGAGCTGTACCAGGTTGTGGAAAATGCAGAATAGGGTCTATTCCCTCTACTCTGCCTTCTTCATTGCCATCAAATAGAGCTAAGCCTTTAATTTCATTGTTTAATATTCGAAACTGACTCCTTGTGAGTAAACATGCGCTGCTCTTCCAGTTTGCTGAGGACCAGTTCACTGAGATCAAAGATCCAGCTACTTTTAGCTGGTTAAATTTAACCATCTTGTGTTTGGCATTTAGCTGCCATTTGATCAGAATTATTTCACAGGATGTGCTGTCTTTCTCCACTGAGGCACACGCCAGCATTCACTTTACTTCCATTAACATATCAGTCTTAATCAAAGCTGGTGTTCAGACCTCTCTGTATCTTGTCACCTTGCCAATCATTGATGCTCTTCACAGGATTATATTTTTGCCCTACTTAGTAGGCCAGATAATTTTGTCTGGGTCCTTTGAGACCCTAGTGGGACACATCTCTGCTTCATGCTCAGATCTGCAGGACTGTAGTCCATTCTTACTTCTCTGCAAGCCCAAGCACTGGTGGGAATCTTATCTTTAAGAAAAAAACAGTCTTTTTATGACATTAACAGTAGGACTGAAAAATTAAGTATCTAGTTATGAAAGGCCAAGCTTGACAGTCCCCTTAATCCAATTAAAACTTTGTCTAAAATGCAGTTGTTATTTTGGTCTAAGTGACTGATGAGTGCTTGGAGTCGTGTTTGGAGAATCAATAAATAAATAATGATTAGGATGAGACAGAAAGATCTTGGGGTTTATAATCAGTTCAGGCTTACAGTTGATTAAGATCTGTAAAACATATTATCTCCAAGACCAGAATTCTTCATTTTTAAAAGACCAGTCCCGTCGTTTAAATTTGTTATCAATTTGTAGCAGCAGATGTTAGTTGAATGACATGAAGATTTTAGTTAGAGTCAGAAGCTTATAAATGAAGAAGCAAAAATGAGTTGTTTAACGTATTTTATCAATTTTAAGGAATCTCTTAAATTATGTGGTCCCCCTTTCCTCAGGTCACTGCGTTTATGGGTTTTTCAAAGTTGTCTCCTTATTTCTCATTTTGGGAACCAATTAAATTTTTTAAGGAAAATCTTTTGATTTATATTTGTCAATGCACAAAGCCACAGACCCATTGCTGACAACATTTTTCGAAGATCAAAGTATATTTTAATAGCTGAACTCTACATAACCAATGACAAGAAGTTTGTGCAAATTCAATTTTACTTGACAAGTATAACAAGATTATAACTATGTGGAAATTAATGGACAGGGATTTGGTGGTTTTAGTCAGAAAGCTAATCTGGAGGAAATCTTTATGGAGTTCAGTGATGATAAAAAATTATATTGTGAGGCAAGGTAAAATCCATTTGTAGTTTCCCCTATGAATTTAGCTCTTCAGATTTTGGAATTTGCTCCATGGGAATTAGCAGGATTAAATTTTTTCATATTATTAATTCAGCAAGGAATTCCTTTCATTCTCCATTCCACATAGCTGTGTCCCTACCTGCCGTGGTACTTTGAGTTGTTGTGTCTTCCGATTTAAATCTTCAGATTCATGTCAGAGAGACAACTTTCCTCTCCCTTCAACTCATCTTCCTAAATTTATAATCAGCATCGCTTGGCTAATGTCTCACTTTTCATGTCAATTGAAGGATGTTCCCATGGTCGAGGCTCTGTAGTAGTGCGCTTATATCTAGAGCTGTGGAAGCACCATTGCAGGAACATCCACTGGCTATGTTAGGGTGCAGTGACTCTGGTCTAGAGCAGGTCTGACTAAGCACTATATGATCCAAATAGGGTGCCAGCCATTGGCTGGGATTGGTCTGGTTTTCATCTCGTCTATAAAAATGGTAACCACCACTGGTTGTCATCAGTGGTTGCTGAAGAAGAAGTAAGTTCTTATGCAGAAGACTGTAGATGGGAATGCAAGGTGCAAGAGGAACATACAGAAAATCAGATGAGGACAATGACAGAGCTAAAAAATGTAAGGTAAGGAAAAGAGTTTGGGAGGGCAAAAGGATGGCAGGACAGTTAGTAGCTGGGAATAACTGCATGGGCTAAAGCCAAGGAAGAAGATAATGGGAAATTGGAGTGACCCTCAGCAGGAAGAGGAAGAATCACCATGAGAAGAGCAGAAAGTCTGGTGGATGCAATAAGAATTTGATGTGGTATTCTTTTCATGAAAGAGATTGTGTACATGTGATTCACTGGAGGCAGATTTACAGGTAAATGTGACTCAGATCTGCAATTAAATGAGTTCATTTCCGCCAGCTGAAGTTTTGCCAGCTGCAGCATCCAGTCATTTCTGGTTGTGTCAGTAAAGTATTTGAAAAGCATTTCTAAGGCTAACTTATTTGCCTGCATTGTATTAGGCCAGCAACATGCAGTGCCTAAGATCTCTATGTGGGTCCAGCCTGTCCTTGCTATCACATTAACGAGAAGATGCTGGGGAATAATGATGTTGGGTGCCCAGAGCCTGATTAGTATATATTGAAAGCGGTCCTGTGAAGAAGGACCTGGGAGTCCTGCTGGATGAGAAGCTGGATATTATCCAGCAATGTGGATTCACAACCAAAAAGACCAACCATATCCTGGGTTGCGTTAAAATAAGCATTGCCAGCAGGTCAAGGGAGGTGATTCTGCCCCTTTGCTCTGCTCTGCTCTGGTGAGACCACACCCGGAGTCCTGCATCCAGCTCTGGAGCCCTCAGCACATGAAAAACACAGACATGTTAGACTGGGTCCAGAGGAGGGCCACAAAAATGATCAAAAGCCTGCAACACCTCCCCTGTTAAGAGAGCCTGAGAGAGTTGGGATTGTTCAGCTTGGAGAAGACTCCAGGGAGACTTCATTGCAGCCTTTCAGAGCTTATAAGAAAGATGGGGGGGAAACTTTTTAGCAGGGCCTGTTGTGATAGGAATAGAGGTAATTGTTTTAAACTAAAAGCGGTTAAATTAAGACTAGATATTAGGAAGAGGTTTTTTTCACTGAAGGTGGTGAAACACTGGAACGAGTTGCCCAGAGAAGTGGTAGATGCCTCATCTCTGGAAACATTCAAGGTCAGGTTAGATGCGACTCTGAGGCTCCTGATCTGTTTGAAAGTGACTCTGCTTACTGCAGAGGGGTTGGACTAGATGACCTGTAAACCCAAACCATTCTATGATTCTGTGGTTCTGCAGCAGGTGGGATTCACAGCAATCTGTGTTTGGATGAACAGGTGAGTGGTGACTATGCCAGGACTTTCCCAGGACTGGCCAGTTCATATACAGCATAAACAGGATACTTCCTTTCCTTTGCAGATCATGTTGACACATAACATCACTGTGTTTCTTCATGGCAAACACCAGGTTGAAGGTCTAATTTCGGACCATTATTTTGCGTTCTGTTACGGAGCATTCTTTGGGGATTTTGCAAGATTCCTGTCTTGGGCCATTACCCCACCATGCAATGTAAAGTAGAGTTCAACACAGACCTCCTCACTGTGGCAACTGCAGTAAATTTGGCCTAGGTCTCATCTGAAATCACTGCAGAAAAAAAAAGGCACCTTCTGGTAGTGCTTATGTCTTCTATTATAGATAGCTAGAACAGGTAGGGTACTTGATGTTGAACTCTGGGGATGATCTGTATCTGCTGAGGTTGTTTAGAGAAAGGTGAGAAAGACTGACCTCAAACTGGTTGCCTACTGCAGACTAGATTCTCAGCTACATGATTAAAATTTTGTGGGATAAAATCAGCGTATCATACGCACACATATTTCTTTATGAATTAGAAAGTTTATTTCAGTTTGTGGCAGCAATTCTATCAGGAAATGTTGTGGGTTTTTTCCCTATTATGGTATCAGAATCAGATAGCCTAACATTTTAATAGAAATTGGGATTACATTTAAATTTGTGGAGATTAGACTGGGTCTTTTCCAGAAGCACAGTCATTTGTTTAAATCTGCTTGGTACTTCTGAATTATCATTGTTGAAGATCAACCACGTTCCTGCCTCATAACTTCTTATCTTTCTGAAGGAACAGGAAGATAAGAACATTAAAACACATCATTTTGGGAAATATGTTTACATTACTCATCTCAGATTGTTTGTGAATAGTAAGTAATTTTTATACAAAAAGACCAATTGCTTAAGGACCAGGCTTCTGTATAAGCTTGGATTTCTTTATTCTTATTAGGAGTTCTATAAATGAGAAATGCTGCTCTCTGTTATTATCTGTTGTACCAAAAACGGACCTCTTCTGAAAGCAGTTCTTCCAGCTAAGTATTAATTCACTGAACATTCCTGTCTTTCTGTTTTCAGCACCTATTTTAAGATTCATGAAGGCAAAAAACTAGTCCCTTTAGACTCCCTTAATAGTCAATGAAGAAAAATAAGCACCTTTACAGTGCAATTCAATTGCCCTGGTATGGGCATTTATTTGAGAATGAGATAAATCATGAGGTTCAACAAGACCAGGTGCTGAGTCCTGCACCTGGGACACAACAACACCAAGCAGTGTAATAGGCCTGGGGAAGACTGGCTGGAGTGCTGCCTGGAGGAGAAGGACCTGGATGTGTTGGTTGACAACCAGCTGAATATGAGCCAGCAGTGTGCCCAGGTGGCCAAGAAGGCCAATGGCATCTTGGCCTGTATCAGAAACATTAAAGCCAGCAGGACAAAGGAAGTGATTGTTCTCCTGTACTCGGCACTGGTGAGGCTGTACCTCAAATTTGGGCCCCTCACTACAAGAAGGACATTGAGGTGTTGGAGTGTGTCCAGAGAAGGGCAACAAAGTTGGTGAAGGGGCTGGAGAATAAGTCTTGCGAGGAGTGACTGATGGAACTGGGGTAGTTTAGCCTGGAGAAGAGAAGCCTGAGGGGAGACCTCATCACTGTCTACAACTTCCTGAAAGCAGGTTGTGGTTAGGTGGGTGCTGATCTCTTCTTGCAAGTGACAGGTGATAGGATGAGAGGAAATGGCCATAAGTTGTACCAGGGGAGGTTCAGATCAGGCATCAGGAAAAATTTCTTCACTGAAAGAGTGGTCAGGCACTGGCACAGCTTCCCAGGGAGGTGGTTGAGTCACCATCCCTGGAGGTATTTGAAAGATAGGTAAAGTGCTTAGAGATATAGTTTAGTAGTGGACAAGTGTAGTTGGACTTGATGATCTAAGGTTTTTTCCAACCAAGTGATTCTATGATTGCATGAAATTACACCCCGTCGGTGACTGTTCCTCTCCAAGGGAGTGTGTACTACTAGGTTGTAAACATTTGCCTATGAGCCCACTCTTGGTTTTAAGATGTGTTATATATACATATATATGCTCTGTGTGTGAGTATATGTATACACACTCACGTGCACACATCACATATAAATTGTCTCTTAGTTTGAATATATGCTTGAATTTTAGAGTCTTACTGCTCCTGAAACATAATTTCTTGATCATCTCCTAGACTTTTGCTTCTTTTTTTTCTGTGCAACAGTATGATCACACTGAAATCCTGTATTTTTTTTGGTGAGATTAAAAGCTCTCCTTTTGTAAGTCTTTGTGCAGTACCAGAAGTCATCCCAGCCTCAGGGTAGGGGGCACAGGGAGTAGAGTTGTGAAGCTACACATCTATGAAACTGTGACCAGTACTGAATAGTAGGAGAGTTTGGGGGCTTTACTCAAGGCTTCCCACGGGTAGAATCATAGAATCATAGACTGGTAAGGTTGGAAGAGACCTCTGAGATCATCGAGTTCAACCATGCTTGTCTCCCTACAAACCATATCCTTAAGAATCTCAGCACTTGGGTTTTTTTTCAGATTTATGAAGGACCTTCCATTGGAAAGATGCTGGTTTGTTTTTGAGCAGGTTTGTATTTCCAAGACCGTATACTTTCAAGTGAGATTTCAAATCAGTTTTGTCTTCTATCTTTAATTTCTTACACAAGATTTGAAGCACTATGACTGGTGCTACCTTCTTCTGAAATGCTTTCAGACTCTTATGACTGCTACTGGATTTGGGCTATTTGCTATTTACAAGTCAACAAATATTTGGGGCATCACTTGTTTACTTTTTTTTTTTTTGGCATGTATGTTATGTCTGTAGATAAAGGGCAGGTGTCCAAGGGCACAGCATTTATCTGTCTCCTCAGGCTAGTTCATTCAGGGATGTAGGGAGGAGGGAAGCCAGACTAGGTATTTTCTTTATAGAGAAATCTGTTACCCAAACAATTCAATTAGTGCCCTGACATGTTAATTAGGTTTGGGGTTTTTTTTCTGCCTCCATCTTTTTATTCTTCATCTTCCTTCTCAGATGTCCAAATGTGCAAATAATTAGTCATATCTGTCTATTTTGCTAATGGTTTATTAACCACTACTGGGCCATAAATTGAGATTCAAGACCGTGGTTTCCTGAAGTCAGAGCAGGCTGAGCCATTAAAAAATGACTGAGTACACAAGGTAGTGGGATGCAATTTCTGATCCTGTCACAGATAAAGACTCCTTTACAGCAGTCTTTAATGACTCATGTAGTATCTTTGATATCTGGAGAGTCTGTGACCATTTTGGTTATTGTTCTAAATATTATCAATTGCGTGTGCTTACCTTCATAATGTTTAACATCTTCAACTGAAAGGTCCTATTTTTCTGGAAAGAAGCCTGGAGGACTAGAGTCTCTTCTCAGTTGCTTAAAGCAACTAATCCAGAAAGCCTCTGGTGGTGGTGTTTGGTTGCATCAGGAGCAGATGGGTTCAATCTGCAACGGATTCCATCTTACTAGACAAGAACAAAACCAGCAAGTAGGTTTGCCCTGTGCCTCCAGATGCTTTTTGCACTACCCAAGCAGTCATTGGCTGATGCATTGCAATTAGTGCTTGTCCTCAGCAACGAATTTGTGAATCCACCAAGTTTTATGCACTGTGCATGAGACTTAAGTTATCTCACCCCCCTCACTCACGCCCTCTGCCATATTTCTGTTATTTTTGTTTCATGTACTATGAGCGACATCTTGCAACATCTCACTATTCCTATTTGCCCCATACCTCCTGTCAGCACGTGTGTAATCTCCATATTAGTTGTATTCAGCAGGGCCAGAGAGACAATAATGTAGTAAAGGCTGCAAGGAACCTCTCTGGAAAAGCATCCTGGAGTTATGGAAAAAATATATGCTTTTAAGCTCATTTCTGCAAATCAGGTTCTTCAGAGAAGGAAATTGGTGTTGTAGAAAATTTCTTTGGCTTTTTTAAATAATGTATTATCTAAACCACCTTTTTTTTTTCTCCCTATTAGCCTCTGTCTGTGTTTCCCTACTATCTGGAGAGCCAAGCCACCGTTCACCTTCTCTTTGCCTATAAGTAGGCAGGTAATAAAAATGAGGAGCTAAACCACAGAGAAATGGAAACTGTCCAGAAGAGAGAAAACTGTGAGCTAGCTAAGGGAGCTGAAGAGACAAGGAAGAGGAAAATTGGAGATAATTTTCTATACCCACCTACCAAGTTCCCGAATCCATAGTTCCTCATCTGTTTGAGGGAAAAGATGTAAGATAGGTAGCCTCATCCAACCCTGCTGCTAGCAAGAAATAACAGGGACAAGCAGACATCTCTCTGTGCCTATTTAAGCTTCTAGGGTGAAAGAATGCCTTGAAGATTAGATGAAAAAAATCTTACACTTCTAAAAAGACTCCCCAGTAACTCTTCAGCCTCTCAGCTGAGAGAAACAAGGGAAGAGACCTGAAAGGGGGTTGAATCTGCTTCTGAAGAAACCATTATGGGGATGGAAATGGTTGATGACTCCTCAGATATCACTCAGAATAATAGCTACTCCTTCCAAAAGGACCACAGCCATCTCATCCCATTCATGCTGCATATTTTCTGCCCTTCATAGACCTCCTTTTTCCAGGGGTGGTGGTGGTGGAAGGCTTTGTGTGACACCATGCTATGTCTGAAGGCAGAAACCCTCTGCACAGAAGCTTGCAGGACATAGAAACTTTGAGTTAAGGAGCTGCTCTAACACCTAGAGAAAAATTTGGAGGAGTAACAGCAAGCAAAGTTCAGGGCAAAAATTACTTCTTAGAAATGCTCAGCAAGCTGTGAGATAGACAAGGTAACATCCTCCAAATTCGTAGTGCTTGAACCTCACTTGTCCAGCTACTTGTGCTTATCTCCGTGCCGAGCGTGAGATGAGAGGTCAGGTTTCCCCTGCAATTATGGCTCCTTTGATCCACAGAGGCTGGGAGAAAAGAAATCCATTCAGCCTGTCCTGCAAAATGAGCCTCATAGCAAAAGCAGTTATTTTCAAGGTGTCATTCTGATGTCATTCAATTTCTCTCATGAAATCACCATTTAATGCTTGTTGCTATAACAACCTGTTAGTCTTCTTTTTGCTATTACTCATGCAACGCAAGTGCCTACAGGTGTGTCACTGTTGTGAAGTTCACCTTTAAAACATTGATTTAAAAATATCTCTCCAATGGAATATCTTACTGAGATAAAGTACACAGCTTTAGAGAAATATTATTTTTTTTGAAAAAAAACCAGCTCCAACTCGTTCTGTGCTGTCTGAAGAATAAAATAAGTAAACTAGAGGAAGAGCATTCTTTGAGTGAACCAGCATTTTAGCCGAGTGCTTTCGTCTTTTATGTTCAATACCTCCAAAAGCTTTTTCAAGACCTCATTTTAACCACTTAGTTTCTGTCTTCTGAAGTCTTATTCTGTGCAGGGGAGTTCAAATAAAGCACCTTTGACAATTGTGGTCAAGCCTGAGGCTTTACGTATTTTTCTTTAAGGAATGGGGATAAATAGAGCAAGTACCCCAAGGAACAGTGATTATCATTTTTCTGGGCATTATTAAGCTCATATGAAATATCTGTCTCTTTGGAAACACTAAAGACTAACAGGAAAGATGCCAATACAACAGGTCATATTATGGATAGGAAATCCCCTTCAGTGATGGTTGAAATGCTGGTGCTGGTTCTGGACCAACAGTTAACTCCATGGAAGCAATGAATGACAGAAAGGCAGTGAGATATAATCATCTTCTTTGAAATACATTCAAACATTCTGGAGTGTAAACAAGCTCATTGAAATGTGTTCCTGCATTGTCTCTTACTGCAGTGGAATATGACTGTTAAGAGGACCTCATGACCATGACCAGCCTTAGCACCTGGCACTCATCTCCTGCTCCTTTCTCAGTCACACTCCCTGTCAGTTAACACTGCACAGATTGCTAACAACAATCTAAAATAAACGGTGCCAAAAAGCAGGAGTCAGTCCCTCAGAGATGCCTCTGGCTCTCATTTACTATAGGAGAAGCCAATGGTGACAGGCCTCTGATTTTGGGTCCAAAAGGAACTGTACCAAACTGGGTGGGATTTTCCTGGCCTTGATGTCTTCTACCTGTGGTGAGGAAGCAGCTATGGCTGTGCTACATTTCAGGCATTATCCTTTAAGTGATGCAATGTGTACTGTCTGAGTGTCAGAAGTTTGAGGGATGAGTACTGTAAAGTAACTACTTTCATGAAATATGCACAAGGTTTCAGAGACAGTATTTTTTAAGGGTTTTAAGGATTTTTCTTTGTTGCCCCTCCCCAATTTTTAAAATGTATTTTACAGTCTTTAAAGTTTTTAGAGCTCAATCTAATTTCATTTTACTTTGTTTTTCTGTGAAGACATGCTGTGAAGTGCTGGCAAGGGGGCATCAGTCTGTCTCAGTGAAGATGGGTCCATGTGTGAAGCTTACGTCCATTACATTGGGGCTCCATTCCCCACTTGCATCCCTGGGGGTGCAGATCACTCCTCTGGTGCCTTGCATACTTGTCAATGGACACCTGACGCGGTTGGAAAAGACTTTTGAGATCATTGAGTCCAACTACACCCACCATCCGCTAAACCATGTCCTTCAAAAACTCATCTACCCATTTTTTAAACACCTCCAGGGATGGTGATTCAACCACCTCCCTGGGCAGCCTGTTCCAGTGCCTGACCATCCTTTTGGTAAAGAAATTCTTCCTAGTATCCAGTCTGAACATCACCTGGTGCAACTTATGGCCATTTCCTCTTGTCCTATCAACCCGTCACTTGAGAGATCAACACGTGTTCTCCCACAGCCTCCTTTCAGGCAGCCATAGACAGCGATGAGGTCCCCTCAACCTCCTCTTCTCCAGGCTAAACAACCCTAGTTCCCTCAGCCACTCCTCATAGGACTTGTTCTCCAGCCCCTTCATCAGCCTTGTTGCTCTTCTCTGGACACACTCTAACACCTCAATGTCCTTCTTGTAGTGAGGGGCCCAGAACTGAACACAGTACTCGAGGTGTGGCCTCACCTATGTGGAGTACAGGAGAACAATCTCTTCCTTTGTCCTGCTGGCTACACTGTTTCTGATACAGACCAAGATGCCATTGGCCTTCTTGGCCACCTGGGAACACTGCTGGCTCATATTCAGCTGGTTGTCAACCGACATCCCCATGTCCTTCTCCTCCAGGCAGCTCTCCAACCATTCTTCCCCAAGCCTGTAACGCTGCATGGGGTTGTTGTGTCCCATGTGCAGGATTCAGCACCTGGTCTTGTTGCACCTCATCCTGTTGGTCTCAGCCCATTGATCCAGCCTGCCCAGATCCCTCTGCTGAGCCTCCCTTCCTTCAAGCAGATCAACACTGCCATCCAGCTTGGTGTCATCTGCAAACTTGCTAAGGGTGCACTCAGTCCCTTCGTCCAGATCATTGATAAATGTATTAAACAGGACTGGACCCAACACTGAACCCTGGGGAACACCATTTGTGCCCAGCCTCCAACTGGATTGAACTCCATTTACCACCACCCTCTGGGCCCGGCCATCCAGCCAGTTTTTTACCCAGCAGAGGGTGTGCCTGTCCAGGCCAATGGCAGCCAGTTTCTCAATCAGAATACTGTGAGAAATGATGTCAAAGGCTTTACAAAAGTCCAGGTACACCACGTCCACAGCCTTTCCCTCGTCCATTAACTGGGTAATGTTCAAGTGAATGCTACATCCAGCATAATTTATTATTATGTCTCCAGCAATACATTTGGCTCATGGCTTGCCAAGTATAAGTGAGATAAACACTCCAGAGGGGGTTCGGGGAACTATCATAAACAGTGGAAGTTAAAGCCTAATTCTTTTGTCTCTCAAAAAAATGTTTCCTCATCTTTGGAATGCATGGAAGCAACTTATGAAATGGTATCCAAGTTTCTACTGTGTGAGCTTCATGCTTTGAAAAGAAGCAAAAGAAAGGATAAGAGCTACTTAAAGGCAAGTTTTATTTCAGAGGAGTAATACTTCTGTTGATGGCTCATTCTTCCAGTTTTCAGTCAGATAATCTTATTTTAGAATTTAAACACAATGTTCTAGTCAGGGACTTATAAACTATAAATGTTTTTTTTTTTAGAAGAAGAAGTTTCAGAAAAAAATGCTGCGGAATCAGTCCAAAGAAACATATTAAATAGATGGAAACATCAAACAAATGTACAAAACAATTTTACACCTCAATAAAAATACAGGGTTCAGCTTGCTTCCCCATTCAGTCCTAGTCATAGAATTCTATCTTGCCTGCAGAATTCATGAGTCAGTGTTTCTGCTGTCAGGTTTCTCAAATGTGGGCTGACAGCACTTAGCTTGGCCAGTACAAGTTCACAACATCCGGAGTAAATGACTGCTGAAAATTTTTTTTGGTCCTAGTTAAAGATCAGGGAAAGACAATGTGGGAGAGCTGGTGTTGCCCAATTGCCACATCTGAGATCGACTTTTAAAATTCTTGTTTCCATGTTACTGTCACTTGAGTGATACTGTTCCTGCTCTCCTCTGTTCCTATTCAGCTAAATGATCTGACCTCAGAATTCTGTGATTAACGTTGCTAGTACTGTAACTTGCTTGGGAACCAGGGAGAATGGTGAGATTTGAAAGGCAAGGGAAGAGGCAAAATGTTTGTACTCGAGGACCCCAAACAATACACATCAGTGATCTGAGCACAAAACAAATGATTGTCTGAGCTGAACACATCTGGGTGCACATTTTAGCCAAATCCTTCCCTGGGCTGTATACCCCACTCCCAAAAAGGGCCCCCCCTCCACAGCTTTCATTAACTTACTCAACAGGCAGGGATTCGCATCACTTCTTTGCTACTACGTTAGGAGGCTGCAGAAGGATGCAAAACACTGCAGTGACACTATTGTATCTTTGAAGCATTTTACATAATTCCGGACTTGAGACTGCAATGAGATAACAGAAGACTTCATAAATAGGAACTTTATTAAGTTAGGGGAAAGGAGCAAGCTGAACAGTGCCCAGCTGATGGCATAGCCTTTGCCATGTTGGATCTGTGGTGTAGGCAGGAGGGAGGCTACTGAGAAGTCAGAAGCCTTGCTTCACTGCCACAGGGATGTATGACAGAGAGGAAAGGAGCTGATAAAGGGGGCTGCTGAGCAACTTTAAGCATGATGTCAGTCTTTGTTGTGGAGCTGACAGACTTGTTACATTTTCAGCACACTTCTCCTCTAAAAATGAGGTAAATCTCTGTGGCGTGGCATTGGAGCATTAAAAAGAGTGATGTTAAATCTTTTTTTATTCCAAAGTGCATTCCCTGTTTCAGTGTGTGAGAAGCATGCCAGAAGAAACCTTAATTATCAGGTGAATGTTAAAAGCTGAATGTAGAGAAGGAATGCCTGGGGAACAGTGTCCATGGGTGATGCTTCTGCGTGCACCAGGCAGGCACAGGTCCAGGGGCTGGCTGCGACCGTCAGGTTTGTTGCTTAGGGCATCTCACCAGCTTTCTCTGAATTACCAGGCAGCTTCTCCTTCTACAACAGATGTCAAATTCTGCCCAAATCAGCTATGTATTACCTGAAACTCTGGTAAAGCACTGAGAAAGTTTTTGGGGCTTATTTCCTTCCTTAACCTCACTAATGGGGAAAAGACATTCCTTCCTTTTCCGATTATGACTTGATCCTCACTAGTTTATGACTGACATATTCCACAAAAAGAAACACTGAAAGGAGAATGATGCCTCATCTCCAGGTATGTGCCTGTTTCTTAGACTATGAGCATGCTATTTTCTCTCACACTTCTATTCCATCTATTTAAAAGCATTGCTCCCTGTTTGATGAATTTGTCCATTTGTGGTTCTCAGATTGCCAAACTAGATTGTGATTCTCGCAAATGTAATTGCCAGATTATTTTTTTTTATGTGCTGTACTTGAGCTGCAGCTTAATCATTGAAGATCATTGTGAAATTTTGATTAAACTTTATTTCATCATTTAGAAAATTGCTTGGACTGGAAATCATGTGGTATGTTATAGTTTACATTCATGTACCCATTCACATTAGCATGCACACTCAATATTCTGTAATACTAAAACATAAAATGCTTATGATAATGTGTGTCATGTTGTTATAATCATAGAATCACAGAATTATTTAGGTTGGAAAAGACTTCTAAGATCATCAGGTCCAATTGTAAACCTAACACTCCAAGTCCACAAATAACCACATCCCTAAGGACCACATCCACACATTTTTAAACACCTGTAGGGATGAGGGTGCACCACTTCCCTGGGCAGCCCGTTATAATGCTTAATTCTTCCAGTGAAGAAACTTTCCTAATACCCAATCTAAACCTCTCCTGGCCTAACTTGAGGCCTTTTTCCTCTTGTCCTATCATTTGTTACTTGGGAAAAGAGACCAGCACCCACCTCGCCACAACCTTTCAGGTATTTGTAGAAGGTCATAAGGTCTCCCCTCAGGTCCTTTTCTCTAGGCTAAACAACCCCATTTCCCTCAGCTGCTCTTCATATGATTTGTGATCCAGACACTTCACCAGCTTCATTGCTCTTCTTTGAATGCTCTGTCCTATCAGGTGGGTTAATAAACATTTAATAGGCCTCTAACATCTATTATTTCTCTTGATCATTGTATGTTATGAATGAATATTTAATCAGAAAAGCATGTCATGGTTGAACATGCAAATATGCATTTGTTGCTTTGTTTGGGGATTTTCTGCATGGTAAAGTTGTGATAAAAGGTAGTCAGATTTGTATTGCTTGCTGTGAAAAATTTAATAATAGTTCTGATTTTACCTATAAAGGACACTTTTGGCACACTAAATGTTATGAACCCAGGAATAAATACATTGTAGCCCCTCTTGAAAATTAGAGGCAAAATTTGGCTCTCAAATCAGTCAGAGTTCAGCCATGGCTGTCACCAAGAGCAAGCATAGACCATAGTTTAGTGAGCTGCTAGGGGTTTTGGAAGCAAAACTGAAAAGCGCTGATACTTTCAGTAGAGGATCAGAAGCCCAGGTCATCCCATCTCCTGATGTGCACACAACTGCTTCGTTTCTTCCAGGATGAGTGGTTGTGACAGCCTAAGAGAACTTGTTGCTGTTGTAGAAAATGTGTTTGAAAGTGTTCTCTCTAAACTTTTTCTTCTTAAGGTCAACATTGACTAATTTCCCAATCCGCAAATGTTCGTTTTTCTTTGTATATTAACTTTTTCAGTCCAAGATACCTGTTAATATTCACTAAATATTCTACAAAACAGAATTGTCCCAAAGACGAGGCAGCTTGTGGAGATGCTGTCCAGTGCCTAACTGGAACAAGAAAAGTTCCCTTTCACAAAACCTTGCCCTCTGGTGGGCTGGTATCATTTCAAGCCATTGATTATACTCAAATATTATTAAAATGACTGTGCTCTGACTACTCTCAAGTTTCCTATAGACAGTTATTGTGAAATAATTTATGCAGTGATTGAGGGATATGTATATAATACAGATATTTTTGCACATTGATCACTACCTCCATCATAAGACCTTCTTCTCTGTAGATTCCTACACAGCACAATAAAAAATATTTTTTATTATGTTTTAATAATTATGCTCCTGGTTAAGAATTTAAAATACCTTGGAAATCTGTAAACTGGGATACTAGGCTTTTTTTTTTCAAGAGATAACATTCAATTCCCAGGGCTGCTGCAACTGTACATCCTTATACAGTCTTGTATAATATCTTTCTATTTTCTAAAGGAAAGGTATTCCTCTTTTGCTACTACACTGCAAGGTTCACTTTTCCATGATATGGCATTGCCCTGTCTGATGGATTGCCTTCAGCCCCTTAGGTATACTAACCTGTAGATGTGTTTCTGATGGCCAAAATTGCTAGCCTCTAAGACAATCCTCACTGACTGATGAAAAACAAACTCTAATCCCTGAATTTTCAGGAGTATTACAGATAATCAAAGGATATGTCTGCCAAGTATGTAACATGCTGCTTGTGTGGTCTATGAAATGATCAAATTCCCCTAAGATTAATCAACTGGCTTTAATAGCTACAAGAAATCTTACTGTATTATGGCAGTGTTATATTCCCAATTAACACAGCTCTGAATAAAATCACTGATGGAAAAACCCATAACAGTACATTTTTGCTTCTTTAAGTGTTTCAGATGTTTAGGAACAAGTAACAACCTTCACTCTTAGACTTCATGTCCATGGTGAGTTTTTAAAGTTCCCCATTTGTTTTGCTGGAATTACCCTGCCTTGCCAAGCTCTCCTCCTGATCCTCCTCCACTGGAAGTCAGTTTTATGAAGGGAGACAGGAGAGCTCTTTTCAACTTGTCATCTTATATACTTGCCCGTGCCTGAAGCTCTCTAATCAGATTTCTTCCTTTCTCCTTTGTTGTTTGCCCTGGAATTTTCTCATCTGTTTTAAAGCCTTAATGATATGAGGCAACAGCCCATTGGTTGCTATGAGGAAAGCATTCTGGGTTTTTCTGGTGGTGGAGATAACACAACAGATGCAAGACTTCTTTCAAACTATCTAAATTATGCACTAAAGGCAGTATTCACTGTATAAAATATTCATAATACATGGATCTTGCCAAACTCATATTTTCTACTTTATTATATCCTCTTCTTCTTAGAGATAACGTGTGACATAGTAACAATTTAAAATTTGACACTTAGACCACTTTCTAAGTTACACTTTCCTTCTCTTTTTCTCTCCTTTAAATCCAAAAGAAGAGACAAGAAACCTTGAAATAGGTAGCCTGAGATAACCGGTTTCTAGGGAAGACTCCAGTAGAGACTAAGCCCTGAAGCATTGAGACAAAGCTAAATCACAGAAAGGTAAAAACAGTTCATGAGTCACAGTTCAAAAAGTCCATCAGCTCTTTCAATCTTTCTTTCTAAGGATCCATAATGCACATCTCTCAAGCAATAAAAGTGCATTTGGTTAACTTATAGCATCTTTGCATCTTCATTAAAAGCATGAAGATACTAAAGAAGTTCTTGGATGTCATTTGGGCAGTAGCTGTTAGATGTTATGAAGGAGAGTGATAAAAACGTTATTTAGCTTCTTCAATATTCCTTTCTCTTTTCTTCTTTCTTTTCCTTTATGCTCTGTACAATTGGCATCTAGATTTTTTTCCAGGATTTGAAAAATGAAGTAAATGGATGACCTGAGTATATCAATGAAAAAATATTTCACTACAAGATTTGGATTTCTAGAAGAAGAAATTCTTTGTTGCCTTCAAAAGTAAATATCCATTAAGGAGCTGGCTTGCACAGTGCTTTCTTTTGGATGTGGGAGAGATTCACTTTCATTGAATCATATGATCATACTGGTTTGAAAGGGCCTCTGGGGGTCTCTAGTCCACGATCCTGCTTAAAGCTACAAGATCAGACCAGATTCCTCAAGGTTTCATTCAGTTAGGACTTTCTGAGGGTTTATTTTTTTTCATTTTAGATAGTGGTGTTGTTCTTCTAAAATACTCTATTTTAACTGTTTGGAATAGAATCATCAGCTGTTTCTTATAGACTCCCGTTACAACCTAAATGCCAGCTCTCACAAGTGCTGTGGGCATTACCGAGTGTGGCAGCTTGAAAGTTCAAACAGAATACCTCACTTAAAATTAAGTGATAATAGTATTATTGCTGTAATGGTCAAAGGATACAGGAAGCCAGGCTTGCGGGTACAGGTAATACTTACATTTAATGTCTCATTAGACAAAATGACACGGTTGAATAACAGGATCAAACTTTCTGGTTGAGTCCTTTTGTCACCTTCACTTGAGAATGCCAAAAAAAAATAAACCTTTAAAACAGTAATAACATTTTGTGAATAGAACAGTGTGGACTGATGGAGGAAAGAAAGAATATTTTTTCTTGGCAATGAAATATTGCTTTGAAATTCTATATGGAAGATGCTTGAGAATGTAGGTATTCTGCAGGATTTCTCAGATATATTTGACTTTTTAAACTCCTTTAACTCTGGGCACCCTCACTGATTCTTGTGCAGAAAGATAAATACACAGTGAAGTTGACAAGACATTGGGAAACTGAGTACTTCAGAAGATTGGAAACAGCAAAGTGATGCCAGAGGAGACATAGATTTGGGATGATCCATGGTTCCTGTCTAATGTTTACAGAGTTTAATAAATGGAAGCTGTGTCAATTGGGAAAAAGAACATGAAATGACATAAAATTATTCACATAATTATTAGTCACATCAAACATAGTGAATAGAAGAAGCTTCAAGTTGAAGTAATTTTACTCTTTTGCAGGATACACAGAGATCTACTGCCTTCTATTTGAAAGCAAAGGTAAACTATGAGAATGATGACGATTTTTAGCACCAAAGGAGGCCATTGTAAGCTACTAGCCAAGAACACAAAATTCTCCACACTCTTCAGTCTCTGATTTAGAAAAATATTCCTCTTGCATATATGTTACAGAGCAACCACAAGTTTGAGTGTATGAAGGAATTAGTGCATGAAGTTCTGTTTTCATATAGGACCATTCTAGCTTAGTAACTATCACAAAGGGCCATGACTATAATAATTGTCCTATCAAAGACTCATTCAAGCTTAATTTCCACTTAAACAACACTCAAGTACACCTGTTGTGAAAACGGAATCATCATTCATTATTACTGACTGTATTGTCTGGGAGACCTTACCTTGGGGGCCATGAGGGCCAGCTGGGAACCAAGCATGAGCCGCTGCAAACTCTGTTCTCACCCACAGGCACAGTCCCACGGGAGCTGATAGTGGGGTCTGATAACCCCTGACATGGCAAGCAATGAACCAGAATCAGGATCCATCCAAATGTTTTGGCCTGAAGCAGAAGAAAGCAGGGAGAGACAGGATGAGGAAGAAGCTACAACATGGCTGCAAAGTCTATCCATATGGGTACACCTACAGCATCTCTCAGGCAGGGATTGACAGCTGAAATAGGGTTAATCAAGTGTCAGTCCAATAGGAATTTTTTACAGTTGAGTGAAGGAAGACAAATACATCTTTATATTACAACAGTTAAATGTTCATTTTTTGTTGAGTGTTATTCCAATATCAAAGAGCCTTCATAAATAATCCATTAATATTGGGCTTTCATCATAAGGTCACTTGCTTAATCTCATGTAGGCAGTGACAAATGACAAGCTGTGTCTGACTCAACCATTTCCTTGCACCCTTTCATTAGACGCATTTGGAAAAAAACTGCTCTATACCCTGCTGAGCAGCCTTTACAAATCTTTCTGCCTGTCAAGTAGGCTTCAAGAAAAGAGAGCAATTCAGACTTTGCATGAACATAAGCCAACTTTTATCTGGACTGAATTCCAGAGTAAGGCTAATAATTTTGGTACTAAGCTGCAAATAATTACTGTAATAATTGTTTTCCAGCATCCACAGGTGTGCTGGCTGCCTTTCAACCTGATTGGAAGGACCCGAACTACTGGTTTAAAAAGCTTGTAAAGTTCCTGCTTCTGCAAAGTTCACTGAAAGCCAGTGGGAATAATTTTCATAGGTGCATTAAGTCTCTTTTTGAAAGGCCACAAACTTTATGCTCACTCAGGTGTCTAGGAGAATTTAATCAATGTTAAGACTAAGCTACCAGGCGAAGAACATAGTCTCTATGAATGAGCTGTAATTCAACGCAGCCTTCCTGTGTCCCGTAAGAGCACAAAAATGGTCATACTGGTACAGAGCAAATACCCACCTAGCCCAGAAGTGCCTGTAAGCAGATATCTACGGAAACATAAAAGAGAAGTCTGTGTAGTGTTTCTTCCTGCTGCCTTATCCCACCTCCACCAATTTCAGCTCAAAGATTTACTTTCACTGTCCTGACTTGTCTTTTCAGTAACCTCCAAGGGGTCTGTCTTTTATAGAATTCCCCATTTTTCCTTTGAAATTCCCCATTTCATCCTTGAAACCATTACTTACCTGAATTTCTGTTCGTTTCCTTTCCTATTTTGACTTCTTGCAAACACTGAACTGATGGTTTTAAGTAACCAACTGCCATTTCCCAGTGCCTTGTTCATGAATGGTTATGCTCAGCTCATAAGCCAGCTTTATGTATATCACAGTTCATCTGCTAACTTACTGCCTTGTCACTCATTTTCCCAAAGTCCTTCCTAATGCCATTCTCTCTGCCTTTGTCTTTACTATTTTGAGCTGCTCTGCATCAACGGCAAAACTTTCTGATGGTCTGACCTTACTGACCTTATGAATATGTAATGGAACTGGTCTGGAGGACTTCAGGGCTTGTAACACCTTAGGTGTGCTCCTTTCAATATGCATTTGGGTTTTCCTGCACACATGACTATCTTTTCTTTCAAGCACTCTTCCTGTATAAAACACATGCAAGTTTTAAAACCAGAATTTTTTGAAGTATTTTTTGGCTTTCTTTTCCCCAAATGGATTGCTATAATATCTTGGCTTCTCCGTGTTTATTTATAAATACAACATTCACTTTGGCCATAAGGCAAATGCTATTACCTTCACAAACAATGTTTTTTGAGTCTTCAGGATATGTACATTTCTGTGCGTTCTCAAGTATGCGTAGATGGAAATGCTGAAATACATTAATATTTAATGTGAATGCATTTGACTCCAGTCTCATAAGGCAGCGGTACTTTTATAGTTGCTATACTTTCAGAGGTAGCTAATAAGAGAAGAACTAGACTACCAATTCAACATTTTGCCTTTCCCATGATATTTTGTTTAATTTTACTTCATAGATGAAAGAGTGACTACAGGAACTAAACATGCTGAAGATAAAGGCTTTCCCTTTATGAAACTGCGGCAAAACAGACAAATAAAGGATCAAATTTCTTCTCTTGTACTAACTACAGTTTCAATTTTCAGAAAATTGAGCAGATTGAGGGTCAAATTGACTTATCATTTACACATGTATGAACAATTTCAAAACAAGTGCAAAATGCACTTCAAAATGCAATCATCTGTGTATTCCTCTTTGTGACCACTACTCAACTGCAAGCAGAATGAAGTTTTTCTCCAAATACCAAAATAAATTAACTTTCTTAAAAGCTCAATAAATCTTCAAGCCTGGCAAAAATTACTGATCTCCTTATGCTCAGCAGGGCTTATTAAGAAGGGATATAACATTATAATGATATTTTTTCAAAGAAAAACTTAAGTTCATTCAACAAAGATAAAATAACTTATAAGCTGCAGTCACACTAATGGATATTAAATTTGTTGTCCTGAGCCATTATAAATTAAGTCTTACGGTACAATTCATATCTACACAAGTTTCATGCAGGCTGAAGATTTAATTATAAAAATAAAATCATTTTTACTGAAAACATATAAGCTGAGGAAAAAGATTTTAATGTCATCAGAAATCTGTATGTCCCGTGATTGCTAATACCAGTTTTGCAAAAGTATCATAGAAATTGTTTCTCATGGTATATTCAATGTTTTTATTTAGGAATGACACCGAATATTATCTCATCTAAAATAAAAGATTCTGTCTCACTGTGAATCTTAGAAGGAAGAATCTGGAAGAGACTGTTATATTTGGATTGCATAATGGGTAATTTTTTTTCGCACTAGACGCTGCTTGCTGCTACTACCCAAATACATATTTTATCTTAAAATTATGCTTTGCTTTTAGCCAGGTGTTTAGTGATGGTGAAATAAAATACATATGTATGTAATTACATAAACTATATGGGGCTTTACTCACAAGAAGATAATATGTCTGCAACAACTATGTCTTTACTCCCTCCCTTAAAGAGGCTGAGGACATCTGCCTGTGGTGAGAGCAACTCCTGCATAACCAGGGGAGTAAACTTGGGGAAAAGCAGCAGCAGTGCCCCTCCCCATCTGCTTAGTCACGTGGGGCAGATGATGCTGCACCATTTGGCATCCATTATCAGCAAGCATTGCCAGTAAAAACAAATTGGTGTGAATCTTCTTTTACACAAATTGTGTTAGATTTGGAGACAACATGATCGGTCAATATTTAAGTACATATCTGTATTAAAGACCAAAAGTGGTTTTGCACACTAGACCAAATTCTTCCATGACAGTCAGTGAGTTCAAGGGAAGCATATGAATGGTTATATTTTAAGTTAGTTATACTTGAAAAAAGATCTGGTGTGATAAGATAAAATACATTTAGAAGATATATTATGAATTTGGTATGATTAAGCACAAAGCTCTCCTTCATTCATAGCTATAAACAAGGCATGGTTAGGTTATTGCAAAATTATCATATTGCTACATTTTGGCTGTTTTGTATGGGTTTTCCTCCAGTGCTTTAGGCTGATGGGGCCTTTTGGGCAATTCTCCAGCTTCTGGATGGAAATACCAGCTTCAGGCATGGACTACATGTTAGTGCTGTCTCTCAGGAGTGGTCAGAGAAGGCTGGCAGGATGGAAGCACATCCCTCATATTTCTTGGCAGAATGGCGTGTCTTTGGAGTAGGCAGAAAGGATACTTGGGAAAGAAAAGGAAGAAGTGACTGAAAATTCAAGCTGGGACTGAACAGCCTCTAGATACTCTGAACTCATCTCAATTTAGAAATGCCACTGAATCGTTCTCATTTCTGTGCAGAGCCTCCAGAGACAGACAAGTCCACCCTGGGGACTGTCTGAAATCACAGCTGTGGCTTAAAATGGCTTTCTGGGACTAAACAGGAACTGAAAAAAAGACTAATAACCCCTCAGTCATGGTAGTTAAGCTTTCCCTGCAGAAACAGTGACCCCAGTCAGCCCAGGCACTATTTGGGCTTGGCAGATCTCTAGGATGACTTGTACTTTCTTCCCAAAAGGTCATTCTTTGTGGGGGCAATGCAAGAAGTCTTTTATGAGCCAAGACACTACTTGGCTTGCAATGCTGCTTGAGGGAAACCTGCCTTCCTAGTCCTTCCAGGCTCTGCAGGCAGCAGAGAGAGTGTGAGCATCCTCTGCTGAGCTGGTGGATTGGCTCCTTGCTGCATGAGCCAGGTAGAGGGAGCAGGCTGTAGGGGAAACCTTGGTTGAATTGGAGAGGTGGAGTTGCATTAAACCATGTTTGAATCCCAGGTTGCTCCAGTGGTGCAACCCTTTCCTCAGGATGAACTTGCTGGACTCTGGGGCTTAGCAGAGAAATTGGAAGGATTCGATGGCATTTCTATAGTGAGGTGAGTTCAGAGTATTCCCTTGCTCTTTCACTGGAGTTAATAATTTCCTGATGTCCCCTGTATGGTGCCAGTGTTTAATATAATCCAGAAAATAATTAAATGCATCAGAAATCCTTCTTGTGTTACCTTTTCCTTATATAAGCTGGTTGTTAAAAAAAAATCCCTTTTTACGCCTTTCCTTAGTTAATATTACAGCAGAAACTTGCATTATCCCATCTCTGGTCTTTCCAGCTGGAAGCACCATAGTTCTGCAAGGAGGCAGCGTAGATGGCAAGCAGGAATGCTGGTGGAGCAGAGAATGAGCTCAAGTTTATAAAATGAGCTAAAAGTAATTGACAATTTACGTTGAAAAATGTTTATTTCTTTGGAGGATATTTTACCCGTGAATGCTGTAAGTAACTTCTATTTAAGTGGAACAAAAATAAAAGGCTAACCCATTTTTAGCTCTGGCATGTTACAACTTTGTACATGGTCACTGCAATTCTGTGGCCAGTTTCTCCCATTCCTCCATCTACATTAAAATATTTTTATATATGATACAGAGAAATGAGCTGCTTAGTATTATTTGTCACTTGCAGTCTGGCCCCAATTGTAGTTTCAGGCTCCTGTGATGCTAATTGTTGAATGCACATGCAGACAGTGATAAATTGGTTTCTGCCCTGAGGAACTTAGAGCTTGCTAAAAAAAAGAAACAAAACAAAACGAAACAAAAAAAAACCAACCAACCAACCAAAAAAACAACAACAACAACAAAAAAAAAAAAAAAACAAAAAAGAGGGTCTGTCTCCTCAATGTGCATTTACACATTACTGATCTAAGTCTCTTGTGTTGTGGAGAGGTCCCCATGACTGGTTTTTGCCCCACGCTCTCCCTATGGCTCTGCATTGTGTCGCGTTGTCTGTTTGCAGCGCTGCACCCCAGCATCTGCGCTGTGGCGTAAGGCATGTGAGGCACAGCAGTGAAAGAAATGCTGCAGAGCTATGTGGGAATCGGCAGTGTGCAGCCTGATGGAGACCTGCCCTCAACCGGGGATTGGGCTTGAGGTGCTGCACCACAGGGACAGTAACTCTTCCCCTCATCATGCTGCTGCCTATGCTGCCACGGCGTGATCTGATGCAGAAGTCTTTATGTACAGCAAAAGGAATTAATCAAGAGATTTCTGTGCTAGAGTATAGGATAGGAGCTGTCTTAAAAGATAGAGAAGCCCACAAAGGTTGCTGGACTCTGAGGACAAACAATCTAGATAAAAACACGTTTATTTGTTTTACAAAGTTACTTGGGCTAAAGTGATACTTTAGGGACTGGTTGTTAAAATCCAGTACAAGTGGATTATTACTGTTTATCAGTACTTGCTTCATTAACTCCTTTGAAATCCCCAGACAACTCCTAAGGAATAAACAAGCAGGCATTGTTCTGTATTGCAAAAATAACTGGTTTCTAAAACATGAGGCATTTGCTACTGACCTGCAGCTGAACCTGAGCTGACACTACCTGGGGCAGTCTGTGAACTGTCAAGGTGGGTCTGTAGCCTGGCAGACCTTTTTTTTTTATTAGTCTGATCTATTTCCATTTATTTTGCACATTTTTATTCCAATTCACTCAGTCTTATGTCTGGGCTTGCAAGGGCCGGAAAGGGAGGGGTCACCTACACTTGCCTCAACTATATTTCAGGGTAAATTGCTCCAGCTTTAAAGGAAGAGCGCAAGGAGCTAATCCCCTTGAGGCTATTGGATTAGTAGATTTCAAAAGCAGGTCTGGGGGAACGGGAGGAAAAAGGTGAACAGCATCCAGCAAATACATGTGATAAACTGATTTCTGGAGACAAAACTATCCCCTTCTCTGTTTTTGGCTGCCAGGGAGCGGCAAGGGTAGGCTGCTCTGCAGGGAAAGGGAGCTGAGAGCCCAGGGCAATGCAGGGCTGGCAGAGCAGCAACTTCACTGACCACAGCACCAGAGCAAGATGAACAGATTGGATTGGTTGAGAGTCCAGCAAGCACCCAGCAAGTCCTCAGCAGTGGGGCAGTCCCAGTCAAGCCAAGGAGCCAAGTCTACAGGTCCAGATCAGGGGTACGAGGGCGGATGCAGGCATACCTGTGATGGAGGTGTAGTGTAACTCTGTTAAGAACAAAGTGAAAGTCAGCTTAAAAGAAGCCCATAAAGGTGAGGAGAGCATCTGTAGACACTTCCTCCAGCTGTAATTCAAGGCCACTGATTGCCTTCTCTCATCTCACTCTGAGCCCAATTCCAAATGACTCTTCTGGGGCCAGGGTTTTGCCAACGGTCAGCAGAAATGGCTGAGAAAGCCCTATCTGACTGCTGCTGAAGCCTGGCGATAGTCAGGCAGTGGAACAGCTGCCCAGGGAGGTGGCTGAGTCACCGTTCCTGGAGGTGTTTAAAAGGCGGGTTGATGAGTTCCTTAGGGACGTGGTTTAGTAAGGGGACAGGTACGGTTGGACTTGATGATCTCAGAGATCTTTTCCAACCAGATGTTTCTATGATTCTATGATAAATCCAGGCACCGTGGATTAGGTGGAAGACGAAAGTGAGGTAGATAGTGGCGATCACCACACAAGTTCCTATGGGTTCTTATTACTCCACTTACATAATTATAAATGCATGATTCAGTTTTGAGAAATCTACAGTTTAAGTCTATTTACCAAATTTTTCGTTCATGCAAAATATTGCTTCTCTTTGCATTCACTGGAACAACAATAGGTTATGGAGAGCCGGTTAATATACTGATTGCAGGCTCTACTGCAGCTACAGACTTAATATTACAAATCTAATCTTTAATAAATTGAGAGATATCACCCCTTTTAAAAAACCCAAGCATTTCCAGAAAATATATTTAAGCAAATCTTGCTTCCTCTGAACATATCAGAAAAATAAATTACTAAATAAAATGAGATTTTGGGAAAGTCAAAAGGTTTTATCCCAAGTGAATTGATGACATTTCAAATTGACTGAAGGATGCCCTCTGGGGTTCAAATTATAAAATATAATATAGATACTCTCTAACGTAAAACAGTTTTAGAAATCTCAATGGAAAGAAAATGTGGAGTTATATAGATTACAGCACAGTATCTCCCCCAATCAGCCCAGTACCATTGATCCTGACATTTAAAATATTTCTTTTATCTGAAAGAAACAGTATCTTGCAACAACTGCAAATAAGTTTAGTGAAATGTAGAAGATAACACTTCTAAGGTGCTGAATTAATGCTTTGATGTTGCACTTTTTAAATCATTATTTTGCACAGACCTCTGCTTTCAGGCTGGAAGTCCAGGTGTTTCTTTTGATTACAACAACCCTCTATACTACCTGCATATTTTCCTAGGCAACTTTCACGCACTGTTTGTAGAATGCATACATTACTTGGCACCTCATGAGCAGTAAAGAACCCAACTATGTGACCTGAAAATGTGATTTTTTTTTTTTATTTTATTTTATGCACAATAAGAGTGAGACACTCCTTCATGGCAACACGGCAAAGGGCATGAGTGAAACCTGACCATTGCTAAAGGCAATTAGAACTCAAATTGAGGGAGAGGTGTAGTTTTTCTGCCTTAAAACCTCATTGCAATGCGATGCAGTGGTAAAGTACAGGGCTGGCAGGGACAGAGCACCAAGCTGCGATGCGAAAGTCTAGAGGAAAACACTATGGCTTTTTCATTAGTCCTTCTGGTTTCACCATTGCTCTCAGGATAACTGAGGGAAGTGAAAAACGTCACGAGATAAACCAGGGGACCAGCGTTCTGAGTTGTACATACACCTTTCCCATTCACACATACACATTCCATGCTGAAGGCAGTGAAAGAAATTTTGGTGAGTTATATATGGAGACTGGAAACAGCTTTACTTGAATCAATGAAGGGAACATCTGTACCTGGAGCCCTCAGAAAAAGTTGTCTGTGGGAAGAGAATGTCCCACTGGGGATGGGTGCTCAAGCAGGCACATGTCTGAAGTGATGCTGTTTTCTGCACAAATAACTAATCCGTAAGGGTCTTTGAAAATCATTGCCAACTCGACTCCTTTGTCCAAGTGTACAGTTAACCCCATCAGAGGGAAACTGTTGAAGAAAACCCCTAGAAAATGTACACATTAAGGATTCCCTCTGCTGGAGCCCCTCAGACACTCCTGGTTGTTCTTCCCCTACCGTCGTCTCTTTATCTAAGATAACCTCTGTGGTTTGATTGAGAAGAGAGAACAACAGGCCAGTGTTGAATAAAAGCTCCTTTACCATTTACTAGCATTGATAGGTAGCTGAAGGTCTTCTTACATCATTGCATGACACATTTGTGCAGCAACTGCGAGTCCCTGCTGGTGTTTTAGGATGTTTTCCTTGTAGGAGCTTTGCACGCTGCATGTTAGTGGGGCTGAGCCACTGGTGCTCCTGTGAACAACCAGGGCACCAGCAGGGATGGGTGGTGCCATCCAGCCTTCCCAAGCAGGTGGCCAGGACCTCAGCTAAGCATGCGATGTGCAAGCAGTGATGGGCTTTCAGGGAGAAGGACTGTGGACATTGGCACTTCTTGGTATGTCTCCTGTTCTCCTCTTTTGACAGCTTCTTTCCAGTCTGTATGTGGACCTAGATCTAGAAGTTTCATGGTCCTCAGCTCCACCTCTTTTCATGCCAAAGCACCACACCGCATTCTCCCTAATTTCATGTCCTTAATGGAATGAGCAGTTTGAGCTGTACCTTTTCTATGACACCACGTCCCACCTTTCTGAGGAGGAGAACTCTACAGGTTTACTTTGGTGCTATACAGTTGGTGGTAGCAGTATCTAGGACTTCTACAGTCTTTTTTCCTTCTACTCCTTACTATCGGCTTTCCCTTTTCCTCTGTGAAGGATTGCGGTCCCCCTTGTGTGCTTTGCAGCTGCACAAATGGAAGGATTTGTTGGTGAAGTAGTAATGAAACCATTAAACATTGTTATTGTCTTTAATGGAACTGTGAAGATAAAACTATATGAGCCTTATTATTTGGTGTTGTATGCACAGAATATACAAGCATAATTGTGGTGGCTTATGGTTATTTCATGGAAAGGTTTCAATGGAAATAGCAATAGACTGAACAGTATAATCAAAAAGAAGGATGGAAATGTCATAATATTAAAAATAAGTATTTCATTTTTTTAAAGGAAATTCATCTCTCTCAATGTAATTCTGGAAACATTTTAATTAAGCCTAGCAAGTTTCAATACCTGCCCTTTATTACACTCCTCTCAGACAACACAAGGAGAATTGTAATTACTGACAACTTTTAAGTCTAGAAGATAAAAAATGTGACATCTCTTATGGCAAAGAACATGAAAGAAGATTCCCTGGAGGAATATATATTTGCTTGTTACATGCAATTCTAGGAATTCTGCTGGTTTTATTTGGATGAATTTTCTTCTGGGAATAAATGGAGTGACTTTTGGGGAATGTATTATACACCAGAAATTTGTGATTCTATGTTGCCCCCATATCATATTCATTTTAATCATTCAGCCAGTAAAGGACATTAAAAAATTTCAGTGAATTATCAGATGAAAACATGTTTTTCAATTTTCCTTTTTTTTTTTGCTACAACCTTCCCCTTCAGTGATTTTAAAAATAGGGATTTATGATTACATTTTAAAATGAAAATTGCAAGCTCAGAAAAATAATAATTCTTAAATTCTCCTAGTCTGTCCATGATCTTTTTTGTCACATGTAGTCATCAAAGATCTTCTGCAGAGGTAACGTAGGTCTCATCATCTTCCTGTTGGAAAATACATGCTCTCTCTTTTTGAAGTGTGAACTCATCCCAGCCCTGGCTGTGCCCCACGTGAACCTTCAGACAAGTTGCAGAGAATTGCAATCCCTATATTCAAAAGTGTGGTGGGTCACCACTGACAAGACTGGCCATTTATGCAAGAACTCTTAAATATTTGACTTTCTAATAGAGTCTCATTTCCAATTACAGTGAGTAAACTCCTGCCTGGTATTCACAGGTCTCTGAAATGTTAAAATATTTGTGTCGCACATCTATAGATTTTGGATTAAATCTGCCAAAGAACATGCAAGTCCACCTGCAGTTTCAATGCAATGTCTCTAATTTTTCAATGGCAATTTTTTCTTCTTACGATGCAGTTACTGCTGAAATGACATTATGGCACAGTTTGAATGCATACTTTATAAACTGCTGTTGTAAATGTGCCATCACTGGCACCAATACAATAAAAACTGTGTTTAGAATTAAATGATGACTCAGAGCATTTAAATGTGCTAATACCTTACTCTATTACAAAACTTTATCTGAAATTCACCTTCTTTATCTGAGAGACTTTTGTGATTCCCAGAAGCTAAAATTTTAAGTGTTGCTTTTCATTTATAAAATAATAAGCATTTGTTATGAAAACAGCAGTGTAGATTCAGTAAAGTGCCACGTCTTATCCACAGCCTATGGAAGCGTTTGGCTTTACAGAGGGTGTCGGGGGCAGATTCTCTCCCTTGTGCTCACACATGGTCTGTGAATAGCAATGGGAATTGTCTGTCACAGTAACAGAAGAGGGACTTCTTTAATATAAGTAATAAAAAAATGCTGTATGGAACTCAAAGCAGCACTCCAATGAAGAATTAAGAATCAAGGCCAGAGAAAGAAATAAAACCAAGACTGAGAGTGGCATAGGCAAAAAAATATATCTTTTATGTTCTACTAGGCAGAATTTGGGGATAATAGCCTGGTTTTGTGTGATAGCAAATACCTACTGCTATTTTCTCTCTGAGACTTGATTACAAGCATGAATGAGAAGGTTTATTTTAAGGGCTTTTGATTGATTGGGTTGGGGGTGGGAGGAGGTGCAACCTGTTTTAGAAAGTGAGATGCAAAATTGATACAGTTATTAATAAGCATTTGTGGTTGCATAAGCTCGGGATGGAAGCTTCTGGTATGAAGACCCCTCTGTGCAAGATGCTGCACGAATGTACATGGACTCACAGCTGCTGCTTTGAAGAACTGACCTCAGGAACAAGGTGTCCACTTCTGTTTCTCTCCTTTGAGCTTAAGTTGGGCAACAAGATGCTTTCCCCACGAACACCAGGTGTCTAACCCTGCCATGCCCAAGTTGCACGACCCTGGATTCAAGGATTCATACAGCTATAAACTTTCTTAATATTTTTCACAGTGGTAGAGCATGCCCACACTGCATGTGGGAACCCTGCCACAGCAGAGGTTTTACTTTTGTTCTTGCTTGCCCCAAGTGAGTTTCAGGCCAGCCAGCTGTGGTGTCTTGGCTTTGGTCATTGAGGTTGATTTGTGCAAGACGAGAGAGGTGCTCTCTGCTGCTGCACAGGTCCTCAATGCATGGAAGGTCAGCATGCCCTAACTGACCCTCCACACCACCTTTTGCAGAGGACAGTGTGCTCTGGTTCCTTTGGAGGGGATGTGCAGAGCAGGGGACTTCTGTTCCTATTCTGGGTGCCACAGGTCAGGCAGCCTGGCTGTGTCCGAGGAGCATCAACAGTTGAGAATGATTTTTAAGGTTGGGCTCCCGTGAATCTGCTTGGAAAAAGAGACTCTAAAATGAGCTGTTTAACCTTTTCACACACTCTTTTGTAGTCTTACATCTGTAAAAGTAAATCCTGGGGACACAAGTACATTATGACATACAAACACTCTCTTAGCTCCAGTAAGTCTATTCTGCTGCAGTGCAGCACTGTGAAGTCAGAATATATTTCTTATCCACAAAGCAGTGCCTTTCAGTGCTGAAGCACCTTCTACTTCCCAGCACTCTCCATTCTTTCTTTGCTTTTGTTTTTAATTGACTCTCTTTGGACAGTCAGAAACAAACCAAAACCGTTTAAGTTAAAAAACCCAGACACCCCTATTCCCACCCACCCTTAATCTGTAGCTGGTTGAGGTGAGATATGTGCCACCTACAAAGAGCACTTTCTGATTTTCCTGAGACTTTGTGATAAAACACACTCTGAAGCTGTGCTCTAGATATTTTAGATTTTTTTTAGTTTAGCATGTCTTGAGATTAATCAGAAGACTCTCTGAAAATGAAAAATCCAGCGTCAGTCACAGATAGAAGAACATGATTTGTCTCCAATTAATCCCCTCAATCCTTGACAGGTTTATTCCTGCAGGTAAGTTTTTCTCATTTCCATTTAGAATGCTGAAACAGAAGTTGATGTTATCTTGGCATGTAAAACCTAAAGTCAGGATCTTTCTCTATCTCAATCATAGTGCACTTTTAAGTTAAAAAATGAAAAAGTGTAGGACAATGAATGAGAAGGGGCAAACTTGTATCCCTGAAAGTCATCAGAGGGTTTCCTACTGTCACTTATGGGCAGGACTGGAGTGTTCTGTGGATCATCCTCATGCTCAGCTCAGAGCATGGCTGTGCCAGCTGTGTTTGGGGAGAAAGAGTGATGTGAGCATGTCTGGGGGTTCTGAGAGGTGAAAGTGGCTTCAGGTCCAATTTTTCCCTCAAAGACTGGCAGCTGATAACTGTTCTGAATTCAGAAAGCAGGAGGGATTGAAAAGGAATTTTAATTCACTCCCTTCTGTAGATAAACATGGAGTTTCATTTTCTCATCCTCTTCTGTTACCTTTTTCTGGTTTTACCTTTTTCTGGTTTCTCCTTCACTACGTTTTTCCTATCAGGTAGTTTTTCCCCAACTATTCTTACATTCTCCTTTTTCATTTTGCTCCTTCCTACCCACTTCAAGATTCCCTCTAACTCCCTCTGTATTTCTACATCAATCTTTCCATATTCTCTTCTCACTTTCTTTGTTGCTGGCTGAGTATGGTGCTTCTTGTATGCATGATTGCTACAATGGCACTGGACAGCCTCCGCCTCCATGGGCTCCCTTTGCTTTCTTCCAAGTTCTTCCTGTTAATGACAAGTTGGACAGATGAGAGACTGTATAATCTATCACACAATTTGCCTTTTAAAACTAACCTTAGCCTCTAAAGGGCAAGAAAAGAAGAAATAAATTGAGATGCACGATTGAAGCTGCATAACTTCCCTGAATTAAATGCTTATTTCTCTGACAATGCCCTAAAGCAGATTTGTAGGGAAAAAAAATAGGAATAGAACAAGCATATTTTGTTTCCTCTGAGGATTTCCAGTCTCCATCCTTCATTCTCAGAAGATTTTTGAGCCTGTATTACCTTTATGTATTTCTCTTCAATGCGCAGTATATGCCAAGTTCTGAAGAGGAAATGTTATCTCTTAAACGAATCCCTGTACAGTTTAGCTCAGGCATTATATCCTCCTTCCACAGCAGCTCATGGAGAGTGACAAGGGCAGCGATCAACGCTCTCAGCCATTTCCCAAGTGAGGAGAGAGAATATGATTCGAATCACTTGCACTATACCTCCATTTCCATAAAGTTAATGAAAGGCTTTCAGTGCCAGCTATAGAAGGTAAATTGTTGCTACCAATAATCTCTGATATTGCTTGAGTTGCCATTGCAACTTCTCTTTAAACAGCATGGTTGTGAATGATTAGCCAGTTCGTACCTTTTAAAATCACAGCACAACTGTGTGCCAGAATGCAGAATTTAGGCTCTTGGCCCCTAATGCTTCTAATTTCCTCTCTGGCATCAATTTAGTTTCAGTCTTTGTTGGCATTTTACCAGCATTAGCAGAAAAATGTTAGAATCTAGGTTTTAAGTGGTTCCTTCTAAACTCCATGTGTTTTTTTTTTTAACTGAACTTTTCATTTGCTAAGAGGAAATAGGGATTTGTTCACCTCAGAACTAAGCATGAATTTAATGAATTGTTTTGGTTGGAAAAAAGACTTTTAGCAATTCGACTGTTGATAGCTTGTGCTTCTGGCTTTGGTTCCGCACAAGTGTTTCCCCTTGTACTCACTAGACATAGAATAACTGGTCACCTAAAATATACCAGATGAGGATTTTTTTCTTTGCCTCAGAGGATACCTTTCTAGAGAGTGGCACACATCAGCTTTCTCTCAAAACCTTTTTGCTGGTGTTTGTGTTCCTTTTTCTTTTTTTTTAATTGTGTGGACTTCTCCAGAAACTGCTTTCAAGTGTTTTGTTTCGGCACCTGAATTGTTAGAACCATCATCCTGCCAGGTGCTTTCAGATGTTTTTTGTTTGGTGAGTGCACTCACAACTATTTTAAAAACCTTGAAATGCTTCTGTTTTCTGCTAATCTAAACTTCCTAGGGTGCTTATATGCCAAACAGGCCAGAATCCATGTCATCAATCTAGATGGGAGAGAGTCCTCAATGCCTATGAGCATTTGGATCCTTGTCATGATGACAGTTTTACAAACTTCTTGGAGTGTGCCTAAATGCAGTCAGCTCCGAAACTTCCCTTACATTGGGCTGGCAGATACCATTTAAATTCTGTCCTCAAATCATTTTGCTGCAGGTTTTACAGACAGAAATGGTGAGGAAGAGCTCTATACTGCTGCACACTGGATTTAAAAGCTCCCTGGCTTTCATGCAGTACCAGCTGTTGCAGCTGTCAAAGCCACAGTTCCAAGAGCTATCCCACCACTGTAATTGGATATAACGCAGCTAACCAGGAAACACCATTAGGAAGAGAGATCTTCAAACGTGTTCCTTTAAAACTCCAGAATTAATTAAGCTTTTGGTCACAGTATTTCTGACATTGCAGGTGCTTGCAGATTTGTACACAGGAAAGCACCCTCTTTCATCCTCTTTTCTCTCTCTGCGAGTGCTAGTAATGTGAATGCAAACAATCATTTTCATGGACACTGAAAAATAAGCAATTATAGAATAAAAGCCCTTCTGCTAGCAATGGGTGGAGTGACAAGAACTTTAATTATGCTCGAATTCACAGTAATATAACATTCAGGAAGTGAGGAAGATCATCAGGGCATGAAAAATGTTTTTTTGCTTCTTTATGATATTGTGAAATTGTTCTGGACATGGGCCAAATCCACTTCTCATCGATGCTGATGTAAATTAATAGAAACTATGTTTACTTGCAGAGAAACCTTAGCTTGCATCAGTGTAGTAGGAAGCTCAGTTTGCCACATACCCCAGTAGGAAGGTAATTTTGACCAGCTGTCTAATTGTACGTAAAGCAATTGGACAAAGCGTCCTCTGCATCTTTGAAATCTGAATTCAGGGCCAGAGCTGAACTGTATTCTTAATACTGCTGAGAGAGGCTGCACAATGCCATAGAGAGAGACAGGCTCTGAATACATTTGAATTGCAGGGGCTGAAGCCTGTAACCAAATATCATGACTTGAGTCTCCTTTGGTGGGAGCAAGAGGAAATTTTGCAATCCAACTAGAAAAACAGCATGAAACTCAAACAGAGCCAAGTGGCCAATAGCTATTTCAGAGAGATTTAGAGAGATGCTGATCACAGAGTTCTATTTAAAAAGCATACTTCAAACAGGTGTTCATTTTGTCTGATCTACATACCTCTTGCCACTTTCTAAATTATTATGGTTTATAAAAAAAGATTGGACACCTCTTTTTGAAGTGTGTATTGGAATGTATGGGGTGACGTTTTCACTACTGAGTGATCTGCAAAGCTTGCAATTGTATCTGTCACCATGTTTTTACTGGGTGGCTTTTAAAAGTGCAGATAATTGACCTCTCAATTGAAAAGGGAAAATGAAAAAAGCAAAAATGAAAGGTAGTGGAATTGATGGAGTCTGAGTGAGTTTCTTGATGACATGAACAAGTTACTGGAGTTTTTATGGGTGGAAAGTGCATGAGACCAATTAGTTAGAAATGATATATTACTATAAAGTACGGTTATAAATGTTTTTAAGGGAAATGACCTATGGAAGGCTAACTTGTATAAAGTATTCCTTACAATATTACTTAATTAGAGCTTTACACTGCATCCCTGAACTTGTCAGCTGAATATCTCACTGAAACACTTTGGAATTACTAAGTAGCCAGTTGTTTCAGCAATCAGCTGATGCTGGAAAAACGTAGATTTTTCCATGTTGGTTGTTAATAGGCATAATTTCAATCAGAACTGTTCCTAGTTTCCTAGGTCAAGAACTGGGATACTGAAGCCAACTGGAGAAATATAAGTGGTTTCTATAAGAAAAAGATAAGACTTTTAAGATAAATTGCAAAAAATCTTGTCTTATGAATTTCAAGCACACTTTGTTCTATTCCATTTTGTCTTGATCTTATCTTTTTTCTTTTTTTTTTGGAATTATAATTGGATTTAAAATGAAAGTAATTGGAATTGTTTGTGCAAGATGTTGGAATTGCCTAGCTAACTGATCTACTCACATATAAATGAAAACAAAAGGAACATGAGATATTTATGACTAAAAAGGATAACAGTCTTTAAATATTAAATGTTTTTTCTATACAATGAGATTCCTTCTGTTTTCAAACAGCTTTCTGAAAAATACCTTTTATACTCTCTGTATTCTATGAGAACAAGATAATGCAAGCCTATAGTAAAAAGGCTGTTGAGTCTGGCAGGGCAAAACGATCCTTTAAAAAGATTTGTAAAAATGTTTTGCAAAATGACCTTTAAAGAAGAGACAAAGATAAACAAAATTATATCAACAACCAAAAGGGAAAACTGAAGATGACAAAGGAAGCCAAAAAATCAGTTCTCTAACTTGTTACAGTGTCTCTCCTAAAATATTTAAATGATCTGTTAATAATAAAATAATATTTTTATTTTTTCCCCCCCCCAAGATGTGCACTTGAGTAAAGTAATGCAGAAGTACTGAATGGTGTAGAACTGAGCCTGTGCTTGGGAATCAGGCAAGATGAAAGGATGTAACTCTCTATGCTTTTCAAATGACTTTTTAAAATATTATTTATAATGTGGAACAACCCTTTTAAAACCTTGAATGAGGCAATGTTTCAATTGCACACCAGCTTGTCCATCAAAACGTCGGCCTCTCTAAATGTCAGCCAACTCTTCCTTTTCAATTTACATTGAATTCTGTGATTTAGTTGGTATGTCTCCCAGCAGATCTGTCATTAGGAAACCGAGTTTAGAAGTGAGCTGAATAGAAGCTTTATAAACAATAGGTGTGGGTAGAGGACAATTTGGGAAAATAGCGCATATTTCTCAACGTTAGCAGATTTAAATTATGTATTTTAGATATTTCATTACTGCAGTTTCTGGTTACCTCAGATATCTAAGTCCCAAGACCACTATGTCAAACTGGGAGATGCTGCTTCCTCCAACTGGAATATGGTTTATGAAGCATAGACAGAGACCTCCAAGCCCAGTAAAATCAGAGAAGTCTTAAGGAGGCCATTGTCTCCTTGAGACAAATCTGCCTTTAGAAGACATCTCCAAGGTTGTCACCTATGAGTCCCCTTGTTGTCAGAGAGAGGAAGCAGGCACTTTTGAGGCACGAGTCCTTATGTTTCTGTAAGTGTCTACCTTAAGATGAGAGTAACTGGGTCTCAGAAGCATCTTGTTCTCCTAAAAAAATCCATGAAGGGAAGGCAGGTCACTTACTGAGATGTAAACTTTTACAATGGAGATCTCAGGGGGACATGCATCATGTCAGAAGTGGCCTGTCTGGACACCCTGAGTTCCCAAGTCCTGATTCACACTCTGCCTGAAGGACTGTCCTTCCTTTCTTAACTGCCAAAAAAAAAACAAACCCAAACCAAAAAACACACCCAGAATAGGGTGAGAATTTGTGCTTTTGGGTCAATGCAGCGCTACAGTTTTGAAACACAACGGCAATCCTGAGTGTCCATCGTACAGAGATCTGAAGTTTCTCAAATGCTTAGCACTGCTGAAGACACAGTGAAAACTGAGCTGCAAAACTCTATTAGCCATGCCAGGGATACAACCAAGAATTGTTTTTTTAGAAATACCAAGATCACATACAGTATTGAGTCACTTTAAAAAAATAGATGCATGAATTAAGATTGTGTCCATTTAGGTACATGAATTATGATCAGTTCTTGGTATCTACTGGAGTGTCCTTCCAAAAGTGGGTGCCAAAATTGACTTTATAACTAAAATGGAAAAGTGTGTTTGAGGACCTCCAGAGGGAAATCCAATCTGCTGAAATGAAGGTATCTAAATTAGACGTCTGGTTCCCAACCTGTATAAGTAGCTGCTATGTCCCTTCAGTGTAGCAACATATCAAGCAGATAGCAAAGGGCAATGACATTAGATCAATTTAGTTGTCTCCATGTATATGTATAATTCAGCTACGCTATAGACACTGTAGGGTGTCCTCTCTAGTCTTCAGTTGCTGCTAGAGAAGAGCATGGGGCTCCCATAAATCCAGTACCTTATCTATACTATCACATGGCAATCTCCAGTACCTTCTCCAATGGCACTACATACCTGTGTGTGGGCAGTGGAATCATGCCCTAAAGATGATTCATCTTGACTAAACTGAGATTTCTGCACTGTAGAGGTCTACATCAGCACAAGTTATGCCCATCTGTCTTTACAGACCCCGAGAGAAACTGGCGCTTAGAGTGCAATTCATCAACCTAGTTCAGAGGTCTATGTAAGGAAATAATAAATGACACCCTACAAGCATCCGTTCTGTCCAATGAACATAAAAGGAGTCTAAAGTTATCAGGTGAAATGTATATAATTTAAGTACATTAGTCCTATGCTAAATTACTGATTAAAAAGAAAATCAGTTATATAAAATCCCCTGACTTTCTTATGATTAATATGCTGGGTTAATCTGTGTTGACATTTTTCTCTTTAAGGAAATTTTATATTGAAAAGATCAACAAAATATGGATGTGGTTTAAATAATCTCATACCTTTCTGGAGACAATTTGCCCTACTTTGCAATAAGAAAATAGTTACAAATATATTCCCATACTCCCACTTATTCCTTTTATGTGCAACTGAAGTTTATTATTCTATTTTTTTCTTCCTTTTATCTCTCAGCGTATATTTTCCTTATAAGTTTTAGAAATACCATGGTGGTGGGAGGGAATGAATTTAAAAGGCTGATCTGCAAGTTTAACTGATTTCTCTCTTTGTTTGCTATTCCAAATACTTTTTGTTTGTTTGGATTTAATAATTTGTACTAAATGGTTTTAAATCTCTTCTGATTTTAGTTTTGAGTTGAAATTTTGTTGAATATTTACCATACTCCACTAAATACATGATTAGAGAGTAGTTTTGTTCTCAGTCCTAAACAAGTCATCACATGAGCTTTTAAGATAAAGTCTAGAGGATGGGGAAATTAGGCTTAAACTGAAAAAGAAATATTAGTTTTCAGGTAAGTCACAGCTACATATTTGGTCAAAGGAGAGTGCCATTTGATTCCTTTGATAGAGCACAGAGGGGCACTTGTACAGTCCTTCACTGCTGGAATTTACAGGCTGCAGTCAATTGTTTCAGCTAATTAAGATTGGTCTGGGTTCATATGGCTCTTGTGTTGCCTCTTGAAAAGGTTTACTCATTCAGCTCAGAAAACACTCTTTAGATACACATAATTTTCCCTTGTATTAAAATGAGAAGGCTTGATATGTCCTCAGTTCAACCTCAAAATAGTTTACTTTTTTCCCCTTCCCACTATCCCTACGGGAAGATTCTTCCAGTCTTACTGCTTTAAGGAGCAGGAAGTCTCTTCTGATACCCACATTCAGCTTAGTAAAAGATAATTGAACTCAAGTGTTGGATACTTTTGTACCTATTGAACGAAATTAGAATCCTGCCAGTTATGGTTTTGTCCATATTGCTTGTGCTAATCTCAGTCAGCAACTGTTGCCGTCCCAAGAAGATTATTTCATGACTGATAGTCTATATCAGTGCCTCTGCAAATTAAAACAGAACCCCCCCAATTTTCAAGAATTTTCTTTTGTAAATGCATTTGTTGTGTAGGAAATGAAATTTCAAAATGTTGTGGTTTCATACTAGGTGGAAGTCCCAAGCTCTGTTCAGCACTGTTCAATGGCTCAGTACCAATTATGATGCAGACTGAGCCGGTGAATTTGCTTTGACCATGCCTGTGCTGTGTGTAAACACAGGTCTTTATGTGCCCAGAGTTAGCAATCTAACAGTTTTGATGCATGGTAAAGTAAGATTAATGTTCAATTAGTTGTTCCCACAAACTACCTGTTATTCTCCTATGCTACCAAAAAATCTGAACCCAATTCTGTTGTTTTGATTAAATATTTCTTTGCAAATTATTATTTCTGAACTTCAAGAAACAGAGAAGACCTTAAATGAAAACCTGAATTGTGAAAGAAATGTAATTCTTCCATGTATATTGATAATAAATGGATGTTAGTTATCTGTCGGTTGTTAACAGTTTTAGAACCCAAACCTCTGCATTTTTGCTACAAAACAGTGGAGCTATTGTTTATATCCATCCTGACAGAGAATTTAAGAGAAAGGGAGCAAGAAAATCCCAAGCTTCAAGATCTGCCATTTGTGAGAAGATGCTTCTCTAATTTAGGAAAGAAACATATTTTTTAAAAGACATGTTTTCTGTGCCACGCTTCACAAGCTGTCTCAAAAAGCCTATCTAATTTTCTCACCTGGGAAACGCTCTGTGCAAGCCTCCAAGTTCACAAAATGCAGGAGCTAATCCATCCTTAAAAGTCAAAAGAAGAAAATCTACAGTTTATCCAAAAAAAAGCATCAAGTTTGCAGCAGTTACTTTGGATTCCAAGCCAAAGAGAGCTTCTATCTCACAAGACAGGTAAGAGCCTATCATGGATTTTTTTTGCCACCTCCAGGCTCAACAGCTCCAGATTCCCATTCTTGGGAAAGAGGGTTACTGTGGAGGAAGTCTGCCAACTCCATCTATGCTATGGAAAAGCACAGATTAAACATCTCTACCGTACTTGCCTTACCAAGACTTCCTTCCCTTGTGAAACCAGTAGGAACAATTGGAGGGCTCCTGTCCACACTCTTAATAATCAATCACAGACTCCTCTGCTCTGGATAACATCTGAAACACATTTGGGCCACTAATGCCAGGAGGCTCAGGGTCACTTGGCATGCAAGTCTGTAGCCCAGGGGTTCTAATCCCAGTGACACAGCAGCTTGTCCTTCTTAAGGCCCTGAATTGAAGCAAGATTTGTATTGAGACCTTGTATTGTGCAAATCATTTGAGATACACAAATCTTAAAAATTGACCACACAAATTAAACAGAGAGAAACTAGAATTTATCCACCTCTTGTGTGAAGTTAATGACATTCTTTCCAGCTTCCAAAAATATTTTACTGGTTATGCACTTTGTTTTCAATAGTCCAGCTCTGTAATTTTTGTCTCCATGCTAGACCATAAAGCTGTTCATCCTTGGTTCTTTCTGCATCATCCACACCCTTAACTTTTTCTATATTACCCTTTGTGCATAAGAAAAATAGTAGACCATGTTTTCCCCTTAATGAAGCTGTCTTCTGAGTGCTGGTGAACATATATTAGGAAAATTCCCACTGAAGACAGTGGTGATACGTCAGTGAAACCAGTACGGTGAAGTGTTAAGTTCAAAAAAGAGACAAAGAATAGGGGCTGAACCAAAACATTCTCTGAACATTGCTGAGCGCTTAATACCAACATTTCATAAATGTCTCCTTTTGGTAAAAGGTGAATTGCAGGGCTGGAGAAAGCAGGGTTGAAGAAAGACTCTGGCAACATCCATGCTAATAAGGCAAACAAGAAGTCTGTTTTCCGACAATGACAGCTCCTTTTCTCAGTAAAAATAATCTCCCTCCTGTCTCAAATATGATATTTCTATACTGTATACAGGGACATTTCTGTCTCAGATTATCCAGAGTTGTGACCTAGGAGTGGATTAACACTCAACATGGACAATCTTTTAAATGTGCAGGTTCTTAGACCCTTGTTCCAGCACTCTTTAGTTTACAAGCCCAGCTGCAACTACATAAAGCCACCCAGTGAGTCTCCTGCCCTGAACTGGATCAGCTCTAACACCTGAGATGTTCCTGAAAAACTGCTGTTTAAATTTTCTTTGAAAAAAGGTTCTATTGGAAACTGCACTCTTGGTTTACCCAACCAAATCCAATGCTCCACACACCCATCAAAAGAAATTATTTCCCATGGTCCCACCTAAGTGTCCCGTTCCCTCAGTTTATCCTTGTTATTACTCATCCTGTCCACTGAAAGTGCAGATCCAAATATAGACAATTTGCTGCACATATATGCCTTGATTCTGGCCAAGCACTTGCGTACTTTTAAGTGTGGTAATACAATGAAGTGATTCAAATACCATCACAAACACACATGCTCTTACGTGCCAAAGGAAAGCAGCAAGTACTATGCCATTTAATAAAGTCTTCTTCCAAATACCATAATTTAAACAATTCATTCTAAGATAAATAAACTGTGAATGAAAAGTCTCCACAGTTCCACTTAGAAAAAAAATGATCCAGCACTAGAGTGTAGGAATGATCTTTACTTCTGTGAAGCTCAAATGGAACTAGGAATGTTTCTTTTTTCACCTTTGCTCATTTATAAAGTACCTGTTGCTATAGCAGTTAAATGCTAGTAACAAACACGGATAAACAGAAATTCTTTATTATCTAAAGTGTTCTGTAAATTAATAGTTGATTTTATTTGCATTTCCCAATTAAATACATATGTCATACTCTGACACACATGAAAGCATTGGCCATTGGGATTGCAAAGTCCATATATAGGAACATTTTCATTTCATTAATTTGAATTGATATATGTAATCCTGTGGAAGTTTCCACTGAAATTTACTACTTTAATAGACTAAATATCTCTAAGAATGTTTTGGAAATTGTTATCTGGATGTATAAAGCACTCAGCTCCTGGGATGAAGGACTACCTGCACTATCAGCACAGGAAGACTACAGTCATGGCCTAATTTGGAAGTGGCATGTTAAGGAATACAACAGCATACATCAACAATTTAGAAGGCCTTCAGGCTAGCATGATATTAGGCAAGAAAAACGCCTCAGAAATATGTTCTCTATCAAAAGCCTTCATGATGACAGTTTTCTGAAACTGCACCCAAAAACCCAGTGGGCAGAAGCCATCACAGGTGGGGTGCCCTTTGCCTCTACCCTTGCATTGGACCACCCTCTGAACTCCTTCCCAGTGCTCTCTTACTGCCAGAACCAGTCCTACCCTGCTGCAGTGGTGGGAGCACAACCCAGATGACTTTCCAGATGAGCAGCTAATCAGCGCAGACAGCTCTGGAAAGAATAGCAAACAACTTTTGGCAACAAGAAATGGTAAACGAGCATGTCATTCAGACATTGAGGCTGCTGTATACTTGGCTGACCTCTTTTTTTGACCTTTTTCTCATCAAAAGCTGTGTGGATCACCTTTGTCCAAAGCAAAGGACTTGTTGATCTCCTATGGCAGATTTTTTGGTGATTGGATATAACCTTCTAACAATACCAACACAGAAAAACATTCCATCGGTTCAGATATTGGATGAATATCTGGAATTGAGCACAGGGCTGAGATGAAATGCACAGAAAGAGAGGAGCACAACAAAGTAGCAGAGCCCAGGCAGTACCAAGGGATACATCTGAATGTTTGACAGCACTTTCTCTGAAAAATAGATGGTAAAAAGGTTTCTGTCTTTTTCTGGCTGTGATGAAAATAAAACACTCAGGACAGCCTGGATTGGGCAGGTTGCTTCTACAGCTGATAGGTACCAGCTCATGACAGTCAGTCACTTCTTTCATTCCCAAGGTCTTTCCACCAACATGTGGCAGCTTACAGAAGGCTTACCTTAGCCCAATAGCACGACATGAACATCGCAGTACCGATACCCATAGTCACAGACTGAAATAAAGCCTGAACTCCAAGCCTGCACTCTCAACTGTGCCTCACAACCAAGAAGAGCAGCATCCTGTGAAAAGCCGTGCTGCTGAGGTTAAAATCTGTGTGTGGCAAAGGACTCACAGCTGGGCATGGAATAAGTCTGTGGTAACAACACCTAGATATGCTCATCAGTGGGATTAGGAGGCAACTAGTGTGTCTCCTGCTGAGCCTGATGGCACAGCTGTGACTCAGAGGGATTCAGCTGTTCATCAGCATAGCTGCAACCTTCCTGGAGGACTGTACCAAGGAAATGCTCCTGGTAAGATGAGAAGTCTCCAGCTAGCCTTGGCCCCCCTCCTCTGTCTGCTACTTCCCCTTATCACTAATCTGCTCAAGCCATCTAAAATGGGATAGTAGGTGTGTGTTGATTTTCCCATTATTATGCATTATAATGTTCCAGGTATGCTGCACCACAGGGACAAGAGTCCTCAGCTTCTCCTGGAAGTGCTTTGAAGAGCTAATAGAGCATGTTACTGGGTGTGTTAGATCCCATATTAGCATATATATCCTTACAGACTATGGTTCATTGACCCTGGCTGGCATCTAAGCCCTCATCCAGCTGCAGGATGGGGGAGAAAACTGGAAGAGCAAAAGCTGAAAACTTAAGGTTGAGCTATTAGGTGAGAGTAGTTAAAGAAGTGAAACAAAGCTGCATGCAGAAGTAAAGCAAAGTAAGTGTAAAGCACTTTTAAGTGTAACCACTGCTCAGCTATAACTAAACATTGCTATGTTATCAACACTTTTAGTCACAAATCCAAAACACAGCACCATATGGGCTGCTGTGAAGTAAAACCACTGTATTCCAGACAGACCCAGTACATACCCTCATATATCTTGCTAACATAAGAGCATAAGTTCTTTTTTTTAATCTCTCTTACTGCTTTTTAGGGCTTTATTATTATTTTTTTTGACACAGTGATGTTGCTAGTAATGTTGTTAGCTATGGATTGTTAATTCAGGCTTTAGTATAGAACAGCTACTGCTTTTTCATCAAAAATGTAGAGCCTTTTTCTTACAGAGAGGTAAGCAGCAAGGGGCTGCCATTATTTGCAATATCACAGCTGAAGACTTATCCTCTTATGACATTTTCCTTTAGTGGCTGGTATTACACCCTAAAGAAATGTGTGTCTGAAGAGTTTTGGTTAGGAAGGGCAATGTCTGCAATAGCATCATGTATCAGCTGGGAGAATCAGAGTGAGGTGCACATTATAACAATTAGAGACTCACCACTTAATTTGACCAGATGCACACTGTTTATTTCAAATGGAAATGCACTAAATTAGGTTGGACTGATTACTCTGACTGTAGTTTGGCAGAGGAATGTTTGCTGATTCAAGAAACAACAATGACGTTATTCACTCTGAATGATTTCTAGGTATATGTCAGTAACATATTCCAAGAATAAGAAGTTTATAACAACTAAATGCAGAACCCAGTCTTAGAAGCAGATAGCAATGGGTAAGGCTGATAGGTATTTAGTCCTTGTATATACAAAAAAGTTCATTTACTCTTTTGCCACCTCTGTAGTGACCCCAGTTTCCTCTAACAGGACATTGATATATGCAGATGCATTTCAAGAAGTTAAATGCCTGCAGGTGGGAAGTACCAACTAGTCCAGTGCTGAAGAAGGATGGTGGTGACAACATCGCCAAACTTCTCTGCTGCGAGAGAGAAGCTCTTCCCAGAGCAGCTCTCTTTTGGCACCACTGCCCTCAGAGAAACCCTGAGCCTTCATCCCTCTCTGGCTGGCATGCACAGTGCAACATCAAACTACCCATCCTTGGCATTCTCTGCCTGCTGTTTTCCAAAATAAACTGAGTAAACCCATAGTGCTGAACCAAATCAGATACTGCAGAGGGCTGCGAAAGCTTGATGCCAGCTTGGAGTAGCCACAAATAGCTCAAAGACCTCAGCACCACCCTTTGCAGTCTGTATCCAAGCTGGTAAACCCCAGGAGTTAGCAAAGCAGTCTGGACATCACCATGGGAGAGCAGAGCAAGGAGCTCAAGGAGTAGATCATGATTTGTGGAGTACTGCAAAACCCAGGAGTTTTACAAGGCCACGGTCTGTGACTCTTGAGGCTGAGCTCAAAATGGGTAATTCAATCTGTAATTCACAGATGCTGTTTCTGTTTTGGTATTTTAAAAACATTTGAGAAAATGCACAACATTTTCCCAGAGGAGTTCATTTCAAAGACTACGGGGGGAAAAGAAAAAGGAATGACTCAGACCAAGAACAGGTGAAGTTAAAGTGGCAGGTTCTGGGGAGGAAAGAATGCCATGAGTGAACAAAGCTAGAGGAAAGGACGTAACTCACCATTTCAAAAATCACAGTGCTGGAAAACTTTTCTCTCCAGTAATTAATTGGAGGTACAGCTTCAATTTTTCTTTTAATTGGATGCTTGCACTTTTTCTTTTGCCCTTTTTGAACACCTACAAAGGGGTCTGAAGGGTTTTGAATAATGCATATTTGCCTTCTTTTTTTTCCATTTTTGCACATTGCTTTTTCTTTTAGGTGCTAGAAATATGAAGCCTAGGACTGCCTGGGGTAGTCTGGAATGGTTATTGCAAATTTCACACTTGAGGAGCTGAGGATGCCGAATTCGGAGCACAGGTTTCTTCATTAATTACCGACAATCTAGTACATAAACCTAAAGATTTAAGTTGATCAGGACTCTATTTTCCCTCTTCCTTTCAGTGATTTTGCATGTGCCAATTACTAAAATATTTCCACTCACGATTCTAATGTGAAATGTAAGTTTCTAACATGAAGTCAAGATTGGGTTAGCAAAACCCTGTTGTGATTTACTGTGTGGAAATAGAGTACCATATTTGTGCTCCAAGAACCCAATTTACAAATGCAAGTATTTTATATAAACGTCATTATAGTTCAAGTACAATATAAATTTGTGGGATTTTTTTCTTTTAGGATTTCATATAACTTCTGCCTCTTGTGCATTTTTTATTCTACTGAAAGAGTGCTTGACACCATATCATGTAGATTTCATTATTTGAAGCCTCCTAACAATTTATCTAATCTATGTTAATATAATTATATGAAACTATCTTGATTTCCTTTTTGAACCATTTTCCATACTTTACTGTTGTTGTTGCTGATGTATTGTGTACATTTTGCACTGGTACACCATCCCTAAGTTCTTGCAAGCAAAGGTATACCAGAAATAAACTGGAAAAGCTTTTTCAACATCCTGTCCTTCCAGGTAGTTGGCAGACCACAATGCTTTGAAGGAGTAGTTTCCAGCTACACTTAGAACAAGCAGATGTTTACACTATTGATTCCAGTTATATTGTACAGTTACACTGTCCAGCATTTCCCATGACTTGTGAAGGTGCAAGGCATTTCACTGGGTATCTACAAGTTGTTGGAAGGGAAAATGCCCCAAGCACTTTGTGCAGTTCTGGACATTTTGGTCTTGTTAGCTCTGATGCAGGCATGGTCAGAGCACACTCATGACATGAGATCAAGCAATTTTAATTTCTCTGTAAGTATAATCAGATTCTCTACACACACATAGAGTAGCTATGCATATAGTTACTGTACAGTTCAGGAATATATTTAAGTACTGTGAAGCAGTTTGCATAGAATCATGGAATGGTTTAGGTTGGAAGTGAGCTTAGAGATAATTGAATTCCACCTACCCTGCAGGGACAGTTTCGCTAGACCAGGTTGCTGATAACCTCATCCAGCCTGGTCTTGAACACCTCCAGGGATGGGTCATCCACAACTTCTCTGGGCAACCCATTCCAGGGCCTCATTTCTCTCACTATAAAAAATTTATTCCTAATATCTAATCTAAATCTCTTCTCTTTCAGCTTGAAACCATTACCTCACATCCTATCCCCACACTCCAGGATAAAGAGCCCCTCCCCAGCTTTCTTATAGGCCCCCTTTAAGTACTGGAAGGCTGCTATAAGGTCTCGTTTATAAGGTTTAGTTTGAGTAAGTCTTGCTGGCATTTAGGAGTATCTGCTGCTCCCTGCATAGCTCTGGTGCTGTCAGGTGTTAGTCAATGAGCTGCAGATGGTGGATCCAGATGCCCAGGGCAGATTTACATATTCTGCCTCAAAATGAGTCATTGCTGTCAGGTTGAGACATCACTGCATAACCATCACTAATGTGATAGAAAGTGTCCAGCTGACCTGGGACAAATGACAGCTCCAAGGCTGCTTCAGGGCATGAGTACAATACAGGATAACAGAAACTCCTCTTACCCAGACTTGTTTGAATTACACCTCAAAAAGCCTTCTAAGCCTCGTTGCAGGGTATTTAGCACACTACAGAGTCAGCCAAGACAAGGAAAGGCAGCATTGCATTTGTCTTCTTGTCAGGTATCAAACGCAGGACGATCACTTCAGGAAAGAAAATTTTCACTTTATTTCTTTCTTTGGCTTCAACAATCAGAGCCAAAACTAAAAGGATTTTTGCTCATTTACAGACTGTCACAGACAACCGGCTTGATAATAAAACTCATTGATAGCTTGTCAGGAAAGTACTTTGCAGCTGCTGTCTTGATAAATTTCAGCACAAGTATTGGCAAAGCTGATGAAGCAAGAAAACAACAACAACAAAATTACTTCTCTCTATAGGGCTTTCCCAGTCAATTTCTGGTCCACTTTGTTTAAGTGAGTCGTCTCACATATGATTTTACTTATTCAAGCTGAGGACATTGTAATCTGCCACCATGCCACACAGATCGCAGGCAGCTGGATGTCCCCGCAACTCTGGTTCTCCCCAGGGACAGTTGCAGCTGATGGTTATTGCATTTCTCATGGATTTGGGTATCTGTTCCTATAATTAATTCTCTCTTTTACTTCTGGGTGGATGGCAGACTCCAATCTACCCTTGAGAGTAAGATAAGCAATTGTTTCTTTGCCTGGATAATATATCTGAGCTGGATAACAGCCAAACTAAAATCAGGCATGAAGTGCGCAGCCCCTTTGCACCTCTAGTGCAGAACACATTTCTTCACCTGTGCAGCTATGGGGAGATCGCCAGACGTTTTCTCCCTCATCCAAATTTGCTCCTCACAGAAGTGTGATGCAAGGTCATGGTTTTCAGCCCCTACTGCTAAAGCGCTTCATGACTGAAGGTTAAGGATATGTAGAAAGCTCCTTACAGGCCCGTGCAACACGCAGATGGATGCTACTAGGCTTCCTTCACTGGTACACCACTTTTTATAGTAAGAAGAGAACTTGTCTTAGCAGAATTCACAAAAAAAGTCAGTCAGAGACCATTGAATAAACTCCTTAAGGGCCAAAGGTCTATCATAGACCTTGTTGCCTTCAATTCTAATGGAAAATTCCATTTTCAGCTGCCTTTTCTGCCCCAGATACACCATAAATTTGTCTGTTTTAAAAAAGCATACGTAAACCCCACAAAACACTCTTTTAAAATAAGTCACTCCACCTAACCTGCTTTTCACCCCAGGGAAAATCTCTAAAAGGTAAACCTCGTATATGAGAAAAGTAGTCGTGATACACTGTGATGCACTATGGGAAAACCTTTATGTAACACAGTTGTGAGTGCAACAGCAACTTCTCTATAGAATGAAACGTAAAAGTCCTGTAACCAAATACTTCACGTGCATTGAAAATATTGTATATAATGCTTTGATTCAGGTAATTTCATAAACAAAAGGTTTTATGAATTACATTTTGCTCTTACAGAAACACAAGAGTGTACAGGTAAATAACATGTATATTTTTATACCCAAGATGACTCACAAAATGGATAATTTGCAAGTACATATAAATTTTTTTTCTAAACATTTCTATGCCTTTCTTATCAAGAAGCTTACCTTTCCCTCTGATTTCTAGTAGAGGGGAAAGACAATCCATACCTTCCTCCATCGCTTTGCTCTCTTTCTTAAAACCAAAGAAATCAAATGCTGCTACATAAAAGTAGACCAATTATATTTTGAAAATCTTAGAAAAATAGACATGCAGGAACGTGTAGCTCTTACAGATTTCACTAACTAACCAGTCCATACCAAATCTTATTTTTCATGGATCTTATTACTGGATTTGCACAGGGGTGGGGAGAACAAGCTCTGAATAGCGAAGAATAATGCAGGTGAAACCAATAGTAAGTCTGTCCTGCAAAAGCCACTTTCCTGGAGCTGTGGTTTGGTTGAAGTGAATGTTAGTTACTGGGAGAAGGGTTAGCTTTGCCTTGTACAGTTTCTGTTACTTGCGTTGTTGTTTGATTACATATTTGTGAGCGCCTACACCAGTGTTTTTTCAGAACTTCAAAAGAGGGTGGAATAGTGCTTTAACAAGTTTCATATCCCAAGAAATAGTCCAGAGATATAACAGGTTATAAAATGCTGTGAATTGCTTTGGAATACTGAGCTGGATGGGCTTCAGTAAGCACTACAGAGAAAGGCTATTCCGGCCTCTGATCCTCACCAGGAAGGACTCACAGAGAAGACAGATACTCTCTGCTGTTCTCTGGCTATTTTCTTCCACTGGTGACTACTCATGTATTTTGTGTGTAAGTATTTTTTTCAATCTAAATGAATTACTTACTTAAAAAAAAATAATTCATTAAGTATGCCAGGAGGAGACAGATACCAGATCTCCCCTTGCTAACTTTCTTCAAGAGGGGATCAAAAATTCCTCACAGAAGATCTCTCTGAGTGGCCAGTCAACAAACTGGTTGGTTAATCCCAACAGGCTTAAGTCACCCCAGTTTTGCTCCTGATGGGTGCTGAGCACCTTAAGATGAAATTGAAAATACAGGCTTTAATTTCAGTGCTTGTCCTTTCATTTACCAACAATCTGGTCCTTCTTACTCATTCAGTGTTTCTGGAGAGGGGAACCTGCACTGAGTTGTCTGCCAGGATCCCCCTTCCCCTGGAAGTCTGAGGTGGAAAGGGAGGCAGATGCTCCAGACTGTGGCCTGCTTGCAGACACTGTCTGCAGAGGAACCGAGAACAGCTCAGGCAGGTGATGGCATCAAGATCAGTGAGAATTTGGTGCTTGCTATGTGAATGCCTCAGAAAAGTTCTGTAAGTAGCTGTATCTTGAAAAAACTGTTTAAAAAATAATCGTATATTTAATTTTTGGCTGGATGTTGTAACCTTAAATCATCCTCTCTTATTTTACTCTTTCATGGAGTGTAGAAGTCAACAATGTCCCCCAAAATGTACAACCAGAATGGATTTCCTCCAGTTCCTCTGAAATCCTAAGTGCTGATGAGGCTAAGTGATACTCATGTTTGTGTTAGAGCAATAAGAGGTTGATATAACCCCTCTCCTGAGACCTAGGGGATCCTAGATTCTAGTTCCTTCCCCTCCTCAAATAGCTTCTGTATTTGATCATTGCATTGATGTGTGTCCATGGGAGAGTGTCTTCTAGCATCATAGGCTGAGAACGTGTAAAAGCAGGCTCTGCCTGAGCACCCAGCTCTGTGATATCAGCACCCATAAGAGAGGCTCAAACCTGGTGTCCCTCTTCCAGCCTATGCACTATGCTGGGAGAGAAGTTTGGTGTCTGTGGCCTTCCCCCGTGCAAGAAGTGAGCTAAATCCCCAGTGCTCCTCATCCCCACTTCTGCTCCTTGATGAAAAGCAAGCGCTGACCCCAGTTACTTTGACTCTAATGTTTGAATGAAATCAACTGTAACGTGGTGGGTCATCTACAACATATCTGCAACACACAAAACAGCCCACAACCTAAGGATGCCTGTGGCGTTGGCTGCTGGGGGGTGTGATATTGAAACATTTCATTTGTGAGTCCCAAAGAGAAGGGATGCTGAGGTTGTGGGATTTGCCCAGGAGGTGTTGTGAGAGATCTGGGACCCTTCCGAGGTCCTAGCACCTACCACTGTGTAGCTAGCTCTTCCAGATGCTAAAGTCTGGGGAACAGGGGAGGATATGGGAATGTTGGCAGTGATATTGCACCCCTTTGATCACTGCAAGATAAAAAATCTTGTAACCTCTGAAGGAATTTGCTGTTCCTGAGTCAGAGGCTCACAGTACTTGAAACAAGGAATGTTGAGGGCACAGCTGCACCTTTACGTGACTGAAAATATGGTGCCTTTCCCCTGTGATGCTGGCATTGCTGATTCATTCTCTGCATCCACCCTCACACCACCTACCAGACCCTTACTCTGGCCTGCTGTGTGTCCTGAAGATAAACATCACCCTTGACAGTTTTCAGCAGTTGGAGATTCAAAATAGCCAGTGAATTAAAAAAGCTGAATGTACCCAGCTAGGTAGTTAACATTAGATGAGTTAACAGTGCAAAATCTGCTGCTGCAATGAGATGCAGATTTGTCCAGTGTGGAGCATACTCCCCTACAAACTGTTAAAGTGTATCTTGAGGGAATCTCAGGGAAGCAGCTACCTAGGAATCAGTGGTTGTCTATTCTGCAAAGTTAAACAAAGAAGCACAGAGAAACTCAGAATAAAAAACCTAGAGTTCAACAGTATTTTCTTTTAGGCTTGGGTGTTTTAGTAACCTTAAAAAATCATTGTGAAAGCAAACAAATTTTGCAAAACTTCTTCCTGGATGATTTACCAGTGAGGGTGTTTATAACAGTATAATTGCATGTAAATCCAAGAACAACTAGAAAGGCAGCCTGGCCCCAGGCTGAGAGATGGTTTATAGGCACTTGTGGCGTTTAATGACTGTGGTTATTGCAGCATTTAAACAATTCATGAGATAAATGGTGGAGATAAAATCTAGATATCACTGTTTCTTAGAGCTGTGGGGAGACTTATATGCCTAGATGGCCACTTCTTGCAGTTAGTTTGATGAGGGTGTTTGCTTTTGAAAACTCACTTAGGATATCAGATGTTCTATCTCTGATCCCTTTTACCCAACAAGAAGCAACTTAAGTTTGTTCCCCTGAATAAAACCCTACTCCTAATTCTCACCCTCTCTATCAATGCTAGCTGACTTCTGAAAGAGCTGGGTTTTAGGAAACTATGGAGAATACAATCAAGCAAACTTTTCCTCCCACCATACCCCCTGTAATAAAGGGAAAATGCTGCAATGGAAACTTTTAATGATGTTTCTTTGGAAAATATGGTATAACGAGTTAAAAGGAGAATTTGCCTCTTGCAGTCTCTGTCTAAGATCAGCGCTATCTTTGAAGCTTGGCTTGGAGAGATGCCACAACGCTGAAAGAGGCAATTGCTGTTGTGCTGTTTGCTTTCAACTCAATGAGATACAAACAGGGGAAAAAATTCTTTATGGCTTTTATCAGTGACTCTTATCAATGGCTTTTCTGCAGGAAAAAATGCAAGTTCAAGGTCTATGAATCTCATAGGAATTTGCCTGATGGCATTTGCTCAGGAATGATATCTGAGACATGAAGATTTGTAAGTGGAGCTAAGGGCTAAATGCTGATCTCTGCTATTTAATTAAACTACATTCTGACCCCTGCCTTGGGTCTCGGTTGTTGACCTTGTTGAATTCTGAGACTGGTCCTTGTCATTGGTTTGACCACACCACCCAATTCCCTTCTAGATATTTCCCAGTCATGATCTCCAAAATAAAAAATATTTTCCAAGTACTAGGCAAATGGAGAGGATGACAGGACTTGGAATATGAGCCCATGTAAGTTATTGTTCAGCCTTTTGCCTGATGTTGAGGAGGAGGCAGGACTAAGGGTTCATCTTCTCCACAGGAAGTTGTTTATAGAAAAGATGTTAATGTCTGTCAAGGTGGTTTTTTTCAGGTTTCCACTTCTGGCTGTCCAGCTGGGCATCATAGGAGAGATAAAGTGATTTCTAAGTGAACCTTTAAGAGGAATAGCTCTGTTGACGAAAATGAAGTGACACCAATAGGTGCTTCTGAGAATCAGTCTTATGCAGGGCTAGCTAGTGAGGCAGACTTAGGCTGAAAGAGGAGGTGCAGAGCAGCTGTGAAAAAGATGCTTTAAAAGCCCAGAGGTACTCTTCTTCTAAGTGTACAGCAGCAGAGCATGGTTATATTGCAGAGTGATGGCAATTTCTGCAGAATGGACAGGGTGTTCATAGTAATAATGTGTGCTTAATGGGGAAATATCTTCCATCAACCTAAAAGATGGATAGGTGGTTTTGAGGAAAAAGAAAGAAGGAGATTGATGGTGATATAGCAAAGCTTTAAAAGGTTATTGAGTGGTGCAAGTTACAGTCTTGGGTCTGCGTCACTGAAAACTACTCTCTAGGGAGTTTTCTCAAGCGGTGTACAGCAACCTGAATGCTGATGACAGCAGCTGAAGGCAGAGAATGGTTCTTTCAAAAGCAGCTGTGTTGCTTCGATGAGAAACATGTCTATTAAGTGGCTTGGACAATTCTGGAAATAGTCTTTACTTAAATGCAAGCACACTAACCCATGGTACTGAGGATAAGCTAATACTCTGCAGGGTTTAAAATGTGATTTTGCTAGAGGTCTGTGCTGCTTTGTTGTTTCAGAGATCATCCTCTTCCCTAAGGTATTTTGGAGCATGCTGAGGAGGTCAGCAGCTCAGGATGAGTTTGGACTGACAGCGGTAGGAGTAATTTTTAAATTATTACTAGTTTTTTCAACTTCTTTCAAAACACTTTGTTAGAAGCCCCATCCAGCTATGACAAAATGTGTGGAATTTCTCCAGTAGCTGCAGCTGGAACAGTATTACTTCTATGCTGCACTGTACTGAAGAGCTGTTAGTTAAAAATGGAAATAGTTCATGTTCTCTGGATCTGAAGTTGCATTTGATAAGGATCAAGAGGCTGTGGTGATGAAATTAAATAGGTCAGTTATTCAAAGGTAACATTCCTGAATTAAACTGTGCAAACACTTTCATGTATAACTGATACATTTCAAATGCCATGTACAGGAAAGGAGTGTTAGTGTCGGACCTAAATTCTTGTCAGGAGGATGACAACGATGGGACTCTTCAAAGACTGCTGGTGCCCTAGGATGGGTGGACTCTTACAAAGTAATTTCTTACTTTTCTTATCTTTGAGCAAGATTTCCTTCAGATAATAGGCAAAAAATAAGAGCGAATATAAGCAGCTTCTGACTACAACAAATGATCTTCTGGTGGGTTATGAGCACTGCAAATTAGCCATGGAAAATTCAGACTGGAAGTAAAATTAGTGATTGTACGATAACTGTTTCTGAATTTGTTTTAAATAACCACCACTTCTGTGTAGTGCCTTTCAGCCTAGGTTTTAAAGCACTTTGCAGACCTTAATTACTCCCACCTACCATGTGGCAGGTAAAGAGCAGAGATGATGACACAGAGGAAGTAAGAACAATATAAGACAGTCTGCATGCCTGTTGGAAGAAACTCTGGCCAGACTGAGGTGTGGCCCTTAAGGCTTTATGGCCTTCAATGAAACCATGCCAACTTCCCATCATTTTCGATCTGACTCCTCAAGGGATATCCACTTCAGTGTCACTACATACATGAATGAGACAAATACAGGAAATAGGGAGTTCAAAAGAAATGTAATCAATAATATCGGAAAATGTATGAACTATAGGTCCATTTACAGCCAGTTACTCAGCAAATGTTAAAGTGCTTCTAGTATACGAGAACTGTAGGTCTGAGCAGCCCTAATTGCATCATTGTCCCTGCTCCTTATTATATAAATACCCTTTAAGAATCGTTTATCAACTTTAGTGTCTTCTCACTTTTAAACGCCCGATGTATTAGGAAGTGAAAAGAGAGAAGGGAATATCCCTCTTTTCAAAGTAACTGTGGCCAGAGTTTCAGTATGGAACATCTGGAAGCCAAAATGATGTCAAATAAGGCTGTCCAGCATCAGAGAAGCTGCTTTATCCTCCTGCACAAAGGAAGGGTAATGTGATGTGCCAAGAGCATTGCCCTTGCCCAGTTTCTTCCTAACCTCTAGTAACAGGGACTGCACAGATCCCCTCTGCAATCTGCTCCCATCCTACACTAATTTATCACTCCAGAAAGCTTTTCTAAGAGCTATTGAAGTCCCCCTGGTTGTAGTTAAAAACAATGAAAACATGTTTTCTACACTGAGCACCGAGAAGAATTTATTCCCTTATGTATGTGAGGCTTAAATTTCTCCCCTCGGGCTGGTGACTGAGATCTTTGTCTCTGCTTCTCTTACTGAGAGATATCTAAACATAACCTCAGACCTGGAGCCCAGCCCAGCCCTTGAACTACTGAGACGAATCTGCTGTAGAGAGGGCACTTCCATGGGGATTTACCTCTGAGGAAAACACAACACTCTTCATGCTCTGTCTTATCCAGCTTTAACAGCCCAGCTATGAACTCCTTGCTATTACATATTCCTTGAAGTACAGAGTCCAAAGCACTGTACAATTTGTCAGCCCCTGTAACTCTTCACTGGAGTGAAGATTTTTTCCATATATATTAAAACGTAGCACACCTCTTTGTATATCCTAGCATATTCCTACGTATATCTTTGTCTTCTATAAAAGTGTCATAGACTGATTCACATTCACCTTGTGACCTGTTGTGTTTAAAAATACGTATATTGACTATGTCCTTTTGCTCTTGAGTATACAAAGTGTAGTTGTTTTTCTCATGTACTCTGTACAATGGATTTATTTCTGCCTGAAATGAAACGTGTCTAAAATATCCCATTATAGGGAAAGAAATATCCTAAACAAAGCCTGTTTTCTTTTTAAGTCTCTTAAATGTCAAGGTCTGTGTGAATGCTCTCCTGGAAACTGAATCAATGTGTTGTGTTTTTTTTTTCTGCAGTATTTTTGGGTCTTTTTGGTATTGGGACAGAGTTTGATTTGGCTTGTTAGACTCTTTAACTATCAGGCACATAATCTCTCAACATCATTCTGTGAAGTAAGGGCAGTCCTGTAGATCCCACTCTTGGAGTTGTGCAGAGCTACGCGGAGACAAACTCGAAGCCTCTGGCACTGATATTGCCGCCTTCTCTTCCCCCTGGGTGAATGCTAGCAATGATGTGGTGTCAATGGCAGGCAGTACTGCTGCCCTAGGGTGGACAGTGCTGTAGAAAAGCTGTCCCTCTGAAATCCTGCTGGCCTGTGGCTTACTGCCATCTCACATCACACCAAAGCTTAGGAAGGGATGCTCATGTGCTTGAGGAACAGGAATGCAACTACTGCACAAATGTCACCCTTACCTTTTGGAAATCTATTACCACATGTTTTTTTTTCCCAGCAAGAGTTTTAGGAGATCTAAGAGCTTTTAGTGATGATGATGGTGACTTTATATTTTCCCCTCCTTGAATTATATTTGACAGCAGCAGAACAATAATAACTATCACTTTTTGCAGAAGTGGAAAGATTTTATTCTATTTCTTAGAAGAGACCTAATTGGTGCTTGTCAAGACCAAAATATTTCTAGGAATCATGAGTTCTCTGTCAGGCAAAACACAAGGCATGCAAGTACCTCTGGTAGTCTGCCTTACCAAATAAAGTAGAATCACAAAAGGGCTTGCTCATATTCTCTGCCACTGACAATACTCAAATCACTTCAAAATGACTTAAAATGTATTTTGTTTGTGTTTATACTGTTAGCAAAGGGCTTGGGTGTACAAACTGGAATATGAGTAAACGAGCATTGGATTCAGTCCTGTCTTTATATAGCGTATATGTAAAACCTTCTTGCTATTGAGTACTTTAAATCTGGAACTTTGCTGCTATTGCCTTATGTGCCCTTACACATGTACAAAAGGAAATAAACCCCTTCTTTTCAGTGGTGATGGTGCTTTGCTTGTAAGCCTAAGTGTCACTTCAAATGGCCTGCAAGCTTAGTGGTTTCTTCTACTGCTGTATTATTCGAAGGAATAAAGTCTGAAAAATTTTTTGAATAGTTGAATACTCTCTTCAAGTCACTTAAAAGTCTGACAAAGACATTTATAAACATTTAAAATCTTCTTTTTGAAACTTATGATCTGAGAGTCTTCATAAGATACTTTGAAACTATGGGGTACTGGCCATGAAGACCCAGTCCTTCGCAACAGTATCATAGGTATGTGTGCACCCACATATCTGTATCACACTGCAGGTTTGATGTCTTAAGGGCCCAAGCGGGAAGCTTTTATTTAAATGAACTGGCTCACATAAGGCTTGTATGGATTCCATTATACCAACATGATTAAAGAAGGGCTGAACTGCAAATTTTTGATACAAATTGAGAGCATATATTTGGACCTTGGGATCTACTTTATTGTTTTAATTTTAGTAACGCAGATATGAATATAACAGTTCATGCAGCCTGCACAATTCATGCCATAAAAGTAGCCAAGTATTTAACTTGATCTACTGTTCTTTATAGTCTTCTGTATAGAACTCTATTTAGTTCTTGGAAGATTAGAAATGAAAGAAAGGACCTAATTTCACTGCTGGATACAGCAGTGTTCTCTCTCTGAGCTCATTCAGGAATTTCTAATCTTTCACAACTGACCTACAACAGTTTTTCCCCTGTAAGTCCATTACACAATTTCTGATACACCTTTTTGAGAGCAGAACTGAGCTGGGCATATTCAGCATTCTGTCAAAGAGCTGAAAGCATACAAAGTTTCAGCAGAGAAGGTGGTGTCATTCATTAATGGAAAACAATCTGAAGAGGCTGACAGCTTAAATTATTATAATTGTGTACCTCTTCAGCAAGACACCTCATATTTTTAAGGCTAGTAACATCAAAATAGAGGCTCATAAAGAATTATTGTGACAAACATCAGGGGTGCATGTGAAACAAAGCAGAGGAAATTCCCTCTGAGGAATAGCAAACAGATGGAAGATGGTGGCATAAAGTTAATGTTTTGTCTTCAGAATGGAATATTTTACTCAGTATAAAACAAAGCATTTAATTATATTCATTCAGGAAAAGTTTTAAATATTTACACAACTTTATAATTATGTGAAGTTAAAAAACATGGAGAATGTAATAGATCACATTTGATACCCATTCAAAGGTATAAAACAAGGAAGAAATGTGGAGACCTGTGGGAAGGAACAGTGCTCATAATAATAAGTACTACTCACTAATAATGGGGCAAAGTCATGCTCTCTTGACTTCAGATAAGAAAAAAGTTATGAAGTGCTCATCAGGTACAGCTTGGCAAAATCTCCTTAAGTTGGTAGAAGAGGCAGTAAGTGCAGCCACCATCAGCTCTCCAGTTCACTCCCATGTCCTTCCCCACTTTTCCCTTTCCTTACTCCACCAAGGAAATTCTGGCAGATTAAATATCCCAGATTTCCCAGTGCCATGTGTAATTGACATTAGCCATGTAGTTAGAATAGATCAGTTGTTGAAATAGCTGCCTTGATAGCACAGAATGGCAAAATGCATGCTTACAACTATACCCTTCTTGCCCTCACCCACCCTTTCCAAAAGATCTTTCTACATGAAATCCTAGTTAGTTTGAGAGTAGTTCTTCCACTTAGCTTGGTCATATGCCAATAGCACATAAAGGTTTGCATGAGTAAGAGCTGAGAGATTCATCCAGGCACCCCTTGCCACTAGCATCACAGGTAGAGATTAGGAAGATCAATTATTGAGCCCAAGTTTGTGCTTTGAATTAGGCATAGGATCTAGGAACAACCCCTGTGCTGACAGTCCAGCTGTTCAGCATCCCTAATGACCATCCACCCCTGCTCTAAGGATTAGCTTTCTTTTTGGGCAGAATAGATCATCTTGAGCCCCACTGAAGCAGCAGAGCAAAAGACATATCTGGTGTCAGAATTGCAGAATTTTAAGACTAAAGGGCTGAGTTTCTCCAACGTGCTGCATCCCTCACCTGCTCTTACAGCAGTGTTAAGTGTGTGAAGTTCCTTTCTGACTCTCATTCTGAGAAATCAAGTGTTTTTTTAATGAGACTGAAGTTTCCAAGGCCCTTAAGTCCTATGGATGTTACATGAAATGGACTGAGAAGTAAACTTACTTCTCCCTTTTGAAAAGAGTTGAGTGTTGTTTACTTGTGAGTGAGATCAAGAATGGCAGGTGCTTAGAATCTGGAAGAATTCAGCACAGTGAAATCTGTCTGTAAAAGGGGGCAAAAAACCCTGGTTTGAGATTTGGTCAAAATGTCTGAATGTGTAGTGCAGGTCCTTAACATCCTATCTGATCTATTGTATTTCTCTTACATTTCATAGAATCATAGAACACTAGAATTGCTTGGTTGGAAAAGGCTTTTGAGATCATTGAGTCCAAATGCACCTATCTACTACTAAACTACATCCCTAAGCACTTCATCTACCCATCTTCTGAACATCTCCAGTGATGATGACCAAACCACCTCCATGGACAGCTGGCTCCAGTGCCTGACCACCCTTTTGGTGAAGAAATTTTTCCTGATGTCTAATCTGAACCTCCCTCGATGCAACTTGAGGCCATTTCCTCTTGTTCTATCAGCTGTCACTTGAGACAAGAGACCAACACCCAACTCGTTATAACCTCCTTTTAGTTAGTTGTAGGCTGTGATGAGGTCATCCCTCAGCCTCCTCTTCTCCAGGCTAAACAACTCCAGTTCCCTCAGCTGCTCCTCATAAGACTTATTCTCCAGCCCCTTTGTCATTCTGTAGACATGCTTCAGCACCTCTGGCAGCTTTGAACAATGTTTCGTGTGGAAGTAGAGTTGACTTTCAGAGACTAACCAGAGAAGTCCCAGGTATTTCCAAGACTGAAGTTTAATTTGAAACTTGGTACTTTCTATTCTTTTCTGTATCTACTTGTGAAGAGGGGTGGAGGGGTGGCCCTCTACACTAGGGAAACCCTGGATGCTGTTGAAGTCGAGATCGGTGATGACCAGGTTGAGTGTCTATGGGTAAGAGTCAGAGGGGCAGTCAGGTCTGACCTCCTGGTTGGAGTATGTTACAGACCACCCGACCAGGAGGAGGATTTGGATCTTCTATTGTTTAAGCAGCTGGAGGCTGCCTCTAGATCGTCTGCCCTTGTCCTTTTAGGAGACTTTAACCTTCTGGATATCTGCTGGGAATTTAACACTGCTGAGAGGAGGCAGTCCAGGCGGTTCTTAGAGTGTATTGAGGACTGCTTTCTGTCACAGCTGGTGAGTGAGCCCACCAGGGGTGAGGCTCTTCTTGACCTGCTGTTTACGAACAAAGAAGGGCTGGTGGGTGATGTTGTTGTCGGAGGCTGTCTGGGGTGTAATGATCATGAGATAATTGAGTTCTCTCTAAACAATGTAATAAGAAAAGCCAGTAACAGAACAGAACAGAAAGATGAGCTTGCTAAGCCGCTCTCCATCATCTTTCAGCAGTCCTGGCTCACTGGAGAGGTCCCGGAAGATTGGAAGTTGGCCAATGTGATGCCCATTCACAAGAAGGGCCGTAAGGATGATCCAGGTAATTACAGACCTGTCAGCCTGACCTCGGTCCCAGGTAAAATCATGGAGAAGATAATCCTGGGTGAAATCATGCACCACCTGCAGAACGGTCAAGAAATCAGGCCCAGCCAGCATGGGTTTAGGAGGGGTAGGTCCTGCCTGACCAACCTGATCTTCTTTTATGACCATGCGACTCGCCTGGTGGATGAGAGGAAGGCTGTGGATGTGGTATACCTGGACTTTAGCAAGGCCTTTGACACTGTCTCCCACAGTAGACTCCTAGGGAAGCTGGCAGCCCGTGGCTTAGATGGGAGCACTCTGTGCTGGGTTAGGAACTGGCTGGATGGCCGAGCCCAGAGAGTGGTGGTGAATGGTGTTTCATCCAGTTGGCGGCCGGTCACCAGTGGTGTCCCCCAGGGATCGGTGTTGGGTCCAGTCCCGTTTAATATCTTTATTGATGATCTGGATGAGGGGATTGAGTCCATCATCAGCAAGTTTGCAGATGATACTAAGCTGGGAGGAAGGGTTGATCTGCTAGAGGGTAGGATGGCCCTACAGAGGGACCTGGACAGACTGGAAAGATGGGCTGATTCTAATGGGATGATGTTTAATAAGTTCAAATGTCAGGTACTTCATTTTGGACACAACAATCCCATGCAGAGCTATAGACTGGGTACAGAGTGGCTGGAGAGTAGTCAGGCAGAAAAGGACCTGGGAGTGCTGGTTGACAGGAAGCTCGACATGAGCCAGCAGTGTGCCCAGGTGGCCAAGAAGGCCAATGGCATCCTGGCCTGCATCAGGAATAGTGTGGAGAGCAGGACCAGAGAAGTTATTGTCCCCCTGTACTCAGCACTGGCCAGGCCTCATCTTGAATATTGTGTCCAGTTCTGGGCCCCCCAATTTGGGAAAGATGTTAGGATACTGGAATGTGTTCAGAGGAGGGCAACAAAGATGGTGAAGGGGCTGGAGCACAAGCCCTATGAGGAGCGACTGAGGGAGTTGGGGCTGTTTAGTCTGAAGAAGAGGAGGCTCAGGGGAGACCTCATTGCTCTCTACAACTACCTAAAAGGAGGTTGTAGTCGGGCAGGGGTTGGTCTCTTCTCTCAGGTGACCAGTGGCAGAACCAGAGGGCATGGACTTAAGCTTCGTCAGGGAAAGTTTAGGCTTGATGTGAGGAAAAAGTTCTTCACTGAAAGGGTGATTGGCCATTGGAATGGGCTGCCCAGGGAGGTGGTGGAGTCGCCGACCCTGGAGGTGTTTAAGGGGAGACTGGATGAGGCACTGAGTGCCATGGTTTAGATGATGGTTGGTGTTAGTGTTGGTGTTGGTGTTAGTGTTGGGTTATAGGTTGGACTTGATGATCTCAGAGGTCCTTTCCAACCTTGTGATACTGAAAGTTTTTAGACCAGAAAGTATCATATGTACAGAATATTATACAAAAGACAATTCCTAGGCTCCCTGTAACGGTGTTTTTGTTAGGGGGAAGAAATAAAACCCCTTTTTTCTCTTTTAAGTTTATTGGAAGTTGAGCAGAGTGTGATCCAGTTCACAATTTGCTGTCATATTTACTTCAATTTAAATTATAGAAACAATATTTTTTTGTTAATATTTGTGAAAAACAATTCAGATGAACTGCTTTTCAGCAGTTGATTTTGGATTGTCTTGCAACCTTCAGACAAAATCAGTAGCCTGAATGCAGCCAAGTTTCAAAGGTTTTTATGTCTCTTGTGGCAAACTAGCACTTCCATGAATTTATTCATTTGTCTTGCAGAATCCCAGACAGACTGTTAGGCTGTTCTGGTTATGAGCAAAGCCATGCTTCTGAGAACTAAAAGTTACCAATGCATAAATGTGCCTTCTGAAAATCTTCCATGTGAGACCATATTTATTTTGTTAGGCTCAGGTGTCTGGTGGGAATGACTTAAGAAACAGGTACAAAATGAATTTATTGAGAATAAAGTGATGTCTTTCCATAATTTGTCTGCGAAAAGTTTTCATCAAATCATCCTGTAGCATTCAGAAAACCTTTTGAAAATATTTAAATTATGGTAATGACCTCAGAGATGATGAATAATGAAGGACTAAACTAGAGCCAAATTCCATTTGATGATGCATGTGGGATTTTTTGATATATTAAGATGTCTTGAGATAAAAGTGGCCTGGTGGGTTGACCCCAGCCAGCAGCTAAGCACCCACACAGCTGCTGACTTTTCTTTCAGGTGGGATGGGGAGAGAACAGGAAAAGTGAAAGTGAGAAAATCTGTTGGTCAAGGTTATGAAATTTTGATAAATAAAAAAGAAAAAAAATGATGCAAAAGCAATTATTCATCACCTCCTACAAGCAGACTGATGTACCAAGTTATGGCTACCTAGGAAAACAAAGCTCCCCATCTTTCCACTGCTGAGCACAGTACCATTCGTCATGGAGCATTCCTTTGGCCAGTTCGGGTCAGCTGTTTTGATCGTGTTTCTTCTCAACATCTTGCCTGCTCCTGACCTATTTGCTAGGGTGGGACAGAATGAGAAACAGAGAAGATCCTGATGCTGTGCAGAAACCGTACAGCAACAGCCAAAACACTGGCATGTTGCCAGTACTGTTTTATTCACAGATCCAAAGCACAACTCCATATGGTCTCCTATGAAGAAAGCAAATTGCATCCCAGTCAGACCTAGTACAACAGCAAATTTCAGACCGCATATCTGATAATGTATCTTTGATCAGCAAGCTGGTGGCAAGTGAAGAAGGTGGAGGATGACTTTTTTTCATCTTTGTCATTACCATTACACAGTAGATTTCACATGAACAAAACCAAGCTTGCTTAGCACCTATGCCTTGTAGCACATACAGAATTGCTAGGCAAATGCCTATTTTTCTCTAGAAATCTACACTTTCAAATTACATTTCTTTTTTTGAGAAAAAATACTGATAGCGTTTCTCAGATCTGTTAGTCTAGATATTTAACTATTTATTTAAACTCTATCCTATCCTATTCATACAAGCATGCCCTCAAAGTCCCCATGTGCTCCATAAAAAATGTCAATGGTTTGGAAAGATAAACATAGTTTAAGTTTTCTGTGTGTTGGGGTAAATGGGAAAGAATCATAATGTTTTGCTTTAGGAACAGGGATAAAGACCTCATTTCATGAATAGTTTACATTTGTATTTTTCTATGTGGGTTGCCTGTTTAGGGCAGTGATATAGTAAAATGTGATTGTATTTACTGAAATTACAGTGCTGGCCTCCAACTATCTGTAAATCCTGGTGCAAGGAGACTTCCAATTACTGCTTCTTGCCAAGCAGTAATAAAATTAGTTCATAACGTGATGTTCTAAAGCAGTTGGCTCCACAAAGCTAGTTGGCAAATCACTCTAATACAATAAAAAAATTAAAGCTTTTCTGTTTTTAAAAGTGAATTTGGAAAGCTGTTCCCCTTGAGGTAATTTCCTGATGATTAGAGGTGAGCTAAAGTGGAGAACATGGGCACAGGAAATTCCTGAGTGATGGGTGGGCTATCTCTGCTCCCTAAAGGCCAAAAGATTTTCAGTAGGTTTTAAAGATCAGTGCAATATCCAACCCCAGTGTTGGCTCCAGTGTAAATGTCACAGCTTGGACTGAAGTAGCAGCCTGGAGGAACACACCAAGTCACTGATGAGATGAAAGTTGAATAGGTTAATTTTGTATATTAGTCTTTTCATGAGTGAGTCCTGGTACCTGGTGGCTAGATGAAACCCAGCCACCAACAATGTCAGTAGCTCTTCTTCTCTACTTGGCCATCATTTTCCACTGAGCCATGCTTTGCTCTTGACTTCTGCTTAAGTAGAAGGAAGTGGAGCCCTAGCTGTAACAACTTTCAAGAAGAATATACCTTTTGTACGTATAATTCCTTTGAAGTTCAAGTTTGGAAAAGACCCTGGTTTTGTAAGTCATTTTGGGGTCTTAGTTACTCCAAGGCTACTTTTAAAATAAACTGGAAATTGTCTGAGACAATGGGTAGGGCTCACGTGACTTGAATTAGTAAGTAGTGGTTTATCAGGTAGACCCCTATCACTTCTGATGGGAGATCAAATCTAGATTAAGTCCCCTAAATACAAGCAACTACATATAAAATGTCTGAGTTCCATCACCATTAACGAAGATCTAGTAAAAGCAATCAATGAACGATATAGATGACTAACCACTAGGTACTTACTTTATGGTGAGCTGAATTGCTCTTCAAGCTCCAGTGACTGTAATAGGAGCTTAGAAACCTAATGTACCTGAAAGTACTTAAATTTAAGCTTTTGTGTCAAACTGATTCCTGTACCCAATGTTCCCCAGTCAATGAAGAGCAACAGGCCGTTTTAGAGAGTACTTAGTTTGATCCGTTTTAGAAGATCTTAGAGAATGCATTAATTTCCTCTTACCTAACAGGAAAGTAAAGCTACATGTTTAAGGCAGTAATAAAGCTAAGCAATCCTAAAACTTTCCGGTTGGTTCAATCCCCATACTGTTATCACCAGAACCTAAATTAAAATATGATTCTTGATATATGTCATCTATTTCTTCAAAAAAGACCTGGGGGAACTACCTTTGCCCCCCATCTTCCAAAATATATGTATGTGTATCTTCAGGCTCAGTTAAAGGCAGAAAAATCTTTCTTTTTTTTTTCTCCTATATCCATCTTTAAAATGATTTTTTTTTTCATAAAATACATAATCAATGTTGTGGTTATTTTTGCAAAATGTTGTCCAAGCTAAAAGTTTAGTAGAACACTAAGGCTGGGTTTCTATGTGTCCTGTACCAGTAGAGTTAAAACTGTATGTCTCACTCCTGTATTATCAATAGGCACAGCATGTTTAGTTGTAATATCTGTTTACTTTCTAGCAAGAAGGCAAATCATTACACAGATTAAAGATATGAGACCCATATTGTAGTCTGAATGGCAGTTGTTAGAAGATGAAGGACTAAGAAGTTCTGAGGCTCTGGCCCAATAAGTCAATTCACCTATAAATGAGAAATCTCTTCTTTTACATGTGGGTGTGAAACTTTGACTCCTCCATTTTCTGTATACATTAATTTAACATCCCTTTCATTATTCTTTTTGGTACAAGTAGTCTTCAAGATACTATACAATGCCAGAATACTGGCTTCTCTTCTAACTCAAAAACAATCCTCAATTCTTCTGAAATCATGAATAGTTGAGCAAAAAGCATGTGATGAATAGAACTTTTGCAAGACAGTCAATACAAGATGAAGAGTTTTGCATTTAACATGAAACTTGTGTTTATGTCAAATGATGCAATGGAAATCAAATATCCTAGAGAAGTAAAAACTTTCACAGGATATCTCTGGTGTTCACTCATGGGACTTCAGTCACTAATGAAATGATGCTGAAGAATCCTTTTAAGCTCTGATTATTGGCATTCACTTTACATTAGTTCCTCTTTATTATCTAGTAGATGCATGATTGATTTTACTGCTAGGTATTTGCTTGTCCTTATAGTTGAACTGTTCCTTCTGGAATGCACATCAGAAAGAATTAGTCAGTGTTGGAAATACATTAATGAGCTTTATAGGAGCCTAGATTTAAGGGAGAAGATGTTGAATCCTCTGGGAGCTGTTTCCCACTGAGAGTGGGAATGTTGCCTGAACAGAGTAAAGTAAATAACTGAGCTAGAGATGCTCAATTATTTCTTTAAAGAAGGTTTGGTGGTCTGACAGAGATCCCAAAACTGATCAGCAGTAGAAACACTGCTGTCTAATCTTTACTGAAGGCTGCCCGAGGAAACAACCAAGCTCTATTCAAGAAGGATCCTTCTAAACGCCTTGTGTTTTACATTATGTTCTTCTGTGTGCTGTCTTTCTGCTCACCTTGTGATTAGAGAAACAATGTGGACACCTAACTCTTGAAGATTTCAGGCGCTCACCAAGAGCTGCATCAGTACCAGTTGTTCTATCTTGATCCATCTTCTTCCTCTTCGTCTTCCCTAATATCAATATCTTCCTTTCCAAATATCAATTATGAAATTTTAAAATTAAAAAAAATTATTTTGCCTTCATATCAAGTATGGCAAAGTCTGTTATAGATAAATACCTGAATAATTTCAACTATCTTTTTTTTTTATCCTAATAAAAGGAAGGTGTTGGCAAGAGAGTGCACTTATGGTGCTTGGGATTTTTTCTCTGTTGATTCATTTTATCAAGGCTTGCACATTTGTACATTATGCACACACACACAAATCTGTTTTGGCATGAAAACAAGTCCCTGATAAATACATTAAAATGATTATTTTTAGTTAGGATTCTATTTGTATAGTAATCAGATAACCATAGAATCATAGAATCACCCAAGTTGGAAAGGACCCAAAAGAATCATTGAGTTGAAGATAAACGTCAAAGACAAAGTGAGACTTCCAGCAGAATAATTAGTTTCCTTGGAACAGCAGGCAAACCACTCAGTAAGAGGGTATAAAACAATTGCAAATTACAGGCCTGCAAAAATAAAGCAAAATACCCTTCTCCTGGCTAAACTGGTCAGGCAATGCATTCCAGTTCCACTTGTAATTTGAGTGATTCATCAGGACCTTGCATCACTACTACTTATTTGCCTACGATTACTCCATAGCTCTTCAATTATGCAGGACCTCTTGGGTTGCAAAATCTGCTTGAGGAGCAATGTGACTGTGGGATCTTTTTATAGACCTAAGTTTGCAGTGAGCAATCTTTGTAATCAGATGGAGACTTCTCAGTGCTTGCACTTCTCAGGTGGGCGATGCCACCAACTGAGCTGAGTTGTAGCTTGTTTTCAGAAGAGAATAATCCAACCACAAAAGGGTCATACAGTGTGGGGCTGGCAGAGTATGGGGAGCTCTGTGAGCATGTGTGTGTGTGCTTAGATTTGGTTGAACAAATTCAGAATTGGTAAATGAAGAAAGAGTAAGTCTCTGTAAGAGCTTGGGTGTGATAACTCTGCACGGTGACCTTGTGCACATAGGTTAACTCCGTTGCTTATAATGATTATTCATTTGAGGCTAAGACTAGAAAACAGGATGAAAGAATTTTGCTCTGTGTTTTGGCATCATTGCCTGTATGTTTCTGTCAGTGGTTACACAGATAATTGCTCAAATGCAGCAAAATATTTTAGAATAACTCTGTTCTAGTTTTTAATAATGATATTTTGTCTCAGTAAATGTGCCAAAGATCAGTGCCAAGATTTTAGATGTTAGCTTACAGTCAGTGAACCAGCACTGATTAAAGGAATCATTTTGTCTGCTTCCTAAAAAGAATGCATGGAGTATTATGATGTGGAAAGGCTAATATTTTATTTCACAGATTATAAGCTTACATCTACCCTAACTTCTGATTTTAAAGACTGGATTTAGCAAAGCAGCTTTTCTTCATGAATAAAATTAACTTCTCACAAAAGGCCAGCTGCCCCAGAATGGGAATGTGATGCTTGGTCTCCTTCATACCACACCCTAACAGTCACACACAAAGCAGGAGAGCTGATGGTTGTGTTTCTTTAATGCTGGTAGGAGATGTGAGTCTGCCTGGTGTCACAGTGCTTCAGATACAGAGTGGCTGGAAGGAATCCTTATTAATGAAACTGCCAAGAGCTCTGCAGCCAAACCTTGCCCTGAGCATTATAGCGACAACTTCATTTCAGGAATAAAAGGACATTTCCTTTACAGAATGACCTTTTTTTTTTTTTTTTCCTAACTGCAAGGAGCTCTATATCTAGCAATTATTCAGTCTTGTCATTTCTGAGTTGTATTACTACGTGCACACAAGTCTGTGCATTGAAGCCTAAGCTGAATTCAGTTCTGCATATATATAACTTGGAGCAAAGCAGTGTGGACAAAACAATCTGCAAATCCTATTCACACCAATAATTGAAATGAACTAAAAAACACCTGCCTGCTAAGATCAGAGAGAACAGGAACCTAAATACCATCCAGCTGTAACTTTATTTCACTGCAGCTGTTGTCAGGCTGGTACCCAGGGACCCTGGACAGAGTGGAGCAGCTCTCCCCATGCGCCACCTCCAAGGGTGTGTATAGCTGTGTAGTGAATTGAGGTGGGAGGTGACCCTGTCCCCCTGGCACAGTACTGCACTTCAGCACCCTGCTATGGTTTGGCATCCAGTGGGCCAAACCTCTGCCAGCTCAAGGCACTGAGCAAAGCTGGGCAGAAGGGGCCTGGGGAGAGGCACCAACAGCTTTAGGGATGGAGGCAGTTCATGCAGACTTAAAGCAAGTTTCTGAACATCAGCCTGAGACTATGGCTCTGAGAACAGTGTTTTTCCTTCTCTGACTTCCTGGAGGCCACAATGCAAATAGGGGTAGTGAGCAGGGGGGCATGAGGCATGTTAGCATATCTGTAAGGATCTGCAGCACAACTGGGCTAAGACAACTGATGCATCACCTGGAGATGGGAACAGATGGAATAACAGCCCTGTGTGCTGGTGCTGCTGCAGGAAAAAAAAAAGAAACATAGGGATAAAGCTGAAGATTTGGAAATGGATGCTCATTGTCTATGTCCCTTGCTGAGCAGCAACTACCTGGGGGCAAAGAGAAAACATAACAGTTGGCAACTTCTGCTCCATTCTGTGGATTCTGGAGAGATGATAAATTCAGGGAGGTAGAACTTTGGCAATGCCTGCCCAAGAGGCAGCACCCAAGGAGCAGTGTCAACAGCTGGAGCTGTTTTCTGTCTTTGATGGGTTTTTATTCCTTCCCCCTCAGACCACGCTTAGTCACAAACATGTCACTGCACTGGGCCTTTGCTGCTGGTGTTGTCTGCAGCCCAGAGGAGGAGGTGGTGTGGAGCTGCTGCAGGAAGTGCACACTTTGCTAGATGGTGTACTCTTGCCACAAGGCAGGGGCAAGAGCCAATGAATTATAGTGAACAGCACATCACTGTGGCTTGTTTGGGATGGATCCAAAGCCCATTAAAGGCAATGGAAAGACTTCTTTTTTTCCACTGTGTTTTAGAAACTATTATCCTTTATATCTGCCAGGAGCCTTGTTTCACAGTAGATGGCACATCCTGTTGCAAATCCTTCAGAAGAAGCAACAAGCACTTACTTAATACAGGGTACCTAAAGTGCATGTTAAAATGTGTCTTATTTGGTCAAAGCACATGGTCTGTAAAGGCTATTTCTGGACAAAGTTTTTTTCAGGGTACTGCTCTGCGTTTCCCTCAGCAGTTCACAGCCTTTCCTTCTGAAGTCAAAATCAGACTTAGTGCTTACCAACACTCACAAATATGTCTATTATGCAATGTATATGACCAGTGTGCTGGAAAATAACTTTCATTCAAAGGTATTTCAAGCAAGTCATAAGTTAATCAAACAAGCTGTAACTTTCAAGTGTGTGAGTTATTGCTGTTAGTTACCTCTCAACTAAGAAAGAGAACAGCTGTGTGGGTTTTTAAAATGAATAAAGCTGCCTGTTGCAACATGTCTGATCCCTAAAGAGGAGGATGAGCCCACACTAGCCAGTTCTCTTTCAGCTGTCCTTAAAATGATCTGTACCATAAATGTGCAAGTACTACCCATAACTGTGCTTGTCCTTTTGTGTCTCTTCAGGTCACATTGTACAGATAATAAAAAACTCCAGCTACCTTAAACACTAACTCTTTTGGAACAGAAAGCTAATATTAATCAACCCAACAGATAATATTTTTAGCTAGAAGAGAGTATATGAAACACAGTGCTAAGAGAAGGGAGCTGTTCCCACTGCACTGAGCTGTGTGATCTCCAGGAGGCCCTTTTGCCATGTGAGCAGAGGCAACATCCTTGCATCTTGTTGTAAATCCCCCGAATTCTCTTTTTTTTTTGCCCAGTCTTCCATCTGAGTGTAAATATTCCCTCTTGCTGATTGCTCCCTTGAAAGCAAACAAGTGAGACCTCTTCTTCAAGCAGTTGGTGACACTGGTACCTATGCAGGGTGATATCTGTTACACAGATTCTGTTACGGTTCCTCTCAGAGAAAACAACTCTGTTAAGTGATAATCGTGCTGGCTTTGTTAGGACAACAGGAAGGACAGCTCTTCTCTGCTCCACAAGCAGTCACTTTTCTTCCAGTCAGGATGAAGATTAATCCAGAAGGACAGCTGAGGATGCTCTGCCAATTGTAGAGTTAAAAATATACCTGCTATTTCAACCAGTGAGAGCAGCTTCCTGTCTGAGATCCCTTTGAGACCAAAATTAACTTGTTCTTTGGTCTCCAGGTGCTGACATCTGCTGTTAGGTACTCACCACCTCTCTGGAGGTGCAGTTTTATCTCATTTCTGATGCAGGAAAAAAATATTGGCACAAAATTGAGCAGAGGAAGGGAGAATAAGAAAACAGAAAAGCTGTGAGGGAAGGAAGGACCACCTGGGGTTGGGCAAAATCTTGCAAGGCCAGTGCTCTTCCTGCTACTCTTTGACAGCAGGCACGAAAGAGGGGTAAAGACCCAACTTGCTCCTTAGGTCCACGCTGTGTCTTTGTATAAGGGAAGATGTTGTTTCTCAAGTGAAACAGCATGTGAGACTGCAGGATCAGACCTGAGACTGGCATGGAGTGTTGGTCACTCAGGCTGAATGAAGTGAATTAAGTCTTCTGAGTGTCTTTCTCTCAGCCTGTAACACGTACATGATGAGTTCCTGCCTGTTGATCATAGGGGAGATAAAAGCTTTACTCACACAACAAGCTCATATAACCCAGAAAGATAGTTTTGAAAGATTTACTTTCTGTCTTAGGCTACCAATTTCATTTTTGGATTCCCACAATACAATTCCTCTCTTATGAGGAGATTCTGAGTGAGCTCGGTCTGTTTAGCCTGGGAAAGAGAAGGCTGAGAGGGGATCTAATTGATGCTTATAAATATCTAAAAGATGGGTGTCAAGGGGATGGGGCCAGGCTCTTTTTAAATGGATCCCGGCAACAGGACAAGGGCAATGGGCACAAACTGGAACACAGGAAGTTCTGTATGAATATGAAGAAAAACTTATTTACTGTGAGGGTGACAGAGCACTGGAACAGGTTGGCTGGAGAGGTTGTGGACTTTCCTTCTCTGGAGATACTCAACACCTTCATGGACTTGTTCCTGTGACACCTGCAGTAGGTGAATTGTTTTAGTAGGGGGGGTTGGACCAGATGATCTCCAGAAGTCCCTTCCAATCTCTACAATTCTGTCATTCTTGAATCTGTGAAATGCAGACAAGAAAGAAGGTCTTTGTAACAATGGTTGTAATAAATACATTTTACTTTTTCCTCATGAAACAATGTTTTAGGCTTCAGCTTTTTTCATAGTCCCTCTAGCTTTCTCACACACACACTAATAACCTCTCCTTCTTCCCATTCAGACACAAAACCAGAAGGTCCACATAAGGTCAAGTAGATTAGCAGAATAAATCATGTTAGGAAATGAAGAATCATCACTCTTCAAAGCAGGCTTGTGACAGAATAAAAGCATTTTTCTTTATTATTTGATTGCTGTAATCAGATATACTCAAAACGCTAATCTTGGAAAAAATCAATCACCTAGATGTCAAGCTAAGTTTCTGTGGCTATTTTGTTAAATTTACTTTCAATGACAGGATACACGTGGCTTGAGTCTTTACTTAACTGTATGAGCAACAGCATCAGTCCGAGGCCTTAAGAGACTCATAGTCATAACTGGTGGGTCTCCAGGGGACAGAAACCTGATACAGGTACTTGTGATACCTTCTGAGCATGTGATGCACTGGCTCAAAACTCTCTGCTTGAACTGGAGGCTGCTACCTGTGCAGAAGTGAGGGAAGAGGCAGTAGCTCCCAGCCATCCTGATGGAGGAGCCATAGGATTTACCTGGTCTGGCTATTGTCTTTCTGTTTAAAACATAGCCAGACAACTATCTTGACCCAAATAATTACAGTTTTAAATTGACAAGGCAAGATTGTCAGCAAACAGAATGAAAAATTTTAAAAAATTCTTTTTCACTCATACCATAGGCAAAGGTTTGCTTTCATCAATCTCAAACGTGTGACTGGTTATAGAACTTTAATTATTTGATAAGTCAGAGACACTTCTTGCAACAAGAAGCTAACACTTTAAATTGACAGAACAGAAAATAATTATAAAGTAAGGCCCAGAGAGATTGACTGGTAAAGACCTGCCAGATGTTTATTCAGCTGAAACCTGATGTCAAAAAGCTCTGTTCATTGCCTTGATCTAAGATTCTTTGTGGAGAAGAGAGCTTTGAGGAGGCTACTGGAAAAAAGAACTGGACTTGTGCTTGCACAGGTGTTATAGGTGCAGACACTTTGCAGTTATGAGTAAAATGCCTCTGCTGTTGGATTTCATTATTATTATATGTAATCTTCTCATCCACTAAAACCCTTAGGGATAGAAATTAATAGTCTTATTATTTGGAAATATGGGGGGTTGTGAGTCTTTTCTTCGTATTACACACCTGCTACTGTGCTGTGAAATCACGCAAGCATTAAGGTTACTTTTTGCATTTTGTATTTTTTACATTTAAAAAACATAGAGTGTAAAATTCTCTGCTGGAAGGTCACTAAAATGCAAGTGTTTTCCTAGTTTAAGTGATGAATTTTATTTATGTTTTTCACATATAACATGAAGATAAAGCTGTGCTGATCCATACAGTAGAAGAAGAATTGACTAGGTCTAGTTTTGCTCTTTCACCGTGAGCTGAAGTGGGACAAGCAGCCAAAAGTTCCTACTTACTTCCTTCACTGCAGTGTGTGCATCCAAGTGACTGGGCAAAACAGGCTAGTAAAAATCCACCAAATTAAATCTCCTATTGGACAAATAGATTTTTATATGATATTGGACTATAGATGGCCTCAAACTGTCATCCACAATCTGGAATAAGAGTGACTCTCCCACATCCCACAAAGCATCAACACTTTGGAAACATTAAGTGTAACTCCCAGTGACTTCAGGTTCAGAACAAGCTTGGCACAAGGCATTTCATCCAAATACCACCTTCCTTGGCACTAACAACCTCTCAGTTATAACCTTATGGAAACTTTCCTACATCTTAGAAGTAGACCAGTGATTGTGTGCCATGGATAAGAAGCGCCTGCCCCTGGCTGTCGTTGGCGAGAAGTTTCCAGTGGTTTCTAAAGAACAGTAATGTTATGTGTCGGTACAGCCTGTTCTATTTGTTGCGCTATTATTATTAGGTATTATTTTGACAAGTATTATTAAACACTCTTCATTGTGCAAATTGTGTTATCAGTAATTAGAACATCCTGTCGTCATAATCCTTACAGTTTCCTTTTGATTTGTTGCTAATTGATGGGAGTTGGGGCATTTAATGCAGAATTGGCATTTTGTTGTTATCAAGTCAGTGATCTGTTCAAGCTCAATTGTGTAACTTTTTAATATGTGAGTCCACTCCTGAAATCAAGCAAGCAAGGTTAGCACCCTGAGACCCCCTTTGTGTCCATAGCTACTCTGGCACACTCTCTTTCTCCAAGGCACCACCCTTTTGATATATTGTGCATTTCTCTTGGTGGGTGGAAGATGAGGTTCCTCAGCACTGTAGGAACTCACCTAAAGGAGTAATTTTTTTAATGTTAAGAATTAATTTGTCAGTTGGACTAGATGACTGTTGCAGATTCCTTCCAACTGAAGTATTTTCAATCCTACGATTCAAAATTTTCCCTAGGCTGTAAGAGTTTTTCTTGCTTTTTATTAGTTTACTCCTAAAAATTGATCTTAGGCCTGTGTTTTCATCTTCTTTATTCTTATTTCTTTCTGAATAATCAAATTTCAGGGGGTAAAATTTTTCCCTTTCTCAGGTCCTCTATGCCAACATTCATATGTGATTTGGAGCCAGTGGTATGAAGCTGCCAAACCACACAGAAAAGCTGTATCCTCTGAGCACCCTCAAGCAACGAAGCTTTGGTCTCGGTGATGACAAGTGACATATTGCTTATTAAAGATAATATCTTGCCAGCTCCCATCCCTCACTCCATTTTTCCTTCTGCAGTTGCAGAGCCAGTGAAACTAGGCTTGTCGGTCAGCTAGTCAGTCTTTTCTTGTTTTTGAGTCAGCTTAGTTATGTATCAGGAAGTTTCAGCATGCTTCAAAGTCTCTATGCATCAGGGGAGAAGGCTAGAGAGTCCCACAGGCTGTGGTCATACTAGTAAAAATCGATGCAGATGCTAGGCTATAACTGCCTTTGTGGTTAAACTGCTGCAGCCATGCCTGGCATTTGGGACTGTTCCCAAAAGGTTGTTTGGATGCAACCACCCTACTCTGAAAACTAAGCATGTTTAGATGCATAGAGACAGCCAGACCACGGCATTTGGCCACAGGGAAATGTAGAAACAGCCTCTGAGTAGGCAGGGATGAGTGAACTTTTGCTTGGCCTTTGGTAGCTCCCTAGGACTGGGCATGTGGGACCCTGTCAGAGGTGAGGACTGCATCCGAGCAGAACTCATTCATTGTAAAGGCAGCCCAGCAGTAATGTCTCCTTTCCCATACTGGCATCAGGAAGTTGAGGACTTCTAGGTTTAGTTTCTACCTCTTCCTGAGCTGGAGGAGATCCATATCCCCCTCCTCCCTTCCAGCTGGTTGCCCTGCCCACCAGGCAAGTACTCCTGCAGACACCTTCCTTGCTTCTGAAGCCAAATGCCTATGCAGAGATCACAACAGGAAAACCGAACGAGATGGAGGTGACAGCACACCAGAGCTTCAGAGCACTAGGTTGGTGGTGTGGAGAGCAGGGAGAGCTGAAATCTGCTCCCTAGGCCCACCTTCCAGGCATGAAAACAGCCATAAAAAGCTGTGTTTTATTTGGGAAGGAGCTTAGGGTGTCAGCATGCAGTCTCTGGGCATTAGGCAAAGTTAAAGCAAACCCTTGCATTATTCCCAGACCACAACCATTTCCTGGCAAGAGCTAACTTCTGGCTCCTTAACTCGTGTGTAGTGGGATGCAAATATCCATGCTTAGGTGAGGTGGTCACTTGATTTTGTAGATTACACTGAAAATCATACCCAAGTTCTTTCTTAAAGCATCGAAGTGGATAGTTTGAGTTTTGCCTGGAAGAAAATGGGAATTGCACCCCACCCCCCACAAAAGTCAAAATCGTTGGGCACAGGGAAGACCAAACAGGACATTAGAATATTAAATGTCAGCAAAGTAAACAGTTCTCAAACTCATTAAACCTTGTTCTTATCCATGCAGGTCTCCTACTTCTTCCAACATGAATATATTTGCAGTGAAATGTTGGGTTGCTGTTATAATTATTTTTTTAAAAAAAACTTAGGTTTGGGAAAGATTTATTAGCAGCTACTTCTGCTTCATATTGTTGACATTTTGAAATAGGGGAATGTATTATTAATTTTGGTCATTTTTATTAGTTCAGCATCTTAATTATGGAAGACACTACTGACAATATAAACTGAGCTGCACAAAAGCCATTTGGGAATTAAATTAGTAAACTAAAATAGATTCTAACAAAACAAACTGAATAATACAGAAATATTTGTCATAGCTATAAGTGAAACCTTACTATTGCATACTACCAAAATTACTGTACAGGCTTAGGGACATTTAAGAGGTCCTTGGGCTCTTTATGTCAGGAAGTGGCTCCAAAGGGCAACAGGACTACCATGATTTGTGTGTGGTCCATATTTTTTTCCTTTCCAGGATGCCTTTCTTAAGGCAGGTCCCAGAAGAAATGCAATATGACAGCTGTCCTGATGGCCACATACCATATGAAGAGCTTCCTCTAATATGGGAATCTTTTCAGGACAATATAAGCAGCTTGCAGATGATTTTGATTAGGGAAAACCATCCTTGGTAAGCCATGTCTGCCCAAACCTGTATGTAACCCTGGAAACAGGAGTGCCATCAGCAGAAAAGCAATAATATGCCAGGTTTCGTTGATGTAATTTCTCGTATTTAACTTAAGAGGAATAGCACAGCCTCTCAGCCTCTCTCCCTGCATTCACTGCTGGTAAGCATGAATCCAGTGAGCACAGAGGATTACTCTGTATTTCTTTCACTGTCTTCCCCTTCTCCTCCAGCCCTGTGAGCGTCTAAACAACCTAAAGCACGGAGAAAATTGGAAACAAATGTTCTGGTCAGTTTTAGGATCCTTCTGGATAGGGTTTCTTTTTCAGAAGTTTAAGCTGTGATACTGCCAATGTACCTATTTCTGATAAAGAACTAGAAAAAACTTCTGTGAATGATGTTACGTATTTTCCATTAAGAAATGAAGTTTTCAAAACATGAATGAGAAGAACACAGGAAAAAAAAGGCAGTCTGTCACTAAGAATGAAGTCCAAAATAAACAGTGTTTCCTATAGTTCCCAGGAAAGTGAATTCTGATTTAAGAGTCTAGCATGAGAAAAACTGTACCTGATGACTGGTAGAAGAAAAAGGGAGACCTGGGAGAAAAAATTCTAGGAGAATTTTTTGACAACACCTAAAGACTCCAGATACATCTATACCAAAGTGCTCTTCTAAATCTTACAGGAAATCCTATATAATCCTTCTTTACCACCTACAGAGAAATCAAAAGAAATTTCCTTCTTTCATTTTGAAGACTATACTAGGAATTGTAGCAAAATATGGTGAATCCAGACTTTTTACAAGTCTCACAATTTGATAGATCTCTTGGGAAGAAAAAAATCATAAAAAAATCAAATATTAAAATAAAATATTTTTCCAAAATATTTCAGTTAAAAGCCTGTTGTTCTACCAAATTTGAATAATGTGGGAAATATTTATGGAAACTTTTGTTTTTTTATTTTAACTTTAACATCTGGATTCGCTGTGGAAAGATATAAACCTTTATGGGTATTTTATACCTACCTGCCAGCTGTCCACCATGAAGCTGTATTAAACACCTGTGACTTGTTTTGATTTCCCCTCACAAAGGGTGCTTGGAGGGCTTTTTAAATGATCCCTAATTAAGAAAAATGGCTTCATGCTTATACTCTGGAGACTGGGAAAGTAAACCACTCAAAAGTTAAGTGCCCTCCTTCCTAACAGTTTTGTCACCCTGAAGGAGGTTTTGAAGCTGGTTTGCAGTAGAGGAAGCTGGGATATCTTTTGTCTCTTCTACAGCAAGTGTGACTGTTCCTCTGTTTGCAAGGGCATACACTGTGATGACTCTGTAGTGTTAAATTTAGTTATAATCATACTTTTTATGAGGACGGGACCATTGCTCACATAATGGAACAGAGACTTTCACTGACTCCAGTGGATGTTAAACTCATCTCCTCACAGATTATAATATGATTTTTTTCCTTTAACCAGTTTGAGGTGAAGTGACAGTATAACTCAAAGCCTACTGTAGTCATAAGTAACTATTGGCAAAGTTCACTGGATGTTGGCAATGACATTTTCATTAGTTTGGTGAACAAATTGTTTACTGCATGTCACTTGCAATGATAATTACAAAATTACAGTGTAAATATAAAAATAATTTAAACTAATTGAATTTTCAAATGGCTAATGGGTCAATTGGGAAACAATGAAAAATAGATCATGTCCTCATGGGAAAGGAAGGAACTCTACCACATGCTGAGTACAGGAAACAATAAAACAGAGAGAAAGGCATTTGCAGGCTAGAAGGATTAGCAGCAAACTCTTGAGGTTGTTGCAGTGGATTGCAATGTGGTACTACTGCAAAAGCACAGCAATCTAGGTCTGTGTTGTCCAGAGCAGGACAGGAGAAAACAAGCCCCAGAGACCAGAGGTTGGGTGCACACCCACTGTGACCTGTGATGTGTGAAGATGCATGAGCACTTGGTGCACTTCCCACTCCAGTCTGGAGCCAGATCCAGTACAGGAGGGTCAATGCAGCTGAGATCCCTCTGGTACAGATATAATCAATGTGCCTGTACTGTTTCTTTGCTGCAAGAAGTGTGTGCAGAGCAAAGCTTGTGAAATCTGCTCTGTCTTCCACTCTAATGTAGTAATACATTACAGTCATTGTCCACAGAAACTCAAGCCAAGAGTGTCTGGTTTTGTCTATGTAGTGCTAGGATGTGGCCACTAATGATATGGTGATGCAAGCATGTGGGTGGTAATTAAAATGAATTTAAAAGATAGGAGAGTAACAGAAAGGAAACAAAATTATTATTCACTGAAGACTGAGCTGTGGTTCTCTAGTGTGGAGCAGATGAATCAGGGTTAAGGGAAAATGAAGACAAAACAATGGCAAGCACTTGAGAAACTGCAGCAATGGAAAGTGATGGTTTGTGTAGGATGACGTTAGGATAGGGCAAGTTTTGAGGGATATTACCCAGAAGAGTTGGTAAGAATCTCATTACCTGTCAGAAAACCTAGAGAGAACAAAGGGCTTCAAAATATTTCTGAGGGAAAAAAGCTGTCCAGTTGGAAATATGTACCTGGAGACCTGACATTTTTCTTCTGTTTCTAGATAAGGCAACAATAACCTTCACAGCTGCAGAGAAACATACGGCACATCAAGTTCTTGCCTTTTGGAAATGAAACAATGTAAGTTATAATGAAAAAAATATCAGGATACTTTTGACAATGACATGTTTAGGTCTAGATTAAATACCTGATGTACAAACAACAATGAAGGTTGATTAGAAAGGAGCCTGTAATAAAATAGGTAAAAAAAAAAATTCACGTTTTTCACATGTGAATGTGAAAAGTGAATGTGTGATGCGAATCATTACACGATTCTCCTCTGTAATCCACCTGTGGTAATTTACTGCAAACCTAACTATAGGTGTGATTAGGTCTGGTGACCTGTAAGGTATTTTTTCAGACTTCTAGAACAATTGATTACAACTGAATTGAAAAAAAACTTCAAATGAACCTGTGGAAAATGCTGCTTCAGTAGTACACATAGGGGAATTTACGCTGTACAGACAGAGAAAATGCACTGTCATCTCCTCTGCTCTGAATTAATTTAAAATTACAAAAAACACTAGAGAATTAGGAATTGCAGAATGATGTACTACATGTTAAGAAATTATTAATGTCAAAGATCCATAAAAGAAGATGAAGTGGCCATAAATGGTTGAATATGCAGGATCGGTGCCAGCAAGTCATGCCTTTCTAATCTTTCACTCTTTGCACACCATTCTGACATCTGAAAAGCAATGCTGTGAATTTCTAACCACCCAGTGGCTATCCTTGTCCACTCACTGCGTAGAACAGTGGCTGGAATTTGGAAAGCTTTTCATCAGTTCCAGGTTCTGTCCAGGATTTTGTGTCAATCATTTCTACGAATTCAGACAGTTACTTAACTCGGTACCGCAGTTCCCATCTGTACCCTGGTCTGTACCACATGTCGTGGGCAGGCTCAGTCCAAGATTGAGCCCTCTCTTTCAGTGTCCACCCATGAGTGCCTGCAGGCATGTGCAGCTCTGTTCAGGTGACAGAGGTGCCTGGAGCCTTCTGAGATGCTCTAGGGTACATGAAACATCCACGTGAGCTTCACAGGTATGACAACAGAAAACATAAGGAGCTTGTGGGGACCTGAATTATAACCTGGATCTGTGTTAATTGTATGGAAATCTGGAAGCACACACATCTGGAAATCTGGAAGCACCTACATGTTGACTTCTCAATTTAGGTGTCTTGAACTGTAACCTGTTCATCACACTTCTCTGTCCCTTTGCAAAAGGAAAAAACTTTCAATATTTTACGCTTACGTGAACCTCCCACCATGCTGCTTCTCCTGTGCCTGTCACTGAAATACTGACTCCCTTGGACACTTTCCTTCAAGTGATTCCCCAAAGTGTTGGGACAGTCAGGAGCACACAGACATTTTGGTTAGAAATATTAAGTAATTTTTGATGGGTGAGCTCACAGAGCATAACCTGACAGAAAATCTCCTTCACAGAGAGCGAAATAACTGCACAGGGAGGAAGCAAATATTTGAAACGTTGAGGTTTGGACTAGTTCCAGGCCTAGATAAAAGTTTGGACCATTTCCTAGCATGGCCAGCCTGGTTTACACAGTACTTCTTACCTGCCTCAGGGATCCTGATATTAGTTCCCATGCTGACAGAGGACATCTTAAATATAATTCAGCTTCATTATTAACTAGTAGTAGCATAGATGATATTTGTCTAAGATAATAGAGAAGCAGGAAGAGAGGAGTACAGAGGCCAATTTGTGTCTTAGCCATTATATTACTGTAGAACTCGAAGAGGCAAAAATTAATAGTGATTCTAATGCATTTTCCCTGACAAAAGAGATAAAAACCCAATTTATCTGAAGAAGTATACAGAACAGACAAGAAAATGCATTCAGGGGAAGTCCCAGGAGATATCTAATTACTCCTGGAATTAAAACCGGGTATTGCAGGCTGCATGACAAATTACTGAGACATTTACTGTGTGATGAGGTGTCCCAAAAGTGCTTTCTTAATTATGCCGGAAAAATGTGTTTAAATCATCAGCGTATTAACATGTCTGGTGATATTGGGAGCACTTATTTGACTTTCCCTGGCAAAAACCTGTAGCAAATCAATCTGTTATTCCTAAAGACTCTCATATCCAAAATCCAGCCCTGCTTCACTTGAAGGGATGAGGGAACTCTCTGGTACTCTGTTCTGTTTACATGGTGCTCCAGAAAGAGTACAGAGCCAAACATTACATTCAAAATCTCTGAAAAGACAGGCATTTTAATGTTTACTGTAATCAGTCTTCACTAACTTGAAATAGGGTTATAGAAGCATTGGGCAAAGGAAATACTCTTGGGCTGAAGTCACAAGATAAAATTAACCAAGGTAATACTTTGTTTCCTTAATTTCCTATGATCTAAACTTTGTGAGGAACTTAGAAAACAATAGAATATGCATTGTGGAAAAAAGAAAACCCTCTTATATTAAAAAGAGGCTGCTTCTTTCACAGGGGATTTGAATAATTTGTTTTCTCACTCATTTAGCTTTTTTATGTTTTCCTTAGCAAAAGTGTTAAAAGAACTGAGCATCTTTCTGTGTTTTCCATTTACACAGGAAAAATACCCTGGAGAAGCACAGACAAATTGACAAAATCATATTAGGTAAGGGCATAAGCTGACTGAAGACAGGATTTTGGATCATAGTTAAGAGATGCTTTCCAGTAATTGTATTCACTGGTTTGTAACTGATTTTAACTCATTGATGGTAGATGCAAATCTTTCAAAAGAACTGCAGGTGATACAATATCTCTTCCTTACGTGAAAGTAGAAATACTGCTCAAAGCCTTTTGCTCTGTGGAGGTCATATAGATTAGTCAGGGCCCTGTATCATGTTCACCATCATGCTCTGACTGAATTTTCCCCAAGGCACATTTTTATTTCCTAAAAACTGAACTTACAGAGTGAGTCCTTTCTAAGGAGCCTGGGAGAATAACTGTCCTCGCTGAATTTCATTGTGCTGTCAGGCGTCTGTGCATGTCAGTGTGCTCCAAGTGCAGAAGTAGTGCTCATCATCATGTGTTTTGTTTTTATTTCCTTGTGCAATATTAAAGTCTACTATGTAAATTTGAAGCCTGTCTCAGATTGCTCTTGATTTTTTTTACAAATCCAGTGGAAGCAATCAAAATCAGACAGACCCCTCTTCTGCTGATGGCTGATCTGTTCCTATTTTGGTCCAGTGCAAAGCTAATACCAACCCTGCTGACTTCGCATGGGTGTGAATTAGGGAGCACTCAGGAAATCAGGTTGTGCAGCACCAAGATGGTCACACTGCCTTGAGGATGATCACTCACTGGATTGTTACAGCTCACAGAAATGTAACTTCACTTTAAAATTTGCGAGGCAGGAGAAAAGATTTGCTTTACATGAAGAAAAATAGTTGTTTTGTAAAATCTATGGCACTGGAAACCTGGCAGTTTAATTAATTTAATCACAGTTCACTGATCAGTTAAGTGTAATGGACAGCATTTCTTCTTCCAGTGGATAGACTTGCTCAAGGAAGTTTTTCTCTCCACTTCTCAAAACCCAAACCTCCCACCTTGGTTGCATCCAAACTATCTACTTTGTCAGGGAAACTGCTAAAAGTGCTTCTGGTGTGGGGTTTGTGCCTGAGCACATTGCATTAGGAGCAGAGACTTTGATGTTCAAGCAAGCATCCTGCTAATGTGTAAGCAATCCTCACAGTGGAGGACCATGTGAGATACCCAGGACTGCTGCTTTGTGGGGTAAACAGGATGGTGTATTTGCCCTCCCATCCTGATGAGGAGGAGGAAGAAGAGTATCAGAGAACAAGAAAGAGAAATGGTTTGGTCACGATGGTTCCACCACCCCAGGTTGCTCAGTGAAACTGCCAAGACTAGCACACATGTTGAGAAAAGCATCTTTCTTCATCTTAGGAAATCCGTATAATTTGACAATAAGCAGGTTCAGTAAAGAATTTCCCTGCAGATTTGGATAGCACTGCTTTCCAGAGACTGATGGGCAATTTAGCATTTTCCAGTTCACCCTTCTGTAGAGAAGAACCAGGCCCAAGAAAAAGGCCAGCTTTATTAAACTGCATTGATTTCCACAGTTCTGAAAGGATTGCCACAGGATATTTAAAAATAAAAGGGAAAGTTCATCAAAAACTCTTACACGACAGTAGTGATTTTTCTTTCAGGCTTTCTTCTCTGTTGCAAAAAGAGAAACCCACAAGAAACCATTAAAATTCTCCTACAGCATCAAAGCCAGCTTGTGTGAAAGGGTAATCGACATTTCCATCTAATTTGCTGGGCACTGGAGAGCTTTTAGAGTTGTGTATTGTCTGGTTTGTTGGTGAAGGCTCCTGAAGTAACCTGTCCTGTTTCCAGCCAGTAATGGAATAATGCAACTTCCTCTCATTCCTTTTAAGAACAGGTTTCATTGTTTTCTTTGTGTGTGAATCCATCACTTGGTTCAACTCCTCCCCTCCTTTATGTATGTCTCTTGGATTATCTTTCTGTCCCACATCATAATTAACACATCTAACTTCAGGCAGCTTGCTCTTTTTTTCATCCACCTGAAATCACAATGATGTAACTTTTAGATTCAGTGTATCGAGAAAAATTGTAATAGATTATATAATGTTATTTGCCATGAAAATCAAAGTAAATTGCAAATAACATGTTAAAACCACAATATAATTAAAGTAGTAAAGAGTTGGAAACTCCATTCACCTTGCTAAATTTAAAATTTGTTGTCAACAGATCATAGCTTGTTCTGTCCGGGAGCAAAGGAGATTCTCTGAAAATTGTGGATCAGCAATAGAACTCCTTGGGAAGTGCAGTTGAAATGTCTAATCCTTCATGAAAGTGTATATAGAGCCACAGTTTAATGTTTGGAAAAGGTGAACCAGGGTTTTTTTTATTATTTAGTGTGCTAGCAGAGAAAACCTGACTTGCCCTCTACTACGTAGAGCAGGTCATGCATCAAACCCATATACGCAGAAAATATCCTGAGCTCACATTGATATACTGAACATAATAATGACAGTAACTATATTTTAGGTTTCTTCATCCTTCCATTTCCCCACTCCCTAGTGCAATGACAAAGAGCCTCAGCTGAGCAGCTCATGGGACAGGTCATTAACCTTGTCTTGTTGGTGACATTTCCTCATGTCATCTCTTATTGTCACCTTCTGGCTGTATTTTGCTTTTTAACCTGAAAATGTTTCTGAGAAAGTAAGACACTAAGGTCTACCAAAAGACTCATTTAGACTCATTGCTGCTGCCAATTGGCAGTTGATATCCCTATGCTGACAGTGTGTCATCTGCCCCTCTGGTCACACCATTTCTCAGATGATGCTGCCTCTCCCCAAAAGGCTGAGCTAAGACACTGGGAAAGGAAAGCAGCAGTGAGGACATTGTCCAGAGGACAAATCACAGTATTTTGTGTTCTAGTTTAATAATGGTAATCAAATCCATTTGAAAGGAATGTTTCATTTTGTTTCCATTGAGACTTCTACATCTGAGAATTCAGCACAAAATTATTTTTTCAGCATGTGCCCCTGTTACAAAAGCAGGGATTAGGTGTTACGGGAGCTGATTTACAGTTAGAGGATGTGAAAATTAATGCAAGGTAAGTGGAAAGGGCTGGATGTAGAAAAGAAAGCAGCTGTATGGTTACTGATCTGACAAGGGCTGCTAACAGAACAATGTAGATGCAGTACACACACAGGAGATCCTGGTTCCTGAGTCAAGGTAGACATTAAAAGAAATCCTATGACCTATAATAAGAAGCTATGAAAATATGACTGAAAAGTTTGACCAAAACAGCTTAATTTGTCAAAAGTTAATCTAGATTTGTTGTGGCAATTTAGCAGCTGCAAAGTGTCAGCAACTGTTCAGAAAATTATTTTGACATCTTCAGTAACAGTTTTAGAATTATTCAAAAAGAGGAATTATTTACCATCTCTTGAACTCTGCAGTATCATTTCTGACTTTTTCCACCTTTGCCAGGTCCTGACTTTGCTCAACATGGGGGAATATTTTGGAAATGGGTGTTTGATTTGCAGAAGAGACAGCAATAAGAATGCTAGGGAGAGGCAAAGTCAGATAAAATTAGTTTCTATTTTTTACTCTGCTATTGACATTGAAACTTTTGACAGTTCCTTTAATCTGTCTTTTCTGTATCATGCATAGCTAGCATTGGAGAAGTAGAGCTTTCCTTAGGAATACTTTCCATGTGAAATTAGAAATTTTTCCATGAGCAAAGTATGAAACCACGACAAAAGGCTCTTTCTTTTCCCATATTCACAAACTTTCATTTTCTTCCAGCTTTTGTAGAGCTGAGAATAATAAAAATGTGAAGAGATGGAGACAAATGTATTTCATTTTTAAAAGTGACACCTTCCCTCTTACATGCTTGACAATGATTTCCAAACACAACACTTCCTCTTGAAAAGTAGCACTTCTAATCCTTCCCTATCATTCCACAGATGGTAAGGCAGCAGGTGAAGCCCGCGTGGAAAGTGCACTCACTTTTCAATTCTGCAACAGAAAACTTCGGCAGACATCTTCCTGGCACTTTTCTTTCAGTATTTCTTTTCCCTGTTTTTATAAGCTATGTCTCTGTCTGACAAAGAGCCTCTGCTTTAAAACAGGGTTTTGGTGCAGTCATACTTGCAGATGAAAAGTATGTTGGAAAAATGCTGGCTGTCTCTCATTGTGGATGTGATAATGTTCTCCAAGGGCTCCTATAAGAGGCTTACTACTTATAAACAATTTGTCCACATCATAGGAGTAGAAGTAACCTCAAAAGCCAAATGGAGACAGGAACAGAGAATCAAATTTTTGAACCAATAGAAAGCACTGAAGAGCAAAAGCTAAAACCCATTTGATCATGATACATTAGCTTCAATAAGGAAACTTAATCAGACACACATATTATTACCCTAGACCTATGAATGTATCTCATCAGTCCCATGGATTTGTGCACCTCCAGGTTTGTTAGCTGGTCATATATAATAGAAAAATACCTATACAGATAGTGCAGAGATGTAAAGTTAATATCATTCTTCTAGACTGGGTTTTACATAATCATTTGAATATTGCATTTTAATATGCCCATATATCTATGGATGATTCTTGATTGTTCTCAAATGAAATATTGTGAATCAAATCATGATGACAGAATCTTGACTATTTAATTAATGTGTTAGCATGTATCTAATGCTTGATTCCTATGAAAAATTAACAACTTAATTTAACTATGTTGTTCTCAGTGGAAAAGTACACACTTAAATGCTCCATGGTGCTATTTACACCTGCTTAATTACTTGTATTTACAAATTGTTTAAATTACCTTGCCATAGAGGAGGATGGGGACCACAATCCATGAATAAAATTAAAATTTCAGACTCCAAACACCCTTTGGTATGCTGTCTGTCTCACAGGTGTTTTGGAGTCTGTTGGCAGGAGGAACAATCCATGGCTGTTTATACTTCTTCCTGTCTTTGACCCACAGATACCCCAGTTTGGATCAAAACTGTCATTTTATGTCCTGTCAGTAGAGAAAAGGGCAGTGTTGTTATTATTATTATTATTATTATTTTGTTTTGTGGAAGTGAGCCACAGTCATTGGAATTGTGGGGATCTCCATTATCTTTGGACTTGGCATAGTTGTCCCATGGTAAAATCATGCTTGCCTATACATTTCCAAACCCAATGCTGGACTTTTAACGTGTTCTACTTGTCAGGATGAGTGCTCTTGTTTAGATAAGAGCTTAATCTGAGTATATTTTGGACCTGGATTTTAAGTTCCTGTGTGACTCCTACTCGTTTAACAGGCCAAAACAAACTGTAGCTTGACACCGTTAACACTATGCTAGGATCCAGACCTCATCGCTGGGTTTGTGACCTGGTGGCTCTGCTGGGTACCATTGAGCCCCTTTCTGAATAGGAATTAGATCCTATTTATTGCCTATGAAAATCAGGACTTATAGACTCATGGCCTTCAAAAGTCACTGAGTTTCTTTTTGTTTTAGAGAGGGCAGCAGTTTTAAATGAGGTGCTTTGCATAATTTATGTTTGAAGTTCAGGATTTTATAAAAGGCTGAATTCACCAGAGATAAAGAGAACTAGCATCTGGGAAACTATTTCAGTGGGAAAAATGAAAAGCATATGTAAATATTTAATGGATTTTTCATGTGAGGTACTGGTTCTGTTATTGTGCTAGATCAATATAAGAGACTGAAAAAATACAAGGCAGGCTAAAAATATAACATTGATTTATATACATAGAAAGTAAAAATATATTAAAAAATTTCTAGACAATTTTTAATTGCCTCATTAACCTCTGCAAATCATTATTTTCTTCTTGTTTCTTTTGGTAATTCTCAACAATTTCTTAATAACTTCTTTGTAAAAGAGCAGAGAACATTGAACAAACGTGGTTCAATTGTCTTGATGACAACCAGAGATGTTATTTAAAGTCAGAAGTAGAAGAATATCTGTCCTTCTATGCCCTCTCCTTAGAAATTATGTATTAAAAAGTACAGCTTCTCTTCATGGTGCATTAGAAGCAATTATATTCTGTAAATGTATTCCAAGACAGAATTGAAGTTCACATATATTTTAAAAATGTTATTGACTCCTAGATGACAATGCTTTTTTGTTGATTGAAATACTCACAGATATGGAAATCAATTTGTTAGTCTCATTAAAAATGCAAATTATTTTCTGAAAATATTTTCTATTTATCAAAACAGAATGTATATAAAGGTAATGAAGTCACATATAAAATGAAATTTGGAAGGCGCAATAAAAACCTTTTGCTTTATTATGTTTTTTTATAAGAGTTCACAGACACATTTGGTGTAGGCTGCAGAGCATTCCCTTTATTTCTACTCCAGTGAACAATCACAACTCTAGCATCTTCTGTGCAAATTGAAAAGAACAGTAGAATAACCAGCTCTGAGATGAGTAAGTGAAATTTCTTCAGATGAAACAAATACGAAAAGAACAACTGTATTCTCTGAGAACAAATAACCAACAGATGATAAGGTTGTGAAATTGTGGAGATGATTAAAACTGGTGTATTAGCCTGCAATCACCACTGCTGGAGGCGGCTCCTCCTCCACTGTACTCCTCCATCCAGGATTTTGATCTGCAAGAGGCAGAAAATTCTTTGCTCAGTGCAAGTTTCTAGGCATGTGTTAAAAAGCCAATAACAGCATTAGTAATACTCAGAGCTCATATAAGATGATGAAGCATTTAGAGCCTTTCTGTCTCTTCATTCGTCCTTGCATCATCCCTTGCAGGAGTCAGAGAAGTGTTACTATCTTTGTTTTTCAGCCAAGAAAATGAGGAATTGGGGTATTGAGCTGTAAGGGCAGGCAGCCCTAGGAGAGAGACGAGGTGCCAGCCTGGTGCCTGGTTATCCCTCTGGGCAGTCTTGGCACCCAGTGTGAAGCTGCCCTGGTCAGTGTGCAAACATTTGACACTCAGGCAGTTTTGACAGCTAGTGTTAGGCAGAGCCAAATTTCCATGAACATCTCTATCAATTCTTCCTTCTCTCTTATCTAGAACCTTAACTAGATCTTCTCCATGTGCAATGTTATTTTGGATTTATTTTGTAAGCAGAGTATCATGTGCAAAAGTAGCAATAAAAGTCTCTAAGAAAGGGGAGTCTGTTGTATATGTGTAATTTCACTGCTTTTATTCCACATTCCTTTCTTGCACAAACAAAATTGTAGGTGCTTGTAAAAGGAACGTGACATTTTAAACCCCGTAAAAAGGTTTATGGCATTTGGGTGAGGGTGTCTTATGGTAGGTCACTTTGTGTCCATACTTACTGTTAACTGTATGATGATTTTAAAACATTACAGCCCAGAACAAAAATCTCATTTACCTGTGCTTCACTGCAGAGTCCAGAAACTATCTGCTTTGAAATGAAAGCATTTTTAAGGCTTCCAAGTCGTTGTGCTCAGCAGAGCAGAGAGCACCCATTAAGGAAAAGCAAGGTCATAGCAGAAGAGGAGATCGGCACCTGGAAAGAGAAGGAGGCATGATTTCATCTCTATGACGAGTAGTTTCTGCCCAGCTTCACTGGCATTTTTACTGACAAACCGCTAAAACTAATAAACCTGTGAGGATTAAACTAATGCTAAAAGAATATAAACAATAGGGGTCCTGCCCTGGCACACAGGGTAATCCCTGCAGATGAGTCCCCAGGGTCTTTTTGTTGAAGAAAGTACACAACATGGTAAAATGCAGCCTGGCAGCATTAAGAACAAGCCTGTTGCTGCTTCAGAAAGTCACAGTAAAAAAAAAAGACCAGCAACAGAATAAACTACCACTGACGTGGAAAACAATTGTGAAATTACATGATGTTAGAGTGCCAGCTCTGCCTCCAAGCATCCTTTCATGCTTGTGCTTCACTGTTTTCCCACTGAAAGCCGAACTGTGGTCCATAATGATGCTGTGAGAAGGATTAGAGCAGACAGGTTATTGCCAGCCCCATTTACTTTATCGAACCTTTAGCGGCAGAGTAGTCTCTGCAGATAGCTCCCTTTTGAGATACGTGCTGGATTTCCAACAACAGCAGATGGACTACGCTAACCACTGAAATACTTGGTGTTTTTCTTACATATAGAGAAATCTTGATGTCTACAAATCAACTAAAATAATTCCAGTAAGAGAGCAAAAAACATCTCTGATAAACATATAGAAATCCTCCAATACATCTTAATATGCGACTGAACTCTCTTCAGTTTCTTTAAATTTCCGGTAGGAGCAATGTGTTAGCACTAACTGAATACATAAGTATGTATGACATCTTCTTGAAAACCAATGAAAACGGTTTGTGGAAAGAAGTTGTGTATTGGCCATCTAGGGACGCTGGGCTGGAGATTTGTACAAATAGAAAATGAAGTAGGAGACCATGCCCTGAATTGGGGGAAACACATTGAAAGTCATTAATTTTCTCATCCTACTCATTAAGAATTGTCAGCTGAAGACCACAAAATATAAATTCAATAAATTCAATTGGCAGAATTTCTTTATACAGAATAATATGGAAAAAGCTACATCAAACTATTTTCCTTCCTTACTTTCCTCCTGCATAAACACTTTAATTACATAAGTGGACCTCCCTATGTGTCAACTTCACTGTATATTTTTTCCTGACAAAGTGAGTTTCTTTATATAATTAATTAAAACTCTTTTCTGCTATGCATACAAGGGCATTAACTGTGTTTAAAACCAGTAATTTCATCATATATTTTTGAAGTGCCAATTGTATTTGAGTATTAAACCTTGCTGCTACATGAGGTGTACTTACTCACTTACATCAAAAGCTTTCTTAGACACTCTGTAGTTCTTCAAGGTCAGGTCTTATGATCTTTTCTTTCTCAAACTGAGGGTCTTGTTGGCTAATTAGCTTTGCTGTTTCATTTTCATTATGAATGCTCATAACTGAACTTCCACCTCTTCAATTAATATCTTGTATCAGGATTTTTATTTTTTCTGAGACTTTTTTTCTGGAAGTCCATATCACTTCGAATGGACATTCTTTCTCCCCATCCTTTGATACTGCATGGGAAATTCATGTATGGAGCATGTTTCTCCATAGCCCACATAACAGCAGCAGCCAGGCTGCTAGTGTGTAGCCAGCGGGACAAGGCACCTGGTCACATATCTGTTATAGCCTTTCTTTGCCCTGAAGCACATAAAAATTTCTTCTTTTGCAATTCTTAAGTGAAGCCCAGCTATTTCCCCTCCTGTGTGCTAGCTCTTGGATAACTAAGCAGGTTGAATTGTGGATTTAGAGACCTAAGCCAGGCTTGAAGTGAAGATGATTAGAGGATGAATTAGGCAAATGTGAAGAAAGAGTAAAGGGAAGGGAAGAAGAAAATAACCATCTCAAGTGCTTGTACAAATGTATGAATGAATAAAAAAGGCTCCATATACACATGGGGATCTTCTTTTCAGGCCGGTTTTGAGAACTGTGAAGATCTAGGTCCTATTCCCGTAATCCTTTGAGCCTGGCCTAGCAACTATTATTATAATAAGCACTCCAAAACTGCTCCTTTGCTAAATCCTGAAATTGCCTATAGTAACATGCTCTGCCCCGTCTCCCAAGAGCTTGTGGTCTCAATAGGTAAGGCAGGTGAAGGAAGTACAGTGTTCCTGATTTTGCTTTTTGAAGGCAGTCAGGAAGTTAACGAAAATCTTCCACTTTTTTTAAAAACAATTAGTATGCATTTTGCTTCCTTGTGTGTACCTAAACTTCCCAATTCTATTCCTTTTCTTTTAACAAGGAAAGACATTGACTGTGGAAGAACATATGAAACAGTATTTAGCTTTCGATATTGGTTAAGTGCCAAGCTTCTGTCAAAAATAATCACACATCACTTCTTAAAAAGAGTTTAACAATGATAAAACCACTTTAGTCCAGCCATTAAGCACATTTTAAACCTTTTAAAGCTTTTTAAAAGTTGTGAATAACTTAAAGCCAGCCAAGTAAGTGCAGAAAACGGGAGCAGAAATCAGAATAAGTCCATTGTCTTTCACATATCTCTGTGGAAACATTATGCTGCAACTATTTAAATCCACATCCTAAATTCTTTCTAGTTTCACTGCTTTCTAGTAACTTTAAAGAAGGTTATCTTTTTGTTGAATATATTTAAAATAGCCATTTAATTTTCCTTTTTACCAAGCATATTTCATTAAAATACAAAAAATAGAGAAAAAACAAACTAATAAATAACAACAGTCCATCTCAATTTTAAAACTTTTGTTACCTAGTTGTGTTCAACAGTAAGATGATGTTAGCCCAATTCAGGTGATATAAAATGCTGCCTGTACTCACATGTGATTAAAAACTGGTATTGCTGCTCTTACACTGTTGTGTTTATACCAATGAGTCCTTCTACATAGGAAATACAAGTTGTCTACACTGTGACACAGAAAGAGCAAGCTTGCAGGAATGAACCACGTGTCTGGAGAAGCTCTGCAATCGTTTGACAAACCCAGAGCCATCTTTTCCAGTGTCATTCTCTAACTTACATTTTTTTTTGAGAAATTCTATGTTTCTGATCCCTTAATGGCAACACAATATTTTGGAAATGGGTGCCATTTCCTTAGTCATGGGTATAATTATCTCAGCTAGAGTTATCTGAATACACAGAATAAGCCTTGCACCTGAGCTAGCATGAGTGATAGGATCATAGAATCGGTTGGGTTTAAGACCAACAAGAAGACAGAGGATCAGTGCTACATAATTTCAAACGGCCTGTAAGAACTCTCACACTCAATGGACAATTGTGTAAAATGCAGCTTGAAAGCTTATTCTCAGTTTATTTTATTCATGAGTATAACAAGGGGAAAAGAAACCCAAGAAGAGAAAGTAGTAGGAACTTGAACCTGGAGTACAGTATAGTGCAAACACAAAATACTTCATTTTAACTTATATTTAAGACATGTCGTTTAAAATTACACTATACACAGTATTATTCCTTATAAAAAAAAAGAGAAGCGGGAAACAAGCTGTTGCTGAATCATACTGGCTTTGTCTGCTGCTCATAAATCCACTTGGTTGCTGAACACTATGAGGAGTTTTCAGACACCTCAGAAGTGTGAAGGACAATTCTTCCTCTGTTATTGCACAGCACAAGTAAAACACACCACCAAAGAGACTTTGAGACTCTTGAGACTTTATCATTATCATTATCTGCAGTTCCAGAACCTTGAGTCATAGACTCAAATAACTGGAAATAACTGGATTGTATCACATGTGCTTGCATGGGTCTTGTTCTTTCCTCTCTGTTTTCTTATGTGTAGTTCTCTGTACAGAACTTTGCCCTAGAATTGGTATATAGCTGTTATTATGTCAGATTGCTTTTTATACAGAAAATAGATTTCTAATGTCTACTGTTGTGCAGACTAAATCATGAAATTGTGGCTCCTACTCCTCTAAAACCCAACTGAACCCAGGAAGAACTCAATTACTTTTAAATCTTACAAATAAGGCATTTTCATGGAGTTTAAAAGCTGGATGCCTGTGTTTAGTGCTTGAGGTCATCAGCCAATTCAGATATTAAACTTATTTTTTTAATATATGTTCTCCCTGGAAATTGCATTGTGTGGTGTGCATGTCACTCCTATTCCCATTTATGAAGTGAGACCTGGCAGATTTCATGACTGGCTCTGCACAGAGGATGAGTCACCCTGCAGGTGGTGGTGCTCTTAGTTTTGCTTTGGCACAGAAATAAGGCAGAATGCACAGCTTTATTTTATATCTGCATTGTGATGTACTTGTGCTTCTGAGTCCATTACATGCAACTGGCAAAATATTCAGAAAAGAATATTGAGTAGATCGTAACATAGGGGATGAGATTAAGAATTTTGTAACCCTGAAACAGTGACTTCTCCTTGTAGTGATGTATCTCAGACATTTGGGACTCTGGTCAGGGCTGTACTGAACAAGAAGGATGACATCTCCAAGCAGATCACACTGGTATAGCAACACTATTATAGCTCTGCGTCTTCTCAGTGATACTAATTAGTGGGAAAAATAACTACTTTCCAGTTGATTTTTATGCTCAAAGGTGTGATAAATCATGTAAATGCCTAGACTGGGGCTCACCTGAAGGGTACTTCCATAGCAAGAAATAAAGATGGACAGATGCTCATCCTATAATGTGGTGTGGTGGCATGCAATCTGCAAAGCACATCAAGATAGTGCTGGAGGACTTTTGGAGGAGGGAGGTCTGGTCCCTACCATGCAGGAAGGACTGGGCTTCCTCAGGTGAAGGCTGTGAGCGAGGGGCCTGGCACAGGTCAGGACCAGGACAAAGACTGGATAGTGCTGGGGCAGCAGGAGTCACAGACAAGGGCTTATGTCACTCCTTGGGGCCATTTACATGAAGGCTTACATGTCCTTATGCAGGCTTTTGATGTCAGCTATAACTCATCATTGTCACAACCTCCTCCATTCTGTGCCTTTCAGGCAGTTCCACCTCTCAGTCCTTAACTGATCTGAAAGGAGGTTGTAGACAGGTGGGGGTCAGTCTTTTCTCCCAGGCAACCAGCAACAGAACAAGAGGGCACGAGCTTAGACTCTGCCAGGGAAGGTTTAGGCTGGATATCAGGAAAAAGTTCTTCACAGAACGAGTAATCAGGCATTGGAATGGCCTGCCCAGAGAGGAGGTGGATTCACCATCCCTGGAGGTTTTTAAAATAAGACTGGATGTGGCACTTAGTGCCATGATCTAGTAATCATGAGGATGTTGGACAAAGGGTTGGACTTGATGATCTTGGAGGTCTCTTCCAACCCAGATGATTCTATGATTCTATGATTCAGGCTTGCCCTTATCCTAGAGGCAGGAAGCAGGAGGCTGGCAAAGCTCTTGAGGACCTATGGTTGCATCTCTGCCAGGGAATCCGACAGCATCTGAGCTTGGGTTTCGACACCAGCATTTGATTATTTGTGCCAATATACAGTTAACACATCTTTGACATGCCTTGGACCTGTGGTCCTTATCTTGGTTCAGCTGTGGGCATATCCTATGCCAGTCGAGCATTGCTGAACGGCAATGAAACCCTGACTCTGCTGACAGTCTCAGGGTCAGATAATTGTCTCTGACCCAAGGTGTTGACAGATATAGACTGTCTTTAAAGACTTGGATTTTATACAAGCCCCATGGGGTTGTGGAGGGGTTGCCTGGTCTGCTGAGACAATGGGCACAAGTCATGCTGCTGATGCACATATCTGTTCCCGCAGCTATTCGCATTGTTATTTGTGAAACATCAAGCCAAGTTAGATCAGTTAAACTATGCAAACCCTGTTTTTTTGGCCTATACCAGTGGCTCTAGAGTGTCAGTATTTCAGCTTTGCACACAAGAGTTATCGAGTTGCCTCTGCAACTCCCTTCTTCCTAGGAATTTAACTGATACATACATCTACTGCTGAAACTAAATCAACTTCCTGGCAAATTTTTCCCCACATCCAGCTATCATCCAAGTGTATCTCTGTAATTCACGGTGTCAGATCCCTGCTGACAACCTGTCTTTCCCTGATCCAAAGGTGTCATAGGCAGAGATCACCAGCTTAGTTCCAAACTCTCTTCTTCCTAATATGTCTGCTCAAAGAAATCCCCACAATGTATTGCCTCTGCTACATACTAATGATAATCACTACAGATTCGTGGCTGTGTAGTACTGTTTCCAAATGCAACAACCATTTTGTTGACTGTGTGGCTCCTCAGTATATGTATACAGTGACTATTTAATCTGTTCGCATACTGCACCCAATTATGGAAGAGAACATAGGAGCCCACATTATGTACTACAAAGCAATTTGAGATAGGAAATAGACTGTACCCAATTGAAATTATAAAGATACTCAGTCAGCAAGAATATAATTATCCAAGATGGAATCTGGCCAGGAGATGAAAGCTAATCTTATTCTACCCAGTGGCTACTTAACCTCGTATCTTCATATAAAGATATATAAATAGATAAAAAATATTAATGAAAAAATAGCATATTATCCCTCCTGCCTTGCATGCATACCCATATGCAATTTCCTCTTTGATACAATGGATTTGCCTTTTGTTTTTTTCTATTTACTTTTCTTTTCTTTCACCAAATATTTTAGTGCTTTTTTTTACTATTAAAACATTGCTTTCCACAAACACTTTCCCAAGTGATTTAGGGCTTATTTAAAATCTTTCTCCCCTCTGTGCCCTGAGTCCCTCAGTTCCTTTACAGGGTGGGACAACACCCTGTAAAGGTACTTTGTTGAATGCAATTTTAGCTGTTACTATTTAATTTTTAAAATTTTGCTACGGTACAACTCCAAATAAATTTCCAAAATGAAGTTCCTTTTGTAATTGTCAAATAATTTTGGGTGGGAAACCGCTCATATATAAGCAACTTTATTTATTTCATCTTTCCTGACTTCATAGCAGCCAGAATCAGAGCGAAGAAAAGGACCATTTCCAGACAAGGCTAATACTAGCTGTCTTCTACCTTTGCATGGAAAGGCAATATTGAGAGATACAGTTGAGAGTCCAAAATTTGAATAACAAATTAATTTTTCCTTATACTTATGGTTACAATAAGGAATAGTGAAAGAATACACAAGCGTTATGCAGTGTTACCTAAGGCAACTGAGTGACTAAGATGCTTATTGTTAGTTTAAGTAATCAAAAGTAGCTGCAGTCTTAAAAGAGTGGTATATCAACCCTATTTAGACATACTTTTTAAAATGGGTGCTCATCAGCTGTTTTTTTGTAGGAGGAATCAATTAGTAGAACCAAATTTTAGCAATGAATAGTACATCAGCAAAAATAGATGAAGCAATCTCAGCATCAGCAACTGTCATCTTCCCCCTGGAGAAACAAAAGCGGTTTTTAGCATGCTCACGGCTGCAAGGGGCGGCAAGGAAAGAAGTGATAAATGTATTTCTCTCTCTGTCTTTTAGGCATTTGGTGGTAGCACAGCAGAACTGAAAGCTGACGGTAAATTGTACACACACCGCTGGTTTTCTTGTTAATTACTGGGTATTGCTGCTTCAAAGCTTTCTGCAGTGCAGTGAGAGAATTGTCAAAAAGCATTGATTCAACGGAAATGTACATACTTATCATGTCAGTAATAACCCCTTGCTAATTAAGGTGAATTTCTGAGGGACACAAACTCTTCCAGTCAGAGACATGAATTTACGAAGATTGAAGCGATCTGTCAGAGCATCCCACTGTGGGTTTTGATTTCGTGTTTGGAGCCTGCTCCACTTCCATGATTATCTCCTCTTTGTCAGCAGCAATTGAACAGGGAGAATTTCCAAACCTTAGGCTCCATTGTAATGCAAGGTCATGTTCAAATGACATCAGGAAAAACTAGTCTAGACCATGACACTCCCAGGACAGAATCAAATGCTGTGTTATTTTTCTCTAGACCTTTATGTAATGTGGTTTTCAATCCTGCAGGTAATAGAATTTCTTCACTTCACCTCTTTGTACTTTTTAGTGTCATTTTCCATGGTTTCAAACCCAGCCTTAAATCCACTCCGGGTGCCCTGTCCCCCCTTTACGTCCTACAAATAAACTTCCAGAGCCTTCACAGTGTTGAGCAGAGCACTGCCATAAGACCTTCCTTTTCTTGTTGTGCTACTACTGCGTGATATGAAGACCTTCACAAAGGGGGAAGACATGGCACCCCAAGAGCAATCTCGTACACAGAGGTACTGTCTGCTGCTCCAGGGACTACACAGTGATACCAGAAATTGCTCTTGACCTCTGGCAATCTTTGCGGGAGGACCACACCTAAAACCACCAATTACTGGACATGGAGAAAGAACCACAGATGTGTAAGGTGATAACAAGTCTTCATACCTGCTTGTTATCTATTTGACCTAGGCAGCTTTCCTGCATTATATTGAGCCAGAGGCGAGGAGTAAAGCAGTGACAGGACAGACCATGACATCTTACTGAACGTGGCAAATGCTGTCAGGGTGAGGTTTTCTCTTTATATGACCACTCAATCTTATTGAATATTTACTGCGAATAGGTGAACCAGTGAATGTGAAATGTAGATTTTTATTTGTTAGTTAATCACAGCATCAGCTTGAGAGTTCCTGTGCCATGTGTTAGGGTATTAGTCTTTGATATGCAAAGGTGTTGTTGAAGTGCAAATCCATGACTGGGTAACCTTAGAAGGCTTAAATCTTGTTAATAATAATTTGTCTAAGATGAACTGGGCCCTTTTTGCTGAAAAGGTTTTAACACTACAAGTTCACAAGGGCTGCAACTTCCTTAGACAACTTTTGCAATTTTTGCAGTTTGAAAAACTTTATTATACAGCTATTTGCTTTATAACAAGGGGCAGGCAGACTCCTGTTAAGTCTTGCTAGACACCTAGACATAATGGGTAATGAGATTGACTGGAGAACAATAGAATGCCTGATAAAAACATACTCTCTTCAGAGATCTATGGATTTAGGACAACACTCCACTGGGATGGGCACAGCAGAATGTTACCAGAAGTTAACCTTGATGTACAGATATCCAAGTTACCTGTTTGGCAACACAGAACTGTATGGAGTCTTACACATGGTAATGTAAACTAGATCAACCTTGGTTTAGTGAAGGATGAATATTCTCACATTTATTGTAAGACAAGAACATAACAAGGTCAGTTACCGAAAATGTTGACTTGGCTCTCTGATTGTGCATGTCCATCATAGCCCCTTTGGTGGACAGTAAACTGATGATAAAAGCTAATGTAAAAACCCACTTTTATAAATGCTTATCTTGGTACTGAAAATGTTATGATGCAAGTACAGACAGCAAAATATAATGGATGTTTGTAATGTGTGTATTTATCTAGTTCAAACAAAACTGTTAAAGCAACCTTGTATTAGGATTATGGCTTTGTTTTGATGAATTATCCACAGAAGCCTTGTTCTCTAAAGGTTGGCTGATCAATCAAGGCTCTTTGAGTCATTTTTTAATGTCTGTTGTGCATAGATATATGCACGGTCACATACAAGGTACCTCGATAGGAAAGCATGCCTGCTCTTTGATGTTACTGCTTTGTGCACTCTTTCCCCAATTACCCCAAAACAATTTAGAACAATAGTTGCTCCAGCAATAGTTGTCTCTATTAGAAGCTCTGCATTTTGTAATTAATTTACTATCAGTTCACATCAATACTAACAAGGTCAGCTCTTAGGCCCAAGTTTAAAGAAAAAGCCTACAGTTTTTGAGACTCATTGATCTCCTGGCAAGTGAGCTCCCCATGCAGGGACCTCTGCTGGGCTCTGTGAAGGCCTGGGATGTGTAACCACTTGAAAGTTGAAGTCAGAGTTGGCAAGGGAGTGTAGAGTGTCATAGTCATAGCACCTTATAAGTTCCTAAGCTAAATGGTGGGACTACCATGGCATCAAATTTCAAGTGAACATTCAGAAGTTGTGAGGATCTGCTCTGAGGCTCCAGCTCCCAGCTCCCTGCAGATGCAATAGGAAGAAAGGATTTTTGATCCTTAAATCAAGCTGTTGCAGACTCTGTGACAAACTCAGCCGTCTGTGTTCTCTTGAGCTCAGACACTGTAGCGGTCACAGTGCCTCAGAGAGCTGCTTGCAGATGGAATTGTGTGCATTCAGGCTGAAAACTCCAAGATGAGCTCTCAAATTCTTTTTTCTGTATGGTTAAATCCCATTTGTGAACCAGGAGTCTGTGATCCGCTGCCAAGAATGAGCTCCACTGATGTATTTATAGCTCAAGGAAGGAAGTTTGAGGTGCCTATGCCTGGAAGCTTCCATGGATGTAACCCCTCAAAATCTTGGAACATGATAGATAAATAACAGCTCAAAACGTCTTTTATTCTTGAAACATAAAACAGCTATCAGAAGGAAAACCTGATGCCTTGGGGGACTGCAAATGGGAAGCAGATGCAATGCTTCACTAATTGTCAACAGATTCAACCTTTTCTGCTAATCTTCTGAGTGCCCCTAATGTCTTTGCAACCCAGAAACTGTAAGAAACACATTTCTGCGTAACAAACAATTGGGAAAATTCATCCAAATTTGATTATGGGTCTCTACTTGAGCTTTTGTTTTTGACTACTGCTTTATCATGCACAATATAATGGGTATGTAAATAGGATGTGGTAAAATGGTGCATTCATTTAGGGCCTGCATTATTCAGGTTTAAGTACTTTATCCTATTGATTTGGTTCTGTACTGTGATTCATATTTTCAAGATGGGCCCAGAAATGTCTCAGTCATAGCATGCAAGGCATGGTCTGCTTTACAGCTACTGTAGGGTTACATTTCTTATAAGCACCTCCGAAGAGAATAAATGAATTGTATATTCTTATTAACATTGGTAACTCTGTGTACAAGATCTGGAAATATAAATGCAGGTACAGTACCTGCAAAGTAGAAACAGGCTGAAAAATAACTATAGATAGTATAAATCCCTTTGTGTATTCCAAATTCCTTTGAAGTATCTCCTCATGACTCTGCCATTTATAGTCATCTTCACACCTTCCCCTTCTGAAAGCAGCCTCTTTGTAACAAGGAAAAGGTACAAACGTCAAGAGGAGAAGTAAAAAACTAATAACCTTGTGACTTCAGTTATCTGAAATACAATACAGGAAATTAGCTGTGTGTCAATATTATGTTTTATCAGTATTATGTTCTGGATGTTACTATTGCTTCTCCTGTAGTAAATGTTCTACAGGAAGGGTAAGGATTTTTCAGTAGAAACATTGCCTGTTTTTTCAGTCTCATTGGGCAGCATTCTGTGGATTTGCCATACAGAATCCCCTTACAGATGATGCAGGGTCAGCCAGTGCCCTGTCCTTATCCAAGTCCTGCCAATCACAGATATTTGCATGGGACAAGTAAACTTATTAAACTTAAAAAAGACATCTTACATTTCTCTTGGAATAAGCATCGAAATTATAAGCGCGATTAAGAGTAAAAATATTTTTTCCTCTTCAAGATGTTAATTTCTAACCAGTAGATATTTTTCAGACTTCATTTACTGTAAAATGCTGTTTTAAGGCTGTTACCCTGCACCAGAGGAAATATCCCAGATTTGCTCTGGGTTAGTTAGGACCAGAATATCATGTATGATAAATCCGGTTTCTTTGATCCTCCATTAGTTTTTCAGAAGTGGTGTGGACTTCAGAAATGACTATTTGCAACCAGTACATCCCTCAGTTTCCCCTGAGGAAATGTTGAAATGTGTACATGTGGAAACTTAGCCGTGTTATGTTACCTTGTGAATTTGTATAAGCAGGTACTGGAATTAATGTTCCCCATATAAGCGTCAGAATTTATGCACATTTTGTAATTTGCAGAACTGCATTCTTTCCCATACTTCTCTGAAAAACAGTACTGCAAAAATAAAAAAAAATTCCTGAGCATTTTAGACCAAATCCAGGAAAGAGAAAGATATTCAAATATGTAACTCATTATATATTTATTTTATAATTAGACATTAATTTCTTTTTTTTTTACTCAAGTACAGAGTAGTGGAAACCAGTCAGTTAACCCTTCCTTCCCACCTGTGGAGCCAGACTGCTCTGAAAGTCTCTGCACTTGAACAGCTTGGCTGCAGGGACAACTCATACAGACCCAACGGTTGGCCTTGGGGGGAGTTCAGGATACTCTACTTTTAACACTGATGCATGAGGACAAACCATGGACTGAGAGTGTTTAGCAGTCTGATTACTGCTCTGCCAGTTTATGGAGGGCTCTTTGGCTGCTGAGGAAGAGCAGAAAGGAACAGGGTTACATTTTTGGTACTATTCCCAGGCTTCTCCTGACACCAGCACATCCAAGGGATGTAATTTGGTTTGCATCAGAAACATCAGTTGGAAGGATTGTGCTTCTTCTTATCAACTTCCTTACAACCTGGAGCGGTGTTTAGCCACATTTCTTTATGGGCTGTGCAGGTATTTCAATATGCCTGTTGAAGGATAAATACAGAAAAGAATTTAGTGCCCCTGTCAGCACTCAGAGGCATTCAGCTCTCAGTGAGAGAATGTTTAAGAAACCTCTAGCTTTTGACATGGTAACTTACGCCTTTACCATTTTCAGTGCTGTTAGGTTGTGGTTGGCTCGTTGTTTTTTTTTTAAATTGGTCACTCAATGGAAAATTTGCCAAATAGGTCAGTGGTTCCTTCACCAGGCCATGGTGTGGGGGGCCCTGAGGCTCAGTCTGGGATCCAGGGGTCAAAGCTGGCATAGCAGAGCTCTTGACCCACCATGGCAATGAAATACCAGATTTACCATTAACATTAAAAGCACTCATTTTGCATGCCTTATGTGTGTGTCTCAGGGGAGCTTGGGGAACAAAGATAACAAAATGAATACAGTGAATGAAAGTCTAAAATGGATAAAAACCTATTAAAAACAAGAAGCAACCAAAACCTTCACAAACAAGTTAAGGAACATCCAGTGTAAAGCCTCTGTACAGAACTCATCTTTCCCTTTTTCCTCCGCCTCAAGAACAGGCGGGGAAGACCTTTTTCACACTTGTGGCAGAAGCTGGTAACAATCTAATTCCACTACATCATCAAAACTCATTCCTTACTTATCCTCACCAGTTTTCCTACAGATTTTAGTTGCACCAGTTCACTTCTCTCATGAAACTGTGCTCATCTACAGCAACAGAGTATTTGCTTTTTTATCTTTGTACCTGTGGCTGTATTTGCAAAACATCTTGAAATTTTGTGGTAAAAATGGCTCTTGGGTGAGATTTCAAATAATAAGCGTGAAGGATAGATGGAATTCTAATATAAAAGTAAATGGTTGAGAAAGAACTGCTGGCATTGGTGTTTATTTAAAACCATATATTTAGTCAGATTAATTAGTCAGGATTAGTTTCTACTGCAAATTTATGCATAGCCTTGATCATTGAACTGCACTGCTAATTGCTTGCTTGCATCATCATAAAAAGAAGAGATAAATGGTAGCTGATGAAAGGCTCCAATACATTGTTCCTGTGGAAATAAAAACAAACTTGTTGCTGTTGTGCAGAATGGTCACACAGAGGACTTTTATTAACTGAAAGGGACCGTTTAATAAAAAATAAGTGGTAAAGTGTTCTTTCATACTGGGATCAAACTATTCGTTATTGCTTTGATATACTTTTTTAATAAAATGAAAACAACTTGTTCTCTTTAGGATGACATTGAAGCAGACGTTACAGAATAGGTAGAAGGGAAATCCTGATAAGTTCTTCCTTCCTTCCTTCCTTCCTTCCTTCCTTCCTTCCTTCCTTCCTTCCTTCCTTCCTTCCTTCCTTCCTTCCTTCCTTCCTTCCTTCCTTCCTTCCTTCCTTCCTTCCTTCCTTCCTTCCTTCCTTCCTTCCTTCCTTCCTTCCTTCCTTCCTTCCTTCCTTCCTTCCTTCCTTCCTTCCTTCCTTCCTTCCTTCCTTCCTTCCTCCCTCTTTCTCTCTCTCTCTTTCTCTCTCTCTCTCTTTCTCTCTCTCTCTCTCTCTTTCTCTCTCTCTCTTTCTCTCTCTTTCTCTCTCTTTCCCTCTCTCTTTCCCTCTCTCTTTCTCTCTCTCTTTCTCTCTCTCTTTCTCTCTTTCTCTCTCTCTTTCTCTCTCTCTTTCTTGCTCTTTCTTTCTCTCTTACTCTTTCTCTCTCTCTTTCTCTCTCTTTCTCTCTTTCTCGCTCTTTCTTTCTCTCTTTCTCTCTCTCTTTCTTTCTCTCTTTCTCTCTTTCTCTCTTTCTTTCTCTCTTTCTTTCTCTCTCTTTCTTTCTCTCTTTCTCTCTCTCTTTCCCTCTTTCTCTCTTTCTTTCTCTCTCTGTCTCTCTTTGAGACCCTACTGTAGTTAACATTTAGTTGGCTTCTGTGGATTTAGGACTATATCCTAGATCATCTACAAAGAAACAAGAGGCACTGAAGGGCCTGTTTTAAAACTGACAGCTTCCACCTTGACTCAGTTGCCTCTGTGCCTGTGTCCTTCAGAATTTCCTTGTGGATTGTAAGCTTTCCGGCTTGGGGAATATTGTTTGTTTATATATACAGTAGTTAATGAGATAGATGTTCAGCTCCGCTGGTCTCCACGCATTTCCATGTTTTGTCTGTTATTTAATAATACATCTGGCCAACCATGCAGATTTAATGACCACAAGATGGAACGACTCCATCAGTTTTCTTTTCTAGTAAAGTCCATAGGAAAACAAGCTTTATGATTTCTGTTAATGGCAGAATAAATGTCTTAAACTGGCAATTTCCCCTTCCTAATTCTCTGTACAAATCAGGGTAAACAAGTCATGTCTACGTTTCCAGGTACTTACAATATGTATTGGCCAACTTCAGTACATGGTGGGTTACACAGCTCAATCTGTTTTGAAACTTCTTCCTGCACTCACAGAGCAGTTGCTGCTGCTGAAAGAACCAACAATTTTTAGCTTTAGCTAAGATTCAGCTATCTGGAAAGGAAGCTTAGAGGTTTTGTACTTACATCATGCTAAGGGATCATTATAAGTGCATACTGATTAAGTGACAAGGTGTAAGCTGGAAAACACAGTTCTAACTAAAATCTCAGTTAACTTCAGTATTAATGGACCGTGTTTACTAGGGAAATACCTGATGCCTAAGAAAGTATTTCTACAGAAGATAATTAAACTTCCACATCAATGAAGCAATTCTGTTCTCACACTGTTTGCACCACATGTGGAATAGTACTGCTCAATCTAACTGGATTCTTCTGATTTACAGAGGAGAACAGTATTTAACTTTGCGTCTTAGTAAAGGCCTTACCTCCACCCATTTTAAGGGAAATTTAAATTTACTTACTTTTACCTAGGTATTTGCATACACTCCTTTTATCTTCAGTACAGAGGGTGAGGCATCTCAGTTCTCTCTGGTCTCTTGGGACAGCTGATATGCCTGGAGGTGCATGTTAAGGGCTAGCCTGCAGCTTTTAAAATAGCTGAAGGGTATGAGAGGGATCTCCGTTTTACTGCATGTTTCCCCGACGTCCTCCACCTTCAAAACATGCTGAAGGTTGATAATAAATGTCTAAGAAATCATAAACTCAGTGCACATTTGGGGAATGGGAGAATATTTCAGCTCATTTCTTTGGACAGAGATTCACCATTCACAATGCAGGAGAGCCCAGGAGCTATGACTGGTTGACACAAGGCATTTCACAGATGCATGGTAAAAACAAACCTTCAGTCTTTCCTCCAGAGAATCACAATTCATGTTAAAAAACACCAGTGGAACAAAACAAACAAAGTAGGAAATGAGAAAGGTAACTCCTAAAGGCGTGTATTCATACCATATAGTGTATAAATGTAATGAGCAGATCAGAAGTGGTAACTACATGTACTTCCAGTCTACTGGCTAATTTTTTGCTACAGCCTATTCTTCTTAAAGCAAAACTAATTTTTAAGTCTCGGTCATGAGACACTTATTTAGTTAGGTTTTCTTTTGTTTTCCTTTCTTATTTTTTGCATTTTTTCTCCCAGCCCTTTTGAAAACAAAAGCATGGCATGTCTTTTCCCTCCTTTTCCTGATGAAAGAGAGGAAAGTCGGTTTTGAAATCTTTTCACTGGCTGAATTGAGCAATGCACATTTTAAGCAAACCCTCCTTCCCCCACAACCTCCTAGTTTTAATTTTCCACCATGTATTGCTGTTGTTTGTATGCAAAACCTCCAATTACGTTGCCCCAAATAATCACCTCGAAATGGAGAGGGTGACAAAAAAATTGTCATGCTGCCAAGGATTTTGTAGACCTTGAATATTCCTGGGAAGGAGATACGATGTGCAGCCAGGGGAAAAAAATTCTTCAAGTAATTTTTGATAATAGGCTTCGTCATTTTCAATTATTTTTTTTTTAACAGTAATCCTCTGAATATACTGGAGAAATGGAACATCTTGTTTATCAATTAATGTAGAGTTCTTTACAAAAGATGTTATGACATTTGGCTCACTATGTCTACATCAATATGACAGTCTCATTAATGAGTCAACATTTTTTTTTCCTTCATGCTCATGAGGACAGGAAGAAGTCACCATTCTTTCCATGGTACATACTCTCCTTCTCCCCATGCAATATTCGTCTTGCCTCTTGTGATTTATTTCAAAACATTACTTTATATTTCTCTTTGCTGCAGAGTGATAAATATGGATTTGTGCAACCTAGTCTTTGTTTAGAGAATACAGTGCTCATTACACTGGAATTGAGTTGTTAACCGGCTTTTCTGAAAGTCTGTTTACAATAAGGGCCTTAGTTAGCAACTGGCTTTAAGTCTCTCATTTCTGACATATTTGGGAATGAATTGAGAAGAGACAGATATTAGCCTGCATGATCTGCACATCATACCAGCTTACAAGTAAATTTGAATATTTAGTACCGCTCTGAATACTTACGTAATGATGAGCAGAAAAATTGCCTTTGATATGACCTTCTCTGATAAAGAGGAGCTTTCACAGAGGAGGAGACAAATATCAGAAGAACTGATTTTTCTCCTTCTGTGAAAGTCTGCATGAGACAAATGCCAGGAGGTACCTGTGTGCACATCAGCCCATGTGAGATGTGGAAATGCTGTGTGTGGCAGAGGAGACTGAGCACTTTGCTTAAGATGTTTGGGAAAGAAAACGTCTGGGTTTATCTGATTAGATAAACGTGGTAGGAATTAGCACTAAGTAGTAGTAGTAGTAGAATATTAATATTAATAATGATGATGATGATATAAATTCCTAGGCACTAGAATGGGAAAAATCAGGACGCTGTTGGTTTAGTCTTGGACAAGATTGCTTATATGTTCTCCTGAATGGACCTCACCTTCCTTTTAGTACAATAAAACAATAATTCTGCAAAACAGTGAGAGGCGGATTTAAGTCCACGTTCACTGTTCTGTAACAGGTTGGAAAACACTTAACTTTTCCAGTAAAACTTTTCCAGTAGGAAGAAAGGGGATTTATTTGCAGAATCATAGAATCATAGAAGCATAGAATCATAGAATCTTCTGGTTGGAAGGGACCTTTAAGATCATCACGTCCAACCGCACCCATTATCCACTAAACCATGTCCCTCAAAAACTCATCTATCCTTTCTTTAAAAACCTCCAGGGATGGTGACTCAACCACCTTCCTGGGCAGCCTCTGCCAGTGCCTGACCACCCTTTCAGTAAAGAAATTCTTCCTAATATCTGGTCTGAGCCTCCCCTGGCGCAACTTATCTCCATTTCCCCTTGTCCTATCACCTGTCACTTGAGAGAAGAGATCAACACTCGCTCTGCCACAGCCTCCTTTCAGGCAACTGTAGACAGCAATGAGGTCTCCCCTCAGCCTCCTCTTCTCCAAGCTAAACAACCCCAGTTCCCTCATCCGTTCCCTGTAGGACTTGTTCTCCATCCCCTTCACCAGCCTCATCGCCCTTCTCTGGACATGCTCCAACAACTCAATATCTTTTTTGTACTGAGGGGCTCAGAACTGAACACAGTACTCGAGGTGTGGCTTCACCAGTGCCGAGTACAGGGGCACAATCACCTCCCTTGTCCTGCTGCTCACACTGGTTTTGATACAAGCCAAGATGCCGTTGGCCTTCTTGGCCACCTGGGCACACTGCTGGCTCATATTCAGCCTGCTGTCAATCAGCACCCCTAGGTCCCTCTCCACCAGGCAGCTCTCCAGCCACTCTTCCCCAAGCCTGTAATGCTCCATGGGGTTGTTTTGCCCCAAGTGCAGGACTCGGCATTTGGTCTTGTTAAACCTCATCCCATTGGTCTCAGCCCATCGATCCAGCCTGTCCAGATCTCTTTGCAGAGCCTCCCTTCCTTCAAGCAGATAAACACTGCCACCCAGCTTGGTGTCATCTGCAAACTTGCTAAGGGTGCACTCGATCCCTTTGTCCAGATCATTAATATAAATATTGAACAGGACTGGACCCAGCACTGAACCCTGGGGAACACCTGTGCAAACCATACTCAGGGATGAAGTTATATTGCTAAGATTCAGGACACACAAAACCTCTTTCACTAGTATTTTCTTCACCTGCAAGGTTTGCATTTGACAGTTGAATACAGTAACTAATTTTGTGAGATTTACTAGGTGATTGTTTTATTTTTCTCTTTTTGTAGAAATCCCTGCCCTCTGATGCCATTCATGAGGAATTTTAGGGTTATTACAGTGTTTCAGTGTCCATTGCTAGCTGTGCCTTCAAGTCCTCTTTCCCTGAGACATTCCCAAAGCAGGCAGTGAACTAAGCCATCCTTAGATCCTCCTGCTGCTAAAGAAGTTGGTCTGACAAAGACCCACCTCTCTGTTTGGCCCATGCGGGACCTGGCCTGTGGGTTACAAAGGACACATGAGAGTGTATGAGCTCAAATTAGCAGGAGTTTCTCCTCACCACTGCCTAAGGAGGGAATTTTGCCAGTGCCTGATTTACCAGGGAAGCTAAGGGGCTGTTACAGGGTGCAGTACCTGCCAGTTTGTACCAGGTGGCAATGAAGTCAGATCCATGAAGTTCTACCCTACCCCTGCCTACAGGGAGGCAGAGGCTCTGAGCAACTGTGAGACTCCTACAAGGGCTCTTTAGTCTTCTCATTGGCATCACGCTAGCTCTCAACTAAGGTGGGCAGGAGAACACCACCAGAAAAGAACAGACAGTATATGTCCTTTTTTTTTCCCTACGTCCTCTCTGTCTTAAAAATACAAACATGAATAAAAAGAATTTGAGCACTGAAGGAGGAAAAAGAAGCAAAAATTCTGCCTATGCTTACTTGCATTTGGGAGAAATTACGAAGAGAGAATTTGGTGCCTGCAAATACTGTATGAGCAATGCAGATAAACAAAATGAACACTTTCAGGCAGGAGATGATAGATAGTTAAAGCCAAAATCCACTCCCATATGAAATATTCAGACATTCCTTAGTAGCAAATCAGGATGTGAACTTTGAATCTGATGCTCCCATCTTGGGTGGTGCAAATTGAACTCTGGCTCTTCTGATCTATACAGGCACTTGCAGTTTACCCAGCTGAGAATAGAGCCATATAAAACCCTTACGATTTACATAACTAACTGGATAATTGAGGAAAGGTTTGGATTCAGACTTCACTAATCCAGAGCTATGCTGATAGCCCTACAGCCAGGCCAGTGATTTTGAGCTGGCTGTTAGAGGCAGAAGCTCCCTACAAGGCCACTTTCTTCTTCTGCTGAGGTATCCAGAGATTATTCATCACCATTTGACTCCCTGGGAGTGAAAACTCACCCTGCTCTTCCTCAGAAATGCACTGAAAACGGCAGCCCTGGGTCCTCCTAGCTGGCTCAATCACAGCTCCATAAGCACAGAAATGATTAGTTGTATTGCTCAAAGGCTGAAATGATCCCAGCCTGTGTTTTTTCCACACTAAAAATGTATTTAAATTAATTTTATTAAGCACAAACACTAACTGAACTAATTTCAAGCTCTCTCATGACCTTCTTTAGGGCATAACGTAGCATTCCATGCTATCTGCCATGACTGTCTCCTCAGACCACTCAGTGGAAAAGAAAATAATACCAAAATCAAAGCCACCCTAGTGGAAATGGTAATTTTCTTGAATCCCCTTCTGCAAGGAAAAGCCAAATTTTTCACTCATTTTTGTATCACTTTTCCATGTGCTGCCTTTAGACTGCAAGGATTATAAAGGAGAAAACTGTTCTCCTTCTACAGCATGAAGTTTGGGAAGGATACAACTATGCAACATGGAAATTGTCTCAGGAAATATACTGCAATCTTTATATAAAACATTAAATTATAATTAGAGATTAATGATATTTCCAGTCAGAAGGGACTAGTTATTCTGACTTCTCTGTAGGAGGACTGGTAGAATCAGTTCAGAATGGTTCATACCAAAACCTCTTGAAGTCAATTCCACTCACATTTTCTTTCACCAAGTGTTACACACCAATGCTTAGCAGGTCACCTGGAGCACCTCTTAAGATTTTGCAGTCTTTGAAGTATTTAAAATTTGAATTCATATGTACCTCTTACTCCTTGGTCCCTTATCTTTTTCAGAGGGACAAGACAAAGCCATACACAACCAAATGTATGTTGGCAGGTTCATTCCATAAGTTAGGCATAAATAAGACTCTGAAACATTTCTCTATAACCCAGTAAAACAACAAGAAGGCAGAAAAGACTTGTGTTGGTTCTCTAGATATTAGAATCGTGAACTTTATTACTGATTGTGAGGTTACATTTGAGGATGTCTCTGCCTTGAGCTGAATCTTCAGCTTACCTACAAAGGCATGCAATTGTAGTTAAAATCTTCATTATATCCAGTCCCAGATGTATGTATTGCTTGGTTGATAGATATGATAAAAGTAATTTTCTTTTATCCCTATCCATTTGTAGACTCTACAATTATGCCTTTCTGTGTGCTTTCCCACAGAATCCTTTGCCTTTCCACATTCATAGCAAAGGTTCACCAAGCTTGGCTTTTTTCCAAAAAACAGTATTTGTGACAATTAAAAGAAAGAATTCAGAACTCGATATAATAAAAGCAAACAAAATACAGCAGAAATAATTTCTGATCTCAGGCAAGACCTAAGAATGAAAATAAATAAAGATTAAATGATGCTTGCAGAATTTTCTTTGTAGTGTGCACAGATCAGGAAATAAAATATTTTGTTGGTTCCATTATCACTGTTGCAAGCACAACACAAAGCGTTGCTGATATGGTACAGATCCATCTGCCAGCTGGGGTAGGAGAAAAGGAAAAGCAATTACGAATATTATAAATTAGGTTTGTTGCTCTGGGCTGGAAAGATCCAGTTTAGCATGCTGTGATTCTGAACAGAGGACAGGAGATGAGTCAAGGGAGAATTTCTCTTCATACTTTCAAGTCTTTCCCCTGCCCTCCCCCACTCCCTCAGCCAAGGATAAGTCTAGCCAAACCACATCTGGTTCTTACATTTAAAGTCAAGTGTGCTACATATAAATCCAGATTCCTGAGGATATGTGGGCTAATGCTAGCCTGGACAACCTACTCTTCCAATTTGACCCTGTGATAGAAGAGCACCCACTTGAGCACCTCAGTGAGGATGTCCAGCCTTGATTTCCATAGTGAGGAAATAGGTGGCCTCCTCCCACTTCTATCAACTCCCTAACCCGTATTTGTTTGATAGGTGAAATTGAAACAGCAAAAGTAATTCTTGGCGAATATTGGCAGCGAAAAATCTATACCTCCTCCAGGAAAAGAGTGCAGAATTAACTCTCTTGTTAAGTGACCTAGTGCATTTTGTATGTTTGTCAAAAAATTTTTAATAAGCTTTGCATTTCAAGACAACACCAGCAAAGAACTGTTTCTGTTATGCTTCTTGCACATTTTTTTTTTGCAATGTCAGTATCCTTTCTTGATGATTTTGCACAGAACTCCTCTGGTATGCATGTAAAGCAGTAATGGGAAATGAGTTTGAGAAATGAGTCTAGACCACATCACTCTTAAGCACATAAGACAGCTGGTAAAGGTCCAGCCAGACACAGTTCCAATGAAATAAGCCTTATCCTTATGTTTCACTGTAATCTGAAGGAAATGAACACAGAGTCCTAATGTTAAGTCTGCTTTACAGCACCTGTCCTTGCAAACTGAGGATACAGGATAGACCGTTTCTTTGTAGTTTTTTTCTGGTTCCTTTGTTCCCAGACCTACCATGACCCAGTGGGCATCTGTGAAACATGCACTCATAAACCTGCTACAGCTACCTTAAAATCACGGTTGTTGTGCCATGGGCAGATCACCCCTGAGCCTACACTAGACTTCCTAAAGTCCCAGTTATTTTTGTAGGCAGCCTCACTCTTTTTTTCACCCTCTTCACATCTCGCACCTGCTTGATGTGCAGCCAAGCTGCCTCCTGCCAGCAGCTTGTACATGGTCAACTGTCCTGTGCCAGGGAAGTAAAATTGGCTGCATCTCCCAGACTATCAGAGGATGCAATTTTCCCGCTGGTGGGTCATAGTTTTGGAAGGAGAAAAGTGATGTTGTCCATATTTAAATAGCTCTGGCCTCTGGAATAATGTTAGGTCACTGTGGGCTCGCTGGTGGTTTCACAGTTGGACTCGGATTTACCATGGGCTGTTAAGTCTTTCGTGGTTAAATGCATAGATACTTTGCAAACAGGCCAGCAGTGAGTTCACCTAAGCCAACAGCATGGCCACATTGCAGTGTGGGGGCACAGCTGCCTGGAGATCATCACTATTGCTCACCAGCCTGCTTGGAGAACATCATGGGCTGTTAACTGAGGATTCATCTGCCAACATCCAACTGAGCAGCCACAGGCTTGGGCATGGCCTTCAGAATAGATATTGCTGCAATCTGATGGGAAAAATGATGCCAGATTATCTCTGTTCCCCCAAAGTGGCCATTTCAATAAGGGCAGAATTAAATTTGAATACAGAAAAAATGAAACTAGTTATCTAAACTGAATTATTTTTTTATAATTTTCACAGTGATTTGTAAATCATCCCTGGGTAGTTTGTGTTTGAGTGGAAGCTTTTCATGGAAAGTTGATTTTATGTTATGGCAAGCATTTTTCTCCCTGTTATGTAGAAAAATATTTGGTTCAGTTTGTAGAAAGAGTTTAGAAATACAATCTCATTGAGAAATGGTGGGATTCTTGAGACAGTCCATGAATAAACAAACTACAGAGAGATAAGGTAGGAAAAACACTATTAGCTCATCAGTTTATTCTGTTTGGAGTGTTACAGGAATTAGTCCTCAACTTTTGTATGGTCCTGGGGAAACCAGGATTGTTTTTTTAAGCATAATGATATAAATCAGAAATAAGTTTCAAATATAAATTTAGAGGTGGATATTTAAAGAGTGACATCATCCATTTGTACTGAGAACTTCAATTAAAAGAAAAACAGATACATAAGTGTTGTAAAGGAACAAAGCTTTCCATAATGCCTCTCAATTTTGGTTCATTCATGGCTTTAAAAATGGGTGAGCCTCTCTCATAACAGACTTGCTTCTACTTTATCCTTTACCAATCTGCCTGATTTCTGGGGCTTGGGGAATCTTATTCAACATAACTAAATTAAAACATTTTAAATAATTCAAACAGGATTTTGACAGGATTTTATTTTATGTTCTGTTTTGTAATTTTTCCTATTCTTCCTTCTTGGAATTTAAAACCTCCTTAAATGCATCATTAAACATCTCAGTTTATTTACAGGATAAACACCACTATTCCTCATTTATCAAATTAGTGAACTGAGTCATATAGAAATTGGGTCAAATCACCACTGGCATGAATTCTATCTTGTGTGCTGTATGACTGAGTTCAGCCTGTGCAGCTCTGTGTAGCTGACACAGGTGATGCATCCCCTAAGCATGGCGTAACCTGTGGAATCAGTGCCTGAGAGAGTAAGGACATTGTCTATGGCTGAGATTGTCTTCAGGGGTTAAGAATGAATGAGGAGGTGGGAATTATCTCAGAAGGCAATTCAAGCGACTGCAAATATTCCACTGCCCTGAGTGGGTTGCTTGAGGTCCTCACGGCTTCAGTCATTTCAGCAGTTCATAATTCAATAGTTTCTAGTGGATTTATCTGAATGGAAACAAAACGCATCTCTTCCAGCAGAAAACCCTAAAATAATAAGTTTTACAATTTAATGCTTCAGCTAGTTCAGCACTCAGTCTTGAATAATATTTTACTCGGAAACAAATGAGATTATATTTCTGAAAGATTATTTGTGTGGAAAAAACCCTAGAATATTTAGGGCAATATGAGGCTAAGAAAATTGTGCTACTTGATGCAAAGATACAGTTTTATCTTGAGACCGTGAACGTTCTTATTCTTCTGTTATTTTAGTAAATCTCATCAGATGTAGGACTCAAGCGAGGTGCTTATTTTTGAGTGAAAAAGCAACAGAAAATTCAGTTCTCTTGTCTTCTTTTTTAACATTCCATTGGTTATTTGAGAGTTAGTTGTTTGAAGAAGTTGTTGCAGAGCATCATCTCAGCTGCCTTAATGTTTCCATTTTACTGTGAATTATGTTCCAAGAATAATTTCCAAGAATAATTCCAACATAATTCTTTTTTTCTCTAAATCTGATAATTTTTAGAATTCATTACATACAAAATGGTCTCTCATTTGAAAAAGAGACAAATGATTACACAGAAAATGCAAATCAGTTTTTGAACATATCTATATTCGCACTCACATTAAAAAGCCAAGAGTGCATTTATTGTATTCGTACATAACAAAGTCATTTTTTTTACAACATCTGTGAGCACTGTGAGCAGCTACAGAATGTTTTTCTTTTTCTGGCTTTCATTTGAAATTATTATTTCAAATACCAGCTTCCTGTCTCCTTAATCCTTTTCCAACATCCAATAACTTAAGTAAAAAATATGTTCCAAAATGACAGTAAAAGTCAATGGCGAGTGATATTAGTGGATGCTTATTGACAGAGATTATACTGATTTTATATTGCTATAGTGTTCGTCCAGATGCTTGACTGTCTGTTTTAAGCATTGAGCAGGTGGATTTGGGATTTCTAACAGTTCAGGAGCATTTGTTTTAGCCAGGGTCTGGAGTGACCATAGATCCATGAGGTTATCACCTATGACTGGAGGTCTACTGTCTAGCGTATATTTCTACCATGCACGAAATCCCACCCCGCTTGTTATCTGAAAATGATCCTTTGTACAAATAGATTATGTGGGGCTCATTAGGGATTTCTATGATCTTGCAGGAAGCTGAAAGTCTAGTGTGCTTTTTCCTAGATTTTCAATATTTCTGAAGGAAGAAGAAAGGAGACGTTATTTGAAATGTTGTTGCTCTATTTGTGTATGACCCCATATCACAGACTGGCTGTACACAAACTTTACTTAAGTCCTGGCTGATGCTTTCCATAGCTGTTAAATCACTCTTGGTCAGAGCTGGGTGTATGAAAGTGTGTGGTTGATTTAGGATGTAGTTGTAAATGGCAAGGCTCAATTTATGAGCTTCCTTACTCCTGGAGTGAGGCTTCCCATACAGTTCATTAATCTGCTTGATTTTTATTATCTCTTTCTCAACAACAGCCACTTTCTTAATAGGTATTTTGACACTGAGGTTTAATGGCATTTTAAAAGATGACAGACCCATGCAGAGAAGTTACGAGTCATATGTATTAAATTATTCAGTCATGAGATGATCGTTCCATCCCAGAAATGGAATGTCTGCTGTTCTTTTCCATTTAGGTTTTATTTTTTTTTCTCTGAAAGTTGGAACATAATATTCTGCGTAAAGTAATTTCCTTTTTATTTCAGGAGAGATTTTTTTTTTCTGCTTGTACGCAAACTAGAAGAATGTGAGATACAGCAGCTAGAGGATCCCAGCACGCTTTTGGTTTTTGAGCACTTCCAAAACCGGTATAAAACAATTTGATAAAGCAAAGTCCTCCAGCAGTAATGCACCTGATCTTACTTTACTGGGTGGATGGCTGTTCCTCCATTTGTACAAACCATTCTGCCTTCAGAAATACATTGTTTCTCCATAGTACAAAATTTGAGTAGATGGCCTTCCAATTCTTAAGCAAAAACAGGTTAAACTTCTTATTGACTAGATTCTGCTGGCTTCTGTGGTTCTTTATCTCAGCAGCACAAGTGACAGTTCAGATAACACTTTATTCTATGGATCTAAACCAGAATATTTTATCTTTAAACTTCTTTTCTATATACTTCTCATTTGGAAAAAAAAGCTCTCTACATTTTAACTGTATGCATACACTTAAGCTGACATTAATTTTCGTAACAAACATGAAAATACAATATACATAGCAATCTCAAGCTCATTACCATGCAATTTTTATAACTTTCTTAATTATATTTGTGTTAAAATAAACAAACATTTTCTTAACAATTTGCATTACTTGCAGACAGCAATATGCTCTTACTGTAGGCAGAGGAAGCAACACCTTTTCTGATGTCCAGAAGCTTTTCATCCCATAGATATGGTTGCAAAAGGATTAGGGATGTAGTTCTAAGAAGAACCTAGATTTTCCACCAGATATGAAGCAGTTTAAACTTCGTGCATGTGTTCTCTTCTTGGAAATACCTGTCTGCTTTAGCACATAGTTTTTAGCTCTGAAATGCAGGATTCTGCAATTCTTGACCAGTGCCTATGTGAATGGAGGCAATCACAGTGAAGGAGCAATGTGAGCTATGGAACAGATTAGCATGAATGGGAGCGCTTCAACAGAGATTGGACAGACCCATGCGGGACTCTCTGTTTCACTTGTGTTATTACTCATAATCATTATTCCTTTTCCAGGTGTTGCACCTCTTAATGTAAAAAAGTATCTGTTTGCTAGAGGTCAGGCTGTAAGAGGATTTTGTCTTGTATGGTAAGGGACATGACTTGGGTTTTTTCCCTGGTGGTTATACGGTTGTATCTAGGTTCTTATCATATGGGTATTTGAATACGGACTGGCAAATTAACTTGTTTCATTGCAAAGACACGCATATTGAAAGCAGTGAAGATAAAACATATTCATCTCTACAGTGATGATCTCCTGTAAAAGTCCTAGAAAACTGCTACATGAAAGGAAGTAGAATCACAGAATCGTCCACTTTGTGATGGACCTCCGGGACCTCCAGCCGAACTTCCTGCTCCATACAGGGTCATTTGTGAGATCAGACCAGTCTGCTCAGGGCTTTATCCATCTGGATCTTGAATTCTCCATGGACAGAGTCCGCACAAGCTCTGTGGGCAACCTAAGCCATTGTCTGACTGTCCTCAGTGAAATTTATTTCCCTTATATTTAGATGGAATTTCTTCTTTCAGTTTATGACTCCTGCCTCTCATTCTCCTGCTGTGCATTGTGATGAGCCTGGCTCAAGCTCCTCCATAACCTTCCAGGTAGACAGAGTCAGGCTGCTCTGAGATCCCCCTGAAGCTGTCCTTCATCCAGGCTGAACGAGCCCAGATCCCTCAGACTCATGGCAGAGCAAGTGCTCCAGCCATGACCATCGTGGTGGTCTCTGCTGGACTTCTCTGAATGTATCGATGTCTTAATATATCAGGCACAGACTTCTGCAGAAATAATTGCAGAAACAAGGTCTTTAACTTCTGTTTGCCTCTTATACATTTTTATACTACTCATTCCTCTTGCTATTCACTGGTCTAACCTCTCAGCACTGTTAAGAAAGAAAAATCTATTATCACTCTCTAAAACATGTTGCTCATATTCACTATCTTCTTGGTGTTCCATTAAGAATATTAATCTTGTTTTTCCTACTGATTTCAGTTTCTTTGCTGAACTCCATGTGTGGCAGAACTTTTTCAGGATTAATGAATTCTGTAGACATAACATCACTTGTCACTATCTGAAGATCCAATAATCCTTTAAAGGAGTGATGTGAAAGTCAATAGGTGCATGAAAAAAGGCTTTGAAATTATTTCCTGTTTCTAGCAAGTCAATAAAAGCCCTCCATGGGAGACTGAACCTCTCAGTATCCCAGTGTAACCGCAGTTGGAGGATTCTCAGGACTGAACACAAGCATGCATGAGAGGTGGAAACGTTTAAAGCTACTTCCAGGCTCATTTGCAAAGTTATCTTTCTAAGAACATCAGGGTGACAAGATGCATGAAAAGGATAGGGCTTTCTCTGACTTTATTTCTAAACAGCATCTGAAAAGTTCTCTCTGAGCTCTACTTCACCCTGACCATTGAAGGAGGCATTAGAGACTTCCTCAAGCTGGGAGGAGCAGTTGCTGCACTGGAGGACAGAGCTGCTGTCCAGATAGACCTTGGCCAGCTGGAGAAATGGGCTGACAGGAACCTCATGGAGTCCAGCCAACACCTTTTGAAGCTCACAATCCTTTGTTCACTTCCTTCAAAAATGAGGTAAATGAGTTTCACCACTGTGGGAAGAAGTGGACAATAGCAGTATGAGATGAAGAGCTGTTCTGGTATTAAGCAAAATATTCCTCTCTCATTCAGAATGCATCACCACCTTTCATTGTGATGCTATAAATGCTATATCAAGTAGGATTAAAACACCAGGAAAAAAATAAACTACCCTGAAGGAATGAAGAAATATTTCTGCTTATTTAGAGGCAAGGAAGTTTTCCCTCATGCATCTCTCCCTCTGGGTCCTTCCCTTCACAGTTTAAAGCAGAGAAGGTTCGTAATCCCATACTGCTGATGGAGGTCTTGTATTACACCCCAGGCTCTCTTCTTGCAGGAAAAGCTGTCTTTTAATTTCTGTCTGCGTCTAAAGTGAGTAAAGTTCATTCATGGCAATCTTTTTTTCATAGATGAGTACAAACACCCCAAACTCTGTGCAAGAGTTGAATTATCAGGGCAGCTTGTCAGGATGTATTTTTCCCCTCCATCTTCTCTGCTAGGGTTTTTGTTTTGACTCAATGTTTAGCTTGACTGGAATTGCCCCAAAGTAACCATGCATCAGGAAATCTGGGACATCCCTGAAGCCCAGTTTGCTCGTGCAGCAGGAACAAGAGCTGAGATCAGGGGGCTAACACTATTTGCAGAGCAGAGCTCTGTAAGTGCCAGCCAGGAGGCTTGGTTTGGCTAGGATGAGTCTGCTGGGCAACTTTGGGTAGCGAGAGGAAAGAAAAGGCTTTTGTGGCAGTTTATGTAGCTGAACAGCCACCTGCCACCTCCTTTGCTTGTGCAAGGCCAGGCACCAGCAGCAGGCACCAGCATATGCAAGTCCATGTCACAGCAGGGAGGGGAGAGCTTGGATCCCCCACCACCAATAGGAAGGCCAAACACCAAAGCACTTTCACCACTCACCTGAAAAAATCCAGACGTGTTATCTTTTTATATTAAAGATGGAGAACTTCCACTTTTCCTCAAGGGAAAGGAACAATGCTTATATCTCTTACTTCATCTGTGAATTTCAGAGCACTTGACATCAATAGCTTTTTTTTTTTTGTAACTGATTAAATAAATGAACATCTTCTACATTTATTTCACAGCTCTTCAAAAATAAACTATTAACTCTTTTCTCAGCTGCATAACCATAAGGTCAGAAGCCAGAGGTCAGTTGTTATCTCATAGATGTTTTAAAGCAGGGATATTTACTGTAATGATTTAGAATGCATCCCTGACCTTGGTTTACTTGGTGGCAATTAACCCAAGTGTTTAAGTTCCTGGAGAATTAGGAAATATATTAGAATAGAATAGAAATTTTTCATCATGTACTGTGCAAAAATATTTTTTTGATTCATAAGCTACAACCTTGCTGTTGTGTCATTGGTTTTCTTACACGTACCCATCAGAAGCAACAAGAGAAGGAATAGTATCTCGATGAGAATAAGGTAAGGATTTTATTTCATTAAAAATTATTCATGTGTTCAGTTTCATTGAGATTTTTCCTGTAGGACTCATTAGAAAACTGCCAACTGAAAAGTAAAGGGATGAGACACATAGCCATTAATTTTCAGAAACATTCAATATCTTTTTGTGCTGGAATTTTTCCAATTAAGTGAATCAGTTCTGTACTGGCTGTAGAAAAAGTAAAGTAATGACAAGTTAGTTCTGAGGGAAATGTGAATAGACTGAAGGTTGTTACTGAGTTACATTCATAGCTTCCTAATTATCGACCTCTGGATTGTAAATGGGTGGCACCGTATGGAAGGACCTTTTCAGCACCATACAGAAAGTAACTAGTAATAGAAAAATTATCTTCCTTTATGTACATAAAGGAGAAAGAGGTAAATATGTGTTAGTTTATACATATACCCAATAGTAAAGCTGTTTATTAAAAGATTCATCAGTTATAGCTGTAGCAAACTTTTCTGAGAGTACTTAAAAATATCTTTTATTAATTATTCAAGGCTGACTGTGTTTATACATATACATGTGTATATGCAGACATACTCATGCCCACACGTGTATCCACCATTGCTCTTCCAAAAGGATCTATCTTTAACAAGTGACTGGCAGTGCTAAAAGTACCAAAAAGATTTTCATCACATTGAATTAAAGTCACTCAAAGGAAAATGGAGCTTTGTGTAAAGACAGAATAGTATAAAAATGGAAAAGGTCTCTCATGCCCTTCACTTTTGCCTCTCTCTTCTTTAGCATTTCTTTCTGTGCTGCTTTTTATTCTTCTGCTCTCTATTACCCATCTAAACCGTGGGCTACTCCTACCTATTCTGTGCCTTTGCTTTCATACTAACTAGCAATATGTCCTTTCATGTTCCCATTAAGCCTGGCCAAGTCTCAATTGCTTGCTTTTTCATGCACGTTAGCTTTTCTCATTGTCCTTAGCCGAAAAGGTGCAACTGTGCTGGCTCTTCAAGATGCTTTCATTTAGATGGGATTTTTCAGGGTGATGAATCAGGTTTATTTTGTTCTTCAGTCACAGCACAGTAGCTTTGCTATTCCTATTCTTCCCAGTAACACATAAATGATGGTATCTTTTCTGCAATATAACACCATACAGGCAGCCTGACAGAGGGAGAAGTTCATAGCGTTTTAGTACCCAACTACTACCAAGTGTTAATGCTGTTTTGACAGCAGTAAAACCTGTGTCTGTCACTCCATCTGTAATAAATGGGAGATGAAGTCACGACGTTTCTATGCAGGGGCACAGTAGAGACTAGGGAATGTGATGCTAAGCATATGTGTGGCACTAAACACCACAGAACTACATCATTACTTGAGCTTCATCTGATTCACTTCATGATAAAAAATAAGCATGCAATAATGGAATAAGTGTTTGCAAATATTTTGCTACTGAATTTAAATCACAGATTTATTTCAATAATAAATATGGGAGTGTATCTTGATAGGTTAGTTGAGTTGTGTGGGAGGTTAGTCTTTTGTTTTAATCCAGATGATTCAGTGAAATTACATGATTTAGTTATTTTGTCTGTAGCAGGAATATTGTACTCAGTCATCAGCTATACCAAGTGATCTTCACTCCTATTGAAATCGTAGGGCAATAACATCAGAACTATTATGCAGAGTTTTGTTTGTTTGTTCAGTCTGAATATGCATGAGAAGCTGTCCAGAGAATGCTAGGCAAGACAACACTTTGGTTAAAATGCTGAAAAAGGGACTACGCAGAGTTAGAAGCAAACTTTAAGTATTGAAACAGAATAAAAATTGGTGCTGAGGCGGTTTATGGAAATACCGTTCATATTTTATCATTCAGGAGTAAATAGGCAAATCTGGAAGCCAGGTCTCCTTGTAGACTGCAAGAAAAAAAAATGTTAACGATTTCCAAAAGGCTTGATCTAGTCTCATCAGCTGAAAAGCATTAATCACATTGTTCCTAGCTATTGTGGAAAGAGTCTTGAATTTGGGTTTTCAAAATAGGAGATCAGAGCACAGTCTGTAATTCTGTCTCCTTTAACACGAGGAACTGAGGATCTGAATCTGCAGGCTTTCCAGAGTGGCAGAACTAAAAAGGGCTGAGGAATGATTGCTTTGTCAGGGTTACAGGCTGCAGTCAAAGCTGGATGAGCTACCAGAGTCTTTTGTATTTTAGAGAATGGTCACAGTTCTTCTCCCATGTTTTTTTTCTGTTCCAGTGGCAGAATGCACGACCCATTTCTGATTTTTATCTCATTTACAACTGACACAACTGGTACAAGTTACCTTTTGATCTGTAAGATCAGAAGCAGATGTTGATGTATTAGCTTGGTGATCTGGGGACAGGATTTGCAGGTCTTACTCCAGCAGCCAGATCCAGGCACTCCTTGATCTAACACAGAAGGCTAAAAGGTCATGACATCACGCCTGTATCACAGGCTGTGAGACCATCTGGTTAATGCACCTTTATTTATATGTGATAGATCTTTTTTTTTAACTGAACAGCAAAGGATAAACCCGTTCTATGTCTCATTTGCAAAAGATTGTAGGATTGTCATTCACCTGTGGGCTTTTTATACAAGAAGACCATTCACCATCTGTGCCCTGAGCAATGTCCTCTGTAACTCACCACATGATTTACAAACCTGGGAACTGGACAGGTAGGCATAAGGTTCAGGTTCATAAAGACATAAAAGTTCAGGTCAAGGTTAAGAAGCTCAAGTACTGATGTCTGCACCTGCACTAACTGCCTCAGTTCTCTCTAGACTCAGTAGAGTTCTAGTCAATACCAACAGTGGAGCTTACTATGCAACTGAAGTTGCATGGACCATGCTTAAACAGGCACCAAGGGAGGTATTCAGATGCCCAAAAGCAGAAATCTAGTATCAGTTCAGGTGCTGTGAATCATTTTTCTTGGTCTCTTGAAATAATTTTAGATTGGTAGGTGTTCCCTAGGGTATATTTGCCATCCCTTGCAGATGTCCTAGACACCTTATCTTGTCTGGCTATGGTCCTGGACAACCTGCTCTAACTGACCCTTCTTGAGAAGAGGGATTGGACCAGATGATTTCAATAATCACTTCCAGCCCAGACAATACTGTGTCTCAGTTGACAGTAGATGCCTGTGCATTAGACACCTGAAAGCTGCTGCTCTGCCAAAACACCTGAAGGTTCCAATGACAATGTTGACTCTAGCTTGATTCATGTGAGGATGCTTGAGTTTAGTACCCCATGATATGTACTACATCTGCCTGGGAGTGGCAGATACAGAATAGCACTTAGGAGAAATATACACCCTTTCTGTGCCAGGCCAGACAGGACATTCACCATCTCAGGTACACTGGATGCTAATGTTTGGGTCACTGACTTCTCAATGGTCATATCTTTTGGAGTATTACGTAGCCAAGAGTACAGATAGCAAAGTCTGCCCATTCAAAATGAGTTGTGTCCATGGTAAGATAACTCCTTGTAGTTACATTATGCATCTACTTTGTACCACACTTCAGCACTTTATGCTTTTGTCTGTTCCACTAGTGACCCTTTAGCTACCTAAAGCTTCCTTGTTATGGTAGTGCTTGATCAAGTCATCTCTGAAACATTTATTGGGTAAACTAAAAGAAGGCATTTACATTTTTTTCAAGTTAAGGTAGATTTTTCAGACTTTTGTTCATTCCTGTAGCCCTTACTATGACAGTCGTTGAGTTTCTAAAAAAAAATATATGTTGAAACATCTCCTTTCCATCCTACTACTTTAGTAACAGTAGCATTGCAGCAACTATCACAGACAACATTGTCCTGCTTCAGTTATCCTGGCTGATAATTCATTTCAACTCTGACTGCCTTTCACCATTGAAGCTCTCATTCTATAAGCACAAACAGCCTGCATACAAACCTTGCACTCAAATGTGATGGAATGGATGATGGCTAAATACCACATATTTGTTTCTTGCTCTGCCTTTACCAGTTTTTATCAGAAAATTATTTACTTTGATTTGTGTTTGCATTTGTGTTGCCGTCACTGCCGACAACAGTGGGGGTTGTTTACTTGCTCATTGGTAGACACTGATTAGCAAAACAGGACAGTGAAAAGTCTTAAACAGTTTAAGTAGCACAAAAAAACCCTCCCAAAACCTACAAAAAATCCCCCAAACACAAACAAGTTTGAGATGCTTTTCATTCATCTTTTAGTTACATTAAGAGATGTTTCATTAAGTACCAAAAAATTGGAAAATCCCTCTCAACCCACTTAGACATTGCTTACTGGGATGATGTGTGCCTTTTGTTACCTGGATAAACACAAGGCAGATAAGCTGGCAATTGGAAGCTGGTGATCCCTCACTGAAGTAACTGCCTTTTCCCATTAAACCATAGCAGTGCTATTGGTTGAACAGGAGAGAAAGTAGTAGAAGAGCTATTTTAATTTCAACCTCTATTTAAAAATGAAGCTGGACCCAAATATCCACCACCTTCCCTATTTGGCTGTCCTGTGGGAATCAACCCCATTTCTTACCTTCTTGTGCACAACATTTTCTCACGTAACCATAGTGCAGCACATGAAAGTCCTCCATACATTTCCTGAACAGGAAAGAACCTGCAGACCTGGGCTGCAACTGGGGTCCTCATGTGAACTCCTGTTGCAAGGCACACTTCCAGTGCCTCGGCCTAATACCAAGGTCCTTTCCTTCCTATTGCAAAAATAAATGGTCTCTTCCCACTACAGGACTTATGTATAGTCAGATTCTTCTTGTCTTGTTGCAGCTGCCCTTATCACAGAGCATCAGGTGTCTTGGATTGATATAACAGTGAATTAGGTTGAAATCTGGGATTTTAGATTAGTTTGTTGCACTCTACTTCTAATTGCAGACTGTCAAAGAACCAGTGGTGTTGGACTGCTCCATGATCTCTTTGCCTTGGTGCTCAAATCCAATTTTTTTGTCTACAAAATGTACCAAACGGGATGAGCAAGCTAAGCCAGTAAACATCACAAAGGAGCGTACCAGCAAAATATCTCACTCTCCCTCACCTCCCTGTCATTGCTATAATCTCATTTACCCTAGAACAGTAAGTGTAGAGGAATCCAGTTAGCTTGCTTAATTTCTCTTGGTGGATGTGACAGGACTGCTTCCGACCTATTGAGCTGCTTTATCCTCCATGGGGATTTTATGAAACAATCAGTTTGCTTACAAATATTTGCAATTTCTTTAGTCATATTGAACTAGACTTTACTATTTTCCCTCTAAAAATTCTGAAAATGGAGAACCGTGAGCTTTTCAGTCTCTGTCATGGACACAAGCACTGTCACACTGGGGTTATCTACAACCTTGTAATACTTCCCCTCAAAAAAAAACTTTTGTCATCTCCTGGGTTTTGCTGAGGAAAGGATGTTTTTGTCTCCTAGGCTGTTCTATTCACCTCTTACAACGTCTCTTGTACTTGGAGCCTTGTGGCAATGATAGTTTTGTCTACAGGGAGTTGGAAGGGACAGACTTCTTTTAGGGGGATGTGAAACACAATAAACCTTTTCCATTCACCTGCTCCCCGAAACCTGATGCTTAGAGAGCACCCAGATGAGTGGAAGGAAGGAAAGAGGATTGGGTGCTTCACCTGGCTGCCCTTGCTTGGGTAGCTGGGCCAAGAACTGCTCCAACAACCTACATAAACTCCCCCCAACCAGCTCCTTGCTACTCAATGAGGAACTTTGTATTCATATTTATTTTCCAACTCAGAAACATTTTACAGTCACTTTATGCAGACAAGTCACATCAGATACAGCAGCAGTTCACTTTGATGAATCTTTGAGTTGTTTATGTCTCATATGAACGGTCTTGACGATAAGAGCCCCAACATGAGGCAGACAATAACAGCTCCAGTGTGCAAGGATGAAGTCCAGCTGGCAAGTAAAGTTCAATCCTCCAGCCAAGGGAGTATGAATGTGCCCTGCGTGAGTCACAGCAGGGATGATGTCGCACAGAAATAATTAATTTGCTCCTAAGGCAAAAGGGTTCAAATAGTAAAAGCATTTGCAAATGGAATTTACTGTTCCAATGCAAATAACTAACTGGCAAACAGTAACCACTCCAGTCTGAAAGCCTGGCCAGCAATTGGTTGACATTTGTGCTGCAGAGAGTTTACAGATTCCCCGTGAGTTGAATAGGAGCTATGTTTTGCAGCAACAATTGATTTATTGCTGTGACAACCAGTAGAAATAGAAAATCCTACTGGCAGGCAAGAGTGTGATTTGTTCCTCTGCAAATAAGCAAGAGATGTCCAACTGGACAGTGGCCATTCCTAGACGAAAGCCCAAGGGAGGATGTAGGTTTTATCTCCTCTCTGCTAAACAGTGAAGGAATTATGTTTTTTTAATCTTGTACCAAAACACATTTGTATTTAGTAATGTTCCTACAAAGTAAGTAGGGGAACGCAAAGGTCAGGCTGTCTTCTAGATATTTCATTTCTCAAGTTGACGACACCTTATCTGTTATTCATGAACAAAAAATAATTCTTATTTATATTGCAGCAACCCCTGTAGGGACCAATCAGGGTCCCATTGTGTTGATGCCTTGTTGGTGGCCATGAGCAGAAATTTGCTGCTACATGCTTGGATGAAATTCAGAAGCATCATTTTTTTTGCCATGTAAGGTTCAGCACAAGCACATTCTGACCAGTAAAGAACATAAGCGCACGTTTAGAGAAATGCCTCTCCAGTAAAACGCTTTAGAGAGTTTCAGTGCTCTTAAAGAGAAGGGAATTTAAATGTGCAAAGATTCTCGTCTATATTAGACAGAACTGCTGCATCAGAACATTGTGTCTTTTGAGGTTTCCACATATAACAGAAAATTTTCTTTCGATGCATAGAAGAGTTTTGCAGGTTTTTGGACAACATGTCCAAATGAAGTCCAGATCATGTGTTTTCTATCCTAGGCATGTTCCAAGCCTGCCCCAGTGAACTGGCACAGTGCAGAGAGCTGTGACTAGTGGGAGTCTGTCAGGTATGTGAGCAGCAAGAGAGGTGAATCATTTTAATTTTCTGAAACAAAATAATGAAGTGTAACAGACTGAAATTAAGCTGTGAAAAACGATGCCGAGTGAAAAAAGAAAACTACACCAGTGACAAGAACTTTTTGATTATCTAGTAACATTGATGGAACAAGGGAAGAAACAAAAATAACGTAGTATTTCATAGCGGTTAGTCTGGTATAGACTAAGACAGAAGGGTTAATTCTTCACTGGTTGATACTGGACAAGCTGAGACTTCAAGGATATGAAAAGTTTAAATCAGTGTATAGTAATGAATACATCATTTATGTGAATATGGCAAAGAATATTCATGGCATATCAATTTTCCTGTAAAAATTATACAAAAAAGTTCAACATTGACCAACAGCTAGCTACAGCTACTGCATATTCTGAGTATTGTGTAAAATTGTAGTACCTTACTACACTAGGAAGGCTGGAAAATATGACTTTGTAAATCTGATAACTGTAAAGCAGTGGAAACATTGTTTGGAATCAGTGGAGTACATCGTAGTGATAAATAATTTCCTCGTAATGCTGTTATAGTAATTGAAGCTGCAATTTGTCTCCCTGCATGGGAAAGTAGGCTGAGGCTGACAGGTTTTCTAAAACTTCCCTTTGCAGTGCTGACCAATTTGCTGTCTTCATCCAGCAATGGCATGCCTGAGTTTCCACCACTTTGTGAGCTCTAACACAGACTTTCATGAATAGAGATAATTGTGATTTTTTTTAAAAATGTTTAACTGCTGCAGAGTGTGCAGTTTACTTCCCTATAGAATTCAGAATCACAACATTGCATGCTTAAAAAAAACCAAAGCACTGGGGTCAGCCTTTAGGATCCTCATTTCCATTGAAATCAACAGAGTGATGCATTGAAAATAACAGTATATTTTTTAGATATATACAATATAGTGTTCAGTCTTCCTTTCCATTTTGAGATTTTATTTTTAAAAAGAATCTTCTACTTAGATTCCCTTTAAGATTTCCTTTCCTTTCTGCTTCAATTGTACATCTTTAACTGACCAAGATGATTTAGCAGTACTTGACTTTCAGCATGATAAAAAAATATTCAAGGTCCCCTTTACACTGGAAGACAAAAAGCAACTTTAAGACACTGACAGCTTTCTCATCTACATATGAAAGCAGCAAGAAAAGAAACAATTAAATGGCACAGCTTCTCCTGGAGCTCTCAGACCTTTCTATCCTTTTCATTTTCCTCTTGGCAATTCTGTGAGTGTGCCTTCTGCATTAGCCTGGCTTACTGGGCTGCATACTTCCACCCAACACTCCTAAGGCAGGCAAAGCACCCACTGAGTTCAAGCCTAATATAGCTCATTGCAGGAAGAGAAAGTGATTTCATTGCAGGATATCTACGTCTGAAGCAAGAGCATTTAACATGTTATATATTGTCCTGAGTCAACTTTCATACTAGTGCTACATTGCTTCAACTTTTAGTGAAGTTCAATTTAGCAGGCAAAGCAGAACTTATTCCTGACACCACTGAAGACCATCTGTCTCAAAGGGAAAGTGGTTCATGAAAGCTGGCGTTGAAGGAAATGCTGATATTGACAAATGGCACAATGTCAGGCACAATGCAGTTATATTTGAATGAACAATGAGCCAGATCTTCAGAAAATTTGTTGGGTAGCAAATGTGTTCTCCTGTGTGTACGTGCCCAGTAAATGTCACACCTGTGTGAGCAAGAAATATGGAGATTTGTCAGTGGATACATGACTGATGGCTGCACAGCATAACTCACAGGGGACACTTCTCTGTTTTAGTACTTCTGACAGCACAGATGTGGCTGGAAGAGGGTTGTGGGGTTTTTTTGTGTTTTCAACATGGTTAATTGTTCATTGATATCTCTTAACCCTTACTTTTATGGACATTTGAATGCTCTCTTTCAATATGCTCTAGTTTCTCACTCTTTCATCCTGTTTCAGATGTTTGGGGCAGTTATTTGAAGAATCAGTATTAAGAGAATACCTGAGACTGAAAACAACATGGTCTTTGTTTCTCATCTGAAGCATTTTTATCAGGTAGATTCAAATAGCACATTAGGCAAAAAGGAAGCAGCATTATTGTCAGCTTCATCTGCAAAAACAACCTTAGCAATGAGTGCCCCTAGAACAGCCAGGGACAGATGGGCTGGGTTGCATGGTCCTCAGCCCTCCTTCTGTTTGATAGGAGCTGGCTCTGCCTTCACGTGTTCACATTTCCCTTTGACCCATGCACAGACCAGATAGGACAGTTCAATTCAGGGGCAGCTCTCCAGCACATGTTAACAGCAGACAGTAGTGGTATTCGAGCATTTCCCACACGTTCTATGATTTTTTTAAATGCCTTCAAATCATATGTATGCAGCAGTCCAGCAATAAAAACCTAGCTGTAGATGGCTATTTCTGCCCGATGCTGTCTCCAAAGCCAAGGTGGCTGCGACATGCCAGCCAGAGTGTGGCATGAGGTGATGTGTTACTTGCGTAAACACTATCCTGAGACTAACGCTGTGTGTCACTAACCACTGCAGCTGTCTCCCACACTTCGAAAAGCAATTTCCAGTCTACCCTTTGTGGTGTCTAGGAAGCCAGAAACAGGCTTCATTTTACCTACAGTCTTAGCAATTGCTACCAATCTAACCTTGAATTGGCTATCAATTTAAGACTATTGAATCAGATTCTGCTGGCAGCTATTCGATGTCAAACCTGTACTAATCCCAAATGTACGGCTGAAATTGATGTTAGGAAGTAAAAGTGGGTCCCTTCAAGTTTTAGCTCTGTATATTGCAGGCTGTATTAAATATTGAAACTTTTCTAGAAGCAGCCAGGGCTGGCTGCATAGGACATTAGCTTATCACAAGGACAGTTTGACTTGCTCACTGTGCTCTGAAATTTCCTGCCCATTGAAACGAGGAGCTCCTTTATGAGAAGAAGACTGGTATCAACTAAAACTACAGTAGCTCTGTTTCCTCTCCATAAATTTGCTCAATAGTTTTTCTAGAATTCTAGGTTTTCTTCCCAGAGCTCTCAGTTTCTTATGGGAAGGGTGACCCATCTCTTTCATACACCTGGGAGTCCAAAGAGGACCGTTTGGGTAGCAGGGGTAGCAGTAGAGATCCAGGGAATTTATGCAATGTTTGCACTGGAACATCTTTAGGCTGTTCCAGTACTGGTTACCAAGTGAAGGGTATTAGATACAAGGGGCAGGGTTCCCCCGAGAGACAGTTTTCTTACAGAGCTTCCCACATACTATGAGCATTAAGGAAGCTCAGTACAGTAGCTGACACTCCCTGTGGGTCTGGAGATGGTCTCACTAGGAATGCCTTGCATTCATTGACTTAATTGTACAGACTCAACAGAAGTGTCCAAAAAACTGCTTGGGAAGAGTTGGATGTAGGAAAGCTGCTAGCCGGATGGGTGGGTGCAGCCTGTGTCCACTTCATCCAGAGCACAGGAACGAGGCCTGCACCAAGAACAGTGCAATTACCTCCTTGAAAAGGAGGGCCAGGGTTTGTGCCAACTTTGTGCTTGAGAACATCCTGTGTGAAAGAGCGGAGAAACCCAACTCAGCAAAGCCTTTGCATGACGTCCCTTCATCTCTGTATAGAGTCTGCACTAATATTTTCCCTCTCACCCAAGACCTCCAGCCTCTGAAGCTCTGTGTTTTTAGATTAACTTGTTATAAAGGAAAATAAGCTCTGCAGTGTGGTGCAGATTATTTTTAAAATGCGAAAACACATGTCCCCTAGCTGACTCCCTAGCTCACCCTTCTTTTAAGTTGCAGAGCCTTCCCTACAGCACTTTTTCAAAGTCACCGGTTTATAGCAGTTTCCTGGTCTGTGAGAGGTTTCTGCCCTGGGCCCCAGAAAGCCTCTTGCTTTCTACCATCAGGGTTGTGTAAGATCTCCATGCTCCCCTCCAGTCCCACCATGTGCTGCATGCTCCCAGCCTGCCCTGTCCCTCCATTACTGCCTACATCTCCCCTTTCTCCTGCAGGGCTCCCACAGCATGGGCAAGGCAAACAGGCAGGAATCTTCCCACCCACAGTCTTTTAAAAACACATAAATTACAGCATGAACACAACAAATATGCTCCCTAGTGCAGCTAACCACATGTTTGGGACAAGCCTGGGCTGGAGTGGCACCAAGGTTGTCTCAAAGCTCTTTCCATACTGATAAGCATAGGCAGACCCCTGTTCTCAAAGGTATAACTCATTGGAGAAATCAGCCCATAACATTATTTCTGATAAAAGAGGCTTATTTTTCATTTCATGTTACGTTAAATAAATTGCAAAGTGCAGCAGAGAGGGTTTAGCACTTGGTGTGCTAACCATATTACTTAGTATTTATGTGGTGCTTCCCTCATTCAGAAAAGCACTTTTACTGACTTAATTCATCCCCAACCACCCTCTGCATGTCATGAGGGAGGTCAGGAACATTTAATATCCCTGCTGGTAGATAAGGCATGCAGCTGGGACTGGCACAGCTCTGTTATTTTTGCTCTTCCCCCACCCTCAGCAATCCATCCAAGCAAATTTTTGATGGCTGAAGCCCATACTTGTGTCCTGGAAGTCCCCCACAGAGCAAGGGGAAGGATCCTGCCCTTCAGCTGGTCATGGTTCCTGGCTGGGCAGCCAGTGGAGGCAGAGTTGAGACTTGTGGCAGGCAAGGAACATGCCTCAGGAGATAAGAAGGATTTAGAGATCAGATCTGGAAGCTGAATGCTATGAGGGGAGGATATGGGTGAAGAGATACTGAAAGGATGCTTGGGCTGAGGAGAACACTGGATAGACTCTTGGTCTTAGGCAGAAGAGAATTTGGGACAACAACTGGTGGAAGGATTCTGGTACAGAAAGGTCAAGAGGTTGCTTTGAATTACCTTGCTTGATGTGAGTGTTTAAGGCAGGACTTGGTAATGTAGTTGGGAAAGAGGACAGTAGGTTTGGCATTGGGCTGAGGCAGGGGATACTGAGTAGGTGCTTCTGGAGATCAGCAACTTGAGGTGTTACGGGTGGTGCCGGGAAATGGCTTCAGCCTGAGGGAGCTAGAGGATAACTTCCATGTCAGAAAACCTGCAGAGCAGGCAGTGTTCCCAGGGAGCAGCTGCCAATCTCCACACACCCGCCCAGCCCCTACACACCACTGCTGCTCCCTGCTCCAAGCAGGACAGGGCTTTTCCCACCGGCAGACACGTAGCCCTTTGCCAGGGGCCAGTGGCAAACATTGCACCAAGAGAAAGCACAGAGCCCACGCCACTGCTCAGTGCCCCTCCAGTTGCTGTCCCTGTGGGGCGGATGCCACAGCTCCATCACTTGCCCACAATCCCAGGAAGAGTGTCAGGGACCTGCATGGGGGTCTCAGGCACAAGTTGCCTGGGGAGAGGCTGTGGCTCATTTCATCTGGGCAAGGGACTGCTTGGCACAAAAGGGATCAAACAAGGACAACGACCCCTTAATCATTTGGGATCCTACTTCTAACATATGTAAATACATCTGTGTGCCAGTTCTCCCCTCCTCTTTGAGCTGGCATTGCTCCTAGTTACAATGGATTTCTCTACCAGAGACCAGACCCGTATATTGCGTTCATTACATGAGCCAAACTAATGGTCACATAGATGCCACTCACTTTCAGAAAGGGTAGTAGCTACAGTCTGGTGTTCATTAATATGTTGATCAATGAATAAAATCCTGATTAGTGCCTACTATATCTGTAAATGTACATTTACAAAACCATACAGTTATTGTAGGGACAGGATGTGTTTTGTTTGGTTTTTTTTTAAACAACCTAGCAACATATTCATTCAGATAGATATTTTTACCATAAACCAATTGGAGTGATACTATTTTTATTGAAAATTTCTCTACACTTACTTCCGAAGAGTTAAAGTCTTTTATTTAGAAGTACTCAGTTTAACTCCTCTGTAAACTTCTCTTTCTTTAAGAGTGAATTAAGCATATGAATTAACCTAAAGTTTTAACAATTCCTAGATTAAAAATCCATCCTGAAAGATCTCTACATATATAAAATATTATGTTATAATTAAAAGCTAGAATGAGTATTAATTTCATTTGCTCCTTAATATACATTGATTCTGTGCTACCTTTCTGCCCAAAAGACAGCTTCAGGTCACAATGAAAATTATATTTTTTTCTGGAAAAAGGAACAGATACCCATCCAAAAAGTTGACCTCAAATTACATTTTACAAAATCAAAACCAGCCACTGACTATAATATTCTGCATACTTTATTTGCTCATACTTTCAGTATCTCTAGGCTGAAGCTGCTTGTAACATGTTGAGGTAAATCTGATTCTAATATGAATGAGAGGCAGTTTTAATTTTTTAAGGAGCAGTTCTGCAAGCTGCAAAGGCATTGAAGACAGCCTGGAAGACACGATCTGTGTGATGCTGCTCTTTATTGTCACAAGTACAGAGTTCTGATGTGGTAAAGCTGCACATTCAGGTCATCAAACATTTACCAATTGAGAAGGACTTTTCAGTCTCTAAAATGGTTACAAATGGTTCTTGTTGGACCACACTCATTAACAGTCTCATCTCAACGGAGTCCTACTATTTAATTTTGGATAATAATGGCAAAGTCTTACCAACTGTTGATGGAGATACTATGGGGTTAATTTATATTCACGTTGGAAAAGCAAAGCAGATCTCCCTCCCAACTCTGACAGTTCCCGCGAATCTTTTCAATAGTTGATTGTCAGGTTGTCTCGATCTATAGCTTAGTGCTGACAGCAGCTCACAGTTTATTTGCAGCTTTGAAGCCTGGTCCTATAGTGTTTCTCTTCTGACAGGAGATGAATAAATGTGTCACTGTGGGAGACTTTGAGCCGGCTGCTGTAAAAAGGATCCTTCTTGCCTCCCCTTGCAAGATTCTCTAGATCACTTTTGGAGCTTGCAGTTTTCCCCTCAGCTGAGTTCAGCTCCATCAGCTCCAATTCATGTTTGGCAGCTGTTTCTAAAACTCTCTGTTTGTTGTAATACCTGACAAAGTTGTTAATGATGGGATGGATGGGAAGGGCAATCGCTATCACCCCACAAAGAAAACTGATAGCAGCATTCAGTTTTCCTAGTGTTGTTTTAGGGTAAATGTCTCCATATCCAACTGTGGTCATGGTAATGATTGCCCACCAAAATGACTGAGGGATGCTTTTAAATAAAGTTTCGGGGTGACTTTGCTCCATGGTATAACCGAGGGCAGAAAAGACAAAGATTCCAACAGCTAAGTACATGAGGAGCAGTCCAAGTTCCTTAAAGCTGCGTTTCAGGGCGTACGTTAGAGTCTGGAGCCCTGAGGAGTGTCGTGCAAGCTTGAAAATCCTCGCAATCCTCATGATGCGCAATGCCTGGACAGCCTGCTGGACGTTGCTCAGCTCCATCAGCTTGGCTCCCAGGTGAGTCAAGGTCAGGCTGATATAGAAAGGAAGTATTGCTAGCACATCAACAATGTTCATGAAAGACAGGGCAAAGTGGAGTTTGCTGGGAGAGGAGATTAGCCTCAGCACATACTCCATGGTAAACCAGCCTATACAGGCTGTCTCTATGCTGTCCAAGGTCGGGTGTTCCATACGGTTTCCCTCCGCGTCTATGACCTGCAGGTCTGGGATGGTCCCCACACACATCACAACAGAGGAGATCAAAATAAACAGAAAAGACAGAACAGCAATCACTCGGGCTGGGTAGGATGATTCTGGCTTCTCCAGAAATTTCCATATGTATTTTTGGCATCTTTTCCAGCGACTTTCTGAGGCATCTACTCCCAAGTCATCCAGAATCAGTTGCACCCTTCGGGCTATTTCTTCCAGTTCCTCATTTTTCTCACTTAGATGAGTTTTGCAGCAGTCATCCAAAAATTTCAGATCAACTTTCCAAAATTCCATTTCATTCTTGAAACATATGGGGCATATTCCTTTCTTCATGTGAATTTCCCCAAAGTAGTACACGTCAATAATGCATTTGAAAGCATCTGGATCTCTGTCAAAGTAAAACTCTCTCTTCCCAGGATCATAGTCATCACAGAGGGAGAATATGCTATCGTATCCCCCTGATAAGCAATTGATCAGCTCTGCTAGCCGTGTTTCTGGGTATTGATTCAGATTATCTCCATAAAACACCTGCCTTACCCCACCTACATTAACTACAATCTCCGTTTCTTCATTTTTTTCTGATCCATCCATGTCCACATCTGGAAACCTAGAGTCACCTGCCATTTTAACTGTATTTGATTTCATTTAATTTTTAGCCCGTTGTTTGGTTTCAAAGCTTTGTGGTTCTAATTTCTCATGAAAGCAGATCAGCACTGAGCCAGCTCTATCACAAATGTTACCAAACCGACCCGAAGTCGTTGTGGGAAAGGTTACAGAAATAAACCTGTGGTCAGGAAAGCCTTGTGAGATAGGCAACAAACTGCAGGGAAAAGACAAGTCATCAGGCTGCTGTGTCTGCAAGCAGGATGTTAGAAAGCTCCAGCAGATATGAAATAGAAGAAATCATTTAATAAAACTCACCCCTCTGCTCAGTGCTTGAGAGACTTTTCACGTTCCATTCTGTCTCTAAAAGTGATAGTTATTCACAGGTTGGAAGTCACGGCAAAGAAATAAATCCTGTGCTCTGATTAATGCAACGTGCTGTGAGTGACAGTTCTCAGAGAGACAATCAGCAGGGTGAGCCCACAGAAAACTGTTGCAGCTTCTCTCTTCGATTCCACAGATTGCCCCAGAAAGCTGCTTTTGAATTTAGTTTCTCTTTCCGTTTTCTTTTTACTTTAAGATCTTCCAGAGTTTATCTGCTGACTCTTGCACATAGTCAGCCGGAGCAAGCGTACAGAGGAGAAACTTGTGCTTGTTTTCTCTTCGCTGTTTCCCAAAGCAATAGGAAGCCCGGGCTGCGAGGAGTCCTTTCCAAACTCTACCCTCTTCTGGTGAAGCTCAGCAAAGCACCAGCTGCATCGACAACAGCTCAGCTATTTATACACCCGCCTATCTGTAAAATAATGTGTTTCTATACCACTATGCACTTTAACGATTTTTAAAACCATTTTTTTAAAGCAAATGCAAAACCTAATCGTGTATAAAGTCATTCAGAGCTGCAGAAAGAAAATCAATTTTTTCTGATGGCAGAAACCAGAGGAAAAAAATATTGTGTTTTGGAATAAAGGCACGATGTAAATTTTGTTCTCAATGGGATGGAGCAAGTTTAGAGTAATGCTCTGCCAGGACATTGAGTTACTGTAGATTTGTACTGGTGTCATTGAGAAGCAAGCACAGACCATAAAGTTCTGGTCCAGGTGTAGAACAAAACTTTCTGCACACTGCAGACATTTACCAGAGGTCCATGTCCTCAATTTTAGCTATATTTTCATGATCTGCAGACAACTGACCCTGATGAGGCCTTAAGTAATTTACATCTATGATTTCTTGGTGAGTGTTACTTACCAGCAGTAGTTTTTTGTGCATTATTCAGCACTTCACCAGTAGAAGTAGAATAACAAACATTTCTTTTTAATTTTATTTTCTCCAACTTCCAGAATTTGATGGACATTTGATCCCTGGACCCTTACATGCAGGAAGATCTATCACTGTGATCTTAAATACTTAGATCTGGCTATACAGTTCATCTTACTGGATCCTCAAGGCTCTGATCCAGCAGAACCTTGAGTTAATTAGTTAACCATTTCTGGCCACAGCAGAATGATCTATACCTGCAGATTTTGTCTTTTCCAAGTTACTAGTTTCTGGAAAGCATCTAAGTAGAGGGCAATAGAGAGGGGCAAATCTGACATAGTTTCCTTATCTGGGCTTGTGTCCATCCGGGGAGAAAGGTGAGAGCTGTGGTGTGCCTACTGTCCTGGTACCTGTGTCACCCAGCCAGGGTGACCCTGGTGAATGTGCTGCGCACCATTTCCAGCCCCTTGGGGATTAGGAAGAGGTTGTGCACCAGACCTCATCTTGATATGGAGTATGCACATAACCTTAAGTACCTTCTGAATACCCCTAGGAGGTAGTTCATGATGCTTGAGGTTGCACAAACCAGAAGTTAAAATTGCTGATCCAGCCCCTTCCCAGACCTTCCAATGACCTTCCTTGTCTCTGAGTTCTTGCATAATTGAAAGAGTGAAAATGAGAGGGAAGAAGGGACTTCATAATAGAGGAAGACTTGCAAGAAACCTATGAAACAGAGGAATAAAATTCTTTCCATTTATCTGTCACACACATCCACACAGAAGAGAAGTGGATTATAGTCACTCAGTAAATGTAATACCCAGTCTCACAGAGAGGAATAAGCCGCATATGAACCACAATTCCTGAACTTCTTCAAATGCATGGGTTGTGTCACTTGCTGCAGAGCAGTACAGAGGGCAAGGAAAAATAACTGCAGTGCCTGGTCATCTTATTCAAATGACAGTCCCAGGAAAAGGGCAATATCCATTAGTCTACACCTGAGTCACACTGTTAATCTCTGGAGGTCAGTGCCACCTTCATGTCTTCCTGAGGTTATTCTGTCGTGTGGGTATTATACAAGATGTCCCTTGATTTTTTTTTTTCCAGGCACGTATAAGATAATTGAGACTTGCAGGCTTCTTGGGACAAGAAAAATACCTTGGGGATCTGGGAAAACCCTAGGTTTTGTGGGTTAGGCAATAAATATTTACCTATCTGGGATGGACTTCCTTGTCCGCCAACACAAATGGTTTAGCTTCATCTTAGCACAATAAATTTTAAGATGTCAATACAAGTGACATGCTTTTAGAAGGAAAATGTGAATGGGATTACTGACTACTGGTTCTTGCAAAACAAAACTGAGATCTGAGCAAGTTAGGTTTAAAACATTGTCAGGCTGCCTCAGCATAAGGAAACAAATTCTTCCTGTTTTAGTCCTCAGATTTAACCATCCTCAGATTTAACACGAGGTCTCTTTGATCAATCATTCATTCAAGTGACCTATTGGCTTTTCTCCAGGTAATGATAAAAAAATTGGTGTATGGTCCAGCATAATAGACACAGAAAGCACCATCTTCATTTCCCAAAAGGTTCTTCTCCCCCCTGTAATTTTACAGAACAAACACCTATAAAATAGACACACAGGATTAGTACTTTCATTGTTTGGTTTGAAGGGTGAAATCAGTTCCTTTCAAATGATGAATCTCAGCATATTCTCTAAAGGTTGAGAAGAAAGTATTTTTGAAATGCCAGATCAGTCCTTATAAAGACTTTACTTAGTGCGGCTGCTAAAATCCTTGTGCTTTATTCTCCTTCGTCTTGCACCTTTTTAGAGTTCTTTACACCTTTCTGTGTGCCTGTCAAATGTTAGCAGTTTGGTAGCATTTTAAATCCACTTTGAGAAATGTAAATGATCCAAAGAGGGGTCAGGAAAAATCATAATAAGTAAAAAGCTTGGGTTTGTAACTGGAAAGAGTGAGACAGGCTTAGTTGATGAATACTTTTTATGAGACAAATTGGAAAGCAGCAAACAACAGTAGCAAAATGAATAATTCGCAGCAAATAATTTATTTCACTGATTTAATTCATTTTTAATCCATGAAAAGAAAATTTCTCTAATCTAAAAATTTCAGTAGATAATTGTTGCTCTTGTAATTCACTTATGAGTAGTTTGCTGCAATTGCTAAGGCTTCTAAATTCTTCTGTTTATTTATCTGGCCAGGGCAAAGAGGTCAAGCTGTACTTTGTGTCTGCTGGAAGAGATGCATGCTGGCAAATGGATTCCTACAGACCAAATACTAAACAAGGAGGGGATTTCTTTCTGTGTTGGTGCTCTGGCTCAGAGAACAATACATGGATTTGAACTGGCAGATGTGTTAAGTTTTGGCTGTGGTTCATACCTGCTCCTTCAAGGAGGAGGAGGCTCAGCTGGACCTCAAGCCCTGCAGTCTGAGGGAAAGACTCCCAGGTTACAGGGCACTGGAACTTCAAAGGCAGTCCCTGCCCCAGCAGGGATGACCAGGATCTCCCAGAGGGGCTTGAACCCCCACGGGCTTGGTTCACAGGGCTTAGGTGGAGCTCGAATATGGCTTCCCAGTGGCGCTGGGCCGGGTATAATGGATGTGAGTGGCACAGAGGACCCACAGCCCAGCTCCTGGGGACCTGCAGTGAGGATGCTGGAGCCACAGGTTTAGGTCTCTTGCTTGCCACTTTTTTGGAGAGAACTTTCACCATTGAGTGGCTTTGTGTCAGTCTGGGAAGTCAGATTACTGTAGTCTGGCTCTACAACACTCCTGAAGACTAACCAGCACCTCTGCCCTCTTAACTGATGCACTCCGCTGCTCCCCACAGAGCTATGGGGCCGTAGAAGTGCATGAAGGGGAACGAATGGGTTAGGAGCCAATCATAAGGAGGTAAGTTTAGACTCCATGTTGTGGAGAGAAGATTTTGATTTTTAATGCAGAGGCAGGAGTCAGGCAGCCACTCTGCAAGCAGGCTGCAGGATAGTCAGTCTCCTGCACTGAACACAGTCTTTGTTTCAGTGCCTGGGACTGTGGTTTCACCTTCGGCTTCTCTCTCTTTCTGGACTGGGTTTAGTGTTTTGTCTACACACGTGAGCTCAAAAAAATTTAGGGACCTGACTATAAATGTACAATCAAGAAACAGTTAGAGTATGTCTGACATGGATACAGCCCACACTGACCAATCGATGTGGACATTTCCCAGCCACCACATGGCCATCAGGGACCATTCCCAACAGGCAGTGTATATGCAGCCACCTATGCTGGAAACTAAAAGAACTTCATAAACTAGATGGCGACCAATTACGGGTTGGTCTCAGTGCCCAGAAACATCCTTGGGCACATTTAAAACTGGTCTAGGCCACAAAGAGTTGTTATAAGTCACGTGTTGCCTGTGGGCACCTGCTCTCTAGGTATTGTGATTTCTACTTTGGACACTGTTGTGAGGCCCTCAGAGGTCACAGAACTGACATCAGATTTGAAGAGATGGTGGTTCCTACTCAATATAACCCCCTCCTGCACATCTCCTTCATATTTGGTTTTCGTATGACACTTGCAAGACTGGAACTGTGATGGATCCAGCAAGACATCTCAGCATCTAACAACTTATTTTCAGCTAGGTGCAGACTATGGATAGCCACTGAAAACAAGAACATGTCATGAAAAGAACTATAGAAAAGTCAATTAAAGACTTAAAGTTGGACAGATTCCCAAGGACACTGTGGTTCACAGCACAGGTGTGGAGACATTCCTGTAGCACAAGCACCAACCCCATGCACTTCCCCCATGCATCTAAAGGGCAACAGTGCATGACATTCTCATAGACTGTAGCACTGGGATATGTGAGGAAGAGATGTGTTGTGGGCACTCAGTATCAACAGGAAAATTCCTGATGCACGTGGTAGCAGGTCATGGTCTCAGCACCGATGTATATCTTGTGTATGGAACCGTGAGCTAATGGAGGGAGTCTGAGCCCTGGCATGAAACCTGTCCATCATCCACAGCTGTTATTTTTCACAGTGGGTCAGTCTTTCAGTCTCTTGATGTGGGAAAACTCTTGATGTGGGAAAAGAAGGATCCGTCAAACACAAAGTAAGTGAAACAAAAAATATGTATCTTTTAATACATTTGAATGTTTTGCATGACATTTTCTCAATGCGTTAGGCTTCCTTCAGGTTGAAATGTCAGAGCAAGAGGTTATGAAATGTCTGAGCTGAGATGGGTATCTGGATTGTATCAGATATCTTCAACATGTAAATGTGGTTTCATGTGTCTCTGTCTCCAGCATGTTTGTGTATTATTTTCCTCTGATTTCAGATAAAAAAGTCCTTTCCCAGTTTATTTTCTCCTCTCTTAGTTGCTTCAGTTCTTTTTTTAAGTTCAAAATTTATACTCAGTCGATCTATTATAGCAGATATTTTAATTAACTCCTTATTAAGAGACTGGAAATAGCTTACTGTAAATTTTGATTGGCCTTGCTTTCCATTTGACATTAATGAGTCTATTTTCCCATACAATTAAACCTGCTTTAAACAACCACTCAGGAGACCAGTCAGATCTCTGAGTTAATGTAAATGTCTTTAAATAAACAAGATGCAACCTCCACTGCAAACAGCTATCAGCTGTTTTCAAATTAAGCATGTCAGAGAGTTATAAATGGGATGAGAGTTGGAGATGTTGTAAAAGTTTCAAAGACCTTGTCTCGTTTTCAGAGTCACTATGTTTTGAAAAAGGACTGGAAATCTGCTTCCTGCTCTTGAGCACTGTCATCAAAAGCTTTCAGTTATGCCTTCCTTTTAATATTGTTGCATATACATAGAGAAGAGAAAAAGCAAGTGACAAGACTTCTTACAGTTGCAGAGAAAATGACTTAAGATTTTCCTAGTATCATGTATGGCAATAGTTCAAGATGTTACGCATGGATGAGTAATTAGGAGCTGTATCGTAATGAATATGCACATGGTGGTCAAATGCAGTTTGTGCAGATGACCTTAGGTCTGGCATTTCCCAACTTCTTAGAGCCTGGCTCTGCAAACCCTTCAGTGCCTTTTATCGTCATAGGCCATATAATTTCTGGCAGAACCACTGTTGTGCTGGTTTTGCTGCATTCCTGGAGCAGCCTCACCAAGTTGAGTGAGTGAGTCCTAGACATCAGAAAAGAAGTGTAAATGGTACTAGGGTGAGTGCAAGAGGGCCCTTGGTGGTGACAACGGTGAAATGACTGGGTTGGCTTTCCTAAAGCTGAAGATACCCATTGCTACCTAATGGTGTGCTTCCAATAATTGACTCGAAGGAAAGAGTGAGACCATGCCAGCAGAGATGGAGGTGGCAATGGGCAAACTGTTGGCTAAGTTTCAGCAGCCAAGACACGAAGACAGTTTCAAAGCTTGCTAGGGAACAGATTTTTTAAGTGTTTTAATGGGTTTATTTAAAAAAAAAAATCCAACACTGCAGCCCACTACTTGTTTGGACCTACAAAAGCGTGCACTCTGTGCAAGTTATTGTTCGTAATTCTTTGAAGGGAGGGCATATATAGCAATTTAGTTAGTATTATTTCACAGTAGAAGTGCTTTTTATATGAACTAATATTTTTATTGTGGGCAATCAAAATAAGGTATATAATCAAATCATTCACAGTAAACATGGTCAAAAGCACTCCTATATATGTGCTCAGAGAAGAGGAAAAAAATATGAAATATTTTCTAGTCTGAAAAACTGTGAAGGAAACTAGTTGGAAAAAATACAGAAAACATTTCATCAGTGTGCTGAAACAGTAATAAAAAATAAAATACTTCCATCGATCCTAGAAAACATTGCAATACTGAAGAAAATACAAGCTTCAGTGGAGCCTATAATTCTCACGGGCTCTTGTAAGTATAGTTATAATTTTCCTTCTTCTAATGAGTGGTAGAGGACAAAGGAGAGCAAAGTGTGTAGGCACTAGCAGAGGCAGAATTCATAAATATGAAATTACTCATGCTGTATCCGTAGAGGAGTCCTGTGGACATCTGACTTCATTAAACACTAGAGGACTGAGGGTTGTGGCATGATGCCATAGAGCGCCCCGCTGATGGCTACCTCCCACAGCCTGCAGGCTCTTAGGGCTTTCTCCCTCCATCTCCTTGGAGGGGTGATGGTCACAGTCCTGCCTTTGGCCAGAAAGGCAGTTAGGGACTGGAGGAGGTGAGTTTCCCTGGTCAGCACCCTGCTTGCACAGCCAGCATTGAATGGAAGCATTAAAGCATGCAAATTTGAGGTGATGAAAGTAATTTTTTATCACTATACCTTTCCACGATATATTAGGCAAAGAGGAAAATCCAACTTGTTTTCCCTTTCCCTTGGTGTCGTAACACTGCTTTGAGAAGTGATGGGGATCATGTTCTTGATCTTGCGACCTTTGAAAAAGAAGTACAATCCTCTGCACGATTCTTCCTTTAAAAACTGATTTCAGCATCTCCATTTTTGCGTTCCTCAGATCTGCTTAGCAAAAATGTTTGCTGAAGTCAAGAAGAATTTATAAGGAGTTTTAAATCAATAAAAATTACATTTTTTGAAGGACAAATGATGTGTCAGAAATAGTTTCCTGGCCCTAATCTGGATTTGTTGTCTGCCATTGGGCAAGTTGTTTACTTTCTTGCTACTTTTCTTAAGCTGTCTGAAAATACATCATAATTCTTAATAGCTTACAAATGAGTCAAATAAAAAAACACTTTTAATTTGGCAAACAGATTACAAACAAGATTTTAGATTATCTGAATGGCTCTAAAGACAACCCACATGTTTCTAAAAGTGATTTGTCTAGACAATGGGTGAGTCAAGTCTTTTATCCATTCTATTTTATACAATACTCGGTTCTGCTCGGTTAAGATTTAATTTTCCTTTACTAAATTGAAAGTCTTTCATTACTGTGTGCTGTTTAATTTAACATTGTGTTGACAGCTTGCATATTAATTCACTTTGCTCAGGGTAGAGTCATAAGCCCATTCAAACAATATGATAAATACAACACAGATTTGTTTTACGTACTAGTAGTGTCCTCAAAGATGAAATTACAGGGTCCAAGATATCCCATTCAGCAAAAATAAAAAGGATAAGAAGATGAAAATAAGTTTCAGTGATGAATGGGAAGCGCTGCCACCAAGGTCTCTCTTTATCAGCATTCTGTGTCATTTTCAATTGTACTGTCCCGATGAGTAACAAGGACTTCATTGGTTTTGCTGAGCTTCACTGTGAACCACTGCAGTTATGAACACAGGTTAATCTCAGGGTAGGAAGGGGCTCCCCAGTTCCAGCAGTTGGAGCACTTCAGCCATCCTCTATAGCTACAGGGAATTCTCTGGGGTGACCTTGAGAAAAGCTTCTCTGCCTACGCCAGTACTGATGTTAAAGCCGCCCTTAATGGAAAACATCTCCTGTACTCTAGGTCCAGTTTGAATTCCACAGTCCTTTCCAACCTTCTCTTCAGATTTCCGTGCACGGTTGGTGCGACTGCGCAGTAACAGAGCATACAGTGGGAAGAGTAACCACGCACCTGGCTGGGATACCCACAGCTACGTTTTGTCACAAATCACCTGGACACATGCCATGAATGAGTATAAAACCCCCTATCTTGACAGAAAGGTTGAGATTACACTAAAAATCAAGGTCGAAACCATGGTGCCTCCTGCTCTTCAAATCTAAAGTCCTGTCAATCACACTAAATACCCTAGTATTTAACTAGTGTTATGTAATATAGCTCAAATCTCTAATCCATTTCTTCAGTTTTCCTTTACTTTGTAGCAAGCATGAATACTACCACACATTTGGAGTCACAATCTCTTTGCAGACTTCCCCATGAATGTGACTAGAATACGTAATTATCAGTTCTCATGCATCCAAATGGTAGGGGAATTAATTGTCTATATTTGGAAATGGAATTTGTAGCTTATGGTTAAGGTTTTAAAAGCAGTTGGCAATATATTATCATAGGACCCTGCTCCTCAACTTCATGATTTGCTTGATGTTTCTATTTCAGAGCTTGTGGCAAACCATTTACTAACCGACCATTTACTGTTCTTTACTCATTGCTTGAAGTCTGCTTTTTCCTTGACAGGATTGATTAATATTAATTAATATTAACTACAGTTGTATAGAACATAGAGTATTTTCTAGAAATTTTTGGTATTCTGACATTTCGTTGGGATACAGGAGGAAGAAAAAATAATCAATATTTTTAAATTTTCCTTGCAACAGCATGCCAAACAAACCTAAATACAGAACAACAAAATCTTTTGTTTAGCATCACTGAAGTTTTATATTGTGAAAACGTTTATATCCTGTATATTAAATATAGATGTCTAATATAGTGTTATAAATATGATGCTGTTAGTGCAACACAAGGCCAATATAAAAAGAATCGAAATGACAAACAACGATTAAAATTTTTAGCTACATAATTAAATATATATTGACACTATGAAGACAGTTTTTCATAATGAGAATATAACTCAATTAAGTGTGTTTATTGCAAATTTTGTCAGCTTTCTATTTATCTGAACTGCATCTATCCAACATAAGTATCTTGTCAAAAAAATTATCAGTTCTACTTCCAGTGTACAATACCAGTAACTCCAACACTTGCAAGATTCTTCATGTTTCTTTGTCAGACCACTTCTTAGAAATTAGAAATGACAGATAGAATTTGTGAGTGAAAAGAATACTTTCTGTACATAGAGAAAAAATCAACATCTTCCACATGGATTTTCCATAGGTATCACCCTTGTAGCCCCTCTTATTAGGCCTGAATTCTCTTCAAGTCCTCTCCATGTGTTCATTTTTCAAAAGATAAGAATGTTCTTAATAAAACCTTTGGGAAGCCCAAGGGTGTAATGAAAGGGGTCTTTCCACTAATCGAACGGTTACAAAGCTGATCCACCCACCATGCATGGACTTAGATCTCCAAAGCTGCCAAAAGACTGTAAATCATAGTCAAAAATAATTTATTTTTTGCCACTATATGTATGTAATGAAAAATAGAATTAGAATCTTAGAAAAAATCTTTTTCTAACACAACCACAACCAGATTCTAACTGCAGCATTGCAATATTAATATTGAATAAAGTATGCAAATGATAGAATTGTAAGACCAGAATAAAAATTGAGATACTTTACATATGACACATATCTAATGTTAAACCAACTTTTACATGAGTTTGTTTTTTACAGGAATATCTGGATATCAGCTCCTGGAAATTGATTTCTTCTGAAGCACCATAGCAGAATGGCGTACCACCCCTGTATATCAGTTTAATAATGCATATCAAGTTTGGAGTGTATTTAAAACTCGCTCTGCCTTCATTCTTCGAAGTGCACTTTGCTATTAGCAATTTGAATACTGCTGTTAATTCCTTGGGTTTTTTATTTTCCAAATTTGACTGTAAAGAAGTTGGCGTTTACAGATTTTTGAACGAAAATCTAACTTTCCATTAAAATGGGTGATTTTTGACAAAGTATAAAATGCGTAATTGTTGCACACACATAGCTGAAAATTTCATTCTTTAACTGAGTCGTTATTTAAGTTAATAACAGTCCTGCTGCATTTCACAAGAATTCTTTATATGGTTACTCACTGATTAAAACAAACTTATTTAAAGGATGTTAAAGCTTCCAAATCAGTGTTTCAAAAAACAGGTAAACATTCTGCAGACTGTGCAGATTATATACAGAAACAGGTCCCGACAGCAATTCACTTTGACTTGCTGTGTATTTCAAATAACTAAGAAGGTGGCATTCTTTTGTCTGTTTTCCATAAACTCATTATAAAGACTTCTCTCAACTTAAATACAGGAAATTATTGCAGTCATCACGCTATTTTTCCTGCTCACAAATTGCTTGCAAGCTGATCCTGGTTTTCTTCAAATGTATTCACTATCTCTACTTATTATCTATTGGCATTAGAATTATGCACACAGGCACCATTGAATCTTTTTTTTAATGGATTTGGGAAATTATTCCCGCAATGAGCAATAAGCAGCCAAGAATGAATAGTAATCAGAGTAGAGACAGGATGTTCATACGCTAATAGCTTTTATCCGCATAGTTACCTGTAATGTTTTCTGCATGGATAATAACCATTTCTTCAGCTTGTAAACAAATCCCATGTGAGTGTGTGTCTGCAAATAGTGAAGCAAAGGGGAGAAGTATGGATGATTCCAGTGGCTCTTTGGAATCAAATGAATGTGGATGAATAAACATCCCTAGGCACAGTACAGATACTACACACTATAGAGTTGTTAAGTCATTAGAAATTCCAGGTCGTGAGGATGAATTTGAAAATACTCATCTGAAGTTGCCCCTGAGACAGCACAGTATCCAAGAGGATGCAACCTGTCTTGTACTCATCACTGGCCTTGTGATCCGGGTCTGCAGCGTTTGGCTCCTCAAGTACTTAGAATCATAGAATGATAGAATCATTAAGAAAAGACCTCTAAGATCATCCAGTCCAACTGTCAGCCCAACACCACTGTGCCTACTAAACCATATCCTGACGTGCCATGTCTTCCTTTTTTTTTGATCACCTCCAGGGATGGTGACTCCATCGCCTCCCTGGGCAGACTGCTCCAGTGTTTCATCGCTCTTGAAGTAAAGAACTTTTCTTAACATCCAATCTCAACCTCCCTTGATGCAACTTGAGGACACAAAGCATACATTTTATCCTTCCCGAAATACATACATTTCTTACTGAAAACAAATTTATCTGGAATTAACAGTGCATTTCCTATTGTATATGTAGTCTCCAGTGTAGAAACACAGAAAGTAAAAGTTACTTAGGATAAAAGAGATTTATTTTCCCAGATTAAGTTTGAAAGTCTCCTAAGTTTTTCTGCACTTATTTGGTAATTGTTTTATTTATTTTTCTTAGGTTATATGTTCTAACCTTAGTAGTATTTTCAAAGGAAATTGGTGGTGCACATACATTTCCATAATAACAATGATTTACCTCCTAAATTCTCTCTGAAGATTCAGGTGTTATATTCTCAGCACTTCTACAGCATTATAAATTCCCACACACCCCACAGGATTTCATACACCAACTCCTTGCTAAAAAATGACATTGAGTGCCCAGTGCTAAAGCTCTTTTAGGGAAAAAAAAAAAATCATTGCTAAATAAATCTGTTGATGCCATGGCCAATGCCTCACTCATGTATTTGGTTTCTTTATCAGATCACGAAAGTTGATTGTATTTCTTTGATCTTGGTCTGTCCTTGGACTGTGGGGCATGCTGTGAGTAAGAGGGAAAATGTTAACCATCCTTTGCTCATCAAGCAGCAGTTTTGAGTGTCCTGCCACTGTTAACACATCCATCTATCCCTCTGCAGGAAACGCCTGCCAAAGTTTCAGAAGTGAAAATATTTCCCTTTTCCTGTTTCATGGTCCGTGGTTCTGGCTCCCTCAACCTGCTCTCCCTGATCAAAGGAACTTACACTGATTTAAACCTGAGAGGATGCACTGAAGAAGAATCCAATTACTCACCCAGATTACAACACATATTTTTATCGCTATCTGTTCTGGATAGGAATTCTTTAGCTACACTTATATACTGCCACCACTCCAAGTTGAGGCAAAGATACTGCAATATAAAGCTGCTTATTACCAGCATGTCTTGACCTTTTCATTCAGCAAATGTTCTTTTATACTGATACAATTGCAGAAGGGGAGCAGCAATGTCATTGGTAGCACAAAGTTTTAATACTGTAAAATGTGGCTTGATGACCAGTTATTAAATCCATCTGTAATAAAGAAAACCTACTGTGTTGGCACTTTTGTTTTTGACATGAATCAGAATTTGCTCCTAAGTGTAGCTACTTTGATCTCAAACTCAGCACTTGGATAAAGCATCTGCAAACTCACCATCCCAACCACATCATTTGCTCAGTGTCAAGCACAGAAGCAGCTACTTAAAGGAGCATATGGGTCAAATACACTGAGTTTTCCTGGGTCACTCATGGAAGAATCCCCATTTGGTATTTTTCTAGCCCTCATTCAGGGTGACCCACATAGCTCTGCATGTACCACTTCTGCTCTCTCGCTTGCTCTCGCTGCCTTCCTTCATCCCAAGGATATTGATTTATCTGGGCAGACCTTCACCTCTGGCTTCTGCCTCCTGCTCCATTTTGCATGAGGGTGTCAAATTTGTATGCACTTGCTTGAGCACCAAGCACTGCATGTGACAGTGAAGTCTCCAAAGATATTTGTTCAAGAGCGGGTAGAGGATGGGAAGAATGAGAACAGTGAAGATCTATCTGCAACTTCACCATCTCGTTAGCACACAAAAAAAAAACCCATTTGTTTTGTCTTATCTGCCAGCCTCAGCTTTACAGTGTCTGGAGGCCACAGGAATGGATTGATAGAAAATTGCTGATAGCTGAGATACTGTTTTAATCCACCAACAAAAGTCTATGTTTTGGCAGCAGCAGATCTCTATACTGATCTGTAATCATAAAGTAAGAGAAGGCCAGCTAGACCTTTACAGGATCCATGGTTTGAATAGCAGAAATACTGCTTGCTGCACTGCGGAATTCCTGCTTCCACTGATTAAGTCCACTCTGGTGGCCCAGACACAACTGTAATGTTGAGGTTAAAAGAAATTTATTCTACAGGTAGACTTGTAAATAGAAGTAATGTCATTTATTAGTGTGAATGATATGCTTGAAGAAAACAAATAAGCTTTCAAGTACATAAACTGCCTTCTACACGTAGTAGGCAATGCATGATGAACTGGGTGTTTCTAAATACCACTTGGAGCCTGGGTGTTTAAATTCCTGTATATAAATACCAACTAGTTTTAGTAAGTTTATTGTTAAGTAGTATCCAAAAGCCAGTGGCTTAACATGAATTCGTATCTATGCTGTGTCCATTTGGTTCTCTTTAGGGGCAGGTACATGGCAAATTTCCATCAATCCTTTATCATAAGTAAACTACTAATGACTAAAAAAACTGTAGCCTGAGGAAACAGTTACATTTTGTCCAAAGCTTCTGGCTATGTTAGTGGTAGTGATGAGTTTCCAAGCAAGAAAAAAACAAAAACTATCTCAAGTCTTTAAATCAGTCCCTTAGGGAATGTATATCATCTCTTCTGTATTATAAAAACTTAACATTCTAGCCAGAATGGCAAGCAGCCAAATCAGACTCACAGTCAAGCTATAGACAAGAATTTGATGAAACCTTTGAGGTGGTTACCCAAAATGCCTGACCTCTTTCATCCAGGCATCTTTTACAGTCGTGTTTTGTGCCTCTGTGTTTGTAGGACATCAGTCACTGTGATATTGTGGGCTGGCTGAAAACCAAAGACAAGGGGCATTTGGAATAGGTATTCCCATTAAAATGAAAAGTTGTTTTGTTTGTCTTCTCAGCTGGCTCTGAATATCTTAGCAGATTGCCTCAGCTATGATACCTGTGCGTCACCTCCTGGGAACCAGTTACATTATAAATTTATTTTTCTTTGCTAGACTTTTCAAGTTCCCAGGCACACTGCCATTTTCTATCACTTACACATAAATGCCTCTATAAAAACCTTATTCTCCAATTGGAACTCCTTCAGGCTGTATGAGAACATTCATTCCAAATTCCTAATTTCAGTAAAGGTACTGCACAAAACTTATTCAGAACTATATGTCACTGACACAAATTCTTTAGGCTCTGTCTACTTTAATTAAAGGTAAATCCCAGCAGATATTATAATTATAAAGAGAGAGTAAATAGGAAGAGTTAAACAACCTGTAAAAGGAAGATAAATAAAAAAAATCCCAGACTTCTCTAGATATCAAAGCATTCACTGTAGGGTTACCTAAATTCTTGCTGTTAACTTAGAACAACCTATGACATTACATGCAGGACTGATTTTATGACGATACAGCAGGAGTAGATGTTTTATACTTGGCTATCTTGACAGAATAAGAAATTCAGTGAGCTATTGTTTCTCTGGTGCCTGATTTCCCTGTGGCAAAAATAATAATAATAAAAAAAAAGCTAGAAGCACCTGCCTTAGGAAGTATTCTCAATTTATCTGTGCTGCAACTTGGAAAGAAAAACCTGCTCTGGGATAATACCAATGACCTAGCCAGTCCCAAGACACAGTTAGTTATCTGAATTCAGAATTCTCTGTCTCAGACTGAATCTCACCACCACTGACAGTGTTGAGAGACTGTAATCGGGGGGAAATTTACACCCCAAAGCACAGAAGCCAGAGAACTGTGTGAGGCACAGTTGACCCTGAAGAAAAGCTGAGACAAATAAAACTGAACAAATAAAAATTCTAACAATTGCCATAAGCAGATGCTAAAAGTAAGAACTCTCAAAAAAATGTAAAGTGAATGTAATCTACAGTAGGCTGACTGAAATGAAATATCCATTCATGAGAAGTTCTGGTCCCATTTCTTGGGATGTCTGCATGTGCAATTGTTTATTCACTAAGATGCTGTGCAAACCTAGACCAATAGAAAGAGTTGCCTTCTTCCAGCAGCAATAAGATGACAGAACTGAATGAACACTCAAGCCATGAGTAGAAGAGCCAGGCAAGATGAAATTAATTTGGTGCTAGTCAGTGCTTTCTCACATTGCCTTGAGAAGATGACATAGAGCAATGATGATCCCAAAGTAGATTGGGAAAGAAATATTCGTGCCCTGTTCCTCTGATGGTGAGATGAGGGGAGGGGTCCTCCATTGATTTACATACACACTAAAGCACAGTGCCCTTCTTTTCTAACACAGATCTCTTAGTGGAAAATTAAATTGGGTGAAGTTCTGCCAACTCTTGACTGATAATCTCTCACTTAATATGTATTAAGTTTCAGGAATAACAATTTGGTTCACTTGTGCACGCATAAGCACCTGGATTTTAGATGTTATTTTGTATCCTGCTTGATTTCCAGGTGCCAGCAAGTCACAGATCTCTCAATGGCCCTATATCATCTTAGCCAGCCTCAGGCCAATACCTCAGATGTCCTTGGGTTCTTCTGTGCTGGCAGCAAAAGTAATCCCCTGTTTAGAAACATTAGGTAATTCCATAGAGGACAGAATCCTGCTGAGTAGTTTAAATGATCTTTTATAAAGATGCAATTCCAAATTCTTTATATTAGAAATGTTAAACAGCACTCAAACTAACCCATTGTTGAAAGTTAGGGAGCAAAAATATAAATGGATTTGCCCAAAATATTTACTAGATGAACTCATATTCATAAAACATCTATGAAATGAACCTATTTATGAGCAGTTTAAAAGCAGAATGAGGCATTCATTTCCTGGTGCCGTGAAAAGAAGAGTACTAAGTGAAGAGTGTAGAAGAGGAATAGAAAGTCTAGTCATGTCTCAGTGCTTTGTGCAAATAAAAATTGAATGGTGTATTTCCTTCTTTAAAGGATAAAGTGCAAAATTTCTTATGATCTGGTAGGGAATATTACTGCTGTGATCTAGACTCATAATGAAGGAGAGAATTCCTCACACTAAAATTTTAGATATATGTTTGTGATAACTAACTGCTAATCGATGTAAGCAAGACATGGAATGCACTGAATAACTGAAATGAATGCAGAACAGATTGTTGCTGTCCATTGGCGATTTCATTAGGATTTAAGTGATCAGGTAGGGATGAAAGGCAGGACTGGAACTCAAGATCATTCCCTCCATATAGGGGAAATATAGCCATCAGTTTGGAGCAATATTTTATGACAAAAACCCCATTTTTTGTGGTCTTCTTTTTTTTCTCCCATGTGAAGAATTAAGTGAATGACATTTTCTTCACCTCAGCTGATGCCTTGGGGTTTACCAGAGACATGATAAAATTGTTGAGGTTATTTATTAAAGGCTGATATTACTTGTTTCCAATTAGTAAGAGCTAAAAAGCTATATTTTCTGAATTGTGGGTTTTGATCAGTTAATGTTTTTTTTTTGAAAGTCTGTAATTCTGCACTAGTAGCTATTTCTATCTGAAATAATGATACAAGCCATTCCTATTGTCCAGAGATATGAATGTATTGCTATCTATTATCACTCATACCAGTATTAGAACTGCATCTGTAATCACATCCATTTGCATAGTAGCAACCCTGAACTGTATAGATTTGCACCATTGTATTGGACATAAACATGGCAGCCAGTGTTTTTTAAATATGTGTACTTAAAGCTAAGTATCTAAAACACTTATCTAGACAGATAGAGCAATCACCCAATTGCAAGTGGCCTGTCATCAACAGATCCTATTCTAATTAGGAGATCAGACTCATTTTACTAGACTTCCAAATACAAGGTTAAATGTTCAGTTTCACACACCTGGGTATCAAGACTTTGGCTGCTGTGAGTCTGATTCCTTTCCGCACAAATAAAGAGCTTTAGTTCTTTCTCTAACTTTCTATGTATTAAGAGGTACAAGGAAAGCCAAGGTGAAAAGCTCATGTTTGAAGAGTTAAATGATTAGTATGTCTTTCCTGATAGCTTTTTAAAATAAACACTCCCCCATCCAATTTTCCTATCTGCATTAATATATTTATGTTTAAAAGTTAACTATCTGCATTTGTAAATACGTGTGTTCTCTCATCTTCTGCAAGTGCTGGAAATGCATCCATACATTGCAGAAGAACACAGCATGTGGGAGGCAATTTTCTCCAAACATTTTATCAGGCAGTTTCCAGACAGCTTGGATTATGGGTTTTCTTACCTAGCTAAAGAACAACAACAATAGTGCTATTAAAGCTATTAAAAGCTAAAAGATGGTATTGAGGACAGGGAAGGGGGGAGAAAAATGGTTCTGGTTTAGGCAACTGAGCCTAATCCTATAATGCACTGAGCTACCCCAGCTCTTCTTTCAGTAGTGGAAAGAGCTCAGCACTTTGTAGCCCAGACTGGATGTGGTAAATGAGCACAAATTTCAGTTATTGGTACCTGATCACTAAGACACGGCTGGCTGTAACAAGTCTAGGGAATGACCCTGGATTAACAGTCTCAGAAACCCAGGTTGTATCTATACAAGGGAAATAAGGGAAACGGGTGCAGACAGGTTGGAGATGGCTCTTCCCACAGATACATGTCACCACAAGGATGGGTATGAAGTGACTCAGCTGGCTACTTGGCCTGAGGCCAGGCTGGCTACATTAACCTGATCACTAGGCAGATTTTGCGTGAGCTGGTACCTCTGTGTGGGCCAACACAGCATGGACTTCGTTTGTAGTTCTCCATGACATTCTCCTCTCACATTTACTGCCCGTAACTGAAATATAGGTAGAAGTGCTTCACTCATGATCATAAAGGAAAGCTGTCACAATCAGGTAAGAAAGCAATCAGAAGAACTAGAACCCAATCCCCCAGGCCTCTGGCTTAACCAAAAGGTGGCCTTATTTCCAACGTGCTCTTGTTACTATTCATTATTGTATATATAGAAGATACACAGTTGTTAGACAGAGACAAGTGAAGATATCACAAATTTGCCAGTAAGGCTGGCAAATGAAAGAAACTGCCTTTTTTGGATGTTTTATCATAAAGGAATTATTAAACAGACAAAAACAGTTTCCTACTTCTTTATTAAAATAATGAACACCACAGGTCTGAGTGGTGGCAGGGAGTAAAAATATTGATTGCAAATAGAACTTCATCAAGAGATAAAGGAAAAAGTCCTGTGCATTTTTTGACTAATAAAGCCATTCCATAATTCAACCTAGAAATAACTTGTCATAGCTTCTCAAATTTAGCAGTTAAAATTAAGAGCTTAATTCAGGTTCTTGCATAAGGGCAGCTAGCATTCTTTGAGATGACCAAGGGTTCTTCTCCTGGCTCAGTCAAGAAGGACCTAGTTCCTGGGTTTCTATCACACCTACAGCCTGCACAGGCCTTAGACATCCTCAGACACCTCCAAGGACACTAGATGCCAATGTCTGGCAATGGAGCTTAGCCCTAAGAATGGATCTGGCAGATTCTTCTTCCAGCTCTTCTACAAATTTCCCCTGGGGCTTGCCTGAACTCTTAAGCTCATTCCTATAAAGACACTCAATTTCCATTAACTTCTGTGGAAACATTGGTTCTTAAAGATGAAGAGGTGTCTGGGATGGGATTCAGCCAGCCTTATTCAGATACATTATCTGTGTCTGCATTTTAGATGCCTACTGAATCAGTCCTTTAGAAATCCAGGCAGACAGGATCTTCCTTTGAAGACATCTCACCACTGACTGTATAGGAAATATCAGATCTTTTTTTAGCATTACTGATTTGCTTTGATATTTAAAATGTAGCACATTAGATGCCTACAGTTAGATTGACTGCATTTCATAGTTTAGGTATGTGGTTGTGAACTGTATAATTTAGATTTTAAAAACCATGATGCACAGGTTTTGTGGTTAACTTGTACATGCATTTCTGAGGAAGCTGTGCCTAACTCTGGAAGCTCTATGTCCAACTGTCCATTTAAGCAAGTGCAGTCTTTCGGTTGTGCAGATAGATAACCAGATTACAGGAAAAAGGCCAGGAATAGAATTTTATGCCAGACCATTGAAACTGTGGGCATTAAATTACATAATCTGCTTAACTGATATCACCTAATTGTAAAATTAATCAATTTTTAGGAAATACACACATCTTAAGATGCAAAGTGAGATATTAACTGCAAACTACTATTGTAATTTAGAATTGCCATCTGTATTCATCAAAATTCTTTTTTCTTCTATCATCCTAATTCAGAAAAATTAGATATGCTCCTGTGTCTGATGGAGACAACATGAAATTTTCAGTCTGCAAAATGATCTGTTCATGAGCAAACACCAGGCTAAGAGAGTGCAACAGAAATGATTCAATGAGTTCGACTTAAAAACAAATACATCTGAGAGAACCATGGAATGTACAGAAACAAGAAGGAATTCAACAAATAAATTTCCCATTGTGAACTGCTGTTCTAGCTGCACTTGAAAGTTAAAAAAAGAATAAAGTCTGAGCAATACTACTCCACCAAAAGGTTCTCCAACACTGCAGTAAGTGCAGATGAAAGATTTGGGCATTTCATTCTCCATTCTCCTATTAAAAGTGCTTGTTCAGCCTATGCAAATATGCTACTCTTCAAAATATGTGAGTGGGATTCATCTCATAGCTTTAGACATTTGCAATCTCAATAGCTATGTCTGAACCCATCACGTTTGGCTCACTGTAGTCAAAGGAGAGCAATAGGTAATCCAGGGTTCAATTCAGCTGTCCTATTTAGGAGGCCTAATTTTAGATTAAGATGAATCACATTCCAGAAGTGTCTACATCTCTCTATCAACTAGAAAGTAAGCTCAGATGTGAAATTTCTGCATCTTATTTGAACACCACGTTAGAGATTCTGAATCTTAATGCTCACAGACTTGATTTTATGATGTGCAAAAAAAAAAAAGAGGCAAAAAATAAAGGGAAAAAAAGGAAATAAATCTTCAGGAGGTTGCAACAACTTCAGAAGACCGAAGGCAACTTTGAACCTGTCTAGATCAAAAGGTAAGGTGGCATTTAGCATCACACTGACAAAAAAGGGAATTCCACCTGAAGAGCCCTTGGGGAGGAGTTTATGCAAAGACTCCTCAGTCACCAGGGAAGCTCCCCTCTTCGCCACGCCATTGCTCTCTGAGCGACCAGGACTGCTGGGAGCAATTTTGGCTTCTTTCTGCATCAGCATCAGACAGGCATATCTCCGATGAAGCATCATTTGAATATGAGAACAAAGGGTATAAACAATCAAAGCCCTTCAGCAGCTTGCTTTACAAGTTTCCCATAAATCTTTTTAAATTCTTCAGTCTAATTGTATTGGCCTAATTTTTTCCCTGAAGTAGTTCCTATCTTAGACAGACGTACATATGAGGAGAACTGAGCCTGTTCTTCTTCAGGTTTTTCATGGATGAGTTTTGCATTGCATATGGTAAAAAAAAAACCAAACATGCCTTTTTCCCTTCTTGAAGTACATACTACAGAGAAAAACTCTCAGTGGAAGAAAACGGATGACCATGCTTCTACAGCCACTGCACAATGTACTCACCTCTGTGGGTGGGTGGGTGAGATGGATGATGGGTCAGGTGGATGATGTCCCATAGCTGGAACCGAGGGAGAACTAAGCTCAGGCAAAGTACCAAGTATAGCGTCTCCCATGGCCAAAAATCATTGAAATGAGATCAGATCCTAATCAAATCCTTTTCTGGATGGACATGAGATTAAAGAATAGATTAATGTCCATAAGAAAACACCTGAAAACCCAGAAAGTACGTAATTAAGAGTATTCTTAGGCTACAAGTTAAGAACACCTAGTGTCCTGTTGCTGAGTGATTTGTTTCTAAGCAGCAGGTTTGCTTCTCTCTCTACCAGACTATGTCCTTTTTATTCAAAATAGGCAAATATATCTGAGTTTTACAAATCAAGATCTGTATTTGCATTGGCTGTCAGGGCTGCAGTTCTAGCTTTTCTGCCTGTAGCTGTTGAATGTGCAGCCTGACGTGAAAAATGGATACTGCAACCCACTAGAGTCAGGGGAGCTGAGTTCCTTTCCAGTAGTAAGCCCAGCCCAAGGAAAAACAAATAAACAGTTGGTCACCTAAGCGAGGAAAAATTTGTCCTTGTACTTTTACCTTTTCTTCAGCCAAAATGTACATAACTTAGTTTTCCTGATGCATAAAGTACAACTATCTGTGATAAATGCCATTCCGCTTATATTCTTTCCATCTTGCCTCCTAAATATTCTCTTTTATGACCCCTAATTACAAGTTCCTGTTATTCTTTGAATTGTGACAAAACTGACAGTCTCCATATGTTGAGAGCAGCTTGCAATTAGCATACCCTGAACCAAGAAACTACAGCCTATTAAAATTATGGACGTATTAAAGCATAGCATCTGGAAATCTCCATATGTTTGTCTCACAAAGTGGGATTCAGATACCCTGGTCAAACAGATCTTCTTAGCTACCCTAGAAAATAATTTCCATGTTTCACCATTCAACTGCAAAACTTCAGAGAATTATTTTATTTTCTTGGAAAGTATTGTATTACTTCATACTTACTTTTTATGTCATTTTCATATGAAAAAAGATAAAGAAAAAATAAAGATAATGAAAAAAGCTAAAGTTTGCTACATTATAACCACTAAGTTGGATTTCTTAATTAGGATTATAGACACAGCCTGTAAAAAAACTACAAAGATATGAAAGCTTTAATCCAAACTCAGATGTATAAAGAGCAATGCTTACACAGGAACATGAAGCAGAAATGAAGATTTGGCTTACATCTCTTCCAAAAAAGAAAAGTCCTGAAATGTATCATACTGTTCTCCTCTTTATATAGCTGTCAAGGCAAAAATAGGTCTCTATGTTATCCAAATGCCTATTTGAACAAATATGCTGAACTAGCTGATGGCTGTTTTCCATTTTAATCACAAATACTCTGTCAATAACAACCTTATACCTGTAACAAAATATTTTAAATACATGTTATATCAAAGTAATTGAAGCACAAAAATTAGAGTCAACAAGTAGACACAGGGCAACAGATTCTAGCCAATATGAAGTGCTTTTTGGAACTGGTACTACTGAAATAAAAAAAGAAAAGAAATATTCATATTGCTGCATATATTGCTTAAAAGTGATACTAGGTAATAGCAACAGTGCCTTCACTTGGTTATATAAGGGATGAATTTGGCCCAAAAGCTGGGATCCAGTTCCACATTGAGGCACCTCTACTGTAAGATCAGGTGTTCACAGGTAGGGTAGGTGGCTAAGCACTGTAGTCAGTAGAGACTTTGAATAGCTGCATTGTGCCCATGGCCTGAGTAGGTACAAAAAATGATCTAAGAAAGAGCTGCTCCTTTCTGCATATAATTGCTGAGGCCAGGAGGGTATCTCAGGGCATCTCAAACAGCTCTTGAAACCCATATTTAAGCAAATGAAAATATTTTCTTAGTCAAAAGAGTCATAGTGTCATACAATGGTTTAGGTTGAAAGGGACCCTGAAGATCATCTCATTCCAATCCCCTTGCTATGGGCAGGGACACCTTCCATGAGATCAAGTTGCTCAAATCCTCATCCAGCCTGGCCTTGAACACTTCCAGGGATCCACAACTGCTCTGGGCAACTTGTTTCCTCATACTGCAGAATTTCTTCCTTATATCTTTTCTATATCTAACCTCTTCCAGTTTAAAGACATTACCCCTTGTCCTGTTGCTATATGCCCTTGCCAAAGTCCTCTCCACCTTTCTTGCAGGCCGCTTGAGGTACCGGAAGGCTGCTATAAGTTCTCTCCGGAGTCTTCTCTTCTCCAAGCCGAACAACTCCAATTCTAACAGTCTTTCCTCGTGTGAAAGGTGCTCCAGCCCACCTCCTCTGGACTTGCTCCAATGAGTCTATGTCCTTCTTATGTTGGGGGTCACACAGCACTCCAGTTAGGATCTTGCAAGAATGGAGTAGAGGAAGAGGCCTTCTGCCACACTTCTTTTGATGCAGCCCAGGATACGGTTGATCTTTTCTTTTGCAAGTACACGTTGCCAGCTCATGTTGAGCTTCTGATCAACCAACACCTTTAAGTCCTTCTCCTCAGGGTTGCTCTCAATCCATTTTCCGCACAGCCTGTATTCGTGCTTGGGATTGCCCCGACCCATATGCAGGATGTTGGACTTGGCCTTGTTGAACCTCATGAGGTTTGCATAGGCCCACCTCTCAAGCCTGTCAAGGTCCCTCTGGATGGCACCCCTTCCTTCCAACATGTTGACCTAACCACACAGCTTGGTGTCAGCAAACTTGCTGAGGGTGCATTCAATCCCTCTGTCCATGTCACCAACAAAGATGTTAAATAACATTGGTCTCAATACTGACCCCTGAAGAATGCCACTCATGCAGCAATGCTTGACTGGGCAGATGCATGTGTCAACTTTAGGATGGGATGAGTAACCCTCTAGATTCCTTTGGAGGCTTTTGGTAGATCTCCGTTGATTATGGTGGGATCTTAAACACCTAGCACACAGGAAGATATCTACTACATATATGCATCTGAAAACAGTTAAATTAGGCTAATGATACATATTTCTTTCCTCTGAACAGAGACAAAGCATACCTCATTAGCTTAAACTATACACTTATACATGAACAGCCAATATGATGACTTGGACCCCACTCTCCCAGCTTGCCATATACTTCCCAGTTTAATGTAACTATCCTTTGTACCAGGAGCACTTCATGTAGAAATGAGAAGCAGCAACATTATTGTGCTATTATCTAGTGAAAATATAAAAGAAATGTTGTCTCCTACCAGGTACCAGAGGAAGCTCAGTTCAAAAATCCAGAAGCTGATTCAGCACTCACATCTGTTCTGGTAGTAGGAGTCTGACCTTTTGGTTTAGAGATAAAACTGGAAAAAAATTGTGTCCAAATGCCATGAATATATTTATTGGTGATAAGTTGATTTTCTAGATGTTATTCTAGAATATTCACAGTTTCATTGTGCTAGACAAAACATAGATCTATAACCAAACTTTATTTTCATCATTATATAGCTATTACTGGATCGTTTGTCATCATGAAATACCTTCAGAAGACTAGTCTGCTCCATGTGATATTTACCACTGAAAGTAATGAGAAAAAATGGAAGATCTCGTATCTCACACCTTAACTTGAATTTCTCCCCATATACTGAATTTGCTCTCTCATAGACCTGACTGACTATTTTTATCTGGATTTTAAAAACTTGAAGGAGTGCCAAAGAAGGTCTGTTTTCTCCAAGGTTTTGGCAACCGAAATTAGTTGGACCTCAATGATTCTGCAATCTGCTGTTTACAAACAAGCAGTCTGAGTGGCAACATGTATTCTCCATATCCCATATATCTTGATAAAAGCATTCTAGTTTGTCTTCACAACCTTCAGCAAGACTTCTTTAATGTTTCAGCTGCGCTCTCTCCACGTCACAAATATTTTGACAACATCCTTTAGAGTATCTCAGTCTCAAATATTAGTCAGATTCATCTGTCATTTACAGGCATGTTTGACTCATTTACTTGTAAGGGGTAGATTATATAATTTCAGCAGCAAATGTAATTAGAAAATACCAATATGACCAGAAAGCAGAGAAAAGACAAAGAAGGAATATGAAAGCCAGGAAAAAAAGTGATAAAATTGAGAAGCAGAAAATTTAAAACCTGAGCTGTTTTTTCCAGCAGTGTGTAATTGCCAAAAGATGCTCTTTACACGTTTTTCCATATTGACTCTGTTATGTGTCTGGTTCTCAATGCAGAGGTTGATTCATGTCCTTTTGGAAAGTGAATTGCATCCTACATTCACCCATAGCAAAAGATAATGGAAAAAATGGGTTCATTTGGGTAAGATATATGTACTAAAAATATTATGCATTGTTCAGGAAAAGGATCAGCAATAGTAATTAAGTACATGCTCCACCAGCAAAGCGGAGAAAAAGTAGTAAGGACATCTTTACAAGGGTTCAGTTCTGACTCATGTGAGAGATGTTTTATGCCACTGCATAAATAATACCCATCGTTTTGCTTCTTATTCCTGCTCAGTGCTGGAACAGCCAGTGGCATGCCAAAGAAAGAAAAGAAAAGAGAAACTCACTTAGAAATGGTTCTCTGGAGTCTGCAGACATCCACTTCACTAAGGAATAACTCGTCAGAAAGTATAAAACATTCCTGCTCCTGGCATTCCTGCAGATACTAATGGAGTTACAAGTCCTTGCTATCTATCCATTTTCCAGTATGGGGTTCTTGGACAATGTGTTTTGAAATAAAAAACTCAACACTTTCTTTCTTGACTGCTTCCCGAAAACCTCACAGAAGGTTAGATTTTGTGCTCACTTCTATAGGGAAGTGAAAATAAAGTGCTCCTCCCCTATATTTTTTGTGTGAGCAATCAAGCTCCTGGGAAGTGAAAAAACAAAATTTGCAAGGTTTCCTATTGCTCATCCATTCTTAGAAGGATAAAGAGGGTACAAACAGACAGAGCACTGGATCCATGCTTTGACTTCTCACAAAGACATGTACAAGCAAAAGCCTGATTTATTTGCTGTGCACTGTATTTATTCCCTCTGCCTTCTCTAACAAGTAGGAATTATTATTTCATGCATCAGAGAATGACAATACCTCCAGGCCACAGATCTGATGTTTTGCCTGTGCTTTGTGCTGTGCTTTAAGTCTCAACCTAGCTCATTGTGATGTTTTTGCCACTGCCAGACAAACGGAACATGCAGCGTCTTCATCTTCTGCCTACCTTTAGGAGCCATGTTTAAACAATAACAATATTAAGAAGAATAAAATTATCCAGATAAATTGTAGATGTAGCACTTTGGGACATGGTTTAGTAAGCACGATGGTGTTGGTTTGACAGTTGGACTCAATGATCTTAGAGGTCTTTTCCAATCTTAATGGCTGTATGACAAAAAAAAAGGCAAAACAAAACAAAAAAACCCCAACCCCCTCCAAAAAAAAAAACAAAAAAACCCAAATTCACTCTTATGGTATGAGAAATTTAGTTTGTCCCTCTTTGTTTTGAATAATGTCTGGATGTAGACATCACCTTTTCTCTTGCAGAGTTTCACTGATGTCTTCTTTGAAACCCCTTAAACAGCTACTTGTTGGTTTATGTTTTCATTCCTTTACTGTAGCACTAAAGCTGTTGGACTCTGATCTTAAAGGTCTTTTCCAACCTAAACAACTTTGTGAGTCTCTGATTCTCTAAATTTATGTACACATGAATCAGTGATGCTGGGTGCCTTGTGCTCTCAGTAGCTTTTTACTTCAATTGCAAATGATTGATTGCACAAAGCAAGTTGTGGAATTGTATTAATACTCCCAAGAAAAAAACAGATATATTCAGAAAATCATAACCTTAAGACTTTTAAAACTAGAATAAAGGAAACTAAGGGAATTCACAAAATTTTTGAGAGACAAGTCTGTGAGTTGATCCGAGTTATTTAAATTGTAGACATGCACTTACATTCACGTATAGATACAGATGCAAGGCAAAATACCCGTGAGTATAAAATGCTTTCCTGGCTCCAGTATGATGATGGGGCAGATAATAATAGATTCATTCTCATGATGCGTGAAGGCGAAGAGGGGTGATAAACTCAGCACACAGAGTAAATATATTTCATATACAATGTTTAGATATGGAGCCATATTTTCTATCACATTCTGAAGGAAAACAGTACTGATTGATAGTAAAAAAAATCCCAATTACTGGTTTGCTAAAACATTTATACATCACAATTAAGTAAGAAATTAAAAAATGCTTAAAAAATGTCTTGACTTGTTTTCATTTCCTTATGCTGTATGCTTAAACTAGTTACAAATAAGCATTAACCCACTGCTACCACAGATCAGAGCCAATGACTGCCAGGTACTGGATGCACCATACATACATGTTACACAGAATATGACAACCTAATGCACGCTGTAACACAACCTAGAGAAAAAGCTGTCTTCTTTAGCAATGATGCTAGGAAAGGCTTTTATAAGAAAACTAAGACTATCAAAATTATCTGTCTCATGACAATCAATAGTTCTTTATCTAGATTCAATGTAATTTGTACATTTGTTTAGCAAATCAATACAGAGAATTATATATTTTGAATCATAACAAAAATTTCAGCACAAGAGACAGTAGCTTAAGCCTTAGGGTGGAAAAATATCTCTGTTCAACAGAAAATAGGAATGAAATATGGGAAACTAGTGTTCTATGAGCCTGAACTCATCTCTTTTTAAAAGAGTCAAATAGCAACAGTGCAGCTTCCAATAGCTACCATATTATCGTTATGATTTCTTTTGCTAAAGTTGAACATGTGTTTAAGCTACACAAGGTACAACAGATCTGCTCCACAGAACTTGCTAGGTCTAACGCAAAGATGCAAAGACATGGGGAAGATGTGATTCCCTGGAATTAATAAATCAGGAAGACAGCTTGACATTTATCAAATCACTTATTGGGATGAAATAATAATTCACTGATAAGACCCTTCCTGATCTCAGCCTGTGGGACCACCAGAGCACAGGTCTCCATAGTAGTCTTCTCTGCTGTTGTGCTAATATACGCCTGATGGAAAAACGAGGGAACTTTAGTGAAAGAACTTTACAGAGATAGAGCTAAAATTAGTGACCAGTCTTCCCAATTCAGAGGGAAACTCTCACGTCCATGTTTCTTCTGTGACCTGCTGTGGATCCCCACCCAGCAGCACTGCACTCTCCTACCCTCTGCTCCTCAGGGCACTCCTGACTCATCCATTCACCCTGGGGAAGGAGAATTTCCCACAACAGAGTTTTGGTTAAAGTAATCTTGGGAATTATCCCTCCAAAGGCATAAAGGAAATATTTATTGGAGACGTTGTGAAATATAGCCAAGGACTATAGTGGAAAGTATAAAAAAAATACTGAGATTGATTTAAGGATGGAGGATATTTATATGTGTTTTCCAGTATTTTGGCCATTAGCACTCGTATTTTGGACCCTTCTCTGAAATCAACTTCCCCTCCCCTGCCTCTGTACTTCATATAAAAGTAAACATCTCTCACAATCCCCTAGCTTCTGAAACCAGGATGGAAAAATGACATTTCTGAAGGTCACGTGAAAAAAGAGATAGCCATGTCAAAGCAGCTCTGCAGAGCTATTGATGCATCTTAAAATAACTTTCTCCGGCAGATTGATGAGGTCTGCACCTAAAAGTATCTACAAAGAACGCAGTAGCTACCTGGACTAGACCTCTATCTTTTAGAAGAACAAAGTTGGGTTGGAGGAATTTCACTAGAAAACACAAAAAATTCTGAGTTTACATAAAGGGCAAGACCAGGTAAATACTGCACCTTTGTGCAATATTAACATGTGATATTTTTGGCTTTTGTTTAAAAACAAGAATATGCTTAAAACTCTGCACAGGCAGAGAAACACTCAGTCTCGAGTGCCATTATCACCACTATTGTTTTTAGTGGGAGTGTGTGCCAGGTCGGGAGGAACACAGCTCACAACAGTGGTTATTCAGCTTTCTCTTTTTCTAAACGTGCTAAATAAGACTTTCATTTCAGAACCTATACTGTGCTTTAATAAACATCATGTGATTTGAAATTTCAGCAATTGCGCCTGTGAAGTTTGTTGAAGGAGACAGTCACGTGTGGGCCTTGATTATAGTGTTTTATCACTCAGCCGAACATCTAATGTTTAGTACAGTAGTTGGAGTGCTTCTTTTCATGTCATAACAAAGGTTGCCCTCAGATAGTAATTACAGCCTTCCTAATAAAAGGAAAGGCGTTCTGGAACTGCCTGAAAAGTTCAGAAGGTAGAGACAAAGTTTGAAGAAAGGGTTTGCAATCACTTTGTGTGTGACTGGTAGTTTGCTGTCTGAGCTGCTGTGCTGCAAGGTGGTCAATCTGCCTTGAAAACATCTCCTCAAAGGTGAAGACATTAAAAAAAACTAGCTGGGGATAAAGAAAGTCTCCAGAATCGCAAAGAAATCACAGCAAAGTTATTGCCTCTGTAAAAAAACGTACAAACCCAGTTTTAAGACTCATTATACAATCTGTTTAAAGCACAGAAATGGGTGGTCAAATGGAGATGCAGAGCAGAGCATGTTCATTGGAGTATATTCAGAGCAAATTGCCCCTGCTGGGTTCAGTGGTTAAGCATTCATAATTTTGCCCAGGAGCTGTATGTGCCAATATGGGTTATATTTTTTAGGAACATTTCTGAATATATATATTTTTTGGGGCTCTCACAGTGTATGTCTCTGCTTTTATATTTACAGAGTAACAACCAGCTTGATCAAAACAATTTGTGGGGCTTTTTAATGCAGTTTAGGGCAGTAAATGACAGATCTGTAACTCTCTTCTGTCTTCAAAAATTCCATTATTTCTGATCTTTTTGGTTTCTGTTTTTCTATTCTGACTTTCAAAACTATTTATCAGTGGCCAGCAGCCTCATTAGCAAAAGTCTTATAAATTGCAGCATATAGATCTGCTAGTTTTACCTTTTGTAGCTTCCCAGGGATACTCTTTCATTTTTAAACTAACAGTGAAATTAACAGCTCTAAGGCCTCAAATTTTATCATTTTTTTCACAGTTGGAGAGGACTGTCCATGTATAATTTCTATTTTCAGTACACTTTTAAGTAAAATTTTTCCTATTTCCCTCAACTGGGTAATAACTTATTCTACGTCCATGGGTTTGCATCCACCCTTTTCTTGATTGCAGCTGCGTCTTCAAATTAGGGTGTCAGATTTTGATATATTTCTACATGAATAAAGAGGGCTTTTGTTTTCTGTGGTATCTAGGCAGTAACACCGTGCAGGTACTATTTGATCACGAAAATGGCTCTTCTCGCACTTTTTAAAAACATGCCTTCCCTCATGCATAGCCTCCACATCTCTTGCTAAATAAAGCTGTATCGTTCTGCACTAAACTGGTTACCCCTTACAACCCAACACTGCATTTCATGCTTAAATAACCATTACTTTATTAATATGCATGGTCACCGAGATATTTTGACACCTTTCAGGAAATCTGCTGATTATTTGCTCTTTGCTGTGAAGGCTGAAATATTCACCTGTTCATGTTTAGGTAGCAGATGAAACGTACTTTCAGATGCTTTGAACCAGTCAAGAATGTACTGGAAATGTCCACAGGGGAGGAAATGTCCACAGGGGAGGAATATAAGCTGCCCCATCAGAAATAGCGTAAGACAAAGCCTGTTAGTGAGCAGTGAACAACCTTTTTCTTGTACATCCATGAGCCAATGACAGCTCTTGTGTCTTTCCTCGTCCATACTCATGGCACATGTTCCCACCTGCTAGACTGGGAGGGAGGAAGGATAGCCAATACATTAAATTTGTGCCATCTGGGAGAAGAGAGGTGAGCCAGAAAAGCAGAGCCTTCCTCCCTGCTTTGCAGCTCTGTGATTTCAGGTGATATCACTGTTACTGGAAGAACTGGAAGTTCTGGCATCAGATATGCGCACATGAACATACGTGTGCATGTGTGAAGTCCTGGAGATACTCAGATCAGCTGGTGATTGCTGGGCATTTTGGGGCTAGTGCAGAAATCCACATCACCACCACTGTGTTCTTGCAGTCTCCAGAAGTGGGGTGGCAAGTTTATGGGGAAGAAAATGAGAACAGACTATGCAGCAGGTTGCTGCTTGCATCCTGTAATGTTATAGATACGTGGTCTAGAAGAGGCTTTGCTTTTGCTCTGCTGCAGTGAAAGTTGTTCAGGCTTACGCACAGCTGCTTGCCTTTATTTGTTTGTATAGACCATTTCTGGGCTTCAAGTTGCTCACTGCAGCAGCAGCCTCAGCGTCTTGCTCTGTGTCTGATCCCAGTGGCTGCCCCTGCCAGCAGCTCACTTGCTGAAAAGCATCTCTCTGTTTGGTAGAGGTGGCCCAGGACACACAGGCTAACACTGTACAGCCACAGCCCACTGTGCACTCCTTACCTGACTGCGGGCACCATCTGAAGCACAGCTCTGCATCCGTGTCATTTTTACAAATGCTGGCTTAGGAAGTCCTCTCCATGACCACCACATAAAGAAGTGGACATCATCAACCTAGCTAACCTAGGAGCATCTTCACAGCAATTAAATCACCCATCTCTGACACCATTTCTGAGCAGTAACAGGTTGTTTTGGACAGAACAAACAGATCTGAGAAAAGAGGACAATTTTTTTTACTGCTGTCCAAGTGCCTGATGAAATATCTCATGTGCAAGAAGTTATTCATCAGTGCTGTATATTTAGTCCTACCTGGAAGGACAATCATCCAAACAGGATTGTAAATAAGACCTCTGTCTTTATAGCAAGGTCATATCAGTGGGTCTTTACCATCTCCAGCAAATTCAGTAGCTGTTGCAAGGGCTTTGCTGGGCAGCCCTGCACACCTGCCTCAGGCAGCACGTGGCAAACTGCACTCTGCAGAAAATGGGCACGAGAGATTCAAGACTTGCTGTGTTTTTGTCCCACAGGTTTTGTTCAGTCTCATGGAGTGCTTCTCAGATAGTCAGGCTCAGATTCATCCTCCCTGGATGTAGATGCTAAGCCCAGGTAACTCAGTGAGGAGCATAGTCACCTCAGGTGCCTCTGTGGTCAGTGGAAGGAGGTCGGTGCCCTGGAGACGAGCACTGATTTCAGTAACTTGAGCCACCTTCTGGCGCTACTGGTCCCTCTCTACCATTGCAAGGAAGCCACTCCAAGGAAAGCTAGCTCAGCAAGGGGAGAGGAATGTAGGACAAGCACTCAATGCTGATAATCTTACTTCTCTATTCAGACCAGAATTATCTTAACACCATACTGAAATGTTTTTTGAAATAAATCTAAGTACGTCATGGGTAAGGATGTTATGATAAGGAACATTGTAAAAGCACTTTTCTATGAGCCAAGTATCTGTGTTTGATACTCCTTAGGCACAACACAACTCAAGTCTGGAGTAAAAGTTTTGCTTATAGCAAGAAGTTATTAATGCAAATCTCAGTTGTCCAGGTATGGATTCTGCTAGTCAACCTGGCACTCCCCAGCAATCAGACACTGGGGATGTGGCATTAGTGCCCCCTGTCTACAGAGACAAAGGGAAAGCTACAAGGAGTATCTGACCCCTACCCTTCTATGCACAGCCAATTTCTCAGCACTTGTTCCTTTTCCATGTTTTCTGATACATTAATATTATAATGGCACAGAAAACATCTTTTCTAATGCTTGAAAAAGGGTATGGGAATGTTTCTTTCAAAGACTGCAGGCTCCAGGGCATCCTATTATTACCATTCGCTATTATCTTTGCCCAAAGCTATTTCTGAAGCATCTAGCACAGCAGGATACACAGCACACATGTGACAGGGATATATATGTGTGAAGTATTTGACAGAGACAAGGGGAGTCGCGTTTGTTTTATATATCATGAAAGAGGGGGCTAAACTCATGCTGTGCTGTCAATCTTGTCAATTTGCTGTTGTGGAATCATTCCTGGAGGCTGTCCAAGCTCAAGCGGAAGCTCTCAGGAAGAACAGAATATTGGCAAGCGACAGATGATAAATATTTCAAGCTCCCGTGGCGTGGCCCAGTGCCAGTGCAACACTCCCCTGCGAGTGCGGCCACCGCTGGAGTTCACGGCTGAGGAAAAGGGTAGATGCCACATTCCATGCAAGCGGGGAGTTATGAAGTGAAAGCCTGGAAAGTATTAAGAGCCACAAACCAGGTTGCTGTTGCCATGATGACTTAAAAGAATCATGGCAAAATTCAGGACTTTTTCCATCTGGGAAGAGGTTCTTGGATTTTGTGCATGTATTAAGTTCTGAGCACTGATTAGTGGCTGCAGAAGGGAAACATCTCCAAGGAAGAACCACAGGGAAGCTGTTCTTCAGGAAAAGAGGGATTGACACTTACCACAAAAATTGTTCTCTACCAGTAGGTCCTCCCTTTTAAGACAAGAAATTAGTGAAAAATGTGTGGCCATTAGGAGATGAAACAGCTGATGGGGTCTAGTATTTCTTTGCCTTCTGCTTGGATGTAACAAACATGTGAGTTCCTCCTTCCTGGGCACAACAGGGACCATCCAGCCACTGCTTGCTCCTCATTTTATGTGCCTTTCAGGCAGTGCTCAGTCTGAAAACCACACCAGGATTTTTCTCAAGGGCCCTCTCACTGATAGGCTGTTCTCAGAGCTACAGCAGCTTTGCTGTCTCCTCTGGCCCGTTCTGCCGCTCCCACTCCAGGATGCCCACATCACTAAACCAGCCCTCTGCCTGCTTGTGGCTTTGTGCCAGCAGTGCCAGATCCCCAGGGTTGCAGCAGGAGCTATCAGAATCTAACTGTTCATTGCAATCCTCTAAAACAGAGGAGCGTGGGCACACAATTTACAATAATTATAAACAGCATACACTGGTCAGGAGAGGACCAGGAGGTTGCTGTACACAAAATACAAGCTGCAAAGATTTAGTAAGTAGAAGATAGATATCCCTTAGAGTCTTCATTTATTCTCTTTGCTCCAGACTGTGCTGCACATGTACAGTTGCTGCCACTGATAAGCCTTATGTTTTGGATTCAGGTGTGTGCTAGCAGTATGTATTTTACAATTAAAATAACGGGTTCAGACCCATCATGTGAGTTTGTTACAAAACAGGAAAGGGTTTATATAAGCCTTGGCTTGCTCTGGCAATAAATTATATGTTTCTTCTGCTGTCTTACCATAAAAATTTCTCTTATTCCTGTGGAACTGATATTGACTAGCACACAAACCATAATGTCATCCTACGCTTCTCAGTACTCACAAAGCTGTCTTTTTAGATGTCTAAGCCAGAGATCTCAGGAGATTTCAGTGTTCCTTGAAAAACATTGAATCCATAGATAAGAAAGGATTTTTCTCAGAGATTGGACAAATATCTGTGGTCTGTTGCAATTATAACTGGAATTGTTTAACAGATAACTTAAAAAAATTTTCCAGCCATTCTGAGGATCATTCAATCTCATCAACCTGACATTTCTGCATGACAGAGTGGAAGGTGGGGAAACCCACCCTATTTTGGCACCACAAAGAGCCCACCTGCAGCTATGGTGGAGAAACAGCCCTGGAAGAGTGGTGCTCCAAAGCAAGAAAGTACCTTGTCCTGCATGGTTTCTTGTCTCTTCTTTGCATATTACACAGATACAGGTGTCCTTATGCATTCAGGGGTGAAGTATAAAAATAGTAAACATGAAATTGTACCTTTTAGAAGGCAAATTAAAATCTTGAGATAAAATATTTTAAAATATTATTGTCTATTTGGGGTTTGTCTAAATTCGAACATACTTGCCAGTTTCCAAAAGCAGCTTTCCTGTGTTTATCGATTAATAACTATATCACAGTATCACAGTATCACAAGGTTGGAAAGGACCTCTGAGATCATCAACTCCAACCTATAACCTAACACTAACACCAACACTAACACCAACCATCATCTAAACCATGGCACTCAGTGCCTCATCCAGTCTCCCTTTAAACACCTCCAGGGTCGGTGACTCCACCACCTCCCTGGGCAGCGCATTCCAATGGCCAACCACCCTTTCAGTGAAGAACTTTTTCCTCATACCAAGCCTAAACTTTCCCTGACGAAGCTTGAGTCCATGCCCTCTAGTTCTGTCACCGGTCACCTGAGAGAAGAGACCAACCCCTGCCTGACTACAACCTCCTTTTAGGTAGTTGTAGAGAGCAATGAGGTCTCCCATGAGCCTCCTCTTCTCCAGACTAAACAGCCCCAACTCCCTCAGTCGCTCCTCACAGGGCTTGTGCTCCAGCCCCTTCACCATCTTCGTTGCCCTCCTCTGAACACATTCCAGTATCCTAACATCCTTCCCAAACTGGGGGGCCCAGAACTGTACACAGTATTCAAGGTGAGGCCTGACTAGTGCTGAGTACAGGGGGACGATAACTTCTCTGGTCCTGCTTACTACACCATTCCTGATGCAGGCCAGAATGCCATAGGCTTTCTTGGCCACCTGGGCACACTGCTGGCTCATGTTGAGCTTCTTGTCAACCAGCACTCCCAGGTCCTTTTCTGCCTGACTAGTCTCCAGCCACTATGTCCCCAGTCTGTAGCTCTGCAATCCTTTACTGTAATCCTTTTTGTCTTCTATCAGACTGGAAGCATCAATCTGAAAGCCTAATTATAAGTCACATACCTTTTTGCCTAACTTTATCCATTACGATGGCTGTTTAAAGCAAATATACCACTTTAAATGCTAAATATTTCCCACTACATTTAATGAGGATGCTATAAGATAATGGAAACATTTAATAGAAACTCACTAGAACAGAGAACCAGCAGTGGTTGGAAAATTGTGCTTGCACTGTTTAACAGAGTTTCAAAGAAAGAAAATTTCACTTTTTTTAATATTTACATAGGTTCTGTCCCCACTTCCTGGCATCCTCGCTCCCATCATTAGGATCTTCCAGTCCTTCACAGCCTTTCCTGTCCTGGAGGTTACATGCTGAGGACACAAAATCTCAGAGCAGCTCAGGTAGCTGACAACTGCACCGTCTTAGCACATTGTTACAAAAGAGAATTGGAAGAGCTCTTGAAAGCATCAAACCCAAGTCCCTGCCCACGGGAGGAGCAGTTACCCTCAAACTTTTTCTGACAGGTGCCACTTAAACATGTTTCTTAAGCTCCAGAGAGGGGACACCGCAGTCTCCCCAGCTGAACTGCTACCTTGCTTGGCTTTTCTTATCCCTGGGAAATTTCTCCTAGCATTTAGTCTATATCTCCCTTGCTGCAGTTTAAGTCCATTAAAAATAATTTATTAGCAAATGGAAAGCATCTCATATTTAATCCTCTAGAGCAGATAGCAAAAAATTATTGGAAGCACCTTCAGGGCTTCTTTGTTATCCATACATGATCCTAGCCTCAGCTTAATAATGAAGAACCGCTCTGGTTTCCCACAACCAGTGCTCCTGGCTCTTGAAATGCTGTTATGCTGCTGCTTGCTGCACTCCTGAGGCTGCTCCAGGAATTTAAGGGAGCCTGTTGGAGCTCACTGGGAGTAAGCAGGGCCCCTGGGATCAGCTGGAGAGGTATCTAAGGCCACTGTGCCCAGGACACGCTGAGGTCATTTTTAAAAAAGAAGAAAAAAAATAGTCTGAGCATGAGAGAGAGATGCAGCTGTTTTCCCTGTGGCTTCTCTGTGCCATGGTGCTGTGCCACAGCTTAGGGACCAGCTCACATCATCCCCAGGACACAGGTTGTCTGTAGCCCTTCCATCATGCCACACTCAAATTTTGTTTTCCTCCTCTGACACTGCCCTTTTTCTCCAGCTACCATCTGTCCCTCAATAGTGCAGGAGAAGTTGAAGGTGCTGGGGAAACCCTCTCCAGGAGTATTTCTGCTCATACCCATAATGACCATTTCCTCAGTGCTCCCCTGCTCAGGTGCTGTGAAAATCCTGTCTTGCCCCAAATCCATCCCTACAAGGTGTCATCATTGATGTTTTTCAAAAGGATCAAGCTGTGAATTTCACTACTTGTATTACCAAAGTTAGGGACGCAGCAGATGCTTAAACTGATTAAAAACAAACACCAGGCAAAAATCAGAAACAAAATCCACCTCACAGCTAAAACCATGAATCAGAATGAATACTTTAAGATGACTAATTTTGATGTCTTAGTACAGATATCTGGCTCCAGGGACAATCCTACAGGACATAGTCACCATCTCTGATCGCCAGGAAAAAGCAGCCAAGTCTGTAATCATAAGAGGTGGAAAAATGATTGTCATGTTTTGTGATATAGGTTAAGCCTTTTAGAGATCCTTTTCATAATTAGGCCTAGATGGAAAATCTGGCATTTCAACTTGTTAAATTTCATCCCATTAATCATAGCCCAATGTTTCAGTCTAACCAGATCCTTCTTCAAGGCCTCCTGTTCCTCAAGGGAGTCAATAGCACCTCCCAGTTTGGCATCATCAGCAAACTTGCTAATGGTGCATTCAACTCCTGCACCCAGATAGTTTATAATAAACATTGAACAGGACTGGCCCTAGAATTGAACGGAACACCCCTGCTGAGCAGTCACCAGCTGGATGCAGCCCTGTTTATTACAACCCTTTGAGTTCTGCCCATCAGCCAGTTCTTTACCCAGCTCAGAGTGAACCCGCTCATCCCACAGCTGGACAACTTGTCCGTAAGGATGCTGTGTGGCACAGTATCAATCCAGAAAAACTGCATCCACCCCTTTCCCTTTATCCCCTGGATGGGTGACCTTATCATAGAAGGATATCAGACCAGTTAAACAGGACTTGCCTTTTGTGAACCCATGTTGACTGTACCTAATGACTACATTATTCTTTAAATGCTTTTCAAATGTACCCAGCGTAATCGTCCCCATTTTTTTTCCCAGAACTGAGGTTAGACTAACAGGTATTTCCTGGGGCTTTCCAGATACCCTTTTAGTAGATCAGAATAACATTGGCTAACTTCCAGCCAGCAGAGACTTCCTCACACTCCCGAAACCTTTGGTAGAGGATCAAGAAGGGTCTTGCCGTAACATCCACTAGCTCCTTCAGAACTCTAGGAAGAATCACATCAGGCCCTGTGCATCTGTCCATATTTGCCTTGGAGCAACAGGGCTTTATCAGTACTCAGGTATCCAGTAAGTCCAAAGCACCAGAAAAAAAGAAATTAGTTCAGCTGTAGTGCTTGATGCAGCAAATGCTCCTCAGACTGTCTCACCCTCTTATGTGGGTTGTAAAAAATAGCATTAATTTTAGCTCTACCATTATGCTACATATATTGAGGATCCAGGACTTGTGGAACAATTTTTGTTCTGTTTATTCACATTTTCTCATTAAAAATTGAAGCCAGGCTGCACACTAAAATTAAGTGTGTTCCTCTGAAAGACCAATCCCTTTCTCTTTTCTGGCAGTGACAAAACTCCCATTAGTTTTATTGGCACAGCACTGAGCCCTAAAGCTAAAAGTAGCTCCATGAGTGACAGAACTATTGCATGCAGTATTAAACGTTCTTCCTGATGCAGAACTGAGTTTCTTTGTTTGCTGTCATTTGTGAAAAATAATGATGCACTCTTCAGATGCCTTTCCTCCAACCCCTTCATGTGACTTGGATTGCTTGACCACCATCACAGAAATGCCAGCAATTTGACAGTGGCACATCCAAGCCACAGGCAGTCAGGTTATATGGGGAAAGAGGTGGGCACAAGGTCAGTTCAGAGTCTGGGTGTAGAGGGAGAAGATATATAAAGGACTCCTCTCAGCAGCAGCCCTTGGACATGGAGGATCCTTCTTTCCAATTGCAAGATGGGAAGATACATGGATTTTCTAGTTATTTTTTGCATTTTTCTTATAAAATCAGCTTTGCCTACCCAGCTAAATCCTGAAGAAAGAAACACGTTGTTTTCCTTCCAACTGAACTGTTTGATCAGTTCAGAATAAAAAGCTATCACTCCACGATGACTCTTGTAAGTCTGTAATGTACTTTGTAATTCAGTGTCTCTCGGAAGGACCCAGCTGATGAAATGCAGAGACTGCATAGTGTCAGTTTGTGCTTTTAAAGAAAAGTTTGGGAAAAAAACTTTAAAAATATATATAAAAAAGTCTAATTTTAAACATGAAAACCTAAAAGCTAATTAAAACATATACCAACAGATCATGTAAAAATCTCATGTTTTTTAAAATAAAAGCTCTGTTTTGTAGCTGCAGGTACAATTTTTGATGCTTGTAAATCATGGTCATGCAAATAAAATATTCGTAGTATCTGCTTGTCAGTTGTATTGTCTCTTTGTAAAACACTCACATATTCCTGTGCTTCCCCTCTGGAAAATACGCAGATGGGATAATGTGTGCTAAAAATAGTACTCCAAATGTTTGCTTTTAGCTATGGCAGCACACTTAACTGGACAGAAAATCCTGGACAGCAAAGCCTGTTCCCTATGAAACTGATATGTTAGTACAGCTATATTCATCTCACTCCTGCCAAGCTTTTTGATGGCTGTAGCTCTTGGAGTGGATGAGGGAGTGAGTGGTCAGACTCCCTCCAGCACACTCCATGATACTGCAGTACACGTCTACAGAGTCTTCATGAAAAACTAGGCCTGGAAGAAACAAATCTCCCTGTCTTCCCAAGGCATTGATTGGGCTCCAGTCTAATTCACAGACTAAGAGTAGGTAGTCAAAACCTACGCTAGCACATCACCCCTGTTTGCAGGCTTGTTTATGCCATGACTCTACAAAGACTGCTTGAAATGTATTCGTAAGATCTAGCCCCAGAGTAGGCTTTCAATTATCTAATTAACTCATTTAAATCTCCTTCTAAATACTTCATTCCTAAATTATGAAGAAGTTTAATAACAGCTTTCAGCTTCATTAACTGGTTTATATACCTAGAATTTAGAAAAAAAAAACACAAAAACCTTGATTAATTGCCCAGCAGCATTGTCTGACACAGGGTAGGTTTCAGAGGAACTGAATTTTTACAGTGCAATGTAAGGCTTACATGGAGTCAAAATCTAGATTGGGAAAATAAAGAAAACTGAACCCATGTTGTGTTCCTCCTCTTCTGAAAAATTTCACAGAGCAGCAATTTGTCTAAACATTGCAGTGACGCCTTCAACTTAAAGAGAAACTTTTTAAACTGTGTGAAATCTGCTTGGCAATATTTTACAGATACCTATCCAAGGTCAGAATTTAACCTAATAGGCATGTTTTGTTAACAAACAGCTCTTTCTGATGATGTGGAAATAGCATTTAGATGTTTGCATAGGTTTTAAAATGCAGCAGCACAAATTATCGCGATCTTTGTGACTTCAAAAGCTTTTTGTTACTGCCTGTCACCTCTGCATTTTGAGAAGTTCAGCACAATTTGGATTCCTTCTCAAAGAGTCTGCTTTACATGCAGAAGTCTGAACTTTTCATATTCAAAAGCCAGACTTCAGTCAACGTGCATTTGGGGAGCTTGAGGAACAGAAAATGAGCAAATAATGTGCTGCCAGTGACCATTTAGTCAAACTGATCAATCCATTTAACAATAGGGGTGACTTGCAAGGACACCCAATGTAATATTAATGTTGAGATTTTAAGACATTTTCTTTGACAAGAAAATGAAGATAAAAGTAGCAAGATGTCAAAATGCATGAATTGTGAATTACCATTTATTATTCCACTGAAGCGACACGTGAATACAGACAAGGGCGCCTTGCTGCTAAATATAGCCCCTTGGTTTTAATGTTGATCTGCAGCTGTAATGAGAGTGTTCAGCATCTTTCAAGTCTATCAATTTTTAAATCTAGCAGGTTATGTCAACCTGAGAGAAGAAAAACTCACTCTGACTTTTAAACAAAATGTATTTTTTTCTAATTTATCTCTGATTTTGGAAATGAGGTATATCCTCCAAACCAAAGGCAAATCAAAGGCAAGCTATCAACTTGGTATTATGCAAAGCATGAAATCATCTTTCACTGAAGAGAGCCTCTGGGAGACAGAAAAGTACTTAGTGTCAGGACCACTTCAAAGAGGGTAGGATGGTCATCCCGCTGTACAACTGGGCTTTCACATGTAAAGCTACGATTAAACTAGTATTTGGGAGCTTAACACTGTCCTTTCTCCTTTTTCTTAATGAAGGACTAATTCCACTGAAGCCAAAGAAATTACACACTTGGGGTTGAAACCAGAATCAGGCTCTCTAGATAGATTGGATGATTTTTCGGTCTTATGGGTTCTTTAGAGCCTGCCCTCCCAAAGCTCTCTCCTCTTCCACAGAAGCCCCTGGCAACATTCAAAGGAGGCATAAAGTGGATTTACCAATGGGAAAACATGCATTTATACTTGGACTCCACGGAAAAAAGAGCCTGTTCACTCAGGAGCAAGGGTTATACTGAATGTCTTATTTCTACCAGGACATGACCATTTCATAATTTTTTAACACAAGTTGGTAGTATTCAAATATGTTTGTCATTGATAAGTAGCCTGTTTCAGAAGCTGTTTTTTTTAAAAAGGAAGGATGTTAGGCAATGAAAAGAGAGAGAGAGGAATGCAACTCAGAATGGGGGAAAAGTGAATAGAAGGGAATTGTGATACTTTTGTTTGAATGAGAAACTTTCCAGTGCCTTCACTGCAAGAGAACAAAAGGGTTTTGTGACTGACACGCATTTCAAAGGACGTTTCACAGCAGAGACAGGCACAAGTCTCTAATATAGCTAGTTAAGACAAGTTTTATACCTTTATCTTGCAAGTTACAGTGAGAGAAAACCCACAGTGCTTTGTTTTGGCAAGGGCTGTGTGTTAATATAGTTATCTTGATACAAAAGAACATCTCAGTTTTCCATATGAATAGCTATGAGAACAGGCACTTTTAAGCATTCAAGCAGAACATCTAGCTACATTATTTTTACAGGCTCAGGATTTGCCAAGCAGATACTTCAGAACATAAACTATGCCTGTAGGGTAGGGATGAAGCAGGGGTTTTGTGGCAAGATCACAGTTGTACAGTTCTTGTCCCATCTTCTCCAGCATGCAGCAGCGGTTCACAGACCTAAAAGATATGCAAGAAATTCACTGTCTTGCCATTTAACTCTCATTTATTCCTTCTCTTCTTTTTTCTTTACACACCATTACTTTTCAAGCACTCAGTGCTGTAAATAAACAAGACAAGTGACTTTTATACCCAGGCTAACAATCTTAGAAGAAAAGAACTTCTCTTCTCCACCACATGACCAGTTCAAGATGAGCACACCATCACAGAATCACTGTTTAGTTGAGTTTGGAAAGGACCTCCGGAGATCATCTGGTCCAACCTCCCTGCTAAAGCAGGGCCTCCAGAGACAGTTTCCCAGGACGGTGTCCAGAAGTCTTTTGAGTATGTCCAAGGATGGAGCCTCCACAACTTCCCTGGGCAACCTGTGTGATTGCTGCATCACCCTCACATTAATATGGAGGTAGCCCAGCTCATTCTAGGGAAGTATACATTTACCTTGTCGTCAAAGACTCACTTCTTCTTCCAAAAGGCTGTTCAGATCCACCAGGATCACCATGACAGCTGTGACAAAGATTTTTATAGCTACTGAGATTAGAGTTCACTGGGAATTATGGATCTGCGAAGGCCAAATCACTCAGCAGATGCCTATATCTAGGGAAATGAGTGAAGCTTTATCCTGTACACCCACAGCTATGCCTGTGCAAGACTCTTAGCTGGCCTAGGGAGTTTCAAATTTCACTAGAACCACAGGTTTAGACACCTGAACTCACTCTAGATCTACTTTAACTATAAAGGATGATTAGGCACTTCAAACTCCTGTAGCTACCAACATACAAATACATAAAAGTAGTTATCTCAGTCTTAATCTGAAACCCACCCCATGTCATTTCTGTTCACTTCTAAGTAGATGTTATTGACTACTATATAGTCAACATTATTGACTACTCCGCACCTGAGTTACTTACATTTCTAGCACTGACGTAAAAATAAAACGCTACTGTTGAGAGTTTTTAAAAGAACCATAATTTTAGCTTAGTTTTAGCTCTTTTACCTCTACTAATTCAAGCTCAGAGAGATAGAGCTGTGCTGTAGCTTAGGTAATTGTGTGATCCCCTGACACATGTTTCTATTTACTGAACATGGAATTGGCTGAAGTCCCCTTATGCTAGGCAGACCTCCTGCTAATCCCAGTCTGGGTTCTGCACAGCATTCCCTGAGCCAGGTAATTCAATGTTAAATTCTCTTGTACTTAGTTTTTTATTTATTCTAGATTTACCCCTTTCAAAGTAGGACCTATCTTGGCAAAACCATTTCAGAACACTGCATTATATGCATTACACCACATCACATGATATCGACCCTACTGTCTGCTGGGATGTAGCATGACACGCCACGGCTTAGTGGTGTACAAAGTCATGGAGTCCATGACCTGCCCTGCAGCCTGTGAGACCGTCACATGAGGGACTCTTCAGTCACTGAGATGGTGGCAGTTGCTGAGCAGAAATAGAGATACTATTTGTGTGTATTTTCTGAGAAATGGAGCTACACATCTCTCAGCCAGAAGGACTAAGAAGGGGAGCCTGACAATAAAGTTCAATCAGTGGTTTGAGGTAATGCAAGATTTGATTCCCTAGAAATTTCTGTTGCCACTCAGTGCACAATGCTGGGTCCTTGAAGGAAAGGCACTGCAGCCAGCTTGCCCATCCAATACCTGACACTGGCACACAACTGGAGAAGGTCCAGCATGTCCCATACACCTATAATACAAATGGGCCCTTGCTGTGACGTTTACCACCCTTCTTCACCTCAAGTCCTACGGATGTGTAGGTGCAAACTGCTTCTAAGCGTGAGCTCTGACTGGCACATGAGGGCAGAGGAAATGCATGCAGTGGGATGCATCTCTCCCTCAGAAACCATCCACTTAAACATTTGAGCAAAGGTTTGCCTTACTATAATAAACAGATGTCTTCATTGTTTATGTCTTGCCACTGCCGAATATTTTGAATACTATACTTCTGTTTTAAATGAGCTAGGGACCTTATCTAGCACTAATCAAATAACTGCAGATTTCCTAGACACATAAAAGTTAAAATTCAGTGATTTCAGGCCATCTACATAATCAAAATCTGAATTTCTTATTATTAAAATGATTGATTTTATCTGAATGTCACTTCCCTGCATGTTTATTTTGATCTGGTTAGGAAAGTGAGCGGTTATTAAAGCCATTAAGCTAACATTCCTTGAATCAAAACAATAGGCTAATTACTTCTAGAAGCATATGGCTTTTATTATGCATTAATTAGTTAATAATTTGCTCATCCTGCATTTTAATATTCAGCTAGAAAGCTCAGATTGGTTTTACAGAAACTTTTATGTTTTCCCAAATTGAGACCTTTGCTACTTACTGAAGAGTTCTAAACAATAAATAAATATTTCATGAGGTCTACACTTAGTCTACACTTCTTAAAGAAAACTGTTTATTGAGTAGTGGAATAAAATTGGGAACTGAAGCACATTCTCCTCGAACCCAGCCTGGAGCCTAGGGAAAATAAGATGTTGGTTTAATTTGCTGGTGTCAGAAGGTGAAGGACTGCAAGCACCTCAAGCCAGCTAAATTCAATTGCTTCCCCCCTTGGGGAATGGCATGCAATCACCGCTGGCTCAGGGGGTACATGTAAAAGATATGAGCCATGTCTGTAATCAGGAAGAAGAGCAGGTGGAAGAGGGCAGGAGGCTAAGGGAAATCCTGTCTCTCTACATTTTTGGGAGGAAACCAGAGCTATGGGGCTGCAAAAATCGAAGGCAGAAGCCGTGTTTGGTGAAGCACAGGACGTGATGGCTAGGAGTGACAATGCCCATTTGCTTTTATGTGAAGATAATCTATTCATTGTTAGTGAAAAGCAGTCATACATTTTCTTGCCATTGTCACATAACAGTGGCAAGGGGCAAGTGATGAATAAACCCTGACTTATCGTAGAGACTCAAGCTCCCCAAAACTTCCTGCTGTAACTGCATCACAGGAAAACAATTTCAGACACAGTTCAGGAGCAACAGAAGATAATACAGCTCATGTCTCCAGGTACCTCTGGTAAGTCTCACCAGGACTAGAAGTCAAGAGATGACAACACCCACAGACAGAGGAGGGCTGGGTGGCACAAGGCCCTCTCAGCACCACATACAGGGCAAGAACCCCTACTGTGGGGCTGACAGCAGCACTTGTGAAGGGCATCCCAGGGACATGGGGCATGTTCTTGCCCCAAATCGGTCCTGTGGGTGGGACCTGCCCCATCTTCAGCACTGACCACCAACACATGAACCACCTTCCATCTGCTCCAAAAGGACATTATTTCTCCAAGAGCTGTGTTTGCTGCTGTAGTGGATTGACTTTTGGATTTTTCAGATCTTCCTTAAAAATGGCCTTTACAGGTCTTCCTTAACAATGGAGGTCAGAATCCACAAAGTATTCCATATCTTCCTTTAGCATAACACAACATATAAATAAGGTGTAGATAAGAGAGTTCGCTCCCTTCTTCTTCTGGGAGGCTGGAGAGCAGGAGCTCTGTTGCTGCTGGTCCTGTCTGGAGCTGAGGCCTGTGGCGGCTGCTGCTGTCTGACCACGGTTGAGGGGAGAGTCCTGGGTTGGATTTAGCTGTTCTGCTTTCCTCAAGGGAAGTGGTGAGATTTTGCTAGTTCTTTACTTTGTTAGTTACTGGGTGTTAAAATTGTGCATGTCTGGTTTGGTTTTTTCCCATTTTCCCTTCCCCTCTTCCCTTTCTTGGGAGTTTTGCATGATATCCTTGCTCTATATAGTTGTTTATATTTAGAAATACATATATTTACTGTGATTTCGGTTTTTCTATATTTTTTTTTCCTTTGAAAAGGGGGAAGCTTTGGGAAAGGGGCTTAAATTGAGCTTTAGAGAGCTTGGGAAAGCTAGCTCAAACCAGCTCAGCTGCTATAAGGGGCACCGGGAAACTGCCTTGGATAGTAATTACGAGGGATGAAGAACGAGATCTAATGAAATAAAAATACAGAACTTAGGATAAAAAAGCTAACAACTTGAGAAATCTGATATAATGTTTTGTATCTCTCATGGAGCCTTGAAGATCATTTATTTATTCATTCTTAATGTATGTGCTTTGTACTATGTGTTCCTTTCTCAGAGATGATTTAAATCTTAGCAGGTGTTTCGCTTTATTAAAGTGGTATTGAAATCCCCTCAAGCCACTTTGAGAAGTTACTAGTTACAGATGTTTAAGGACTGTGAACATTATGTTCCTGTGTCATCTCCTCAAAACAGGATGTTTGATAAATCACAGCTGCAACTTTTTTGTCTTTCTATTCTTCTGTGAAACCTAATGGAAGGTTACAGAAGAACCCGGAGAGTCACAGGCAGCAGGGGGGAGAAGAAAAGCAGTTCCTTAGCAGAGCTGGCAGAGGTGACCTGAGCACTCCTACTGTACCTGGATTCAAGGTGGCCTCCCACAGGGCACTGTATTCCCAGTGCCATTTCTGTGCCCGAGCACCACCAACACTGCTGACTGGTACCAGCTGTGGTCAATGCAGAGGACACATATTGAGAAAGGTTTACAAACCTGAATCGTGTGCTTAAAGTTGCAAAGATGCTTAAGAATTTGTTGTGACAGGACCTCTCCCTCGAGGGTACAGTGCCATGTGATGAGTCCTTTGGTGAAAGAGCCAGTTCAGGAAAGTCCTGCCCAAACTGCAGCCACAGTGTCCTGCCCACCCCATCAGAGGCTGCCCCCTTGGTAACAACAATCCAACATTTGTGTCATCCACGCTGTAAGTCAGATCTCTGAAACTATCTAGCTTTCCAGAAGTATTTTTTGGGGTGATGTCACCTCGCAGATGTGGACTGTGCAAAAGATGGGCATTCCTTAATACGTAATACGTAATAATTAATAATTAATAATTAATCATTAATAATTAATCATTAATAATTAATAATTAATGATTAAATATTAATTATTAATAATCAACTGGCCATAAGCCAGGGATTTTATGTATCCTGAAACTCCAGGTCCTTCTCTCTAATCAATGGAGAAAAACAGCCTCTCCAAAGTGACATCCAGCCTTTTGCCTTGGAATAAGTCAGCCACTGGAGATGCCTGATCCTCTCCACCAACATACCCAGCATGACTGCTGTACATTGATATCTGACCATGCCTGGGCAAGATAACGTCCACTCGGATAATTTTGGAGGAAGAGCATAGAATGGAGCTGCACCCAGTAAATGACTGTGAGCCATTTGGTCCGATGTTGGTATAAATTCTCCCTCAGATATTGTCATAGGGATAACATTGGTCAGCTTTGTTGGCACAAATCTCAGCTGGAGCTTTACACCAAAAAACATCCTGACTGCAGCAGGAAGTGGCCTTCAGCCCATGACTGGGAAAGAGGTTCTCTGGCTCTAACACAGCCTGATTGCATTGTGTGGTACAGAAGATGGATATCTTATTGAGCTCTGCAGATGATTCTGCCTCTGAACCCCTCTCCTTCAGATGGAAGTGCTCAAGAAAAAAGTGTCTTTTCAGCAAAGAATATTCACTTTTTTCCACATCAGAAGAAGGGACAATATTTTGAGATTTTACAAGAAAAAAATAAAAGCAAAATATTACATTTGGGATCGGTAAAAAAAAATACTCTAAATACAGCCCTTCAAATTTAATATTGCAGGAAAAATGTTACATATTTAATAGGAAATATATGTACGCTATTATAATGAACATTTCAATCTAGTAGTCTATATTGCAGTCTAGTAACTTAATGCATTGGTAAAGTCACAACGAAGTGTTTTGGTTTATCCTCATTGAAAATACTAGAGAAATGGATTTCCTACCATAAAACATTGCTTCAAATGCACAGCATTTTTCATTGAGAGCTGGTTCGTCAAGAACTTTCAGGCAGCTCTAGCTATGATAAGAAGGTTGGATGGATTACAAGTGCTGCTGGTGGTCTGCATTTGTTTCCTATATAAACACATTTCCTGTACCACATTGCATTTGCAGATAAATCTTATTTCCCAATATAAAATAAGGGAGAAAAAAATCAGATTAAGAGAGGTGAATTTATTGTTAGAACTGTTACAGAATAGATTGATATGTTGTCAGAATGAAAAAGAGACCTAGAGAGAAAGCTAGGGCTGAAAATGTAAAACTTAAAATAAATCTAGCCAGACAAGTTGAATTTCAAATTGTTCCATAAAGCTACGGTGACACTCTGAGCAATAATTAAGTTCTCTATTGTTTGCATTGAGTGAAGAATCTTTTAATATCCTGCAATTTATCATTCTAAAACTGAACAGCAATATAATTCTCCTGATTCTACATAGAGCTGTAATTTTTAAAGAAATGGTAAAATGCATTAGTAATTCACTCCAAACTGCTGGCATCGTTACTCTCAGTACATGGTTTGGTAATTTGTTGATGAGATATTGAGATTACTTCATTAACAGGCAAATTCTGAAGGATTTTAGATTGGTTATTAGGAAAAATTTCTTTACTGGAAAAGGCTGGCCAGTGAAGTGGTGGAGTCACCATTCCTGGAGGTGTTTAAAAAACACTACAGGACACGGTTTAGTAGGTATGTTTGTGTTGTGGTGATGGTTGGACTCAATGATCTTAGTGGTCTTTTCCAATTTTAATGATTCTATGATGCTGTCATTGCATGATTACTAAAGAGTGAGAAGAATAGGGAGCTTCAGTCCTCACAATGAGGTGGTTTGGGGTCTCTGCCCCATCTCCTTCAGACATAGAGTATTTCAGGGTCAAGGTCTGCTCTTGGCTACCCTGGCTGATTACTGTGTTTTTTCTAGTTGGGTTATCCCAAGAGCTAGTGTAGATAACAGCAAAACTGGGCCCTTGTAGCAGCACGCTGACTGGTGGCACACTGTCAGCTGCTTGTGCTTTGTGCTGTTTGGAGCTTGCTGTCCTGACTGTGCAGGTGCGATTGATGACTCTCCATCACACTGAGGCAGGTGGTAGGATGGAATCACTTTCACCTAACTTTATATACCTATATTTTAAGTTTTAAACTTTAGGTTTCCCCCAAAGCTTGAAACTTTCTTAGGTCTTAGGACTCCAACATAAAGCTACAGCACTTCTTTAAAGAAGCAGAACATCAATTTAAGCAGCTGTTGACAATTCCTAATTCAGTTGTTTTGGCCCAGAAAATTCACTTATGCACGAGGCAAGGGCTTCCCTCGAGTTCCCACAGAACTATTTCTTCCTCAGAAAGTGGCTACATGCAGGCAGTAGCTCACCCTCCCATTCATACCCTGGGAAGCTGATCCAGAGGCCCTTCAAACACAGCTGAAAGCTGCAGGATCCCTGTCCTCAGCAGGGCCTCCACAGCGAAGGCTGCCTTCTGAGCAGAGAGGGGAACCACAACACTGCCATCACACAGCAAGTATGTACTGGTCCTCTCCTGGACATGAAAGGATCTGCAGGCAAACTTTCAATGAACATCTCAAGAAACCTGGCCTTCAGAAAGGACCTGTGTGTGGAGAGGTGGTGGTACAGAGAAATTGCAGAGCAATGAGTGGTAAGAAACCAAAACAGGCAGCTGTCAAAGCCTGATACAATGTAAAAACATAAAATATGGAGACATGGTTAAGATAAATTATAATGTTGTTTAGCACAGGTTTCAGTGTCCTGGAAACAAGAACCTTTGCTTTCCTCACCTAGGAAGGAGGACATAAAAGAACTGAACTTCTCACAATGAAACAGCGTAGAATTACTTTGCCTTATTACCTTGTCACCTTTCTCTCCCCCTCAGCACTCACGAGTCATCACTCATCCCAGTGCCAGTGTCACAGATCTGATTGGTAGTCAAAACCACGTTCTGCTGTTGGGGCAAGCTCAAGGTGATGATCCTCAAAGGACCAAGTTCTCCTCTGAGTCAAGTAGGAAGAAAAGGGAATGAGCAAAGAGCTCAAAGCACCCCTGGCTCTCCTCTTTGGTCCTGGTCTGCCATGGGAGAAGAAATGTGCAGGCAGAGAAACCAAGGGTAGCAGCAATCCAGGGCGGCCACAGTGTCGGGATACAGGAAAACGAAGAAAAAGCAGTTAACAGTAAAGAAACTGTATGAGGATATAGTTTTTATTTCCTCTAAACTCCCTGATATACACTCTTTGGGTACTACACATCCAAATTCAAACTCCCATTTCCCATCTTACTCAATCACGCACGGTATGATTTTTTTTTTCCTGGAGGGAATCTGGTATTTTAGAAAAAACAAGAAATGGCTCTAGGATTTTGTGTTCTTTCTCTTTATTCCACAGAAGGTACTCGAGATACTAATTAATGAGACCAGGGACTCCAATCATTCTTGTTCTTCTTTCTCATTATTATGTTTTGAAATACCAAGTGCACCCATATTTATTATAAATCTTCAGCTTTGCTTGAGTAACCATATGGTTTAGGGACACAAGCAGCAGCAGCACAGGTGGATAAGAAGCAATTTTGCCTCGTACATTTGCAGTACCACAGGTTTCTGAATCACAGTAGCTAGCTATTCTATCAGTTGCAAAAGCTGATTTATTACTGTCTGGAAAAGAGAAGCAGCATAGTTAAAAATGCACAGTAATTTGCTGTTGTTACAATCAATCAACCACAGCCAGCACTGGCTGTTATATTGACAGGCTAAAATACATGAGCCTGCCTGATGCACCAGCTCCAGGACTGCTTGCTGTGATCTCATCAGCCTGGAGACAAACGTGAACATTGCCAGCTGGCGTCCCCATAGAATTTGCAAAGATCCAGCTAAGAGTATCTGGTGAGTGACTTACAGAAGGTGCTGGGGAAAGGGGCAGGTTTTCTGCTGTTCTTGTTTATCCCAGGGAATGTGGGTTGAGACAGCGCTGCGCAGCACTGCCCAGCTACCACCACTGTGAACCCCTAGTCCTCAGGGACACTGACACCATATTTCCCAGTGCTCCTTCATTCCAAGAGGACATCTGAAATAAGAGACCACCCTCATCATGGCTTTTGCACATAAAGAAACTGAGTTGTATCCCTGTGAAAAGTCACTTGCTGTCTAACATAGGTCACAAACATCATTAACCCTCTAGCCCAAATCATTGAATCAGATCACCTAAGCAAGATGCCTTCTGATGATTGGCTGAAACAGCCTGCCAGCTGCCATGTAGTGTGTCATGTATGTCAAACAGTGCTAAGCTGTTTCTCGGCTTTCCTCTCTAAAAACGCCTTCTCAAAAAAGAAGTAAAATCACTTGAAAAATGGAGTCTGATTTCTTTGACTTCATCTATATGGATGAACTAAATGCTAGAGCCCCTATTCTACCCCTAAGGACAAGAGACACAGTTGGTTGGCATCCTTGTTATTAAAAAAATATTCTTTGACCCCATACCAGCTACTTACTGGGAGAAGTCTCTGGCTTATGCTACTGCCCAGGAATTCTTTGGAAGAGTTATAGTCGGCCTGGGATTAAGTCACAAAACATTTTTCTGTGTAAACTTATAAATTATTAAGCTTAAGTCCTGCATCTACTTAATTTAATAATCTAGAGGTGGTCTTCTGTAATTCATATAGTCAATACCTAGCATTCACCTGTGAAATCTTCATGCACAGTGGGAGTTTTGGTATAAAAGGACTAAGAACTACACTGGTAAGGAACTATTTATTGTTCTAGAAATTTGCAATAAACCCATCCTTTACATCTCAAGTTTTCAGAATGAGTCTCATCAAATCTGTAGCAGTTACCCTATCATTTACTCTGAAACGAGTTTACTGTGAAATAATGGTCTTGGAGGCATCTTATTAGAAGCAACTGAACACAAGGATCACTACTCTTCACAAATACTCAAAACTAGCTCATGAGTTGCTCTTGTGCAATGTAGGCACAATAGTCTCATATGGCAGCTTGGCCTCTCTTTCTCTCACCTTTGGGTCTTCCCAAAGGTCAGGAAAGAGAAAAAGGAAACTTTAAATACTATTGTAAATTCTCAAGGAAGTTTTTAAATATGGAAAATTCAAGGGAGGCATACTGCTGATTTTTCTTTGTTCAGTCTTTTGCTGGATTTTTAATAGTTATCAGTTAATGCATAATATTCTCTGCATAGGCATCAAAGTGCCATGGTGATGGCTGCGACACAGGAGCCAAGATAAGGAAAATGAGTTTGAGGCTGTGGCAGAATAAAAGGGCTGTTAATCCACAAGAAAATGATATCGTTGCTAAAATAAGTACTGTAACCATGACATCCTTGCTACAGGGATAACATTACCCACCCTTCCATGAACCTTTAGGATAGTTAAAAGCCTTTGGTAGCCATGCTTCTCTGCTCAGCTCCAGCTTTTAGAACATTTGTATATATTAACCGAATAGTTACAGGCAAACTCTCAACAAAACATCTAATCAGTGTAATGACTGCATTTGTATTAGTTCAGAACAACCTCCTGAAAAGTAGACATCCTTATTTACAAGAATAGGAGACTTTTCCTGAAACTGTAGCAACTGGAATGCATCATCTCATTCATTTCTGTATTCCTGATGAATTAAGTCTAGACTAACAGTCAGGGGGTGGAGGAGAAAATGCCTCATGCAATTATCTGTATTTAAAAAGTGAGCGTAGAACCTGGGACTAAACAGAAGGAAAAGGTTCTTACTCAGACTATGGAATAAAGGGCAATCATATTTATGATCTGATTCCTTGTCTCCAAGTTCACGAGTCAGCTTTGCCATTACTGGAAATTTTTATTTTGAGTAGCTCACTTCTCCTTCACTTTATGCTAAATTTGACACCCCCTCACCATGTTCCACCCCCACCCCCGGGATATATGCTTAATTTGACTAGACACCAAATAAGGTTTCAGGTTTTACACATGCAGGTGTTGTTAGAGCCAGCTGATTTTAACCAGAGTTAACAGGATTGACTCTAAGCTCTGCTATATTAATAACACCTAACGATGGACAAGGTTTTATTAGGAACATTTAGATTTGTCACATGGTCATCGCTTCAGATCCAGCCAGGCTCATTCTACAGACTCTGTCCTTAGGAAAGCTACGGTTTTCCTGCCAAACAAGAGGTCTGAATACTCAAAAACATTTCCCTGGGGTGTGAATGAGGGGCTATTTGGCAGGTATGCAAGTGGCAGCCTGGGAGACAAAGTCAATAAAAGGTTTAATCTAAATGTTCTCTCAACCCTCTGATTTCCAGGAGTGCTTTCAGACACAGCCACAAATGGAAAATATTCTCTAAGAGTACAGGGGTAGTGAAAAAAATCCTAGCACAATATTCATGCTACTTCCGTTAAGTAGAAGTGTTACCCTCCAAAGATTGAATTTTACTTTCATCCTTACTTTGTTTCATTAAATTTTACGACTTCTGTGATGATCTCCACAACTGATGGGCTAGCCTCAGTCCCTCTGACATAATAGGAATGTTTCCACTAACTTCAATGGAGCCATTACAGAGAGCAATGTAATAAGCAAAACTGAGACTTAGAAGTCTGAATCTAATTTAGTATCTTAATAATTTTGCCTTGCTGTGGAAACCCGAGGACAAAGATCTCAGTCTATTAAATAAAGTCTTCCATTAGCATTTCTACTCAAAATTAAAAAATCAGTTTAATCGATGGAAAGCAAACTGATGGGAGTGGTTAAAACAAGTAACTTATAAACGTTCATCATCTACAACTCAGAGAAACAGGAAAGTGTACAGTGTAGAGTGTGTGGTTAATGCTTTGACAGATATTCTGTGAGGTGTGGTAAAGTGGGGAAGGAGACAGGAAAACGTGATACTAATCAAAGAAAATTACACATAGAAATGTCTGGTGTTGCACTTCATTTAGGCTGGACCAGCTCTTCAAACACAGTTTTCTTGACGCCAATTTTATTTGAAAGTTTTTAGCACTTTCCATAACAGGACATTTTTTTATGCAGCTAAATAACTATATTGCACAAATTCCTAGGAGAGCTGAAAAACAGCAATGATGTCCGGACTGAGTCATTAAAATTATTTTATTGTCTGTGCCTTGTAATATCTTTCTGTTGGTCTGAAACCCCAGGAATCTCAGCAGCTCAATCACAGCAGCTTTAAACAACTTCTCCTGTAAGATGCCATGAGCATCTTGGCTGTCCATCAAGAATCTACCACCAAATATGTGCTCCTGAGGCACTACAAGAGTTCACTGCACATGAACTTAACTAAGGGCACTAAAAGCTGCTAGCTTTTAACTAAAAGCAACTAAAAGCTGTTGTAAAATAAAACACTTGTAGGCTCCGAGTAAATTGTGCTGTCTGTGCTGATAACCAGGCAGATTGTACAATGTGTTTGACCCTCACAGCCAGATTGTCATTGAAAACAGCATACCAAGTGCTGACAATTGTGGGAAGTGCTGCACAGCAGGAATTAAGTAGGGAGAAAGAAGCTGGGCTGGTTCATACCTTCTCTCATGTTCTTTGAAGGTGCAAAAGCTGTCTCTGGGGGTGACAATGGCCAGAATCCCATGTTGCATGATAAAATGGAAAAGCCACTTTTCTACGTGCCTTGGGTAGGAGATGTTTGATTCAAGTGACAAGAGTGACCTGCGTTCCTGTAGAGTTTTGGAAGACCAAGGGCATGTTCTGGGCAATCCAGAGCAGCAGAACCTTAGTCTGGCTAAGGCATAGAGATATCAGCAGGCCTTGCAGGAATGTCGTTGCTAGGACACTGCAAGAGGAATTTGGCAAGATAAACAGCCTAGCAAGTGAAAAACAAGAAAGGGGGGGCTATGCACACGTGATTGAAACTAAGACCTTGAACAGGATCTGAAACTTACAACAGAGATGCCTGGACAGTAGAGACTGACCTATTGTAAAGAAGCATTATTTGAGTGAACAGCACATGTTAACCAATTGTTCTTATTGTTCTGCATGAAAGTAGACAAGATAGAGTATATAACCATTAGCAGTAAAGCAATAAACTTGACTAGTGTCTGATCACATTGATCGTGTGACGAGTCCATGACTTCCACGTCTACATGTTCCTAAATGACTTGGGATACACGTGGATTCTTACATGGATTTTGGAGACATTCCGTTCATGGAACAATCCGATAAAATCAGCAATATGCTGTAAAAGCCTTCACAGAAACCATCACTACCAGCTCTCAAAGACCTGTGCTACCAGTCCTGTCTTGGACATCACAGCTCCTGTGAGGAGCTTGCCAGAATTGAAAGGGCCACCAGGAGAAGGCCTAGCAGCCTACAAATACTGCCAGAAGGATTTTACCCAATTCTCACACAAGGATGGAGGAGAAGCACCTCCACCATTTTTCCACTTGCGTGGTTGTACAGGGATTGATACATTTGGCCTAATATCTTAGAGCAAACTTCCTGCCCTTTCACATGCCTTGCACAGAAACCATTTGCACAAATACAAAGAAAAATACTATTGGCTTCTATTTCTGTGTGAATATCAGAGGAGACCTCTGTATAGTTTGCCTGCTTCATATGGCATCCTATCATACAGCTGGCTCAAAGAGCTGGTCAGAAATCACAGTATCACAGTATCATAAGGTTGGAAAGGATCTCCGAGATCATCAAGTCCAACCCATAACCCAACACTAACACCAACACTAACACCAACACTAACACCAACCCATCATCTAAACCATGGCACTCAGTGCCTCATCCAGTCTCCCTTTAAACACCTCCAGGGTAGGTGACTCCACCACCTCCCTGGGCAGCCCATTCCAATGACCAATCACCCTTTCAGTGAAGAATTTTTTCCTAACATCAAGTCTAAACTTTCCCTAATGAAGCTTGAGTCCATGCCCTCTAGTTCTGTCACTGGCCACCTGAGAGAAGAGACCAACCCCTGCCCGACTACAACCTCCTTTTAGGTAGTTGTAGAGAGCAATGAGGTCTCCCCTGAGCCTCTTCTTCTTCAGACTAAACAGCCCCAACTCCCTCAGTTGCTCATCGTAGGGCTTGTGCTCCAGCCCCTTCACCATCTTCGTTGCCCTCCTCTGAACACACTCCAGTATCCTGACATCTTTCCCAAACTGGGGGGCCCAGAACTGGACACAGTATTCAAGGTGAGGCCTGACCAGTGCTGAGTACAGGGGGACGATAACTTCTCTGGTCCTGCTCACTACACTATTCCTGATGCAGGCCAGAATGCCATTGGCCTTCTTGGCCACCTGGGCACACTGCTGGCTCATGCTGAGCTTCCTGTCAACCAGCACTCCCAGGTCCTTTTCTGCCTGACTACTCTCCAGCCACTCTGCCCCCAGTCTGTAGCTCTGCATGGGATTGTTGTGTCCAAAATGAAGTACCTGACATTTGGACTTATTAAACATCATCCCATTAGAATCAGGATTCTAATCCCATTAGAAATAGAAGTGGAAAGAAATGAACAGGTATCAGACATCACTAAATAAGTCACTCTGAGGCACGGAACACCAACTCAACCATAGGTTAAAAAGATACTATTTTCAGCTGCCAACTATAATTAAACAACTTTTTTCCTAAGGCAGAAGATCACAAGCTTCCTCCACAGAAAAAGGTTTGGTTTTTAATTAAGTTGCCAAGGAGCTGTTCTGAGAGATCTTGAACTTGTGGGGATGTTCTGAGGAGGTTAGGTACATCCACATTTCATGAGAAAAATTACATACTTTAACGAAGACTTAAATGGGCAGCCTTTTAGACATTTAACCTCTTTTCTTTTCTAGCTGTGTATCTTTTAACAAATAACCAGCATAGTTATTTGAGTAGAAATGCTTTGAATCATTGTGAATCACCCTCTCCCAGGGGGGATTTTCCTGGTGTTGAGGGGCTCACCACCACTGCAAGTGATGGGCAGAACCTCAAGGTGGCCAGAGGGGTCTGGGAGGAAAGAGAGATGGGATTGCAGTCAAGGAGGAGTGCAAGTGGAGTTCTATCCATGGGAAGGGCATCTCTGCATCGCCTGTCCATCTGGGACTAGCTCTCCTCTGCAGCACCTCCCTCCACCCTGGGCAGCCACTCTGCAGATTGCTACCACCTCCTCTCTCAAAGATCAGGAGCCCATGGACACCCTTGGACAAGCTACAACATAAATCAGGGCCATACCCGACACTGCCACATTTCGGCAGTTGAAAAACGAGGGCAAAGGAAAAGACAAACACTGCTGCGCAAATCCAGTGTCGTGCATGTCTGCCTACGTGATGGTATTTTCTCTCTCCCCCCACTCCTACCCTTCATTATTTACTGATTTTATTGTTCATATCTATAATTGCGTGGTTCTCAAAAGTATAATAGTCAGCGAGATAAACAAAGCCATGTTATGCAGGGTAGTGCTGCTGCCTTGAGCGCAGCTCCGCAGCAAGCTCAAAGAAGATGGGCTCTTATGCTCCAGCAATTCTTCCTTTTCCAGTAGTGTTTAAAGCATATGATTATGTGCCAGATAATGAGTTACCTTATCTGACATTTGAGAAATGCCAGTGTTATTCTTTCTCACATATTACTGTAAGAAAGGCACCATTTCCATGAAAGCAATATGCTTAAATGCAACTCAGTGCTGCTCCAGCCGACAGGTGCTGCTGGGGTTGCCTCCAAATGCTGCTCAAAGCTCTTGTGCATGGCATGGATGGATGAGGGAAGATTAGAAGCATGTTTCAGAAGTATTATGTAGGTTCTGGTTGGTGAGAGTCAGAGAGGAGCAACTTACCTACCAGAGATCAGGTTTGCATAAAGTATGGAGAACATAACTAAATGAAACCAGGACATTTTTCTCTTTAATTGCAAAAAAATCTTATTTGCCCTGAGATCAGGCAACATACTGCAGTTCCAGCAAGGACAGAAATGTCTCCTCTGATCATTTCCAAACACCTTCTTCTTTTTCCAAGGAAGAAAACAACATTCCCTAAAAAATATGCTGCCTTCCAAATCCCAAATAAACCGTTACCCATTACTTGTAATCCAGTCAGTCCCTCTGCTTCACTTGGTATCCTTTTCCCTCATAACTCCTACCACATCCCTTCTAGTCTCCAACATTTTGTAGGTACTTATTGTCTGATAGTAATGAAAACTAAGGTTGCCAGAAGTAATGACAACAGTCAATGCATCCAAGAATCTCTATATGCGATAAGGGGAAAGGAGGGCTTTCTGTGTTCTCCTTATCTTACGTACCCCAGGTCCTCCATTGAGTCTGCCCATGGGCACTCTGTGACTGGGAAAATTCAAAACTTGAACCTTGCAGGCAAGGCGTAATTATGAGGTTTTGTGTGAGTTTGCTTGTATTAGAAATTTCAAACTCCAGAGAGAACAGCTGTATCTCTTAGTTTGTCCCATTTTATCTCTCATCTTCATATATATAGTTTCTTTCTATGAAAGCAATATTAATCGCCATGAAAAAATGCTGCAGAAAGAAAAGGCATTTATTTTCCTGTGAAGTTTTTACACACAAATCTCTCCCCCTTGGCACTCCATCAGGAAGCTTGAGTTCTCTGAGAACCCCTGTGTAGTCTGTGCACTACTTTGAGATTCTGTATTTCTAATACTTTCTATTTCTAAATAAAGCACCAAAGAAACCCAGCATACAAAGTGCATCCAGTCACCACCTGATTTTTAATGCTCCATTTCTGAAGACTCTTCTCTTCCCCACAGATTTTTAAATACATGTTGGTATTGTGTGTCTGGAAAAAGAGATGGCTCAGTGGCAGTTAAAACCACTTGAGCAGTCACTTGCCTTCAGACACAGACAGCTTGTGCAAAGCTTCCACAGCATTGCCCTGCACCTACCAACAGTAAACCAAGAGGGAATGAAGTGGGATTCCCAAACTTAGAGCTTAGAGCTCTAAATACAAAGGACGGAAAACAACCCCATTTAAATTCTTAAAAGTGAGAGGATTGCCTGGGTCAGATGTCATCCAGCAACTTGTCTCCAGGCAGATCGTGTCAAGATTGAAGTGTGTATACATTTGATAGTCTCACAGAACCTGTCAGACAGATATTTATGGACTTCCTGAGATAGAGGCTGCATCTGGACAACCTTGTTTAACAGTTCCTGACAGAGCTGTCCTCCACTAACATGTGTAATTCCTTTCTGAACCCATTTCTACCGGTTGTCCCCCTGATGTCCTGCAGCAATGAATTCCACAATTCTAGTTGTGTTGCAGGAACACACCTCTACATAACCCACCTGGAAACATCACAGGAGTGATTATTGTAGAATACCTGTCACCTCCCTTCACCTGTATCTTCCTATTCTCTACTTCCTCTAAATCTTGTGAGATTAAGGAATCATTTGACTCAGATGGGTGACACCAGGTGCAGCCAGTGTTTGAGATGTGGGGACACAACCAATTCCTACAGCACCCAAATGATCATCTCTGTTTAATTCTCAGGTTTTGCCTTACTAATTCTGAATGCTACCTTTGTCTTTGAACTTGAAAATTATCTCTTTCCTGAGCATTGCTAGCTAAGTAAGGCTCCACTGCTGTGTATCTTTAGCTAGGGCCACTTCCTCCTCTGTGCGTTACTTGCAGTCACTGACACAGAATTTCACCCATCATTTTCTTACCATGGTCAGTCAGGGTCACGTAGTTCTTACTGCAAGAAGAGCTCTTTACACTGAATCAAAAATTAAAGTTGAAAACAAACCAAATTTGTCAGCTAAAGAGGTGAAAATGAGACAAATAGTAGATGAATGCACTCTACAGTATCTCATCTCTGAAAAAGCTACTGTTAAGCTACCTGCTTGGTAGCACAGTTTTCCAATCCTTTTCTTACCAGAGATGAAACTTTTCACCCTGCAAAGGATCAGTGTTCATATTCTTCTCAGGTTCTTGACATAGGCTTTAAGAGGAGCTTAAGTAGTCCTTGAAAGTTATACTGATCTCAAGAGATGGAGCACTCAGTAAGCCTATGTTTGCTCAAGAAGCTAGAGACTTGGGCAAGAAAGTCTTTTTCTATCCAAGCTGGAGGGCATGAGCCCCATGGAGGCTCTGGCTGACACCACAGAAGGTGCTTGGTTGCTGTAAGCAATCTCCATACCTGTGACCTAGCAAACGCTTCATGGAGGTGACATCCTGCCACAGATGTCACTGCAGGAGCTCAAGGAGCTGAGTATTAACTCTGTGCTTTCGAAGAAGTGACATAAATACAAAACCAATTGAATTTCTGAGCCACCCTAGAATGAATTTTGTTTTTCATGTTAGGTAAATTATTTTAAAAATGGATACTGAACTATAGAACGCTATACATTGCAGAACCAGAAAGAAACAAAGAAATTGGTTTTGTGAGCAAGTATAAATCCCGGGAATTACAGACTCTGGCAGCTGTAATGGCACTAAATTTTTAAGATGTCTTTAGAAGGCAGAGGCTCTACACGTGGAAGTCAAATTCTATTTAATTATTGAGGTTTCTCAGAAGTAATAAGAAAATGGAGAGATCAACCAGGTATTGAATGGTGCGTGGGCACTGGGACATAAAATATATGCAATAAAATCAATTGAATCCTCTGTGTGTGTGCACTTATATGTATGCTTACTTGCATTAACAAGCCTATAAACAGTGTACATTCACATCCTATAAACAAAGCATTTCACTTTATAGCTTGTGCTGGGAATGTACTTTCCTATCAATAGTGTTCAGCAATCAGTTACTTTTGGGCGAGGAAATGAATAGTGAACAGGTCACAGGCCATAACCAGGCATATAAATTAGCCTTATACTTTCCATATATATGGAAATATTTGTTACAGAAAAATGTACTTAGTGTGAGCCACAAGAATTTAAATTCAACTACATTTGTATCTTGATGTGCGCTGTTAAATGTTTTCTTCTATTTAGCATTTAAAAGTATTAGGAATATTCACTAGATCTCAGAATAAAGTTTAGTAATTGATCTATGTTACAATTTAGAAGGCATATTTAAATATAAAAAGACTAAAACTAGAATTTACTTAAAATATGGGATTCCATTTGCAGAAGTATTTATCTGTACTATATGATTTTGTGTTTTACTTTTTGAGGTTGACAATGAAGGAGTAGGTTTCATTTTGGTTAAAGGTGTAGTGCTATAATGCACTAGCTTCTACTTTTCCACAGTACTCTTCTCTTCCTCTGAACTTAAGCATTCTAAATTTTTTAATGTCATTATGATTAATTACCTTATTGTAATTCTAAATAACATTGTTCAAATATTTATATTGGAAAGTTCAAAATGAGAATAAGAAAAAAAGTCTGCTTTACAGCCAGGATATGGTTTAATTTTCCTGTGGTAGGAAAGTCAGTTTTCATATTTTAAGAGTGTGGATTGTGTACATGCAAATATATTCAATTTTTCATAGGGACTTCTAAAATCATCTAATCATCTGAAATTGTCAGTAGTTTGTTCCTGGTACCCAATAGCTCCCACACAACCCTCACAGCAACCATCTCTCTTATTAGGCACTTAAACACTTGCCAAAACCTGGCCCCACAACTGCATTAAGGACAACTTTGGCCCAGAACTTGTTTTTCAGTCATTCAATTTAAAAATATTATTTTTCCAATACCAAAAATATAGCTTATCCACCTTCCAAATTACTCTAGAGGTAAGAACCCATTCTTACGATGAGCTGTCAGCCCGAACACTGGAAGCAATGGCATTAACATAACTTCAAATTCCAGCCAGAAATAGCCCACACCCATTGGTGATGGGCTGACCCTAACATTTCTAACTAGTGCTAAACCACACTCTTCCTCCCTAAGGTGCACTACCAGATAGTATTTACTGAGAATATTTGGGGGTTTTCTCCACTGCGTAGAATTTTTGCCCCAGAGAGAGCACTGTCAGTAGTAAGGCGTGAGCAAAGCATGAGGCTCTGACTCATATTTGCAGATGGATTTAGCTAGGATGATTGCAAGAGTTATTGTCCTGCTGCTCCCAAGGGGCTGCTGCCAAACAAGCCAGAGTAGCATGATGGCTGGTGTGTCCTCTCTCGTGCAGTGCAGCACAGCGTGTCATCTTGTATAACAGCATGACACAACAGCAGAGGCTGCTTGCACCAGCACATCCCTCTGTGAATTGTGGCCTTCAGAGGTGGCCGAGCATCGTCTTTGGCTCTTCCTTCTCTGGGGATACCAACTGCTGCAAGAAGAGTGGTGCAAACAGTGGGAACTGCTGTAGCTACCCACGCAGCTCTGCCTGTGAACACTGGCAGTAAAGGCAGCTGGAGCACAGGCAGGCAGGGATGAAACAGCTACTGAACTTCAGAGATATGGCTAAGAGGAGGCTTTTAAAAGCAGAATTCCTCAGGACAAGTAAAAGTCCAGAACGGAAATGATTCTTGTAAATGGCACAGACCAGTTCCCTCTCCTGCTGTCCACTGTGATGAAAAACTGGTGAGGAGTAGCTGCCATTTGCAACACTGAATGGAGGATGAGGGACTTTGTGACTGTGGCTCCATTACTAAAATGGCTTCAAAACCAACAGGAATGGCATTGCAATGTTGCTAGTGCTACACTGGATCAGGGGACATGCTAACAATTTAACTGCAGAGATGACTGGGTTACAGCGTTTGGATCCGTGCTATAGCATTTTTTTATTTACGAATAGGAGTACGGTCTGCACATTATCCCATACTGATATTCCTCAACAGGCACTGGTTCACGGGAATTTTGCAGGCTCAAGCCCCATATTCCTCTCAGTTTTGGAACTGTTTCTTGTGTTTGCTACAGTCAAAGTTTCCTGCATTTCCATAAATTCCTGCAGAAATTTAAACTCTAGGTGCTGGCACCTTGTTGCTTAAGTCTTTGGAAAAAAAAATCCAACAAACTACAACCCTCTCCATGCAGCAGGGCCTGTCATTATCCTGCTAATCAAAGAAAGCACTGTCAAAGGACCTGCTGAAAGGAGACTTATGTATATACGTCAAGCTTGTACCAATTAAAAAATTGCTCATTGACTAAATCATTAAACAGTAGGAAGCAGAAATGAAGATTTAAATTTAGCAAGGATGCTACTGCTAATTATTAACCACAGTCTTTCATTAGGAAGTTGCCTGTCATTCTAATGAACAATATGAACAAAAAAGGATAGAATATAATCTATTAATCAAAATGTAATCTAATGATAGCCAATTAAACAAGTATGTGGTCATTTTCTGAAAAGACCAACTAGTGGCTTTATCTTGCTATTGCTAATTAACTGGGGCTTGACTGCTTGAAAATAACGTGAATTATTTCTGTATCACATTCCTCACTGTCACACATAAGGATGGAAGACCACTTGAACAAGAAGCACTGCCACAGGATGTAATTCCGTTTGCTATCTTTGTACTCCTTTATGTGATAAGGAACAATTATCTTCACAGGATAAAATCTCTCCACATGGCTCAGGTTTGATTCTTCTCACTGTCAGAGGAGTTGTTTTGTGTTGATGTTTCATGATTTAGTGCTCTATGTGCTGGTTTCAAAGGCAAATTTAAGCAGCTCTCATCTGCCAGACTCATCAAACACAAAAGGTAGATCAATATCCAAGTGTTCCCTCTAGGTAGCGAGCTAGTCATTTCAAGACCACCTATCACGATTTTACTGAGGCCAGTGGTTTCTCCTGTGAATGATGAAATTGCTAAGGTAAATGCTGTCTTTGTGAACCTCAGGATAATAGCTGAAGGTAATGTTGTCACCCTTCCCAAGAATATGTAGATAATAATGGCACTTTTTCCTTCTGTAAGATCAAGCTGAAACCAAGCGACCAGTCCTTTTCTGTGGCTTTTTCAGTTTTTCTACCTAGCTTTGCAAATCCTAAGTGGCTACTGGGAAAAAGTTACAGTTCAGGATCACTATGAAATCCTGCCATTGCCTTTGCCTAACTAAAAAAGTTCCTAGGAAAGGATATTTAAATTTGAGCTTGCATCTAAAAATACATTAATGACAAGCGTCTTTCTCTCCAATGAATTCCTGTCTCCTACAGTTAAGGAAATCAATTACAGAGGATCCTAGTGTGACAAACCAAGCACGAGTAAAAATGGTAGGATTTAATTGATGTAACTGTAGGTGTTTGAAAGTTAGTTTCTTATGTGTCAACTGTTCAGCCATGCTCACTTCAGAGTCAAGATGCTATTGCAGAGCACAATTCATTTGATCCATGTATGCAGCTACTTTAACCCGAGAGAAGTTGCCTCCTGGTACAGCCTGGTTGCGTTCATGGATTGCAAAGAATGTCTCAGTTTTGACTTGGTCAGATTTTAGATAGGTAGTCAAGTGGAGAATGCCACTTTGTAGCTATCATTCCTGACATTACAATAATATTACGTATTGATATCGTTTGCAGTATGTAGGAAATGACAGGTTTGGATTTCAAGTCTGCACAATTATTTTCTAGGCTCTCTCTTTGATCAGGACCTCAGCAATTGACAGAAACGAACTTCCCTCACTTCTCCTTTGCTTCTCAGCACCACTGAAATGCACCAACACTTGAATCTGGGTTTCACAATATTTGGGGATTTTAACAAGTAGATTTAAAAAACCCCTATCCTACACTGCTTTGTTTTGCAGTTCTGAGCACACCACAATTCAGCACTTCCTGGAGTTAATTAAGGGTTATCATTTTAAATTGTTTCAGAGGTTCATTTTAAGACAGATCCGAAAATGGCTAAAGGAGCACTTGACTATGCTCTTTTCAGAAAGAGATTGTTAATTAACCTTCCTCTTTACTGTGCTTGCTAAAATTTGCATTCCTCTTTTTGCTAATGCCTCATCTCTTACCCCGCCATTTAAGTCTATGTCCTTGGCTCTCAGATCCAAACCTTTGCCTTTCCCTGGCTTGCAGATGGGTCTAAGGGCTGGCTCTTTAGTTCTTTATATCCCCCTCATAGAGCTGACTACAAGAAAGATTTTGAAAGCATCTGTGAACTGCCAGTATTCTCCCTTCTTATTGTCCCTCTCCGTTACTATCAGTGAACTTCAAAGTTTTATTAGTGCAACACCTTAATTTTTATTAGATTTTGTGACTAATTGGCATTAGCAATTCAGTACAAAGCTATCCAACAGGTAACAGTCATCTTGCCAGGACAGTTAAAGGACTAAAAATGAAACAACTTGTCTTCAATTTCCTACTGCAGAAAGATTAGCTGTAGCTGCCGCATTCCCAAATTAAGATATTCCTGCTCTTTCCTCTAAGCAGTTAGGAGTGAAAAGGGCTGTCCTAGTCTTCCTAGTCTGTTTTGATGATGTTTGAATGCTTTCCTGGAACACGCTGTGAACAACACAACCCAGTGCCCACCAGAACCTTTCCTGCAGCTTTCGTCCTCCATCTCCTTCTGCTGAGTACTCAGAATTGCTCCCTATGCCACGTGCTGTCTTCATCTGGCAGAGTTTAAGCTACAACCAGTGTCGTCACTGCTGACTTCATCACAGCCTGGTCTCATTAGCTTGTGATTGACTTTACCTCACTGCCTACAGCCTTGGGAAGCAGCATACCGTCTCCAATATCCCATACAAAATGGGATATTTGATTGTGTTTTCCACTTATCCTGTAAAAGTTGCCACAGTTTTTTGGTCCCAGTAACTCTGGAATAACACGCTATTCAGTTTAAGTCTGACCTCACTCATGAAGAGCAGCATTCATGTATTAGGTCTGGAAAAACATTAATACAAGATGTTGCTGGTAAAAAAACTGGACAGCTGGATTACAGAAACAAATCTAGGTATTAAAAAGTAGGACTTTTACCTATTGAAGTGAGCAGGAGTGTCTCATGGCTGTTAGTGCCTCTGTCTGCAGTAGGAGCAAAATTCCAGCTCCACCTATACTCAGACTATGGTCCTGTCTTTCTCCTCAGCTTCAGTGGCCCTACGTAGAGTTTAATGCTACAGCCATTGGATTTCTGCTTATCAAGTAAGGAATTTGTCTGGAGTAATGCAGGTAGTCCTCCACAGTTGCCTGTGCTGGTATCGTCAATGGAGAGGCATAGAGAAATTTTAGGCTGTGATTCATCTGATTTATTTAGATGACATGAATAACATCTTAAAACTGCCTGTTTCTCATCACATAGCCAAGAATGACAGTGATTTAAATGTATATTGTAGGCATCTATACTAGACCAAACAAAACCCCTGTAGAGGTAACATCTATGCTAAAGTTGTAAGCAGTATCATGGCCAGCCGGCAGGAGCAGGCCAGATAAATGCTCTCTCAGCCTCCAAGAAAGGGTGGCGATATGCAACTTGTCCACTGGAAGAAAGTCTCCAGCCTGGGATTGTTCTTCAGTTCTTCTCAAAAGCGCTTTGGGAGAGCGCTAGTTGAATGAGACCAAAATCATGTCAAGGGCTTTTCTAGCAAGTTAATAGTGTGAACCATTAAGTTCCCAGTCCTTGGTCCTTGTCTTGACACTCTTTACTTAATGTATGTACTCAGTGTCATAGCTACTCTTTAATAGAATCCTGATTATGTTTTTCTCCCTCAGCATTAAATACTAAAACTGCATGATCAGAAAATTTTGGTAAATGTATTATTTTTCTCTTTTCTCAGGACATCTAGGAATTTCCAGAATCAACACCTTCTCAAAAACTTATTGCTTTGTTGAACTGCTCTATTGTAAGTCAAAGTCACAGTTTAGCATCTCATGCCATCACCTGGTAACTTAAAGGACTGCACACATCTCCATCTGTTATTACATGTTTATTTATGCCTGGAGGAAATGAGATACCCAATACACACAGAGGCAAAAGGCATTATTCTGTGGTGCTGTTGCCATGCAAGACAGGCAAAACCATTCAACTTTCAAACCTTCCTACCCACACCGATACCTCTGGTTCTTGGCTCAGCTGTGAAGTATCAGTCACCGCTATGTGTCCTGGTATCCTTAGAGCTATGCGTGGATAAAGTCAATCTGATGGGTTTTGCTGGTGGGCTCTTCTTGGCTAAGGGTTTTGGTTTTTTTCTTTTTATATACGCTTTGTACTGTTGGTTAGTGCCAGCAGTGTGCTATATGCCACAAAGAGGATTTCCTATTTTCCTTTAAAATGAGAAATTTCTACTTATGATGTATATTTGTCATGTGCAGTGCAGACATACTTTTCCCTCAAATGACGCTAAATCCTGAGTTCAGAGATGGTCATTAAATTTAATTCACTGTGGTAAGTTCTGGGCTCCAGGGGATCAGGGAAAATTCATTATTGCATATGCATTCCAGAGCAACATCGAAGCAAATAAAATCCAAAATATTCATTAAAAACAGTCATGTAACCATGTACCATAAGGAAAAAAAAAAAGAAAAAGAGATATCTCCCATGATCTCCCATTCTTTCAAAAACTTTGTGGACTTCTTTGACATGAATCCAGATGCATTCTTATCCTAATGGAGATGGTCAGGTCAGTGCAGTGAAATAAGGGAGCAGTGCCAGACTTCAAATTCACCACCAAATTCACCATTGCACATGGTTACTGCAGCTTCCCTGTGAATTGAAGAGCAGAACCAAAGGAGATGAAAGACATATCCTCTAGATCATAGCCAGGATGTGAAGCAGGGCTGGAAAAAGCTGTACTTCTGTTTGGTATTACTGCCTTGCTTTGTCCAGAAATTATGGAGTTGTATTAAATATTTTAAAAGATATTCTCTTCTTACTCAGAGTGGGTAAATTCTACCTGTGTTCAAGTTAATCAACTTTTACCCTGGAAGGCTTGGGTAGCTTTGTCATCCTCCAGACAGTACAGTAAATGTGTTTCAAAGCAGTGGACAGCTGCCAAAGCCATCAGGTCTGGAACAGGCAGATATCAGGATGCTCAATCCTTATATCCAGGTGTTTGCTTGCTGGCCAGGAGTGCATCCATCCTCTCTCCCATCCTGGTTCCTAAGATCACAGAGGCAAGACTGGCTGGTGTGATGGGGTCAGAGCAACATGCCTGGTTTATTGTCCTGCTCCAGCTGTGGTGACGACACACAGTGATGCCCATCAGCCACTCCTCAACAGCTCTGCTCACAAGGTTTGTATACCCTGTTATTACTTTCCTCACTTATTGACATTCCTTTTCACTGGCCTTGTACCTCCCTTTCTCCATCTCAGTCTTTTCTTAACAAAGCCATTGTCCCCATTTTCCTGCACCTGCAGCCAGATTTGGTAATTTGATATTATTGCTTAGGTCATCTTGGACTTACAGAATGTTGCTGATGTGCTTCCCTAGGCACTGATGGACTTGCGAGATTCTGCTCCCCAAGAGGCTCAAATACTCCCCAAAACATCCCTCCAATCACCTGTGAAGCTCAGTCATTTCTCATGTACATCCCCCGCCTTCCCTCGCAGTGCTATCTGCAGCTTTTGGTAGTCTCTCACATTGCCAGGTGCTACATGCAGCAATTCCTCATGTCACATCCCATGATTTCCCACATCACAGTATCACAGTATCACAGTATCACAAGGTTGGAAAGGACCTCTGAGATCATCAAGTCCAACCTATAACCTAACACTAACACCAACACTAACACCAACCATCATCTAAACCATGGCACTCAGTGCCTCATCCAGTCTCCCTTTAAACACCTCCAGGGTCGGCGACTCCACCACCTCCCTGGGCAGCCCATTCCAATGGCCAATCACCCTTTCAGTGAAGAATTTTTTCCTCATATCAAGTCTAAACTTTCCCTGACGAAGCTTAAGTCCATGCCCTCTGGTTCTGTCACTGGTCACCTGAGAGAAGAGATCAACCCCTGCCCGACTACAACCTCCTTTTAGGTAGTTGTAGAGAGCAATGAGGTCTCCCCTGAGCCTCCTCTTCTCCAGACTAAACAGCCCCAACTCCCTCAGTCGCTCCTCATAGGGCTTGTGCTCCAGCCCCTTCACCATCTTCATTGCCTTCCTCTGAACACATTCCAGTATCCTAACATCTTTCCCAAACTGGGGGGCCCAGAACTGGACACAGTATTCAAGGTGAGGCCTGACCAGTGCCGAGTACAGGGGGACGATAACTTCTCTGGTCCTGCTTACTACACTATTCCTGATGCAGGCCAGGATGCCATTGGCCTTCTTGGCCACCTGGGCACACTGCTGGCTCATGTTGAGCTTCCTGTCAACCAGCACTCCCAGGTCCTTTTCTGCCTGACTACTCTCCAGCCACTCTGTCCCCAGTCTGTAGCTCTGCATGGGATTGTTGTGTCCAAAATGAAGTACCTGACATTTGGACTTATTAAACATCATCCCATTAGAATCAGCCCATCTCTCCAATCTGTCTCAGCTTTAACAATTTCTTCCCATCACCTACAACCTAGCCTATAAGTATCTTTAGATCACTTCTTCAAACAGACATCAGCTTAAACTCACCCACAAGAACCTCTTGTGACCTCTGTATATTTACCTGACACGAGTCCTAGACAAACTTTTCTCTGCCAGGAAAACTCAGATTGGGGAATCAATCCTGTTCTAAACAAGCAGAGCAGCAAGATCATAGCCTTTGTTATTTTGAGACCTCTCTATCCAGAAGAAGTTCTCCAACTCTTCCCTCCTTCTTGGCCTCAGGGGGTTTAAGAGAGAAGACTCTGCCTTACTAGAAACAACTTGTTCTCCCACTTCTGTGGCTTATTCTGAGAGCAGCCTCAAGACTTGCACCGACCTGTCTTGGGAAGTATGAGTGGAAAATAAGGCGGAAGGCGGATGGAGACTGCAGTTGCAGCCAGGCCACCATGGTGACTCCCATGTCCATCTCCCTTTGCCCACCTGCCTCAGCTGGAGAGCTCTCTTCCCCAGCTCCTCACAGCATGAACAGGATTAAGTGGTTGTGAATGACAGCTCCTTATTTTCTTGTCTTTAGAGTCTGCATTAATGAGATATGCAGATTAGCAAACCAAAGTTAATTATTTTTTGACAGAAACTAGGGGAGATGAATCACTGATGATTAAAGCAAGTTTAAGGTCTCTCTTTGCATGCCTTATGTAAAACAAAGGGAAAAGCAGCAGTCTCACACAGCTCTGGTGGTGCCTGTAACAGCCATGAGGAACCAGCAGTAAATGTTTCCATGAGCGTATTTCACAGCCACCAAAACAATTTGAATTTTCTGCAACAGAAAGTTTCCAAAACAACTGAGGAGTTTAATGTATGTGTGGAAACCATCTGGAGGAGTTAGCATTAGCCTGGATGGGCCTGAATCCACTTGCTCAGGTTTTATCAACCTGAAGATTAGATATTGCATTCACCCAGGTTCTTGGTACAGTCCCTGGATAGAAATGTGCACCTCATCTAACCTATCTAGAATCACCAAATCATTTAGATTGGAAAAGATCTCTAAGATCATCAAGTCTAACCATCAGCCCAACACCACTGTGCCTACTAAACCATGTCCCAAAGTACAACATCTACACGTTTTTTGAACACCTCCAGGGATGGTGACTCTACCCCTTCCCTGGGCAGGCTGTGCCAATAATTCACCACTCTTTCAGTAATTATTTTTTTCCTAATATCTGAACCACCCCGATGCAACTTGAGGCCATTTCCTCTCATCCTATCACTTGTTACTTGGGAGAAGAGACCAACAACCACCTCGCTACAACCTCCTTTCAGGTATTTGCAGAGGGCAAAAAGGCTGTCCCTCAGTCTCCTCTTCTCCAGACTGAACAACCCCAGTTCCCTCAGCCGCTCCTCATAACACTCATGTTCCAGACCTTTCACCAGCTTAGTTTTCCTTCTCTGAACACGCTCCAGCACCTCAATGCCCTTCTTGTAGTAAAGGGTTCCAAAACTGAACACAGGATTCAAGGTGTGGACACACCAGTGCCAAGTACAGTGGGACGATCACTTCCGTGTTCCTGCTAGCCACAACATTTTTGATACAAGTCAGGATGTCATTGGCCTTCCTGGCCACCTAGACACACTGCTGGCTCATGTTCAGCCAGCTGTGGACCAGCACCCCCAGGTCCTTTTCTGCCAGGCAGCTTTCCAGCCACTGTTCCCCAACCTTGTAGCGTTGCATGGGGTTGTTATGACCCAAGTGCAGGATCTGGCACTTGGCCTTGTTAAACATCATACAATTGGCCTTGGCCCATCAATCCAGCCTGTCCAGATCCCTCTGTAGAGCCTGCCTACTCTCAAGCAGATTGACACTCCCACCTAGCCTGCAAACTGACTGCGGGACCACTCATTCCCCTCATACAGATCATTGATAAAGATATTAAACAAGACTTGCTCTAACACTGAGCCCTGGGGAACACCACTTGTGACAAGTCGCCACCTGGATTTAGCTCCATTCACCACAATTCTCTGCGCTCAGCCATCCAGACAGATTTTTCACCCACAAAATGTACATCCGCCTAAGCTGTGAACCACTAACTTCTCTAGGAGAGCACTGTGGGAGACAGTGTTGAAGGCTTCACTAAATTTGAGGTAATATTCACAGCCTTTCCCTCATCCACTCGGCTAGATACCTGTTTCAGTGTGAAATTTGTAATCATCTCTATTTCTTAACTACAAAGACAGCCTAAGATCCTTTCATCATCTATGTAACTCTTAGATATGGAAGCCAAGCAGATGAACCCCATGTTAGATGCTTATTTTTCTGCATTTGTCCTCTGGGCTTTTCTAATCAGAAAGAAACTCACTTTAACAAATGGCTTTAAAAAAATGGTTTAAGTGTTTTAGTAAAAAAATTATTGGGTTTTGTGGAAGGAAAATCACACAGAAATTTTGCTTTGCATCTTCACTCCTGGCTTTAGAAGTCATATAGGGACTGTATCTACCATGATGCTTAAAATCCCCTCAGAGTGAGACAAAGGACCTAGAATACATTCCAATGAGATGTAATAGGATGTTGAGGTAAAAAATCAAAATTACCATCTGAGGGGACAAAAAAGCTTATCCAAATCTATCAAATTGTCCTCAACCTAAGGAGAACCCAGGAGACATGATGTGTGCTCAGCAATAAGTCTTTTGTACATTTCTTCACCCTAAAGAATCTAGGCCTGACCACCTTGTCTATCTGATCCAACAGATCTCCTTCTACATGCGTAAATGCTGGGCAGGTTACTTGAACACATGTCTTGGTGCTTGAGATCATGCAGGTAGGAGAATGAGAGAAACTGGCTTTTGAGCTTAAAATATTATTTCTACAATGGTGCATCATTATTTCCTAAAATGACATGATGTGATATGAAGAAATGTGAGCTTTTTCTTCTACAGAAGCACTGTCAAATTAAATGCATAAAATGCAATGTGTCATTTTCTCAGCTGGGATAAATTAATACTAATTTAACTCTTGACCTTTGTTCATTTTTGAACTGCAGTTGTTCATTTGCCTAAAACACATGGATAAGTTCAGACAGGAACTAAACTAGGGAAGCCCAAAGACCTTTATTTGGACCCAGGTCAGCCTAGGCTAGCAGAATGAACCCTTCTTGCCCTAAAGTTCATGGCCACATCCAACTATGAGTGTTCAGTAAAAAAATGTTTCTCAGTATGGCTAATTGTGCATGAGTTTCAATTTTAATGTTAGCAAACAACACAACTTATCATGCTAATGCAGTAGCTTTAATCTTACTCATATTATCTCTGATGAAAATCTTAAGGACTGTAGGACTCACTCCTGTTCATCTCTTTTTACTCTTCTCCTCCTTTGGTCTCCATTCACTGGCACACAGCACCTGTATAAACAATATGTTTCAACAGTACTAACAGTACAATGATAAAATATGCTGTATATCAAGGGTAAGCAGCACCATCTGCCAGCTCTTCCAGAGCACTGCAAGGAGCAGCAGGCCGAGACTGAACTTGGGCAATTCTGACATGTCAGTGGGTGAGAAAAGGAAAGGTCATACTCCCCAAATACTCCCCACTACCCTATAACATCCTGCAGTTAAGACAGCTGTTCATGTGCCATCAATTTAGCTTATGACTCAAACTGATGAAAACTATTTGAAATGCACCAAACTACAACATATTTTTCAGAACATTTTGAGTTGTTGCAATAAAAAAGTATTCAACGTAATATGTTAGTTTAATTTAAAGACTTCAGGGGAAAAGTTTTCTGAAGTCCAAGATGGATATCTGGTAAGAGAGATGCTGCCTCCACCTGACCACAAGCATTCATAGATAATCAATATTCGCTTGTCCCAAACAACCTTGTAATTTCTCTCCCAAAGAATCTCTAAAATAAAGCATGGGGAGTCTCCATCCATTTCTTTTCCTTCCCTCCCTTGATTTGCCAAGACATATCCCCTTCCAGATGTGTGAGTACCTGAATGCACGTGCCTCCCTACACAGGCACAGCTAGCTACAGACTTTCCAAATATTATTTTTTTAAAAACAAGTTTGGGGAAGCAATGCATTTTCTGGTTGTACCCAAGCAAGTTATTTAGGAAAACAGCCCCCAGGGCTCCTTTGAGGATTGGATCCAAGTCAACCTGCCTGGTCTTCTAGACCTCTGGTTTCCAAAGAATAAATACGTGACAACTCTGCTCTGCTGGCAATATCTCTTCCTCAGCCTGCTCCTCTGTATAGTAGCAATAATTAGTTTTCTCATGGATGACATATTTTAATTAGTGACAATGGCTGAGTGAGAGGAAAAGAAGATAAGTTAGTCTGCAGACTTGTAAATTCTGGCATAGAAAACATGTGGCACAGCAAGAACTAGAAGCCAGCAGGATCGAAACACTAACACAAGGAAAACACGGGCCTTTTCAGATGCTTAATACAGATTTCACATTCTTCTAAATGCCTTCAGTTGATTCCAGAAAGAGTACCACCTGGTATCTGGAGATAAGGTGCTTTGATTTCTTGCTTGTCACTCATCTGTCACTCAAATTAAAAACCGTGTAATTCACAAGACAAGTGAACCAATATTTGAAAAATAAAGGGCGTCACTCCAGGGAAAGCCTGAATTCCACCTGCTATTCCAACAAGTGTAGGCAGAGGAGCAGCCCTGAGCTAGGGCCCTATCTGGTTCTAGTCATATAGCATACATCAAATTACCAGAATACTAAATGAAACAGAGTAATAAAAAAACACATATGCAGCCAGGATGCCCAGCTTCTGGCTCAGCACACAACCAGCCTGGCCAGGCCAGCCAGCTGCAATACAAAAGGGACCCCTATAGCTTTCACGGCAGTTCTGCACCGTGTTGCCACCTTGCTCATGCTCAGCCTCCCTTTCCATGCGTCTTCTGCAAATTGCAATGCTATTAACACCCAATTGGCTATACTGAAATGTTTTCATACTGGAAGAACTTGAGTGAAAGCAGCTGCTGTTTCATTTTAGTATCTTTCCTGAGAAATTATCTGTCACATCTTGTTTTTGTCACTGTATCAAACATACACAGAGCTGTCACATAGACGTGCCAGCACTGTAGTCCTCACTATCCATAGGCTCATAAAGATGTGCACCTGACAAAGAAGGCTAAAAGCAAAATTAAGTGCACAGCAGAAAGTCACAAGGCCCTTTACAAGGTAAAATGCATTTTTTCTGTTTTCCAATGCATAACATTTACAGATTTTCATCTTCTTAATTTAAGTTTGACAATGAATAACTTTTACTGTTTGGCTTTCAGGATTTTTTTTTTTGCATGCTTCCCAAGATTTGCAGATTCTCTGGAATTCAACAAACATGCACGCCCACACAAGTCTATTACAAAGTTTTCTTGTCAGAGATCCACCAGCTACAGTGAATTAGAGGTGCTGATTTCATCCTGATATCAAACTAGTCTTTCAACAACAGCTCAGTGCTAATTTTGAGTGCTGAGAGACAGTGCAGGGCTGGGATGGAGCTGGAAAGGGGCTGCCAAAGAAAGCTCAGAACTGCAGAAAGATCTCTCCCACAGGGATCGTTTAGCTGGAGGAAAGGCTTGGGTACCTTGCCTAAGGTCCGGCCAAGTTCCGTTCAGAGCCAAAGGATAAACTCAAAGCTACAGCTGTTAGGGGCTGGAAAGTGTCTTTTCAAGTAAACTGAGGGCTGATGCCAGAAGTTACTTTGGCAGAGTGCTGCAGCCATGCTTTTTCAGTTCTGGGATTTATCTTTCTCTCAACCCAACACTGAAATAAAGCATTGGCTTTACTACAGCTCTTATTTGAGGAATAGCTAGTTCCTGGACTGAACAGGGACAAGCTTATTGTTAGGCTCAGCACTAGGCCTGAGAGCAAGAACAAAACCACATTTGGAGCAGGGCTGGAAGAAGACAGAGAGGGAAGCAAAAAGTATCTTCCTTTGGATATAGCATAAGTGGGAGAAGGTGAGGGGTGCCCTGTCCAAGGGGCACTCAAGGATTAGGCTTCTGGACAGGTTGAGAGAAAAATTCAGCACAAAACTACAGCTAAAAAGGAATAGGACAATACATTCCAAAGCACACGAAGGGCTGATGTCCTGAACCTTCTGTAAGGGATACTCAATCCAAGGGAAGCTATTAGCTTGGGGACAGTGTGGTTTATCCTCACCAGAACTTTCACTCAAATATTCTGACTTAACAGTGATTAAAGAAGTTGCATACAGCAGCACAGGTAACATCACAAGGAGGTGATATACCACAACTGAGGCAACATTAAGCAATGTCAGAAAGGTGACAATTTCTTGCAACACAGATGAAGGTGCTATCTGTATTTTTTTTTACTAAAGTTTAGGTGCATTACAGAGCTCTTGTGCAATTGTAACCCTACTTGGTAGGCCTGAGTGAAGATTTCCATGGTTATCCCTAAGATCACAGACACAGGCATGGGGCAACTTAGGTGGAGCACAAAGACGTTCCAGGGTGTATTGGGTCTGGCTGAGATGGAGTTAAATTTCCCCACAGCAGCCCCCACAGTGCTGTGTTTTGTGTTGGTAGCTAGAAAGGTGTTGATAACACACCAGTGTTTTGGTTACTGCTGAGCAGCGCTTGTACAGCATCAAGGCTGTCCCTCCAATATTCCCAACCCTCATCAGTAGGCTGGAGGTGGGCAAGATCTTGGGAGGTGACACGCAAGACCAAACTGACCAAATCAAAGGGATATTCCATGACATATTACATCTGTTCAGCAATAAAAGTTAAGAGAAAGGGGTGTGTGGGAGTGTGTGGGTGACATTTGTTATTGTGACGTTTGCCTTCCAGAGCAACTGCTACACGTACTGAAGCCCTACTTCCCAGGAAGTTGCAGAACATCATTTGCTGATGGGAAGTAATCTTCTGTTTTCCTTTGCTTCTAGGCACTACCTTTGCTTTTGCTTTATTAAACTGCCTTTATCTTTACCCACGAGGGATTTTTCTGTCTTATTTTCTCCCTCCTGCCCCTCACCCTGCTGAGGAGAGGAGTGAGAGAGTGGCTTGGTGAGCACCTGGCATCCAGTCAAGGTCAACCCACCACACACAGAAATGTTGCAAACTCCTAATAAACTAGCAGCCACTGCTGCTCTCTACTGTGTAACAGCTGATCTCTTTAGCACTACCTCACTAATGAATAACCTATCCCGTTGTTTCCCATGACAGTATTGTCATTAGTCTCTGTTGGATTACATCCACACAAAACCACTCACAGACATCTTCAAACACTCTGACAAGATCCCCATCAGCTAAACGCATCGGAGCTGCTGGGAACATATCAGAGCTGAAAGGAACATATTCTCTGGTCCGCGAAGGGCGTGTGGTCTTCCACAGACTGAGAAATGGCACAGTGGCATCTAGCAGGTATTCACTGCAATAGCTGATAACCAGCAATAATTCTTGACTCATTGGGGTCATACCATACACTAGTGCCGAAAGAAAGAAGTAAAAAAAGGGTGGTAAGGAAAGGGAAACATGAAGGTCTGCCCTTCTGTCTCTGTCCCCAATGCAGAGAAAAGCCCTGGCATTAAGGGCCTGTGCTCTGCCATTCTCAGTAGCTCTTCCAACAAACAGCTTAAGTGAATTTGTCCTTAATTTCTTCCCACCCTTCCTACTTCTGCTTCCACATACTGAAGTAAAAAAATTCCTTTATCACCTGGATATTTGTACTACACAGGTATTTGTCTTCTTTTTTTCATCTACCTACTCAGTGTTTGCTCGTTACTCGGGAAACAGGTCATTAGAGTTTAACTTTTTAAACTTCCATCACCTTAGTGCCCTTCTCTAAAACAATTTCAATTTATTGTTTTGGGCTTTTAGGTTTTTTTAGCAAAGTAGTTTCATTTTTTGTCATGGTGCAAATAAATTCAGTTCAACTACTGAGGGTATTTCTGTTGCCCATGCACACTTCAGGCTAAGAAATTACAGAAGATCAAACAAGCTTGGTGGAAACTGCCTTACACAAGCTTTTTTCACCCCAGCCCTCAAAATAATTAATGAAAGACAAATAAGCTTCTGACAACATAAAGCAGCAAGATGAAAACAGGACAATGAGCCATCCAGGTCAGCATCTTGGAAGGAGATAAAACCAACAAAAAATGGATCTTCTCATCATAGCCTCAGCCCCCAGCATTTTGCAGTTAAGGGACTTTTTAAGACAGCATTCATGGATAACCAGCCATGAGTGTTTTTTTATTTCCATGAATTTGTCAAGTAACTTTTTAAATCTATTTAAACTTTTACCATTTAAAACACCTTGCAGTAACAAGTTCAATAACTTAACTACCCATAGGAAAAAGTATCTGCATTTTTGGTATTGAACCAAATACCTATCATTTTCATTTGTTGTTTCAACAACTAACTAATTCTTGTATTACAGAAAAAGCAGCTGTTCCCTATCTGCTCTCTATATACCACTCAGATAAATTTCACTTTCTCTGGAAGTTAAAACAAAACTTCACAATGTTATACAGAACAGTTTCTTACCACCACCTTAACGTTGCTAGTGAGGTAGTAAATTACATTTTTTAATCACTTATTCTTCACCTGAGTCACGTCTTCTCCTGGAGCAGAAACTAGCTCAGCTTTTCCTCTCCATACAGTGCCTTTATCTTTGCTGCATGTTTGCTGCTCACCAGAACTGTACAAAAATCCTTTCTCTACGGAAGCCAGGGGAAACTTGCCATGATTTGTAGTGAGGTCAGGATTATACCTCCAGGTACTTCTAGGTTTTGATGGCTCAGCATGCCAGAGGTTCACGCTAGTCTCCCCAGAGACTGCCTACAGTTTTCCAGACCCAATCTCACTGATCTTGTTGATGTTTCGCTTACGTCTTTGATCCACTTCTTAGTATTTATCAATATTGATGCACTTTTCTTCCCTGAGTTCCTGATCCTGTTCCCAACCATATATGTTTCTATCTTATTGCCTATACTGTCCACAACCAAACAGTCAATACTCAGGCTACACTTCCAAAATGATGTCTCGCAGAGTACAGTCCTGATACCATTTTTTTAAAGTCTGAGTTTCCCTTCACTGCCTTTTAGCATTTTTTACAGTGTCCTATATGCATTCCTGCCAGTGCAGTAAATGAGCCACGTGGAGAAGCCTGTGCCTTCAGGACAAGATAAGGCAGAGCAGTCAATCACAGTAAACACAGGGTGCTGGCCAGCCAAAAATACAGCCTGCCATTGCACAGAAACACTCTGACCCAGTGTACTGCCAGCCCTGACTGACCAAGGTGAAAGGAGAGGATCAGGATGGGGCTGCAGCACCCTGCCCCATCAGCCAGCACCCCCAGGGTCGCTGGCACTGCTAGAGTGGGCTAGGGGGTGGGCAGGCTACCCCTTCCAGCCAGGCAGGGCCTCCACCCACCCAACACAAGGAGGACAGTAGAGATCTGCATTTGGTAATTTTCCCTTTTTTTCATATTTTCCCAAGTGTACATACACTGCTGTATTTCTCAACTCCCTCAATATCTGCTTTCTCTTAGTCTTGTTTGACCAAATACTTTACTCTTCTTAATTAATCTTTAAAATCAACACTTCCAAAAGCTCCACTACAACACAGGTAAAGCCAAGCTGGCCTTATGAGACAGGGTTTAAGGTGAACTATTCTGTTCAGGGGTAGAAGAGAACCAGTACAGCCTTAGAAGAGCCAAAGGAATGGGGTTTCATGTATTCAATGACTGACTAAGCATGACATGAAGAGTGGAAGCTGAGGCAGATTCATGCGCTTTGTGAGATATCTGAGAACACAGATTCTTGCAGAATACATGCTTGTAATAAGTTTTGTGTAGATTCAGCCCTTCAGGGACAACTAGAAATGACTTTTCTTTTTTTAAAGTTATTCACATTCCCTCCAATACAATTTGACAAGAATTTTAACTCAGATGTGTAGTGCTGGCTTCTAGCTTTTCAGTGAGCTGATGTTTTGACTTTATTGAGCAGAGATGTTAACTGGCCATAGAGATGCTCTGCATACACATGCAGTGCTTGTCTAGCAGAGTTACAGGGATCAGATGTGTAAACCTACACCACACAGCTATTAAGCAAAAACCTTTGCATGGTAAAAGCTTACCTCATCAGAAAGCCTTGCATGGAAATAAGGCTTGTCATGCAAAACAAAAAGCTTTACGTAGGCTAATTATGCTGTGTTCGCTGCATAGAGCAGATGGCAGGGATGGGCCTTCTGAGAGTCCGTTAGGATCACTGGAGGTGATCTTCAGAGCCAAAGTTACGTCTGGTTGCTCAGGGTCATGTTTCACATGAGTTTTGAATGTCTCCAGGGATGGAGGTTCCAAAACCTCTGTGCTCTGGTCCTCAGTCACTCTCAAAGTGAAAATCGTTTTTATGACATCCAGCCAGAATTTCCCTTGCTGCAACTTTCCTTGGTTGCAACATGTCCCCTGGTTCTTCCTCAGAATACACACAGTGGGAATCCAAGCTGCAGGACTGAGGTTTTCCTCACCAAAGAGAACAAGCTGTGCTCATAGGAATCCACTGTGAATGCCAAGGCCTTTGTATACAACAGGTCAACTTGTATGCAATACACTCAAACCAAATCTATTTCTCTTAATGAAAGACATCTACACTTACTGTGTTACAAGAGATTTTTCTCCTTGCCACAACAGTCAAATAAAACAAGCCAGCCATTAAATTGAAAAATGAGAAGAAGTTTACTGGGCTTCCATAACATTAGGTAGCTATTACACTTGTCTTTTCTTGATAATCTCAAGGTGACTTGAAAAGTGACAGGCAGTCTGGCCTTCTACACAACCATGTCAGCCCTGAAATTCACAAAGAGACAGAACTTCCATGTTTAGCACAGAAATGAAGCCCAACGGCAGTAACATTAACCACCTGGAGGCACTCTTATTGGATCCTGTGGTCTGGGGTTTGGTATCCTCCCCACCAAGCATTAAGTTACTTCCCAAAAAACTTACTGCTTTAGTTGAAATGGTTTTGTGCAATTTTTATGTCAAGCTAGAAGATTGGAAATTCGTTGTGTTTGGTCAAGTTGAAGAAAAAGAAACAGACTCAGAAGAACCTCTATTTTTTTCAGCAAAGTAAGAATTATTTTTTCCATTCTGTTCCTACTCCCTGTTTGGAACTATGGGCCCAGGACGCATTGTCATCATGCACACTTCTGGACAAATTCTGGGAATTATCTTATATATTAACTAAATGAATTTGAAAAGCTTTCATGTCATTGATATTCCAGACTGGATGCTCATCTTCTATAATTCATTTCTTGATCTAAGGAGCTTGCAATAGAGAAAAGTTTCACCATCCCAGTTAGGTCTGAGAGATGTCCTCCTCCATCATCAGCTCCCTTGCTGCTCATAAGTTTCACATGAGCACAGAGGCATTCTCAAGAATCAAGATACTTATTACCTGTTTTCCTTTTGATGCTTAAACCTGAGGGTTCAGTCTACGACATTTTAAGCTATTAAGAGTCAGGACTATTTGGATCCTGCCAGACTCTTTGCCTCTGAACCTGCACCTTCTGTTGTACAGCTCGCTGAGAGAATTGAGATAGATGAAAATGAACATTGCTGAAAACAAAGCCGTTAGCTTTCATCTGGGTATACCCACAGTCCTGCTGTCACACCAGACTAGTAACTTTGCTTCCATCAGCATTAGCTACTCATCCCAAACTTGCTCACAGGCAACAGTAACATTGGTCTGGCAGCTATTAAGGATGTAAGTACTAAGAAAACAGAATCTTGTCATTTTGAAGGGGTGGGTGTGTCCTCATATCTGTGCAACAGTGGCTTCGCAGCTCAAGGGAAGGACATCTAATGGGCAAACTGCAGCAAACAAGAATCTGGAGAAGGCCACCAGAAATCCTTACAAAACAGATGTCAATTACACTGGCCCAGCTGAATGTCAGGTGGCTTTCGATGCAGTGTGAGGCACTTACTACCCAGCTCATTTGTTACCAGGATATAACCTAAGAAAAAAGACACGTGGCACTGGAAAACATGATGCCTTCTGCTGTTATGCATAAAGAATAAACATCATATTCATGCACCACATAATGTGGTAACAGGAAGCTACATGATCAGGTCAGGTGAGATGCATCTGAAACTACTGTTTTCTCAATGCCATTTTGAGAGTGCAGAAGTGCACGAAGCGGCTGTCTAACAGGCTAATCCCAAATCAGTTATGATACAGGAAGGAGAGACAGGTCCCCTTGGGAACTTGAATGACTGAGAAAGAAAGACTTGGATCGGAGTAAGTGAATGCTCCATTTAAGTAACAGAAGAGGAAAGGTAACTTATTCTAGCTATGGTGGGGATAAGGCTAAAACAATCATATCTGTTTTAGGATAATGTTGAAACCTGATAACTGAGTTCCCTCGTTGTGATGGCCTCACAGTGATCAAGGAAAATGGGCTCCAAAGCTGATGATGTCTGTTTCATCACTGAACCGCAGATGCTGGAGCCTGGAATGTTGTAGGGCTACACCTGCCCATTAGCGAAGGCCTCTCAGAATTTTTTGTCCCTCCAACTCTTCACCACCTTCTTCAAACAGGGTCATTTCTGTATCAAATGAGCCAGGAAAAGGCCTTTTTACAGCTTTTAAACCTTCGCTCCAGTCTCATCCTAAACAGATAACAAGCCTCACAGAGCACAGAATAGCTTGTCTTAAGCTCCATCCGCTGTTCATTCTGGGGCTGTGCAGCAGCTGGCTCCCCTCTCTTACAAACAAAGCCAGTTGTTCGAGGGAGCAATCCTTATCTCTATCTCTTTTTACTAGCTCTAAGGCTTCCCCTGTTTTTAGCGCCACCAGTAAAAGTTTCTGTCCACTGCCTTCCAGTAATTTCAGAACACTACAATTAAATGCACGTCAGTAACTCAAATGAAAAAAACTCCTCAGGCAAAGCTTTATTTACTGCAAACTGCATTCCAGGAACCCTCAGCCATGTCTCAGTTTTGGAGTCAGGAAGCACCCAGAACTGTAAAGCCAGAATCCCTGTGTGTTATACTCCTACTCATCTGCCAGTGTAAGAACCAGGCAAAATCCCTGGAATACAAGAACATTCTTCACATTATAACGCTAATCTGAGCTCTCAATGTCTATTCCATATAAGCGTTCTTCAAAAACTGTATTTCCTTTCTCTGGTAACTGATTCCAGGTTTTGTATCAGCCAGCTCCCCTGCACATATCCATGAGGCCTTGCAGACTCACACATGGAGTGATATCTGCTATATCAGGGAGCTGACCTCAGAAATCTGCAAAGCCCTTTCTAATCCTGCCTCTGCAATTACCTATACATTTTCAAATATAGGCTCAACAACCTGTCTCATTAACCTCATGCTTCACATTAGGTTTTTTGTAAGTAACATCACAGTTCATCCTCCAATGGAGAAGCAGCATCTAAATTTCTTTCAGAGACTCCATTCAAGTATTGCCTTCACTGAGACAGTAAAGCCTCTGCAAACTCATTAAAACCCTTAATACATTTTGTCTTAATGCAGCTCATTTATCAAATATGCCATATCATTGCCTTTTTTTCACTGCTACTTATCACTCTACTATTATTTGTGGTGGTGCAGGTTTTATCAGCATTATCTTATGTGTATTTCCAGAACACACATAAAAATGTTGAATAGCTCCTAGTGCAGAATCGTTTCCTGCAAAAACTCACTAGGCATTTACAGAGTCAGTAAAGATCCGTGTTAAAAGCTTCTTATTTGGCAGTAAGAACTTTAACACGTGCTTCTTGGTGCTATAAAATATTAAACACAGCCGTTCAACTTATTTTTGCATGATGCTGACAAAAAATGAAATACACTCCTTCTATGCAGTTCATTCTATCAACCAACCCCAGAAACTATCAATTTTCTCTGACAATTTATATGCTATAAAACTATCCTTTAATTATTTGAGTTTGAGGATTTTACCTGGAGCTAATGTCACGCTAACTACTCGATAGTGCCCCAAGGTGTCACGTTTAATTTTTTCATCGTAGTGGCTGAACATCAGAGAAACTTAAGAGAAAGACTCATTGCCTTGGAAAAGATGTTCTGCAAGCAGCTCCTATTTGCTTTAGGAGTCAATAAAACAAGAGGTATGTTTTATCCTATGAACTAGGAACCACAAAAAACTCAAACCTCCCTGCTCAGCAAGCTGCCCTTTCATGGATGGAAATGTCAAGTTGTCAGTATTTTGTAGCTCTTCTGATTAACACCTTTATATCATGCATCCCTCTTCCCCCACTTTTGAAACAACCTGAGGGTGAAACTGGCTGCCTGTTCTCACTATCAGGCTAACAATTTCATACTCTTAAAAAGCAGGACTTAATCATGCTGAAAAGCACTACTTGTGAGCATGAAGCAACAACTGCATGGACAGGGGCAAAATTTAGACCCCTTGAGACTCAACTGCTTAAAAAATCTATTTCAATGATACATTAAGTCCAGTTACTACTACTACAGTAAAAAAATCAGCTCAATTGTTGAATCCTAGCTCTGCAAGTTATTGTCTAGGTTTATGCCCATCAACAACACAGCCCCAGGCTCTAGTACTCTCCTGCAAAGTGCAATCTGCAAAGAAAAGAAAAATCAACTTTTAAGCTGGGATGCTATGGGGAGGGGAACTTTATCAGGGTGTGCAGTGACAGGATGAGGGGGAAACATTTTAAGCTGAAAGAGGGTAGAATTAAATTAGTTATTAATAAGGAATATTTTATCGTGAGTATGGCGAGGCAGTGGAACAGGTCGTCCAGAGAAGTTGCAGGTGCTTTATCCCTGGAGGTGTTCAAAGCCAGGCTGATTGAGGGTTTGAGCAACCTGATCAAGTGGAAGGTGGCCCTGCCCACAACAGGGGTCGGAACTAGATGACCTTTAAGGACCTTCTGACCCATAGCATTCTATGATTCTATTTTCATAGCCATGAGCATATTGTGCTCTGGACCCAAACTTTACCCAAACTTGCCAGAGGTCTACTCAGGTTTAAACCGCAGTTGGATGAGCATGCATCAGCCCTCCCCTCCCTCTACTTCTATTTTCTTGGCTTACAGTAGATGCAGTTAGGCTAATTTCATACAGCCACAGAATCATAGAAACATTAAGGTTGGAAAAGACCTCTAAGATCACGAAGTTCAACTGTCAGCCCAACACCACCGTGCCTACTAAACCACATCCTGAAGTGTCACATCTACACAGCTTTTGAACACCTCCAGGGATGGAGACTCCACCACTTCCCTGGGCAACCTGTCCCAGTGCTTCACCACTCTTTCAGTAAAGAAATTTTTCTTAATATTCAATTTAAACCTCCCCTTGAGGTTTAAACTTGAGGCTACTTCCTCTTGTTGTATCACCTGTCATTTGGGAGAAGAAACAAACACTCACCTCGCTGCAGCACTGCGAGGCTGTGGCAGGACCCAGGGAAGATGGTCCAGGCTGAGAGCGTGTTTACCAGGGGGCAACCTTTTGATAGAGCGCGACAGCCCCCCTCTGCTTCCCTCCTGCCCTTGGCAGCTCCCAGCCAAACTGAGGACCTTGCTCCAGCTCTGATCTCATCATAGAGTGGTTTGGGTTGGAAGGGACATTAAAGCCAAGACTTACAACCCCCTGCCATGGGAAGGGACACCTCTCACCAGACCAGGCTGCTCAAGGCCCCATCCAACCTGGCCTTGATCACTTCCAGGGAGGGGGCCATCCATGACTTCCCCAGGCAGCCTGTTCCAGCGTCTCATGACCCTCATTGTGAAGAATTCCTTCCTAAGGTCTAATTGAAGTGTTCCCTCTTCCAATTTAAAGCCACTCTCCCTTGTCCTATCACTATTTGCCCTTGCAAAAAGTCCCTCCCCAGCTTTTCTGTAGCCCCCTTCGGGTACTGGAAGGCCACTAGGAGGTCTCCACAAAGCCTTCTCTTCTCCAGGCTGAACAACCCCAACTGTCTCAGCCTGTCCTCACAGAAGAGGAGTCCAGCCCTCTGATCATCTTCATAGCCCTCCTCTGGACCTATTCTCACAGCTCCATATCGTTCTTATGATGAGGATTCTAGAACTGGACACAACAGGGGTCTCAGGAATCTCTCCCTCATCCTGCTGACCGCGCTTCTTTTCATGCGGTCCAGGACACGGTTGGCCTTTCGGGCTCTGAGGGCTCGTTGCCGGCTCATGCCAAGCTTCTCATTTACCAGCACCTTCAAGTCCTGTCACTGCACACCCTGTTACAAGTCCTTCCCCAGCTTTTCTGCAGAGCCCTTCGCCTGCTGAAAGGCCGCTAGAAGGTCTCCGACCCCGCCACGCCCACTCAGTCCCCACCTCCCCCTCCATCCTCCCAGCACCTCCCCCTACGCCCCGCGGCCCCTGACGCGGCCGCTCCCCATTGGCTGTGCCGCTGCGTCAGCGCCGCTACCGGCCAATCAGCGGCGGCCACGGCGGGAGACTGCCGTTCGCGGGGGCGGGGCGCGGCGCGGCGAGCTGCGGAGCGGCGGCGGCGGGAGCGGGGCAGCAGCCATGGGGGCGCGCGGCGCGGGCCGGCTCTGGTGGGGTAGGCGACGGGGAGCGATGAGGTTGCCCGGGCTCCGCCGAGGGGATGGGCTGGGGAATGGGCTCGGGGCATGGGCTCGGGGCGGGGTGAGGGCTCCACGCCATGCGGGCCGCTCCCCGCGGCGGCGCTGATACCGAGAATGCCCTTAAATGAAGCTCTCCAAGGCTCGTTTTGGGGTTTTAAAAAGCAGAATCCTTTAATTCCCTTCCAGTCCTTTCAGTCCCTTCCAACCCAAACCATCCTACGATTCGTTAAGGGGCGCAGCGATAAGGTAAGGGGTAATGGTTTTAAGTTGAAAGAGGGGAGGTTTAGATTAGATACGAGGAAGGAATTTTTTTCCTGTGAGGGTGGGGAGGCACTGGCACAGGTTGCACAGAGAAGTCGTGGATGCCTCATCCCTGGAGCACCTGCCCTGTTGAGGACAGGATGAGAGAGTTGGAGTTGTTCAGCCTGGAGAGGAGAAGGCTCTGGCGAGAACTTAAAGCGGCCTTCCAGTACCTGAAGAGGCTGCAGGAAACCTAGGGAGGGACTTTTTGCAAGGGCCTGTGGTGATAGGACGAGGGGGAATGGCTTTAAATTGGAAGAGGGAACATTTGGATTAGACATTGTGAAGAAATTTTTCACGATGAGGGTGGTGGGAACAGGTTGCCCAGGGAAACTGTGGATGCCCCCTCCCTGGAAGAGGTTGGATGAGGCTTTGAGCAGCCTGGCCTGGTGGGAGGTGTCCCTGCCCATGGCAGGGGGGTTGGAACTGAATGGGCTTTAAGGCCCCTTCCAACCCAGACCAGTTTATGATTCTAATTAAGCGCTGAGTGCGTGAGGGAGTGATTTCCACCAATTGTGTAATGAGACGAGATCTGGTTATGGAATATATTTCCCGCTTACATGCATGTGTATAAATTTCCACAGCAGTCTTATGCATATTCTCTTACTTTCCAAGGACTAATTTTAATGTTTTTATGAACTTCACAACAGCTAAATCTCTACTAATTAGTGCTTTAGAGCTGGCTCTCTGTCTGACCTTGCATTGTAGATAGGGAAGGACTGCAAACAGAGGTAATTATAGAAGGAGACATATCTGTTCAGCACATAGCATAATCAACACAAGATGTTATCATTTCTCTTTGAGTGGTGTCTGGAAAAACACTCTTTGGAAAAAAGTATGCTATCAGAGCGACATTCTGTCTAACTTTCAAAAAAATACAGTTACTTAGATGAAACTTAACTCTAGCTTAAATTAAAATATTACACTTCTTGTAATAGTAACTACTTCTTGTAGTAACTACTTCAGCTGGGGAGGATGGGGAGCGGGGGAAGGTTGTTTATTGTGTAACTGGAGCACAGATAGATGACCTAAAGATCCCAGCAACAACAACAAAAAATAATTAAAATGGTGATTAATTTTCACCCTAACACAAACCTGCTTTGGTTTCCAGGCACTGGTTGTAGTTGCCTGGCTGCTCTGACCTGAGGTCTTGTGCTGCCAGGGATGTGAGAAAGTAATGACTGAAGATGGGAGGAGGAGTCCGTGGGGAATTGTGCTTCCCCTTCTGCTGGATCCTCTGTGCTGAGTAAATCAGTAAACCTGTTCAGCAGTCCCACTTGGAGTCCTTTATAGAAACACCAAGGGTGCAAGTAAATCTGCACAGGGATGAAAGGGGAAAGCTCCGCTCACTCAGTGCACGTGTGCAGGGATGTGTGAGCCTCAGCACACTGAGCTCCACTGCAGGAGGTACGGGTGTTTAAAGGAGGAAGTTCACAGAATCATCGGCATCCCATAGCAAAAGATGTTTTTTTCACAGCTCTTCAGGGTTAAAACTTGTTTTATTAGTAGCATGGAGCTGCGTTAGTTGATTTAACAATGATCCTATCTGTAATGTGCTTACATTAGAAAACAGCTTTTGAAATCAAATTATCTGAGAGGTTTTTTGCCTTAATACCAAGGACAGATTTGCATTTTCCTGGCTTAATGGTTTTAGGAAAATGATCTTTTTATTTGCTAAAGATGATTAAACCTTGAATATTGTAGAAGGGAAAATATGCCACTAGTACATGAGTCATAGTTTAAAAAAAAATGCAGTGATGTGTGACTAAGTGAAATTCACCATGTGCTTTCCTTTGTGAGTTCTCTTTAGCAGGTGCTTTTGCATAAGCTAGAACTTCTCCGTTTGTAGTGACACAAATGGCTAAGTGAACTGTTCAAATTCTGAATGTATTCTGCCACAGATCTCTTTAGGTGATACCAGAATATGCTGAATTTGATTTAGTGGTCTCATACCATCTAGAGAAGACTTTCTCTCTTGAGAAGGACTGTGACATTCAAGTAGCTTTTTCCATTCTTGTTTTCTTACTCTACCCCAGCAGCAGCTGCTACTACAGGTCACTGTAACATGCAGTGACAGCCACGGATCGCCCTGGAAGTCAGTTGATCAGTGCTGATGAAGTGCTGTTTGTGTGGGGGCATACTGAAGGGAGAGAGCCAATCTGACATGTAGGATCAATCCCAAAAGAAAGTGCTTGGGTCCTAGGACAGAAGAAGCTGTTGATAGAGTGGGAGTGGTGTGATTGATAGGATGCTGGGTTGCAGTGTGGTGATTCGGTCCTGATCTCTGAAAGATATTATTTATTTCAACTTCTTTCACCTGCAGAATAGATGTAATAAGATGTCATTTCTTGAGCAGGATTGATAAAGCATAGGTGATGCTGTGCAGTCTGTGTACCACATGCTGTAGAGTTTCTGCATCACTGAACTGTATTTTCCTCTCATGTTCAGTCTTGAGAGAGAAAGTGCAGCTTCCTAGGCAAGTTATTAACCAGAAAAACTGACTATTTTTTGCATAGTTCTGAGTTCAATATCTGAGCTCTTACTATCCCCAGTCTTTGGTGGATTAGGAATTCCTTTACTGTTTGGATTTTGTTATAAAGATGTTTGTCATCTTTCATCAAGTCATATCTTAATCTTTCTGACTAGGTAGAAGGAAGGATTAGGAGGTTTTATGTGCAAAGTCTTGAGCAATAATAAGATCCAGAAGTGACCTGAAGTATGACGTCTTTCTTAAGAGAAGAAATTTCCCTGTACCTTTTAATGTGTTCTCCTTTTTTTTCTCATTCTAAAGGTACTTGTTCTGTTAACCAGAGAGCTTTAGCTGCTTTTTCTCCAGTCTGATGCTAGAGGCACAAATCAATGGTAGATCAGGATCCTCATGAGCAAGAATGGAGGAGTTCCTTACACTGCCAGTACATCAAGTGCTGGTCCTAAAAATCAGTGTAACTTTACTGAGACTCATTGGGACAGTCCTTCATTATGTTATCCTATTAAAGATGTGTTTAAATGCCCACTATGCAAGATGCGTGGGCAGTTGGCTCAGGAGTTTCTGTGAGAAAGAACTGAAATAAAATTTTGCTGATCTCAAGGATGTATGTGGAAATTCTGCTGGTATCGTACCGGTAGTAGTTAGGGTAACAGCTTTGACAAAATGCTCTCTGGAGAGCCATAGCAGGAGTGGCGTAACTCCAGCTAACTTTAGACATAGAGAATGTATTACATGATCCTGGGGAATCATGATGTAAATGAGGAGGGAAAGCATATATCTTGCCTTAACTTCCTTATTTTTTCTGGTCAGACTGGAATCCCTTTCCTTTTTTAAGTCCTGCTGATTTGCAGGGGGTGGGGCGATGGGTTAGCCATGGCAACAGGAGCGCCATAAATGTTCTGCAGAAGTGCTGATTACTTTGCTTTCTGTTCTAGGCACAGTGAGCTGCACGTTATTCTTGGCAGTTAACGGTTTGTATTCGGCCAGTGATGATGTGATAGAGCTAACACCAACTAACTTCAACAAGGAGGTCATTCAGAGTGAGAGCCTGTGGCTCGTGGAGTTCTACGCCCCATGGTAAGAATTACAGCTGCATGCTTGCTCCTGTCATGGAAGAGCAGCATATGAATCTGCTACTGCTCAGTCCAGGGTTTCATTCAGTTGTTGGCGATACAGTTGTCAGTTTGGTGGCTTCATGACTAGCAAAACAGCTGTAGCCTGGCTTCCTATTTTAAATACCTTCACTGGGGAAAAAAGCAGGAATTGGTTTCAAGTTGGCAAATAAGGTCTAAGAACAAAACCTTATATGCTATTTTACTATTTCAATTTTTCTACTGAAATTAGTATAAAAAATGATTGATCAAAGTGAAAAGTAGGTAAGTGAGAAGGCCTCTCACATCTGTCTTTCCAAACCTGATTCTGATTGAAAGCACAGATCTGAATTCACACTTAGAATTCCCAGTTGCTATTGAAAAATGCTGACTTCGTTGTTCTTAATTTAGGGACACTATCGCTTGCCTTTCTCATGTCCAGAACATGGAGTCTCTTCATCTTCTGTGTAAATTCTGGAATGCACTTTTCCACCTTTGCTCAAATCCTCTGTGCTATTGCCATCCAGAGTTCTGTGTTCTGGAGATCAAGGTCTTTCACTACAACAGCCTGGCTGGCTGTGTCTGGACTTCAGAGGTTTAGGGGAAAGTGTGTTATTCCTCATCTATTGTTTTTGCAGCTTTACAGGCCACAGTTAGCCTTACCTAACAGTGACAATAAAGTGTAGAACAGGTATAAGTAAATTGACAGCTCCTCTTTCCCTGCAGACTTGTGGTGCTGTGATTATACGCTAGTTGCCCGTGAGCTGCTTGTCTTTTCCTGCAGCCACCTCCAGGAGATGTTGTGCCACAAATTCTTGCTAGCTAAGAAGTTACATCTAGAATACTCTTTTCAGGCGTTATCACAGGTCCGTTTTAGCTTGCAACAAGCAGGCTAGTGTGCAAATATAGATTTTGATTTTCGTGTTTGCCTCTGTTAGGAAATCTCGGTAGCTTTTGAGATGTGTGTGTGCACTTATAATATATGTATGGAGCTTTTTCTTCAGAAGTCTGAATGATGTGTTGTGATATAGCCTTTTACTCTCTTCGTGAAGAGATCATAAGTCTTGCACAGTTTGGTGCAGGCTGCTGTTCTGTACTTGCAAACACAACAAATATTTATGAGATCTGAGTGACAACTACTGTTGTTTTTTTCTAAAAGGTGTGGTCATTGTCAAAGATTAACCCCTGAGTGGAAGAAAGCAGCAACAGCATTAAAAGTAAGTTTAACTTTCAAATATGTTTGTGGCTGTCGATTGAGGAGAGTTTGGCTGTTTGTCATCTGCTTGGAAACCTAGAGGTGGGATTTAGTCCCCAAAGTCATATCACTTCAATCGTACTTGTGCAGCCAGAAGTCAGGATTTTTGTGGAATTTTCTTTCCTTTTTTCAGAAAAGGATGCAAGTCAATCCTGTATTCATAGCACTGTTTTCCAGGGCTGTTTTTTAATATCACTAGAAGATGTTAGAATCCAGCCATCCCTCAAAATAACATGTTCCTCATTTCTTCTCTGTCCTGTCACCTGCCTCCAAAGAAAAGAAACAGCATGAACTTGGATATTTGACAGCATTATAAGCTGTAGGTGAAGAGTATTTCTTTAGTTACAGAAAACTTGTCCATGTAGTGATTTGCTGAATGCTTGGCTAGGTAAAATCTATTCTCTTACCAAAAAAAATAAAAAATAAAGAAAACTGCAAAGCCAAAAATCCACAAACCAACCAAACAGAAAACTCAGCTGAAAAAAAAATCCTAACAATTTAAAATTTGCTATGCCAGGATGAAGAAAGAAATAGACATAGATCATGTTTTGCAGTTAAATGCTTTTGGGCGTATAACACTTCTGTTGGCTGTTTTCTTACCCTTCTAGGATCTCCCTAGGGAGACTCTCTCCAGCATGTAAAGAGCATAAAATGTGTTAAATCACTGTAGAAGTCTTAGGTTTTGTTTTTATTTCCATAGGGTGTAGTGAAAGTAGGTGCAGTAGATGCAGATAAGCATCAGTCCTTGGGTGGACAGTATGGAGTCAGAGGGTTTCCAACTATCAAGATCTTTGGAGCCAACAAAAACAAAGCAGAGGATTATCAAGGTAAATGTGATGCTCTTTCATATGTTGCATGTCTAAAGACTTCCCCAAATACAGTAATTATGGTAGTTGGTAATGGTGTCTTGCATGGCATTTCCTTCTTTTCTAGTGCTTGTAGTAACAGAGAAATAGATGAGTGGACTTGTTTTACCAAATTTTGCATGTCTTAGTGTGGGCTAACAGTCACACCTGCAGTTGGGAGTTGGTGGAGGTTGATAGGCAGTTCTAAAGAATTATTCCTTTCTTCTTGTTTACTGGGAGTTTGACACAGTCACCCTCGATCAGATAAGGTAGATAAGAAGTGGAGTGAAGTCAACCCTACTGCTTGTGTTTGTCAGTTTGTCACCACTAGTACCATCTCACTCGCAGCCCAGTTCTCCTTTTCCTGAAAACTCTTTAGGGTGAGGAAGTATCAAGTTTGTAATAAAAGTCAGAGCTTTACCCTTAATTGGCCTTCTGATGCTTTAATCACCAGTTTTGCTGTGCTGCAGGTGGCAGGACAAGCGATGCCATTGTCGATGCTGCTTTAAGTGCTCTTCGCTCCCTGGTGAAAGACCGTCTTAGTGGCAGAAGTGGAGGATATAGTTCTGGAAAACAGGTATTTGAAGGAATATGTGGGTTCGTTTTCAACTGGAGGCTGTCCTGTACAGGAGATCAGAGCTTGTGCTCCTGGTTCTGTTCATAGAATAGCTGAAGTTGGAAGGGATCTCTGGAGGTTGTCTTATCCAGCCCCCTGCCCAGTGGAAGGTCAGCTAGAGCAGAATTGCTCAGGGCTGTGTCCTGTCGAGTTGTGAGTATTGCCGAGGAATGAGGCTCCACACAGACTGCACTCTTTATGCAGCCTGTTCCAGTGATTGACCAGCCTCACAGTAGAAAAGTTTTCTCTTATATTTAATCTAAATTCCTGTCTGTATTTCAAATTGTCCTGGGCATTGCAGAGAAGAGTTTGCCTGTGATTTCTTTATTCCACTTCACTCAGGTATTTATATACATGGATAGGATTCATGATGAACCTTCTATTTTTCCAGCTGAGAAATCCCAGTTTTCTCATCCCTCGGTAGACCTACCTCAGTGTGTGCATCCTTCTTGTCTGGAGAACCCAGAACTAGACTTAGCACTCGGGATGTTTCACACAGTGCTGAGCAGAGGGAAAGATCATCTTCCCAGACCTGCTGGTAACTCTCTGCCTAATGCAACTCAGAAGGTTTTTGGCCGCCTTTGGCACAGGAGTGCAGTGCTGGCTTATGTTCAGCTTGTCCGCCAGGACCCCCACATCACTCTCTGAAAAGTTGCTTTCCAGCCAGTCCCCAGCTTGTACTGGTGCATGGAGTTATTCTTCCCCAGCTGCAAGACTTAAGAGAGCACTTTTTCTTGGACAAATCAGAGCATGAAGAGCTGAGGAATTGTTCCCATATCTTATTAGTTAGTTTGACCTGATTTCTCTTTTTTTCCCTGCTTTTTTTCTTAAGAGAAGGTTCACTTGCTGTTTCTTGAAAGTGCTGTGGGAGTAGGCTGTGTGTTGTCAGCTCTAAAATGGGAAAGTTGTATGACCTAATGTTGCCTGTGCTCTATGTCTTTCAAATGAAGACCATTTGGTACAACATAACACATAGGGGATGGCTTGTGTGGGAAACCAGTTTTGATTACTTCTTATATGAGGGTCTGTTTGTTTCTTACAGAGCCGAGAGAGTGGAGGTGCGGACAAGAAGGATGTGATTGAGCTGACTGATGACAGCTTTGATAAGAACGTCATAAATAGTGACGATGTCTGGATGGTAGAGTTTTATGCCCCATGGTGTGGGCACTGCAAAAAGTAAATGAGGCTTTTCTTTGGCAATTCAATTCCCATTAGTGCTCATTTGCGTCTTTGGTGTTTCAGAAGTGATGTTTTAACAAAACTCTGGGCTTTTCCTGCCTAAGGCACCTTAATGTTCCTCTGGCTGCAGTCCTCCATAGCAGTAAATTTCCCAGTTACTAGTGGAAATAAGATCAAGAAGTTATATTAAGGTTTTCAGTCCTTCATATGCAGAACTTCAATCTCATTTGGAATAACCCTCCTAGCTGTCATTCTCTGCAGAGACTTAGGATTTTGCCTGAGTGTAGTATTCCACATAATATTGGAATTTGGTATGCTTTTGCTAGTTTTGAGACAGTTTAGAGCACTCATTCTTTGTTTTTCAGTCTGGAGCCAGAATGGGCAGCTGCTGCCACTGAGGTGAAGGAGCAAACAAAAGGAAAAGTAAAGCTGGCTGCAGTAGATGCAACAGTCAATCAGATGCTGGCAAGCCGATATGGGGTGAGTGTGTCTGTAGTGGTGTCACAATTTCTTTGCCTCTCTAGTAACTCGGATTTCTCTTTAATGATTGCTGAATAGTTCCTTAATCTGGTACCACTTAAACGTTTTCTGCTAAAAATGATGGAAAGTGACACAAACAATTTTTCCACAAATAATTCATTCCTTAATGTCAGTAACAGTATAAATAAATGGGATGAGAGGAAAGGAATAAATGTGGGTGTTGATGATAAAAAGGCTGTTTATTTCCATGAGGTTTTTGATAGCTTTATCACTTGAAGTGAGAAATCTTTCAGAGTGTTGTATGCTAACTGGGCATCTCCAGAACACGCATATGTTCTGGAGCCAGTTGTTCAGGGATCCTCTTGGAGCCAGTTGTTCAGGGATCAGTTCCACAATAATAGCTACTTAGAGCAGCTGTTCTGTGAGCCCAAAGGGAACTGGTGTTCTTCTGGTTTTTTTTTATATAGTACAAGCAGCTTAGGGTCTGCTCCTTAGTTTTGCTGTAAGTGCATGTAGGGAAATTAGTGTTGAATAAATGTGAAGATAGCCCTCCTGATACTTAAACTGGCAATGCTTTGTGTTTGTAAACCAAGATGAAACTATTGCTTATCCTTCAGTCCTAAAACCTGGAACAGTGTTTCAGTGTATGTTAATCTTGTCTTGAATTGTTGCACAAGTAGGAAGTTACAACATGCTGTGAGTCCAGATTCATATAGATGTTCAATCTCTTCCCTTTTTCTTAATCTAGAAAACATCAGAGGAGCATATAATTCCACCATAAATATTCAGATTTATTTGAGCTAATGTATTAAACTTGTCTTGCAGATTCGTGGATTTCCCACAATTAAAATCTTCCAGAAAGGAGAAGACCCTGTTGATTATGATGGTGGGAGAACTAGATCTGATATCGTTGCTCGTGCTCTGGATCTGTTTTCTGATAATGCCCCACCACCTGAGCTCCTGGAGGTACATCTACATCATATTCTTAAGTTGATTTTTCCATCATGTCCTTTGAAGCAGTTTTTTACAGAACTATATTCACTGCAAATAAAACAGCCCATGTGTGATGTATGTATGCTGTCTTGTGGCAGAATATCAAGGATGACAGGTCTGATCAGTCAACTTTCTGTTATTTACTTTTTACTGTGAATTTGATAATCCTTCAGTTAACAACATTGATACAGTGAAGGCGCTGAAAGGGTGGTAACAGGTTGTTTGAGTCTTCTGAGGAACAAGTGAAAAAGTTGGGCTCTGTGCACCATCTCTTCTCTTACAACAAGAGGGCAGGGGTTTTGCCTTTTTTAAGCTGTCCATTAGAAGTTGCATGATGACTAAGCTTGCTTGTTGTCCAGAAAAACTCCAGTCTCTCTATGGTGAGTTCTTGTTTCAGCTTGATAAGGGTAGATTTGAAATAGAGATCAGTTGTGGTGCAGGAATAAAAAAATACTGTACCATTAATAAATTTTAAAAAATATTTTTAAATCTTTTTCATCCTTTTGAAGTGTCGTATTTTCTGTATGCCTTATGATGTACATAATGTTAGTACAGTGGTATATGTATACAATTGATGTACATATATTGAGGCTGCGTGCGTAGGGATTTTTTTACTGGTAGCAGTGCACAGTTGAAGTTTGAAGACCACTGTTGTAGACAAATGAATTGATTCTTTTTTAAGGTAGCTCATGCAAATCTGGTATGGCTCTATTAACATCGATTAAATAGCCTCATCTTCATCAAATGCTGCACCCTGCTGGCTCTCCTTATGTTAGCAGTACCATAAATGAAACCTACTGGGTGTGCTATTTCCAGCGCTGGTCCAAGGACAGTAACTTCAAACAAGTGACATCTTGCTTTGCTCTGTATAAGCTTTATTTGGTGCCACTTAGTTTCCTGTTGCTGCAAGTCTCAACAGAGGACTTTGTGAACTCTTTGAAATTGGTATTGTGTTGGGGGACCAGTGAAGGAGGAGAGGCTTGTAAGCTTTTTGTGTCAGGTTGTTTCAGTGCTTATTACCCTGTAGGATGGAGTTGATAAGCTGCTGAAGGGAAGTGGAGTTACAGCTGAGTAACCAAGTCTTATTACTATCATTGACTTTCTGCTGCTTTCTTTTAGATAATTAATGAAGATGTTCTGAAGAGTACCTGTGATGCTCATCAGCTGTGCATCATTTCTGTCCTGCCTCATATTCTTGACACAGGTAGATATAAAACAAAGCAGACTTCCATATGAATTTGTCGCCTAAAGCATGTAGTTGTGTCTTAACTTGCCTAATTCTGTCTAACAAACAGGAGCTTCAGGAAGGAATTCTTACCTGGATGTCATGTTAAAAATGGCTGAAAAATACAAAAAGAAAATGTGGGGGTAAGTGTCATTGTAGACTGGTTGTCTCAGAAAAAATGCGAGCAGTTTTATATGTAATGGGATAGCCTTTTTAAGATAGTGTTTTATCAGCAAGTAAAAGGTGTTCCTCGTTCACGATAGTGTATCATGGTATTTCACCAACTGTACTGTGAGAGGAGATGCTGTACTGAATTTTCTTTTCATCCACCTCTCAAATCCTGCATTTACAAATGCATTTATGAGATCAGATTAAGCACCTTTTATTCTTATTCTAAATGCTAAAATATTTTAGGGCAATATTTATCCAGTTTCTTTTACAGTCTTTTTCTGGTGGGTGAGTCTACCAATATGACTGAAAGAAAACTGCATTTCATTAACAAATTTCATGCTCTTGGAGAAGCAGGTTAGCAGGCTTTGCCTTTTCTTCTCCTCTGAAGTGGAGGTTAGTATCTCTGGGACTTCTCTAGAAAGTGGGAGTTGTTCTGACACACTGACTGCTGTGAAAAGGGGGCAAAATGTCATTGAAGCCTATGGGAAAGGGCTGAGATTGGCTGATTCCAGAGGTTCCTTAGGGAACTTGTTGAGTATTAGAGGAACTGAGACCTGACCAGTGAGGAATTAGTACTGAGTGAAATATTGGTCTTGCAGTCTTTGACCAGAATCCTCTACAGTGGAGTTTGGGCACTACTTTGTCATGTTTAGATCTGACTTAAGCCATTTTAAACTTTGATTATTATAGGTTAAAGCACAGCAGTTTGTTCAGATTGATAACATGGTTCTTTCCCTGGACTGTCTTTCGTGGCTGTTTTGATCCACCTTTCAGTGACTGCGAGCATGGGGCTGGCCTGGAGCTGCTGTTCAGGAGTGGCTTTCTTCTGTTACATAGTTCAATACTGGGACCCTGCTATTCCCTGCAGACTTCAGTAATAGTTGGCACTGTCAGAGGTCGTTCAGAGCCCAGCTTGAACTCTGCAGGGCTGCAGAATATATGTGACTTCAAAATAATTGTAGCAACTATCCTACTTATTGGTTTTCTTTATCTTTTCCTGAAGGTGGCTGTGGACAGAAGCAGGTGCTCAGTCAGATCTTGAGAGCTCTTTGGGGATTGGAGGCTTTGGGTATCCAGCAATGGCAGCTATTAATGCTCGGAAGATGAAATTTGCCCTTCTGAAAGGATCATTCAGTGAGCAAGGAATTAATGAGTTTCTCAGGTATGACATCATTGAGCGACTTAAATCTCACTGTGATTTTTTATTTTTCTTTTTAAACCAGTCAGGCTCTCCTGGATCAGGCAAGCCTTGCACTGTTAAGGCAATTAAGATGACAAGCATTCAGTGGGGTGAGGGAACAATTTCAGTGGGGACCTCAAGTAATAAAGCGCGTTCTTTTTCACGGACAGAATTTATAAGCTGGATCATTTAGACTTACATGGTAGCTTTACCACATCATTTGAAAACAGTTTGAAAAAAGAAGTGAATTTTGATCTCGAAAGAAAAAGTAATTAATGGGATTTGGTAATCAATACTATTTAATTAAAGTGGTGCATTTTGCTTATTAATTTGGAAGTTCACAGTCTGGGACTTTAAACGTGTGCTGTTGTGTTCATTGAGGTTGTGGATATTGCTCTTTATTATTCTGGTTCGGTCTGGTCCTATCTTCACCATCCTACTCTTGCCTGGCCCATTCCTCTTACATCTAACAAACTGATTGGGGCAGCTAAAACAATCCATCTAAAAAGTCCATAGCTCTTTGCTCAGCACAGGTTCCTCAAAACTGCCTCTTGTGTAGTTGAGCAAGAGCCAATGCTGAGCAGAACTGAATGGGAACATAAGGTGGCAGGAGCACTGTAACAGAGCAGCTAAACTTAAACTTACTTAAACACGGTCAAAGTGAAGTGGGAACTTTGCTTCTGGATGAAACACCAGCTGCTGTAAGGTTTAAGAGCCTTTTAGAGCTTATGTTAACAGTATTATTTCCATGTCCTTGCTTGGAGAATGGCAGAGGGCAGTCAGAATTGCAAAAGCAAATAGAACAGTCTTTCTGCACCTTGCCATAAGAAGCACATTAATTGAACGCTGCTCCTGCTGGACTAAAGGAAACAGTGTGATACTGTCTTATCTGTGTAAGGGATCAGACTTTCTTCTTAATGCCAAAAGGTGAAGGTTCTCACGGCACCAAGCAAAATTTAGGATTCAGATGCAAGAAGAGTAATACCAAGCTGTCTGTACTAATGTCTGCTAGAGAAATGCCTGCCTTTCTCAGACATGGGAAATTCTCTTGGTCTGTGAAATACATCTTGGTGAAGTCTACCCTGGTGAGAGTACATGGTGTTTCCAGGCTATAACAACCAACATAATGGCTTATATTGCATTAGATTATTGGTTTGGATTGTCTTACTACAGAGCAATGCTTACTGGAATATTCTTATACTTGACAGTGCAGCTCAGCAGTGCTGCCTAGAGGAAGCAGTGCAATTGTAGCTGACTGTTAACAACTAAGCTTGCTGCGTGTGGCTTTTGGCAATTCCAACAATGTTGACCAAAAGTAAGGAGATCAACACTGAGAAGAACCTAAAAACTGTAGATTCCTCCTAGGGAGGAATGCTTATTCAGTGTTATCTTGCCTCTGAAAGAATGCAAAGGGATTAACTCTTCAGGATTTTAATGTTGGGCTTTTTGAGCAAGCCTAACTAGCAAATGCAAGATGGTATCCCCTTGTAACCTGTGGAGGCTGGGAGTCCACTAAAAAAAACTCACTAGCAATTTCAAGTAACAGTTGCAGGAGACTTGCAGACTCCTCTTTGGTTGCTTCAAGCCATACACACCATACTGTTCAAGAGGCTGTATTTGTTCATGAGTAGGCACTGCTGAAATTTAAAACAGTGTTAACACGTATAGTTTGTTTCTTTGGATCCAATTGTAAATTTGCAGTTCTGATTTAAGGGCTCTTCCAATTCTGCTTCTCAATGTTTTTGCTTCCAGACAGTTTAAATTTGCCTCTAGAGATGCAAGCAGATTTTAAAGTTAACTTCCCTTTATCTGAAGCAGACACTGTTCCAGGTGGATGGAGACCAGAGATATTTCTTAAATTTTTACTTTTTTTTTTTTCCTCAGGGAGCTGTCTGTTGGTCGTGGCTCTACAGCACCAGTGGGTGGTGGAGCTTTCCCTAAGATTCATTCAGTTGAACCTTGGGATGGCAAAGATGGTGAGGTAAGAGGTCTCTAGAAGTGCTGGTGACTTGCTAGATTCAGAATTGACTGGACAGAGTAACTTAAGAACTGGCAGTGTGAAATTCTTCTTCAAAGATTTTGTCAAGTTGTGTTTGATTCCCATTATCTAAGTTCTGCCACCAGACCAAACACCCGATTCATCGTCTGACATTGTGGACAGATACTCCTGCCTAGCTCTTAGGATATACTCTTGAAGTTGAATCCCTTGAGGTTGAAATGTGCTGTTACGCATGCTGAGAGAGGGAGGTAACAGTGTATGCATTCAAGACCTGAGAATTTGTGGAGACTTTGCTTCTGCAATAAGCTGACCTTACCATCAAAGTCTTAGTGTCAGACAGTTTGTAATAACAAACTGATGTACTAACACTCTGATGGAGTATGTTCTTAAGGTTCAACATTGATGTAAAAAACAAACAATCCTTTGATCTACTTCAGATGGAATTAAAATAGAGAGTATGGTAGTTTTGTTATGTAGTCTAACTGTATTTGCCTTTATTTTTTTAGTAGAAAACAGCCTTTTAGTCTGAACTCTGATCACTTGTGCTGTACTCAGTACATTCTTTATGAATGAAAGAGCTGACAGGTTGGGAGCTTTACTGGCAGGATAAAGTATGCGTCTTTCAGTCAGTGATGTCCCTGTATTAAGCACTTCTAAACATGTGCTCAAAACCTTCCCTCTTTCACAGCTTCCAGTTGAAGATGATATCGATCTCAGTGATGTGGATCTGGATGACTGGGATAAAGATGAGCTGTGAGATCTTCAGGAAACTTCTTTTCTTGGGAGAGTTTGTGCAGCAGTTTGCAGCCTGGTTCACAATCAGATGGATATTCCAGTGGCCTTTTTATGGAGAAATAGCATGTGACACACTGCTATTTAATGCACTGCAGCAGAGAACTGGACACATCTCAAGAAAACATTGCAGAAATTCTATGAATTGTCATAACCAGTAAACTTGATTGTATTGTGTAACAAATACTTGGAGGACAACATGGGTATTTCTTTGGAACATCTTGGGGTTTTTGTTGATAGTGTGCTTTTTGAGTGCTACTGGAGGCTGTTAGTGTAACCAATTTTAAATGTAATTTGTTTGTTTGTTTTTCATGGAGATGGAACCTGGTCAGCTTCTGTTTCAATTAAGGAATAAAACAAAATATTTTTCACACACAGTGTTAGTCTTGTATAGAGTAACAAAGGTGCACATGATAAAAGCTATCCCATTTTGGCTGACTCCTGAATAAGAGAGGCTGGTGCAGATGGGAGCCCTAAACCACTCCCTTGCTGTGAATGATCTTCACAGTTTGGCCTCAAGCCTGATTAGACAGACAATCTTAGTTTAAATGCTCTTTAGTCTTCCTTTTCCTACTCAGGGGCTTTCTCTTTCTTTGTGCCAGGCTTCATAACATCATTAATACAATGGAAGTGGGATTGTTGCTGCAGTGGGAGACACTGGGAGGTGTTGGCCTTTTCCCTAGGATTAGCAGCAAAGCTAATCCCCATTTTGGGGCATGAGGATTTGCAGGTGCTAACAGAACAACATCATGGTGCTGTCTCCAGCAAATAGGATCTAATACTTCTTCACTTCCCATCTGGCATTGTTTTGATTTGAAGTTGCTATTTCCTTGGAAGGGTAATCAGGACTGGGAATGGGAATGGTTACTGCTGCTTTTTTTTTTTTTAATAAAAATACTATTCTGTTGCTCTCCCTGTCTTGTCTATCAGTGTCTAGTGAAGTGACCCTTGTGATCAGCTTGTTCATAAGTAAGGAATGAGATAACTGCAAGTCCTTTTCTTTCAAGGAAATAACTTAATAGGGATATTTGTCATCTAGTGTCTGGAAGAGATCACCCGTAGCTCAAAGCTATGAAAGGCAATGTAAGAACTTCTGGTAGCCAACAGTAACTTGACTGCTGATTTGGGGCAGGAAATGTGCTCCAGCTCTAAGCCATGCCAGCAGATGAGATCTAATGGAACAGCTCTAACTGAAATGTCTTGGCAGAATCTAAATTTAGGAGTACCTTGGAACTGAAGTCATACAAGAATAAGTTCCATAGCAATTTTGAGTTATCATTCTTCTTAAGGTTTTCTTTTCTAAATTAAAAAATACTTTGGGTTTTGCTCTGATGCTTTCTACTTTTTTTCTGGTTTGGTTTTGGTTTATTTTTAAGTTTGCTTTGTTAGAAAAATAGGACTGTACACACCTAGACCCATTAGCCACCACACATCTTTAAGTTGTTTTATTTTAAGTCCAATAGATATTCTATCTTTGTAACTTGCCAAAAAAATAAATACTACTATAGTACCTCCTGCCTCTGAAATATGTTTTTGTAAAACTATGAACAAGAGAGATTTATATTGAAGTTGCTGTAAAAATTACTGGAAGTAGTAGATCTTCTGCAATTATCCTGCTACAGCATCTGTATTTTAATTTGACTTTCAGCAGCTAAAGATTGTTTTACTGTAACATGAAGGTCTTGAACAGATGAAGCCTGAGCAATTTATTTCTTTTAACTGCAGTCAAGAAGACTGAGGTCAATCTTGAAATAGACGTAAGGGTAGTATTCCTGATTACTCAGTTGTAAACCAGGGATGTCCATGCCTGGCTGCAAAAGGAAACAATATGACTTTAGTATCAGTGAACAAACAGTTGCACAGCGCCAGGCTACAGTGGGCTGCATTTGTGCTTGTCTTACAAAACTCCATTCCCCCTATGAATTTGCTGTGGGAATTCATCACTGAGAAACTGGTGTTTGCTTGGTGTTTTCAGGTTGTATAATGCAGTTAGTATGGAGAATTCATGCTTGGATGCAACTTTATGAAATGCTACACATTTTTTGCGTGCTTCAGCTCTCGAGCAACTAATTTCTTTCTCTGTGCTTGCTGGGTTTATGCTGGTTTCATGCCTGCTGGTTTATCCTAGTTGGTTTAACCCAAATAATTTGTGCACTTGAGGGATAAAGCAAGTACTGCTGCCTGCTGAAGTCCTGTGTTTAAGTATTTAGTCAGTGACAGCCTTCTATAGGGGATGGAGGGGTCGCAGTCCTGGCATTTAGTGCCAGGTTCCCTTTTTCGGGCTTATATTGATCTGAATGTTTATGGAAGAGTTGAAGTTTTTCACCTACAGGAACTGACATAAATGAGCAGACATATTTTGGTCTGGTAGCTGTAAGCATCAGATGCTTCAACAGAAAATGTAAGCAATCTCTAAGCACCTCCACCATAATTTGAGCCTACCCATTCCCCTAACCCAATCTGTAACCACCAGGGATTAGAGCTGCATCCAGGGCTTCTGGCATTGCAAGGTGTGAGGAGATGCTTGTTCTAGCCCTGGGATGATGATGAAAGCATTCATTTGGCTAAACTGAGTCAAGCTACAGCACGTGCAGTCATAGTCCAAATACGTACATCCATTATACTTGCTGCTGCAACTTCATCCAGGTGTTTGAAGACCACATTTAGGACATCTCTTAGGCGTTTTACAGACTTCTTATTTGGCTGCAGCAGCATTGCTTGGAAATTCACTGGGAGGCCATACCTTGAAACACATGAACATACATGCTCACCTGCTGAGAAAGGGCACACCTTTCTACTCCTGCCCTTCCTCAGTCTCCTGGCACACTAGCTGGTGGTTTCTGCAATGCACCATTTCAGTGGTGGTGTGCTGACTCCTTATCTAAAAGAACTTTCTTTTTGAAGCCCAAACTCAACTAGATATTGTCTGTTTTTCACTTCCCCGTCAGTGCCCCCAAAGAACTGTTTTTCATCAGCTTTGTGTGTCACATGTTTTGTGGTCATCTGTATTGTCTCCTGGGAGCTTCTGGAGCATGGTGCATAAGGGATGTTCCCTCCCATCAAGAAACTCCCCCAGGAAGAGTTGTACATTTTGACTTCTCCAGGGAATCTCTGCCGGCACTGCAGGTTTATCCACTTACCTCAGGACAGATTCAACAAAAACTCGCAGGGCTTTCACGTGAATCCAAGCCACAAACGCTTCACTGAAGTTCACTTTCAGCCAGCGCAGTAATGGGCCCTGTGAGAACAGACCCAACAGTACCGTGGCCCCCTTGCTGCGTGGAGCAGCTCCATAGCCAACACCCCTGAAGCCATCATGAGCTGCTAAGTTAATTCTCAGGCAGCCTGTTAATGGCTCCCAGTTTATCAGAGTGACATCGGGCAAATTGTGTTTTCTGTCCTGTGCCTCAGTTCTCTGGGCTAAATGGAGCTCACAGGAGTCTGTTGGAACCATAAAGCCATTTCTGAGTGAGAGGTGCTTGGGCATGCCGGCAGCAAAGGCTGTCTTTATTGGGCCATCAACTTGATAACGCTACTTACATATTGTTGTTTCTTATCAGAAGCTAATTTCATCAGCTCTTCTTTCTCACATTTCAGTTCCTTCTCATCAAAATAAAATTCTCGAACCATGAACCTACAATTGAATGACATTTGGTCTCACAACCCACAGTCCAAGCTGTATGTGTGCTCATTTCTTTTGCCTCTGAACATGATGCTTCAAAGTTTCTAGCCCTGTTACTGGTTAAAGGATGTGGAGGGTGGGATTTAAAGTCACCCCCAGAAAGCAAGCTTCCTGCTGTCAGTCACATGACAGCAGGAAGGACAACTCCAGGATCTGTAGCTTGGTGCTTAACTAGGATCACTGTATACATTGCCACAGCTCCTTCCCACCCTGCCTTCTCAACAGCTTTAGGGCCACAAGCAGCACCAACAGTAAAGAAGTCCTAAAAACTACTGATGGATTCAGCTGTACTGCACAAAGAACAAGCCTCACCTTACCCTCATCATCTCCTTGCTAGCCTGGCCTGCTTAGCAATCAGTGCTTCTTACCTGTTCTCCCTGGCTTTAGCCTTAAAGTCATCCATCACTTTTCTAAATAGAGTCACAGTGAAGAGTCCTCCCTCTGCATCCTCTGCAATCATTCTGTAGGAGGAAAAGTCACTGATGTAATTTGACATAGCCTGGTACCTTCTTTACCTTACTCTTTTGCAGATTGTTTTCTGTTTATGATTCTGAAAAACACCCTGATTTTCAAAAGCTGCTGTGACTGAAACAGAGAACGAAGACTTCGCTAGCACCAGCTGCAACCATCTCCAGCATAAAACTCCCACATATTAAGTTTCTGAACCCATTGTACTGAACACACATTTCTAGCAAGGATTTTTTACTCCAGGTGAAAGGACAAGTTTTAATATGGCATTTGCTAATGCAAATCACATTACACTGAATTATCCTATTCTACAGCAAGAAGCAATTAAAGACACAAATATAGTGTTTGATCTTTGAAAAAAGTTTCTATAGAATTCCATGTGATTGTATGTGTCTGAATTATGCTTGGATTACTGTAACAGATTGTTGGTCTGTTTTACACAAAAACCAAAGGCCCTAGCTGAAAGAAGAAAGAACTCAATTACTGGAAAAGGGAACAACAAGCTCATTGTTAAAAAAAAAAAACCTGTTATTTTTTTACTTTCATCTGCAATTCCTTTCAACAGAGTAATTTCTAATTTCAGTTGAGAATGAGATTGGGCAAATCTGTACGTTAACACAGAGCCCATGTGCTAGACAAGTGATTCCTTCCAGGATCCAGCAATCCGAGGTGTTGAAATAAGGCAGGGATCCCTGAAACAGACAGGGACCTTAATTTGGAATTTCACTTACTTGGTGGAGCGAGGCACAACCATATCAGAGAGGGATTCATAGGTCTTCTGCCACTGTATGTAGCTTGACCTTTGAGCAACACAAAACAAAGCACAGTAAATAAAAACTATATACCAGAAAGCAAAGGTGTTGATATATAGTTAATTAAGCTAATGGCTTCAGGTAGAAGGGTTGGAGCTGTTTGTGCTGCTTTATGTGATTAAGATACATTAAACCTCTGCTTTCCTTTTCTCTCCTCTCACCAGCTAGAGATGTGTTTCCCTCAGTGCTGCACCCTCAATCCTAACTTTGGGTCTTGGCATGTGGAAGGGCCCAAAGCAGGAAGCTGACAGTGGGATGAACATGGCTTTTGGGAGATGTTTACAGGCTGCTACACAGCATCCCATGCTCCAGGAATCCTGCACAAGCTGCTCCTGACCCATGGGCAGATGTGGTACATCTGCAGTGTGCAATCCTGGAGCTGATTTGGTGCTACACTGCAAACATGGCACTGCACTGAGAGGAAAGGGTCAAGGGCATGATAAGAGTTTGCAAATCAAGAATTCTGTTTATAGGTGTAATCTGAAAGAATATGTTGCCAATAAACTCACCAAACTTACCTCAAATAGGTTTTTGTAACATGTTTTTTAAAGACAGAAAAGTGATGGCACTGTATGTGTGTGTGTTGGGACAGGGCTATACTGGGAGAAGTTTTGTTCCCAGTTCACAACTGATGGTGATGGCAGTCATCCTACCTGCAGGCACTTAAGAATACACGGCCAGCAGGGGCATTGTGAGTCTGACAGGTCTAATTCTTTTGTAATGTGGCTAAGCTCCAGTAAGAATCTGTTTTTCTCTGGTTTAACTTGTACTATTCCTACCAGAAGGCTGTTTGAGAACCTGCTCAGCAGCCAATAAAAACCTACATCGTGATTCTGACCTGCTCCAAGCTTGGAGAAGTCTTTGGCTTTCTTTTCTGCCACCACCACCCTTGGCAGAAACTGTTCTTTCCTCTTTGCTAAAAGCTCCACCTGTGCCCCAGCCACAGTGCAGATGAGCTGCCCCAACCTGACCCAGTATTGCCTGGATCTGGTGCTTAAGCCTGAAACTCAATGCCACATGGAGTGCGTGTGCACGCACTATTGCCTTACTTTGGCACCACGACAAGCAGCGTGATAAGATACTCAGAATTCAGAACAAAGTCTTCTTTATGCACAATGTCTGCTAGGGTCCGAGTCAGTAGATTTCCCCTACAGTGAATAAGACAAAGGAAAAATAACATTAGCAGGAATCCAGTGGCAGCACACTGGAGATATTGAGCTGTGGGTATAGTTGCTAATAGTGTATACTCGGGTAGAAGAAGGCTGGAAGGAGGTGGCTAAAGGACATGTCTACATTTCTAAAACAGCCATTTATCTTGGAGGCTTGCAAAGCGCACGCCTGAAGTTACCACCTCACTCCCAGGCATTGCTGCATCTTGTGGGAGGCACCTGCTTGCCTGTTGAGCTGCTGCAATGAACATGCTTCAATTATAACGATGTTGGTATGGACCTAAGGTATCAAAGCAATCCTGGCGTACCTGGACAAATACACAAAGATAGCTCCATGTGAAGTACAGTGGGAGCAGCAGTGTCATTCATGCACTGGTGGGACCTGCAGGAGGAGGTGTCTTCGCAGCCTAAGGCTCAGTCCCAGCAAGCCCCACACCTAATGGGTGTGGATGGCTGGGGCTGACTGGGCATGGTGGGTCAGCATTAAGTGTGTATAAGGAGAGAGCAGCTGCCCTCCCTGTGACTGGGCAGCAGTGAAGAAGGACCAGTAGTTTTTGGTCTGAAGTTTGCTGTGCCAGTCTAAACATTAATTAACTGGCCAGTAACACCTTATTAGATGTTTGTTCAGTCCAAGCTAGCTGGCACTGGTAGACACCAGAGATGTCACCATTTAAATGTGGACAGGACAATGAGAGGAAAATAGGTCTGGACCACAAGGTCTCCATTCTTCTCGCTCGCCACCTTGATTGAGGATTGGCACGGCCCCTGTTCCCCACACAGAATTTCGGTCTCTTTCCAGGTGCTTAAAGCTGACATGGGAGCTGGAGAGATGCTGCAGGAGTGGGATGGGAATACAAATGGTGCCAAGAAAAGAGAAATGGTACCTCAGGTCTCCCTGTCCCTCCTGCCCCTGATTATCCACATGCACATAGCCCAACACTAATGTATCTTTGCTGAACTGGAAGCACAGGACAGTGGTGCTGCCTGACAGTTGGTGAGGTATGGACACAAGAATTCAGCAGAGAGAAGGGGAGATGTAACAGCCATACGGCTCTGCTGACCCTCGTGGGCACTGCAGTCCCCATGTTGAGCAGTTCTCCATGAGGGATAGCAGTTTTTTGACAAAGTCATTCTGAACTACCACCTGGAAGTATTTTTGATGTGGTTTCGGGTTGGGTTCAGCGCAGTTGGTGCCAGGCACGATCATTTTAGCTCCATATTCAGAACAAAATGCCAACCACCCTGAAGTCTGGTTTGAGGCCCTGTGAGTATCTTCCTTGGGTAAAGGCTGGTTTCTCAGCTGCCAGCCTGGCTTGCTGCAGTGCCAGGACGGAGAGGACCTACCTGTGTCTTGTGCCCAGAGCAAGGGGCCTGAATAGAAACAGTGACATGTATGAGCATATGTTGGGCAAAGGCTTGCACAGCATCTTCTAAGTTGCTCTGAATTTACTACTCTACTGTAATTTACTATTCTTCCCCAGAGAAAATCCAGATATCAATACTGACAAAGGTAAAGACCATAAGAAGTTGGAGAGAGGAAGGAGAACACTCAGGAAACCCTGACAGATCATCACCTGGACTAACAGAATGAAACAAAAAAAAAAGAAAAATGTAAGTGGGATATGGTAGTAAGGTAGGCACAGAGGGGAAGGAGAATAGGTGTCTTTGCCTGGAATATTATAAAGCCAACTTTCTGAACAGCATTTGCAGAGCTCCTATAGGAAACAGCTATCACTTGCAAAGGAATCCACCTTTTAGCCCAGCTGATCTAATTTCTGGCTTCCTGAAATCTCATCAGAACAATACAGTGTATTTGGTTTTCCCTCTTTCCTATTAGGAACTGCAGTCTCCCAGAGCCTGAGAGACATGCTGATCACACCACTCCTGCCCCTAACTTTTGCTGAGTCTGTAAAAGCTCAGCATATCCCAAAGCCAGAAAAAATTGCTCCCGCTGGAAGACATCTAGTCCACTGCAGAGCAATGGTTGTGAGCATGCACTGTCCTCATTTCAGCCATGCAAAGTTCCAGAACAGGGATGTGCTATACTTACACAGTTTTTTTCTCCAGGCTTTGCAAATTTCCTTTAATGTTGTTGTATGCAGCTGATCGGGTCTTTAGGTCTGTTTCTATTTGAGTCACTTGCTAAAATAAAGTAAAAAAGTGAGTCAACTCAATGCTTGAGGTGTTGTCCTCACCACCCTCCTGCTACCGCTGCACCTTAATGCAAGGACACAGCTGTCAACCTCTCATAAAACCACTTGGTTATGGCCAAGAGGGACCTCATGTCAGAGCTCCCCTGTGGCAAAGGCCTCTGCAGAAAGCTGGATTCAATTAGCTGATGCTGTGTGTGTTATAGCTGTGCCTATGGAGCAAGTTCAAGGTTTCATTTGTTATCTAGATTGAGCAACGCATCATGCCTTCCTGAATGGATTGACAGTGTAAATAATTCATCCAGCCTCCAATGTGTTTGATTTAGTTCAGGCCAACGATTTTACAAAAGCATGGAGAATAAAACAGCAGTATATAAAACCAATAAAATATTACAATGAAAGGGATTAAAGTACAAAAAGCCTGTTGGTGTCCTCTAGTAAATGTGATGAAGTGCCATGTGCTTATAGACTGGATAGGTTTGAATATATGTATCATTATTATTACAGTAGAAATTAAAATAATACCCACTGCTTCAGTACAAAGCATGTGCTTGTGAGCCTATTCCTGGCCAAGGCAAAGGCAATGCTCTCACTGATTGCTGTGAGAGGAGGGACAAAAAGTGCCGAAATACATGCTTCCCCATACTGACATCTTAAAATGCAGAACACAATTTACCTTTGATAATGCTTCTGATATATTCTTCAGGGGCTGCTTTATGGGATATTTGGCCATGTCCCATTCAAACCGTGTCAGGTAGCTAATTAGGTCAACTGGAAACAGAAAGAGATGCATTAAAGCCGACGGTTTACCAGATGGCAGGTCAAAGTTTGGGTAGCAGTCCCCAGCTATAGCCTAGGCATAGCCTTCATGAATATTAGAGATGGTAGTGCACAAGAAGCCTATCTCTGAAACATCACACAGAAATTTGATCTAGATCAAATCTGCTCAGATCATATGCCAAACCTAATCATCTTTCAAATATACCTAAACATAGAAGCTGAACCAGAACTTTTTCTTCATTACACCTAAGTATATTGAACAAGCATTACTATAAAATTAGCTGTATCAGCAGGATGTAGCAGTGTGCAGATTTTCTTCCTCACTGCAGAAACAGCTTCATGTAACCTCAGTCTTGATTATTGCAATATACCTGAATTTAATCTTGGCAAAAGCTCTCAGAAAAATACTTTGTGCCCAGGGCCAGCAGTAATACTCAGGGTTGCTCTGAGTTTGATCAAGGGTATTAAGAGTGTAGCTGATGCCATTTCTCTGTGATTCAGTAAAGCGCTCACCAGAAATCAAACGAATTCAGGTGCAATGGTGAATTCCTCATTGACCTTGCACACAGAGCTCCCCATTTCACACAAAGCCTTATGACATTTCTCTGTATGGATAAACCCAGTCACGGCATCCAACAACAGAAACTCACAGCAAGGCTTCATGCATGCAACCCCAAACAAGGCACCTTTACACCACAGGAAGCCATGGCTTCTTTCTAGAATTGAGGGGAGATGACAAATATGACACCTAGCACCTAGAACTGGATTATGCTGATTCACTCTGTTTGAAGACCAAGACTTCTTAACGTCAGAAAGTATTAAGGCCTGGTACATTATGGTACCAAATAAGGAATTCTCCTCTAGAAGTTATCAAATCAGACAGCTCTTTTCCTGAGTGCCCTTGCGATACCAAACACACCCCTGTGTGGTGTTCTCGGACACTATGGGATGGGATAAAGTCATGCATCCTGCCACAACCAACAGCAGAGCTGGGACTGTCCCCCTGCAGGGCAGGGAGGCTGGCGGAAAGCAGCAGGAAGGGTCTTGATGTCTAGGTACAGAAGCCAGAGGCACATCACTTACAGGGCAGGCTTCCTCTCAAACCAGGAGGGTAAACATGGTGAATATATTGGAAGTTGCTCTGGGGACATGGGTAGTAAAACAAGTTCCAAGTAAAAGGAGGGGCACGTTGGGGCCATTTTGGTGTTCTTCACTATGTTGTCAGGAGTTAGTTCATTCCCACATTGGGGTCTGAGCACAATTTCTTGTGGGTTGGGCTTCCAGGGTGTGGGGAAAATTTTATGAATTAAGATTCATGAGAAGGAGTGCGAAAAGTTGTGTAATTGCCATACTGCCAGGCTGAGGATACTGCCCTGTCTGGTGTGATACCGAATACCCTTGACAGGAGACTTCTATCCTTTCCATGGGCTTCTCTCACCCCACAACAGAGTCAGTTTACCCTATTAGATTTCCAAAGTATGGAAAGTCTTATGTTAGAGGGAAAGAGGCTTCTTATCAATGGATAAACTGCCTCAGAGGCGGAGAGCACTGATAAGGTGGTGTTCTCCTCCTCTTTCTTTGAAAACCAGAGCTGTGTAAACCTCCTCCACATCCAATGAACAGGAGTCACATGGCAAAGATCTATTCCTTCCTGCTAAGGTCTGATTGGGAATCAGAAAATTCTCCTGCACAGGAAGGATGTGGGAAAGGGGCAAAACTGCAGAAGGCAGGGAAAGGCATCACATAGCTCCTATGTGTGCAGTTTTCCGGTAGTGCTTGCTTATGGTCTGTGGGGGGAAGGCAGGGAAGTAAAAAATGCTTGAGCGACAAAGTTCACAGAGCATTTTCAGCACAGGGTACGCGACACAAGGTTTTCATCCTGTTGTCTCTCTTCCAAGCTCTCTTGCGTAGGCTTTGCTAAATTTAATGGGAATGAAACCTGCAAAGAGCAAGGTATTACTCGGTTGTGCAGAGGAAGATTGTATTCACAGGCTCTTTAAAGACAGACACTGACCTATTTATAGCCAAGGAGATATGAAAGGTCCCTGAAGACCTATACATGCCCTTTCTATCCTCAGCAGAATTCAAATGTTAGGCAGCTAAACACAGCATGAGTTCTCAGCCTGTTTTACAAGTTCACTCCTGAGCAGTTGCTCTGGCACTGGTGCAGTTCAGTTAAGTAGCCTTACCTTAGGCATGGCACAAACTGCTGTGAACACACTAGCAGAACTGAGCTTAAAACGACAAGCAAGCCAAGCACCCTGAAGCTCCTGGAATGGCAGCTCTCATGTATGGAACCTGTGAAGTCACTTTTAAAAGACTTCCTACCTACCCCAACAGACTCACAGCTGCCCAGGAACTCCATGGCCTGAATCTCTCCTAGCTCTGATTTACTCACCCAGCCCTAAGGCACAATGTTAAATACTTCCCTTCTTAACACTTAATTCTTCAAAATTGTTACTTCCTATTTTGGTTTTTTTGAGCTCATTATAAAGAATGGAATTATTGTACCACTTACCAAATATTAAAATTCATTACTACAAATGGAAGAGAATTTGGCCCAAAACTTTGAAGAAAAGCTTTACTTGCATTTCACATTTTTCATTCTATCAATCATAAGTAAGAAAGCATTTGCTGTTGTTGTCATATTCTAAGATTCCCTTTATTACAGAAACACATTGTCTTTCTATGAAAGACACCTCTACGTGGCTGCTTCCAGTTTTTGCCCACTGGAGAGTATTGTGTGTGTTCACTTAACTTAGAGCACTGTATTTTCTAGTAGTTTGCACTTTTCTTTACCCAAGTCTTACAAAAAAATTATTAGATGCATAGCCACCATCTTTATCAGTTTGTGGACCAAACTGCTGTCAGGAATATATGCAACTGAGTTAAAACCAGAAAATTTGTCTAGCCTGACTTAAAACAAAACTTCAGTTGGGATGGTCCAACAGTCTGAAATGAGACCATGCAGCAAGAAGTTGTGTCTTATAATTTTGTTTCTGATTTCACAACCTGGAAGAAGTCTTCAATTTTAGGGTCATCTTGCTAACATGAAAGCAGAGAAGGAAGAATTCTTACAGCAAAGTTGTTGATGCTTATGAAGAATGACACTGGAATATATATGGGGAGTCCTCATCTACTAAAGCCAACTCAATTTTTTAAGACGTAGTCAATAACCTTGGAAATGTCTGGATGACCAAATCCAGACAGAGGACAGAAATCAGTAACACATACAAGTAATGTCTATGTCCTTCTATTACAACACATGCAAAGCTGATAGGAAAGGAAAATAGTGTAAAAAGAGGAAATAAAGGAAATAAGCAAAGCCTGTTGTTTCTCAAGTCATAGGGATATCGTGATCAAGCTACGAGGCTGTTACTTGAGAAATCCATCATAACCTGATCACTGTATCTCTACAACCAGAACAAGACTTGTTTCTAGCACTAATACACACAAATGCATGCTTGTAACAACACTGCAATCATCAGTCCTCAACATACTTTTTAGATATTTCATTTTATCCTTTTGCCCTGAAACACAATAAGTGGGATTATTGTATTTGTCAAGCAGTTGCACTCATCAAATGTCAGTCTTACATCATGCAAGGAGGACCTTTCTAAAAGAAACTACTCCCCATCCATTACTCATACAGTACAACACTGTAGACAGTCAAAGGCTGATGGAGTGTGCACTATTAGTTTAATTAAAGCCTCATTCTATAAGCCTGTAATTAGCATGTGTAACGCATTCGATTTTGTTGCACTTTTCCAAGATAGCTGGGGAGGAATTTTCTCTGAAAAATATTCAGCGTCTAAAGAATGCAGAGACCTAGGAGCCATCAGTTTGTAAATGTTAATTTTGTCCTTGACACAGGTTCCCTGTAGGGCCTTGACTACCATACTAGATAATAAAGGGGGGAAATAAGTTCATGTTGGTTATAAAGACACCATACTGACTACTTAGAGGTGCTGCAGGGGAGCATACAGTAAGTTAGCGGGCTCCCCCGGCCCTCTGTCATGTCAGAAGTGTCCCTGCCATCACTGCCTGCTCTGCTCTGCTCTGCTCTGCTCTGCTCTGCTCTGCCACACAGCTGCTGCCATCCAGGACAGAACACCACAGGAGGGCATTTCCTCCTAAGACGAGTAACAGTGCATGTCCTGCCAGACCCTGGCATGGCCTTGTGAGTGCAACCCCAGCTACACATATTGGAGCTGTTGCCTCACACGTCCACCTGTGGTGTCAGAAGTCCACAGTTAACAATGAGATCTATCCTGGCACTGCAGGAGGGAAGGCAAATCACTAACAGACAACTGAGAGATGTCATGCAGCCATACAAAGGAGATTTAGCTACCTGTAAGAGATAAGCCCATACAGGGCACAGAAAGGTGTACAGGAAGGATGTCTCCAGCTTTCCTCTTCATTCCTTAGCTCTGGTGTTAGAAACTACTTCAGTCCTAAACACCAAATGCTCTCTTGGAAGCAAAGTTGGCAAAGGTTCTGCTAACTTTGAGAAAAATGGGACCAAGCTGGATGTGTTCCTAAGAAATGTTACTGATGGTTGTCCATTCTAATGTGTGAATGGTTTGATTCTACATGTTTCTATTCTGAAGCTAACAGAGGCAGCATCAATGCATCCAAATATCCACATTCAGAGCACCTACCTCCACTGGCCAGAAGATTTTCCTGGACTTTATCTTTTGAGTCCTCCATAACTTCTCCTATGTACTGGGCTATTTTCTTTATTATGCTTAGGTGTAACAAAAGAAACTTTGTTAGTGAAGAAACAAAATGGATACAAAACAATTGCCACAATCATCTGATAAATATGGAGATGCCCAAACAGAACACTTTTGAAGCAAGGCAGGTTAATACGCAAATCAAATTATCATAAACAACCCATAGCATATCGCAGAACTAAATACCTTATTTCTATCTCCACAAACACATAGGTAATATCAGCTCTCCAGTGCTCCAGACTTCCAGAAGACCAAGGTTCAGTCTTCTGTACACTCATGATACTCATAGCAAAAAAAAAAGAAGGTAAGAAACCCATGTTTAAAACTCTAAAGGTGATGAAGAAACAAGAGGCTACATACAGACTAACACTAGCTGAAAATGCTAAATAAACCCTCAGGGCTTGCTGAGACAGAGTTCTTGCAAAGTACTCAGGGGAAAATGACTACGTTCTCTTGTTTGACAGGGAGAATTTCTCCTCAATCCTCTTTTTTAGGGGACTCTTTCTCTCTTTAGCATGATGGACAAGACATCCCTTTAAGGTACAGGAAGTCTAGATTCAAACCCTTCTTCTGGAGAACACTGACACAGAAACATACTTTGCTTATTTTAAAAATGGATTAATCAAGTCCCTCCAGAAATAAGTACCCCTGGATCTATTCAAAGTACCTCTCTCATACAGACTCAGAGCCTTATTGGTTGTTCTAGTATCCTTCCATACTCAAAATTCTTTACGGATTTTCGTCTTCAGTTCCCTAACCGTTTCAGGTTGACTACACCTTGTAAAAAATAGTACAGCTAAGAAGTATCTGCCTGATCATTAAATTGGCAGAGACATGAAGTGGACACAATCCCTGGTGTGGTGACAGGCAGTGAAGCATAAAGGCAGTCTTCTTCTCCCTTTCTTTCCTTACAGAGGGGAGACTACTATGGCTGCAGATGAGCTGGAGACTGAAAAGGAACATACAGTGTTTGGATAATGTGCCTTGTGACATCCTGTGGCTTTCCTGAGCTCAGAAAATGGACACCAGGCCAGGTACAGATACCATGACAGCATCAGAGAAAAGTTATTTTCTTTGCTGTGCTGCAAAGCAGATATACAGGCAATTTAAAAGCAGTAATTCATAAAAGTAAAGATTCCCTCTGCCTCCATTCCCGTGAAAGAACTCACGGTCTTTGGAAAGGTTTTCCCGTCCTGCAACAGCAAGGATAAATCTGAGATTGCTGATGCTGCCAAGAATGCAGCAGTCAGAATCCCTGCTGTTTGGAGTGGATTTTCCAAGGGCCTGAGCCGCTTTCATTTTTCTGCTGAGTGCAGCTGGGGTCTAACCTTACAGCTGGGAGACAATCAGATCTGGTCTCTCTCCACAGGTATAGATGGTCGGACAGGTGTATGCTCTTGTGCACCCGTCAGTCCTGGCTGCCCAGGCATACTTGGATCTCTTCGAGCCCAGATGCCCCAAGGTCCCTGCAGGCAGAATCTATACATCGGGCTACATCAATATTCTCCAGTCCTGGCTTAGTTTCTGTGTCTTCCACTCATCGGTCACATTCCCAATGCAAAGACAGAACATGTACCACATGTGTCTGAGGCAAGCAAGAGGAATCAAACCCCCAGAGGGGCCCTATTGATTATAGTGAAACCCAACAGCAAGCAGCTCTTACATCCAACCCTTAAATCTCTGCCTTTAGATGAGATGAATCCCACCTTCAGCAAACATCATGCTCAAATGATATGTTATAAAAAGAGAGGGTTTCAGCTAAACTGCTTCAAGAAGTAGGAATAATAGCCTGTAAAGAGAATAACACCATTTAGCCTACTATTACGGCTTGAAAGTCTCTCACATTTTGTTTCTAAAATTGCTGCAATGACCTTCCTTTCACAAAAAAAAAAAAGAAGTCTAACCCTCTTTAAATGATGCTATATATTCAATGGTGCTACCAGCCAGGCCTCCAAAACGCTGCGGCGAGCAGAAGCCTGGCCATCTGAGGCCACTGTGGAGGCCAAATGAGGACTCAGGAGAACCCCGGGTAAGAGTGAGCGAGGGGATGATCAGCTTGAGAGAGCTCCATGCCACCACAGGGTGACATGGAAAAACACTCCACCTCACTGTGTAAATAAATAATAAAAGTGTGTGGAAACAATAGATCCTGCAAACTCTTGCCCCTTCTCTGCTGTCCTGGCTGGAGGCAGCGCTGACAGGTTAGGGCTGCCTGGCTTTACCAGCAGCTCTGTTTATCTAACAACAGTTCAGCAGGTAGCTGTTTCAGAGGAGCAGGAACCTAAGTGCTCAGGTCATTTGAACAGGCTGTAACCCTCTGGATGACTTTTACTTTAAAGAAGTGTGAGTGCTTGGCATTTTAACCCTTGAGTTACAATTTAGACTCAAACCCCTAGGCGTTTATTTAATGCAAAATGCTTTTGTACTTCCTTGTAGGACTTCTCAAAGTTGATTATTCTCTGCTATTATTCTTGCATTTTTCTTACTTTTAACACATTTTTCTCATTTTAAATCTCATTTATAGTCCTTAATTACCTAGCTGGATAGGCAAACAAGACAAACGAGAGTCTCTACCTCAGTAGGTTATGGTGGAAGGCCCTTGTTTATCCCTTTCCTCCGTGCCTATGACATGTCATACAGTGTGTCATTACTGGCATTAAAGAGACAATTAGTGGAGTAAAGTGGCATTCAGCTTGAAAAAGGACCTGTACCATGTTGTCAAGTAAAGACAAAGGTAACAGAAGGAGACAGTGAGCCTAGGAAGCTCATACTGACATTTCACTTAAAATTACCCTCCATGGTCTTACACAGATCCTATAGACGTCTTTTCAGAAGTCCCAGCTCTTCACAAAGCTGGGAATTTGTGAAGCACTTCTGAAAAACAATTCTGCATGATTTTTGGCAGCCCTCAAACCCAGATTGCACAGTTGCCTGCCTATCTGCTGCCCTGACTAGAGACACCTTCCATCAGAACAGATAGCAGATATTGACACTGTCTCTTCCCAAATCTGCTCCCATCCACATTTCACGAAGAACTTCTGCGGTGCGAACCAAAGCCCTGAACATGTTTACAAATAATTTGGAGCAGGTTTTTTTGGCACGGCCACAGTGGGGAAGATTTTCTTGATGAATTAAGTTTTCCTGAAAAAATGCAATATGGATCAGTTTTAGGTACTCCTGTGAGGAGCAGGGACTTGGGACTTTGATCCTTATGGATCCCTTTCAACTGAATATATTCTGTGATTCTGAAAAGATTAATGTTGTATGCAACCCAGAGTGATCATTCCAATACAGTGCTGCTGTAGCACCAGTAAAGTAGTAAAAAAAAAAAACCTCCTATGAAGAAATGTTTTCTATCAGTTACTTTTACCTAAACTGCCTAGTGTGGATGTAAACATATTGCATCAGTGTTTCTGCCTGTGTTTGTGACTGCCAGACAATATCTATGAAAGTAAAAAGTATATTTAGCCAAGCAAATCCTATCAGGTCTGGCTGGACGAAAAAAGCAAAAAGCCCCAGAAGTAGCATATGCGTCTGTGACCAAGGCCACAACTATATGTGAGATATGCTTCAAAAGCAAGAAAAAAAACAAACCCCCAAACAAAAACCCAAACCATAAAACCCCAGCAGCTTGTACTTTCATTGCCTCAAAAGTAAAGTCTATTTTGTGCCATGAAGTAACTTTAAACCTGGCATTTTCTTAGTTTGCTATACTTATTGTTTGCACACCCAGGTCAGGTTGGCACAAAAGACGATCTGGGCAATGAGCAGCAAAGAGATCATGTGAGTCTCTGTAGTTTTGATACAATATGAGTCAATATTCTGATTTTCAAGGAGTCTGAAAGTCTGAGAGGGAGAGCTCCAGCTTTCATTCAGAAGAACTTATTACTTAGAACTCCTATATCGGGTTGAAAATGGGTGGAAGGCTCAAGAGAAATAATCTGGGAAAATAAGATCAAAGAGGGCTTCATATTTCCCAAATGCGCTTCATTAATTTTAGTTTCTGGATGGAATAGGATGATGTTCTTAAAAAAAAAAAAAAAAAGAAGAGCCCTTTTTAGCAGTTTCCCTTTGAGAAACAGCTTCCCTAGCACTGCCTCTCAAAATGATTGCTATGCAGATAAAACTATCACTGACTGAATGAATCCAAATTTAAAGGAGTGGTTCTTTCTTCATGATGACTTCATGACAATCAACATCAGGGTTACACAAAGCCTATCCACTTTAGTCCAGTTGTAGTCCAGGCTGAACTGAGTCAGACTGAGGTGAACACAAGGACATGCTGTCCCATAAAAACAATGTCTGTTTCTCAGTTGTAGGTAGTAAATAAGATCTATTTTACCTTTCAGCAAAGCTATCAAGTTTTCCCAACTCATCTGACAGACCAACAAGAGCATCCAGTGTCCCCACCTGTGCAAAAGATGAGAAGTAGGTGAAAGATGCAAAAGTCTGCCCAAGGCTTCTGTTGGCAGAACTTTATTTATCAGAAGAAAGGAGTAGCAATTCCTTTACCCAAGACCTAGGGCATAAAAAGTCTTTTCCCATAAAGGAAAATATGTATGCGTAGTCTCAAGATTACACGTCAGTGTCTTCCTTCCTGTTTTCATTCCTGTATCATCAAGTAGCATGAACTGCTTTTACATGATAAAATACTGACTAGAAATGCACACAATATGCATACAAGCAAAATTAGTGTACTGAGAGAACCAAGAGAAGAAGCACTTATGCAAAAGGGGGTCTGTTTGTGTTCTTTGCTATAACCAAAGACTAAGCCTCTCACAAAGCCATTGCTTGCAAGACCAACATCTGCTTTTTGTATGACTCTGTCACAGTCATAATCTTATGCTTATGATATTGCAATATATTGCCAAAACTTTTCTTGTAATCTTGCCAGCTCAACATTATGAAGGGTCCAGCTGAAGGAGAAGAAATTAATTTTACACAGAACAATTAGAACATTGAACTAGTTGCATCTTTAAGTACTGCAATTGCTTTATTTCCTTTGACATTAACGGACTCACATCAATGCTGGCTGGGTAAGGCCCATAGAGGGTAAAATCCAGCAATCTCAGGTGCACATGCAAAAAACCACTATTCCCAGTTTGAAACATTCATGTGAAAATTCAGTAGGTTATTATCTGAGAACAGGCCATGCTCCCCTTTTACCTGCATCCTTATGTAATCTTACAGTTCAAGTCATAATTGTTAATAATCTTCTTGGATTAAAGCCAGATCCTGGATGCACTAAGTTTAGGTTTGCTAAGTGATGGGTGATGGCAGCTCCCCAGGGAACCAAATTCTACATCTATGGTAGCTCCGATGACTTTAACGCAGCATCTTTGTTTTTTTCATAGCCACAAGAGAAATGAAAATAAGGTGCAGGTCTCAAAAAACATAAAGAAGACATAAAAAAAATCATGGATTCATACTCTTCCTATTGATATGGTGATATGAAATGGGCTAATGTAGCTGAATATACACATACACCCATCTCCCAAGAACTATTGTGCATTATAGCACTGTTTTCTCTGTCAGCAGTCTTACTGGTGTGGTTAAAATACTTAGCTACTCCCTTTGCATTAGCGAACAGAGATTTACAATGCTGTATGACTTTCATGACTGGGAGCAAATGGCACAGCAAATGCAATAAATTAGTTATTTAACTGGTCCTCATCACGCCTTATAAATATATCCTTACATGTGAAGGTCAGCTTTTCTCTCTGATCAATTTTCAGTTGACGGAACACAAATCATTCCCTGACTGCAATTTTCTTCAGTCCGCTGCCTACTATCACAAAAGATAAATCCCATATTTATCCCAAAAGTCTTTAGTCTTGGTTAACGGTGCTCTGCCACTCATACCCAACCCCCTTCCCTGTTTACCTTTAAGTCCGGAATATGGAATTTGCTGTTGCTGGACAGGTTGGATTTAGACGTCACCGCATTCATCCTCTCCCATGCCTGCAGATTTGTTTTATCTCCTGGGGCAGAAATTAGCCAGAACTCTGACATGATCTAAAATTGTCCCTTCACTCCTTGTCACTGTAGAAACACAAAGCAGTTAAGAGGCTAAAAGAGTGTCACACAAAACAGTCTCTTTCCAAAGAACAGAAAAAGTTAGAACAGATTAATGATTTTTCTTTTCAGAAACCCAAGGAGAGAGAGTCTGTCCTGTGTCTCAGGCTGAAATGGAACATGACCTTCTCCAGAATGTCATGGAAAGAGTGGGGCTGTTCCTCCTTTCTCAGGATTGCTCCATCCAGTTTCTGAATGAAAAACTGAAGCTTCCTCCTCCCATTTGCCCTCTCAGCCTGTTCTGTTCCCCACTGCACTGTAAACCCAGTCTCCACTGGGGAGTTTGGGGACTTCACTAAACCATTCAAATGTAATTAAGGAATTCTGTTTCATAAATATCGTCTTTCAAAATTTTGAACACTTGTAGGGAAAAGTGAAAGCAAGATGTAAAATGATCTCTCCTGGAAGACAGAATACTGCTTTCCCCTGGGTTTTTCTTCCCAGGTTGGATAGGAAGGAGCTGGAGGACGGCAAGTTGCAGCAGAACAACACAGATATAACAGTCGCAAGAATCCACGCGGGATAACTACACTGGTGTCAACCGAAAAGATCAGGGCAGGACAGGGAAAAGCTGAAATCACACACTGCCGGTGGGATGTGGGCATGCTGTAAGGACCAAGGCATGCTGCCGGCGGGATGGGGGAATGATACTGGCGCCGGGGGACGTTGCCAATGGGAGGAGGGAGGGGGGATGCTGTTGGCGGAGAGGATACTCTCAGCGGAGGGGGGATACTGCAGGTTGGGGGGATGCTGCCGGTGGGATGGGGAGGGAAAACTGCTGGCGGGGTTAGTATGCTGACGGCGCGGGGGGTGCTGCCGGCGGAGGAGGGATGCTGCCGGGGGGATGGCCGGGGGGAACTACCGGTGGGGGTAGGATGTTACCGGCGCGAAGAGGATGCTGCCAGCGGGATGAGGGAAGAAACAGCCGGTGGGGCTAGGATGCTGCCGGCAGAGGGGGGATGCTGCCGGTGGGGAGATGCTGCCACTGGGATTGGAAGGAAAACTGCCGACAGGGGTAGGATGCTGCCGGCGGAGGAGGGATGCTGCCGGCGGAGGGGGGATGCTGCCAGCGAGGGGTTGCTGCTGGTGGGATCGGGCGGAATACGGCCGGCGGGCGGATGCTGCCGGCACGGGAGCCCTGCCGTGCCCTACCCCCGCCTTACCTCCGCGCCCCGCCGCTGCCTCCCCCGCCGCCCGCTGCTGCCGGCCCGGCGGGTCCCGGAGGGGCGGAGCGGGCGGAGGGGCCGGGCAAGGCGAGAGGGCTGGAGCGCCGGGTGAGACAACCCCTTAAAAGCCAGTAACAGCTCTAACTCTTGAAGCTTTTCATCTTTTTGCTCTCTTTTAAACTCGGAAAAATCAGTATCAAGCTGGAGAGCGTCCAGAGGAGGCCACAATGCTGGTGAAGGGTTTAGAGGAGAAATCGTATGAGGAGCAACTGCAGTCACTTGGTCTGTTCAGCCTGGAGGAGACTGAGGGGAGACCTCACAGCAGTTTATTGCTACGGGGAGAGGAGGAGGAGCAGGCGCTGACCTCTTCTCTCTGGTGACCAATGACAGGACCCGAGAGAACAGCAGGAAGATGTGCCAGGGGAGGGTTAGGTTGGATATTAGGAAAAAGTTCTTCAGCCAGGGGGTGGTGGAGCCCTGGAATAGGATGCCCAGGGAAGCAGTCACGGCACCAAGCCAAGACAATATTCAAGAAGCACTTGGACAATGCCCTCAGACTCGTCGTGTGAATGTTGAGATTGTCCTGTGCAGGGACAGGAGTTGGACTCGATGATTCATGTGGGTCCCTTCCAGCTCAGGTCCATTCTGTGATTCTATGATCTGTGATTCTGTTAAATAACACATTTATTTTCATTAAGCACCAGATGCCTAAGGCAAGTAGGTAGGTTTTGGAATAAATAAACAAATATTTAGGAAATTCTTGTATCTAGGACTTCTCTGAGTGCTTTATTTAACAAATATTCAAGTGGTGCAGGAGCCTGCAAGGTAGCAATGCTTCCCCCCCGGTGATACCTCTTCCTTGGCGAAATATAGTTATGGCCTTTAGTCCTTACTAAGTTTTGAGTTTGCTGTATGTTGCCCTAAGTTTACTCAAAATACTGGGAGTGTTTCGTAGCTGATGTAATGTCCTGCAGACCCTTCTAAACCAGACGTGCTCAAATAGAGATAAGTGTCTGAAGCCATAGAGCTGCTGCCTTGGAGGGGCATCTCTGCACACGGGAGTTTAACTCCCTCCTACAGAGCATGTGGTGCATCTGGTTCTCATTTTCTAACTGAGTGCTCTAACAGTTATGCTGTCATATAGCACTGGGGCAATCTCTCTCATTATCAGTGTTTTACTTTCTTCAAAAGGCAGTGCATTTACATTTCATGTAAATGAAATCTCACAATAAATTAAACAAGAAGGATGATCTTGTTTTTCCACACAATCTGTCCTAAAATGAGAGGGTCTGAGTTGCCTAGGCGAGGCAGGCCTGGTCGTGCACAGAAGCAGACCTCATGATGCCTCCAAGAACCTTAAATAAAGGTCCCTAATGGGTTTAAGTACCTCCAGCACTAGGTAGAAGCAGGTAATGGAAGACATTCTGAATCACAGTCTTGGACTTGGACTGTTTCATGTAAAGCATACTTTAGGTAGCTAACATACAGGTGAAGACCTTATACTCTAAATTTATAGATGCTTTAGATTAGCTAAGGATTCATCTTCCTTTGCTTCTCTCTAACATTTTTAGTGATCTATAAAAGAGCAAAATGTGTGGAGGAGGAGAGCCTCTACTGTAAGTTCTCCAGAAAAAAAAGACATTGAGAAGTATGATTTTTTTTGCTTGCTTGTATTAGTTTATTTTTTTCCTTTCTAGGCTAATTAAATATTCAGTGCTCATAACTGTGATCATTCTAGTTCTCTTCAGTCATGTCTGCAAAGACACAACAAAGAACTTTTCAGAAGTTATGCAAAAAAACCTAACATGCATGTGATGGCATTCACAGAAATAGTGATAATTGTTTAAACTTCCATTTGTTGTTTCTTTAGACTATATATTTTAATTATGAAAACATAATAAGCTGATGTTCAAGTATGTACATAATACATTTCTACCCAAAGACTAGTGGTCTGAAAGGTATAGTAAACCTTATCATCTAGAGAATGCAGTTCTTTCCCATCTCAGACCAAGCACAGAGCTTGCATCGCGTCATTGCTGCAGTCTCAAATCACAGAAATACTTTGCATGATTACTTTTAGAAATGTTATGTTCTCATAAGCTTCTTAAATTTTTGTCAGTTGTCACTAGTGCTAACAGATCAGAAATGTTACTTGCAGCAGTGGCAATGGCTGTTAGAGATGCTTCTGTATGCATGGATATTATAATGAATAAAGTAAAATCCAAGCGGAAAGGTTGTCACATTTATAGATTCTGCAATCATAGAATCATAGAATCATAGAATCTTCTGGTTGGAAAAGAATATGGAGATCATCAAGTCCAACCGTACCCATCTTCTGCTAAACCATGTCCTTCAAAAACTCATCTACTAGCCTTTTAAACACCTCCAGGGATAGTGACTTGACCATCTGCCTGGGCAGCCTGTTCCAGTGCCTAAACACCCTTTCAGTAAAGAATTTTTTCCTAATATCTAGTCTGAACCTCCCCTGGCACAACTTATGGCCATTTCCTCTTGTCATATCATCTGTCACTTGAGAGATCAACACTCATTCTACTACACCTCTTTCAGGCAGCCATAGACAGTGATGAGGTCTCCCCTCAGCCTCCTTTTCTCCAAACAAAACAACCCCAGTTCCCTCAGCCATTCCTCGTAGGACTTGTTCTCCAGCCCCTTCACCAGCCTTGTCACCCTTCTGCTCCAGCACCTCAATGTCCTTCTTGTACCGAGGGGCCCAGAACTGAATACAGTACTCGAGGTGTGGCTCACCAGTGTCAAGTACAGGGGTACAATCATCTCCCTTGTCCTGCTGGCCACACTGTTTCTGATACAGGCCAAGATGCCATTGGCCTGCTTGGCCACCTGGGCACACTGCTGGCTCATATTCAGCTGGTTGTCAACCAACACCCCCAGATCCTTCTCCTCCAGGCAGCTCTCCAGCCAGTCTTCCCCAAGCCTGTAATGCTGCATGGGGTTGTTGTGTCTCCAGTGCAGGACTCGGCATTTGGTCTTGTTAAACCTTGTTAAACAATACACGTTCTTTCCTTCCTAAATGTTTTCATTGAAGTGATGTCATTTTTCTGGTTTGGTTTTTTTTTTTCCGTAAAAAAACATGCTTTGGTTACTTTTAGTAAAGTGGAAAATATTTTGCTATTTATTGTTTTAATAGATAATTATCAAAGAAACACGATGCTAATGCCCAAGAAATGTCCTCCTGAATGTTTTTATTATTACATTTTCTGCTTTTACTATGAGTTTTAAAATTTTTTTTCTCCCATTTTACATTTTTTTTAGGCTGGGTGAAGCAGCACTGAAGGTGGAGGAGGGAAGGAGCATGGAGCACCACATGTCATGGGATACAAAGAGTGTGCTGTGTGCTCTGGCTGTAACACAGCTACGGCAGCTCCTGTCTGCCCTGCCATTTCCCTGGCTGGTGCTGTGTGGCAGGCCATGTGATCTCAAAGCTGCCTAATTCCCTCGTGATCATCATGTGTCTTTCTGCTCCCTTTGACCCATCTGAACCTTTCTGTGACTTTGCCTGTCTCCATCTTTATGCATACTTCTTCAGATGCCACACCATGGAGCAAAACTTTGCCTTCGAACGGTCACTAAGGATACTGAAATATCCTAAATTTCTCTTATCAGATAACCAAAATTAACTACCTAGACAATTACCACATTGATACTAATGGGAAAGCTGATGCTGTAAGCTTGCAAACAGCAAGTACAGAGCTGTATTTTTCTATAAAACAATTCATACATTCATTACGTGCATTACCTGTTTAGTTTTCTAGTGAAGTGTGACTTTTTTTTCCCTTGGCTTAGAAAAAAACCTTTAAATCCTCTTTCCTAGTTCTGTGTGGTTTATTTTTATTGTAGCAATGTATTTTAAATTATAGTGTAAGAAATTTCAATGAAGAAACTCTTAAATAACTTTATAAAAGGTAATAAAATATTATTTAAATGAAAACATTTTCCTGTGTACTTTTAAGGTTAGTGCACAAACTACTTCTTTATCATAATCCCTTAGATATGTATCTATTTCTTAATTATGTTAAAGAATATTGGAATATTGATTATTGACTCTATCCATACTGTGAAGTGCAGTAGAAACTCCTTCATGAATTGCTTTTATACACTGTATGTGAAATGTTATTTCAATGTGAATATACCTGACAACTCATACTTAACATAATCATCATACATAACATAATCATTCATTTTCTAAGAAGACTTAAATGTATGCCTGTCAAGGCTCAGATTTATCAGCTTTGCCTGAGAACTGAATTTGACTAAGAAGAACAAAAAAGTAATTTGAAGCAACTTGAAATAAAACATTTTTTTCTTGCTGTGCAGCCAGGCCTCTGGGTTTTACCCCTCTTTTATATCAAGGTCAGTTAAATGCATCTGGGGAACAGACAAGAGGGTCAGGAATCCTTGGGCAGTCACATCATTCTCCAGACTGTAAGAATCTCCAAAGTTTCATACCTTTAGGAATTCTTTGTAAGTTTAGTCCTCCTGACTCTGCCTAACACTTTTTGAGGTGCCCCTGGAACATCCTTCCTGGCCTTCAGCTGCTTTGCCAGGATGACACTGGTTCTGCACATCTAATGCCGCATCACCCAGTCTTCTGTGGATGTCTGGGATTCCTTAGGCCTTCCTTAATGGCACACGACCTCTATGTGTGGACATATGAATTCAGCTTTAAATGTCTATTAATAGCTAGTTATGGCCTAAGTAATTAGACAGTGGAACCTAGACATGATTGAGCTCACCTCCAAGAAGACACCTTGCAGCTTTAGCACTTTAGCTCCTCAGGCTTCGTTAACTGCATTTATCAGGAATGAAATTCAGCTGCCTGAGCTTCTAGTGCCACTTGAGATGGACCTCTTGCACATCCTGCTTGACTTTATGCTGCAGAGGGCATGGGTTTTCCATAGGTCTTTTTTCAGTCCCATCTTGGTGTCCCAGATACTATACGGCATCTCAAATGCCACTAGACAACCTATATTTAAGCAAGCGAAGCCTTAGCTCTCTGAAATGGGAGCTTACACATCTAGCACCAATATACACACCTGTATTTACATGTGTTAATTTCCCATGAATCTGAGCTACAACACCCTCTAATATGGACTAGAACAGAGCCCTTTATAGTCATGTTGGCACCACCATTATTGAAGTACATCATCCAGGGAAAAACATACTAAGAGTTATTTGAAACTACTTCAATCTGCATCTCGTACCAGACTCTCCTATTGTTGCGATAAGTATTTGGTTTTCACTTTTTCTTGAAGATATACAAGGTCCAACATAAAAAAATTTCAGACATCCCCTGTAACTATTTTTATTTAACAAATTAGGAAAATCAACCACAATCACCTTCAAAATAGTTCCCTTCTGGGTTGACACACAGCTGCATATGATGCTGCCAACATTCAAACCAATTCCGCAGATCATCTCCTGAAAGGATGTTGAAGATCTCTTCTCATTTTTGCTTTCACATCTACTGACAAAAAAATGGGGTCCTTTGGACATCAACATCATCTTTGAAATCTCTTCACTGTAAAACTTAGTCAATAAATGAAAAGTGTGTGTCAAGGATATCTTCAGTTGCACAAGAAACTTGCTGTTAACTCACTGTTCACTCTTGCACACCAACTTTTTCCAACCGAGGATGAGAAAACATAGAATCATAGAATAGTTTGGGTTGGTATTTCAGTTCCAACCCTCCGCCACGGGCAGGGACACCTCCCACCAGACCAGGCTGCTCGAGGTCCCATGCAACGTGGCCTTGAAATCCTCCAGAGAAGGGACATCCACAGCTTCCCTGGGCAACCTGTGCCAGTGCCTCATGACCCTCATGTGAAGAATTCCTTCCTAATGTCTAATCTAAATCTTCCTCTTTCCAATTTAAAGCCACTCTCCCTCGTCCTATCACCATATGCCCTAGTAAAAAGTCCCTCCTCAGATTTCCTGCAGCTCCCCTTCAGGTACTGGAAGGCCACTCTGAGGTCTCCACGGAGCCTTCTCTTCTCCAGTCTGAGCAAGCCCAACTCTCTCAGCCTGTCCTCAGAGCAGAGGTGCTCCCCATCGTTCTGCCACAACCAGCGCCGTCGCCCAAGCTTCCTTCCCCATGGATGTGCACCCCTCCCTAGGAGAGGCAGTTGCTTCCTCTATGTGAGAAGGAGGGACCAAAACCACCAGCGCCGCCGACCAGGCTGCCCTTCCCCTCGTCCCTCCAGTGCCCCCATCCCATCCCGCCCCCGGCCCCGCCCCCGGCCCCGCCCCGGGCCCCGCCCCGGGCCCCGCCCCGGGCCCCGCCCCCGAACTGCACGTGACACAGCCGCGACCGGAAGCACCGCGCTTTCCGCTTCCGCTCCTGCCCGGAAGAGGCGGGCAGCGCCTCGCCATGCAGGTCTCTAGCCTCAACGAGGTGAAGATCTACAGCCTCAGCGCCGGCAGGAGCCTCCCGGAGGTGAGGGAGCGAGGCGGGGCGCGGGGCTGACGGCGCTTGGGGCTGCCGTGGGCGCTGATTCCCGGCTCCGGGCGGGTCAGAGCTGCCCCTGCTCTCCCTGCGCCTCTGTCGAGGGCCGGGATCACTCACTGAAGCGGCCTTTAAGCCCCAAGTGCAGTTTGGATGCGTGCATCTCTGACTGGGCGGGTGCTGTTCCGCTGATACAAGAAGCAGTTACTATTACAAAAAGTGGGATGTTTTGATTTGAGCTAAAATTAGAGTTAAGTTTTGTCTAAGTAATTGTATTTTTTTGGAAGTTAAACAGAATGTCCCTTTGGAAGCATGTTTTTCTGATAGCGTGCTTTTTAAAATAGTATTTTTCCAGACGCTGTTTAAAGAAAAATGTTAACGTCTTGTGTTCAGTATGTGTTCTGAACAGGTGTATTTTGTTGGTTGTAGTATTTCTGTATGTAAAATCACAGATTGACCTGAGTTGGAAGGGGCCCACAAGGATCACTGAGTCCAACTCCTGTACCTGCATGGGACAATCCCAACATTCACAGCATGTGTACGAGGGCATTGTCCAGATATTTCTTGAATATTGTCAGGCTTGGTGCCATGAGTGCTTCCCTGGGCATCCTGTTCCAGTATTCCACCACCCTCTGGGTGAAGAACCTTTTCCTAATATCCAACCTAACCCTCCCCTGGCACATCTTCCTGCCGTTCCCTCAGGTCCTGTCATTGGTCACCAGAGAGAAGAGGTCAGCGCCTGCTCCTCTTCCTCCCCTTGTGAGGAAGCAGTAAACTGCAATGTGGTCCCTCCTCAGTCTCCTCCAGGCTGAACATACCAAGTGACTTAAGCTGCTCCTCATTTGATTTGTTCTCTAGACCCTTCACTAGCTTTGTGACCTCCTCTGAACACTCTCCAGTAGTTTGATGTCCTTTTTACTCTGTAGCTTCCCAAAATGCACCAAGTACTCGAGTTCGGGCTGCACCAGTGCAGAGCAGAGTGGGACAGTCACCTCCCTTGACCGGCTGGCAATGCTGTGCTTGATGCACCCCAGGACACTGTTGACCCTCTTGGGTGCCGGGACGCGCTGTTGGTTCATGTTCAACTTGCCATCAACCAGAACTCCCAGGTCCCTTTTCCATAGGGCTGCTCTCCAGCATCTCACACCCCAGTCTCTGTGTATATCCAGGGTTGGCTGGATAGAAGGTCACACAGAGAGCTGGCTCCAAAATTTCAATTAGCAGAAGTTTGGCTGTTGTGAAGTTCATGATAAAATTAAAATTAGTCTGTGGAAAGTAATAGAATATGCGTGAGATTTCTGGGAAGAGTTATACATGTGCATGTAGGTGGGGAATATCTTCTGTCCCACCTCTTGTCTCGTTACGCATGATTGATGGAAATCATTCTCTCATGTGTCCAGTGCTGAAATAAAGGATGCTGCTTTCTAAAACTCCAAAATGAGTCTTAGTTTATTTGCCAGCATTTCAGTATCACCACAGAGCCGTAAAAAACTGCTTTGTAAGTTGTCATGATGAGGAATGGTTAAACTGTCCAGCAGAAATTTTTAAATAGAAATTATTTTTGCTTGATTATTTTTAAAATAATCAAGCAAAAAATAATTAATGTCTAATTAATTATTGTTTAATTAATACTTCCAGATTGTCTCAGCTTTAAGCAATTCTCTGGTTCCTTTATGAGTAATAAGCTCCAGACTGAACTATATATTTCCTTGCAGTGGCTCTCAGACAGGAAGAAAAGAGCTTTACAGAAGAAAGATGTGGGTGAGTTTTCCAATCACAGCATCCTCAGTGATACCCAGCTGCACATCTACCACATGAAGGTCTAGAAGGAAACACTTTAGGAACTGATATAAGGAGGTTATACGTAGCTCATATTTTAAAAACTGCAAAGTTGAAGCGGCAAATAGTTGTGGTTAGAAGGCCATACTTAACTTTCTACACAGCTTTGTATAAATAGAATATTACTAATATTGCTTTGAAACTCAGGCATTATATTGGGGTCGTAGATTGTAAAGAAACCTGACAAATGAATTCCACATACAGCTTATGATAAAGTCGAACTATAAACTCTTCTGTTTGTATTACACTCATCTCAGAGTACAGGAACATCATCATTTTAACCTAAACTTGTTATCTAAAAGTGGCTACTTATAGACCATAAGAAGCATTGTATAAAAATTTCAACCAACCAAAAATGCGTAGAGTTAACAGAAGGATAGAATACTATGTCTTAGTTGTGTGAACTGTGTGATAAGTATTTGCTACTACAGTACATAATAATTTGTAACATAGTTACTACCTATAGACAGGTATTTTGTATGAAGGCAGCCTGCATCTCTGGGGTTACAGACTGTATTAATCTGCTTATAGCATCTGTTAATTATACTTAAAAGATCTTTGTATTTTAAAAGATCTTAAAAGGTATTTCCTCTATTCAATTAATACAATTTTCATAATTAATAATCAATTAATTTCCTGTATTCAGCCTGCTTCCTTAAGAAACCATTACAGTTTTTTTGACTGATACAGTAGTACTAGGTCTAAAAAATAATGAATTTTTTTCTTTGTAGATATCCGGAGAAGAATTGAACTTATTCAAGACTTTGAAATGCCCACAGTTAGCACAAAGATTAAGGTATCAAGAGATGGGCAGTATATTATGGCAGTTGGTGAGTTAACAAAGCGTCTCTCTGTAGCAGAGGCCAAAATTACTTGAAAATCTTGGTTGCACAATGATGTAGTATTTCATGTAGAATTGATAAGAGTTCATTTTTAAACATAGCATTGAACAGAATTTTGGAAGCTTACTCTTTAGATGTGATAGAGTGGCTGTCTCTGTAGTGGTATTTCTTTTTAGAGTGCAGATGTTCTTGGAATCATAGAATGGCTTGGGTTGGAAGGTACTTTTGAAGATCAGCTGGTCCAACCTCTCTGTCCCGGGGAAGTTTTTAATACAATTGAAAACTGAAGTGTTTATAATACAGCTAAAAATTAAATTCTTAATTGTATTTATTGTATATACATTTGTTTGCTTTTAATAACTTCTGAGCTTCATTGTTTGAAGGATGTTTGAAGGATTTTAAAGGATGGAGGATAATACTACATTTTGTAACAGTCAAAACAGGATCCCAGCATGAATAATTTAGTAGATATTAATAGCATAAGAATACTTGGTCTTTCAGAGTTACTGGGAGGTATTAAATTCTGTGTGATGTATTTGGTATTCAGAAGAACTTACATACAAGTAGGGTACTTTCAGGCACCAAAGACAAAAACTAGGGCATAAAGTTATGTTACTAAGAGGCACGTTTTTCCAGTCACAGAGTGGTGGGAACCAAATACTTACAGCTGAAATGCAGTAAAGTCTGTATACGTAAGACATTATAGTTAAAATAACATGTTACTGTTATTTTTTTTGTTTAATTTTTTAATTAAAGATCAAATTGTTCTTTCAGGAACTTATAAACCAAGGATCCGCTGTTATGATACCTATCAATTATCCCAGAAGTTTGAAAGATGCTTAGATTCTGAAGGTTCGTATAAGCTATGGCTGTTGGTAAAAGATATTTTTCATATAAAATTCAGGTTGGACTCAAGTAGATGTTTCCCTTCCTGTGCTGAGCAGAGACTGAATGCACTTTGGGGGAACACAAGAATCCAGAGAAAAATGTAACCTGGTCTTCATCTCTTTTTTCTTTTTCCTCTACCTTTGAAGTTCTTTCCTCTTGTGGAGTGATGTGATGAATGTAAGATTTACCTTGATGCAGTAAGTGCAGGGCTCAGAGAGTGAATGTGGCTGAAGATCGTGCTCTGTTTGGGAATGCTGTGTGGGTACAATGCCTGGGTAGCGGACAGTTCTCCTTTCTTTCCTCTTCTGTGCAGCAGTAAGGTAGGAGAGTGCACCATGGTTGCACCATCGTTACCAAAATGAGTTCTCGGTGTTTCCCACTGAAGCCAAAGCTCAGTATGTGAGTTACAGGGTAAAGATAGTTCCCTGAGAGTGGGTTTGTTTGTTTGTTTGTTTTTCTTGGAAAGAAGGTACTTGAGGATAGGTGGTAGAATGGCCAAGGCCCTAATTGCACCTTGTTTGCTTCTAATTTGGAGGTAGAACAACTATGGCGAGGAAAGCAAGGAGCTGTCTAGGCAATGGGAAGGGGAGAATAGGCTTACAGTTAGACTAGGAGAGGAGGTCAGAGCTTATGTGGTTCAAAGGTTTGGAGTACACAGATTTGGGGAACACTGTCTGGGTTTTCTTAGTTTGGTTTGTGGTTTTTTTGGAGGACTGATGGCTGAAAACTGGGATACTGGGGTGACCAAAGCAATGAGGAAATGAACACATAGTGGCAGAAGTTCTACATCGTTACAGAAGAATGAAACTGGTCTAAGTGTAATGTGTGGGAAAGTAATGTGAAAAAACCCCTGAGAACTACTGAATGGGATCAGAGAAGGAGTATTAGAGCATAGTAGTGTTTCTTTAGCCTGTGCCTCAGGACTGCAAGCAGTCATGTAGGGTGAAGGGGCAGTGCTACAACATAGCAAGAGGGGAGGTGATAATGGCTTCAGAGAGGCTGGGGAGAGGAAGGTATGGCAAGTGAGACCTGCGTTAGAACTGTAGGAGTCATTGTAATAGTAAATGCTTGTTGATAATTACGGCTTGAAGTAATTTTTTTTGAACTGGCATCCTACTAGACTGTGCAAATACGTTTAATTTGAAATGTAGTGTAAAGTCACTTCAGGTAACTTTAAATGAGCTACCTCATTTAAATGGAACCAATTTAGCTGCTCCCTAATGTTCTTAACTCAGCTCATTTAAAACTAGGCAAAGTTCAATGCGTTGCAATGTTCAGTAACGTATTGCAGTGTTCAAATTTGTGGGGGTTTTCAGCCTGTAAACTTTTTCTCTTGAGGTGCTGACCCTTTAGAAAGATCATGTGCAGATTTGTGCATAGCATAGCCAAACTCATGTCATTGCTTATCATCACTGACAGATTATCAAAGGCCCATAGACCACACAGTCACTGAAAACTATTTGATTAGACCTTTCCCGAGCCAGTGAATACACGGTTGAACATTGTGTTGAGAAACATGTCAAGTATACAAGAATGATAAAAAAGATTACAAGATGCTTCGTATGTTTTAAAGTTTTAGAAAACTGCTTATTATTTTGCAAATAAAGTTATATAATTAAAGATTTTATCACAATACCTGCATTATGCATTGATACCTGTGGGGAATACTTATATGACTAAATGTTAGCATGAGTGTAAATGTTTTTGGGAATTATGCCAATGTTTTCAAATAAGTTTGCTTACTTAGTTGACTTAAAATTCTCTTGCTCTCTCCTGTAGTGGTTACGTTTGAGATTTTATCAGATGATTACTCAAAGGTATGTTTAATGTTCTCAATGCATAAATGAAAAAATTGTTTAATATGTGTATTAAACTGCATTTTCATATATAGTAAAAGACAGTCAATTAACACAACTTTTAGAACAGAAGGTTTTTCAGAAAAGCAAACAGGAGAAACATTTTTTGTACCTTCAAAATATTGTTTGGTTTTTTTTGTCTCTTTGTGTTATAATTTCCTCTACCACTTTCACGTCTTTTGTCTGTAGTAGAGAAATACTTCAAATAATGGTCTATCCTACAAGCAACATGAAAAATGGAATTAGTTATTCTTTCTAGGATAACATTTATTCACAATCCCTTGTGGTAAGTGATACACAGTTACACCATTTTTGAGAGATGGGAGAGCTATAGATAAGTTAATAGCTTGGTCCATCAGTGTTGTCGTAGGCATAAAGAATATAAGCATATGAAGGAGGCAAAAGTTGTGGAGGGAAGTCATCTCTTTTTTCCTCCCATGAAGTGCTGTACCTAGAGGAAACAATTGGGGTCTTAGGACCATCAGCCCTTTTTCAGGCCCTATAGATAGCACTTCACATTCTGTTTAGCACCTAGAAAAGTGTGTGCTTGAAAGATGATCTGTTTTCTGCAGCTGTAATAAAAGATGTTTCCTTTTTTTCTGGAAACTGCTTTGCTGATTACTCAAGGTGTTATGTTCCAAACTAAATATGAAATCTAAGCATATAATTTTGCCGATTTCATTAGGACAAATAATTTTTTTCAGTTAAGTGTATTTTTAATACTTCTTTTCCTGAGAAAAGCTTTAGCTTTTTCAGTATAGATTTGTTTTAATACGTATTTCTGTGTGATCAGAGTCATTGTCATCTAGCCTTCTAGCTTTACTCTTTTCAATTTTTTTCTCATGTGAGGTTTCCAAGAACGTGCATGAATTCAAGTAGCAGAAGGTGATTGATACAGTACAGTAGCCTCCTCCTTGTCTGTTGGTGGGAGAATGTTTCTGGTACAGTTATTTGGGAAACTGAGGAACACATTGTGTTTACAAATACGTTTCTGTCTGGTTATGAACAGTAAGGCTTGTGTGTGTTTTTAACTGAAATTGGTTCTGTAGCGGGCTGAAGCATTACTTTCACAACATAATGCAACATTATTGTCAATTTTATTTTCCTAAAACTTAGCAAACTGTTAGAAAGCAAAGCAATTTGAGGTTGCTGTCATAATGTATTGAACATGTTAGAAAGAAGGAACGATATTGGAGAATTACGCTTGAAATGCTTAGAATCATGAAAATATTGATTGGAAGAGGACGTTCAGATGTCATGCTTGAATGGGACTGTCAAAAACTGCAAGCTTGGAGGTTCTACAAGTTCACTGAATAAATGGTTGTAATGGTGCACTACCTCATCTTAAATAATTTTTCCTTCCTGTCCCACCTGCCCAAGAAAAGCTGAAATTTTTTACTGTTGGTATGGGAAAGAGTTTGAGTTCTGTAATTTTTCTATCCGCACTTCATTTTCTGTCTGCTATTAGGTTGTTCTACAGGGTGGTGTATTGCCTGACCAAACGAGTTAAGATCCTTCCGGCCTTTCTTTGTACATTTTGTATTCTTCCTCTTGTCTGTCTTGGTAGCCGTTTTGATGCTCTCTGCATCCCTCTTGAATTGGGAGACCCAACGCTAGACACACTGCCTCATGTTGTAGTAGTGCAGGGAAAACAGCTTCTCCCCAGTCTGCTCCTGCTGTCCTCATAAGCTCACCTTTTGAGGCTTATTTCCATTTCCACAGTGGGAGCACGCTTTTGGCTTTCACTCCTGTTGGTCATAAGGTCATAAAGCCAGTTTCACTTCTGTGTTCTTCTATGTTTTAGACTTAGGATAGCATGGTGTCTTTTTTTTTTTCCCACAGCCTTTTGCAAAAAGACATGTATTTCCACGTAGTATTTTTGTCACACATGGGTGGCTGTGCTTTGAGGTGATAGTTTTCTATTACTGATCAAAATTAATTTAGGATAGAGGAGAGGAAGGCATGATTTATGATGACTGGCATCCACTGCTGACAAAAGGCACAAATGTCTTCAAGTCATATATTGCAGAAATTGATCTTAAAATAGAAAATTATTAGATGTAAGGCAATCATTAGCAGAATATTGCTTTTAGAAACTATCAAAAAAACTTTCTAAAATATTTTTGGAGGTAGAATAGGTGAGAAGGAAATTCACTTTTCTCATTGAAAGCAGACTGCGTCTTCTGTCTTACTGATAACAGGTTTTTGATGGCTTACTGGTAGTGAACTAAGAGAATGTGATACTGAGATTTTTAAATTAAATACAGTTTGTGTTCCTCTCATAGTTTGTTTAGCTTCTGTGCTGCATGAAGTTGCTGATGTTTGTTCTTTTGCAATGATTATATAGAAAATATTTGATTTGGGCATTGGTTCAAACAGATAAGTAAAGAGCTTTGCTTGTTGTAAACCATTTAAAAGCATAAAAGCGTGAGGTACAAGGGATTGATTTGGATGTATATGTAAAACATTGCATAACATCTGCTGTGCAGCTGCATCTGTAATCTGGTGTAAAATCAAGTTACACTTCTGAAAGATGATGCTCTCTACTTGGTCTTGGATTAAGACGAGCCAGTCCATGAGTAAAAGTTGAAACACAAGGGGTTTTGCTATCAGAAAAAGCATAACTAAGGGGGAACTTAGTGATAAAAAAGCATGAAGTACTAGCCCAGGTCGGTACTTTCTCCGTGTCTCATAAGGGAAGCATATACAGATAAATGACGATGACTAATTCAAAATAACTTTTGTACTTCACCTTTCATGAGCTTCTCATTCTTACTGGAGTTGCTAACAATGTAGTCTAGCACTAGGAAACCAAAAATCCTCATTATCTACTACTTCTGTAAGATTCATGGACTGTACGTATTCTAAACTAAACTAGTATTTTTTGAATCTAAGCTATATAAGGATGAGGCTCAGAGTCAAAAGTTAGCCTGTGATTATCCATATGATTTAACTGTTTGCATGCATCTTGGAATGAGCTTGGGCCAGGACAACTGTTCTCACATCACACAGTGCCTGAATATGTTTTGAGGGCATGAGTGTAAGGGATGGTGGGGATTATATTGTCTGTTTGCAGTAGGCAGAATTCTTTTGGGTCACGAGTTGTGCCATGTTAACTTGCCATCAGGACTATAGGGGCAGGTTCTGACCTGTTTTATGTACTAGTATAGATCTAGCCTTATGAATGCCTCTCTGTGGGCTCTTTCAGGACTGAGATGTTTGTTGAAGAAAATAATGTTGGCAAACAAGAAAATGCACAAAGGTCACTGGTGTCACTGGAATGCTGCCATGTGTGAGGACATATAGTACATGTGCTCAGTACCTGTGAAGGTATTGGTGTCTGCATGGCATTGCAGCTGGAAGAAATTATTAACTCTGGTGACTGAACGAAGTACAGGAGTTAATTTTGGTGCAGCATAACACCAAGATGACTATTGTGCTTCTGGTTGCGGAGTCTCGTCCAGAGTATCAGACTACCTTTAGACTATTTCTTTATTAATAAAGCACTTCACATAGCTACTGAGAATGATGAAGCACTGGTAGAGTCTGTCGTTTAAATGGATTGTGGTAGACCTGTGTGAACTTGAAAAAAATCACCAAAGTTTGTGCTGTAAGACAAGGTGAGGATATTGTTGTCGTTTTTATATATTTCAATTCTTTCTATTTTATTTTCAGATTGTCTTCTTGCAGTGTGGCAGGTTTGTGGAGTTTCATTCGCAACATGGCCATTACTACAAGACAAGAATACCAAAATTTGGTAGAGATTTTTCTTACCACTATCCATCATGTGACCTGTATTTTGTAGGAGCAAGGTATTGATTAAATGGTTTATTTTGTTTCACTTTTGTTAGCAATGTTTTGTAAGAAAATGAATATCGAAATACCAGAACAGTTAAAAATTAGAAGTGGTAATTCCTTCCTAATTATTAATAGAGACAGTTTGTGAAGAGTGGAAAATGTGGGAGGATTAAGATTAATTCAGTTTCCTGTGCTGTTTTAAGACTTTTTTTTTTGATTCTTAGATCAGGTACATCATATATTTCAAATTTGTTATAAAAACTGCAGTTCAGTGTACTGTTTTAAAAAGTGATTAGCATCTCACCAAGGAAAATTAAATAACTTTTTCTATCTAGTTTGGTTAAAGTGTGAGTCAATTCCCATAAAATGATTAGTTGAGTTTGTGAGAAGACATAGTGAAAATGAAATTAGGTTTTTAGGGTTTGAAAGAAAATAAGTAGCAGTTCAAGATGTGATGTAAATCATGGGAAGTTAGAAGATCTTAATGAACTGATGCGTTTTTTTCCCTGGAAAAAGAGTAACTGGTAGTTTATTGCAGTGTAATCAATATCTTTGGTGAACAGGTACATTTTTCTCTGTATTTTTAACACTGAAGGGTAAACGTATCGTGTTTAAGAATGAAGTCTAAATACTGTACATTTGGTAAAATCAGGCTGTCATCAAGAGTCTTTATAACTTATAACAGTATTTTTCTGTACTTTTAAGAGAAACAAGTAATTTTGTTTTTTTTCTTTGTAGTTCTGAAGTATACAGGCTAAACCTGGAACAAGGACGGTTTCTCAACTCCCTGCAAACTGATGCTTCGTAAGTTATCTGTAATGCATGATGTCGGTCTGTCTTTCCACCAGGTGGAAGCAAACTACTAGCATGCTCACCATCACTCTGTATGTGAATACTGCCCAAAGGAGTTGTAAAGTTGAAAAGGAACTTAAGCCGAATCTGAGCCTCATTTTATTTTATGTTCTGTAATTCTTTGTTCTAGTTTTTATGTTTTAATTGAGTCTTATTTTGTGGATATTTTAAAATTGCTTAATGTAGACTTGTAGAAGGTATTATGTAACTTGATCTTAAGAGCATTTCATTAAAACTTTGCCATTATTGCTCAATTTAGCCATCATATAGAAATACCCACAGGGTATGTACTTTCCCAGGCATGTCTTTGTCCTTCTGCTCTCAGAGTAGCCCAAAGAGAACTTTTATACCCCCATCATGTGTGTGATTCTTTTGAAAACCCTCCCAGAGCAGGAGCTAGGCTCCATATGTATGGAAAGGCAGATAAGAACAACAGACTGGTCTAGATAAAGCGTCTAACTGGTGGGCAGCAGCTGGTGCTCAGCAGGTAGGAGAGTTTAATGGATGTAGGAATATTTAGGCAGGCATAATTATAGAATCTCAGCAGTAGCACAAAAACCCCAGGAAAATGGAAAATCCTGAAGCAGGAATGCCAAGCGTCTTGTGTAAATCTAAATTAGGGAGATGAAACTTGAAGTTGTGAGAAGGTTCTGAGGGTAGGGGAATCATATAAGTTATAGACTTAGAGGGAGAGGGCTAGAAGTTGGAAGTGCAAGGTTGAGTGAGTGTAGAGAGAAATATTTGTACGTTGGAAAAAATTGTTGGAAAAAACATGGCTCCTGGATGCCCTGTGGAGAAACCAGATACTTGGCGGAAGGAAGAAGAGACAGGCTGTTCATCAGAATCTGTTGGAGATGGAAGCTCCAGAACATACGTAATCAGAAATGCATTTTTACATGATTGAGTTATTTAAGAATATAGTGGAGCAGAACGATTAGGCAAGGCTTGATAGGTGGTGGGTATGGGCAGAGAACAGAGTGTCATTCATCTTGGAGAGAACCTCGGAGCCCAGCCTGCTGTTCAAGGTATGGTCACACTGAATTCAGATTAATTTTTCCAGGACTTGAAAACTCCAAGGATGGAAAATGCACACACCCTGTGGGCATCTGTTCCAGTGCTTAGTTATCTGCATGGCATTAAATTCTATTCTTGCATCCAGTTGGAACCTTACCTGTTTCAAGTAAGCACTGTCTCTGACGGTTCCAGATTCTTGGGAAAATCATCTTAAATATGAGAAGCTGCTATCAGGTGGCCATCCATCCCTCCCTCCGGTTTTTGCATTTCCAAGCTGAGCAATAGTGTACATGATTACAAAAATTATTTTAGTTGTTCATGTGTTAAATTGTTCTGGAGTCATTAAACTTGCTCCTTTTTCTGTTTTAGAGAGAGTAACGTCTGTGACATAAATCCTGTACACTTCTTGTTTGCTATGGGAACGGCTGAGGTAATGTTTGCATGTTGTTTTATAAAAAGGCAGTAGTGTTTGTTTCTTTTTTTTTAATGTTAGTTTGCTTGAGAATAAGAAGAAATCATGGCAGGAACCTAATAATTTGATCTCATTTGCTCTGTTAAATATAGATCTGTTAAAAAGACTTCTTGGAGCATAGTGCAGATATAACTTCTGAGCAACCTTGGTTCCTGGGATACTTGAGATTTTGCATATGGACTATCTTGCTTTACAGTATAGCCACCTGTAGAAGTTAGCTAACATGTGTATCAGTCTTTGGAAATTTAGTGTTGATCATTCAGATCACATTTTTAAAACAGATGCAATATATGGAACTTGTATGCCATTCTTGGAACAACTCATGTCAACCTAGGAAATTTGATTAATTGTGAATAGATGAAATAGTTTATGATTTTATTTAAATATTTTCAGGATGTTGCAACATCTGTTGCATATTTTGTAATGTATTTTCTAAACTGTTTAGGGTAAAGTGGAATGCTGGGATCCTAGAACTAGAAATCGAGTTGGGCTGTTGGACTGTGCTTTAAGCAGTGTGACAGCAGACAGTGAGTGAGTAAAGGCTACCTTTTCCTGTTGTGTTCTTCTGGTTTTTACGAATTTTGACCTACCATTGGTTTTCTCTTCTCCTTGCTTGTTATGTAAGATTCCCTTAGTTACTGATCTGAATAGTAGTGCCTAATTTTCTGTATTCAACCTCAAGGTGTGAATGTACACAATACACTTTTTTGAAGTAATATTTCTGAATGATATCTGTAAATTAATTTAGATTAATTATCTTAGCTATTTGCGATTGAAAAAACATTTACAGCCTTTATTGAAGGAATGTCTAGCTATAAGCATTCTGTTTTGCAGGATAGATGGTTTACCATCCATTTCAGCACTGAAATTTGATGGAGCTTTGAATATGGCTGTTGGAACATCCACTGGGCAGGTAGACTTAACTTCATCTACGGTGGTTCTTAGGAGATTGTGTTCTTGCAATTGCAAGTCCAGTACTGCATGCTATATAACTGCAAGTTCTACAGTTTTCTTAAGACTTAAGAGTCAGATGTGCATGGAAGTTGCTGCTTGTTGAGACTATCAGTACCATCTCAATGCAACATATGTGCTTTCCCTTATCTTGATGGTGACTAACGCAGAAGTGATTATCTTTCAGGTACTGTTTTTATGTCTTGTCTTTCTGTAAGGGTTCATTTAGATTCGTTTATTTCTTGTTACCATGATATATGTAAAGTGGAATGTGGGATGTTTTCTGCCTTCATCAGTATTTTGGTGGGCTTAGAAAACTGTTCAAGAGCAGGGTATGTATGTAAAGGTTGTATTTGTAATGAAGTTAGGCAAGTTTTATTGGAGATTATAATTTTTTATTAAACAAACTGATAATATTTTTTTCCTCGATATTATTCATGTTCAGTCTTTGCCTTGGAAAGTTTTAAGACCTTTCTCAAGTTCCATGGGAAACTTTGGACATAAAAATGGCAGTTTCTGGAGACAGGACCTGTACTATATTTCCTTAAAATAAAAAATTACATTATGTTGTGTTTCACTGAATTAAAGTGATACTCGCTGAATGTGGAAGAGAGCCTGAAAGTATAGATCTTGTAAGAACAGCACAAGAAACCAGAAGTGAAATATTAGTAATTAAGAAATACTAAAAGCCTTGAAAACAGTTCATTTTTTCAATAGAAATTTAAAAGCTTTTAGAACGATGGTGAGCTCTTAAATTTGCTCTTGATTTTTCTAGACTGAAGCATTCTGAGGTTAAAATATACTTTCACTGGGCTCACTTAATAAGCTATTTTCAGAATTCAAAATTATTTTGTTTAAGTAAATCCTATGCTTATATTTAAGCAAATAATTTCAAATTTAGTTAAATCTTTACTGAAGGTCTGGTGTGCTGGGCTTTCTCTTGGTCTTACAATATTGTAAGTTTAATCTGTTTCTTATTCTTCAAGGTTTTATTATATGATCTCCGGTCTAATAATCCGTTAATAGTCAAAGATCACCACTATGGCCTGCCTATTAAGTCAATTCAGTTTCAGCATCAATTGGATTTAATTATTTCTGCAGATTCTCGAATCATAAAAATGTGGAACAAAGATACAGTAAGTGTTTTTATGTTGCTTACATTCAGATATTTGTGTAGTATTTTGTCCTGTCTGACTAAATGAATCAATATCTGGGAAGGTACTCAACCACCTGTCAGGTATAAAGATGTAGTATCAAGTGGTTTTTTTTAGTGGTTGGTATATGTCTGCCTAAGATGCTCCTTTCAGTAGAAGGATTTAAACACAAAAAGTAGTACCTTAGTCATTGCCCTGGCTTGTGTATTTCTCTAAATGTGATTGAACACATCAGAGAAAACATGGTCATTCCAATTCCTTGCTCAAAGAAGGGGTAACTTCAAAGGTGGATCAGTTAGTTTTTTACATATTAAAATCAGGTGCTGCTTATTTTCACAGCAACCTATTTGGATATTGAAGCAGATACTATACCTAGATCCAGATACCAATGCGTACTGTGCCGCAGTAATGGATTATGTTGCAATAGGCAGCATCTCTCCCTTTCGCACCTCTAAGCGAAGTCAAAATCTCTAAGTTTCATAAGGCTTTCTTTCGTTATATTATGCTGTTCGTTTTCTTATCTTTCTGCCAATGCAGTTTGTACAAAATATGTTAACCCATAGATTCATAGTAATACCACTGTAACTTGGTTCTGTTTGAGGGGCTATCTTTATTCATTGTATTCCTTCTAAAAAACATGCTCCATCTTTGCTTTTCTGGTGTTACAATTAAACATATCAAGAGCGGTTATAGTAGTTTAGAGGCATTTTTTTCTTCACTATTTCAGGCAGTCATTTCTCTATTGTCCTGCTTCATGAACTTTCAACAGGCTCTTATTTTTTCTGTGATCACAAGCAGCTTTTTATAAGCTCCACTGCAGTTATTTTTATTGTTCAAAAGACCAAATAAATTATTGGGTATTATTTAAAACATCTGCAGTGGCCTCTCTTCATTTTTCCTAGGTATATATATTTCTCTCATTGAGAATGAAACACTGTAAGGTTTGTCAGGTGGCTTCTGCAATGGGAAAAGGGAGGGTTTCTTACTGCTGGAAGGCAAAGATAGCTTTGGACTCTTTCCTAGAGTATGTTCCAGCTGGCTCCACCTCTCCCAGATGTTGGTTCCTGACTATCTCTGGCTGGGAACCAACTGCAGAGGCAGACTGCGGGGTGGAGAGCATATGGCTTTGATACCAGAATAGCCCCATGCTGAGACGTGCCTTGGGGTGGGGAGCATGAGGCTTTTGTCTGCTAAGACCGGGGTGGGGGAGGACTCCTATTAATCATCGGGGAGAGACCAGAGGTGGGTGGGGTAACAGCATGTAACTGGGAGGGAAAGGAAGGGCCCAGAAAGGTAGGTGGGATTGCTGCAGGGAAAGAAAAAGGAGAAACAGGATCAAAATTTACTCTGTTCCTGTCCTGCGTTTAGAACCATGTAGGCATGTACTCTCATGCTTTGGATTCTGTGGCCCAAATCTTGGAGTCTTCCTTTACTGGCTGTCTTCTGTGTTGGCTTATAAGAGCACCTGTATTTTGTCTGGGTTTTTAAGACTCTGTTCCAATTCTTATTTTTTGAGAATGTTGTTTCCTGCTTTTACCTTTTTCTTGAATAACCTTTTTAACTTCTTTTCTAATCTAAGCTAAATACCACTGGATATTTTTACTACTTTTATTTTATCTCTAGACCTCTTTGATGCTGAGTTTATAAATTACAGGTAAAGTGCTGAGCTATGTTCCATTTTATGTAGACGTGACCAAGGGAAAGGAACCAAGCTCCAGAATAAAATTCCACTCCCAATCCATCACTTCAGCTAATGATACTTACCAAAATACATTGATTTAAAGCTACCGCATTCAGACTTGAACAACGAGAGGGTTACAGGTACTGATGGACTTCACAGTCCCCCCAGCCTTTTACATCAAATAAAATAAAGCAGCTCTGACACATACTTTCAATAGAGAAGTGGGAGCTGAGAAATTAAAGTGCCACTGTACCTTGCCGTGTCTTCAATGCCAAGTAGGCTGCACTTCCTTAATAAGAGATTGGATGAGAGACAAAATAGAGTATTGAGTTTCTTGTGTTCTGTTCAGATACTTTAATAAACATCTTATTGTTCTACAAAATCTGTTCCATCTTTAGTCTGTTATATTTCTTAGTTTATCTAATGGCTATTCTTAATGTTTAGATTTGCTGAATTTAATTATATTGTTTGGAGTTCTTTATAATATATTTTCTTGCTACAATTTCAGGGGAAGATATTTACTTCAATGGAGCCAGAACATGATATCAATGATGTCTGCCTGTATCCAAATTCAGGTACGTGAGATATATTAATGTCTTAGTAAGTTCAAAAGGAAAAGCTTCTGTTAATCCAAGCTGTGGTCTTTTTCTCTTTTTAGGTGATACGAATTAGGTTCACTTTCTTCCTTATGACAGAGCTAAGAAAAAATGGTTACTCCTCAGTGTCAGTTTCCTCTGTATCTGTATTAAATCATAGCCTCTTTGCAGTTAGGGGCTGCTGTCTATTGAGTGATTGACCTGTTCTGCCCTTTCAAATATCTGAAGTGTTTTATTTCATAAGATTTTGGCCTCTTGTCTTGGCTGAGTTCTGACTGAGTTAAAGATTGCTTTCTAGAGCTAAGAAAAATCTCTTTACAGCAGGTTTATGAATTTTTAGATGTGTTTACAGCTAATTATTCCTCGTTTTAGATACGGTCCTTACTGTGCCCTCCTTGAGATTGAATGCTTTATTTTTAAATGTAGATACCCAAGCGCATGCTTTTTGTGACTGATTTCAGGTTTACTGTGTCTCATAATACTATGTTTAGAGGTCAAAACTGAGGGTCACTTTTAACCAGAGTTTGCAGATCCTATCTTAGGAATAAGAAGATTTTACAAAATGGTGCTCGTATGTGCACATGTGCTTTGGTTGTACCTGAGATTGCTACTAGCCTTAATTTTTCCTGCTTGATCCAAGTTGCTCAGTTCTTAACTGGTATGTGACACCTCTTTAATTTTTAGAAAGCACTACTGAAAAAGAAGAAATAAAAATTAGATTAGAGTCACTGGGGTGACAGAGGACAAAATTGTTGATCCAGAGAGTCCCTGTGTGGCTAACTCTACAGTTATCTTCACTTTAGAGAAAAGTAGCAGTGAAGGTAGAGTGACTTGGACTTCTATTCATACTACCAGCTCAAATTCAAAATTGTCGATAAATGAGTTTGAAATTTTGAATGAGTTAAAACTTGGCTTTTCTGCCAACTTCAGTTACAAGTGCATCCTTTTCTTTTTCTTTTTTAAGATGAGTGCTTAAATACTGGTCCTTACGGAAATAGTGGGCACATTTGACATTGCACAGCCACAGAACTAACAGTCGGCGGGACCTTGCTGATGAAACCAGTAAATCAGTTCCATGCTCCTTAAGTTTAGCCCCCTTGGAAACAGACTTGTGTTTCACTACTGGGTCTAGGTTTTTCTGGGCCCTCAAAAAGGCCTGAATACTTTTTATTTGTGTTCCATATGTTTGTTTTTCCTGGATCAAAGTATCAGAAATAATGCAAGCAAAGAATTGAAACCTGCCAAAGCAGGGACTTGGTGCTGAGGGTACATCTCATGGACCCTGTTTGTATGTTTTGAGTTCTTTTGGGGATATTTAAGAATAACTTTGTGATAAAAGTGTGGACTGGGCAATGTGAAAGCAGACAAACCTGGTCTTCTCTCATCCATAGTGACTAGAGAGAGAATCATCTTTAGGATTTAATCCAGATTTCACATTTGAGCTTCTTGATTTTATCCAAAAGAGAACCTAGGAGTGAATTAACATCCATGCAGCATTGATAATGAAAGGGCTCATAGCAGGGAGTGAAACAGAAGTTATTTGGCAATGTAGAACCAGCGTAATTAAGATTGGAAGGGACCTCTGTCATTGTGTATTTCCTGCTCAGAGCAGGAAATATACACAAGCCAAACGATGTTAGATCCAACTTTGAAGTCTGATCAGGTTGCTCAGGTCAGAACCAGTCAAGTGTATATATCTACAAAGATGGATGCTACTCAATTATGGATGCTCTGTAGCCCCTGACTCAGGTGCTTTTTAGACATGACTCAGGTGCTTTTGCAGAAATTATTTTTGTGAGACTCTGCTAGAGGAATTTTGTAGTGCAAAGACTTGAATGCGCGTATCTCCCTAATGTTGCTCATTGGACATTACTTTTTCATGTGCCTGTGGTCTAGATGGTGCATTCCAGTCCTGTGTTCCATCTCCTCCTTCAGTGAATTCTGCTTTTCTTATTGTTCTTTCTTCGACCATGACTGTTAGGTTGACATCTTTTGGTAAGAACTTTGTGGGGTGAAAACTAGGTTGTATTTTATAATTGTATGGAAGACAGAGGGGAAAATCTCAAGCACGTTGCAGTGAAAATTGAGGCGTAAGGTATGAGGTGCTGCATTGCATGTTTGTCATGCATATTGTTGCTTCAGAATTTAAGATGCCTAGCAGCACCTCATGCTCATTCAGTATTTAAAGAATAATTATGTTTGAACATCTGAAAATAAGGAAATACATTCAGTCATAGGAACTTGCAGTTGTGGAGAGCTGGAAATACAATATAAGTAAGTACCAGTTCGGCTTATGACTCAGTGCTGTCACTGCTGCCCCAGCATACCCAGAGCACCCTGGATGTTTGCGGATCCAGCAAAATTTAGGACGCTCAAGAGAGGTTTGCCCAGCAGTTTGTGTGACACTGCTGCTCTGAAAGCCCATATTCTAATCTCTCTCTTAGTTTGCTTAAACAAACTGCAGTTCATCATTGCATTGAAGGAGAAGCTTCATATTTTATCACAATGTGGATCAAAATTCAGAATTTGTTTCGTACACTTACATGTTGTAGTTCAGATTGAACAGGATAATTTCAGAAATGTCATGAACCAGAAATCATTGAATCTGCATTTAGAATGCTTTTGTTTAGGGAAAATTGTTGTCACGTATGTCTACACATTTTACTCTTCCATTTTATAGTTTTATTACAATAGTTGGAATAATCAAGTTTTCTTTTAAAACTACAGAAGGAAATTGATACTTTGTATTAGTTGCATCAAAGTGTGCTGCATGTGCAGTACGGAAATAATTTTAGCACTGCATTGTCACAAGTATAAAAAAGTAAAAAAAAAATTGGAAAGGTGAAAATGTGTTGTAACATAAAACATTCTGAAATATTTATGGTAAATTATGGATCAGTATAATGTGAATTATCCTTTTTTTCAGTAGTTTTGTGGGAGTTTTGTTGCAGTTGGTTTTTTTTTTTAAATTAAATTATTTTACCAACCAGCTTCAGTACTACTGCCTTTTACAAGAAGCAAACGCTTCTGAAACTTCAACCAAACTATATGATGGCAAACTTTGGTGGATCTCTTAAACTAGTTGTTATGAATCTCTCTTACTCTGACCACACTTGAATAGAATGGAGCTGAGGGGGGGGAATGGCTTACCACTTACTGAGTAGCCTTGACTCAACTTCAGTTAAGTTGTACAATATAAATGAAACTTAACAGCATATTCATTGCATAGAAATTTGTGCCTCGTTTGTTTAAATTATTGTAAAGTATTTTTAAAATATAAAATATTGCTTTTTTCTAAAACTGCTGCTTCCATATACTGCTGTTTCACACCTGTGTTTTCATTCCTTTAGATTAATGATGCTGTATTATAGACCACTTTCCAAAGATGGTCTATAAACCTTTTCTCTGAAAAAAAAAAAAAAGAGTTCTCATTTAGTTCTCTTTCCAAAATGATCAGACCAGGCTGCTGTGTAGTTTGTTAGGGTGTGGTCCTCTCCTCATACAAATTGGTTAAGAAAATGTGTGGAGTAGGCTTCTCCTTCCACAGAGTTGTTCCTTTTTAAAATTCTTTTGTTTCCCCTATGGTATATACCCATGTAGTGTTCCAAAGTCTGATTTCCCTCTTTTAATTGTTAGAGGAAGACTCTCAAGAGGAGGTTTTCCCTTCACTGTCACCTTTGAAGCACCTGCAGAATTAATTTCTATTGTTTTATCTCTAGTGATTCATATTCATTCAATGGAGAAATGATTTGTCTCCTGAAATAGTAGTGAGCATGTAATCTGTACACTATAGTATATACATATAGTACATTGTGTGTATGTGTATATGTATATATGCTATAAATTCTTGCTTTTTCCTTAAATTGCTTGTGAACCTTTCCAGGTATGGCTTTTAGCCTTGGTTTGCTGACTAAGCTTTCACAAATCCTTACTTTGCCAGGAAAGCAAACCCCCTTTTTCTGACATTGTAAGTCGAGCTGTGTATTCTTAATGAAAGGATTAGGTAGGAAGGATTACTCCACCCATGTTAATTGCGTTCCTCTAGTTGGGTGTAAATTATATTTCTACCCTCTGGGTGCGTAGTAATTGACCCAATTATTCATAGTCTCAGTGGCATATGTTACAGTACCTTTAGATCAGAATGTTATCTAACGTGAATGCTCTTTTCTTCATATTCCATCTCTTACATTGCCTGGTCATCGGCTACATTGGCAAGATGAAATTGCGATAAATATCCAGATGTCCTTATTACTCTCATATGGAAGGAAATTAAGAGTATTTTTCATTTTTAACTTGAATCTTGCAGCAGTTGGAGGTTTTCCATGGATTTTAATATTTCTGCAGTAGTTTCTTGAACCCTTATTCATGGTGTTTCTTAGGTATATTTGTAGGAATTTTCTACTTCTGCATTTGCCCCGGTTGGCTAATATCACTAATATTACTGCATTTGAAGCCACAGTGTCCAGTGTCTCATTTTGCATTCACGTGCAATAGTTGTCCTCATTTCCCAAACTGAGATATGAATAAAACTGTAAACCATGTTATGATTTATGACTTTGTTTAGGCTATAGCTGTAGTGTGTTTAAAAACAAATAACCAAAAGCCTAACCTAATAATACAAGTTTCCGCCCAAGGTAGGTTTTAAGTCTAATACTACCTGTCTTTGTTAGAAGTAGAATTATGGGATGAACTGTTTGAATTTGTTATAAAAATTGGCAGCCTGCAATTGTCAAGGCTTAGCGTTACTTGAAGTGACACTGAACAGTTGTTAAGATAGAGGACAAAAGGAGATGAATATTTAGGAAACTAAACTTTGTTAACTGTGTTGTTATCAGACCTTTCTTTCGGGAATGTTTGATGCAACAATTTATAATGGGTCCAAGTTGCAGGCCAAGCATATGTATTGTATGAGCTATAAGTAATGTGTTTTCACCCCTCTTTCCACAACCCAGGAAAGGGTTCATTCACTACAAATACTCAAGTCGTCGTTCCAATTTTTTTTTTTTTTTTGTGCCAGCAAATTTTCCATTTTTTCTGTTTCTTTTCCTGGAAACATATTTTAGATATTTTAAGTCCTATGTGCAAATCTATTTCATATGAGTTGAATCCAAAAAGCGTATATATTTTTAAAAAAAAAAAAAAAAAAGTGGTGTTATCCTCTTGTGATTAATATTTTTAAATGTGGAAATCTCTTTTTAGGAATGCTAATGACTGCCAATGAAGCCCCTAAAATGAATATCTATTATATACCAGTAAGTAAAATTGTTGCTGATACTGCTTTTTTAAAAATCAGTTGTTTGGTGCCATTAGATATTCATGTTGGAAAATTACTTCTGTGAACTCACGTGTATGTTCTTCATGATAGAATAAATTTAAGCTAACCATAATTTATTAATAATTTATTAATAACATACTGAATTACTAAAAAAAAAGCCTTTAACTTGACTTTTGCTGCCAGTTCCAAAACTGACTAGTGGCAGTAGGAATTTTAAGTGGAGTTTTGCTGGAAAAAGTAGTTTTTGATAGCTGATCAGAAAACAAATTAGTAAATTGCCACTACATAGCTTACTCTCAAGATAATTTTGGTTTGTTTTGAAGTATTTCATTGCTGTGGTACATGTTGACATAATTATGGCAGTAAATATTCTTCTCTGTTCTGACAAAGAGATACTATTGTGTGGTTTCTAGTATGGCTTTTGACAGAAACTTCCACTGAATGCCCTGCATGAGTTGTAGCTTTTCACTTGAGAAGCCTTTGCGCTTGAGAGGCTTCGCTGTAGTTTAACGGAATGTTAACATCTTTGCAGGTCAATTTTAGGGAGACGTAACAGCAAGCTTTCTGGTGTTAGAGAATGGTAGAGAAGACTATACCTGCATTTTACTCTTGTTTTGGTTTTGATTCTGGGGTGCATTTTTGGGCCTGGTAGGAAATAAGTTGTAGGATATGCTTATATATGCAAATATTACATGTAGAGTAGCTGATTGGACTCTAAAAATACATACACTTCTTCTTAAGTCATTTTATTCACATTCTGGACAAAGTATAAAGTTTATTGTTTTTTAAATCAACCGAGAAGTCTTTATTCAGATAAGCAACAGTCATTCTTAGGATGTAAATTGTCTTTTCTGTAATTGAGCTCTAACCAACTTACCATTTTGTTAACTGGATCTGTTCCATTCTGTGGATAACATAGGATGGGGGGAAGGACAAATTTGCTTGTACTTAAGACTAAGTATTACCTGTAATTAGAAGCTAAACACTTTGTTTCCATTTCTATTTATTTTGTCCTTTGTGAAGTTTAAAGAGTAGATCTCCAAGCATTTTTTTTTATCTATCGTCTTTTTAATTAAGGGACTGGCTCATATTTTAAAGTCTCATGAGTTTTTAAAGCTTGAATGCACTCATTACTCAATTTATGTAATTAAGATGGAAAAAAACATTCCTTCTGTCAGTAAGGGTAAGGTTCATTTTCTCTCTGAAAACTGTGCACTGAGATTTTTTCTTTCATGCAGGTGTGCATGATGCATGAACTTTATAGCTATAGTATGTTAGAGGTGCGTACCGAAGATTGCTGCTTAGCTACAAAAATATTTCATTGTTTTGATTGTCACTGGCAATGAATGTTTGTTAGAACTTATTCTAGCCAGTATTCTTTTGATTATTCTTGCACATATTGTAAATCAAAATGAGAAGTTCTTAGTTTTTTCTCTCTCAAAAATCTTACTCTCATAGAATCCTCTGTGAATACTACATTCATGTTTCTGAAGTCAGATAAGTAATTTTTAGCTAAGTGTAAGCACTGTATATTAGATCTCGGATCATAATTGACAGACATTAATTGCAAACCTAAATATTTGCTACTACTACCTAGTACAGGCTATTCCGATGAAAATTAACACAAATCTTTCCTTAAACCATCTTTCTTTGTCACCGTTTTCTGATTATTGGTACCTGAGTCTGCCTGAACTTGTTTGGATAATAACTTTTTATGGATTTTATGTTCATAGTGACACAGGAGTGTACAAATGGACCCAAATGATGACTGTTAAAGCGTGAATCCAAATATTAATTGTATTTTTTAAATACTGTCGTGTACAAAAAAATTTAAAATTTGATGGAAAGGCTGCTGCCCAGACTAAATTTTTTTGAATAAGCTATACTACACCAGTTCACGTCACTCCTGTTGAGTTTGAAGGCTGCTGAAGATACCTTAAATACTAGCGTGATTTTTTTTTAATAACCAACCTGTAATTTATTTCAAAATGTGGAATGTTCATTTTAGAGAACAGAAAAGTTAAAGGTAGTGAGAAGAAGTTATAATACTCTGAAACAGAGACAAGTCTCACAATGTTGTAACTGGCTTTTTTACTCTGTCTGCTTTCTCATGGGCAAGACTGAAAGGGCCAGCACAGATAGTATTGTATAATTGAAGGATTTCTTACTGCATTTCCTAACAATCAAGTATGTAGGGCACTAAATCTGCTTTGGTTGGCTGGGTTTTTTTGGTTGTGTGTTTTTTTTTTTAAATCCCCTTTTTAAATGAAGAAAATAGAAAATGGAGAAGATCCGTCAGTGCTAGGCTGCTCCAGGGCATTTGTTATTAAGGAAAATTCAACATTATTAATGTGTTCATGTTAGAGTTTTATTCCTTGATCTTCTGGGCTGGTTATTTGAGCTCAGATATGCACACCTGTCCTTTGGTTTCTGTGTCAGTAGATTATTAAGGCATGGGTTTTTTCCATCCTTGGAACACAAAGTAATTTCCTTGCAGAGGCAAAGAGGAGTTTAGTTGCATGTGTCTTTGGAGCAAAACTTTAAAAGAGCTAGCAATTTGCTCTATTATCTGATCTCTCTTTGCAGCCCATTTTTCTGGCTTTTTCTAAGAACTAGGATTCACCATTTTTTTTCCAATGAACAGCTTAATTTTCTATTTGTTTGTTTACTTCAAGATAGACATGAATACTTAAAATGCATCCTCTGTTTTTGAGATGTTAACAAGAACTGAGTTATAGTTCTTGAATTCCACAATAGAATAAATGTCTGGGGGAAATGCTACTACTATAATTGACAGTTTTGTTTCAGGGCTCTTGGAAGTACTTTCGTGTTAACAGAATCCATTCTCTTGCCCTAGCCCCTCATTCCTCTAGTGTTAGTAATTATTCTCTTCTTTAAGTCTTCATTGGAACAGCCACAAGGAATTACCGTAGTTATGGTCAAGGAGGTTACTTAAAATCTCAGATGTATGGTGCTGTGCTCTGGCTCTTCTAGGTTACAAAATAAGAAAAAAATCTTGAGAGTCACAGAAGTCAAAGTCTTACAGAGCAGGAGTGTGTGTGTACACAGATGGGTGCAGACAGACCCAGCATCCTCTGTCCCTGATTGAAGTTGGCCAGACATTGTAGGACTTTGCCCAGCCTCATATACCATGCCTCTCAGCAGGTTTTATTAGCATGGGCACAGTGCTGTACTAAAACAGCTACATGACTTGTGAACTACAGCTGGCTCATGTCCGGCCAGCTTGGAGTACGGTCTGACTGAGCTCATGTCTGACTGAATTATCTGTGTACATGTGCCCATTCTCTCCATTGTTAATGCCAAAGCTGAATTTCCATTGCAAAACCAAAAAAAATTACTGTCTCTTGAACTCCAGGATTATAAAAGGGGTTGACAATGGATATCATAGTATTGTCCGTTAATGAAATGACATGCTTCAGCTTTTCCTGCAGAATTTTCAGCAAGATAGGTATGACATTTGAGACTAGGAATGTCTGAGAGAGCTATGCTTTTCTTTATAAAAAGCATCACAGTTGTTTCGATTTTTTTTGTGCAAAGCTGCTAGAAGAGGGAAGGGAGCTGATTTTTCTTTTGCTAGAAAGGACCGGCAGGTTTGGTTTTAAGTGGCAAGAAGCTGCCTTATGCAGGCACACAGTGCAGGGAATTAGTCAAAGCCAAATTGAATCTGTCCGTTAAAATGAAATGTCTGTTTTACATAGGTAACATCTCAAGTGGCTTAGCTTAGAGACTTCTGTTTTTGTTTTATTTTGTTGGACTTTAATGAGGGCAAGTGCCTCTGACTGGAATTGGGCAGTTTGCCAGTACTTTAATAGTTAACTTGCAGTTTGTGCAAACGTTTAGAACCTGCTTCTTGCCAGCTGGCTTCCTGGTGTATTGCTTTGATGTGTGCCTCGGGAAGTTTGAAATGAAAGTTGTGTGTGCCTTGGGATACTTCTCAGACTACTGACTCAGAAACGTAAGTTGAGTCAATAGTGCAACCAGATCCTGGCCAAAGGAGTGAAGAAGGGAGGAAGATTCGCTGCCGCATGGTGGTCCTCTGGCCTGAGACCCCAGAAGGGCTCGATTATCTTAACTGAGGCTGTCGGCTTCTGTGACATATCATGTTCTTTTTGTCAGACTGTACAGAAAAAAACCTACGTGTTAGCCTCTGGATGCTCTGGGTGGAAAGCAAGGGGCATAGGTGTTATTTGCTCTAAGTGTTTACTACTAGTTACATGAATGTGTCTGATCTTAACATGGACATTTCAAATCAGTCCTGTCTCCTTTACTGGACTTGAAATTTTGGGTTGCATTTACATACTATAATGAAACTTGCTCTATTCATTAGGCAGTTAAAAGAAGAGAGCAATTAAAATGTGTAATTAATTGAGTGTAATGTTCTGTGTTCTGGATTTTTTTTACTTTCCTGCAGTCTTGGCAGAAAACTCCCTGTTGAGGCTAGAAGCAATGTACTTTTGGTGTAGAGAAGATATTAAGCTCTTTAAGAAAAAATAAAACCTGGAGCGTTGCTGGCTTCTTTTCAGGTGGTTTTGGAAATTCATTTGATATCCCAACACGCTCCTAATTCAAGGGTGTTGAAGTTATAAACTGGAAATGTTTCAAGGGCAAGTATTTCTTGCCTACTCAATGATTCATTTTCTCCAAGAATATCTTCATAATAGGTCTGGTTTCTAATACAATACTTGCTTTGGATATGTAAAACTACTTATTGCTAGAAATATTTTAAATTTTGTCCTCTTCAAATTGAGTGGCTTTTCAACTGAACCAGGCATTCCTGATTCTTCTTTCCTTTCATGCATGTTATTTTAGATTATTTTGTTTCTCCTTTTTTTTTAGGTCCTCTGCATACCTATTTTAATTTTTTTTATCACCATATTTTTTTAATATGCCTCAAAAATACATGTTCTAAAAAAAAGGCATTTTTCCTTAGCTTTAGAAAAAAGAGTTACAGGAAACTTGTAGAAAAAGCTAGTTTTTCCGTTTTTCCTTAGTAGCTAATCCCAAAATAACATAATCATGGGTTAAGGCACCCAATTCTATTAGTTTATATGTTTTCATTTAATGCACTGGATATTTGGTGAAACAAATCTGTGGAGGGAACTTGTACTGAACGAAATACAAGTGAAGACAGTTTTTTAGTACCTTAGTTCACCCCTTTATTTCTTTCTTCATAACTTCTTCATAGTTTGGAACTGTTCTGGATTCTTAAGTAAGAATAAATGTGCTTTGGTTTGAGTGTTGGCTTCCAGGTTATCTTCTTCTAAACTGACTTGTGTCTGAACTGACCAAAGAGTTGTGTTTGGTTCACTCGCAGACAGAAAAAGCATTTATTTGAAATAGGTTAGTATTTTCTGCTCATCTGGTGACAGAGTGCTCTCTCTAGTTTCTGTACAGAGGGTTATGATTATCAGGTATCTATCCTTATATTGTGTAATTTTTCACCTAAAAAGACTGAGGCTTCTGTTGTGTGGCAAGCTCCACACTTAACTTCTATGGTCATAGCCTTTCAGAACAATTTATCACTTGAAGACTTACTTTCTCATCCTTTCAGTATTTTAGGATCTACTAATTGACATTTTTCCTCTCCTGGATATTTTTAAGGTGCGAATACAATTAGAGAAAAATACCTAACTACACCTTGTACTTCACACCCTTAAGACCAATATTCTGTATAGGCAGCTGTCGTTCAGATGGTTTATGGGTGCTGTTAAGACTGACAGCAAGATCTTCTGAACTGTTTTTTGGTTTCTGCTGGTAAAAGCTATGAAGCAAATGATGCAACTCTTTGTGTGTTTGTGTCTGGCATTCTAACATTAATAGAACAGATTAGGACTAGAATGTGAGATTTTGATTACTTTTAGGATGTTTTCGTGTCTTCTGTCTGACAGTATTAAGTCATTCTGGATTAAAGCTGCCTCAACAGTCTTCGTGAAATCGTATGATGAGGCTGTATTTTTTAGAAGACAATTGTTCATCTCCTTCAATACAACTCTTACCTAAGAAATTTTAGTTAAAGCGGAAAGCAGCCATGAAACTGAACTGTGCTAAGAGATCTTTTATCCTGAGTATATAGAGTAGGAAAACATTTCATTCCCTGGGAAAAAAATGTTGTAAAAGAAAAATGCAGTAGCTATGACGTAGAATGGGAAACCATATTTTAACAACTGTGAAACGATTGGGAAGCAGAATTGTTATGATGTAGAATGTTACAGTTGTGCTTTGAGGCTGCCAAATGTTAAAAGAAAAATCTTTCCATTAGCAAAAAGACACTTAAGTGAATCTTCAACCTTTAAGCTAATTTTGAGTTTTGGTATATCAGTCTTCTAGAACTGTGTTTTCCATCCAGAACAGTCTAATCCTTTACACAGAAAATTATGCAAACAATATAAAAAGAATGTCTGGTGAATGATGCATTACCTATCTCACAGTATTTACAAGCATAGGAAAAAAGTTGTTTATCTTCACAAACAGAAATGTGAGCTTCCTACTTTTAACCTAAACACTTTCAAACTGAAAAATAACACTCTAGGCTTATTCCCAACAAAGGATATCCTCCGTTTCCTATGCACGGGCTGAGAGACACTGTACCACTTATCACACATATTTAGAAGGAAAGCACCAACATGTGCAATAATCAGGAAACGGTTTCTGGTCTTCCTGTAAAACTTGTTTTAGATGTGTTTTGATGCTGATGATTTAGTAGTTCAACATCATGTCGATTATGAAGGTGTGAGAACCCATTCTGGGTGATGGTATGATAGGCAGCCCTTCTTTGTTATTTTACATCATACTCCTCATAGAGCAAAGGAAAAAACTCTTAAAAACAGAAGTTTTACGGAATCATGCCCCATAATTGCTCTGCCACTTGATAGACTCACATGTATTTTCATGTTGTGGCTGTTTCTTAAGCAATTGGTACTTTGAGACCCTCTGTTCTTTAGTATCTGCTTAAAGAAAACAAATTTTCAGGGAAGACTGTGCTCCCCTTTTTAAATGGTACAAAATTTCAGAGATATTTTTTTATTTCTTAAGTTGCACTTATTCTTTCCTTTGGGCCGTCTGTTCGTTGTTTCTGAAAAATTAGAGGTGCAGTTACTCAACTTCAGTCAGTGGAGACAGAAGCAGTCTCAGATAATGAAAAGATGTAATTGCTGAAAGGAAGTTTTGCACTATATTGTAGTCTGTCAACATGTAATAAACAGAGTTTTTTTAGCTTCTTGGATCAGAAGAGGCAAAGCATGTGACAATTTTCACTGTGATAAATTCGACTAAGTCTATTTCGTTCTGCTTGAAAGCAGAGACAAGTGACTTTTGTCACTTACCTGTATTGTCATCTTCTGTGCTGCACTCAGTAGTGAACCATATGTGTTGTGATTTATGGCTGTTTTATACAAAGATAGTAATAAAGTTGTGAGGATTTAAAATTTCTATCACACAAACCTGAGAGATAAAACTATCAAACATGACTGCTCTCAAATATATATTTGAAAGATGTTTTCTACTCAAAGAAAATTATTTCATAAGTCATGTAAAATTTCTTCTCTCTAGCATTTTGATGATCTTAGAGATCTCTTCCAACCCAGATGATTCTATGATTACGCTCTGTAAAGCGTGGGTTGGTTTATGTTAAGGTTATCTTCTTTATCTGTCTGGAGGAGCTGCACATTTCCAACAGGTAGCTGCCTTTCCTTTCCCTTGTGCTGTCTGGCAGTAGTTGTATAAACTCATAGATCAGTATTCCTCCCAGATTTGTAAGAAGCAATTAAGCTGCCATTGTAAGGAGTTATTAGAGGCTCATGCGTTCCTAGATTTCCAGCAGTTTGTCATTTATGTGAGTAGATGTACAGCTACATTTGCCATTAACCTTTATGTCTGTAGCATCCTTCAAATTTCCCTAAAATGCAGGTCGTGCTTTGAACTCCAGTACAGCAAGTTTTGTTTTCATGACTCTAAAGCTACTTATTGTGTACCATTGCTTGGCATCTGGCTTGTACTGTGAAAGCCCTGTTATTCCAACCACTTAAAGAGAGTCACATCCCCACACAGTGTGATCGTTGAGAAGTTTCTGTCCCATCAGAGAAATTGAGAAGGGGCTTCCTGGGATTTTTCATTTCTGACATTATTACTATTGCAAGAAATGCTACTATATTTTGACAAACAGTTTTATGACCATGTTGGAACATGTAGAAGCTGTGTAGAAGTTCCCTCCTTGTGTAAGAAAAAGGCCAAGGAAGTTTTGAAGTCTCCCACTTGCCATTGCCTTGTCTATGGCCCTGCAGTCAGAGCTGCAAATGCAGAGGGGCAACTTTGTTGAGGGATTTATTCAGAGAGTATCGTGATGGAGGAGGGTTTTTTTGTTAAACTTCACATAAAATGGGAGGGATTGTTCTGGTTCAGTCACATTGAGTCACTGAATGGTAAGTTCTCTTCATGAAGTGTCTAATGAGTACCCGAACCTATGCAAAAGAATTGGTAAGAACAGGGGGTCAGATATGGTAGGGAATGAGAGCCATGGATGGCCAAAAGAAAATGTGGTTTCGGCATTCCGTCTTCAGCAAGGCATTAGGTCAGCTGTTCTGCACCTCTTTTTCATATATAAAGAGGCAGACTGTCAGCAGTTGTTCAGTGGTACAAAAATCCTGTGAAGTCAGTCTTAGCTGAGCTTATTACACAGGTTTTAAGTAACTTACGTAAGTGCCTCTTATTATAGCAGAGATGTTATAGAAGCTGCTGTATTAGAGTAAGAACAGACTTTCAGGAACTTTCAATCCATTTCCAGCTGATACTTATGGGAAGGTGCTTGAAGAAGCACGTCATGATGTAACAAGTGCTTGAAGAAACCAGTCTCTTACCTCTTGAGCTTCATTTGGTTAGTGGACTTAATGTGAAAGTAGAGGGTTCTTGTGCTTTGGCTTCCTATTTTTCTGACCTCAGATAGTCTCAGCTCCAGTTGTCTGAACACCTAAAACATATAGGGAGTCTGATAAATAAAAAGATCCATGGCAATAGTGGCAAGTGTTTACCTTTTGTATATGACAGCATGTCAGAACATGGCAGGGATGCTGGTGAAAGCATCAGACTCCTTACTCTTAATACCACTGCTGGTAAATTACAGATGGCTTTTGAGAAGTGTCTCTTCCTGTCTTGGAAGAAAGAGAACTATTCTGTTAATCTTATTTATAGTTTTAAGGAGTAACTTTCTTTGCTGAAAAAATATGTACTCGTCTTGGAGTGCATTTTTTCCCAACATTATGAGCAAGAGAACCGTTGCCTCTTTCAAAGGATGGTGGCTTAACCAAGAAGACAATCACAGTGAAAGCAGACCTATGACTGGTTAACCAAGTGTAATACTAGTCTGATCAGAGAATGTGGAATTAGAAAGAAACCAAACCCACGATAGAGCCAAACTCCTTAGGATTAGAAGAAGTACTTACTAGCTGATAACTACCAGGGCAGCAAGATTTAGTTTCTTCAGTCCTGGAAGTTGTGTGCAAGTTCCTACAGCAGTTTTTATTTAACATTGGGAAGATCTTAAAAGCAACATTTCCTTTAACATGCTCTCTAAGGAGTAAAATCTCCAAATTGTTGATTTGGCAGCTTCTATAGCGTAGTGAAAGACGGGAAAACCAGCCTCTCTCTGATTAATGAATCTACCAAAAACATCTGGATCTGCTGGAGTTAAGATGAGACAAAGATCCAATTCATTGTATAGTTTAGTGAAATTTGAGTGTGTGGGCTTAAAATTCAAGCACAATGCTGTTGTCAGTGTTATGCTTGTGCTATTCAGTCTCTCTTGGTCATACCTCTACTCCAGTGAGCTACTTCATGGCCATGGAAGTTCAGTTACCATAAAAGCATCAACTCTATACCATATAATGTAGGGTGAATGAAAGCATGAGATTATGAGAAATGAAAATACATGGAAGATTTGTTTGAAGTTTATTCCCAAAACCCATTTAATTTAGAGAATTAAAGAATTCTATTCATTACTTTAAATGGGTTTACTCATGAGATTAACAGGGCACAAATGGTGTTGACTGTAGAAAGCTCATAGGGAGAAAGTAGATTAGGAAAGAATGGCAAAATAAAATTCAACATCACAGATTGTTCAGAGCATGTTGGTTGCTAGGGGAAACGCACTGTATATGGAAACGTAATAGAAACATAACAAGGTAAGATGATGCTGAGGCTCCTTTTTAACACAAGCTAATCTCCTGGGCTCTCTGAAGTTCTTGGGCTGGGTATGACTGAAGCCCAAAGCATAGAAATAACAATGGAGAGCAGCAGGTTTTCATGTCTACAGGCTAGAAATAATCCATCTAATTTCAGAGAGTTACTAATTGCAATTGATGTAACCTTGACTGTTAACAAGGTATAGTAATAAGGTATTCTTTCTTTTCAGTGCGTATAGGTGGAAACTTTTCAAAGTTATTGCATATTGACATCTGTCTGATTCTTAAAACTAGAGAACAGAAGATTGAAAACAGTACTCTTAAAGTGAATAGTAATTAATTACTCGTGTAATTGCATTAATTAAACTTGGCTATGCAATTAGGGAGCTAATTACATTTAAAATGCTGTTGCACATTTCAATCACTGCCCACACCCTGGGGATCACCCTTTTTTTTTTTTCTCTTCCCTCACTAGACCTTCTGTAATCTCCTTCTGTTAAATGACGTGATTGAAACTTGGAATATGCATACATAGATGTGCATTTGCTTTCTCCAGCAAATATGACCTGCTAGAAGTTTAAAATGCTCTTTATTTTTTTATTTTTATTTTTTTTAGAAAAACCCCACCAAAATTAAGATTTTATTGTTATTCTTTGTTACCTCCAGATACTTGGTTTTATTTCCTACAGGCAAATATGTGTGTGAAGTAATTGAGTCATATGTGTAAAATATATTTAATATAAAGAAATTAATATCTCTCAGTTAAAGTGCTTTGTTTGGATTCTTACGGTTTTTTTTAGATGGGAAGAGAAGAATGGGGGAGCTTCCTTGGATTATGAAGTCCAATCCCATCTTATCACAGGCAATCAGATTGTATATGTCAGAGGTCTTATGAAACTTGCTTGTTTCTTCCTCATTGTCTCTGTTAAAAGGCTGTTCAAGAGTAACATTGCCCTGAGGCTTAGCTAACTTCTAGTTTACAGTCTCACAGTGATAACTTTTCATGGATGTATTCTTGTGTAAGCATCACTGTTTCAGAAATCATCCTAACAGCCTTTCACTGTACTTGGTACAGCTTGCATTCATGTATCCAGAACATTATTGCCTGGAGTTGTACAAAATGTGTACTGAGTACGCTGTTTGCTAATGTAATGGCTTTTTTCCCTGATTTTGACCCTTCTTTTATGACAGTTTATCCTACTATATGTGGCAGTCATTAATGAAAATATTTAATAAGGCGGTCCTTGAGATTCAGTTGTAACCTCCTTTCTGCAAAGTAATTCTGCTTTCATCATAAACTGGTTTTTGTTAGCTGGTTCCTGTCTTGCCTTACAGTTATTAAAATTCTCATCCTGACTAGTAATTTTACACAATACACTGTACTCAGAGCTCTGTTGAAATCCTTAAAGAGACGCTATTTTCATTGTATAGTCAACATTGTTCCAATAGGATGGCAGTGCATGATTTAACTGTAAGTTTTTGCTACCTGGTAAAGATCTTACAGTCTAACTAAAATCCACAGAAGATACCACAACAAACAATTTGAAGATCTATTAAAAAAAATGTTCCTTTTAAAATACCTTATGAAAGAACATTAGTTAGAATTAGACCCAGTTTTTCTGTCAGATTGTTGAGTGGCATTTAAAAGTGTACACGTGCTGTCTGGTGTTCTAGATTGAAGATAAGGAACATCTGCTGTGGGTTGGGAATAATACCTACTCTAGCCTAGGGTTCATTAATTTCATGGGAATTACAGACTGATGACACGATAATATTTTCTACAGAATTGCTTGGGAATTAGGCATGGCTTTAAGTACAGGGCATTGCGGAGTTGTACCATGTAACCTCTGTGATGCTACAAGGCTATTACGTTAAACATCTTGTAAAATAGATTACAAAGAACTGTTTTTTGAAGTTATTTTACAGTATTTAAAAATCTTCTTTTGTCTTCCTTTTTCTTGAACAGTTTGGCCTTGCGGTTGTTGTCTCTGCTCAGTTGCATTCTGGATTACTCACCATATTTTATGTTTTCTGTGTCTAAAACTTTAAAAAAAGACATTCTGATGTGTACTAACAAAAAATGGCATTTGGCATGATACTAATATAAAGTCCACATCTTTACTTCTTGTGGCTCAGTGTCAGCCGCAAAAGGCAGTGGTGAGATGTCTGTGCTACCTGTTTATTGCTGTGGGAGGCCTGTGGGGAGGAACCTACTGTGCTCCCTACCTGCTCCTCAACCCCTGCCCGCCGTGATCCAGCCAACCACTCAGCCTTGCAGTGTGGTGTTGGCCACCTCGCCATACAATGCGCTCTGGTTACCTCACGGGTGCTGTTTCCAGTCATAAATCATAGAATCATTAAGATTGGAAAAGGCCTTTAAGATCATCCAGTCTGACTGTCAGCCTAACACCACCATACCTTCTAAACCATGTCCCGAAGTGCCACACCTACACATGTTTTGAACGCCTCCGGGGATGGTGAATCCACAGCTTCCCTGTGCAGCCTGTTCCAATGCTTCACCACTCTTTTCAGTAAAGAAATTTTTGCTAATATCCAATCTATACTTTCCCTGGCACAACTTGAGGCCATTTCCTCTCCTCCTATCACTAGTCACTGGAAGAAGAGACCGACATCCACCTCACTACAACCTCCTTTCAGATAACTGTAGAGAGTGACAAGATCTCCCCTCAGGCTCCTCTTCTCCAGACTAAACAGCCTCAGTTTCCTCAGTTGCTCATCATAAGATTTGTTCTCCAGACCGAACACCAGCTTTGTTGTCTCTCTCTGGACACACTCCAGCAGCTCAATGTCCTTCTTGTACTGAGGGACCCAAGAATGAACATAGGATTCGAGATGTGGCAGTCAATTTAGGAGGAGAGCAGGGAACAGCCCAGCCTAGAGGTGAGGCACTTTGTTGACAGGCAAAAATATTTTCAAAGACAATTGATTTTCACCAGCAATTGGTGGAAGTCATCTTAAGAAGTGGTTATCTTACTAAAATTAGAATAATAAAGAAAATAGCAGAAGTATTGGTTCAGTCAGTGTCTGTGGTGATGGCTGGTTTTCCTGTCCTACAAAATACTTGAATAAAAACTGAGTGTAGATGTGCACTTGTGTAATAATGGCTTTCCCGTTAGCTGTGTGCAACTTTTCTAAAACTTGCAGGGAAACGTGTTTGATAGATCATAAATACCATAAAAATGAGATCTGTCAGTTTAGTTGCATGTGTCTACCCATCTCATTAACACTTTCTTGTTCTTGCTGTGAATTCTTGTGCATTTTTCTCCCTTAGATATGGTAGAATGCTCTGCTCCCAACCTAAATTGGCAAATACATTAATTAGCTTACTCAGACTGCACAGCGGCTTTGCTGGTTTTAGCACGGCCTGTGCACCCGGCTGAGGTGGTGCCAGTGTTAGGTGGCAGGAGCTCTAAGGGGTCCCACCTGTACTGAAATGTACCAGCTGGATAGAAACCCATGAAATGCAGGAGGACAGACAAGTTTCATGGATCTACCTCATCTTTAGTGGCCTGGTGAAGAGCGGTGGCATTTGTACCTGGGCAGAGGAGTGGCAGAGTGCCATTTTACAGTGCTCTCGGCACCATCCTGGGTTGTCTCTTGGTTGACTGTGGATAACAGAGTAGCATTAAACTCTGCAGTTAAACTGCAGTGGCAATTAAATTCCATGAAGAACTACTATTGCAAGAGAAGGACATTTCTTGTCTGTGTTTTTGTCATTGTAGCTGGTAGTGTTTGTCTCTATTTTTAAATTTCTTCCTGAGCTTTATAAAGTGTTCTATTCAAATGTGCAAAGCAAATCTCCTAAGGTGTCCTAGGATAGGTAGGCAAGTGGTTTCAGTAGGGTGAGAGAGAGGGAAATAAGGCGGTAAAATATACACAGACATCTCTCTATGGTTTTCCTTTTTGACAGTTTACATGTGAAATATGAATACTGGTTGGACTTTCTATTTTTTCCTGGTATTCTGCCACCCTTTTTTTCCGTTAATTATCTCATTTCCCCCTGGCTTGTTTTCTGTGATCTGATTGTCCAACTCACTCCACAGATCATAATGAATAATCGGGTCTTCTGGTTGTATGTGTTTCATGGCACAGGTTACACGTCATGAAAGGTTTTGCTCTCAATATCAGGTTTTGAATACAGGGATACTTGAAACAGTGAGTGGAGGTTCAGCCGAAGAGCAGATAATTGTTTTCCCTTATTTATGCGACTTCTGCTTTGGTTATTAATTTAAAGATTTAAGCATTTATAGATTTCATCGGGGGATTACCCTAACTGTTTGGAGTGGCCTGAGTTCTAATGAGTAACATGCACTTTGTAAGGCTTGAGCAGATAGTGTTGTAAACGTGGAAGTGGTAGAAAAGGTTTATTGAAGTGATAGAGATCTTTACATGATGACTCAGTAACATGCAATGAAGGGGAACTTTTTATTTAGTGGGAATGGATGTGGGTCAAGGATTCTCTAATCTCATTTCTAATAATCTGCAGCAGAGAAACTTGTACTTAAATTTTATTACAAGAGAAGTTTAGGTAGGAAAGAACTTGTTTTTTATAAGAAGGACAACGGTTTTATAAAAAACAAAACTGTAGGTAAGTTTTAGACATCCCAGTCATGCTTTACTGAAACACAAAGAACTGATTTCTTGAGTGGTGTGAGAACCACAGGTACATTTAATATATCTAGACTGCTTTCTTATTAATATAAATTTGGCATTTAGACTTGAAGAAGTGGGTTTGGAGGAAATAACTGAAAATTTTAAAATCTGGGTGGAGACAAGGTGGGACAAAAGCTTCTGCAACATTGGCAAGACAGCAGTCTGAATGTTGTATAGTGTTTAAGCTGAGTATTACTGGAACAGACATGGGGATTTGGTTAATTCATTAAGTAGGTAAAGTCTTTCCTGTTAGTGACATCTTAGGTCTTCCCTTTGAAGCTCTTACTAATTGGAGTAAAATACACACCACTGTAAAAAAAAAAATTTTTCATTTGGCGTGTTGCGATTCTCAGCTAGGGCTGAAATCTTGCAAAGATAAGCCATGGGTGAGGCAAAGACAATAGTGGTCTAGAAAAACAGTATTGTTGTCTGGAGTGTTACAGTCTAGAGTATTAGAATATTATGGTTTAGAATGCAACTTTACAATTTTTTTTGTATAGTTGTCTTCAAAAAAAGGCGTTTGAATGCACAGCAACACACTTCTTTTCAAATTAACAACTTTATGTCATACTGTTACCACAATATCATGTTGAAATAAACTGTATGTATTTTATATATATATCAAGCCACTTGTTTCCATATTAAAATAGGATCTTAAAATGTTGTTGCCGAATCACAACCGTTCCTACGGTCACGTTGACTACTGAGTATTTAACGTGATTTTTTAGCAAACAAATCAGAAGCCTCATCAAAAGTCCCACTCCAGGAGTTAACTGGCCACTTTATGTTATGAAATTTCAGCTGGTTTGCTTTAGAGAGAAAAATGTAGTGTTGGACTTTTCCATTCAACTAACTCACCTACTGAAATGGTAGTGGAACAGTTGAGTATGGCTGCACGCATCAGGACAGAGAGGAATTTCAATCAGAACAGCAGGAGGGAAAAGTGAAGGGAATGCTTATTGTTAACTTGGGAAATTGGAGGAAGCTTATATGGAAAAGTACATTGATAGTGCAACATAATATTGTTCAAATAAATCCTTTGCCTCATGGTGGAAATATGCAACCTTTCTTAATATTTCCCATTATCTGTTTATACAGTCTCGGTTTATCCTTGAATAAAAATACATGAAATATACCTGTACTGTTTTTATGAAAATACATAGGCAGAAAAGGATTTAACATGATTGCACAGTGAGCCTAATGGGTTCAAGATCCAGTAGTTCTTTAGACATTAGTTGCTATCTGGTGCCGTTTGTTCGTTATTTCATTTATAATGTTTGGCTCTGAGCTTTAAATAAATCAGACTGGGAGTACTTGAAACAGTTAAGTTTGAAACCTCTGGGTTGTTGGTCTCAAGTAAATTACTGAAATTAAAATAATGCTTACATAATCTATAGTACTCCTTATTGGTAAAGCAAGCAGTAGGTTTAATTGTGTTCTGTAATTGTTGTTGCTCTTAAGGTCTGTAGGATTTCAGAGGGATTCATTTGTTATTCCATTACAGCACAAAAGTGGAGAGCCTAGCTGTAGTTTTTTTCTCTAAGAATGTACAATGTTATAACTTTCTATCATATCTACAGGTTTTAGGACCTGCCCCAAAATGGTGTTCCTTCTTGGACAATTTGACCGAAGAACTGGAAGAGAATCCTGAGAGCACAGTTTATGATGATTACAAATTTGTTACCAGGAAAGACCTTGAAAATTTAGGTAAAACAGTTGAATAATCTCTTTAGCTGACTTTTGTTCAGTGTTTGATTATGTACATATGTAAATTTTGTAATTTGGCGCATGAGGACAGTTGGAAAGTCACTGACAGTAATTTCCTCCAGTCTTTTTGGTTATTAATATACCGAACTGATAGCTTTATATTCTTTGGTTCCCAGCCAGTGCAACATTAGATATTTTGGGTTTCTGCAATTGTTATCCCACAAAGATCGTTGGTATTTCCTAATTTAATATGTCTAGGAATCTGTTGTGTGTGCTTTCAGATACTAAATGGAAGGCATAGGAACAGAAGTTGATTTATTTTTCGAAAAGTGTTCAATGTTCTCAGATAGCATGTTGGAACTCACAGCAAGATCTGCCAAAGGCTACCCTATTTGAATGTTGTAATTTCCAGAAAATAGAAACTATTTTAGGGCTAATAGAAACAGTTTCAAAGAATTGCAATGCTGAAAATTGTATAGTAGATAAGGTAAGCATGCTTTTCCCAAAGTAGCTACCCATTTTTCTGTCTGTTACATGTTTTGATTGCAATGTTCTGCTCCACTTTAATTTACCTCTCAATATGGGAGTTAGGTTTGGCCTGGAGGAGGTCATCCACAGCACTTAGTGTTCTAGAGTAGATGGTTGGAATATAGCCCGCAGACCCCTATCCCAGTTGTAAGGGAGTAAGGCAATACAGTATTATCTATACAGACACTTGACTGGGAATACTTGTTTTAAATTCACTATAACTCAGTCAAATTAATTTTCCCATAAATACAGGCTTTCAAATGATAAACCAGTTTAAGGGATATTTTGTATTTCATATGTCATTGTTTGCCATTTAGTCGTGGAAGTAGTTTAATTCTTAATTTCTAAAGATTTGGAGTCTGTAGAGGGTATTTTGCTACAAAAGGCTTTTCGTTTTCTCAGTCGTGGAATTTTGTGAAGCTATGTGATTGAAAAATCAGAGAAATTTCAAGTATTTTCATTTTTACTTAGGTTAGGGCCTAGGGTGACAATTTTGTGACCTGATGCGGTACCATATTTTTCTAACATGTTGATTCTTCTAAGCTAGTGACCCAAGGGAAAACTATAGTTAAAAACATCTTTGTTCCACACTATTCCACTTCCAAACATCTATGAACTTTCAAAAAGATCCTCGAGTTTTTCCTTTTAAACTTCTTTGGAGTATAGTGCCTGTGGGCATTTTAAAAAACTGCATGGTGACGTGTATTATGACAAGAAAAACTGATTTTGTTGCTCTGAAGAAGCTCAGATTTCTTGATGACCAAACTGGTTTTTTTTTTTTGTGGTTTTACTTAGTCTTCATGTAATGGATGTGACTGTTAGATTAATGTGTTGAGGTGGCAGTGCTTGTTTGTCTTGAATCGGGTAAGTGATGTGGCTGGCTTGGAATAGGAGTTATTTATATATGAAAGCTCTGTGAAATTCTCTGTAATTTTTTTTTCCCAGGCCTTGCTCATCTCGTTGGATCATCATTGCTCAGAGCATATATGCATGGCTTTTTCATGGACATAAGACTTTATCATAAGGTATGTAAGGCTGATCCTTGTACATTTTTACTCTTAGCAGTAAAATATGTATGTCAAGTTTTTGTTGGCCATTTTTTGTGGGTTTTTTTTGTGCTTTTTTTCTTCCAAATAACAAAATATGTTCTGTGTTAATGGTATTTTCTCTTTACTACTTCTTGTTCAAAGGCAAAAATGATGGCCAACCCCTTTGCCTATGAAGAATATAGAAGAGAGAAAATAAGGCAGAAAATAGAAGAAACACGTGCACAGAGAGTTCAACTAAAGGTAAATTCTGTAAACAATGCAAACTTCTGGGAAAGCTGTGCGTGAAGAGCAATATATTCTTAAGTGTACGTCAGAGATGTAATGACTTTTAATTTGGTTCTGTTTATTATCAGAGACACAAAGTCATTTATAGAAATTTTTTAATGGAATCATGAAATTCCCATGCGTGCGATTCCCACAGATGAGAGAGACTGATATGAAACTGTAAAAGAGCAGCTCTCATCGCATTTGCCACTTGAGTGGATAAGCCACTGGCAAAACTTGCAGTTTCTACTTCTGTCGTTAAACTGAATTACTTAAGCCGTTAAAAAATAATACTCTGGAAAGAGATATGTAAAAATAGTATAACTAGTAGCTTTCTAAATTGAATTTGTTCAATGTACAAGAAGAAATGATTGCTTTTAAAGTACTAAAGTTGGTGAATTGCTAGGAAAAGAGGATATAAAAGTTCTGCTTAAATTTTCTTCTAAGTGCTATTGCTTTACTAGTACCTAGAAATATTTGGAAGCATCCAATGAGCTTTTCAGCAATAATTACAGGAATGAATAAGAATTCTCTTCACCACACTTTGAATGTAAAGCATATAGGTTTTTGCGTGTGTAAGAGTAATGTACTGATTAATTGCTTTCCTTTCTTTAGAAACTTCCAAAAGTCAATAAAGAGCTTGCACTCAAACTGATTGAAGAAGAAGGAGAAGAGCAACAGGTTTCTAGAAAAAGGAAACAGAAGGTGAGCATTCGTTTTGGAGACTTCTCTAACTGGAGACACAGAAACAGTAATGCTTACAGTATGTTCTTTTTGTTGATGGGTTGGAGTTTTTTTTTTAACTGGACAGATTAAAAATTCCATTATTTCTGTTTCTCATAAATAACTTGTAGTCTACTAAGGTGCCTTACTTCTCTGTAGCTGCAGCACCAAAAAAGCCATGTACTAATTTGAAGTTTAACATCATGAAGTTCTGTGAAGATGTGGGCTTTAGAGTCAATACCAAAGTTGTTCGAAAAAGGCCTGTTGTTTGCATTAGTTGGTATTTTGGTGGTGACCATGATGAGATAGATGTTACATGTAAAACTGAAGGTACAATTGCCTGCCTTTGTGTACACAGTTAACTACGTTTTATAAAATAGCCAAAATGGTTTGTTCTTACGCTCTGATGTTGAAAATAATCAATTTTTATCCTAAGTGCAGTCTAAAGTGAAAAATTATATATAGTGGGAGGGAGGGCTTTCTGTGGGTAGCGCTTCTTAGGTGCTCATTCTCACGGAATATAGCATTCTTGAGAGGGAGGCACTAGCTTCATGTGACATCTAATGAAATTCTGTGTGTTACAGATAGTAGGAAGCATGAACTACTAAAATAGTAAGTGGTGGGTAAACAATAAATGCAGACTGTCTAAGCCAGTGCTAAAGTGGAAATGTGAGTTCAGTAAATGGGGGCTGATTTGTCTAGCCTAAAAACACTATACATAAAATGGGTGTTCTGGTTATTTTCCTGAAATGGCATTAGAGTCCTATAAAAAGCAGTTTATTTTAGGCTTTGGGATTTAATGTTTTTTTTATGATTTAATTAATGTGTGATGGCAAGTGAAATATTTGCAACACTTTCTGTATCTCAAATTTACACTTGTTGATTTTGTATCTTTTTTTCCCCTTCGTAAGTAACAATGAAAATTTAATGCTGGGGTGGGGTGAATGGGCTGCTATAAGTTTGGCAATTTGAAAGATCAGCTTTTTATAATAAAGTTATGTATTCAATGATTTTAAAATTACGACAGAAGATGTTCACATAAACTGAAATTGTGACTTGAATTGTTCGGAATTCAACAGTAGCATGATTTTCACTGAGTTAATTTTATTTTAATGTGAATGAAATTGTCTTTTCCATTCTCTATGCAAGGGCAGTGAAGAAAGAGTTACAAGATGTATGGAAATGCTTACTTTTACGTATTTACAGTAAAACAGTAGCAGCATTGCATGAAGACTTGTTTGCCCTGATAATTTATTGTACATGTTGTAGAATCATCCCCCTCAGGCAGGGTGTTTGCCTTGGAGGTGCTCCTGATTAGTCAATAGATAACACATCTCCAGACTAGCTGGCTGAATGTATGAGGAACATTAATTCAAAAATATTAGTAATTGTGTATTTAAGGTGTCTATAGTGTGCATAAAAAACCCTGTCTTGCTTACAGGTATCATAGAATGTTATTTATTAGATCTTTGTGAAAATAATAAAATATAATAAGCATAAATCTTGATTTATCCTGGAAGGATAAAGCAACTGGCATTCATGTGCTGGGTTTGAGTTTTGTTTAATTAAAAAGGTGTTACTTTACCAATGTCTGTTTCAGAATTTTATAACTCACTCATGCTTTGCTTCTTTTCCAGAATCTGCCTAGCCTTCTCAAAGATGATCGTTTTAAGGTCATGTTTGAGAATCCAGATTTCCAGGTGGACGAGCAGAGTGAAGAATTTAGGCTACTTAATCCTCTTGTTTCTAAAATAAGTGAGAAACGAAAGAGGAAACTAAAGCTCTTAGAGGAACTGGAAGCACAAGAACAGGTAAAATATTTGATGTTTGGTTTAGAAAAAATCCAGAGGTTTTTTCCTTTGTTTTGGGGGGTTCAGATTTTTCACCCTAGAAAGAAGGAAAGATGTAGGCAATGCAAGAATGTCTTATCAGCTACAGTCATTAAGTGTAATTTATAATGTTATTTAGATGTGAACAATATTGTGTCTACATACTATAGTTTTGAAAAACGTAAAATATGTAGGTGGAAATAATTTTATAAAATATCTTCTGCTTCATTTGCGGTTACTGCTTTTGTTCAAATTTTAGTTCTTCAACTATATCAATATAAAAGCTGTCACGTACTCTAATTGCAGTAATGGAAAGAAAATTAGTTGATGACTTCTTGTTTTATACTATTTTTGTCTGCAGGAAGAGGAGGAAGAACCAGAAGGAAAAGCAAGTGATGCAGAAAGTTCTGAGAGTTCAGATGATGAAAAAGGCTGGGTTGAAGAGGTCAGGAAACAGCGCAAGCTCCTACGCCAAGAGGAAAAACTAAAGCGGCAGGAAAGGTTCAAGGAGGATCAGCAAACATTATTGAAACCTCAGTTTTTTGAGATTAAAGAAGGAGAGGAATTCAGAAGCTTCAAAGACTCTGCCAAAAAACAAAAATTAATGAAGTAAGACTAATGCTCCTATTCTAATAGCTGGGGGTGGACGATTCTCAACTATTTCTCTACAATGCAGGCCAATGGTATTTTGGCTTGGAAGCTCTTACTGGTAAAGCAGCATCTGGCGATCCAGGGATATAACTTAAAGTGACATAGTTGTTGAAAGATTTGTTTTGGTATGGCAGAGAGACAACACAAACAGATTTGGGGATCCACTACTCGCTGTTGATGAACTGCTGCTCTCTCAAATAACAACAGTGTCAGTATGAGTTTGACAGTCTGGTTGGTTTTCACCTGACCCTCTAAAAGGATGTAGAATACTGTGTGACTAAGCACTGTTTTGAGAGTAGGATCATGGTGGTAAAAGAAAAATTGTTTTGTCTGGGTATTTTTATGGCATTCAGAAACTTTCAAAAACTACTATGTCCTTATATTGTCAGGTCTCACTATTTTTTATTTTTGCAGTACAAAAAAATCAGACTTTTTTTTAAAAAAAATTTGGATTTCCTTAAGTTGATGATCAGCAGAAGTAAATGATCCTCTATGAAGAGCAGGTCAGTCTAAAGGACTTGGCTTTGAGGTGCTTAATGCCTGCAAATCTCATTGATTTTTTTTTTAATAGAGGTGAGTTGAACCCATCAGAATATGAGATTTAATAGCCTTTTATTTGGAGAACAGTCACTACCTTTAAAACATTGAAAGACAATAGCTTCAAAATTCTTGCAACACATTCAGTGCAGAGCAGAATTTTGACTAATGTTGGAAACAAGTTTACTGGGCTAGATGAATCTCGTAATAGCCATTATGTTTTTACTTAGAATGAAATGGTACCATCAAAGAAAAGGAAGTGAATAATACATATAATGGGTCTGTCTCTTTATATCACTAATGATTGACTCTGTAACCTGGTTGTTTCATGATAGGAATTTTCTGGAGATACATAAAGAAACATCTGATAAATATTCAGCCTGTGCCTTAAATGTGTAAGCATTTAACTGGAATTGTTGTGCAAAATGGTCTTTATAACTGAGACAGTGTTTCTACAGTAGTGTAGTGGTCTTAGATTCCCATGCTACTTGTAAGATGTCTGTAAATAGAAGTAGTAGTTGTTATACACTGGGATTTATAGCAGTTCTGCAGAACTGATTCAAATATTTTCCTTAGCTGTTTTTTATCAGCAGGCTTTTTCACACAGAGAATTTTCTTTGTTCTTTATATTGAATATGCCCACTCATTCTGGACTCTGAGCTTTCTTAGATTTCTCCACCAACTTTCTACTGATTATTTTTCTTTCTTTCTTCCAGAAAATGAAATAACTTTATACTTTTTTTTTTTCCTCAATTTTAATCTTTGTTAGGAGAAAATGCAGTCTGGACACTCTCACAGAGTATTGTAGGATAAGGATATTTTTTATTTGGGTTTATAGTGCCTTGGATTTAGCAAATTACTTGAAAGGAGCCTGTGAGACAGTGGTCAAATGGCACTGTAATCTTGTTGCCATTGAAATAATTCCCTAAAAGGCAGCATGGCTGCAGCCTATTCTCATACTGTTCTTTTACACAAATTCAGCTGCTGACCTCTAAAGGAGATTCTCAAGGACACTCAATTAGAAGTGTTAAGGTTTTGTTTTATTCAAAGAAGACTTCATGGAAGACTTCAATATTAGCAAGGATACTGAAAGTTAAGTAAATAAGCCAAGACAGATGTAAGTAAGGAGGAGAAGGGTTTAGAACAAATTAGTACCATGTGACACAGGACAAAGTAAATTATTTCATCTCGTGTATAGAGGGAGAAAAATCATTGCTTCAGCTTGGGAAAAATGAAAGTAAATACCACAGACCTGTCCAGTGGATGGAAGAATATCAGGGATGGCGTACACCATGGAAAGACTGCTTTTAGAGAAGAGACTGTCTTAAGATTTCCTACTAGTTCTCTGCAGAATATTTTGCAAGGTGTGGCGCATAATTAGGGCGGCTTAGGTTAGATACCCCCTGTATGGCAGATGCGCAGAGGGGATGTAATGTAAAACATTAAAAAAAAGAAAAGGAGAGAAATTTGGAACTAGAACAGGGTAACATAAAAATGAACGTGACAGCTTCATGTTTGTCTAAGTGGCTGTCATTGAATTATCTTTCCATGATTTTTTTATTTTTGTCTAAGCAATTAACTCTGTACTCGCTGATGCCATTTGTGGTCATCCAAGCATTGTTCTGCGTATGGGGTTTGATATTCCTCAAATTCTCAGAGGAAATTTAAAAATTAATGGGTTGTATCTGTTTCTTACAACACATAGCTGATAAGATTCTGTAATCCTAATGACCTAGTCTGTGTTGTGAGCTAGCTTGTTTGATTAATGAGGATTTTTACATATTAGAATTTTATAAAGAAAATGCATGAATATGTTTTCTGCTGGCCTTCTTCAGTGATAAGTAGTCAGCATAAAAATAATTAATTCAAGTAACATACTGAAAATTGGAAAGACTGTAGTGGCATGTACAATCTGGTGAGGCTGGCATGTTTGTCTTTGATATGATTTATCCAAGTTATGGAATGATGGTCTGTGACCAATATAATTAAGTACCTTAATACCTTCACTATGCATTTAATGGCTAGGTGTTCTTTTTTCTCTAATCATATAATATTCTACCTGAGGAAACAGTTTATGACTTATATAAAACTGGGTGTTCCTTTTGACATGTTCCTGACTCAGCACGGCTCCAAGCCCAGCTTCTAAAGAAGTGGTGCGTACTATAAAATTCTTCATAGACCAACAGTCTACGCATTTCTTTGCACAGGAAAGCTGCAAAATTTACTCATGGTCATAAAAAAACAACCTTGTCTCAAATCTGTCTACTTTTCATTTTCCTCTTTTGCGCTCTTATGCTTACACATGAAAACGTGCTGAACGCATTAGAGATGCAAAACTTTGCTTTGTTTAGTTACTGCAGAAGCTCCTTACGTAGTAACTTAAAGGGAATCCATAAAAGGAAGAGGGTTTTATCTTGGCACACTGATTTTTTTGATGTCCCTTTAAAAGCTTTATTATTGAAATTACAGCATCTGAAAATTTATAACTACAATAGTCATACTTTATAAAGTATGACAGTCAATGTATATTTCTGCAGAGGTAATCAAGAAAGTCAACAAAAGCATAGCTGACATTCCAAGGAATTGCTAAAGTAAATAGCAGGAAAAGTCCTGAAAAAACGTTCTCTTTATAATGAGGAAAAAAGAAGTGCCTCAGCAATTTGTTTGTTTGTTTTTTACTGTAGGGTAGGGAAGTTGCTTTTAATAACACTGTTAATGTATCCCTTAAATCAATTTGTTGAGAATTATTTATAAAAAAAACCAAAGAAGCCAGCTATTGTGTTTGTGTTTCGGTGTGTGCAATTCACTGTCATTTCAGGTCTGCACACCTTCAGATAAATATAGCCATACCTTCATTTATTCAGTAAAATTGCAACCCCAAAGCGCTTTGCTAATATCTCCTCATTTTAATTTTTCTCCTGACTGAAGCGGTATCTAGGCAGTCATGCTAAATAATTGCTGGGTAGTAGCCATATTTCTCCAGTTCGCTTTCAAAGGGGAGAAAAATGGGACTTCACTTGAATGTAGAAATCCCACCACAGTGTCGGTGACTGATCTGCTGCCATAGTTAGCTCTAAGGCTTAGAGCTTGTCTTCCCGATTCACACAGATGGAACAAGTTTTCACATGTACTCAATGAAAAATATACTACAAAAAAAATACAATCAAAGTACCTAGTCATGAGAAATAAAGTAATTCTTCACAGTAACTTTTCATGGTTAATCTGAAAAGTCTTTGTTACATAAAATGGCTCATTAACCAAAATTCAGTGGACTTCAGAGACTGTGCATAGGCCACTGGCCATGAGCCCTTCATCCATAGTAAATGCCATTGACTTTGGTGGCTGTATTTTTGTAACGACTTATTTTCTTCTCTCTTAGGCTTCTTCTCTAGTAACACACTAATAACAGCAACTCAAATTCCAGAAACTAATTTTGTTTACAGTTAGAGAAATGTTTTCTGAGGGCATCGCAGAATGAATTTGTCTGATCATGCAAGCCGTGTTGTATTCTCAGGTCGCGTTACCTGCTTGTAGGACTGGCGTTGTAGAAGAATGAGCCATGTTAGGACTCACAGGTGCCTTTAGGGAGAGTGGCTGAAGCCAGCACCATCCTTGTCTGCCTCACCCCTGTGCTGGAGGCTGTGCAGGAACCATGTGTATTTCCTCTCCTCAGCTGTTTTAGTTTACAACCCAACTTAACTGAAGTAAGCAAGCTTGGTGTTAGAGACCAGCTCACGACTTGGAGCAACTGGGGCACGTCCATGTGTCTTGCCTTTGTAGAGGCATTACCTTCTAGTGGAGGAGAGCTGAAAGCAGTATCAGATTTAGCCACAACCACCTCCTTCTCCGCGGAAGTACTGGAGTGCCCAGGGGAGAGGCTTTATAGCAGCTTGCTGATAGAAGCTACCTGATGGAGCACTATGTGCCTGAAGGCCTGTGCTCAGGTGGAGCTTCTCTCTGGGGTCAGGGTCAGTCTTACTTCTCAGGCTCATTTCTGTTATTCTTAGGAAACTATTCTGGACAGTCATTTGTATTTGGACTAAATAGTTTGTCTGTGCAATGAAGTGATTCATGCGGTGATGAATTCTTTCTGATGTATAGTAAAGTTTATTTCCTTCCCTCAAAAGTGTTTCCTATTCAGAAATGATAATATTTCAAGAAAACTGAATGTATCTAGCCTTAACTGTTTTATATTTGAGTATATATCTGTTACTGCAGCTCAATATTCCGGACTTTTTCTAACACTTAATAGAAAATTCTAGCAATAGAAGGGTGTGGTTTCTTTCTCATCTAGAGTCCTCTTGCTTTTTTAGGAGAAGAAGCAATGAACTTTACATAAATTTTAAAACTGTTTCTACTGAAAGCAATATCTCAAGGGAATGATTTGAACTTGTGTTTCTGTTCTGTTTACTGAATATTTATTTTTTTGAGTTACGGCTTTTCAAGGATTCAGAGAAGTCAAGATTAGTTTTGACTGCATTATCGGCCTTTATTATAGTAAAAAGATGGCAAGAATAGGACCTAATGTTAATTATTCTCCACAGGAAAACTCTTGGAGATCGTTTAAAGCTTGAAGAAAAACTTGGCACGCTCGATGTGTCTGATACCACAGTAGGCAGCAAACAGGCAACATTCAAATTAAAGAAGGTGAGCTATATATATAATTTTTTAAGATAATTCACAAGTAACTTTAGTTTTTGCATGAAAGAACAGGAACTTTAAAACCGTCAAACAAATGTCCCTCTTCATTTCTTTATAAGCTGCCAACACTTCTGCTTCTTGCCAAGAGAATGAAAGCCTCCGGTAGTACTCTGTGTGTTTATACCCTTATAACTCAAGCAGCACTCATAAAATCTTGTGTTCCGGTGGAAAATACTGGCTTCCATCTTTTAATAGTTTATTTGCAGACATACCATCAGAAGATTGTGACCTTACCTGACTTCTGTCCCAGGACTGATTAGATCTTGGTCTTCAGGTCCAAATGCAATCAGGATGCTGTATGTGACACCTTTCTCTTGGATGATAATGTTGCTGGGTCGCTGCATAGTGAAAACAGAGCTCCTAACCACCTTTGTCATTGAACTTGTGTAACACAGATCACAGGAATGACTTCTGGTCCATTCAACTAACCAAATTCTATTTCAATGTTTGGTTGACTGCTGCCTATTTAGCTTTCCTGAAGGATTTTGATTTCCCATGCTAAGGAATTTTGTAGATCACAGACAGGTGATTATAGTGTGGACAGAGGTAAATGCATGTGTGCATCTGCTACTGCTCTAAAACACTTAGGAGCTTTTCTGCTAGAAAATTGCTTTAGAATTGAAGAAAAGTCACGTTATAAAAGCTGAAAACCCATATTAATTTACACTTGAGCTGACAAAATTGGCTTCAGTTAAAACTGGTTTACCTCAGGTCAGCCTCTTTGCTAGAATACAGTTCTACTTATCAGAGGTCAAATATTTTTTTTGTCACAAGAATGGCTAAGTAGTTATTTGATTGCCACATTGGTATGCCTGAAAAAAACCTTTAAATAACTAGATTGACTGGACTATTTCTACCTTACTTGTTTTACCTGAATATTGCCTGTTTGTAGGTGTCCTTTTACATCTTTTTTTGATTGCGGTGTTGCTGGAACTTAAAATGTATTGACTGTGGAATAAGCCACAGATACATCTGCTGTGCTGTGTAGGATAACCATTCTGGGGATTTTACCAACTGTTGTAACTGATATGTCAGTGTCTCGTAGCTAATTAAATGGCCTTTGCAGAGCTTCAAAAGCACAGTGTTTTTTACAGAAGCTGTAGCTTAGAAAGCCCCGAGCCAGAAGGTTTCTTGTAGTTGGTGGTAAACAGTGGACTATCACCTTTTGCTAACAGTTCTGTGTAGATTTGGGAGTAACGTGGCAGAAGGCATATGGCAGTGGTTCAGATTGTCACTTTTTCTTTGTTCCAGCAGGCAAGTTATAGCTTTGAATTTTTTTTAATAATATTGCTGTTAATGCAAATTTTTTTTTGATTGTTAACTGATGTTGCATTATTGAAATGCATACATTATGCTGGTTTGCATTAAAAAGATTTTTTAAAGTCTAATTAAAAGAAGAATAATGCATCAACATGGGAGATCTCATATCAACAGAATAGTAAAATAAGACCTAAAAGTCGTCTTTCAAATAAACAGACCCTATGTATACATTCTGAAGTCCCAGGGAATGGATCAAGGGGAGCTAGGAAGAAGTCATGCTACGCAGTGTGCTGTGTCTTGACACTAATTTCCAGAGAATGAAGAGATGAAGCTGGCAAGTCAAAAAAAGGGATTTTAGTGTTACTGTGATCATCACCATGTGCTTTGTGATGCCCCTTCCTTAAAGTGCAGGTGTATTTAGGAGTAGGTAGAAAGATTTGGTGGGAGTCAGACTCTTCTCCCAGGCAACCAGCAACAGAACAAGAGGGCACGAGTTTAGACTCTGCCAGGGAGGGCTTAGGCTGGATATCAGAAAAAAGTTCTTCACAGAGCGAGTAATCAGACATTGAAATGGCCTGCCCAGAGAGGTGGTGGATTCACCATCCCTGGAGGTTTTTAAAATAAGACTGGATGTGGCACTAAGTGCCATGATCTAGTAATCATGATGGACTTGATGATCTTGGAGGTCTCTTCCAACCCAGATAATTCTATGATTCTATGATTTAGTAGGGGGAAAAATTGTGCTTCCATAGGATTGGTATCACTTGGCCTTATAAGTGAGTGGAATTGAGATTGAACTTGCCTGCTTTGGTTGTGATACGTTAGCAGCCTCCCAGATGCCCAGCACTCACTGACAAATCCAGCAATGAAATGGTTTGTCTTCTCTCTTGCAACCTAGGATAGGATTAGAGGTAATGGCAGGAAGATATGCCGGGAGAGGTTTAAATTGGATTTTATGAAGAGGTTCTTCACCCACTGGGTGGTGGAGCAATGGAACAGCTCCCCAGGGAAGCAGTCACGGCACTGAGTCTGCCAGCATTCAAGAAGCATTTGGACAATGTCCTCAGTCACATGGTGTGAACGTTGGGATTGTCCTGTGTAGGGATAGGAGTTGGACTCGATCCTTTTGTGTCCTTTCCAGCTTGGGTGATTTTATGATATTTCAGTTTAGTTTTCAGGGGAGTTTAGGTATGGTTTCTACAGTGTGGCATCCTGTTTTTCAATTTCAACATACTTTATCATAGCAAATAGGTATAACAAAATAGCGGGGTTTCTAAAATACTGAGTGCTTTAAGCTATGGGGGAAGTATAGAGGACTTTGTGAAAAAAAAATCAACAAAATCCTTCAAATGCAAATCAAGTATACTAGCAGTAGCAGTCAGCATTATCTTAAGTAAGATTTCTCAAAACCATTTCAGACAAAGTCTGGAGACACAGAGAAATTACATGCATTTTCACATAGTGGGCTTCTTATTTCTGAACCTGCAGTGGAAACAAGTCAATAAATTTCAACAAAGTCTAAAGACAGCTAGCTTTTATTAGCATGATACTGGTATAGGCTTATTGCTGCATTTGGTAAATTGGTTCATATCTCTCCTCAGCCAACATGTTGTCTATGCCTGCAAATCTCTAACTAAGTTTAAATGGTGCTTTAATGGGTGATTCAGGAAGAGATTGGCTGATGTATGAATGCTGCTGACTACGGGATTCAGTGCAGTGGGGATACAGCTGCACGCCCAGTAATTCTGACACAGTTAATGCATTTATCCTGTGCTGCCATAGGAATTGCTCTAATTGCTGGAGTATTTTATAGCATGAACAGTTCCAGTTTATGCTTAGTTTGAAGACAAGCCTTACTCTTCCAAAGAAAATAGTAGTTTATGGCTATAAGAGTTGTTTCTTCTGTGTGGTATGTAAATTAAACCCTTTCAGCATGTTTTTGATGAAGAAGAAAAAAGAACACGTGCCACAGGTGCAGAGATTTTAAATTATTTTCATGTGGAAAGTCTTTTTAGAATTGCATACAGCATATCAAACACTTCCAAGAATTCCTAAGAACACTTTTTAGAAAACCAGTATGTTTCAGCAAATTTAACTATTTTTTTCTGTCTTTTTAAAATGCATTTGTGCAAATATTGAATGTGGTAATCCTAGTTAACCAAAGTATATACTAAATAGCCTCAAATTGTGCTCTACTATCTTAAGGTCATCAAAACATAAATTCTGCAGTGTGATTTTAGTCTTTTGTTAGACATTCATTTTAATTGGAAACGCGTGATTTTATTCACTGTTTTTCAATGTCTTTGTCTTAAATGTTTGCTCTAAATTACTTGAAATGGTAATGCCTAGAGATACATGAATGAACAGGTATGGTTTAAGATAAAGATATTGTGGGACCATTTACAATAACATTTCCAGATTTCCCTATTAGGATTATGACTTGATATATAGATACTTGAACAATGAGGTGAACCTGAGTCTATTTGTGTTTTAATATTCCAGTCAGAGCAGCAAAGGAAACAGCAGGAAGCTGAGAAACAACATCGTCAAGAGAGGAAAACACTTAGACGTTCCGCTAGTCATCTCAAGAGCAAACGTGGAAGAGGACGACTGTTTTGTTGATTTATGTTATTTTTTTAAAAAGAAACTTCTTTTATATAATTTCTTAATTTGAAAAAGTGACACAGTATCAATGTATTTGTATTTTGATTCATTGATGAACACAAAAACCAGAACTTGATGAACCTTGTTTATGAAAGTAAAAGTATTGACCAAAGGACGCTATGAGTATGGTGTGTTATAAACTCCAGTATGAACTGTATTTGTGCAGAAATCACCAGCATTTGGTTATTGTGTAACCCTCAATGTTTTCTATATAAGAATTTAGGTATACAACGAGGCTGCCTGTCTTTTATATAACTTAAGAGCTCTGGGGTTTTGATTTCCAAAATCTTTGTTTGTGACTGCTTAGATAGACAATCAAGGGTAAGTTATTTTGTCTAAAAACTTATCTCTACAAGGACACAAAAATTTTTTCTCCTGTGATTCTTGAAGGACAGCACAATTTTGTTTTTCGAAAACTGACTTTGACTTTACATTCTTTGGTCATCTTAATAGCCAAGAGGAGGTACAAGTGGTTGTCATGAAGGCAAATGAAGATGCCTGATTTAGGTTCCTCTAAGTCACTCTATAAGAAGACCTCTCTTACCACACTGATATACAAAAGGGAATCTTGGAAAGATAGTCTTAAGTTAAATTTTGTGGATATTGCCTGTAGTGAAAATCTTTAGAACCAGGTTGAATATGTTTTGGTAAGTCACCGGTGGTTCAGCACAGATCAGGTGGTACACATTCACATAACAAGCACATTAATGCCATGCCAGTAGCATCGTGTTCCTCAAAAAGTTATTTTAGTTGCATAACTTTAAAAATTAGAACCTATTTTAAGAAAATGATTCATTCTTTTCTACATTTTCTTTTTGGTTCCCAACAGAAAGGTAGTTGCCAACCAGGATGCAGCATCTCTTCTTGATTTCTGTCTTGCAAACCCAACATTTACATGCAGTTCACTACTAAGACAAAGAAATTAATTTTACATTTGATCCTGAAGGAGCTTTGTCACATAATCTGTCACATTGTTAAATTTATTTTCTTCTCCCTGATTTGATTTTACCTGCTTTAATTCCTGAGTTCTGTTTTTAATTATATTGTTTCCTTTCACTTAAAAATGCATTTTACACCTGGTATTTTCATCTTTATAAAAAACATTATAATTATCACCCCTTTGTTCTTAAATTCAGTTGAAGGATTGAATCTTTAGCTGTCGAGTTTCTGCATTGTCCATAAGCTTCTCATGCTTCCTGTTTAACACAGAACTAGCCAGTATTCCAAAGGCAGTCTCATCGATGCTGTATATCAAGAAATACCATTATTGCTTCTTTTTAGCCACTGAGAAAACATAAAGCAGTTGTGGTTGCTCCGGATTATGTCCGTCTTTCTGGATAACATTCAAGCCTTTGAAATCCAAGTGCAATGACAAGTTAAACTCTGTATTAATGCAAAATCTTTCCCCTGGAGCACTGTGTTATCTCTTAGAAATCATCTGCATGTAATTCAGGTGCGTTTGCTTCATACACATGGCTATACTGAATGTGGAAAGATTAATGGTGGAAAATTGCCACCATTCTGGTTAATGTAGGGAGAATTTGGGGTGAGGTCAACAGAACTGGCACTGTCAGAACAGAAATTCAGAGGAGTTTGCTCTTCATGGTAGGCATAAATCCCAGTTTGATCAAGAGCTAGAGGTGCATTTATGGCTTAAGGAATCCTTATTTCAGCAATTATTTTGTTGGCTGTCAGGAGCAGAAAAAAAGAATGGTTCATATGTGGGATAGCAGTGAACTGGATTTGAAATGTTCAGCTAAACTGTTTCTCTTCTGGTTTGAGATTGTTCTGACTGATTTAGGGCAGTTTACGTTTTGTTTTTCATGCACTTACAGAGTACTTCATTATGATAATGCTGGTCATGTAGTTTGGGGCCTGTGTGATGAAAGGAATATACTTTGTACAGTTAGAAGGCACCTGCAAACTGTCCTTAGCACATGGTTTATTTCACATAAAAGATATTTGGGACGTGCTTTAAACAGTGTTTAAATACATTCTTGGCATAACTAGTGAGATGCCTGGAAAGATAGGATGGTGACTGTGATTTGAATTATAGGACGCAAACGTAGAAACTGGAAGACGGTTTTGATATAGTCTTAGTAGCTTATGTTGTATAGAAGATATGCTAAAATAGTTCCTACTGTTTGGGGTTTCCAAAGCACTGCAGGCTAGTGTGCTGTATTTTTATGTGCAACATATATAAGCTCTCTCTGTGCGTAAACTACCTCGTATAATATTGCTAGAATAAGTATGATTAGACATAGAAGTGTGAGTATTGGATACCAGCCATTACAGAGAAGAATCCTAGACAACTGAAGGTCACTGATAGCATTTGTGAATGAGAACATTGACTTGAGAATCTGAATATTTGTGAACTGCATATGTAACTTGACAGGTTGTGATGTGCCTCTTCAAGGAGGGAGACCATACTGCATTGTAAATGCATCTGCTTGTCTGCCCAGGAACAGCTGCCTTGTGGGTGGTTCTTCATTCAACTATTTCTTCCTTTGTGCACTAGATTGCTGAGGTCTTGCATGAGATCATGGTAAAATAGGGCACTTCTGTAAGGTGAGAAAGGCAAAATTCTGTGCAGTCTCCATCTTAGCTATAACTGAGTTCATGCTTTTCTAGATAACCAGTGGTTGATGCAGATGTTGAAATACCAGAGAGAATTAACCAGAAACAGGTCTGCAGTGACAAGGTGTTTTCCCTCTATGGCTATATTCATGAAGGAAGCAGATGTTATTCAAATATAGGCAAATGAATACCTAGCATGTCTGTGAAACAGAAAGGTAGTATATTAATTTAAAATTCATAAGTCAAACTAATGTTTAACGTCACACTATTTTTCCCATGAACCAGTAGCTGGTTACAATCAGTGATACTCAGAAAAGTGAATTTCCTAGCCTTGATCTGACTATTAAATATTTGAAAGAGGGTGGTGTTCTTCGTATGTTTGCTCACTTAAGTCAGGAGAAGTGTTCAATGTTTGCATTTTGGGAACAGTGAGGCATGGCTTCTCAGGGTGTCCAGCAAATGGAACACTGGAACACAGGTGAGCTATAGCTGATGGGTTTTGCCAAACTGCCTGGCACTCATTCGAGCCCAGGAGCTTTTTTGAGGTACCAGGGAGCAGCGAGGGTGGGCAGCTCTGTGAGGGAAGGCAGGCTGGGAACTTAGGGTAACAGCAAGGCAGGCAGGAGTGCAGTCCACAAACAGAAAGAGCAGGATTCTTGATCAGTAAAGCAGGTTAACGTCCTCGCACAGCGCTTGGGGGAAGAGTTTTGGTAGAAGTTGACACATAAATACAACATTGTTGTGATCAATTTACTTCATAATGCAACCAAAGCAGGCATTTCTTAGGTATCAGCCTAATTATATCAAACCTTTCTTCAGTCAGCAGAACTTCATTTTCCATACTACAAGAATCACTTTTACTCCAGTATTGGCATTCCTAGAAGCTCAGCAGCTGCTAGGATCCTTTTTAAGGTTCATACTGTGAGGTTAGAGTGACCAGGTGCTGTAGCCTTGTGGATTGTTTCTTGTGTAGGAGAATTTAGTGGTGAGAATTGGTTTTAAAAGCTCCCTCTAAATAAATTTATAGATAGTGGTTAAATGTGACTGAAATATTGGCAAGATTAAGAAAAGACCTTGGGTCTGATGCGTCACCTATACTTCAGTGCTTTCTTACTTCACACATAATATAATTTACTTCAGGTAGGCTATTAGTCATTGAACACACATTGAACCGCAACTATTTGTGTAATGTTCTTTCCAAAATATTATTACAAGCCAAGAAGCACACTGTGTTCCTGTGGCTGGGATAATTGTCTGAAGTGGAGAGCATCCATCAGTTTATACAAAACAACAAAAGAATTCACTGTGCCACACTGCTGGGTTTTAACGTGAGTAAAATAGTGAAATGTGATTTAAAGTGTTCTCCCACATAAATAGTAATATAATATACACATCTTTATACTCATAGAGTTCATTTATGTATGGAGCTTAAAGTAGATATGAATTGAGGTTACCAGCTTCAGGAAGAGTTCTAAGGGAGGATGAAACAGTTTTCAAATCACTTCACCTTGCTTTGCAGCAGCCGCTTATGTTTGTGTTCTCCCTGTTTCCAGATGGGAAAATGAGTAATAGACTTGTATTCCAGGAAGAACTGACTTTCAGATGCCGAAGGCCAGTGAAGCAGTACAACAGCTTGCCTGGGGGGCTGTGCAATGTCCACCAAAAGACTTGTGATCTCAGTTTAAACATCTGCAGGAACCCCTCAGATGTAGTGGAGCCTGCCTTGAGGAGGAGGAATGTATTAACGAACTTCAGATGGCCTCTCCAGCCTGATCACTCTGTGATTGGTTGTAGGGTGTAAGGAAGAGGCACGCAGCATTAATTGACTGGAACTGTTTTCCCCCTTTGTCCCATCCTTCAGCTGAATCACTTAGTAGTTTTACCTTTTTATCTCTTGTGTAAAGATAAATACTTTTTTTGGCTTGTTTGCATAGCTAATATATTTTGTCTGATCTTGGGAAGCATGGGGGTTTTAAGCTGAATGAAAGCATATAAATCTATTAATATACCTTAGCTCTTGATTGTTATCTCTGTATTTCAAAGCACATTTTACACAACATCCAACTTTGTGATGAAGAAGCAGTCCTATCACCAAAAAGAACAATATATAGTATAGCCTGCAGAAAATAATCAGAATTTGTAGTTTACACAACGGGAGGAAAAATAATTCCTGTCTTTTAAAGACCCTGTAGGTGGACAACTCTAAAATTTGTAACGTGGTTCGTAAGTCATTCTGTCTGCAAAAGTGAGTATTGGTACATTTCCACACCCATTACGCCCCTATAATTGAGGCATTCTCTCTCTGCCCCATCCTCTCCCTGATGACTCTGCTTGTGTTAACTACATTTTAATATCTCTTCCTTCCTCCTTTGTTTTTTAATTTGGCTCAGATCCTTGATCCACATGGGGCCTAGTGGATAATACATCACGTTATCCTATGTTTGTTCTGTAAGTGGAATTTCCATATGAAATACTTGTGAGCATCCCATGGTACAGACTAATTTTCACCCTCACACATCAGCAGAGATAAAGTAAGCTGTCCTCAGCACAGGAAGGACATGGACCTTTTAGAGCAAGTACAGAGGAGAGCCACAAAGATGTTCAGAGGACTGGAGCGTGTCCTCTGTGAGGACAGGCTGAGAGAGCTGGGGTTGTTCAGACTTGAGAAAAGAAGGCTCTGGGGAGACCTTATAGCAATCTTCCAGTACTTAAAGGCGACCTGTAGGAAAGCTGAGGAGGGGCTCTTTATCAGGGAGTGAAGTGATAGGATGAGGGGGAACAGTTTTAAGCTGGAAGAGGGGAGCTTTAGATTAGATATTAAAAAGAAAATTTTTCCTGTGAGGTACTGGAACAGGTTGTCCAGAGAAGTCGTGGATACCCCATCCCTGAACATGTTCAAGGCAAGGCTGAAAGAGGCTTTGTGGAAGGTGTCCCTGTCCACAGCAGGGAGGTTGGAATTGGATGATTTTTTAAGTTCCTTTCTGATCCAAACTATTTTATGACTTCTGTACAAGCAAATGAAAACTGCAATGACTGTAGATAATCAATACTAATATAAATTCAGAAATGTATCTCTGTTGCTGACTGTGGTTTTTAGCCTCTCATTTTCTGTTGTTTTTTTGCTGACGGTTTTAGACTGTGGTGCCTGTGCAAGGACTGAAGATTGACCCTGAACTTGTTCAGAAAGGAGTAATTTTTCTCTTACCGTTTGAAAGAAATAATTCCAGAGATAAGTGCTGCATTTCCTTTGACAGTTACTGCAATAAGAGTTCGAGTACAATAATTTTAGAGCAATATCAGATATGAGTTTGAAACGCTACTGTTTCTGGTGCAATCATGCTTTACAAGTGATATTTAGGTCAACTTAACTATGAAGGCAAGTCCTTGTTCCCATTTAATTCTTCACTGAGTGGGGCAAATGTGAAAATCCCATTTCATTATTAAAGAGAAAACTAGGCAGTTGAAGTGGGAAATACCAGCCCAGCCCTAATCAAAATTTTTATTCCCGGTTCCTGGAACCACCCTTCCCTTCCCTACAGCAGTTTCTGCCAGAGCTGCTCTGTCTCTCCTGCTTATTATCTCCTGTTTTAACATTTGGCTATTTCTTGTTAGGTGCCTAACAATGCTACACTCCAGTTTTTCTGTTAATTTCAGGATCTATAGTACAAATTTGTACAGCTATAGCAGAGATTTGAGAATAAGCATTAAAATGGTAATAGTAGAAGGGTTGTGTATGGGCACATCTTGAGCAGAGTGGATTTGTATGAACTTGGAGATGTGGAGAGCTGTGACATCAAAGTGCATGTTGAGTGTTCAGAGAGCTGGTACACACTCCTGTGCACATTGTTGGCGACAGGCAGGGGAAATGTTGCTCTAACCCCCCCCCCAGATTCCACTGTTACTGCTCTGTGTACATCTGCACCATGTGCTAGCTCTACTTCAGAAAGGGTCTGGTTGTTTGGGATGGGGTTGTTATGTTTTCTAGGTTTTTTCCAAGAATTTTTGTACTGCTTTAGTAAAATTACAATGTACAATTACTTACATGCACAATTACATTATGTACAATGACCCAAAATATACAACATTCAAAAGCATTCAAATTTTGTATCACCTTACTTCAGTGATGAATATCATGTCCATTCTATTTACTGAAATTTCTTCTGTAAATACGTTTTCTTACCTATTTTTACCTTTGTAGTATTGCAACTTTATACAACAAGTGAAGTGCATAGAGTAGGGGTCATAAAAGACCACGTCTACCTGTAATGATTTAATGATCTTATGCAAATAAGACTGTCGGGAAAAGTAATTATCTTGTCTATTTGGATTTTTCTGTTATTCTTGTAAACTGAATCACAGCTACTGTGTTTTTCTCCTTTCCCAGCTGTAAACAGAAGATTGCCCAACAGGACTGTGACGCTGTTACACTGAAAATATGAAGCAATATTTTAAACAGATCTCCACAGCAAATAACTATCCTCTATCTGAGACAGGTAACAACAAATCACTTTTGCACAATGCCATGGTAACTACATTGCTTTAATTTAAGTACTACTAGAAGTGGATCATAGATGATCATGCTTCAGTGCTTAGGATGGGGCCTGATGCCGTTCAGTTTATGAGTATAAACATGGGCAAATCATCATGTGTAATATCCCACATGTGCACGTAGCTGGGGACTCGTAACACTAAATTAACTGTAATTTAGGCAGTTGAGGGAAGAAATTAGAAATATTGATAATTTTAGAGAAAGTTATTTTAGGAGAATTCAAAGGAGATGATCCTTTATTTCCATCGTCAGTCTCCCAAACCATGGGAAGTTCCAGTCAAAACTGGTAGAAGATGAAAACTTCTTCAGAGCAGAGGTGAGGCATGAGACTATTTCAGGTATCCAGAAAATACCTGAACTCCCTGGAGTGACGGGAATGAAAGCTGACTTCAGGTGGCATTTGGGAAAGATGAGAGGGCAGGGCTGCTAGTATATGGTGGATATGTAACGTGACCAAACCAAGTGGAGAGAATGATGCGCTTCAGGGTACCCAAGGAGGAAATAACCAGACAATCGAGACAGGCTTCACCATTTTCCCAGAGGATCTCTCTTAGCTTCCCTTGCTATACAATGTGTACATGATGTCTACTGAAGCAATTTCTAGAGAGCAGTACCCAAAGGCAGATGACTCTCTTGGTCTCTGGTGATACTTACATGCTTCCTATTAATCACAGGAAAGAAATTGACCTTCTGTGTCAGCGGAGATGCATAATTCCCCTTGCCTATGAAGATCTGGGAAAGCAGATTTCCTTCCTTCAAAGAGGCCACCACTCCCCATGAAATTAGGGAATTTTTCATAGAAAGAGATAATTTGAAAAAAGAGTAACTATCTAGTAGGACAGTCAGTAAAGCAATTGGGAAGGAAGAGAAAGGAGACATGGAAAATCATTTGAGATCTGGCCAAATGTTTCTCTTAAAACGCTTTCCAACAGAGAAAAGAACTTATCAACGTAAATGCCAAATTTTCAAGAGCTAATCTGTTCTGGTTTGGGGTTTTCAGTGAAGACTTTCTAGGTTTTAATTTTACCACCATTTTCTCCTAGAGGGTACAGTTCTGTCCTGACCTGCTCTGGTTTCTTGCACATCAGTGTCATTTAAGGACTGGATTCCTCCAGCCGGCATGACAAGGTTACCAGAGCTGATTGGGTAGAAATAGGAATGTAAACACTTTCAAACTTTTTTTTTTAAGATCCTCCCCCCAACATCTGGAGTTACTGAGGGTTGGATAGTTGGACACTCTCTAATCACAAGGCCTGAGTCAGTGAGTGCCCAGAGTGCACTCTGAAGTGCCTGCAGCTTGTGACCACTGAAGTGCTCAGCTGTCTGGTGTTGGCTGTATATTTACTGTGACAATTGCAAGGTATCATCTGGCTTACTGGTTGGTTGGGTTGTTCTGGTGGTGGAATTGAGGGGAAGGAGCACGTCCTGTTTGCATAAGGGAAAATGGCTGTTTAGGTGTGATGAATTCAGTAGCTCTAACGGCTGCTGCCACAACCCCTAATGATGGCCATGTGGAGAAGCCCATGATTCCCACTCTATGACAGAGGGCAAAGATGGGTTGTACACTCCTCTAGCAGGGTGCCCTCCTAGGGGAGTCAAATCTGCCCTATGACTTTCTGCCCAATAATTTTCCAAAGTAGAAGGATGCAGGAAAACACTGGAAGCTTTGTAGGGTTTCAGCTTCACACACATTCCCAATGTATATGCTATGGTGGGTCCCCAAATGAGAAGGGATAAGACAAGGATGGTGTCTTTGAAGAGCAAGATGAAAGTTTCTGAATCCACTGAGTGGTTCTGTCAGAGTGTTGTCTTAACTGGCATGGGAGGGAGATGACGTTTCGGTCTGTTCTAATGAACAAGACCTTTTACATCTTTGCTTTGATTTTCTGACAGTATGACACATCATACACCAGGAAGGTGGATAAATGCAAATGGGTTCTGCCTTACACAGAAGGCAGAGGGAAGAAAAGAAGTACATTCCCTGCTCTGAAATTGGTAACTTAATTAAAGCCAGTATTTGTCAAAACATCTCTGTGACCCAATTGCTGTTGCTAAGGATTTAAAGCAAAGACACTCTTTTCTCCAAGACGATACAATCTGAGAGGGAAAGAAAAGACATTCTTTAAAAAATATTTATATGTGAACAAAACAATTCCTTTATTTTTTTCTTCTTCTCTTCTACTTCTAATGACCTAAGGGAGATCAGCAGAGTCTACTTTTTAGTGGTTTGTGCCCTCGAAACTCTACCAATCCCCCCTGCTAAGATGTCTGCAGCCACAATCAGGAAGTGTTCAGGTCTTAAATGCCATGGTTGATAGGGTATTATGTGCAGAAGGCTTTGAAGTTTCCCCTGCAGAACAAGTTAACTGTCTATAGGTGACTGCATAGGTTTCTTACCTGGTTATATAGACAAGGGGAATGGGATTGCAAACTGCCAGCGAACCTGGGGAGAGATGAACACCCTATGAACATTTGCAGCTTCAGGTGAGTTTGTACTTCTCTCACAAAGCCTTTCTTTGAGCAGTGCATAGCAATGTCTACTTGGAGGTGTGACATTTCTTTCTACAGCAGTGGCTTTTACCTATTAGTCACCCATCTATCAGCACTGTTTATCTTGGGGTTTAGCTGGCTGTGGTTTCTGTGTCCTTCATACCTCAGCTTCTGTGTACTTCTCCACCTTCCCCTTGGAGCCTGCATATTTTGGCATCCACAACATCTACTGCCACTGCATGGTGAGACACTCTCTATTGTTTGTACCGTGCCTGGCTCCATGACTTTGCTTTAGCTTCATTCCATCTCTTGGCTTTGAGGAAACAGTAAGACAGCTGTTCCCTTTCCATCCTCTTTGTCACAACACTCAGAAAGAAGTTGTAGACTTTCAAGTTATCTCTTTTCCAGATTAAAGTCCTGTATTTTTCAGCTACTCCTTGTACAGAAGCTGCCTCATGTTTGGGATATCCATAAACACACAAAAAATTCAATGAAATGCTATCTGGAATGTTATTAGTAATGTACTTTGCCTTTTGCCTGGAAACTAGGATTGGTATCCGTCGGTTGCCACGCAATAAGAGGAGAGGTTAATAAGTTAATAAGTTGTTACAGATAAGAAAGAAAGGGTGACAGCAAATGGGCAGTTTCTCTGACAGAAGAAGGGTAGTGGTGGGTTTCTCAGGGACCTACGTGAAGCCCTGTGCTATGTCTGTGCTATACACAAACCTCCAAATCTCCTGTACCTTGGATGTTACATTTAGTTCCTATCCCTTCACTTTAAGAAAGGGTGTGGTGTAACTGTGTACTGAAGAGAAACAGCATTTTTCACAAGAGACATGGAGAGCTTCCTTGGAAATGAAGATTAAATACTATGGGACTTTTCAGCTCGGAAACAAAGACAGCAAAAGCAGACATATGATAGAAACATATGAAATATTTGGAATAGAGAATCACTACAGAACTACTATTAAATACTCTTCATAATTGGAAGATCAGGTGCCATCAAATGAAATTATCAGATAGCAAGTTTAAGACAAACACATGGAGTATTTATGTATTTGATATATATGCACATTGTGAAACTGGTCGTTTTAGGCTATTATGCAGGCCAGAAATGTAGGTGTCCTAGAACGGGTGAGATACACTGGCAAGGATAAATCTACTGAGATTTACTGTAGCAGAGAATCTGGATGCCATCCCCAGCTCAAGAAATCCTTAAACCAGCGATTGCCTGAAGCTGGAAGCACATATTGAGAAAAAGATCACTTTGTACCTGTACTGTTCCTTGTATTCCTCCTTAGGTGTCTGCAAGGAAGCAGGTAAATCTGATCTGCTTATATTTCTGTGTTACTGTGAGCATGCTGTGAGATTTCTGTCACAGGAGCTTAAGAGCAGATTAGCTAAACATCTCTCTGATGCAGATAGGTAGGACTTATTCTACTTCAGATGGGAAGCTGGACTCAGGGACCTCCGAACATCACTTTGATCCCGTTTCCTATGATTCTATGGAAATCACAAGTGAAAGTGCCAACTTCTCTTTCCAGCTCTAGGCTTCCATCAGAGCATGACAGAAAGTGGCCCTGGGTGCTAAAGGGAAGAAAGGCCGAAACAAGGGCAGAGCCTGCAGCCAGCATGGAATCTTCCCACTGTTGCAATCCATGTGGAGGCTGAGGGTGAGTTACACTTCTGAAGAGCACTAGAGCAGACACGTCAGGATGTGACTCAAAGGCCAGGCTAAGCCGTAAGCTGGGTCCATAGGTGCTGGAGCCAACACTGTGTCAGCCTGCTGTGTTACTGGCAGCCTGCCTACAGAGGAGGGTGAACAGCAGAGCGAGGTTACTTCAAGCCCTGGGAGAAAGAAACTGCAGCCACTGAGCCTGTATGCATGAGCTGTTGTAACATCCTAGCAGAAGTGGTGAAGATCCAAATGAAGCATCTAAGGAACACTTTCACAACGTACCTGGCTCATGACCTTTCCATGGAAAAAAGGACGAAACAGGAATGGGCTTAAGCACAGGTAGCAGTCTCATCCTTACATACTGCTCATAGTTTCTCCTTTTGGTATGAGCTAAGCTGCAGGACCGTGTGGCCAGATGCAGGCTGATTTTGATGGTAGGGAGGGCAGCTACAGTAGATGGTGGTGCTCGTGCATTCCAGAGGGCACATGCTTCAAGGCAATGGTGGTTGCCACTGACTGAGTGCTCCTTCTCCCTCAACAAAACCAGTCCTTGTAGATAGCTTTGAAAATGGAGAGGGGCAGACTTGAAGAGCTAACAGCCTACGCTGGGAGAAAAAAAAATCTCTGTAACTTACAGTTAAAGAGACAAATGGAGCACCCAAGTGAGTCACAGAACACAGGAGAGGTTAGCATTTGAAAATCACTACGTGTGAGCAAAGGTATAAGCAAACAGCGAATTTAGTGCATGTTCTCCTATGTCTTATTTAAAAATATCTGAATATTTATGTGAGCTGCAGCCTTTTTTTTTTCCAAGGACTTACTCTGAGGTCCACTGTTATTAACAAGAGAAGTAGTTTTGCTGGGAAGATAGCTGAACCTCTAACTCATTCCAGCTCATCAGCTCTCAGTCCAGGAGACTGGGGCTACATCTAACCACAAATACTCGAGCCTGGAAATCCCTCCTCAGAAAGAAAACAGCTTCCAGGCTCTGGCTACCTATTGTGAAGAAACCTGAAGATGCTCTCTATGGCCGTATCATGCATGTTATGAGGCTGAGCAGTCAGGAGTGTTTGATGGCTCCCGCCCAAGTCAGCCTCATGGTGTCTACCACACATAAAGTATGAGTAACCCCCAGTCATTGAACCACAAGTAAACCACTTCAGTGTAGTTCCATTAAGGTATGTTCCACAAATAATAATTGAAAAGAGTTCCTTGCAGTCCATATAAGAGTTCCACCTCCACAAGTCCTCTCCTCTTCCTATGGGGAAAGATCTTTCCCTAATGACTTTGAAACCCGAGCAACAAATGAAAATATTTTGGGGTTGAACTGTTGCTGACAACCTCTGAAATTATTAGAAAGGGTGTTTTTTTATTTGTTTATTTTTTGTTATGTCATTTGCATTCATTAAATGGAGACGTAGCACAAGACATTAGAGCATAAGAGATGTGTTTGTGGACTAAAACCTGATTGGAAGAATGCCAGTCTGACTGCTGGCAGTCTTGGAAGTGGCATTTCTGTAATCCTGCTGGAAAACAGAGCCCGACAGGACATAACACACCTCTGCTGTTCTGAAAGTAATACTATATTTAACATAGATGAAAGGAATCACATCTATTTTAGCCAGACACATCCTGGAGCCATTGCATGATACGTGCAAGAGAGAGATGATGTCGTATCAGCCCATTATTCTTTGTCTGTCCTTATTAGCTCCCAGCATTAGGAAAATCAAAGATCATATTGCAACATCTTAACCAGGATCCTAATGAGTGCTTAATTTTCATTAAGAAGTGCAGTTTTTGCCTGTTTAAATTCTGACCTGAATTCCCCAGATTTTTTAGGCAGGACTCTTGAAGGTTTTGGACACCACTCGCAACAGGGGCAGGAAATCTGGGGTCTCTCACACAAGCTGACTAGAGAAGACTTCACCTCAGAAGAACATGGCATTTTGGGGGTAAGGACTCCCTTGCTTAGCAAGCAGGACAGATGTTCTCTGCAGTATGTTTTAGCTTGCACTGCAGAAGGAAACAAGTATTCTATAGTCTATGGTTAAAACATTCCTCTACAAAATGTTACTCATCTGCACTCAAATTAAAATTTAAATATTTTACAAATCTCAGGATGGTTTCTTCAGGTGAGGCTGGGTAACTCAGAATGATGTATGGAAGCAACTAAGAGACACTGCTCAGATGGAGGCCTCCGTTCACACACCTTCTCTCATGTGGAGGAACAGCCTCCAAAATAAATTCTCTGTTGTGCTCCTTCTCCCTCTCAGTACTAGCTCTGACAAACCTTTGGGATAGGTTTGCCACCTGCAGCTGTGAACTCAGCCATTGGCTTTCACTGCAGATAGACCAGGCCAAAACTGAGTATTCTGTTTGCTTGAAATTAATTAAAATCAAGCATTTTCAGTTTCTGGGCCACTTAAAATAATTTTTATTTGTTTTTCTACTCAATGCTGCAAGCCCCTCCTCTGTTCCCTTCCCCAGTAAAATTTGCATGTCCTTAATCCTAGGATTTACTTAAGCAACTACAGAGAATCCTGAAATGACTTCTCCTCCAGTTGCTGTGTCGCCAGCTGGAGACAATTACCAATTTGTCCAATTCTCACCACATATATTATGAAGATCAAAGGCAGGCCTCAAAACATTAGCAACTAATTTCAATGTTATAGTTCTAATAAAATAAAAGCTGGACACTATTAGGCAATATATCTTTTCTATGTGGTAGCTTCTTCATTGAATTCTGAGGTTTTCTTCCTTCCCAGATAGAATTAATCGTAGTTGGATCTATGGATTACTGCTGCTTTTAAATTTGCAGTAGGGTGGCAGATGGGAGTAATTTGGGTATGTCCCCAGCAGGAACGAAGAGAGAGGCAAAGAAAGGTTAATAATTTGTTTCTTCTTATACTAATAAAATTCTGCATTTTGTGTTAGAGAGTCTTTTTGCAAGAGTCTCTTATAACATGGCTGGTTGCAGATACCAATCTGTTCTGCATCATTGCAAGCAAGAGGAAAAGAAAGTGCCATAGTTCGGTCTTCTGGACAGCAGATTTCAATAAGCCCAGGAAAAGGTGCCAGGTTTCAGAACTGAAGAGTGCTGAATGTGGAAGTTGGAAAGTATTAAGGAGATAGGGAATAACGTGTCTCATTTACACAGGAGAAAAAGGCAACCATAAATCACAGAACTAGAAGTAAGAGTAACTGCATTTTTTAAAGTATTTCTATGTTTAGGCCCTGCTTCCCAGAGAAAACATCTACCCTTTCAGCTCTTTCTGGCAAAGAAATTCAATGGCCTTCGAATCTGAGCTGAGCAACCATCTCTCAGGTATAATGGTGTCATCAGCCCTGAGGCCTCTGCCCTTATCCTCTGCTATCCTGGAGGCTCTGATGAAGATGAAGGTCTGAAGGAGAGCCCACCAGCCCAGCGCTGCCTCAGCCAACCATGGGTGCTCAACCAGGGCAAGGGGATGGGGAGCTACCAGCATGTGGCTGATGATGATCCTACAAGCCTGTCTTGGGACAGCCCACCTCCTGCTCATATGCCTTGTAACTGGAAACAACTGCAGAAGGATATAGGTACTGGGAAGTAGTCATGGCACTGAGTCTGCCAGCATTCAAGAAGCATTTGGAAAATGCCCTCAGTCACAATATTATTATGGTGTGAACGTTGGGAGTGTCCTATGTAGGGATAAGAGCTGGACTTGATGATCCTTTTGGGTCCCTTTCAACTTGGGTAATGCTATGATTCTATGGATTTACTGTGAGACTGTGCTGTGGGAGCACAGAAGTCCAAAGTATGGGCTGCAGAAAGGGTCTGGAGAGGGAAAGGGGAGCATTAATCCCCTCTGTGGTACAGGTTGAATAAGCTTGAGTTTTGCCACCAGTTCACACAAGAAGACAGGCAAATCAATGCTGATGAGAGGGTTATGTCTGAAGCCACCTCATCTGACTCGCATCCCAGTGCTCAGCTCAAGGCCTGAGGAGGACCCCTCTTGCCAGCAAGATTCACAGCATAAGAGAACGCTGTCCTTGGGGCTATTGGGTGGAGCTACCCAGGAGTAAGAGGTATTAAAGATAAGGCACAAGTGTAGGAGCAAAGCCTAGAACCTGTGAGAGCCTGGAATCCATCATTCCATCTCTTCTGAGGCGGGAACTAGACACCGGGCTGCTGCACAGAAGTTGCTCAATGGTACTTCCACTGGACGCTTCTCTTTTGTAATAACATAGCCACTGCTTTTTGGGCTGTCAGTGACCTCAGTTGTGGGTAACCCCTCCTGAGTGGGACTTTCCAGGAGCTGTGAGTACTAACAGTGCTGTGTTAGCAAATCTCAAACAGCAAGAGGTGTCTACTGTAGCTCAACACTTGGCCAGGGTGACTTTTCCCTGAATCACTTTGCAGTGCTATCCTCCCCATCACTATCTCCCAAGCTACAGTGCTGTCCCAGGTGAGGGATGAGAAGATGTGGTGGCAGAGTGGTGCATGTACCTTTGGCTGGCCTCAGTGCCTGTGTGGTAGACAGTCTAATTCCCCGTGGCATGAACTGGGTAGGCAGGATGCAGTTGTGAGCCCCATATGTCTGAATGTGCTGCAAGATAAAGGGGATGTCTTAAAACACTGTGGCAAAATTTGTTAGAGCTGCTCTGCCAGAGCCTGGAGTCAAAAGGGACCTTTTCCCATGTAGTCATGCCAGAAGAGTTGATCACAAACAACTGGCTGTCACTGATCTGCTCTGAAGTCCCAGTTTTTGCAACACCCCAATTTTAAACAGTTCCATCCCCCAGTGGCTCCAAGGGTATCAATCAACCGGGCAAGGCATCCTACTTACAGGAAAAGCTTTCCAAGAGGGACTCACATCTCAGAGCTGTAATGGCTCCGTCAGGGCAACACAGAACAACGCAGCCACTGCTGAAGTCTCTGTCCCAGCTCCCGTGTCTGCATCACTTGGCGTGGTCAGCAGTGGTGCAAACCAATCGTGATTTTTTTTTGGAGGTAATCTTGACGATGCCTTCGTGTGGTGTTTAATAGTCGAAAAACATTTTTTTTTTTAACTGAAATAACACATGGCCTAATAATGTTGTAAAAATGCATGGGTCTGGATTTAACCTCTGCTTCACATCTGCAACATTACAGATTAGATATTACCTACTGCGTAGGTGACATGTTATGACATGCGTGTGCTACATGTCATTACAACTTTAGAGGGCCTCTCACAGGCTAATCGAAAAACTGACTTAAGGCAATCCACCTCGATCCGTAACAGCCATTATCTCACTTCTGACACTTTGCTAGGTTTCCTGACTTTCTGACTGGTTCATTTCAGAAGCAGAAATGAACTGGATTTCTGTTGGATATAGGCCAGCTCTTCAGCTGGTCACTGAAGCTTTGCCAGTTCTTGCCAGATGGGGATTGGGCACTCACTTTGTCAGATGAAATATTACTTAGAAAAGATTTACTGGCATCTGGCTAGACGTTCTTTGCTTTCTAAGAGATTTTATGTTACTCATCCCAGATACTTTGGCCTTGGATCTGGTATTATCTGACTACAGATTTTCCTCCAGCTACTTATAGTGAGGTATTTACGTACACAATCACAGCAGATAAATCTCTTATAAAAAGATAATCGTAATCTCTTTAATCAGCACAGTGTAGTAATGCCCTGTAAACAGACAGGCTGCAGCAAACCTTTTACTAGGTCAGTGTCGCCACTGATATCTTCTCTCTTTTTTGTCCTGTATCAGCTGTGTAGCAGGAAATGTTTCAGAGAGATCAGAAAATCAAATGATTGTGTGTGCATACAAAAGCTGATAATATGCATCTTGCATGCGTATGATATTTGATGATAACAAATCTGAGAACAGCATACGAAGATGAGTCGTAAGGATACAAACACATTTTCACTGTGATTTAGCACATGGCAAATTCCAGTGACTCCTATCTTGGGCCATCCCTACTGAACCAGCATTTACCATGTGCTTTTTCACACATATTTTGCTCTTCGTTTTGAGAAGCTAATGCTGCTGCTGACACTGCAGAAGTTATAGTTATGTTTCTTGTCACGCTTGGTACATACATTATTGTAAATGTTCTTGTATGAATGAATGACTGAAATAGCAAGGAACATGAATAGCACATCTGCCTCCAGCAAACCATCCTTGTCTGGGTTTATTTAGCTGCTGTAGAATCAGTAAAAACATTTCTAAAGAAAAAAATATTCATCCAAGGAACTCCAGAAAGAGGTGACCTGTGTTCAGATCCACTCCAGAAAAGAGAGGAGGATGTCTGACTAGAGGAAAGCTCCGGCACTGCTCACCACGCAGACGTTCACACTTTTGCATGCGTCTTTGAAAGAGCATTGTTTCTAAGCACACGCTAGGAGGTTTAGCATCTTGACTACTGCACTGGGTGGACTCCAGGAAAAGCAAGGAGAGAAAATGAGGTTTGGGAAATTGGTGGGGCTGATCTAAATGGTCAGACAATGTTCTTTTTTTTCAGGCAAGGTGTCTGTAACTCCAAGTTTGGGGCTGTCTGGAGAGACTAAGGAAATACTATGGGAAAGAAGAGTGTCTCAGGCATCCTGGAGTTTGCCTCAGAAGAAAGACCAGTGTAACCTTGAACGTTTGCTTTCTTTCCTGATTTGCAGGACAGCTTTCACAGGCCTGCACACACTTGAAAATAAAGGACAAGCTGCGTCCAGTCCTGTGGGTCTTACTCATGGGACTAGTCCTTACTCATCTGATCGGCCCCCGCAAGGCCGATGAGACTGCTCGTATGATTGAGCCTTTTGGCAGAAAGGCCTGTTCATTCACATGGAGATCTCTTTGGTTTACACACTGTAGAAATGCAACCATTGCTGGAAGGCAGGAGAAATTTTACCCATGTGGGCTCAAACACACAAAGGGTCACAGAAACATTTCTTGTAGTTTTTGACATATATGGCCAATTTCAATTTAAGTTGAGGTTTTCCTTTTCTAACTGCATCTCTGCATACCCTGGCAATGCCCTAGTCGCTCTCAAAGAGTGTTCATCCACTCTCCCATCTCTGGTATGTTTCTCTTTAGTTTGAGCAGACTCAGAAGCTTCCACTTAAGCCAACAGGCTCTCTTGTTTTGCCTACTTTCCCTTACCTTTAAAGGGAAAAAAATGTTTTTTTGCTTCCAGGAGAAAAACTTACGAAAGTTTGTGGCTTACCTGAAGAACATTGTCACAAGAGCCTAACAAGTAGCATGTGTTTAAGAGGAGGAAAACTGGTAGGCTGTGGCACTCAGAGATCCTGTTTGATGATTGTTAAATTATCACAGTGGCAGTTCTCAGAGTTTGGTAGGGTTTCTTCTTTTTCCTGAGGTGCTTCCTACAGACAACTGAAGTCAGCTTTTTCTAGTTAAGGAGATCTCTGGAACATGTAGCCTAAAAAGAAAGAGAGACTTTACCCTGCAGTTTATTACTTTCAGGGATCTGTGTGTGGGTTTATTTGCCCATGAAGAAATGTCCTTCCTCATGGTTAGTGCGAGGCTACTGTGACATTACATTCCTGCAATGTTGTCATCGCCAACAGACAGGCTTGGTACTTGCTAGTGTATAAAAACACCTATTTTGGGTGAAAGTACTGTCAGAAGCCACCAGAACTTTAGTGTGATCAGGATGGTGCTCAGGATGGAGACTGATGTCTCCGATGCCCTCACTGCACTGCTGAGGACATAGTGAGAAGACAAGGACACAACTTGGTGAATTGCCTGGCAACCTCAAATGGTGTTTGAATTTCACAGCTAGTGGTTTTGATTGGGCTTTTCTCATCCATGTGTTTCACTCGATGGAAGGTGTTTTTAAGCATAGACATCTGTCCAATTCAATAAAACAATTCTGACAAATTGGGGTGGGGAAGGGCTCTGCTGCAGAGACAGAGCTGGAGCCCAGAACAAAAAGCCAGAAGGCAAGATGCCCAAGTGGCTTTGGCTGGGGGATCACAAGACCCTTGGGACAAGCAGTGGGCCGCTACAAAGCCATACTCTGAGCCAGCTGAATTTGTTGGTGCTCTTTTCAAGTCAGCTGTCCTGCAGACTGCGAGCGTTTCTCTTCAAAGAGAGGGAGCCAACAGCTTAAAAATTTGATTTTGTTTTGAAACTTGCTAGGGACTTACAGTAAAATAAGCTAAATTATCTCTTTTTTTTCTTGAGAGGGGGCAGCTTAAGTATAACCAATAAGGTCAAAAGAAGTTAGACTTCTGGATGCTTTGGTGTGATTTAAAAAGGTGGCCCTCCCTTTGAACAAACAGTTGGCTGTGTTCCAATGAATCTTGACTGAGCAATTCAAGGTGCTTTTGCTCCTCAAATGTCAGCCCCATCCAGCATTACAGGATAGACCCCTTAGCTGCTCCTGCAGGCAGTTTGATGTCCCAAGTAAGAATCTTCTGCAAGCAGACCAAGACATAGCAGCAGCCTCTGTGCTTTGAGGAACACAAAAGTGCTGAATTTTCCAATGTGGCTATTGCTGGAGCAGTAACCGCTCAGAAAGGGGTGGCCAGCTGCAAGGGGCAGCCACTTCTGAAACTGTGCCTCCTGTTTCCAAAGGGAACACGTTTTTGTAGTTAGATAAAATCAGGTAGCTGCTCTATTTTAGCTGTAAACAGTTCTTCTTAAACTCATGTTTTCAAGGATTCTTATACATGCACAAATGGCAACAGCCTGCTGATAAAGCAGGGATATTTTTGTAGAAGCTCTGAAGCATCTTCCACAGGCAGTTTAGCACTGATTTAACAACTACAATTTTAAAGTCTGTTAATTAATGTTGTCAAATTTGTCAGGTTTCTGACATCAATTTGAGCGTGGTTTTGCTTAAGCCATTTTCTAAACCAGTCTTTTTTTTAAAGAGATCACTGCGTTGTTGCAGAAATCTGAGCATAGATATGTTTTTTTGTTTCTTTGCACTGCACTAGACCAGCTTTTGCTTGTAGAGCAGGTCAAATTAGAAGACAAAATACTTCTTTGATACTTTGAAAACAGATCTAGTAAAATCTTATATCTTGTCCTTTCTGTTTTAAAAAAAGTGCCAAACAAAACTGGGGAAGATGACCTTTAAAAAAGACAGGAATTAAGTAAAAAAAAAAAGGATCCACTGTTCTTTACATGCTATAATGCAGCAGAAAGACCTCATGAGTTAAATATACTTTCACATAGCCATTAAATCTGTTTATCTTTTCAAGGTTGAATGTTTCCTTTTTGTCTGTGCTCTTTGGTTATGCTCCTTTATGATCTCTTTTCCGTTTCCAGACCAGAAGACTAAACATGCTTTATGGTTTTCATGGTATATTTTCCCACTTCCTCTTCTTGCCCCCTTGCACTCACTCCCAGTGATCTTGGATGGTCTGCAGACAAGAAAGGGTGCCTGCTGCATCTAAAGATAGCTTCTGGCTAGATGGGTAATGTGGTACTGAGCATTTCACTGTCTGGGTTGCTAATTTGGCTATAAAATGGATTGGTCATGACTGAAATCAGCTGCTCTTCAGTAGCTTTCTAGGGGTCTGTTTGATATGATTTATTCATGTTCATATCAATCCAATACCATTTGTCACAAATAGCTACTGCAACTGAGCTTGACCTGCTCTCAACCTGATCCCTGTCGAGATGGTGTGAACCTTTGGCTTTTCTCATTGTTGTGGTGTTGCCCATGTTATAGCTTTTCCTTTTACAGAAAAACTAACCCAGTGCTTTTCTTCAACTGGAAAAGACAAGTCAGTGCCCCAGAAGTAAGTGCACAAGCCCACTCTCCCTCTGTTGTCAGTTATGCCATTTGAAGATGTTACAGCCTCTTCAGCGTCCGGATGACTGTCCCTTTGCTATAGGTGACCTTTTCCAAGGCTCTGATGCTGGACAAGATGATACAAACAACCTTTGATCGACTTCAGTCAGCCACAGAAATCTGAAGAGATAGCACTGGTACATTAAAATAAACTGGCTGATTTTGACAACAGCAGGTTGGGAAGTCCTGCTGTAGAGGATCCCCCCTGCTAGTATATCACAGGGGTGGCCACTGTGAGTAAGAAGGTGCTGTTGTGCCCCTGGCAATGAAAATGCCTTTTGCTGGCAGAGATAACCCTGAATGTCTTTTCACGGCCTCTGTGTGCGCTCTGCTGGACTTGGCACCCTCTCCAAAGACAGAGAAGGTTCACTGCTGCCGCTCTTGCAGTGTCTGTGGAGTCCTGTTGACCTGCTGTTGCCGTGTCTAGCATGATTTGGATCTGAATCAGCTTAGACTGTCAGACAATGTCCAGCCCATGACTTTGGGATCAACTTGGAGCCAGTCGCACTAAGTGGTTTGGGTGTGGCCACCCTGCTGCAGAAAGCTAAGCTGGAGAGACACGACCTGGTAGGCCATTGACCTTAGGATCAGAGAATGGGACTGGACCCATTTTGCTGGTATTACTGTCCCCTCTGTGCTTCGCTGTTTGTCCAGACTCTGCACCCCAGTTTTTCTAAATCCTAAAGAGGTAATTGTAATACAAAGGTATGACCTGAAATAAGAGTGGCCATTTAATACCCAGTAAGATTTAATAGTTTAATTTAATAGTACCTGGGTCATTTAATACCTCTTAGGGTTTTCTGCAACCCAGAGGTCTCTCTGTTATTCCAGTGCTCTTAAGGGACACAGGAGATGTGGTCTCTGGCCATATTTGCAAACAGCTTCATTGGAGTCCATGCTCCCAATGCACCATGACACAGCAAGACCAAAGGAACTGAAACATGAATGGGAGCTGAAAGTTTGGAGTTCTTTTCTGGCATGGAAGATTTGCTGTGTGATTTTCGCCAAATTTCTCTATTCTTTTCTTGGCATTGAAAATGGAGAAAATATTTTAGACCCATGGTGGCTGCAAAAATCACTGAGAAGTGATCAGCGGAGTTCTTTAGAGCAGCAGATGGGACGATTTGTGCAGTACTCATTATTTGATTCACAGACCTCCCTTTTCATCCGATCATGAGCTTTTTTCCCTGGGTATCTTTTTGGAACTGCCATTGGCATCCTAGTTCTGGGCATGCACTGCACATTTTACCTGCTTTCTGAACATCGATCAAATATGGGAGGAGAAGCCAGCAACATACTAAAAACATGTCAGTTCGGTTGTTTCACATGCAGAGCTTTGCTTAGCCTGCTAAAGCTCCTTGTCTCCAAGCCAAGTAATTGAAGGAGTCAAGGCCCTATTTAACCTTTCGGGAAGAGCTGATGCTTTGACATCCACAAAGAACTTCTTTGTTTGAGGAACTAAAGGATCTTTGCAAGATTAGGCTCAGATATTACAGCCCAGCACATGGTTGCTAGCTGTAATGAGTGAGGTAGGTGGCTGGGATGCAGGAGATCTAGGGCTTGATTGATTCCTCTGCCTGAGGGAATTTGAAACGCACCTCCCACCTGCAGGGACATTGTTCTAGCCACCAGCATACTGTTAAGGGGTGGGAGAAAGATATCACAAGCACTCTCAGACCCTCATGTTAGATCTTCTGTTTTCAATACCGTTAATTTAAATAAAGATTAATCTGCAGGAAAAGAAGCCAGATTTTCTAACTCTTGAACAACTAATTTCAGGCATTGGTTCCTGCTCCTGTGAACAGGAGTCACTGTGGATTACCTGCACCAGAGTACCTTAAAGCCCATTTTGTGATGACAGACCCTCAATTTGAAGCCTTGTGCTGAATGATACAAAGAGTGAATTTGAACCAGGAAAGCCTTATTTTCTGAGTTAAAGAGAGAACAGTGGTCTTCCTCAGGTTTTAAACCTGGGCAGTCTGTTGAATATGATGAATAATTTGGGGTAGAACACACTAACTTCTCCCAGGAAATATTCTACCTGAGATTCCACAGTCACCAGCCTGCAGGTGGTTTGCAAGAATCAGGTGAGCTGCTTCACAGGAATCAAGGCAGTAGGATTTTTACCCCGCAACTGTCCAGCATTCAGTACAGCTATCAACTAATATCTTGTGTTGCACTCTGTTATGAAAATGGCTACAATGAATAAACTTGTATTTCCTTTCTTTTCCATTATTCAGTCTATACTCATACAGCAGTCATTTTATCTCATTTTTTTTTGTTCTCAGTTGTCACTGATGTTATTTTCTGTGCTTTTGCTTGTGTTGGAAGTGAATTTGTACCAAGAGAAGAATTGTCGTTCCTTATCTAGTAGCAATCATATTCAGCAGCTCTGTGTTCAACATGATGTAGTTAATGGGAGGAAATATTAATTATACTGTCTTTATTCCATTGTCTTTATTTCCTTTGTCCCCTATGGGATTGTTACCTTGGCATATGCAGTTGCAGATTTGCCCTTTTTTAACCCAAGTTACCATCTAATAGATTACCACCATTCTGCAACTTGGAAAATCATGCTGCAAGCTGGAACAGGCACCACGTGAGGCATTTCTCCAGTGTCATGCCTGGTATTAGCAAGGTACTCTACAATCTACTTTGGCACCTTCCCCCCTATAAATCTGTCTAGTATAAAGAGGCTCATGGGTTATTTCAGGTGGAGGGCTATCAGCCTGGGTGCTAAAGACCTGTCTTTCATTCACATCCTCGTGTAAGCAATTTCACGTTTGCTGTCTGTTAGGACATCACAAGAACAGAGGAATCTTGCAAGAGCAAGAATTACCTTATGTTACCTCGGAAACCCGTTTGACTTGCTAAGTTCTACAATAATCACATTTTGTAGTTGAATCAAAATGTACAACGGGATCATCCAGGTCCCACACAGCATAATGAACACATTGATTGTAGTTAATTAATAATATGCTCCTTTTTATTCCAGAACATGCCCAGAAAGCCAAGCGTATCATTAGCACCTGATGAGGGAGTAAAAATTAATTGAGTTTGCTATTTATGTCTACAAGAACACCAATATGTTCTGCATGTTTTGGCTGTGGAGAGGAACTGATATATATCCTCACACTCTTACAGTTTATTTTATGTTACACACAGAGAGGTGATTCTTGGTGTCCAAACCCTGGCTTAAGCTGTACAAATCTACAAACAGCTGGGCCAGTGCTTTTCAATTACGCTTAACTCATCCCCTGTTGATGCCTTGGCAATGAGCCTAGTGCCATGTGAGGCACTGCCTCGTGACTCTGAACCCGTACGCTAAGAATACTTAAAGGACTCCAACTGTAGAAATGGTTTTGGGAACAAGCTTCCTTAAATATTGATTACTATGAGTGAAGTGATTCAGTGAGTTGAAATCACTGCAGAACGAATGCTGCTGCATTACTGCATTTCTCAAGGCAGCTCCCTGCTCCCCTCTGCCTCTTGTTCTGACCGTGCCTGGTGCAAAGCTACCAGCATGCAGGCAGCTCTGGACACACAGCTGTAGATGAGCCAGGCAATCTCTGTGTCATGTAGGCCCAGATCACCTGTTTTCCAGGAGGTTCTAGAAGTAATTTATAATTCATTTGGATGGTCCTAAGTTGATTTCTTGTCTATATTTTTTTTTGGGGGGGGGGGGGGGCGGGGGCGCGGGAGGCGTTATTTGCTCAGGCTAACATGTAGGCAAGCTAAAAATATGCAAATATCTCTGCCTAGTGAATAGTACACAGCCAGTCATAGGCCCAGAGTATGCTTATGCATTGAGACACAGGATAGAGGTTCTGGTCTTCCATTCTGGCATTGGGTGTGCAAACATTACTTCTTGTGGAACACTTGTATTTTGGCCACATTGTGGATGTGCACCCAGCTGTGTGAAGAAGATAGAGCTAGACAACTGTCTTTTTTTTCTGTCTCTCTAAAATGTTACAGAAACTTTCTTACCCCAAAAAATTTGAGTCAATGAGAAAAACAAAAAAACCCCAACCTCCTACCTCCTCCAAAAAGGTACTGGAACACGAGGCGAAAGTATACTTTTGCCTTTCAGGTACTAAGTTGGGGTTTGTGGTTGACCACTGCCAATTGCTGGCACACAAACCCAAGACTCTTAAGGCTCAAGAGCAGTGTGGTGCTGGATAATCTCTGCCCCACCAACCACCTACTGTTTGGCCTTGGGGTAATCATGTCATCTCTCTCTGCATCTCTGCTTCTTTCTCAGAATATGCCTTAACTATTTACAGTGGATTCTGTGGGGTAAGGGACCAGCCCATGACGTTTATTAATATAGTACTTGGCACGCGGGAGTACAACTCCATTGAGGTCTCCCATTGCTACTGAAGTGCAAAATAATTAAAAGAGTATGTTAAGACTTCTTTTATGTAATGCTGTCATGGAGACAGTTGATGCTTGCTAGTTTCTAGGTATAGATTTACTTCAACCTCAAAATTGTGTGTCTCATAAGGTTATTTTCTTGCAGTATAATATACTGTCACTCCTACAGCCACTGGAGAACCCCTCTGTATGTGGAAGAGTACCTGAGCATTCTTCCTGCAGGGCCCTTAGACTGGAACTTGTCTCTGTTTTTCCCAAAAGAACACTCGGTGGAAAAAATCTTTACAAGCATTTTAGAAAGTGGTTTCTGAATTTGGAGACCCACAAAGAGACAATTTTGTCCACCTCAGATGTCTGAATAGCCACAAATCAAAACATGCAGCACATCAGAAAATCCTCCACTGGGCACACGAGCCTGGCTCTCTGAGTTTGGAGACTTTTCCTGAAGATCTGAGTCTGAGGGAATACCAGTCTTCTGTAGGTTGACATGACATGAAGAAGTTCACCTGCCACCAATCAAATCAACTCCCAACTATAAGTTAAGTCATTGCAGTTACGAGTAGAGTGTACTGGAGATTTCTGCAGGCCCTAGCTACATCTGAATTGTTTTGGCCACTCTTGTCTGGTGTGAAAGGTTGGATGAAAATATCTGATGTATATCTTAAGTAAAACTGAGTCAGCAGCACCAGTAAAAGGAGAGACCAGAAACATGTTCCTTTTCTAAAAGGGCCAGATGTAATAACCTTTGAGGAATGAGTGCTCCCTTTGAGACTATTGAACAAACCATTGACAAGTGCATAGAATTCTACTAAGAGCAAGCTTTTAGCTCTTGTGCTATGTTATTTCTGGCCTTTTACCCTCCTCAGCAAGTTTCAGTCTTTTAGATGGTGCTGTTTGGCTGTGTATTCCCAGGTGTGGCCCAGAAGAGAGGATGCAGGACAGCTGTGGTTCCATGCAGCATTAAACTCTCAAACTACTAGTAAGCTCAGCTTTGAACTCCACTGCATCTGGTAACTTGCCTCTTTGGTGCAAATGATGCTCTGCCACAACACACAGATCCATGCTAGCAATGGAGATTGTGGCAATGAGATTTTAATCCCTATGAAGGAACACAAATTAGAGAGGAAATGTTCATCATTAGTAAATGTCTTTCAAATAAAGCAACCCTGACAGGGCAGCTTAAAATCTTTTTAATTAATCAATTCTCTTCCTGCTGTTTAGTGCCTTATGACTGCTAAGCTCTTCATTGCTTTACACATCTGTGCCAGCTTGTATGGTAACTCAGTAGCCTACATCAAGCTCTAGTAGCAGCAAAACCTGTTGTACCAAACGCAGCTGACAGCTTCTTGAAAGTCACCTTAAGTTTTACAAAATGAAAATGCAGTAAATTCTGACAAAGTGATCGTCAGGCACAGTGCTATTCTTTTCCTGTACTTCAATTTTACCTGACATAGCAAGAGGTAAGCTTCATTTGAGGAAGACAACACTGCAAGAGCACTATCCTAAAGCTCAGTCCTATGCAGCTGCTGGCAGTACCACAGGCACCTGTCAGAAATGCAATAAATTAGGAAGATTTATGCCTTAGGTTTGGGGAGTATTGGGCAAGCAAATCACTTCAGAATAGGATGCAGTGCCCTAGAGATTATGTATCCATCTGGAAACAATGGAGTTCCCTGAGACCAGGTAAAAAAATGAAGGAAGATTTGATGGTAACTTGCCTGATAAATTACTCCACTAAGCTGATCATATGTTGTTAATGGAAATGACTTTGTTTTGCTCTGCGCTGTGGAAGTTAAGGAGAGCTCGCTTCCCATGCCAGGTCTGTGCTGTGTTTTGTGATTCCCAGTGCCGGTGTACAGGGGTTGATGCTTGTGGCCAAGTGCTGCCTTGGCTCTGCACATTTTCCCGAGGTGAGGTAGGCTGCTCGCAGTCTACTCACTACCGAGCATTTTTTTGGTTGTATTATTTCTTCCTGGGAGCAGAAAACTGGATCAAATCCAAAAGAAGGGTGAGATGGAGCAGGAAGGCAACTGGACCATGTCCTCTAGTGCCACAGACTTGCCACAAACTTGCAAAGGCAGCCTGGTGCAGTTACCCAACCCCACACACGATCCATAGCAAGGGGTCAGTACTGTTGGAGAAAGTTGCAGAAAGCCACCAGGCTACGCTGAAGGATGTCCAGAGCCAGCTAAACTGAAATATTGGGTATGAGGCCATCAGAGCCACAGCCTCTCTTCGGAAGACAAGCACTTACCAAAGGTCCCCTGCCTGTGACTGGATGTCAGCACTTCGTCTTGCAGTACTGTTTCTGTAATACAGGCCTGTAAGACCTCTTAGGCAGATAGACTGTGGACCCTTGTGTTGGGAATCATGGTGCTGGACCTTTCTTTTCTGCAGTTTGCCTTGTTCTGAAAAGACTGCAAGAAAATATTTTTCTTCACCCACTTTAGCACTGGAAGTAAACATTGGGTTTCCTGCTTACTACAACTCTTTTCTAGGAAAGGGTCCAGCTGCGTGACGCTTCTAACAGCCCTGGCCCTGAGTTTGGATTTTCCATGTTCAGGGATATCTGAAAAAGCCATAGCAGGCATTGTAAAGACTATAGGAATACAATCGACATTTACTGAGCTAGCATGAAAAATGCACGGTTAGGCAGCACTTTATACATTGTGTGTGTATGTACATGTAAACCCATGTATAGTTCCATCTTCAGTTCCCCCTCGGGTATTCACTGAGCTAAGGTCAGTGTCCCCTGACTTATGAAATCCTTTTTCTGGCACAGACTGCAGTGCTGTGACTGGTCCTCTGCTTTGATATCATGCCTTTCTCCTGCTGGGACTTGTAACTTCTTCTGAGGTCTTCCAGAGTTGCTCGAGAGCTACAGTTTCTAAGAAGCAGAACTAATCCTGTTGCTTTGTTCTTCTGTGTTAGAAATACTTGCCAACCCTGATTCTTCTGTAGCAACGTCAGAAAATAGAACACTTGATCTAGCATGCAGATATGTTTCAGTCCAAAGTGAGGGAGGGACTTTAATTTTTAAAGATTGTCTTTGGTTTATGAGTGGCATGGTCTTGAGTGGGACATGGATGCCAAGGCACTGCAACTTGATTTGATCAGCCTGAGTTCATAAGCTGCACATGAAGAGATTCCCCTGAGTAACCACAAGGGAGTCCATCAGGTCGCAACTTACAATGTTGGACCCATTTATAGGTACCACTCTTGGATACACCAGTGCCCATGTTTTGTCCAAAGCCTGTGTTCACTTCAGTGGCCTCTCAGAAAAATGGTACAGTAGACATAATGTTCTGGACAGAAAACTGCTGAGCAGGATAAATCTTCAGTTGGAAAGTACCCTTTCTGCAATCTTACCCAACCCAAAACACTGCATTACAAGTTCGAAATTGTATCATTTTTTAATTAAGTACTGACTGATGTTACCTTTAGAATCAGGGGCTGGAGACACAGAATACTAATGATTAAATATCTTGATCCCTATCCCATAATCCTAACGTGCTGCCAGTTTGCCATCAAAGTATGTCCAGACCAGAACAAGAATTTGGCAACTTCACAATCTTCAGTGATTTTAAAAAATCTCCTTAGTTTATGTTCCTATTTTAATCTATAAGCAGTATCTACTGCTGCTGAAGAAAAGCTGTTCAGCATTTCCTTGGCTTCACAAGCTTTGAGGAAGAGTCAAGAGTCTTTTCCCCAGCTACAAAGTGCTTGGTGCTTTAATTACAGGCTTTGGACAAGAAAATGAAATGCTTCTCCAGGGAGTGACAGTAGGATTCAGTGTAATAAAAAGGTCTTAGTCACAGTTGTGTATGAATGGCTGAAAAGGCACACTTATAACGGCATTGTCTTTGAGGGAGTTTGTATGGTGTTCACAACTAGAAAATTCTTTGTCATGGTCCATCTCCTTCAATGATAGATTGTTCATAATTTTGTCCTGAATTGTGTCCTGTGGTTTCTTAAGATTGTTTGCTTATGTGGTACTAGAACCCATTCAGAGGTCTATGGAGTATTTGGATTAAAAACTGACCTGTAGATCTCAAAGACACTTACCTGGTATTGCCACAGTGCCAAGTCCATCCACAGGCAGTAAAGCAGGCAGCCAATGACCTAAAGACAGTCCCTTCTGACAGACAAGTTTTAATGGTATCTTATTTAGCAAAACAAAACTGGGCAGGAGTAGGTAGTCCTTCCTAGCATGAGCTCATCCATCTGTGAGCTGGGGCAAACTGGAGATGGTAATCTGCCTTCAAGGGTGCATTCAGCTTCTGTGCTGAGCCCCTCTTCTGTAGCTTTTCCAGAGATGCATAGCGCCTCCATTTGCTTCAGTGGTTACTGTTCCTACCCCTTACTTTCCTTTGGTTTGGTTTAAGGAGGCTTAATCTCCATGATGTGGCTATTCTCATCATTCTTTTTTGGTTTAATCATAGATTTCTTACTCCATGTGTTGCTCATCCCAGCCACAGGCCACTTCACATGAAAGGCTGTTTTCCTGAGTACCATATAGGGGTACATCTGAAGTTTCCAAAAAGGTTTCATTACCTACCTAAATTTAGCTCACTTTTCCAGCATACATGAATCCAGGTCTGGAAAGGGAGCCTCTCTGACATGCCACAAACAGCATATAGGAAAAAGAATCTACTTCAACAGCTGGTCTCTCTTGAGAGATTTTCCCTAGTGCCCTGTTAAAGTGTGCTGTGCCGTGTATTTATTTCGTTTGTTCCTAACCACTTCATGTATTTCCCTGGTGCTGTTTCCTCCACAAGATTTCTGAGCTGAGGGCGAAGTCAAAGCATGAGATCTCTCTGCTGTAGCAGTTTCTATTTGGTGGTTAAAGGGACCCTCCTGCAGTGTAAATTTTCCACATTGCTACACAGCTTTGTACTGGGAGACCACATGACTCTGTAGCAGCAGAAAAGGAAACAGAAATGTTATATCAGGGAAGGGAACATAGGTCTAAAGTGCAAGACAGGCTTTAAAGAGGACAGTAAAGTGCCTTGATAGCATCATCCTAAATTGGGACAAGTTCAGGAGGGACCACATGAGATCACATAAATGGAGAAAGCTGTAAAACAAAGCAGAAATACCAAGTCCTTACACAGCCTGCGCTCTTCTCTATGTGTGATACGGACTTGAACTGTGATACAAGGTATGAGGTGCCATTGTAAGGCAATAGCAGAGAGCATAAACAGTGAGTGTCTGCTCTTCATCACTGTCCCACAAAGGCACAAGGGGTTTCCTGTCCTCCGTTGTTCGCTCACTGCCCTCTCAAAGGAGTTAATGGTTGTGGATGATTGTTCCAGTAGTGCTTTGCCTTTTCCAGCTGTTTTTCCTGGAAAACAGCTACAAGGCCTGAGGGAAACCTGCTTTTCTGTATGGAAAATAGAACTGTTATGGAGAGCAATACCTTGCTGCCTGCCCCTTCTCTGCCTGCAGTTTGGGAGTCTCATCACCAATCATTTAACAACCCCTTTCCTAACCTTCATCACTGATTCATTTTCCATCCCTTGCCCTTGACTGGCTTGACTGTGATTTATTAATTTGAGGAAGATAATGACAAGGATGAAAAAGTAAAAGTTCAGAAGAGGTAGGAGGAATTCCTCTACAAGGGCATGCACATCCAGTTGTCAGCTTCATGGGCAAAGCAGGTGAGACCTTTCAGAGGAGTGGAGTGTTCCCAAAAACTAGTCTCCCAGAAATCACTCGATGGTCCTGTCTCCACATCTCCATCCTCGACACTGTAGACACTCTCCCTGTTCACTTAAACAATGTGCATTTTTTTAAGTCCCTGCATGTGTTCATTCTCCCCTCAGTTTCATTAATCCCTATGGGAAAAATTACATCCCAGCCCACTAAGTCATTAACTATCACATTTTCCAGCACCCTGCGAGGTGAGCAGGTCGAGATGCTTTTTCACCCTGCTCCCTATGCTGTAGGCAGGCACTCTCTCTTTTTCCATTTGCAACTCCTGGCTTTGCTGTTGCTGGTCCTGGAGCTGCTGCTGCTCGACTTCTTCACTCCAATCTCCTCACATCTCCTCTCCTGTACTTTGTCCTTGTTCTTCACATTGCCCCCCAGCAAAGAGGTGCACAGAGCTGGGCCGCAGCAATGCCTTGTGAGCAGGAAGAAAGTCCAGGACCATGCCCACTTGCTCATCAAAGATCTTCCAGCAGAGTTTTCCAAGCCTAATCGTGTAACTGCATGGAATGGAAAGTGAGATAAGGATGAGAGATCTTGCCTGCCCTGTTGGCACAACATGAACTCAACACGGAACTGTGGTCCATCCAGCCTGTCAGGCTGCATCACTCAGCCACCAAGTGCTTCCCTGTACAGGCTGCGGATGGCAGTGACACTGGAAGGCAGATGTTTCTCTCCTGAAAAAAAGCTGTAGCTGAATCCTGGATTGTGTTTACATTCCCAGCAGACATGCAATATGGAAATGTCTTGAAATAGGAAATTGTGTCCCAGCTGAATGAGTAAAAGGCATGAGATTAAAAAAAGTCACTATCATCATTTCCGAGAGACTTGCCAAATTCCTCCTTTCTGCATTGATTTGCACATCCTGCAGATGTGTCTGCTCAAATTTCCCCTCTGGTATTTCCCTCTTACATGGTATGTCAAGCACAGATGCACATTCACCTGAATGAAGAGCTAGTTCAATTAATGATAAGTGAAATACCTACTGTCAGGGAGAGAGTGTGAGGAAAGGGATGTGACCGGGAGCACGCACGTGCCTGCAGCCTGCACAGCAGTGGGTAAGTATGCTATGTGCTATTCTTAGTTTTCTAGGTGATTGCAAATTGTTCAGTGCTGGGGACAGCAGAGGTTTTTGAAGTGAGAAACAGCACAAGGGGTGGGATGCCATCCAGAGGGACCTGGACAAACTAGAGAAGTGGGCTCATGTGAAGTTCAAGAAGTTCAACAAGGCCAAGTGCAAGGTTCTGCACTTGTGTTGGGTCAATCCCCAGTATCAATACAGGCTGGGGGATGGAGGAATTGAGAGTGGCCTTATGGAGAAGGACTTGGGGGTACTAGTGGATGAAAAGCTGGACATGAGCTGGCAATGTGCTCTTGCAACTCAGAAGGCCAACCATATCCTGGCTGCATCAAAAGCAGTGTGGCCAGCAGCTTGAGGGAGGTGATTCTGCCCCTCTGCTCTAGTAAGATCCCACCTGGAGTCCTGCATCCAACTCTGAAGCCCTCAGCACACGGAAGACATGAAACTGTTGGAGCAGTTTCGGAGGAGGGCCACAAAAACAGTCAGAGGGATGGAACATCTGTGCTATGAAGATAGGCTGAGAGAGCTGGGGTTGTTTAGTCTGGAGAAGAGAAGGCTCCAGGGAGACCTTGTTGCAGCCTTTCAGTACCTAAACAGGGTTTATAAGAAAGTTGAGGGCAAACATTTTAGCAGGGCCTGTTGCAATATGACGAGGGGCAATAGCCTTAAGCTGAAAGAGGGTAAGTTTAGACTAGATAGGAGGAAGAAATATTTTTCGCTGAGAGTGGCAAAACACTGGAACAGGTTTCCCAGAGAGGTGGTAGAAGCACCATCCCTGGAAACATTCAAGGTCAGGCTGGATGGGGATCTGAGAAATCTGTTTTATTTGAAGATGTCCCTGCTCACTGTAGGGGGTGGTGGACCAGATGACCTTTGAAAGTGCCTTTCAGCTCAAACCTTATGTGATTCTATGATTCTGTGATATGCAGAGTCTTGAGTGCTCCTGTGTCCCCTGTGGGATGCTAAGAGCTGCCTATATTAAGGCAAAGATGCACATTTGGGCTTGTAATGGAACAGGTCTGGGTGAGATTTGCATAAAATTTCCAAGTTGATTTCTAAATTTACTTTAAATGGGTAACATCCTTCCTTCTTTGCCTCTCAGAGGATATCAGCTGCACCTTTAATTGCAGGTATCAGATATCATTGGGAAACATTGTAAGGGAATGGGACAGGCTAGGAAAGCAAGGAGTTTGCAGATACATATACATTGGTTTTAAGATTATAGGTCTGATTGTTACTTTTTTGTAATAATCAAGACCCACAAGATCTGGTTATGAGCCTTCATGACAGTAGATTCTATAAACACAACCTCCACCTCCCACCAGCTCAAACTCTGACCCTAGACAGCCAGATGCTGACCCCCACTTGCTGTTTCCTCTGGTTTATCTGGGGTTTGAGGTCAGAGCAGGGGAGAGCTAAGTTGTCTCCTTGAGTGACGCCTCTAACAGGACCCTGACCTCATTTTGGTACCGAGTCATCTGTTCAAGCAAATGTGACCAGGTAACAGGCTTGGGAACATAAGATCTTGAGCCAGGGCAACCAAATACCATCTTCTTGCAGCAGCCATGTCCCTTGATCAGACAGATGATACCAGAAGATCAGTGCTCCCAAAATACTGCTTCCAGACTCCTGTTTATTGCAGGATCTCTTTTTTTTATTATTATTTTTCCATTTCCCTGCACTGCTTTTTATTTGGAGGGGTGATAGCTCTGCAAAGAGCTGCAGAAGTACCAGGTGAAGACTGGGTCTGAGTGGGAGCTCCCCAGCTTGCAGGGGACAGTGGGAACGTGGTGGAGCAAGCAGCTGTAAGGAAAAAGGGTAAACTAACAGAGTCCTTGGTTGACACAGCACAGTATCACATGCACAAACAGTTGTGATGGGTTTATGCGAAAGACAAAGCTACCCAGCATGGCAGATGCATGTGGGAGCCACATAGATGTGCTCAGCAACACATGTGCAGTGCTGGGCAGGTGGTGCAGTGTTGGTCACGCCATAGCAGACCTGGTGATAGATTGGAATTTCTGATATTTGTCTAAAAATGCAGTCACAGATCCTGTCAAAGTCAGGAGATGCAGTCTAACAGACCAGCAATGTGATGTGGTATACCAAGTCCCATCATGCCTGCTGCTGCTGGAAAAGGGAAATGTTTGTCAAAACCAACATGGTTTTCATGACAAAGAAACCACCAAGAAGCACAAGGAGGAATGGATCAAGAGAAGGAGGTAAATTAAGGAGATACATTTTAAATGTTAAATTTGAGACTTACAGTCTGGAAACATTGAAACTAATATTGCCTCAAGAAGTGGAGTGCAAGTCCAAAACCAGCTACAACTGGAAATGAATTGATGGTGTCACTCTCTGCTTGTTCACGTCATTGAGATGCGGTGCTCTGGGCTGCTGAGAGGCTCAGGCCAGGAGGAACAATAGCAAGAATAGATTAAATTGAGATTAAGGTCTTTCCAATACAAGAAAAGTTGTATCGGTTTACCTAAGTGGTTTTGGAGTGGCATAGTTAAACTGGAGAAAAACCCGAGCATAGGGGCTGAAGTGGGATTAACTCAAGATGCAGAGCAGCACTGCCTCAACACCACTGAAGATCTGGGGCCAGATGCCTATCTAGAAGTCTGAATAATCCTGAAAATGCCTTGCCCTTGCTGTTATGATATGAGGCGATAACCCACAGAGGTGGGGTGATGCATAGGAGACTGCGAGACACAGAGGTGCTGCAGTGACTGAGGCACGACAGGATGCACCACCCTCCGTATGTTCTAACTCCAGGATCACAAGAGGCAAGGACCTCCAGGACATCTCCCCATCCTCCCATCCAGGCACCAGGACTGTGGGGCAGGCAGTGAAGCACAGGATGGGCAGCTGTACTTGTGCACGGGGAATTCCTGTGGCAAGTGCTTTCATGCTTTCTGGCTCAGGTGCTAGAGTGGATTTTTTCTTCCGTGTTCACAGAGAAAAACGCCATCAGAGAGTAAAGGATCAGGCTTTCCCTGGAATGTGGTCTGAGCAGATATTACACTGTTCTGTGAAGTTTTCTCACATCTGTGCAGACTTTGTTTCTCACCTTTTGTGGCTAATCCAGTGAAGGTGATTAGGATTTTATTTTGCTTCTCAGGCTACCAAATTAATGAGTTATCCTCTCAAATCCTGCCAAAAAGGGAAGTATTTTTTCCTTTAAAAATCATGCACTGGAGATTAATTTCCAGCAGCTGAGCCCTAATGTGCTGTTACAATTCTGTTATCTAGATGCAGTGCGAAATCTGCAGCAGGCAAACGGGACAGCACAGGTCATCAGGGTCTCACTGACAGCTCTGCATTTCTCTGAGAAAACAAATTGCAGTTCTTCTCAGGCTGATAAAAGGAAAACAAAAAGACGGGCCTGATCCTGTCAGATGCTGAACACACATTAGCAGGTATGGTGCTGAGTGCCTCCAACTCTACTGACATTAACATAAAACTAATATTGATGAGTATGTTGGTTTGTTGGTAAATTACTGAGGGGCACTTGGCTCTGGGCAGAGACCAGCACCCTCCATTTGCAAGCACATACAGAGTTTGCATAATTCTTTCACAGTAAAAGCAAATGCTATTATTAGTTTGTAAAGCAAGTTTTGTTGAATTTGGCAGAGAACATGCATGTGTAAATTCCCCCAAATTAATTAAAACATTTAGAGTGATGGTAGAGATAGCAGCGCTGCTCATTTAATAGATAACTTTAACAGGTTCACAAATGTTTTTATGTAATTAATTAATGCTTGGCTACCTCAGGTGAAATAATCTGGGCATGCTAGTTTCCTTAAATCGGAGCAAAGGTAGAGGGGCAAATTCATGCTCTGTTTTAGCAGCTTCCATCAAACTTGGTCTGCGGCCTGTTGTGGGCTTTAGTTCATCTCTTGAAGACAAAATGTGATCTGAACTGACTGTATGAGCAGAAGAAAGAAAATGCATGAAATAATAAATAAAGCCATTGTGTTTGCCAGGACTGGGTGCCAGAGCTTTCTTTTTGCCCAGTTTAACTCCTCTCCTTTTGTAGTCACAGTGTCAAACCAAGCTTAGACCTGACCAACAGGGACTGATGCTGACCCTGTCACTGACATGGTAGCATCGCAGTGATGCTCAGCAGCACGGAGGAGGAATCATAGAATCATAGAATCTTCTGGTTGGAAGAGACCTATAAGATCATCAAGTCCAACCGCACCCATTATCCGCTAAACCACGTCCCTCAAAAACTCATCTATCCTTTCTTTAAAAACCTCCAGGGATGGTGATTCAACCACCTCTCTGGGCAGCTTGTTCCAGTGCCTGAGCACCCTTTCAGTAAAGAAATCCTTCCTAATATCTAGTCTGAACCTCCCCTGGTGCAACTCATGGCCATTTCCCCTTGTCCTATCACCTGTCACTTGAGAGAAGAGATCAACACTCGCTCTGCCACAGCCTCCTTTATGGCAGCCGTAGACAGCAGTGAGGTCTCCCCTCAGCCTCCTCTTCTCCAAGCTAAACAACCCCAGTTCCCTCAGCCATTCCCTGTAGGACTTGTTTTCCAGCCCCTTCACCAGGCTTGTCGCCCTTCTCTGGACGCACTCCAACACCTCAATATCCTTTTTGTACTGAGGGGCCCAGAACTGAACACAGCACTCGAGGTGTGGCCTCACCAGTGCCGAGTACAGGGACACAATCACCTCCCTTGTCCTGCTGCCCACACTATTTTTGATACAGGCCAAGATGCCATCAGCCTTCTTGGCCACCTGGGCACACTGCTGGCTCATATTCAGCCTGCTGTCAATCAGCACCCCTAGGTCCCTCTCCACCAGGCAGCTCTCCAGCCACTCTTCCCCAAGCCTGTAATGCTCCATGGGGTTGTTGTGTCCCAAGTGCAGGACTCGGCATTTGGTCTTGTTAAACCTCATCCCGTTGGTCTCAGTCCATCAATCCACCCTGTCCAGATCCCTCTGCTGAGCCTCCCTTCCTTCAAGCAGATCAACACTGCCACCCAGCTTGGTGTCATCTGCAAACTTGCTAAGGGTGCACCCGATTCCTTCGTCCAGATCATTAATAAAAATATCGAGCAGGACTGGACCCAACACTGAACCCTGGGGAACACCACTTGTGACCAGCCTCCAACTGGATTGAACTCCATTTATCACCACCCTCTGGGCCCGGCCATCCAGCCAGTTTTTTACCCAGCAGAAGGTGTGCCTGTCCAGGCCAATGGCAGCCAGTTTCTCAATCAGAGTACTGTGCAAAACGGTGTCAAAGGCTTTACAAAAGTCCAGGTACACCACATCCACAGTCTTTCCCTCGTCAGTTAACTGGGTAACCTTGTCATAGAAGGAGATCAGATTGGTCTGGCAGGACCTGCCCTTCATAAACCCATGTTGACTGGGTCTGATCACCTGGCTGTCCTGCATGTGCTGTGTGATACCATTCAATACAATGTACTCCATGACCTTCCCTGGTACCGAGGTCAAGCTGACCGGCCTGTAATTCCCTGGATCATCCTTCTGACCCTTCTTGTAAATGGGAATTACATTTGCCAGCCTCCAGTTCAGCAGCACTTCCCCAGTCAGCCAGGACTGTTGATAGATGAGAGAAAGGGGTTTGGCAAGGACCTCTGCCAGTTTCCTTAGTACCCTTGGGTGGATCCCATCCAGCCCCATAGACTTGTGGACATCTAATTGCCCAAGGAGGTCTTTAACCAAGCCTTCTTGGAACATTGAGGGTTCGTTTTCACAGTCTTCTGGCTCAGGAGGCTTGGAGCCCAGAGAACATCTTTCCTCCCTCTTAAAGACTGAGGCAAAGAAGGCATTAAGTACTTCTGCCTTGTCCTCGTCCTTGGTTACTACCATTCCCTTTGTGTCCAGTAAAGGAAGGAGATTCTCCTTGGTCTTTCTCTTGTTGTTAATATATTTGAAGAAGTGTTTCTTACTGTCTTTCACTGAATTGGCCAGTTGAAGTTCCAGCTCAGCTTTAGCCCTTCTAATTTTGTGCCTACATGATCTCACCTGCTCCTTGCAGTCCTCCTGAGATGCCTGCTCTCTCTTTCAAATCTCATATATTTTCCTCTTTTTCCTGAGACTAACACAGAGCTCTCTGTTAAGCCAAGATGGATTTCTTCCCCGCTGACTCATTTCACGGCACACAGGGATGCTCTACTCTTGCGCCGCCAGAATTTCCTTCTTGAGGAGCATCCAACCCTCATGGGCTCTTTTGTCATTCAGAACCGTCTCCCACTGGACTTAATCAAGCAGCCTTCTAAACAGTTTGAAGTCTGCCCTCTGGAAGTCCAAGGTGGCAGTTCTGCTGACCACCCTCCTTACTCCTCCAAGAACTGAGAATTCTATCATCTCATGATCGCTGAGCCCTAGGCGTCCTCCAACAGTCACCTCCCCTGCAAGGTCCTCTCTATTCGCAAACAGCAGTTCCAGCGGGGCACCCTCCCTAGTCAGTTCACTCACCAGTTGTGTTAGGAAGTTATCTTCCATACACTCAATGAACCTCTTAGACTGTTTCCTTTCTACTGTGTTATACTTCCAGCAGACATCTGGAAGGTCGAAGTCACCCACTTTGATAAATGTTCGTCCATTTTGCCTAGACACCATCATGCAGAGCTAATGACTGGAGTATAACACAGCCATCCTGGCTCCCAGAGAGAAAATGAATGGAGAACCTCCCCCTCATTTTCCTCTGCAAGCAGAACATATCTGATCTGAGTTACTGAGGGAATCAACGCAGGGATCTACCATCCCATTTTCACTTCCTTGGTTATCAGAGCAGCATCATAGTTTAAAAACCTTCCTTATATATATAAAGCCCATCCAGGTACCTGAAATGCAAAGCTATGCTGCTTCTAGACAAGAAGGAGGTAACCAGCTGACCAAGACTCGCCTCTGTCCCACAAGCCTCCGTGGAGACCAGCTAGGCACTGCTCAGAAACAGATCCAGCTTTCTATCAAATGTGTTTCCAAGCCAGTGTAACAGATCTCTGGGTATAGCCCAGTCTAGCTCAGCCCTCCAACGACAAGACTACTTCCCATTTGTTTATCTGCTGACCTTGTAAGACTTGCAGTCCATGCGCATGTAGCCCAGATTTAATATATAAATAAATATATATCTACTTCTTTCCTTCCCTCTGAATGCCAGGGACGTGGTATAGCCTGGTGGCCAGGACAGTCTCCTCTCTGTGTAAGGGGAGGCTTTGTACCCATCAAGGCTGATGATGCTCAAAGCCAGGTCCCACAGTTCCTGGGGGTCTGCTCCAGGGATACTATCCACAAGTAGGTAAAGCAGATCAAGATGTACTCAGGATTGGTTTTAATGCTTTTGTTATAAGTAAGCTTCTCTTGAGCACTCTTGCCGAATCAAATCAAAAGTTTTGGGGGCTTCTGTTGCCCAAACCTGAGTCCATATCCAACCTTTTATGCATCTCTGTCCTCAAGGCAACCTTTATAAGCATCATCTTAGGAACTTCCAAGCTATGAGATACATTCTAGTGAATGATCTTCAAGATAGAGTGTTGCTGCAAATCAGCTTTGGGTGGTCTGCATTTTATCCTGAGTAGCTTGTTATGACAGTTAAGGGGACCACTGCCAGGAGACCGATGGTGCCTTCCCTGTATGGAAGCATCCTGTTTTCATGCAGGTAGTCACCTAGGGATATGTCTTCTAATTAACGTTGGTATCAAGTGGATGTTAAATGAGAAAGCCAGCATTGTTTCTTCCTGCATCACGTTTCAGTATTTGCTTTTCCATGACTGTGGTGCCTAACAGACAAAATCCCACCCTGGAAAAAAGGCTTGTAAACTAGATATCCTGCACAGCTGTATGTGAGAGTATTTCCTATTTATTGTTCAACGAAAATCTCTGGAGTAAATCGTGGAAGAAAAACACTGGAATAAATGTGGGTCAGGTTACTCCCTTGTAAAAGACACAGCACTTCAAAGAGTGTGAAGCACAGTGCTCACGTTTCTGCTTTGCTTCCTTTGACCAAATCCTTTTATTGGATTGGATAAATCCTCATACATTGCACGGAAGATTTTATCTCTGCTTGCCCAGGTACGATTCTGGAGTAGCTCCACTGGCTCCAACAAAGTAGCTCCAGATTTAGGTTCTGTGACTGCATCTGAGTGTTGCTGTAGCACTTTGCAGACCTAAATCTGAATGAGGACCCTGAAGTGTTCTACACCACGGCCTCCTCTGGTAGAAAGAGTGTCCTGGCCACACAGGATGTATGATCCAGGTTATATTTACAATCTCATTCATTCCATGGCTTTACTTGCCTGTCTGTTAGTGATCTTTGTTTTACTTTTCTTGATTTTCCTCATGTTATTTCCCATCTCTTATTCTTTCTCTATTTATACAGATAAGCATGTTGGTACATACATTTGTGGGGGTACTCTCCTTCTGGTTTCTCATGCCTTATGAATGAATCTCATTCTAGCCAAATATGTACACATGTATTCATATGTATATTCATATAAACATATAAATAAGTATTTTCATGACACCATTTTTGCCATGAAAACTTGGTTTCAGAAATATTCCGGCATTGCTTGTCTTATGTGTCAAAACTTCAGTCAAGAAATAAGTAAACACCATCTCATTGTTAATAAACTGAATTTAGCCTTTTGTTTGTGTAAACATGCTCATAATTATCCAACTGTGCTCAGCCTACAGGATGGTTATCGATAGGTGCAAGCTCTGCTGGTAGCCTTCTATTCAGTGGACTCCAGCACCTCATTCAGACAGGTTCGATTTCACGTCTAAGGAGAATGGATCTCCACAGCAGAGCTGGGAAGTTCTTGGGATGGAGGAATTTGAGGGAATAAAGGTCTGACTATTAGGCTCTGTGGTTGCATACAGCCAGTAAGCTATAATGACCCTTCTACAGCTACAGAGGAGCATTATTGACATTTGATGGTTGGGTATCAATTGTCCCATAGTTAAAAATTATAGGATCGTGGCCAGGCTTCATAAGTTTGCTCCTCAATGTCCATCAGCTTGTCTACAGTTTGTTTATATGTGGAGGGTTGTAAATTGCACTATCTTCTCATAGAGACATTAGAGTTAAGGCCGTCTTATTTAAAACGTATACATCTCTCCCATGGTTTTGATCTTAAAGTCTGACATTGAAAAAGTCACTCTCAGAACAGCTTGTGCTTCCTTATTGGATTAAGAGGAGAGTCTGCACTGCTTTTAGATTCTCTTCTCTGTGGCAGCAACTGAATTTGGCCTGAAATTATGGTAGTCTGTGATTAGTGGAGGAAGCAGATCTTCAAATTTCTTTTTCTTGGCTTTAAAAATGGCCTGAGCAGTGCCATTCAGATAGCAATATCATCCATGGGCAAGGTGGACTGTGTACAAAAGGCTGTGGTTTAGCCTTATGAGGAAAACCAAAGCAATCCTTAACATGGGGAAACAGACACTTCACTCTCTTAGCTGAAAACCTTCCCAAAGAGAGACAAACTGTGTTCATGTACTGGAGAGAGACCTTACTTTTGTTCTCTCTTGTTGTGTTCCTTCATATAAACATATCCAAGACTTAAAGTATTTGGCTGTTCTTCCCGTCTGGAAACATAACAGGAGTCATGATGATTAGGTAAGTTAGCTGAGGGGGTGATGCATCTCACTCTGTCTTAACCACCTGGTAATTAGGTGTCTTGGCTCCATAAGTTTCCTTGGCTCCAAGAGGCTGTAGAGGAAAAAAAGGCACCTTTAATGAGCAGTTCATCCCCTGCCTTCAGCACCTGTCTTAGGACAGGATCGTTTACTCTCTGGATGTGCTTCTCTCTCTGCCTTACTATAGAGGGAACGGAGGCAACTAGTTCATATTGAATGTATGGGTTTTAGAAGTATGAAGTTGGGTGTCCCTGTATGTCTAGTCTCCTAGTCTGTGCTCCTGCTGTCCTGTTACTGTGGATGCTGCTGCTTCAGGACTGAATTCAGGCAGCCACAGTCATCACTTCTGTCTCCAAGAGAATGCTGAAATGAAATGTCCCATCTAACAGGGACACACCTTGTGGATAAATTTTCCACAGCTCTGAGTTTGTACAGGATAGTACATCTCTTTTTACCATTAATACTTTACGCAAGGAGCATAAAAACCTATCAAATAAGGGTGAGGATTCACTCTGAACTGCTTCCTAGCAGCTCTGTGTCAAAACATCTCGGTATGTTGTTTTATATCTACCATTGTTATGCTTTGGGACAAAGATACAATGGCGCCTCCTGGACAACTATTTTTATGCTATTAAAAACAGAAATCTCTTTTCCTTCCCTAAAAACATCTCCAGTAGAAGTCTCTTTAAAATATAGATAATTTGTTCTCTACTTCTGGCTGATGTTTGATTTACACTGTTGTTACTGAGCCTTGTAAAATAAGGCTGCTCTTATCACAACATTTCTAGATACATAAACAGTCAAGACCAGCCATTTGAAAGTCCCCTGCTCTGTAACCCAATATTATTTTACTTTTGCTTTGATCTCGCGCCTGGAAAAAATCTTTTCCTTGAAACCCTGAAAGTTTTCACAATTCTAATAATGCATCAAAGCTGATACAGTACGCAGTTCAGCCAATCTCCATCATTAGCTCACTTAGTGAACCCAAATAAGCATCTTTCTCCCTTTCTTTCAGCTTTAATTTCATGTTTTCTTTGCAGTGATTCTGAGGACTAGTGTGTGTGTTGCTGGTGCTTGGGGAAGACAGAGGGTAAGAGTGCTGGCTAGCATCATGCACAGCACAGTCAGATACTTCCTCCCAGAGGACTGCCAATGCCCTGAGCACCTCTAGACGTCTCATGAGCACAGACTGCTGCTCCTGCCAAATTACATGGTGGTTTTGGGGATGGAGACGAATATCCATTGAATATTTACTTGATGCTATCAAACTCATTTGTCTCGTAACCAAAGTCAAAGTCCCTAGAGGTGAAATTCAGTGCATCAATCCACTGCTTCATCTACCCATCTTTGAAAGGAACATCATTAACATGCCTTACACATGAACAAATGTGGCTTTGTTCCATGTTACTTCATTAATGCATTATTTAGGCTCATAGATTTGAAAGCCAGAAGGCACCTTTATGCTCACCTAGTCTGATCTCATGAGTACCACAAACTAGTAATCTAGGCAGTAACCTGTGGTTGATCTGTATCATGTATTTTAGAAAAATAGCCAGTTTCCCATGGCAGTTTGGACCAATCTCTCTAGATGTGCTGATTTCCAGTGAGGCCTTTGCCAAAGGGAGAGCAGAGAACACAACAGCAAAGCTGGTATTTGCTATGCAGACCTGAAAGAGGAGTTTCACCCTAGGAAGCCAGACAGGCCCAAATATAAACAAAGATGGAAACAGCACCATTCTGTAGATCTGAACTTAGATGTAATCACTGGCTGAGGGCCAATTTCCCCTTCTAAGTCAAAGTGGAAAGCAGTCTACTGAAAGAAGAGAATTTGCTACTTAGATATCATGGGTAAGCTCTGAAAAATTTCATTTTGGACTTGGTATAGGGAGGAAGTTTTGTTTCTCTGGAGGAAAAGAAATACCCTGAGGAATATTTGTAATTGTATGTTTTAATTTTCAATTGAGAAGTCTTTTCTTGGTGTTGACTGCATGGTCAGAAGAGACTGATCTATGGAAATTTGTTCATTTCAGTGAGGGACTGATGAAATATGCTGAAGCCCAGGAACTGGCTTAAGCTCTTTTGCCAGCTCACTTTGTGGGCTGCTGGGAGTACAGGATTTTTGGAAGAAAACTAGGAAAGACTGAAGGAGTCAGTGTCCATCCCTGGAAACATCCTCCAGGAGGTGTCTTGTTCCTGCAAGGCTTTGCCAGCTCTCCTCACATAGTGTAAAATAAGAGCTGATAACTGGCATGTCACCTTTGGACCTGGACAAAGGAGCACACTGTCTCCCTGATCCCAGCCCTGGCTTTGAAAACCTGTCTGGGGGAAGAAAGAGATGAGCTGACTGGAAAGTGGTTTTTGTCATGTTAAATGCTGGGTTAGGAACTGAGAAGAAGCACCATGTGAAGGGGTGCTCTTTTAATCTATATTTGAGAGCAATGCAGTAATAGTACATTCCAAGGAAATTTCAGCCAAGCTGTTGCTGAAGTGTTGCTGCAAAGTAAGTGTTGGAACAAAGAGGCTGTTGGGGGGGGCTGTGATGATTAAGTTCTGAGAAGATTATTGATTTATTGAATGAAGGGCAAAACAACTCAGCAAAAAGGCAGGAAACCTTAGTACAAAGAGGCTCAATGTGGAAATGAGGAACTTTAACATGGAGCAGGAAAAAACAGTGCACACAAGTGTAGATGAAGCATTTAGAAAAGCTAAATAAGGAAGGTCAAGGCTTTCCATGACACATGTCAGTTGGTACAGCACAGCAACACGCAAACACATCTCAACTGGTGTGACTGGCAGCATTGGCCCTTGCAAGATGGACGACATGCAAAACTGGAACGATTCATGATGAATTGGCTCAAGTGTCAAAAGAGACTGGAGCTCCTGGGCTAAATCTAATCAAAGAATAATTTCTTTGGGCTGAAGTCTGGCGTGTACCACAGGAGCTGGCTGGCATGGTCACACCACAGCCTCCTTGCTAAGCTTTCTTACCTTCCAACCATAGTGGCCACATCCTAACCACTTGCTGGCAATGATCTCTCCCCCATGCGAACTCTCAACCTGTGCCCAAATAACACCTGAGAAAGCACTAGCTGACCTAGGTCAAAAATCATGCCAGGGATTATGTTAACGGTTCTAACCAGTTATTAGTATGGACACAGGAGACAAAGAAATCCAGTATAAGAAGTCCTCTGCCTGCAGCATGCTCATTTGAGATATCACCAAAGCTGCTTCTCTTCTGTGTGATTCATGAAGGTTCCCTCATTGCCTGGTGTGGATTGTAAAGCAGGATGAACCCATGCATCCACTCAAGAGCCATCCAGGAGAACACCAGTGAATTTCCTTAGTGCTTAAATATGGCACAAGTTGCATGTGCCCAAACCTTCTTACAGTCTCCTCTCTGCCACCCATTGGCTCTCAGTTTCCCAGGCTGTGGCTTTCCCAAAGTGAAGTTGTGTGACAGTTGTAGGAAGGCAGCTTGAGAAGTTGATGTGGAAGTGCAACATCGGAGAGCTAGTGTTACAGGGGAGCACATAGACTGTTGCAGTGTTTTGGCACGTGGCTCCTCACTAATGTCTTATGTTCTCCATAACAGAGACAGGCACTGTTAAAACCTCTATGGCTGCCCCCTCCAGCAGTCCTTGAGAAGAGATCTCAAGGCTCCTACTGTCTGCCCACGGCATGTAGGCTCCTGCTCCACCCTATCCTGCCTTCCTCTCGGCTGTCTGGTTATGGATGTGGCTTACCTGGCCACAAACGTGTCTGTGTATAAGCAATCATTTGTTGTTTATGTGCATTCATTAAAAGATAACACAGAAACCAGTGCTGGCACATACAGCTCATGCTGGCTTTAGAGAAAAGTTGTGTGAATTTATTTGATTGTGGTTTCCATCATGCAAACAAAGTTTTACCAGCAAGGCTGAGCTGAGTATGGAACAGTTTGCCTGAAGATGACTGGTGCAAGACAAGAAGGAGCAAAGCCCTAGATGAAATTTTCTCTGCTCTTGACAAAGCAGCATTTTGACAAATATTTTACTAGTTTTAGTAAAAAGCGCTGCAAAGTGTTTCATAGGAGTGTAAAAACTGCCTTTGGCTGTTGGAGTTGACAAGTGAACACCCAGGTGAAGAGTTTAGGATCCAGAACACATACGTGGGACATTTCAGTTACAAGTAGTCAGTGATTTAGGGACTCGTGGAGTTTGAGACAATTGACCCAATAGGATGGGTGTATCTGTCACCCATGAATTTGTCTCTCAGCCACTCAGGAACTGAAAATTTTAAATCCCTGTGTTGAATCCCAGTTTGGGCTTTGCAGAAGCTTGTGGTAACGAGTTCCACCATGCAATTAGTCAATGGGTAATAACATGCTTTTGTTTGGTCTAAACTTGCTGCACAATGATTTCTCCAGATGGCCCTTAGTTCTCACCTTATGAGAATACTTGCTTTTAATTCATCTACTCAGTATGATCATCCTTTTAGAAATCTCACTCTATTTTCCAGTACCATTTTACTCTTTTCGCGTTGAAAAGCTGTTCCATACTTGTGTTCATGTTTATCATCCGCCTGGCAAAGCTTCTTGGTCCCACATAATCTTCACCACAGTGACTACAACTGCATGCATATCAAACACTAAGTTAAAATTTTCAGAGATCTATCAGCAATGACTCCAAGTTATGTTCTCTTTGTAGAAATGCAGAGCCTCTTGCTGCACATGTACAGTTAGAGCTGACGTTTCTATGTGTGCCACTTTCCATCAGTTGGCACTGAATTTTGCTGCCCAAGATACTGTCCAAACTCTTGACATGGTGGAGTTCTTTGTTTTTTTTCTTCATCATCAGATTTATGTTGACCAGCCTTGGTTCTTCCCTTTGAAAGCTTTATTACCACACTGTCTGAAACTTCATTTAAATTACCTTGGGTTTGATGATTTTTCAGTAAGTCTCAGTCCAATGTCTAAGAGGAAATGTCCTGGGACTTCCTGGGGTTGGTCCAGGGCTGAGGCAGCCGTGAACAGGTCCCTGGTGTTGGTGAGAGCCTGTTCAGCAGCCATAGCTGCTGCAGCTTCCCCAAAGTCGTCCTTGCTGGTGCCAGCCCTGATCAAGTGAACTCCACAGCATGGAGATCATAGAATCATCTGGTTGGAAAAGAATTCTGAGATCATCAAGCCCAACCATACCTGTCCCCTTACTAAATCATGTCCCTAAGAAACTCATCTACCTGCCTTTTAAACACCTCCAGGGATGGAGACTTAACCACCTCCCTGGGCAGTCTTTGCAAGTGACTGCCCACCCTTTCAGTGAAGAAATTTTTCCTAATAGCTAACCTAAACCTCCCCTGGCACAACTTGTGGCCATTTCCTCTTGTCCTATCACCTGTCACTTGAGAGAAGAGACCTGCACCCGCTTCACCACAACCTCCTTTCAGGAAGTTGTAGACAATGATGAGGTCTCCTCTCAGCCTCCTCTTCTCCAGATTAAACAGCCCCAGTTCCCTCAGCCACTCCTCACAGGACTTGTTTTCCAGCCCCTTCACCAGCCTTGTTGCCCTTCTCTGCACACGCTCCAACACCTCAATGTCCTTCTTGTAGTGAGGGGCCCAGAACCGAACACAAAACTCAAGGTGTGGCCTCACCAGTGCCGAGTACAGGGGCACAATCACCTCCCTGGTCCTGATGGTCACCCTGTTTCCGATACAGGCCAAGATGCCATTGGCCCTCTGGGCACACTGCTGGCTCACATTTAGCTGGCTGTCAACAAACACCCCCAGGTCCTTCTCCTTTTGAAGTTATCTGGAGAATGAGGTAGGGCACTTTGCTGCATATGTGGCACTGAGCATCAGACTCTTGTCTTCCTGGAGTGACAGCATGCCTGATGTGTTTGCCTAGCAGGACGTGGACCAAGCTGATGATGTGTATCTATTGTGCGAGGACACAGGGAGAAAGAAGCCATGGCAATCCTCTGATGAAGAGTGAAATATGAGCGTAGATAAGCAGGAGAGAGGGTTAGGAGCCAAGGGTGTGATTGTCCTCAGCATGAGGAGCAGGATTGTTCTTCTAGCTCTGGGTAGTTGCCCATAGCTGAGCTTTCTGTTTCGTCTGTAAGGTTTTCCTAATGTTCCTATGTGGATAGCAGTTCTGGAAAAGTACTGAAAGGACCTCAGGGCTGATCAAAGGTAGGGAATGGCTCCTGTCCAGGTGGTTAAATAGATTGGGAAGAGAGATAACTGAAGGAGGGTATGGTACAAGTCCTCAAAATCAGGAGTAGCAAGAGGAAAGCACCTAGGAGACCACTGTGCCTTACAGTAATAGATCTAGGAGATGCCAAATCAAACTCCTGGATGGCAAGGTCACTGCAAAGGAAAGGAGGCAGTTGTGCTCCCAGGGAGGAGGTGAAGGTGTGGGACCAAATGCTGCCGGGGGTGGTAGTTGTTCAGTGTTTACACAAACTCAAATTCATGGAAGAAATATTCATCGATAGTTATTAAATACAAAACCGCAACCTCTGCTCCAGGATATCTATGAAGGCTGGAAGAATATCCTGGAGCAGCAATATTATAAGCCTGTCCTTTTATACTTTCCCTGGCATCTCTTTTTTGCCAGGAAAGGAAAAGATCCTGAGATAGATGGATCCTTGATCTGGCACACATGGACATTCTTAGTAACGCAGGTGTGTTCTTCACATGAAGGAAAATGAAGTCTCGGCATTTTGGACAATTTGATTCTGCTAATCGTACAAACTCATTGGAACAAAATTATGGGTAAGACAACTCCTTAGGACAGCAGGGTACAAATGGCCCATCCCCTTGCTGATATTGGCACAAAACGGCTGCTGGCTTGTCTACATGGAACTCAGATCCAGCCAGGAAGAGTAACATTTCTGTCCAAAGGAAAGACTATGCAACCAGAATAACTGATAAGAGTTTTTCTAAGACAGCCAGATATGCTGGATGGTCCTGGATGTTAGTGCCCCCTGTTCAGTGCTCAGACTGACTTACCTGTATGAGATGACTCAACTTCCCAAATCACTGCACGTCGTTTCGTGTCAATGGTCAAATCATAGCCTTATACTCCAAAATCTATTTCCAAATATGTGTATGTGAGAGGTGCAACAATAGAGCTGTGTGCGCAGTGATGTTGGGTGTAACAACATTTTTTTCATAATAGGCTTTTGTTTGAAAAGAAATACTGTATGAGATGACATAGTTTTTAGCACTGCTGAGATACTTCATATGTCTGAAACCAAGTGGGTGCAACATGAGCAAAAATCCAGGTTACCCAGAGATGTAGGCCACCCAGCCCGAGAGCTTGGCTCAGCTGCACAAGAGTCATTTCCTCAGCCTGCCAAAGCATGAACTAGGGGTTAGCATGTGCTCGTGTATGTCATGGTGTTCATCTGATAACACTGCCTGATGATTAATCTCTGTAATTAATTACACATTAATATAGTTCACTGTAGCACATTGAACCAGCAATGGAGATTCCCTCCTCAGCAAAACAAAAGAGTTTTATGGCTCATACTAGAACAGGTAGAAAAAAGAACCTCATTTTAAACTTGTGTGATGCAACACGGTGATTCCATGTGTCGCTTGTGTTGTGATATCCGTCCCTCCTTCTCTCCTCTCTCTTTTGCTGCCTCTTATGAAGGACTTACTTTTTACCACTCTGACAGTCTTGGATGTGGACAGATTGTGGTTATCTTGGGAAGAATTCTACTGAAAGTAGAAGACCAAATAGCTGACCGAGCTCCCTCTACAACCCTGGCCAGGAGCACTGCATTTCTGTTGGGAGAGCTTTATCATGGAGCTGTCATGGGGTGGGACACTGTCCTGGCTGGGTAACAGATAAGGGACCATGCTGAGCTCTCCAAAGGAGCCTTGAAGCTGCTCTGAGGGCGTGTCTCCCCCTTCCCATGTCTCTCTATGTGGTTGTCCAAGGGAGTAAAGCAATGATTTGGTCATTTCTTCCTCTTGAGCTCTCAAGGTGGAAGGTATTTCTTCACTCTGGGATGTGATAGGAGTGCTTCTGGTCTGGGGAAGGCAAAAAAACTTCCTGGTCTGCAGCTATTTTGTTCCATAAATGAAACAGTGAATGTTAGGCTGGGAAAAAACAGTTTCCTGCAGGTGACCAGCCTGTGCCACAAAAGCATGGTCACTGCATGCTTGGACCAGCATGTTCTTGATAAAAAAGGATGGACCCAGCATGGACTAGGTGTGAAGAAACCAGCCATAGTGCAATTGTTGGATGAAAACCATTCTAATATAACCATGGAAAAATTATGACAAGGCAAAATTAATGTCTGTGAGGAGATCCTAGTCAAACCCATGAGTAGGTTCTGCTCTCCTTCTTAGCCTGGATTTGGCCCTGAATGTTGTAAATTCTGCACACTTCATGGCTCTGAGTTATTTCTGGAAGGAAGGAAAATAAATGGAAAAATATGAAATCTAAAGCACATCTCTAGAAACAGAGAAAAGTTAACACATACAAGTTTGTCTGTAGTCAAGTGATGGGTGCCAGAAGGAAAACAGGCAAAAACCTATCACATTTCTGGCAGTAAGTGCTTCTGTAGCACTGTGTTGTGGTTTCCATTGTGTCAGGTAGAAGACACTATCAGTGATTCTTACCTGACAGAGGACTAATGTGAGAAATGCTGAATGTCACATCAGCTCATGAGCAATAGGGTATTAAACAGAGCAAGAAGAGGACACCTGAGAACTTGGAGTTGACCTGAGGTCACAGCTTCTTATCTGGCTGACAAAGTAGCAACTACACTGTCCTTGTCTCCAGGAGGATGCCCAATGCCCAACGCTAAGGCTGCCTCAGTGCCTTGTTCCTGGCTGTAAGTGGGATGGGCAGTGTCTCCCAAGTCTTATCATGACAAACTCCCATGGGGAGTCTCTGTGGTCCCAGCCCTAGGGAGCCAACAGCCCATGCGGTGCCCTGGTACTGGAATGGGGCAGGGAATCTCCCTAAAATTAATGTGACAGGAGTGGGATGGACAAAGTCTACTTCTGGACCCACCCTTCCCCCCCCTCATTAACCCCTAATGAAACAACCGAATTTTACTAAGCTGAAGACACCACCACGGCCACAGGAGAGCGTGAAGAGTCTTCTGACCTGTGGGACCCCAGATACTGCAACGAAAAGCAATTCATGCCGGTAACTCTGCAGCTCTATTATGAATTTAAGAAGACACTTTCAAAACTAGGTGACATTTTATTGAAAGGAACTAAACCGGCGATTTCTTAAGTCATTGTGAAAGTCTTATAAAAAACACTTATGAATATCACGTGAGGACAGGAAAGGCCTGAGATGTTTTATTCTAACTCTAAAAAAACAACAAATGGAAGTGTTGAGGGAAGTTCCCATTGTCAAAAACACAATTGAATGATATGGACTGTGTTAGAGATGCAAGAAGATGGAATCCCTGAAACAAGATAGTGTTAGAAACTTTTGTCCTGTTACTAAAGAAGTTATCCACTCAACCAGGTGATCCTGCCTACCAAATCTATTTTTGCTAAATTGTATCTGCTGTTTAAGCACATTGCTGTGAAATACAGGCTTCAACATGAATCCACTCAGCACAATTACCTCCAGTCCAACAAGCTGATGGAAAACTTATCAAACCCACAGGAAACAACTGTAGCGAGGCAAGGAGGAGTGATCAAAAAGCAGACAAATGGAGAATAAATGTAGGAACACTCACAAGTTAGGAAATGGAAGTTGGCATTTTGTAAGGAAACTAAAGTTTGTCATATACTAGCTATACTCTGTCTGAAACAGACTTCATCACGTGGTGAAAGGGCTGGAGAAGTAATGGGCATATAGAAATTAATTTGCATGGAAATAGGGGATAAGTTTGAGAAAGATGTGTATTGAGAAGTCCAGTGTAGGTCTGGGAATACAAGTCACGAACAGCTTCATCTCAGAGAAACAAGTGTAGGAAGCCTCTCTCTGAATGTTTATGTCTCGCTTGTGAGCAGTTGCTATGAGTAGCAATGAGTGTTTTACTTCATTGTAAAACAATTCTGTTTCTCCCAGTGAAGGATCTTCTTTTAGTTCTCATCTACTGATGTTTTGTGCAGCTATAACTAACTGGGAATAATGGTGCCTGGCTTGCCAGAAGCTAAGAGCAGGGTCACTGCACAGAAAACCAAGACAAAAGAAGCTCCAGGAGAGCTGGGGTCTATGAAACTGCTGCTTCTCTGTGGGGAAGATGCTGCCTTTTTGGGTGGTAGAAAACAATTGCCCCAATAAGCCGTAAGGTCCTTGGTTGGGTGAGGTTATCCCAGAGGACACATGGGAAAGAGGCAGCATCTCCTCCAAAGCCAGAACAGAGAGCCCTGAGCTGGCTGGTTTGCCCAAGAAAGCCTCAGACCAGCATCACCACAGTGAACTGAGACAGTTGAGCCCCCGGGCATGGCACAGCCAGAAGGAGGGGCATTCTGGTGCTTTGTAACAGTGGTGCTGATGCCTGGCTGGAGACACCCCGCATAAGAGCTTGATATACACACAAACTACACATGCACAAACTGTCTGCTCTCTCCCATCTGGAGGAGGTTTGTGTGTGGTACATCAGCCTCTAATAGAGGTCATTCCTTATATAAACTGCTGTGAAGCAAGCTTGAGCAAAATGCTTCACAAGATCGCATTTTTCAAAACAAAGCCTGGAGCAGGATGGAGTTTCTTCCAGAATTTGGTTGCCAGAAGAAAGGAAGAGACTCTGAGCATTTTTAGATTATATATTGATTGTCTCTAAGGCATGGCATAATTCATTTAATTATTATGCCCCTGCTTCCCTGCTGTGGAAAACAGACAGTGAACTCTTTATGCCAGGTGACTTTGTTGAGAGTTATTTATACGAATCATAAATGCAATATCAGTGCTAACCACGGCTGTGGAATGGCCTTTCTCCCAGTCTGAGCACCAGCTTTAAGTAACTAATGTTTCTGAGGCTTCTATGAGCTCCCAAATTCACATGGGACCAGGGGAAAAGGAACACTAATTGTAGAACCAACACCAGCTTCGCTGGGCCAAGCACTACACTCCTCTTCTTCAGTTTCTCTATCTGTAAAACTGGGATGTCTGTCTGTTTTACAGTCACTTAGCGAGGATTGATTTATTGTTTAATGTGTGTAAAGAATTAAATAAGTGCTAAGTATTATTATTATCAAGCCAGAAGGGTGAGTCAATGACCCATTTCCTATCTGAGCTTGCCTTCAAGCTGTTGATGTTTCTGGCAGATTACAGGAATTGAATATCTGCCATAGGTTGTATTCATATAGCAATGCAAATAAAGTATTTTTGTGGGCATTGTGTTGCTTCAGGCCTTGTGATTACAGAAGAAAGATGCATAGATTAAAACTGCTTTTAGATGCACAGCATCTCCACAGGCTATGCTGTTCAGCTTCTCTGGGAATCACACAAATAGGGTAGATAGTAGGAGAGGATGTTTGGTCCAGCTCCTGCTTAGCTGCAGCTTTCATGTAAATCTTTTGTAGGTCAGCTGGGAAAATCCTCACAGACTTGCTTTGGAAAAGTTCAGATGTCATCCAACTGCTATGGCTGTTAAAGTAAGACCAGGCAACTGGAGTTTATCTGTGTGTCATTTAGGCAGTACAGAACTGCTGACTTCTTATTCTTTGACTGTGACATCAAACAGGGAGCTCATCTACCTTTACAGTTTACTCAATGAGTATATTGGTAGTGCTAAGGTCATTTATGGAAAATACTGATTATTCACTGAGAAGCATCATTGCTCGGATGTCTATCATTAAACTTGCTGAGGCTGGTGGGATGTTGTCTTGACATATACTGACCCACACTGTCCTCCTGAATTAACCCCAAGGAGCTCACCAGTCAAAGTTTGTATTAGTTACTCAGCTGTTTACCGGCTTTTCCCATGTTTTTCATTGTCCCCTGTGGGAATGTCCATTCTGGGGCAAGTACTACTGATGATCCAGTCTTGTTCTCTCTAAAAACAATGGGATCTTTGCCACTGACTTAGAAATCCCAAAGGCCATATTGCAGAGGGAGTTCATCTGGATTAAGGTTGATTGATTCAAAGCAAAATAGCCTCTTTCCAGAAGAAAGGTGCTCTATATGAGTTCCAGCTGCAGTTGGGAAAGAAGGTTTAATTTAGTTTTATTGATTGGGTGTTGGACCTCAGAGAAACTTCCTAGCAGATACTCAGATACTGTTGGAATATTATTCCAAAAGCACAGAACTTCTCATTTTTTCACAAAATAAATAAATTTTAAGGATTTGTGTCTTTCTTATTTTTTAATTGTGTCTCAAATCAAGTCCTAAAGCTATTTCCTAGTTATTCAGGTGGATAAAGAATTTGATTGCTGAATACTGTCATATTCTAACAGCCTACTGAATATAAGTTCCTGGTTTTGAAACACTCATAAACTGCCCACTTGCACATTTTGGCACTAAAGTGACTGTGCAAGTCTGGCCTGCAATTCCCAAGGACAAAACATAAGTGGAAGCAGACAGGCCACCTGCAGCTTTTGTAAGATCTCTTCATGCACCCTTAGCTCAGCAAGCTCTTCCTTCCATCAGCATGACCAGGCTCAGCTTAGAAAAAATATGAATCCAGGTTATGAATCCAGGCGTTTCAGAGTTGACTTTTTGTTCCATTTCTCTTCAAGGCTGAATTTATGCTGTCACTCAAAAATCAAATTCTGAGGTAACTGTCAGTCCTCATCAATAGGATCAGCACACAATCTCAGCAAATCCTGTTTCCTTACACTCACTTGTTGCCTGTATTTCTTTTAACTACTCCCTTGGCTTTGTGTCTCACTGCTGACAGGGCACCACTATTCATACTCACATTTTTTCCCAGAACAGCATCCCTCTCATGCCTGCCAAGTTCCCCCATCCCCCATCGAATATACCTTTATCCCAAACAAAGTGTTCCTCCTTTGCAATCTTCCCTCAATGTCTTAATGTGTTATCATTGATTTATTGAGATAGGATCTGTCTTAATAAACTGGTTTATTGACTATGCATTGAAGTCAGTAGGAGGTCACCAAGACTGATGCTTGCTAACTTTTTTCATAAGTGGATCTGTAATGGTCTTGCAGTCCCATAGGCCTGGTACTAAAAGCAACTCTGCCATAATGTTCTGGGATTCCCATTCATGTCTTTGTTATTATTGCTGTTGAACAAGAAGAACTGCTGAATTCTAGTGTTGTCTGTTTCCTGGTAGGAATCATTCTATACTCGAATGTTTCTAGCATTACGCAGAAGACATGTTTATGCCCCATAAATGCTTTTTGTACAGTAAATGGAGATTTATATTTTTCTTATTGAATATGTCAAGTTAATAACCATTAGTATAAATAACCACAAAAAAATAAAAGGAAGAGCCATGTCCTTTGGGAAAAATTGATGGCAGCTACTGGGGCGGTCTTAGAAGTGACCCTAGAAAGACAGAAAATAACAAAGCCAGATAGATACAGAACGTGCTGTCTACATTTTATGCCTAAACAGGCAAAAAAATATTCAGATAGTAATGCTGCTTTAGAAAAGTCAGTGGAAGAGAAGATCTAAGGATCTTTTGAACCTATGGAGACTTGGAGACAAGGACAGAACTAGGACAAGAATCTGAAAATGTGATTTTTGTCTTCACTGTCTTGTTTCCTTGGTCCATTTCTAAATCTACTTCAATAGTTGTCATTTGTTCTAACCACATCTTCCACACAAGACAGATTTTTCCATGTGGTGATTTTGTATCTATCCTTTTGTCCAGGTCCATCTGTTTGGCATGTACCTGTGAAAAATAAGGGCAAGGAAAAGAAAGACACCAAGCATTAAAAGAAAAAAAAAGAGTTGAAGAAAAATAGCTAACACCAGTAAAACATAGAGAAAGAAATGGTAAACACAGCAAGTAATGTCCAGATAGAAGGAAGAAAAAAAAGAGACAAAAAACCTAGGACTTACGTGTGCAGGCAAAAGGAAAGTCTGTTCAAGTGGGCGCTGCTAACCAAGAAGAATTGCTATTGTGGTATTCTGATGTCCTCATGTTTTCAGAGAACAGCAAAGCATCCTGGCTTGCCATGTAAATTATGCTGGGATTCATTTTTGACAGCCAGTTTTAGCAGGTGACCAGAGTAAATCACAGACTTGTCAAGCATAATGCAAGACTAGACAAGATACATGGTGTTAGAAGTTACCAGTAAGCCTAAAAAGCATGGAAGAAAGCACGGATCAGTAAGCAAAATTACATCTGGACAACTGCCAAAATCCAACTGATTTCAGCTTTGTAAAATTGATTGAAACAAATGTGATACTTCTTTACTCTGTAAATAAAAAACGAACAAGGAAGAGGAAGTGGCTCTGCTTTGCAGTGAAAAGCGGTAGAGATGAAAGATAATATAGGTTTGGCTCCAAGACTAAATAAGTACATTCCTTGAATTTTTCATTAAGACACCAACACAAAACCTGTGGGCAAAGACAACTTGTCTAATGACAGAGTCTCTGTGTAAATGGAAATTATAACAGCCATAATAGAAGCAAAATCCAAAGGGTTTGCTGTATACCAACCAAAGAGAGCAGACAGTACTTTTCTGGAAATACTAAAGAACTGCTAGGTGAAACTGCAATTCCAGTGAAGAGTCAGGCTACCAAATCCAGCTTCGTGCATTCTGGTTGGGAAGTTGCAATTTTAGTGCTTATTTTGAAGGGTGGGCAAAGAGCCATCTGGGAAACTTGAGTGATTACTTTGACCACAGAAGTAAACAGGCTTTTGAAAAAAGTGTGACTAAAAAAATAATTGAAGACGTGGGTAAATGAAAAACGTTACAGAGATCTACCTAAAGATGAAGAGTGTACAAATAACCCACTGACTTTCTGGATGAATTATACGTTAGGGAACTGCAACAGATCTAGTCTACCTGGACTCCAATAGAGTCTTTGTTACTGTACCAAACTGGATAACATCATTAAATATAATAGAAAGAAAAAGAACTGGTTCAGAAGAGGATGGCAGCCAGGTATGTCAAATGGAGAGCTAATGGACTGGGGTGAGGTGTCCCTCCACAGAGGATGAGAATTCATATAGGAAATAATATCCTTACGAATGACTGTAGCAAGAACAGCAAAATCCAGAGTGTATTAGTGAAATCTAATGATGGCCATCATCAGTGCAGAAAAGGACACTCCTATTATCAAGTTAATTTTACAAATTTGCAAGTACAACAAAAAAAAGTGTTTTATCTTTTAGCCATTTCTGCAAACTGGGCCCTCTCTTTGTTTCCAGTGACAAAGAAATAGGTGATTCTACAGGAGGTATATATCAGAGGGTAATTCAACTTACTCTGACTTTGCCGTGTTGGTTTTGCCATATTACCGAAGAGGAAAAGCAAGGTAAACATTTATTTTGGCCTGCATATGGCACTTCTAGATCAGATCTGCTGAACAGGATGATGTCACTTTTTGTTTTCTGATCTCAGCCTGGGTGTAAAGGTAAGAGTTAGATAAACAGCTCTTGGGTAGGTCTGTCACTCTCTGCAATGAATTAATGAAAACCAAGAAAAGCAGAAAGAAATGGAGAAACAAGTTGTGATCTGAGCACCCAGGAGATTTGCTTGACTGTGGGAATGGTCACTGTGCAGGCAATGGAAGAGGAGTTTAAGACCAGGCTATCCCAGGGCTGCCTTGGGGGCTGGCAAGGTAGGCGGTAGGCTTCATGCAAGTTGCATACAGACAGCCATGGTCCTCCTTGGCTTGTATCATGGCTCTTGGAAACTGAGCCAACAGGGAGGGATGTGTGAGCCCTGTGGCTCTTGTTGGCCCGGACCATCGTTGTGCTTTCCCTGGCTATGGCCAGAGCAGCCAAATGCTAAGAATTCATTCACAGGGATATGGAGTTCATTTTTTGCCTTCACAGATGGAAAGCCTCAGACAGATCCAGTCCAGTGACACCTGTACTGAATGTGCCGTTATGCCTATTATGCTACAATAAAGCCTGGTTTCAGTCTCAGACCTGTTTAACATTGCTGCCAATACTAAGTAGAATCTTTTAAGGATGGATCAAAAGAGCCAGTGACGCCACAGTGCAGAACAGACTGAATTAATAAAAGGCACTGCCCAAAGCACCAGCCTGCAAGGTAGTACCTGTGCAGAGCCCAGCCAGAAACCAGAGAAAATGGCATGACCCACAGCTGGAAGGAGCCACCAGCTGCAGGCGCTACAAGATGCCCAGAGGCTAGAGATGGACAGCAAGGGCTTGCCAAGAGGAAGGCCACAGAGCCTCTTGGGCCACAGGGTTTAGGGGAGGTAGCACTTGTGGTCTTCCTCCCTGCTATGTTCAAGTAGAGGTCGCTTAATGAATATTAAGATTGCACCAAGCACTTTTCAAGTCCATGAGTCAATGCCTCTGGAGCCTTGGAGCCACTGTGCTCCTTGCTTATGTTATGACCAGAGCGATTTGTTCTGTTTCTTGAAGTCATCCTGCAGCAATCAGGTGTAGCATTTCTTAACCTCTGCTGGCACTGCACAACAGATAAACCGAGCCAAGGAGGCTGGCAGGCAACACACGAAGCAGCTCTATAAAGGCATGTCAAAGAATGAGTCATTGTCAAGCCTGCAAAAGACAAAAAGATTGATTACGGAAGAGCTGAGAAATAGGTTGCGATGGTGACTCACCATATCCCACCCTTTCTGCATTCACAGACCTGCCAGCTGATTCATAACTTGCATTCTGCTTGCTTTTTTTCCCCATGTCAAAACGATCAATCAAATAATGGTCCATCAATTAAAATTTCCACTGGAAAGAAGATAGTTTTGTGTGGGAACACCCATCCCTTTCTGCACTCACACCCGACAAACCCCTTTTTCTGCCATTTAGCCTGAGTCCATCATTTTGCGGAAAGGAAGTGGTGTAGAGCCAACACATAGGACACCATGAGAATCGAGGGATGATGTTTCTTTGTTAAATGTCCTTTTTTATCAAGTGAGTTCTACCATGATCCCTATTTTCACCACTCTTCTGAGGTCTGGAGATTTTTGGAGGGGTTTATCTGTGGTCTATCTGTTGTCACTGAAGTTGTTGTTGTTGCCCTCACAGTCCCATCTGGCCACCTTGACGCTCCCATCCATTCTGCCCAAAGGACTTTCCTCTGCCAGGGACATCCTAATCTCCCCATTGGGGCCATTCTGGAAAGTTCTTCTGTGAGCCATGGTTTTGCTGCTCTCGAGGTGTCACTGAGAAGCCAGGAGATGACAGAATGGGAAAGGTCAGAGACTGCTGGATAGGGGAAGCCAGAGTAGTCTCTGTCCCTGGCTACTCTCTGGCCCAGAGCACTCAGCATGTAGATGCCTGTAGGCAAGGGTTTGTTTGCAGGGAGCTGCTTGTTGACCCGCTGAATGTCAGTTGAGCAGGTCCAGACTGGAACACGGTGCAGCATTGCCAACAACATATGGGCAGAGGTCTGACAATGACTCTGAAATGCCCAGCAAGTGTGCAAAGAAGGGCCTCCTTCTTGGCAGCCAGTTTTATCACAGGGCCACGGGAAATCACCAGCCTCTCAATAACCCAAACGTGGGGTCATTTCACCAGTGTCTGCTAAAAGGCACTGAATTCCTCCAGCACAGATGCTGCAGAAGGGAAAGACATACAGGAATATTGTTGAGAAGGAGCTGGGTCACTGTCTGTTTGCTTCCAAAATTAGAAGATACATAAGGAAGCATGAGCAGAAAAGACGACACAACTAGTTGTCATTAGTTGCAACTTAACAAGTAATATAGAGCACTTCTGAAAATTCCACTTTACTTTTTAATATGTTCCAGGGCACCTAGAAACCAGGACAGACATCTTTTAAGATCAAAAGGAAAAAAAAGAGTCAAATTTATTTTCTTTCGCAAGGCGTAGCCTTTTTGATCTTTTGCCTACTTGCCTGAAGACTGTCAGAAAAAAAACAAAGTGCAATAGAATTCTCTTAGGGAAGGGTAAATACATGCCTCTAACGAGAACCAGTCAAACACATGGAGCTCTCATCTGGGATACAGCTCTAAAAATAGCACTGTAGGGTTTCAGGAGTGTTCACTCACAAGAGGTCTCAGTCACTTCACCAGTCTGTTTGCTTGGGTTTCCATTTACAAGAGGTGTCATCTGCTAACACCTTTCTAGCACATTTGGCTTAGCTTCCCAAGACTCAGATGGGTTCTTCCTGCCAAATTCATCATCATTAGTAACACAAAATCCACGTGGAAGATTCTGCCACCCAGTACCTTGAATTGGAGGACTCCTCCAGGTACCACTGAGAAAAGGAGCCATTCCTGTTGCTGGGATAATACTGGCAGTTAATTTTTTGGTGGCTGAGATTTAGTGACTGAGTTGTGGATGTTTTCGTTTTATTTTCACTGTTTAATTGAGCAAGACAAGGAAGGGAAAGCCAAGGGAGAACTTGAGTTGAGCCACAAACAAGAAAAAAACAGTCCAGTTTGCTTTTCTGCAATGTCAAACTTGCTACGAGACTGCAAAATGCATCAAAGACATTAGACGAACACAGCTGATAACGCTGCTTGTGTGAAATACTGGGACTGGGGTGTCTGTTTAGGAGAGTGCTGTGGTTTTTGGATCAATACAACTGTACGAGTTTCTATCCTGCATCATCATCACCTGAAGACGCTTTACCTGTGTGACTACTACAGAGCCTCTTCATTTCTCAGAGCTGTAAATTACATCCATTTATAAATGCAAAGACTTTCAATTACTATTAGCTAGTACTATGTACCCATTAATACATATTTTCATCAGAACACTCTACTAACAGCCACAGGTTTCTGCATTCATAAATTCTACACTGGACTGTTTCTGTCAGTCTCCTCTCTCTTTTTAAGCTGCAACTTCTGCAAATTGTTTGTGTGGTAAAAGCAGCAGCCCTTGGGCTCTCCCTTCCTTCCCTGGCCAAAAAAGACCCGTGATCTTTCACTATTTGGTCTTATCCCCGTGAAGGAATTGTACTGGTGCAGTAGAAGGGCCAGGGCAGGAGGAGACCCCAAAAGCTGCTCTCCCAGTACTGGGTTTAGCTCCTCTGCTTGGTGTGTGCAGGGCACCAAGCACAAGGATGTCATTACTCATGGGCGAGGGCTATGAGGTGCAACACTGCTCAAGAGAAATGTCAGCTGTTTGAGGCAGCTCAAAGGATGCTGTTGGGCAGCAAAGGTTAGGGAACTCATTTGTTTAGGAGTTTCTCAGTTACGGGTGAACAGACACCACAGAATGGACTTTGGCAGGAAGTCCAGACCCCATGGCTCTGGTCATTTGTCCTCACCACATATCTGCCCCTGTTGCTGCAAAGAGCACTTTCAGCAGAGCTAAAATGATGCTGCATCACAACTCAGTGACAAGAGAATGGTCACAGCTGTCCAGAGGGACTCCTGGGGAGTGAAGTCCTCACACTCAAGGACCAGGGCATCTCCTCTTCCCAGCCTGCTTGTCAGTCCTGGTGTGGGGTAAGGGGACACTCACTAGCCCTGCACACGGGAACAAACTTCATCCTGTATTTCAGCCCTTATTACTTAATACTTCAATTGTACTTAATGATGCGCTTTATTTTATACGTCCTTTTACTTTATGACTGTTCTCTTGGGTGGATTAATCTGTCATTAGTGCATCATGTTTTACAGGCTTTTCTTTTCCCCTGTTAAACCGTTTAAAAGGCTCAGCGAGACACTCCTGGGTGTGTGCTCTGCGGTCTGCCTGCGCACGGATGGGGCGTAGCTGGGCTCCCCCTACACACCCAGCGGGTGCCTCAAGGGCCAGCAAGGGCTTACGGCCTGGGTTTCTTCAACCATGGGTCAGCCCTGGTAGCAAATGAACCTGACACATACAGGAATGCACTTCCCCTTGCTGCTTCATGCTACTGCCAGGGTGTCTTGCCCCTGGGAATGCTGCCTGTGGGCAAGCAGGTAGTATCAGCCTAGTGTGGGGCAGGGTGTCCTGTGTGTACATTTGTTCCCCCACAGCCCCAGGCAGAGCTGGGCACAATGGGGGAGAGAGGATCCTGTGCATGCTCAGGTAGTACGAAGGAGGCTGCAGCCGAAGTGGGAGGCAAATCCAGGCTCCAGAAGTGGTCCCAATCAATGCATACTAATAAATACATAAACAAATAAACATTAAAAATATGTTTATAGCCTGTGGTAAGAAAAACAAGTGAATTATCCTTGCTAAAGTCACATACACCAGCAGAGTTAAGAATAAGGTGTAGGACTTCAATTTCCTGACTGTATTTGCCTTTATCTACAGCCACCCATGTATGAGGATAGATCATATTTGTGCTTCGTTTGTGAAGAATATGAAAAAAAATGCATCAATAGTTGCCTGATTTACACAATAAGAGGTTTGCAAAACAGAATCACTGTGATTATTTAATGAACTGTGATATCACCTTTGTCCCTGGTCTTTTTGGGGAAACATAGGGAAATCAGAGGGCTCGAAGAACCTCAGAAGATCATCTAGTCCCTTTCATTGCTTCTGCCCAGAAGAATAGTTTGTTGCGATTGACAACGCACATACATAGAAACCTCTGCTCTTATCCACCTAAATGAACAGGAACATGAATGACAAGCTTACAACAATGAATATACTTTTACATTTATCTTAAACACATGCGTGCATAAAGAAGGCTGAAAGCAACCATCTGCCAAGGGATAATTCATACATCTGCAAACACGATACTCCACAAAACTGCTGACACGTGCAGAACAGCAGCACCGAGCATGAGCTCATTGCAAGACAAGCATTTCCCTTTGGTGAGTGCATAGCTCCCAACAGTAGGTGTGATTGGATTTGGGCACAGGCCTCCAAGCGATACCACACAGAACCAGATCCTAATCTCCCCCATACTTGAAGGGCCCTGATCCTGCAGAGGTTTGGGTAGGAAACTTCCATAATGACAAGGTCCCTACACCATGGGGATTGCTATATACAGCCTGAATTTTGCATCTGACTGCATGCATGTGCACAGTCATGCTCCAGGGAGATCCCCTGAATGTATGAAGGGGCTTGCACAGAAACAGGACCTCCCCTGCACTTCTGGCTGCAAGACCAAGGGGAATGATAGATCTCCTGTAGTAAAGGTCTCAGACAGCAGCTGGTAAGAGGTGGAAAGAAAGCAGTGCTGATAGTCATCCAGAGTTCCACCTCAGGTAACTCGACTAGTGTGCTTAACCTGGCTTTGAATGATCAGCTCTGATCAATCTGACCCTTCCAGGGGACCTGGCAGAATAAAGTTTTCAAAGCTCAATGCAGTTGTCATGAAGGTGACTGTCTCCAGGTTCCCTCAGTCTCAGATCCAGATTCTCCTGTTCAAAACAGCATTCTGAAGAGTGCTAAAGCAATGTAGCTTAATGGGCTTTACATAATATTGAACCTAATGCAGGGCTGAAGAAAATCTCCTGTTTGAATGAAACCTCCACCTAGATCTTCATCATGAAGTTCATGAGGATTGTGCCTGAATGAGTGGTAAAAGAGACAATAAGTGTAGCAATAAATGTACAGATCAGCATCAGGGAATGGGATTATCCCACCACCCTCACACAAGAAGATCTGCAACTACTTTGATACTAGCACTGCTGAGTTTCTGACCATGTTTATTGCCTATGACAGAAACTTTCTATTCTTTCATGTTTCAAAGAAGCTTTCTTTGGAGCAAGCATGGACAATGAAAATTATGTTGATTCTGAGGTGCTATGTGGTTTTGAAGCTTTGCTTCTCCTTGTGAGCCTATATATCTCTGAGCTCATATGAGATAGACCAATAAATGGTGTAACTGTAAATGGTAACTATAAATAGTGCTCCACTGAGCAGGGGTTGTTTAAATTCTTGGAAGGAAACTTTCAGATATAGTGAAGACCTGACATCTGGTGCTCAGGGGAAACTAAAGGTTCCCTCTTCCTGCTGGCATGTAATCACGTGTTGCAGACAAATCCCAGTTCACTCACTCACTTGCTACCACCCACTTCCCTTGCCAACCAGGCAGGATGTGCAACTCTTCATTTCTCCGCTACCACTGATACTCCAGTTAGCACTATGCACAGTTACTACACTGAGTCCAGGGTCTTGGAGGTGTAGTTGTGAATCATGACCTCATTTGGTGATACTAAAAAGGAAGAGAGGAGAAAGTCCCATTCTTTCCTCAAAACGCACTTGATCAGGCAAGAAATGAGCGAGAGGAATAGGAGGTGATAAGCAGAACTGGTCAGAATGATGGATTGTGGGTGAATGTAACACATCAAGAACCTAATTATGATTGTGTTTTGGTTTTTTTTGCAGGCACATTGGCAAAGGATGATTGAGTTTAAAGGAAAATCAGAGAATGAGTGCAGTTCAGCATCTTTCTGCAAAGTTTTGTGTCTTTATTTTACTGCTTACACAGGGAATATTTAGTCTGAATCATCCCTGGGGAATACTTTCCTTTTTCACAGCCACCACCAACTCACAGTTCTCCTGGTTCTGGAACATCAGCAGCTAACAGAGCAGGGCACGGCAGGGCTGAGGCACTGTTCTATGACACAAATCAGGATGGTTGTCCCAAGGAATAAGGCTGACAAGAACACCCAGCTTTAGTGCAGGCAAGTGGGAGAAGAATGAAAGCAAAAGGAGTGCCTGGAATAATCCTTGAGGACTGTTGCTAATAACCTCTTCCCGCTTCATACTTCTCCTTACCATTTTCCATACAGTGAGATTGCTGCCCATTTTGTGGGTTATGTACTAATCTACAGCAAATCTTCAGTTTTTCTCAGAGAAGCATCTCCAAATGTTAGTGAAAATCATGGGGAATTTGGGAGGTTGCTCGCTCTTATAGCCGCTGATTTCAGTAGGGCTCACATAAACTGCTGTAAGATGATTTATCAGCCACTGACATCATACCAAAAGTACCCTGTGAGGTCACAATAAAACCGACAGATTCAATGATTCATTAGATCATTTCTAGGAATGGACAATTAATTTGTTTACAGCAGGACGTAGAATCATAGAATCACAGAATGGTTTGGGTTAGAAGGCACCTTAAAGATCTTTCAGTTCCAACTCCCCTGCCATGGGCAGGGACACCTCCCATGAGACCAAGCTACTCAAACTGCATCCAACCTGGCCTTGAACCCCTTCAGGGAGGGGTCATCCACAACCTCCCTGGGCAACCTCATAGGTCTAGCACTACGATCTTCAATCAGGCAGAAAAAATGAAAAGTTGCTGCAACAACCTACCTCTTTCCCTCCAAAGAAAAGTTAGTTTCTTTCCTTTAATCCCTACAGACATTTAAGGCAGCTCAGCTGAAAAGGCAGAAAGGAGCAGTGCAATGGAGACACCATGTCTTTAAGCAGGAGGACAATGTTTCCCAGAACAGATTTGCAGTCAGAAACACTGTAACATGGAGCAGTACCCATGGACCCAAACCTCCCTTCAGCAGTTGCTGCCTGGTGGCGATATGGACTCATGCCTGGGATCCCATGGCTTTGGAGATGAGAGACTTTATCATTTTTATCAGCTGAGTTGCCAACCCAGCAGGAGGAAGACTTTAAGAAGAAACAAAAGTGCCATTATCCTTTTGTTTCCCCTTTTCCCACAAGCAGCCAGACACTGAGAGGTGAGCTATGGTGTGTCAAATGTTTTTCCTGAGTCACAGCTGTGAACTGCAGTTGCCCTCTTGTTCTGCCTCATTTTAGCATGTATGTGCCATGCAAGCTATCCCTCGTGGCAGAAGAGAAACGTTGCCAAAAGTTGGGAAAGATGCCACGTTTATCCCAGGAAAGTGAACAGGAACAGGGACCTGGGCTTTGGCACATGACTGCCCCTGTGGCTAGCACAGTCCCTGGAGCAGTTTTGGTAGTGACTCAAGTGTTCTCCCAGACAGAGGCCCTGGGAGGCCAACTCAGGAGATGGTATGGGCCAGGACAGC